>CANTUV010000026.1:18797500-20047500 GCA_947685225.1 Garcia nutans
CTTAGTGGGTTAGGATTTTATCTTTGTAGCTTTCCTTTTCCCATTAGAATTAGGGTTTCAGATTTTATTGGCCTTCTAGTATAAATAGGGCCTTATTTTCTTGTAAGCACACTATTATTTGACAAATTATATTCTCAATTTTCTTATTGAAAATTTTGGCCATCATAAAATAAGAGTGGATTCTCTTTTTCTTCTGATTGCATCAAGAATTAGAATTACTTATCAATTTTGATTGTGGCGTTCTTCTAATTCGAGCTTCCTAAATCCTTCCATTATAAGTGTTTATGCTTTGCTAAGCAATTGGGTGCTTTAGAAGGTGTTTTTTCCTTCATTCTTGGTTTTCTTCTATCAATCGTGCATTGGGGTTTGAGGCCTTCATTGCCATAGGTTTCCGTGTCAGCCAAGGCCTTGTCAATTTGGTGTGCCAAATTGACATGGGGCAAAGGCTCATGTCAATTTGGCACACCAAATCCACATGGCCTTGACCCTTGTCAATTTGGGCAACCAAATCGGCATGAGCCATGGCTCATGTCGACTTGGGCCTTCAGGTCGACAGGACTTGTTGCTCAAGTCAACCAGAACTGTCCCGACTCAAAACGAGTCTAAAAAACTTCAATGTTTGGCTGAAAAATTTAATTTTGGGCTGAACAAATTAGGTATGGATATTTAAAATGTGAACCAATTGAATATATTCTTGACGCGGACCCTTAGCAACGATGGCAGCAAACCCAACGTATAACAATGGTAGAGAACTCCTTGAAACATGATAATCACCTCCTAAGGAACCCAACGCCTATAAAGAGATGCGAACTCACTATGATTGAAGGATTTAGTTGGTAAGAAGAAGGAAAACGCCACAACTCTTGTTAATAAGTAAACCTAATTCTTGATGCAAAGAAAGAATTAAAGAATCCACTCTAATCTCTCTCACATGAAAATTCACAAGAAGAACTTGTAGAAGAATTCGAAATTTTTTATTAATTGTTGTAGTCTGAAATTCGGCCTAATAGTGCCCTTAAATAAGGGTTACAAAATTCCTAATTGCATATGGAAAACTAAAACATTCCTAATTGCATAAGGAAAACATTCTTAATTGCAAAAGGAAAACATTCATAATTGCATAAGGAAAACATTCCTAATTGCATAAGGAAAATATAAAGTATGGAAACAAAATCCTAATCCAATAAGAAAAATATAAAGTATAGAAACAACCAAACTAATCCCTTCAACATAAGAAACGCCCCACACTATTTGGGCTGTCCATGGGCCTTAAATTACGTCCCAAGGCTTTATATGAACCCCAATGGACCTTTCTTGCACGTTTGACCTTTCTTTAGCTAGCCTTTAGCTTCCACACTAAGCATCATAATCAGCTTTGGTGTGCCTTCTTCAAGCTCTATCTCCATCTTCTTGAATGATTATTCTTGAAGCTCTTTGGAAATCTCTTCTTGAATATGCAAAGCCATACTAGCTTGATATCTCTTTGCCTTGCTCCTAGTGATTGGTCCACTTGTTAGCTTCAAGGGATCCTTTCTTGCATCATTCTCCCCCTCTTCAAAAAGATTTGTCCTCAAATCTGCATCATCAAAAGGAGAAAGATCACTTACATTGAAAGTAGCACTAACATTATACGTACCTGGTAAGTCGATCTTGTAGGCATTGTCATTAATCTTCTCCAGCACTTGGAATGGACCATCTCCCCTTGCTTGCAACTTGTTCTTCCTTTGGTTAGGAAACCTCTCTTTTCGAAAATGCACTCAAACCCAATCTCCTACTTGAAACTTAATCTCACGTCTCCCTCTATTTGCAGAATCAGCATATCTCTTGTTCCTTTTCTCAATATTCGCCCTTGCTTTCTCATGCATCTCTTTCACCAATTTAGCTTTCTTCTCACCATCTAAACTAACAAGCTCATGAGAAGGTAAAGAAACACGATCCAAAACTGTTAGTGGGTTAAAACCATAAACAAGCTCAAAAGGTGAATATCCTGTAGAAGAATGAATAGCACGATTATAAGCAAACTCAATAAATGGCAAACAATCTTCCCAAGAACTCAAATTCTTACCCACTAAAGCTCTCAACATGGTACCTAAAGTTCTGTTTACTACTTCTATTTGTCCATCCGTTTGAGGATGACAAGTGGTGGAAAATAACAACTTGGTACCTAACTTTCCCCAAAGCACACGCCAAAAGTGAGACAAAAACTTGGTGTCTCTATCAGAAATTATGGATTTTGGTATCCCATGAATTCGAACCACCTCCCTAAAGAAGAGTTCGGCCACTAAACTAGCATCATCACTCTTATGACATGGGATAAAGTGTGCCATCTTACTAAACCTATCAACAACCACAAATATGCTATCTCTCCCCCTCTTAGTCCTTGGTAATCCTAAAACAAAGTCCATACTAATGTCCATCCAAGGAGAACTAGGAACGGGTAATGGCATATACAAACCATGAGGCATAGATTTAGACTTAGCTTGCCTACAAGCCAAACAAGCCTTACAAATTCGAATTACATCCCTTTTCATATTTGGCCAATAAAAGTGTTCATTCAGCATGTCTAAAGTCTTATCAACTCCAAAATGCCCCATCAAACCCCCACAATGTGATTCTAATACTAGCAAATCTCTCATAGAACATCTAGGCATGCATAATTTCGAACCATTAAACAAAAACCCTTCATGTCTATAGAAAGAATTAAAAGCACCATGCTCACAAGCATCATAAACATTGCCGAAATCAAAATAACCAATATATAAGTCCTTTATACATTCAAATCCAAGCAATTTAGTACTCAAAATATTAAGTAAAGCGTACCTCCTTGAAAGTGCATTTGCCACTACATTGTCTTTACCTTGCTTGTATTTGTTCACATAAGGAAACTTCTCAATCTTCACAACCCATTTTGCATGTCTTTTATTCAACTTGCCTTGCCCTCTCAAATGCTTCAATGATTCATGGTCTGAATGGATCACGAATTCCTTGGGCAGCAAATAATGCTCCCATACTTCCAATGCTCTCACCAAAGCATATAGCTCCTTGTCATAAGTTGAATAATTCAGCTTTGCTCCATTAAGCTTTTCACTAAAGTATGCAATGGGCTTCTTCTCTTGCATCAAAACATCTCCAATACCTACACCAGAAGCATCACACTCAATTTCAAAAGTAGAATCAAAGTTAGGTAAAGCTAAAACGGGTGTAGTAGAAAGCTTCTCTTTCAAAGCATCAAATGCTTCTTGTTGCTCCTTGCCCCAAACAAATCCCACTTCTTTCTTGATTATGCTAGTCAAGGGGGCTGCCAATGTAAAGAAATTAGGGACAAATCTCCTATAGAAGCTTGCCAATCCGTGAAAACTCCTCACTTTTGTCACACTTGAAGGATTCGGCCACTCTTGGATAGCTTTCGCCTTCTCTTGATCAACTTCAATTCCCTGCATACTTACAACAAAACCAAGAAAAACAACCCTATCTAGACAAAAAAAACACTTCTTAAGCTTAGCATAAAGGTTTTGCTCCCTAAGGATTTCAAGCACTTTCCTAACATGTTCAACATGTTCTTCCTCAATTTTTCTATAAATCAGAATATCATCAAAGTAAACTACCACAAACTTACCTAAATAAGCTCTCAAAACATGGTTCATTAATCTCATGAAAGTACTAGGTGCATTAGATAAACCAAAAGGCATAACTAACCATTCATACAAACCATATTTCGTTTTGATAGCAGTCTTCCATTCATCTCCCGGCTTCATGCGAATTTGATGATAACCACTCATAAGATCAATCTTTGTGAAATATTTCGCCCCATGCAATTCGTCCAACATGTCATCAAGTCTAGGAATGGGATGTCTATGCTTCACAGTAATCTTGTTCACAGCCCTACAACCAACACACATCCTCCAAGAACCATCTTTCTTGGGCACTAATAAGACTGGAATGGCACAAGGACTAAGGCTCTTGCGAACCAAGCCTTTCTCCAAAAGCTCTTCAACTTGTCTTTGCATCTCTTTTGTCTCCATAGGATTGCTCCTATATGTTGGCCGGTTTGGAATTGTAGAACCGGGTATGAAATCAATTTGATGTTCAATCCCTCTTAATGGCGACAAACCACTAGGAAGGTCTTCAGGAAACACATCCTTAAAATCCTGCAACAAAGACACAAAACTAGAAGGTAAAGAATCAAGAGATTTTTCACTATCAGCAAGTAACAATTCTTTATACATAATAATGAGTACAGGCTGCCCTACATCTATCTCTCTTGCTCTTGCATAAAAAGTATGTTTTGCTTTTTCTCCTTGCTTATTTTCTCTCACCAATGGGCCATTTATTTGTTTGCTTACTTTCTTTTGACTCTCGGCCTCTTTTCCTTTTCTGCAATCACTCACTTTGTTTTTTTCTCTCTCCCTACCCTTAGAATTACCCTTGGGTGTTGAAGAAACATCATTGGCCGAATTTGAACCCCCTTGGTTCATGTAGTCTACTCTCCCTGGATGTAGCACCTCCTCTAGAACTGAACCCTGATCTACCTCCTCTGCTGACACCCCTGCCTCCTCGACCTCCCCTCACATTAGGTCGAGAAGCTGCAGTATCAACTGACATCTGCTCTTGCCTCTCAGGACAATCTCTCACAAAGTGATCAGGGGATCCACATCTGAAACAAACCCCTGCTACACCAGCCTTCCAACAAGGACCACCATGTGGCCTACCACAATGAATGCAGATGGGTGGGGTGGATCTATGAGTCACTGGGGTTGGAGCACTCGCCACTGAAGCTGTAGATCTAAATCTCTGTCTCTGGAACTGCATTGACCTACCAGCTGATCTCTGACTTCTACTGACCCGAGGAACAAAACTACCTTTACCTCTCTTTGTAGAAGAAGACCTTACCTCAAACTGGGGCCTTCTCACCCTAACCTCTTCCTCTGAAGCAGCTGCAATACCTTGAGCTCGCTCCACACTCCGAGCTGCTGCCACAAGCTGGGAAAAATCATGATATCTAAATCCAGCTACTAGACACATGATAGAGGGCCTCAATCCCTCCTCAAATCTCCTACATCTATCTATCTCATCAGATATAATACCCCCAGCATACTGACTCAACCGGATAAATTCAACCTCATACTCCGTTACAGTCTTGCTGTCTTGCTTCAAATCTAGAAACTCTCTTTTCTTCCCATCTTTATACTCCCTTGGAGTATACTTCAATTCAAACTCTCTCAGAAAATCAGCATATGACAAGGTTGGTGGATCATCCATAGAATGGGGCACTGTCTTCCACCAACTATATGCATCCTTCTGCAACAAGGATCTTGCATAATCAAACCTTTCCTCTAGAGTGGCTTGCAACTGAACAAATATTCTCTGTACTTTATCTAACCACTGCTCAGCCACTGCTGGATCAGTAGTACCTATAAAATCTTCAGCTCCATACTTCCTTAATTTGTCATAGTGCCTCACTGATACTAAAGGCTGAGGGGGTGGTGGCTGTGGTTGTACTGGTGCTTGCCTCAAAGCTTCTACCACATGCCTAAGCCAAGCTGGCGGAACCTCCTGCCCAGCTGGTCTACCCGACACCGAAGCAGGTGCCTCCCCAGCACTATCAACTCTAGCTCCATCCTCAGGAGCAACACTCTCCGTACTTCCCTCAACTGACTGAAGCGAATGAGGATCCATCACAACCTAAGTCTGCAAACACAGCAGATTACATCTTATTAAAGATCAGAGATTTCCAATCCCAAACATATATGTTATTCAAAAACTCACTTTTTAAGTAAAAATATTCTTTTTCTTACATTTGACCTAGGTTGAGAATCTCAAACCTAGGCTCTGATACCAAAACAATTGTAACACCCCCACATTCAATACATGCACACTACAAACACCACAATGTAGTATACATGCACTAAACATAGGGATGCTATGGTTTTTCTTAACATTCAAAACATTTTAAATGATACCATAATCTTTCGGCTGTATACATTATAGAAAAATAGGTAGCTACTTGTAATACAAAACAAAATAGATATATAGATACATTTAGTTAATACGCAGCGGAATTTATAAAATAGTTACATATATGAAACATTTAAATCCATATTTACAAAGGGGCATATATTTACATTATAAATATTACTTTACAAAATATAAATAAGTAGTACATGATTGGCAAATCTCTTCTGATCTTTAAGTTCCCAAAATCAACTCGTCAAGGTCTACTCTCACTCGGTCTCGACGAACTCTCGGGTTCAACTCTATCACCTGCGCGATTAAACACTATCGCGCTAAGCCAACGGCTTAGTAAGATAAATCATGCTGATGATATGCTTTAGTGCAATGCAATGTCAATTCTCAATTCATATTATACATGTAACATTATATATGCAAAGCTAACAACATACCTTTACATTTCATAATTCAACATCTTTTCATATACCTCATTAGTTACTCATTAAACAATTCATGAACAACACTAAACAAAGACAAGCATGGGCCCAAGACACACTAATATGCCATTCAATTTTCAGAGTTAATGCTTTGGTTTTGTTATCACATGTATCAATAACTAGGCTTCAAGGATTAGGTTCAACCAAGCTTCAAGGGGAGCAAAGCATGCTAAGCTTCAACCCAACTTGGCTTCAAGAACCAACCCAACCTAGCTTCAAGGGTTGTAACATCTCAATTAGGCTTCAAGGATTCAATCCAACCTAACTTTAAGAGATTGTTACTCATATTAGGCATGCCACCAACAACAAACTCTGAAAATGGAATAACACATTAGCCACACAATTCATTTATATTTCATTCTCAATTCTCATCATCAATTAGGCAAACATGCCATATATCATTCAATTGAATCATCATATCCAATCACAATGGCTTTGTCTCATATCATCTCTTATTTGAATCATCATAGCATTTTTTATATAACATTTCAATATACATTACTCATGAAACACATTACCATTCACAATGCATAACATAACATTGTTCAATCTCAACAATGCAATTAGGGCAAAGAACAATTTATATCATTCATAGCTTTAGGATCTTCCACATCCATTTAATTTTGTTATTCATTGATTTAAGTATGTTTAAAGTGTTTAGGTTTAGGTTTAGGTACACAATTACCTTTGAAGAACCAAAACAATGCAAAAAGAACAAAAAAATAAAAACCCTAACCAACACATTTGAGGGACACGGGCAGCCCACTTGAGGGACACGGCCAAGCTTGTGGCCGTGTCTCTCAACCACCAATTCCAGTAGCAAACATGGGCATATGACACGGCCAAGCTTGTGGCCGTGTCTCCCAATATCAAAATCCAGTAGTGAACACGGCTAAGGGACACGGCCGTGTCTCTCAAAAACCAAACCAACACGCCCAAAATTCCTTGGCTTGGCCGTGTCTCTCTTTCCCTTTTGCCGTGCCACCCATGAATTAAAACCCTAACATGCACAACTTTCCTCCAATTGCACTCCAACTCATCATACACAATATAGCATGGTTCAAATGAATGGAAACAATGTTCTAAACATAAATTCATCACAAAAATCACTTCACAAAACATTCATAATACATTTAAACACAAACCATCTCAAAACCCTAAAACCAATATCCTTCTCCATCTTTCAAAAAACAACATCCACCACTTCCAACAACAACACCTATTTAACTCTTAACTTAAAACCAATTTAACACTTGAAAACACATCACCACCACATCTTAACATCAAATCAACAAACCCTAATTAACTTCCAATACCACTTCAAAAGAATAAAAGAAATCAAAGGAAAGATCTTACCTTAGTTAAAAACTTCTTAAATCAACACTTGATCACTTAATCTTCCTTCAATTTGAACTCAACACATCAAGATCCTCTCTTCACCTCTTGCTTTCCTTTGTCTATGGAGGAGCCGGCCACTACAACCAAGAAAAAGAGAAAATGATGAAGAAACAAAGTCAAACCTTCTTTAAATCTCCACCATGTGATTCAATTCAAGCAATTACCAAAACACCCTTATCCATATAACTAACCTCTTGTCTCTTATAAGCCCAATATAGTAATTTCACATGCCACATAAAAATATCCTCTTGCATTGACCAACCCTTTGACTTATGTATATGTTATATATATCATCATATAAACATCATATACACTTTTCTCTAAACCCTCTTTCTTTCCCAAAACACATATACATAAGCATTCTCTTACCAAATCCTTTTCTTATCACCTAACATATACATTCAATCACATTTTAAATCAACAACAACCACAACAACAACAACAACAACAACATAATCAAAACTTCTAGGGCATACATGAGGATATTACACTTTTGTCCAATATGTCCTTAGTGCAACACACTTTCCTAAGCTTGAAGGCTTTTTAAGATATTTTTTTTTCTTTTTAAAATCTTAAAATCATATTTTGGCTTTGTCAAGTTGGTGTCATTGTACCTTAGAACTCAATTTTCTTAAATTAACATATCTACAACATCACAACCCTAGTTACCATTCTAAACATAGGAATCGTTTCCATTTAAGTAAATGTTTTTGCACTTCAGATAGGCACATACACATTACTTGGCCAAAGGTCTAATTAAGCTTAAATATTGTCTATCTCATATGCATGTTTATTCAAACAATCTCCATTAATAGACTCTACCTACTAAAATATATCAACAGGTCTTTAATGGGCTTGAAATGAGGTCTTATAAGGGACATGAGTTAAATGATGACCATTTTTAAACTGGAATTGATATGAAACAAATGACACATCTTCACACTATAAAGAGCTTTGAACATTCTCCCATCTTCTTGGCATGAATCTATATCTTGATTAGGACAGTCTTTGCCTTTGTAAAAAGTTAGAGACCCCTCACTTTTCACTTTTCTTCTTTTTCTCCCTTTTCTTTTTTTTTTCTCCTTTTTTTCTTTTTTTTTCTTTCATTTTCTTTTTCTTTTTCTTTTCTTTTTCTTTTATTTCTTTAGTATTTCATTATTTTGTCCTTTTTCTATGCAGGACTCTCAAAATTATTAACTTGGAGCTGTGATGGGTATCAAGAACTACATTGTGTTTCTCCTATTTCTTTGATTTTGGTTGAATCTCTGGTTGGGCTAGACCAATTAAAGTCAAACTTCTTCTCATAGGCTAACTGGAAGTCTTCTATTATTTCAGGTAGAAAGAACTATGTTGGATTTTTGCATGGTCTTTTCGAACTTTTGTTATTTTATTTTCCTTCTCTCTTTCCTTCTTTCTTTTTTCCTTTTTTAGTTCTAAGAGAGTCATATTGTTCATACTGTCCTATGCTTCTAACTATAGAGTAGTATGAGTCTACTTCAATGAGGATAAATCCTTTGTAATCTTGATGTCGTTGGACCTAAATTCAGGTAAACTTCAACTTTCTTTATAGTCTTAATTGAACATCCCTTTCTTCGGTCTTCTTGCATTCTTGGCAACTTAGTGATTATTAGATTTGTCATAAGAGTCACAACAGCTCAGGGTAGATTGTTGGGGTTTACAAGCCAATAAGAGCAAGCTAAAAAATTTCATGAAGGCTTAAAGGGACAAACTAAGGATTGATATTAATAAGGTGGATAATAGATGTTGGCTAACCAAACAATGCCTAGATCATTTCTCCCTTAAATAAGCAGGGTTCAATTTCACCTCAAAAGTTCATCAAAGCATGTTCTAAGATTGACTAGGATCTAGACAAAGATAATTATGCATGAGCCCTCTCTAAGTAAGCATACACAGCTCATTGCTATAGAACAATTCTCTCACCTAGTAAAGTCATTCGGATCATGATGCATAGATATACTAATTTATTAATATCAGGATAGACTCATCATCAGTTGGGTACTAAAATGAACAAAGACCAATATAAATAAAAATTTGATGAAAGTAATTTATTCAAACAATCTAAATTTGAAAAACATAATTGTTCCAGAAAATATTAAATAAAGCATAAATAAAATAGCACTCAAACCTCATCTATTTGGACATGTCAGGGACAATGGTCATCACATCCTCATCCATTATTCCTCCATTCATATCTTGAAAAGATTACAAGACATAACTTTTTATCAATCCTCCTTCTATCATGAAGGTGGCTGGCGGTGGCACTCTTCCAAATTCAGGCAAAGGATTGCTTTTCGGTGTTGGATATGTTAGGTTCAGGCAACTTTTCACTGTCAATCAAATTTTGGATCTCATGTTTGAGTCACAAACATTTGTTTGTCTCATGTCCTTGTGCCTATTGAAATTGACAAAAGTCTTTAGTATCAAATTTTAGTGGTAAAGTATTCAGCAATGGTCGAGGGGCCAATGGTTGTAATAATCCTTTTTTTAGCTTGTTAAAAATCCAAGACAAAGGTTTCCCAAGATCTAAAAATTGTCTTCTATTTGCTTGACTAGTTGTATTGACATCTACTGCATTTTGTGCACTTTGGTCGCTAGAATGATATTTTTCCCTCTCATTCTTTCTTTCAGAAAAAATGGCTCTTTTCTCGTTCCCATTCTTCTATCTGTAAACCAGCTTGGAGAAGTTCTTTAAAATCCTTTATGAGAGTGTGAGACATCCGTTCATTCAAACTAGGCAGGACACCCCTTACTACCATTCGAATATGGTAAGACTCATCTGGTCTTTTCTTAAGTAGTGCAACCTTGTTTCTCCACCTCTTCACATAGTTGACAAAATTCTCATTTTGTTTTTACCTTATTGACTCTACCTCTATTAAAGTCACTTCTAAGTCAACATTGTACCCATATTGCTAAATGAAGCCTTTTATAGCAAATCCCAGTTCTTTTGAGTGCTTTCCTCTAAAGTATTAAACCACTTTTGCACAATAGGATCCAGTAAAAGCATGAAGCACTTTATAGTTTAAGTCTTAGTAGCTTGGGCAGGTTGCATGGCAGTGATGTACTGCTTAACATGCAAGTGGATTTCATGTACCATTATACTTAGCAAAAGTAGAAAATTTGAACTTATAAGGGACTTCCTCATCTTGGTCAAACAGCTTGTCCACCTCCAGCATCACTTCAATTTTCAACTTCTTTTTAAACTTCTTCTTTAAATCAGCAATCATTTTCTCCACATCAAAAGTTTTAGTCTTCTCAATAGTTAATTTCTCAATAACCTTTGGCTCATTCTTTTTATCTTGAGGATCTTGGAAATACTGAGCCCAATCATCATCATCATCTACTACTACTCTATCATCATCAATAACTACTTCACCAATCTTAGCATTTTCCTTGTCTTTTGGCTTCTTAATACTAGCAGATGCTTTGGCAGTGTTTCCAAAAAGTGCAGCGAGTTGGCTTTTCATGGTCTCAACTATGGTTCCCTTTAGTTCTTCCATTTTGGAGTTGATTGCATCATCCACCATCTTTTGAATTTGTTCAGGTTCTATTGCTTTTTGGTAAGAATCTGACTATACCATTGCTAGATTCCACATCACTGGTGTAGGTCAGATTGTTGTAGGCTCTTGAACTACTATACTACAAGGCTGTGAGCCAGAAAGGATCAATGATATAAAATGCAATGTATGTATGTATGCATGGATGTACAAGTAACAAACAAACAAACCAAACCAAATCAACATATTAGGAACAAACCTTCCAACCTTATAACTTCCACACATGAATAGTGACTCTCTTATCCTAGGTGTATAGTTAACAAAATATCAACATGTGATATCTTGTTTTCGAATAATTCACTCGGACAGTTTAACCAATAATTGTATTTTCAAACTTAGAAGTCATTCCATGGTAATTTCCATTAATTAAGCCTTAATCCATTGGTTTATGTTGGAATAAAACTAAATTAAAAGGTTTATCATAAATAGACTTCCCCATTTGGAAAAGCAACTAATGCCACAAACAAGCCCATGATTAATAAGTCTTGATATAAATTAAGCTCACAATTGATATTTAGCATTCCATAATTGACCTAAATAGTTATAAGCCCATTTTAAGAAAAAGGTTTGAATGAAATGAAAAATGGTTTTATTTCAAAGCCCATTGTAAAAAGATTTATTTCAAAATGAATCTTTAAGCTTTGAGCTTGGGCCATAAGGAAAAAAAAATTTTGACCCATCTTAGAAAAGGTTTAAAGACCATCTTGAAAGAGTTTTAAAAATAATTTTGGTCTTTTGGGCTAAAAATTATTTTGGGCTTTTACAATGTAATTAGGTCACATTTAGGAATGTAACAAACCAAATAAGACATGTTTCAAACCAAGATATGTCAATCATAGTTAAAAAGAAAACATTTGGTATAAACCTACGGAAAGTAACTAGGCCAATTACATGGGATTTAGTCTTAGGTTCCCATAGCAATTATATACCAAAAGGTATGAGGCTATGAGTGGTTATGCCATGCTCGATCTCCATACCTTGAGTGAAAGTATGATATCCCTTACATACTACAACATGTGTAACACAAACATCCTAACTCATGCACACAATGCAAACTAAGATGATGCAATGGACAATATCATAATAAGAAAGAATAAAATAATATAAAGACCAAAGAATCAACTTCTCTTATCCCTGGTGGAGTTGCCACTGTGAGCGGAGATTTTCGCTTCCACTCCCAGTGGAATGGTTCTTGCAACTTTGGCACTACTAGGCTCAGGGCCTTAGAGAACACAAGCCTAAAATCGGAGAAAATGGAGACGCCACCCGGACGGGCAAGGAAAATAGAAAGGGGTGGATGACTCGATTCCTAAGGAATCGCCAACCGCCTTAATGGGTTTGAAAAGTTGGGTATGTATGGGGATGGTGAGAATGACCCAGCACCCCCATATGCCTGGTTCATTGGAACCGAGCTCTTTTTAGGTCTAGATATTATAAAATTCTTAAATATTATAATATTATACATACTACATGCGAATACTAAAATAAATAATCAATATATTAAAATCAAGATAAGTCTAAACAAAATAACAAATAGGCACCCATCCAAGGATGAAAACATGCCTTTATAGTTGTCCAATGTCTAAAAGAAAACAAAATAAACAAATTGGGACACCTATCATAGGTGGAAACATGTCCCTTATAAATAGTCCCAAAATCCTTAAAAGACAAATTAAATTACATAATAAAAATTGAAGTACCCACAAAGTGGAAACATACCTCTTACAATTCTTAACAAAATAAATCAAATCATTCGACCAATCATTGTGAAATCAAATAAATCATCCATCATAATCTAAAAAACAAAAACATACATTCATAATAGCATGTAAATAATAAAATAATCCAAACTAAGGTTTTAAAGTATTAAATACATTAACTATGGTCTACATCTTAAATTGGGCTTATAGAATGAAAATTAGGTTTTAAGGTTTTATTTTGGGAATTTAGGGTTTTAGGTTGAAAACTAGGGTTTTAGGGCTACTAGATAAAATTAGTTTTGGGTTATTGGATTAAATTGATCTTGGTTTACTGATTAGGGTTTCAGATTACTAGGATTATGGTTTTGAGATTTTGGTAATTAACAAGATTGGAATTTAGGTTAGGGTTTAGGAAATTTAGGATTTCTATGAAACTGGGGTTTAGGAATTAAGTTATTGGAATTAGGGTTTGGGTCTAGGTTTGGAAATTAAGCCACTGGAATTAAAGTTTTAGGTTTTCTAGAATTAAAGGATTTTGATATTTTAGAATTAGATTAGGGTTTTGGTTTTTTGAATTTGGAAAATAGATTTTATAAATTAAGGTTTGGAATTTGCAAGAAAGTTTAAGGTTTTGGAAAATTAAGAAAACAATTAGGGATTTTGAAATTGCAAAACATATTAGGGTTTTTAGCAACTGGGCAATCATATTAGGGTTTAGGAAATAGATAAGGGTTTTGATAATGTTTTTTTATTAAATGAATATTGAACTCAAATCATGTTGTTAACTACTGGACTTAATTAAGTAATCAAGACTATGAGGTTCAAGTTAACTACTGGACTTAAACAACTTCTCAATCTTCAACCTTCTAATAATATTTATAGAAGGGAATGTATATACTAGAAATTCAAACAGGTTGTAACTCAAGGATGAAACTATTATGAATTCAAACAAATTAAAGAATTAGATCAAACCTCCATTTGTTGGTTCCACCAAAATTGACTCTGGCTGAACAAAAGCAAAGGCAGTGCTGCTGCCTTTGATGTATTAATGATTGATGAACGTTGCTTGTTAACTCTTGCTATTTTTTTTGTTTATTAATCATATGTATTAAATGTTAATATTTACCGGTAAAGTAAAGGTTAACCTAAACCTAATCTACCTAATCCAAGACTTAAAAGAATTACTGTGTGATTAGGACACTAAATTGCCGGCCAAAATCGCTTCAAAATTAAGGTTCATGTCTATTTGGTTGCTCAAATCGACATGGGCCAAGGCCATATCGATTTGGCTCATGTCGGCTTGGGCCTCAGGTCAATATGACCTGTGGCTCAAGTCACCTGGAACCGTCCTAACTCAAAATCGATATAAAAAACTTCAATGTTTGGGCCAAACAATTTAATTTGGGCTGAATAAATTAGGTTTGGATATTTAAAATGTGAACCAATTGAATATATGCCCATCGAAACTGGATCAAACTATTTAAAAGTTTTAAATAAGGTTTAAATCTTTTAAAGTCAGTTTGAATTTGTTTTGGCATTATTTAATAAAGACCGTACCAACTTAGGGCCAAAATTAAGGGTCTATAATGACCATGGCACCATATGCGAAACCATGGGGCAAAAATCTGTGACTTTTAGCCAAAACAATTGAACTTTGAAGATCCAGAAAGTTGTGTTCATGCATTTAACAGCTTGCCACTACCAAGAAGCTTCCAAGAACTCTGTATAAACACCTTTCCTCTAAGGATTCAAAGATAACAAGTTAGATTGAAGCTTGAGTGAGTTAATAGACAAGTGAGAGTTATATACAAGAAATATTGTAATAAGGCTAGATAGTTGTTCTTAAACTTGTATTAATTAAGCTCTAGTCTTTCTTTTGAGAAAAGAGTGAATTTAGGATTTAAGGAAGAGATTTAAGAATCCAAGTGGAATTCTTCTTCAATATAAAGAACTAGAGTTTGCTCTTTCTTGTTATTATAATTTCAATTAATATTTGTTGCATTTTTATTTCCAACACTAGGAATTAAACTCTATTTAGGGTTGGTCCCTTATATTAATTTTATTATATAATAAAATTTATTATTTGATTTAACTAAGTTCATCTTTGATTATTTTGTTATCTTTGATCTTAATACTTTAATTATCTAGCCAATAATTAATTGAATTGAGGTGTTGTGTGAAAGAGTAAGAGTGAAAGCATAACATTCATCTAAGGAGATAACAATCGTAAAGAAGTTTTTCACTTAGAGATAAGGTTAAACCCTAGAGAGGTTTATTTGAGACTCTTACAAAATCTAATAATTGATTTAATTACTTATGATCATGAGAGTAGATGTAAGAATTAAATTAATATTAGTTTTAGTGTTTGAGAGAGAGAGAGACTAACGCTTAATTAAGGAGAATCAAACCATTAATCAAAAGGGAAACTGAACTAAATTAATACTTTAGAAGATCCATAATAAATCAATAAAGGTGACCTAACCCTAAGCTTTATATTATTAGATTTAAAGAAATTCAATTTTTATTTTTCGCTTCAATTACCAATCTTTTTCAATTTATATGACCTATGCACTTGCGAATAGCTAGGCTCGAGTCCTAATAGGTTTTTGGAGTCTTTGCTAGGGAGGCAATCGTTCTAACATTAATAATATTAAACTATTATTGCTTTGGGTTTTTATTTTTTGTTATTGTTTTGTTACTTTTAATTAAAATTTTTGGTTTATATGCAAAGAAATTGAAACATAAAACTTGACCCATATAATCCATAAATTGAACAGTTTTGTAGGAAGAAGAAAAAGGAGAGGAAAGAAAAGGAAATAGTGAAGGAACTTCAGCAAAAATTCATAAAATTAACAATCCTATTGATTCATCTAAAGAAGAACCAACCACGGAAAATCCTTAAAATATGACGCTTAAGCAATATGCTATGCCCTCTATTCAACCAAGATCCAGCATAGATAAAACCACCAATGCAAGCCAACACTTTTGATCTAAAGCCAACACTTATTAATTTGATTCAACAATCAATTTTTTCATGGCTTACCACATGAAGATGCCTATGCTCATATCTTTAATTTTTTAGAAATGTGTGATACTTTTAAAATTTATAGTGTATCTGATGATGCTATCCGTTTGTAACTTTTTCCAGTTTCTTTAAAGGATCAAGCAAAGTATTGTCTCACTTTCAAATCACCGGGCACATTTACCACATGGGATCAATTAGTCGTAGTTTTTCTAGCAAAATATTTTCCCCCAGTAAAAATGGCTAAGTTGAGAAATGATATCACAAGCTTTATTCAACTTGATAGAGAAAGTTTATACGAAACTTGGAACATTTCAAAAAGGTACAAAGGAAGTGTCCACACCATGGAGCACCGGAATGGATTTTGATTCAAACCTTCTATAATGGTCTTCATCCAAATATCAAAGGAACGATTGATGCAGCTGCAAGTGGTGCAATTATGAGCAAAGCTCCTTTTGAAGCCAATGATTTGATTGAAGAAATGGTAGAAAATAACTACCATTGGGCTTCAGAATGAGATATGCATAAAAGAGTTGCAAGTTTAGCTGAAATTGATAATTTTTCTTTGCTTGTGGCTAAGGTAGATACTGTAACACCCTCATACATTATATACATACTATACACATACACCATATATGTACAATATGCATATAAGACATAAAAATGCTACGTTACAAATCCTTTCAAACCTTTCATTATCGTTTTCATACAGATACATATATATATATATAAGAACATAAGAACATTTTTCATTTAATTACATATATACATTTATACATTGTCTTTCCAAAAATTTACTTATATGCATATACATATGGTCAAACTATAGAATAACAAAATGGACATGCATGTACCACCTTCTAGTTGGTCTCTGGCACACCCTCCATCTTCATATAACACAAATATCTGACTCTCAGATCAGCATCTACTTACCTACGTGATTCACACAGCCGCGCTAAGCTTCACAGCTTAGTGATACATATAAACAATATTTATATACAAATACACAATTACAAAATAGGGATTCACTGATACGAACCAGCCACAAGGTAAGGATCCATTGGTGCTTCCAAATGGGCCATTGACTAGGAGCAAAGCTAAGAAGTTTGGAGTAGCTATGGGATTGCATATTCAAGATCAAATTTCAAAGGAAGTGACTAAAATGGCAATGGAAAATTTCACAATAGAGCTTGAAGAAGGCACACCAAAGTTGATTATGATGCTTAGTGTGAATATGGAAGCTAAAGGCTAGCTAAAGAGGTCCAACGTGCAAGAAAGGTCCATGGGGGTTCATATACAGCCTTGGGAAGTAATTTAAGACCCATGGACAGCCCAAATAGTGTGGGACGTGTTCTTATTTTAAAGGGTTTTAGTTTGGCCATTTTTTTTATACTTTATATTTTCCTTAGTGGGTTAGGATATGTGGTTTCCTATTTAGTTATTTCAGAATATTAATTTGTTTCCATGCTTTATATTTTCCTTAATGGGTTAGGATTTTGACTATGTAGCTTTCCTTTTCCATTAGAATTAGGGTTTCGGATTTATGTGTGCCTTTTAGTATAAATAGGGCCTTATTTTTCTTGTAAGGACACTTTATGAAAATTATATTCTCAATTTTCTTATAGAAAATTTTGGCCATCATAGAACAGGAGTGGATTCTCTTTTTCTTTTTATTGCATCAAGAATTAGATTTACTTATCAATTTCGATTGTGGCATTCTTCTAATTCAAGCTTCCTAAATCCTTCCGTTATAAGTGTTCATGCTTTGCTAAGCAATTGGGTGCTTTAGAAGGTGTTTTATCCTTCGTTCTTGGTTTTTCTTCTATCAATCGTGCGTTGGGGTTTGAGGCATTCATTGCCATAGGGTTCCGCGTCATTTGGTATCAGAGACAATTACAGGTAAATCTTTATCTATATGTCTTTCTAGGGTTGTTTTAGTTATTCCGTTAGGGTTCTAATTGGATTTTTGAATTAGGGTTATAGAATTCTTTGTTCAATTTCGAAATTGTGTTCTTGCCTTTTGATTCGAAATATGTTATTCTTATTCCGAATTGGGTATAGATTGGACTGGAGGCTTTGTGATTCATTTGTGATCCAAGGATAGTGACCAGATCCTAAAAAAAAAAGAGTACAAAATCACTTCAACAAAAATTCTTTGCTTTTCTAGTAATTTAAGGTATTAGAATCTGTAACACCCCTACATCCGGTACACGCACACTACAAACACCACAATGTAATATTCGTGCACTGAACATAGGGATGCTACGGTTTTCCTTAACATTCAAATCATTTTAAAATGATATCATAATCTTTCTCATTATACATTATAGAAAATAAGTAATTAACTTATAATATAAAACAAAATAGATATATATACATTTACTTAATACGCAACGGAATTTATAAAATATTTACATATATGAATATTCTCAAAACTATATTTATAATTATACATATATTTACATTAAAATCAATACTTTACAAAATATAAAGGAGTTATACATGATTGGCAGCTCTTCTCTGATCTTTAAGTCCCAAAATAAATTCTTCAATGTCTACTCTCACTCGGTCTCGAGGAACTCTCGGGTTCAACTCTGTCACCTGCGCGATTAACACTATCGCGCTAAGCCAACGGCTTAGTAGTACAAAGTATGCTAGCATTATGCTTTAATGCAATGCAATGTCATACATTTTAATAATCAATACAACTTCATAGATGGAAAGATAATATCACACCTTTGTATTTCATAAATCATACACATATCAACCTATTACATTTCCAAAGTTCTTCATAAATCTCATTATTCAATTATTTTACCATCAATGAATCATATTTAAACAAAGACAAGCATGGGCCTAAAATACACTAATATGCCATTCAATTTTCAGAGTTAATGTTTTGGTTCAATAATCACATTCAGTTTTGGTTCAATTATCACATTCATCATTATCATAATCCCAACTAGGCTTCAAGGATTAGGTTCAACCAAGCTTCAAAGGGAACAAAGCATGCTAAGTATCAACCCAACTTGGCTTCAAGAACCAACCCAACCTAGCTTCAAGGGTTGTAACATCTCAATTAGGCTTCAAGGACTAGACCCAACCAAGCTTCAAGGGGAGTAAAACATGTTAAACTTCTACCCAACTTGGCTTCAAGGATCAAGCCCAACCTAACTTCAAGAGATTATTACTAATAGAAGGCATGCCACCAACAACAAAACTCTGAAAATAGAATAACACATTAGACACACAATTCATTTATTATCTCATCATCAATTCCATTTTCAATTCTCATTATCAATTAGGCAAACATGCCTCATTAAAGTCATTATAGCCAATCACAATGGCTTTATATTCCATCACATCTCAATCCACATTATAACAATTCATCTTTCAAATACACAATCATCTACATCATCATATCCTTCACATTATACACATAGCATCATTGATATAAACATAACAAAGTACATTATTCATATAAGTCAACAATGTAATAATGCAATATTTGTACTTACCTCAATAACAATTCACACAACTCTAAACACTTCCTTTTTCCAAGATTCTTTTACTTCTTAGATCAATGAAAAATCCCTTTCTTCAAGACCTAATCAAAAAAATAATAACATACACTTGCTTAGGGATACATATGAGATAATCAAGTTAAGAGTTAACTAGGGCAAACCCTAAACATGACACGGTCAACCACACGGGCGTGTCCCTGACCGTGCCCTAACTCCACAACACAGAAGCTTTTACACGCTCAGAACCACGGGTGTGTCACTGGGCGTGTAATACATTCTGCCTCTCTGAAACATATCAACACGTCCAACAACGTGAGCGTGCTCATGGCCTTGTAAACTCTCCAATCTCACAGTAGCTATGACACGCTCAATAACACGGGCGTGTTACTGGTCATGTCAAACCTACTGCCTCCAACACAATTGGCACGCCTAAAACTCTGGACGTGCTCCCGGGCGTGTCAGGCCAAAAACTCAGATTCCGGCCAAAACCACAAAACACCCAACAAAACACTTCTTTTCACCAACATCCTCTTCAAACAAACTTAACAAAACATACCCAAAAACCATCTTAACTTACAAAAATACCCAAAACAACTCCACATCTATAACAAACACAAATCACAAATATCATCACAAAACCCTAAACACAAATACAACACCATCTCTTCCAACCAACTTACTCTTTTCTTCAATCCATCCTTATAATCCATAATCAATCTAATCAAACACTCTTAAACATATCACAATCAAACAACATACTCTTACAAATCTATCAAACTCAAACACAACTTCAAATAAGCAAAGAAATCAAAAGAGGACTTACCAAAGTAATGAAACTTCTTGAATCACCAACTTGATCACTTAGATCTTCCTTCAATTTGAGCTTAGAACATTAATATCCTCTCTTGCTCTCTTGCTCTCTCTTGTCTTTGGAGGAGCTGGCCACACAAAGTGGAAAGAAGAAAAGAAAAACAAAGAAACAAAGTCAACTTCTCTTTAAATCTCCACCAAGCATTTCCAAAAAGTCAATTACCCAAATACCCTCTTCTCACTTACTTTTAACTCTCTTCACTTACATGCCCTTAGTAGTAATTTCACCAATAACCAAATAAATATCTTCATCCCTTGACTCTCCATTTTTGACTTATGTATATGTTATTTATATATTGCCATATACACAACATTTAAATTTTCTTTTAAACCCTCTAAACAATCTTTTCCTTTCCAATAACACACATACATTTGATTCAAATCGAACAACAATTATATCAAAACTTCTATGGCACACTTTGGGATATTACAATTCTCCCCCTCTTAAAAGAAATTTCTTCCTCCAAATTACCTGATATCAAGTATGAAATAGTTGAGGATAGTGATCTCGCATTGCTTGTTCTCTCTCCCAAGTTGCCTCTTCTCTTCCATGATTCTTCCATAGAACTTTCACCAATGGCACTCTCTTATTTCTTAATTCTTTTACTTCACATGCCAAAACGACAATTGGTTCTTCTTCAAATGTCAGATCTGAACTCACTTCGATAGATTCAATAGGCAATACATGAGATGGATCCGACCTGTACCTCCTCAACATAGAAACATGGAATACATTATGGATCCTATCCAACTCAGGTGGCAAAGAAGGCTGATAAGCAACTGGCCCAACTCTTTCCAAAACTTCATACGGTCCAATGAAACGAGGACTCAGCTTTCCTCTTCGACCAAATCTCAAAATCTTTTTCCAAGGAGACACTTTCAAAAATACTTTATCTCCTACATTAAAATCAATATCTCTCCTCTTCAAATCTGAATAAGACTTCTGTCGGTCTGAAGCTGCTTTCAACCTATCTCGAATCAACTTTACTTTCTCTTCAGTTTCTTTAACCAAATCAGGACCAATTAACTTACCTTCTCCAAGTTCATTCCAACATAGAGGTGTCCTACACCGTCTACCATACAATGCTTCGAATGGTGCCATACCAATGCTAGATTGATGACTGTTATTGTATGCAAATTTCACAAGTGGCAAGAATCTATCCCAACTTCCAGAGAAATCAATGACATAGCTTCTCAACATGTCCTCGATAATCTGTATCACTCTTTCTGACTGCCCATCTGTCTGTGGATGAAAAGCAGTGCTAAAGTGCAGTCGAGAACCCAAAGCACCATGTAAACTCTTCCAAAACCTTGAAGTAAACCGGGGATCTCGATCAGACACTAAAGAAATTGGGACACCATGCAACTTCACAATTTTGTGGATATACAGCTCAGCTAACCTCTCCAGAGAATAATCCATCCGAACCGGAAGAAAATGAGCTGTCTTAGTCAACTTATCAATAATCACCCAAATAGCATCATACTTCCTTTGTGTCAATGGTAGACCAGACACAAAATCCATTGTCACTCTTTCCCATTTCCATTCAGGCACTGATAAAGGTTGAAGTGACCCTGTTGGAACTTGATGCTTAGCTTTTACCCTCTGACATGTGAGACATTTGGATACAAAATCTACAATGTCTCTCTTGAACCCAGACCACCAGTAATACTGTTTTAAATCATGATACATCTTTGTATTGCCTGGATGCATAGCAAATACTGACTGATGTGCTTCTTCTAAAATAATTCTTTTCAAATTAACATCATCAGGTACACACAATCTGTTCTTAAACCAAAGACTACCATCACTTCTCACAATAAAATCTCGACTCTTTCCCTTCTGGCAATCTGAAACAATCTTTTGAACCCTCTCATCAGCCAATTGAGCTTCTTTAATATGATCCAACAATACAGATTTCAATTGCAACTGTGCCATCAATGCACCATCATCACAAGATACAAAACTAGCATGCAACGCTCTCATCTCAACAAGCAACGAGAGCGAATAAACAGTCAAACATGCTAAAGACTTCTGACTTAAGGCATCAACAACAACATTTGCCTTACCAGGATGATAGTCAATCAGGCAGTCATAGTCTTTAATCAACTCCAACATCGTCTTTGTCGAAGATTCAGCTCCTTCTGAACACCCAAATATTTCAAACTTTTATGATCTGTATAGATAAAACATTTCTCCCCATATAAGTAATGTCGCCAAATCTTCAAAGCAAACACTATAGCTGCCAATTCTAAATCACGAGTCGGATAGTTAAGTTCATGCGGCTTCAACTGCCGAGAAGCATAAGCTATAACTTTACCCTCTTGCATCAAAACACAACCCAAACCATTATGTGAAGCATCACTGTAAATCACATATGGTTTATCTTCCACAGGTAAAGTAAGAACAGGCGCTTGAGTCAACATCTCTTTCAATTGCTCAAAGTTAGCTTGACACTGATCCGTCCACACAAATCTAACTCCCTTTCGAAGTAATCTGGTAAGTGGAGTAGCTATCAAAGAAAATCCTTTCACAAACCGTCGGTAATATCCTGCCAAACCCAGAAAACTTCTAACTTCAGTCACAGACTTTGGTGGACTCCAATTCAAAATAGCTTCGACCTTACTCGGATCAACTCTAATACCCTCCGCTGAAACTATATGACCGAGAAAAGTCACTTGGTCAAGCCAAAACTCACACTTCGACAGCTTAGCAAACAATTGCTTCTCTCTCAAAATTTGCAACACAATTCGCAAATGCTTGTCATGTTCCTCCTCATTACACGAATACACCAAAATATCATCGATAAAAACTACCACAAACTGATCCAAATAGGGCCTAACACCCTATTCATCAAGTCCATAAAAACTGCAGGTGCATTCGTCAAACCAAAAGGCATAACTAGAAACTTATAATGCCCATACCTTGTACGAAAAGCTGTTTTAGGAACATCTTCAGCTCTGACCCTCAACTGATGGTACCCTGATCTCAAATCAATCTTGGAAAACACTGCTGCACCCTTCAATTGATAAAAAAGATCATCAATTCTAGGCAAAGGGTATTTATTTTTAATAGTCACCTTGTTCAATTGCCTATAATCGATACACAATCTCATAGTACCATCCTTCTTCTTCACAAACAAAACAGGAGCTCCCCACGGTGAAACACTAGGGCGAACAAACCTTTTATCCAACAACTCCTGCAACTGCACCTTCAATTCTCTCAGTTCAGCAGGTGCCATTCTATAAGGAGTAATAGAGATAGGAGTGGTACCAGGCAATAGTTCGATACCAAACTCCACCTCTCTCTCTGGAGGTAACCCTGGCAACTCTTCTGGAAACACATTTGGAAACTCTGCAATTGTAGGTATACTATCAATTTGAGAACCCCTTACTCTAGTATCCACCACATGAGCAAGATAAGCATCACACCCTTTTCTAATCAACCTCCTATCTGCAACAGCTGAAACAAACAAGGATGCTAACTGTCCCTGCTCACTAGATACTATCACATCTCTACCACCATCAGTTCTCAAGGTAACAACTTTCTTTTGACAGTCTACCACAGCTCCATGTCTAGATAACCAGTCCATGCCTAGGATCAAATCATATTCCTTAAAAAGCATTTCAATCAAATCTCCACAAAACTCCTCACCTTGCACCACTACCGCACTATCTCTGTGCACCTTGCTAACAATCACACTATGCCTATAGGATTTGTCACCAATACATCAAATCTTAGGGATTCAGCATGCAATTCAGACACAGGCAAAACAGATGCACTAATATATGAATGTGTGGATCCAGGATCAATCAAAGCAAGTACTGAAATACCAAATAAAGAGAAAGTACCAGCTATGACTGCTGAAGCATCTGGCTGCCTCTGCATCACATATATCCTCTGAGAAGATCCAGCCTCCCCTGGTCTACTCTCCCTGGATGAAGAACGCCCTCTAGGACTGAACCCAGATCTGCCTCCTATGCTAAAACTTCTGCCTCCTCGACCTCCCCCTCACACTAGATCGAGAAACTGCAGAATCTACTGACATCTGCTCCTGCCTCTCAGGACAATCTCTAACAAAATGATCAGACGATCCACATCTGAAACATACCCCTGCTACACCAGTCTTCCAACAAGTACCACCATGTGGCCTACCACAATGAATACATATGGGTAAAGTGGATCTCTGAATCACTGGGGTCGGAGCACTCGCCACTGAAACTGTAGGTCTCGATCTCTGCCTTTGAAACTGTACTGACCTACCAGCTGGCCTCTGACTCCTACTAACCCGAGGAACAAAACTTCCTTTACCTCTCTTCGTAGATGAAGACCCTGCTTCAAATTGGGGTCTCCTAATCCTGATCTCTTCCTCAGAAGCAGCCGCAATACCCTGAGCTCTCTCCACACTCCTAGTTGCTGCAACAAGCTGGGAAAAATCATGATATCTAGATCCAGCTACCATGCACATGATAGAGGGCCTCAATCCCTCCTCAAATCTCCTGCATCTATCTATCTCATCAGATATAATACCCCCAGCATACTGGCTCAACCGGATAAACTCTAGTTCATACTCTGTCACAGTCCGGTGATCTTGCTTCAAGCTTAGAAACTCCATTTTCTTCACATCTTTATACTCCCTTGGAGTATACTTTAATTCAAACTCCCTTAGAAAATCAGCATAGGACAATGTAGGTGGATCATCCATAGCATGGGGCACTGTCTTCCACCAGTCATATGCGTCCTTCTGCAACAATGATCTTGCATAATCAAAATTTTCTTCTGGAGTGGCTTGCAACTGAATAAATATTCTCTGTACTTTATCTAGCCACTGCTCAACTACAGCTGGGTCAATAGTACCTAGAAAATCTTCTGCTCCATACTTCCTTAATTTATCATACTGTCTCACTGATACCAAAGGTTGTGGGGGTGGTAGCGGTGGTTGCACTGGTGCTTGCCTCAACAAATCAACCACATGCCTAAGCCAAACTGGCGGAACCTCCTCACCAGCTGATCTCCCCGACACAGAAGCAGGTACCTCTCCAGCACTAACCACTCTAGCTCCCTCTCTAACCTCATCAGGAGCTACACTCTCCGTACTCCCCTCTACTGACTGACGTAAGTGAGAATCCATCACAATCTATGTCTGCAAACACAGTAGAATACATCTCATTAAAGATCAGAGACTGCCAATACCAAACATGTATGCTATTCAAAAACTAACTTTTAAAATCAAAATATTCTTTTTCTTTCATTTTACCTAGGTTGAGAATCTCAAACCTAGGCTCTGATACCAAAACAATTGTAACACCCCTACATCCGGTACACGCACACTACAAACACCATAATGTAATATTCGTGCACTGAACATAGGGATGCTACGGTTTTCCTTAACATTCAAATCATTTTAAAATGATACCATAATCTTTCTCATTATACATTATAGAAAATAAGTAATTAACTTATAATATAAAACAAAATAGATATATATACATTTACTTAATACGCAACGGAATTTATAAAATATTTACATATATGAATATTCTCAAAACTATATTTATAATTATACATATATTTACATTAAAATCAATACTTTACAAAATATAAAGGAGTTATACATGATTGGCAGCTCTTCTCTGATCTTTAAGTCCCAAAATAAATTCTTCAATGTCTACTCTCACTCGGTCTCGAGGAACTCTCGGGTTCAACTCTGTCACCTGCGCGATTAACACTATCGCGCTAAGCCAACGGCTTAGTAGTACAAAGTATGCTAGCATTATGCTTTAATGCAATGCAATGTCATACATTTTAATAATCAATACAACTTCATAGATGGAAAGATAATATCACACCTTTGTATTTCATAAATCATACACATATCAACCTATTACATTTCCAAAGTTCTTCATAAATCTCATTATTCAATTATTTTACCATCAATGAATCATATTTAAACAAAGACAAGCATGGGCCCAAAATACACTAATATGCCATTCAATTTTCAGAGTTAATGTTTTGGTTCAATTATCACATTCATCATTATCATAATCCCAACTAGGCTTCAAGGATTAGGTTCAACCAAGCTTCAAGGGGAACAAAGCATGCTAAGTATCAACCCAACTTGGCTTCAAGAACCAACCCAACCTAGCTTCAAGGGATGTAACATCTCAATTAGGCTTCAAGGACTAGACCCAACCAAGCTTCAAGGGGAGTAAAACATGTTAAACTTCTACCCAACTTGGCTTCAAGGATCAAGCCCAACCTAACTTCAAGAGATTGTTACTAATAGAAGGCATGCCACCAACAACAAAACTCTGAAAAATAGAATAACACATTAGACACACAATTTGATACAAACCAGATATGGCAGCTTTGTGCCATTGAAGAAAAGCAATCTTACATCATCCAAATAGATTTAAAAGGAGTTCAAAAGCTCTTTTATGAGGCTGAAATACACTTGGGGTGTGCTACACTTCATATGGAGCAGATTTGGTGCAATTCACGCAATATGGGCTTTGTGGAGCTTGATACAGCTTATAGGCCAAAGCTACACAAAGGGAAGCCTAAAGTGAAGATCAAAGTATGGAAATCACGTCCAAACACATGGGCATGCTTTCTTGGGCTTGTTCAGCAAGTTTTTTGGCATAGTTTTTTGGAAAGACTAAATTCTTTAATTCATTCCTTAGTTAGTTAGGATATTATTTTATTTTCCATATCTTTTAGGATTTGATATTATTTAGTCTTTCCAAATCTATTTTGGATTTGTTTTATTAGATTTGGATAGGATTTAGATTACTTATCTGATTTAGATTCAGATTTGTTTTATGTTTTCCTTATACAATTAGGAATGTTTTCCTTATGCAATTAGGAATGTTTTCCTTATGCAATTAGAAATGTTTTCCTTATGCAATTAGGAATGTTTTCCTTATGCAATTAGGAATGTTTTCTTATGCAATTAGGAATGTTTTCCTTATTCAATTAGGAATGTTTTAGTCTTAATTTTCCATATGCAATTAGGAATTTTGTAACCCTTATTTAAGGGCACTATTAGGCTGAATTTGGGATACAACAATTAATAAAAATTTTTGAATTCTTCTACAAGTTATTCTTATGAATTTTCGTGTGAGAGAGATTAGAGTGGATTCTTTAATTCTTTCTTTGCATCAAGAATTAGGTTTACTTATCAACAAGAGTTGTGGCGTTTTCCTTCTTCTTACCAACTAAATCCTTCAATCATAGTGAGTTCGCGTCTCTTTATAGGCGTTGGGTTCCTTAGGAGGTGATTTTCAAGTTTCAAGGAGTTCTCTACCATTGTTATACGTTGGGTTTGCTGCCATCGTTGCTAAGGGTCCGCGTCATTTGGTATCAGAGCCTTGCTACAAGGTAATTTTTATCTACTTTGTCTTTCTAGGGCTTGTTTAATTGTTCCATTAGGGTTATTTTATTCAAATTCATTTTTTCCTTTCCTTCTCTATTCAATTTTCGTTTTTGGCATTCAAGAGTCAGTTTTAGTTCGTTTTAGTATTCAGAATAGTTTATTCAATTCATTTTTTTCACTTTCCCATCCATTTAAGTATTCCGTTTGTTAAGTCGTTGGTGTTCTAGTAGTCAGAATTTAGTTTGTTTTGTGTCTATTGGGTCTTGTTCAATTTGGTTGTGTTTTTCCCTTCAAATTCATCTTGTGTAAGCCTTTTCTTGGGGTTGATTGTTTCTTTCCTTCAAATCGTTTTATGTGGCCATTCTTGGGCTGTTTCTTTTGTGTTTGTTTAGTGATTTTCAAATTCTACATATAAAAAAAAATGTCAACAACAATTGAGATTGAGATGGATGAAGAGGAAGCCAAAGAAAAATACCATCTACAATATCTCGATGGTAAGATTCGATTTCTTGAAGAGCTTATTGAAAGGTGGTATCAAAAGTTAGGAGGTGCACGAAGGTACACAAGGGAATATTAATATTGTGAAAAGGAGATTGCTTCATTAGAGGAAGAACTTTCAGTTTTCTATGCAAAGGAGAAAAACTTTCTTATTCATTGTAAGAGACGACAAGAAGAAAGGAAATCTAAGAGGATGAAACTAGAATATAAGAAACTGAGACAACAATTGGAAGATATGTGTAAGCATACTTCTAAACTATGTGAAGCAATAAGTGTGGTTTCAAAAATTCCTACCATTAAGGTGAAAGAGGAGAGTGCAACCATGGAGGATTCCAATGTTGAACTAAAAAAAGAGGATGAATTGGAAGAGTTGCATGAAGAGGATGTTTGTGAAGTAGAGGATGTAGTGCCATTACTTGATGAAGTAAGGAGTGAAGTTACTGAGATTCCCATAATTGAATTTAAAGAAGAGTTTGTGAAAAATGGAGATCTTCTTGGAGATGTGGATGAGAATTCACCTATTTATGATGATTATGGTTGTGATGATGATGATTGCGATGAAATTGTTCAAAATATGGTTGAAGAGGTAGACAAAGAATATGGAGCTGATTTAGAAGTTCAAGAAGAGGATGGTTCAGTTCCATGTGAGCTGTCTTTAACTAACGGAGCTTTTCCTAGTTTTTTTGACAATGTGCAGGTTGATGTTCTAGAAGAAACATTCAAACTATTTTCATCAACTCAAGAGGAGGTTTTTGAAGATCAATTGGTGCCTAAAGTTTCCATTCCAGATCTGAACATGAGCAAGATTCGAGGACGAATCTTTTCAAAAGAAAGGGAGAATGATACAAACCAGATATGGCAGCTTTGTGCCATTGAAGAAAAGCAATCTTACATCATCCAAATAGATTTAAAAGGAGTTCAAAAGCTCTTTTATGAGGCTGAAATACACTTGGGGCGTGCTACACTTCATATGGAGCAGATTTGGTGCAATTCACGCAATATGGGCTTTGTGGAGCTTGATACAGCTTATAGGCCAAAGCTACACAAAGGGAAGCCTAAAGTGAAGATCAAAGTATGGAAATCACGTCCAAACACATGGGCATGCTTTCTTGGGCTTGTTCAGCAAGTTTTTTGGCATAGTTTTTTGGAAAGACTAAATTCTTTAATTCATTCCTTAGTTAGTTAGGATATTATTTTATTTTCCATATCTTTTAGGATTTGATATTATTTAGTCTTTCCAAATCTATTTTGGATTTGTTTTATTAGATTTGGATAGGATTTAGATTACTTATCTGATTTAGATTCAGATTTGTTTTATGTTTTCCTTATACAATTAGGAATGTTTTCCTTATGCAATTAGGAATGTTTTCCTTATGCAATTAGAAATGTTTTCCTTATGCAATTAGGAATGTTTTCCTTATGCAATTAGGAATGTTTTTCCTTATGCAATTAGGAATGTTTTCTTATGCAATTAGGAATGTTTTCCTTATTCAATTAGGAATGTTTTAGTCTTAATTTTCCATATGCAATTAGGAATTTTGTAACCCTTATTTAAGGGCACTATTAGGCTGAATTTGGGATACAACAATTAATAAAAAATTTTGAATTCTTCTACAAGTTATTCTTGTGAATTTTCGTGTGAGAGAGATTAGAGTGGATTCTTTAATTCTTTCTTTGCATCAAGAATTAGGTTTACTTATCAACAAGAGTTGTGGCGTTTTCCTTCTTCTTACCAACTAAATCCTTCAATCATAGTGAGTTCGCGTCTCTTTATAGGCGTTGGGTTCCTTAGGAGGTGATTATCAAGTTTCAAGGAGTTCTCTACCATTGTTATACGTTGGGTTTGCTGCCATCGTTGCTAAGGGTCCACGTCACAATTCATTTATTATCTCATCATCAATTCCATTTTCAATTCTCATTATCAATTAGGCAAACATGCCTCATTAAAGTCATTAGAGCCAATCACAATGGCTTTACATTCCATCACATCTCAATCCACATTATAACAATTCATCTTTCAAATACACAATCATCTACATCATCATATCCTTCACATTATACACATAGCATCATTGATATAAACATAACAAAGTACATTATTCATATAAGTCAACAATGTAATAATGCAATATTTGTACTTACCTCAATAACAATTCACACAACTCTAAACACTTACTTTTTCCAAGATTCTTTTACTTCTTAGATCAATGACAAATCCCTTTCTTCAAGACCTAATCCAAAAATAATAACATACACTTGCTTAAGGATACATACGCTCAACCACACGGGCGTGTCCCTGACCGTGCCCTAACTCCACAACACAGAAGCTTTTACACGCTTAGAACCACGGGTGTGTCACTGGGCGTGTAATACATTCTGCCTTTCTGAAACATATCAACACGTCCAACAATGTGAGCGTGCTCATGGCCGTGTAAACTCTCCAATCTCACAGTAGCTATCACACGCTCAATAACACAGGCGTGTTACTGGTCATGTCAAACCTACTGCCTCCAACACAATTGACACGCCTAAAACTCTGGACGTGCTCCCGGGCGTGTTAGGCCAAAAACTCAGATTCGGGCCAAAACCACAAAACACCCAGCAAAACACTTCTTTTCACCAACATCCTCTTCAAACAAACTTAACAAAACATACCCAAAAACCATCTTAACTTACAAAAATACCCAAAACAACTCCACATCTATAACAAACACAAATCACAAATATCATCACAAAACCCTAAACACAAATACAACACCATCTCTTCCAACCAACTTACTCTTTTCTTCAATCCATCCTTATAATCCATAATCAATCTAATCAAACACTCTTAAACATATCACAATCAAACAACATACTCTTACAAATCTATCAAACTCAAACAAAACTTCAAATAAGCAAAGAAATCAAAAGAGGACTTACCAAAGTAATGAAACTTCTTGAATCACCAACTTGATCACTTAGATCTTCCTTCAATTTGAGCTTAGAACATTAATATCCTCTCTTGCTCTCTTGCTCTCTCTTGTCTTTGGAGGAGCCGGCCACACAAAGGTGAAAGAAGAAAAGAAAAACAAAGAAACAAAGTCAACTTCTCTTTAAATCTCCACAAAGCATTTCCAAAAAGTCAATTACCCAAATACGCTCTTCTCACTTACTTTTAACTCTCTTCACTTACATGACCTTATTAGTAATTTCACCAATAACCAAATAAATATCTTCATCCCTTGACTCTCCATTTTTGACTTATGTATATGTTATTTATATATTGCCATATACACAACATATACATTTTCTTTTAAACCCTCTAAACAATCTTTTCCTTTCCAATAACACACATACATTTGATTCAAATCAAACAACAATTATATCAAAACTTCTAGGGCACCTTTTGGGATATTACAGAATCATTTTGAATCAGGTTGAAAGTAATCAAAATTTTGGCCACCAATTTTGGTCAATTGAGGGGCTGTTTTATTACGTTTTTCTTGCTGATTTGGAAGTTTCCTTTTTCGAAATTGAATTCTTGGGGAGTCTTGATACTAGCTTTCTTGGGTAGAATTATTAGGTCCATAAACTAACTTGCTAAGGTGAGTTGGTTTTGATACATTTTGACCAGATTCGTCATAATTGTTGACCTCTTTGTTTCTATTTCTTGTTTGAGCTACCGTTTTGATTCCGTGACATTGCTAGAGTATTATTTATTTGATTCTATACTCTGGTTGATATAATCGTGTGACACAAAATTTTCTTGTGTTGCCTCCAAATTTGTCAAGTTTCTTTCTAGGTGTCATTCTAGGATTTAGGTTCTAGTTCCCTTGAACGTGCTTGGTGATTGATTTGTGAGCCTTTGTTTTGAAGTGCAATCGAAGAATTAGCGAAGGTGAGTTCTTTGTTTTGTGAGATAATGAGTAGCAATTCTAGTAGAGATAAAGGCATAGCTGTTGAGAAAGAAGAGATGAGTATCTGGGATATTGCAGATGATCTTGAGACGTACAAGCAAGCAAATGAGGACAATATGGAAAGAATAGCAAATACGTTGGCTAGCTTGCAACAGTCCATGGAACGCTTAATGCAAGCACAACAACCTGCTCCAATAAGGCTACCACAGAGAATTCTACAACCAGCAAGAGCTGAAGAGAGAGAAGAGCCAATTAGGAGGAGGGCAACAAGAGGTGCATATGAGAGAGGCCATGTGGCTGATTATGGATTTGAAGAAGGAGAAGCTAGAATTTATCAAGCACCTATCAATGATAATGATTTGACTTCCATCAAAATGAAGGTTCCTAAATTTAGAGGGAACAACAATGCTGAAGAATACATTGAATGGGAGTGCAAAGTAGAGCAAATTTTTGAGCGCCATAATTATTCTAAAGAAAAGAAGTCACACATTGCAGTTGTGGAGTTCAAGGGTTATGTAACATTCTGGTGGGATCAACTAAAATCCACTAGATGAGGCAAGGGGTTGAGAGCCGTACCCGCATGGGAGGAGTTGAGAGACCTGATGAGGCAGCGTTTTATCCCTTCTCATTATTATAGGGATCTTTATAATCGCTTAGCATGACTAGTGCAAGGTGGCAAGAGTGTAGAAGAATACCACAAGGAGATGGAGATGATCATGGCTAAAGCCAACATTGAGAAATATGAACAACAGATGATGTCTAGATTTCTTAGAGGACTTAATCAGAATATTGCAAGTGAGTTGGACATGTATGATTACAATACCATAGAGGAGATGGTTGATAAAGCTATGAAGATAGAGAGGAGGTTAAAGAGCAAGAGTTCCACCAAACATGGCTATGGGGGACCACAAAATGTGTTTGGGAGTAATTCGGCCTATAGAGGACGCCAATATAGTGGTGGAGCAAATTCAGCCAATAGGGGTGGAGAGAAAGGGGAGTTCAAGAATTCATTCCAGAAAAGCAATGCTGGAACCTCCAATGGAAAAGGGCCATCTAGTGGTCCAAACAAGCAAACAGGTACGCCTAACACTACCACTCCTAGTAGGGAGATTAAATGTTTTAAGTGTTTAGGGAATGGGCATATTGCATCCCAATGTCCAAATAAAAGAGTTATGATTGCTACAGCTGATGGTGATGTTGTGTATGATTCTGAACCTAGTGATAATGATAATGATGATGTTGGGAACTTTGATTCTCCTATATATGATGATGTTGGTAGTGATGAGCATGTTGATTGTACTTTATTAGCTGAGCGTGGTGAATTGTTAGTTGCTAGGCTTGCATTGAATATGCAGGTGAAAGAGGAAAGTCTAGTACAGCGTGATAATATTTTTCATACTAGATGCTTAGTGAATAATAAGGTTTGTACACTTATTATTGATAGTGGGAGCTGTATTAATGCTGCAAGTACTACTATGGCTGAAAAATTGGGGTTAGAATGTATGAAGCATCCCAATCCTTATAAGTTGCAGTGGTTTAATGATAGTGGTGAGGTGAAAGTAACTAAGCGAGTGAGGGTACCATTTTTAATAGGCTGGTACAAAGATGAAATTGATTGTGATGTAGTTCCTATGCAAGCTGGACATATGTTGTTGGGCAGACCTTGGCAATATGATCGGAGAGCGCAACATGATGGGTTTTCTAATAGGTACACATTTACCTATGAAGGAAAATAGGTCACTCTTGTTCCATTATCACCCCAAGAAGTGTATGAAGATCAAAGAAGATGATTGAGGCAGAGAGGCAAGTTGGGGCTACCAATTCAAAAATTAAAGGGAGTTTGAGAGAACATGATAAGGTGAGTGAGAGTGAAAAGAAAATGGGAAAAGAGGCCAGAAAAGAAACAAAACAAATAAATGGCCCATTGTTGAGAGAAAATAAGAAAGAAGGGAGAGCAAAACAAACTTTTTAAGCAAGAGCGAGAGAGGTTAATTTTGCAATGTCTATTGGGCAGCCATTATTACTCATTAGATACAAAGAAACTTTGTTTGCTGACACTAATGTTTCGCTTGATAGTTTGCCTTCTAGTTTTGTGTCTTTGTTGCAGGATTTCAGGATGTGTTTCCAGATGAATTACCTAGTGGATTGCCACCGCTAAGAGGAATTGAGCATCAAATAGACTTCGTGCCTGGTTCTACCATCCCAAATAGACCAGCTTACCAGAGTAATCCCGTGGAAACAAAAGAGATGCAAAAGCAAGTAGATGAGTTACTGGAGAAAGGGCTGATTAGAGAGAGTTTGAGTCCGTGTGCTGTTCCTGTGTTGTTGGTTCCAAAGAAGGATGGCACGTGGAGAATGTGTGTTGATTGGAGGGCTATAAATAAGATCACAGTGAAGTATCGGCATCCTATACCACGACTTGAAGACATGTTGGATGAGCTGCATGGTGCCAGGTATTTTTCTAAAATTGATCTTGTCACGACCCAATTTGTACATATGTACAGTATATCCATGTACAGTACGTCCATGTACAGTAAGAGGAACCCTCCCGAGAAGCTACTCAAAAGCGCGAAGTGAAGGGAAGTTCTGTAAAATTGAAAGGACCTATTTGAAAAGATTGTAAAGTTTTGGGGAGGTGACCGTAATTACCAAAAGTTGTTCCGGAGGTCCTTAATAGAGCACATAACAGACTCCAGAAATGTGAAGTAGAGAAAAATCGGACAGTAACGGTGCGACACGGTTTTTCCCAAAAAAGCACGGTTTGGAAGATATAGGGGATTTTGACCAGGGGCATCATGGTCATTTTTAAAAGTGTCTCGAAAGTAATAAAGGATCTCAAAAATGAAAAGTAGAGGAAAAACTGAGTCAAAAAGTGTACCACAACATTCGGCGAAAGTGCGTGGTTTAAAAGTTATGAACGAGTAACCGCCGGAGGGTATTTTGGTCTTTTCACACCTTAGACCATAAAATTACAGCACAATGAGGTTGAGGGGCCAAAATATAATTAAGATGAAGTCCAAGGGATTGGGTTGTAAATAAATTAAAGAAGGAGACATTTGGACCAATGAGAATTGGCCATTTTCTCACATGTGTACCAATGGGAAATCAACATCTACACCATGACCTATCAACCTCTCTTGGCTGCCATTTGGAGGAGAGAACACCACAAAAATAAAGCCAAGAACTCTCTTTGTTCTTGCTTGGCCGAAAATAGGAGGAAGGGAAAAGAGAGAGAGATTGTTTTTTTTTCAAGTAGCTAAATTTGGAGAATTGAGAGAGATTGCAAACTTGGGTGGAGAATAAGATTTTGAGGTAAGGAAATTCATCTATGGTTCTATTTCTTTCATTGGTTATAGTATTTGTAAGATAAAAATGAAACAATAAATATGATGATTATAGAAAATTTAAGAAGTTGAAGAAAAGTGAAAGAGGTGATTTGCACATATAAGATTAAGGATGAAAAGGATGACTAGTAGTTTAGTTAGCAAAAGAAGGCATGAAGCACTTAAATTTTATTATGTTCTTGAAATGGATTTTATGAAAATTATAGGAAATCAAGAAGTGAGAGAGAAGGAAGCAAAGAAGGCATAAAAGAACTAGAAACAAGTGAAAAGAATTAAGGTTTGGTACTTAAATCATTGCCTTTTCAGTTAATTCACATATTTTGCATTATGGGACTTTTGAAATGGTTTTGAAATAATGTTATTATGTGTGGTAAATATGTGGGAAAGTGCTCTTGAACCATTTGTAATCAATTGATTGTGAAAAGAATGAAAACAAAACAAACTAGCTAAACTTTGCTCAATTATCCATAAACTTTGATGAACTTTTAATCATTCCTTTGGTTTGATTTTTGAAAGAGGGACCCTTAGTCCTTCAATGGTATCACAAAAGGAGTCTAAAAATCAATTTTGCAAGAAAAAAATGAATTTCCCTCAACTTTTGAAAATTGGGCCGAATGGTCCCTTTTGGGCACCATTCTGCAGCTTTCATTTTGGGCAGTCCGTTGAAGGGGCAAACGAAAGAATTTTTCGACGAAATTTTACATGCATTTAGTTAACTTATTAAAGTGTTTTCCTGCAAAAATTCAGCCAAAAATAAGTTTGTTTACTTGGTCAAAACCGTTTCCAAAGTTGACTGATTTTCAGCAGTAAAAACAGATTTTACCATTTAGTTGTCGCGCGCCATTGCGTTGCCGATTTTACGCGCCGTGCTACTATTCATTTGGTCATTTTTCTAAATGTGTTAAAACTTGAATATTATGATATGGATTGATGTTAAATCATATAAAATGACATGAAGGAGAATTGGAAATGATCAGAAAGGCATCATGACAAGCTATTCCGACAATACATACCTTATGGAAAAATCATGATCTATTGAATATCATGACCAAAGTAATTTAATAAATTATTTATGCTCTACTTGGTATATCAGAACCCTTGAGATAAGGGTATGATGCATCATACTATTACTGCAGTACTGCTTATGACATGATATGATATTCCGGCTGAAGGCCGATGATTGCAATGACATGATCAATGATGCAATGATAATGGCCATTAGCACATGTGCAAGAATTATGATGAATGATAATGAAATATGATCATGACAAGATATGTTTATCATGACCCTTCCTTATCCGCTGACGTTCTGTTAAACCAGTAGAGCAACCAAAATGATAAAAGCAAGAAAAATGATTTAAATTCAAATTATTCAGTCAAGCCTTTTTACCATCTGTGTTTTGTATTGATTCCTTTCAAGTATTTAAAGTATATAAATGTATGATCAAATCATTCTTTCATTTTATTATTTTATTGCAATGATTTAAGTACCCACTAAGCAATTGCTTAGCGAGTTTAGTTTCCCTCTAAACTCGTAGGTTAAACGAGGAGACGAGATTGCAGCATGTCCTGCACAGCTGGCCTTGACTACTACTTTGGGTAGGAGTTGGATATGATTGATTGTAGTAATATGGCATGTACATAAGCTTGTATGATCTAGCAAATAAATGTATTATACTGTAAAGCTAGAACACGTACACTGCTAGTAATCTAATAAATCTTATTTGGGTTTAGCACTTATGTATGCAAGTATAGAAGTGTGAATTCTTCTTGCAGGAATGTAGTTGAGGTTATAAGGGTGGATTATTGGGAGTGTGCTTGAATTGAATTGTGAAACAAAATATTTTTCAAAAATAAGAAAAATCAGTTTTGGCGACACTTGGGACCTCCATTTTTAGGGGAGGTTATGGCAAAATTTTTTTAAACATCTGCACTTAAAATTGGCTAAGTAAACTATTAAGACACAACCACCATGAGATAACAGTCCATCTTGGTCTATAAACGTAGGCTAAGATGGGGTGTTACATTTAGTGGTATCAGAGCACCGGTTTAGCTGGTCCTGGAAAATTCAATATAGGAGGATACACATTTTATGTTGGGAGTGGCCATTACCAATGTAAAATGGGATATCCTATAGCAGAATAGAAATGAGAGCATATATCATTTAGGTACAAAATGTCGGTATAGTAGAAAGAATATTATAAATACATAAGTATATAAGGTACATGTGATAAAGGAAAATCTAATAGTGCTTACGTACATGCCATATAGGAAAGCTAATGTGTTGAGTCAAGCCAGCTGCTAATTCTTATCACGATATATGTATACGGTATAAGGTTGCAAGAGGCAGAATCACAAAGAATTATAGATCAAGAAAAGGAATCACACGCTTTTCGTACCCATAAATGTAGAAATGGGTCTCGGACTTATGCCACGACCCGCAACGATGGCTGTGGAAGGCCCCGAGGTTTATTTAAGATAGATGATAGTACCATTGCAATAAACGGCAAGAATGGTACCTGTTGCTACCAAAAGAGAAAGGAAGTCCCCAATCGAGAAGTTAAGGAAATATGGGGCTAAAGAATTTAAGGCTAGTAGAGAAGAAGGATTTGAAGAAGTTGAGTACTGTTTGGACAGTACCAATAGGGCATTGGAACAACTGAGATGCACGCCAGATAAAATATTTAATTATGCCATGTCCCTTTGTGTAGAAGAAACATACACTTGGTAAAACATACTTAAACGCAAGGAGAATTGAGTTTATATATCTACAGCAAGGAAGAATGACAGTATCTGAGAATGATAGAGAGTTCACCCGCCTCAGTAAGTATGCAAAGAAAATGATAGAAACAAAGCAAGAAAGACATCAAAGATTTTGGAAGGATTAAATAATGAAATTAAAGTACAATTAGTAGTCATGGACGTGTTTGAATTTTCAAAATTAGTTGTGAAAGTTTTAGGTATAGAGATGGTATACATAGATTAGAGAAGTAGACACCAACGTATGCAACAAAAGAGAGTTCAAACTTAAAGCTTGGGAAGATTTTGACAAGTTGAGAAGAAGTTTAGAAGTGAAGATAGTTTTGCACAGAAAAGCCAGGGATCCGGCCGAGGTTCAAGGTGCCAGACATCCGTAGCCAGTATTCCAGGGTCCTTATAAGGGGGTTCCGGGAGAAGGTTAGATAGGCGTATATGAATGTAAAAATGAAAATGTATATAAGAAAATGAAATTTGAAGAATGGAATAAAAAGAGGAACAGAATAAGAGGATAAAAGAAAAGTACGTAAAATGTTAAGACCAGACGGTAAGAGATAAAACAGATAAATCTTAGATAACAAAGATGAGTGAACAGAAATAAGTATATGAGAAATTCTCATGTCCGACCATTAGAGAATATGTACAGTAACCCCATGTACAATATTCACACAAGTAGATGAAGTAAGCAAACTAAGAAGGTACTGCTGACCCGATACCGTCGTATTGAAATTTAGCAGGAAACCGGAGTTAAACGTGCTCGACCAATGATGATGGGTGACCATCCCGTGAAGTCTTAATAAGGTAGGTGACGGACCATATCAGTAGAAACTAGTCGAAACCTAATCAAAACACTGTATTGTGATTCCTCCTGAAAATGCCCCAATGAAATCATCAAAATTAAGAAATTATAAGAAGAAGATATATGAGATTATGAATTCAGGAAATGATGGAAAAAAAAAGGGAGAGAGAAGAGAAAGAGAGAAATTAAGAACCAAAGAGGTAGAAAGTGCAGAATTAAAATTAGATCAAAAAGGAAAGAATGAAAGTAATAACAACCCAAGGACTAGGTAAAGGAAAAAGGAAAAAGTAAAAATTCAAAAATTACTGGAGGATTGGAAAGAAATATAGATTTAAAGGATATATTACTCCTCTATGCAAACACTGTGGATGAAGACATAAGAGTGAATGCTGGTATTTAACAGATGGATGCTGGGAATGCGGGGCACCAGATCGTGTTAGGGTAAACTGCCAGAAAGACAAGTAAATGCATCCGCACCGACAGAAAAATCACGGCCCGCTTTTGGCAAAGGCCGAAGCAGGGGAAAGGAAAGTGATTCAAATTTTCAAAGAGCACAATCAGAGACCGGTGACTAGCTCAATTCAAGTATACCAGCTAGAGCCTACACAATGAAAACTTAGAAGAATTACCGGTAGGATATGTTAAGTTTGAAACATTAGTTATAAATCCGATAAGAGACGAGGTAGTTACACACAAGTGATTAAAGAATGTTCTATAGAGTTACATGAAAATGCATTTCCAGAAAATTTAATAGAGTTACCATTCTGAGAATTTGACATAATGTTGGTATTGGATTGGCTAACAAGGCATAAAACAGTGGTTGATTATATGAAGAAAGAGAGTAACACTTCATACTCCTCACAAGGAGGAAGTGACGGTAGTAGGAAAGAGAGCCAATTACCTAAACAACGTAACAGCAGCAGTTATAACAAGGCGTTCCATATAAACGGATGTGAGGCACACTTGGTAAGCACTATGGAAGCAAAGAAGAATGTGATAAAGATTCAAGAGGTATCAACAATGCGTGATTTTCTCGATGTTTCTTTAGACAAGCTACCCGGATTATCACCTAAGAGAAAGTAGGATTCACTATAAATGTATATCCGGGAATTGCACCGGTGTCGGTTGCCTCATACCGAATGGTACCAGCGGAACCCAAAGAAATGAAAATGCAATTATAGGAGCTACTCGACAAGGGTCTTATATGGCCAAGTATTTCTTCATGGGGCACGCCAGTACTCTTTGTCAAGAAGAAAGATAAATCCTTAAGGTCATATGTGAACTATAGTAGTTGAATGAGCTTACGATTAAGGATAGATATCCATTACCATCCATCGACGATGTATTCAACCAACTTAAGGGAACCGAGGTTTTGTAAAAAAAAAAATAATAATAGATCACCAACTGGGATATCAGCAGCTGCGAATCAAAGGAAAAGACATTCCAAAGACTACATCTAGAACTCGATACGGACGTTATCAGTTCCTTGTAATGCCCTTTGAGCTCACAAATGTGTCAGTATTATTCATGGATTTAATGAATCATATCTTTCATCCATACTTTGACCAATTTGTAAATGGTGTTCATAGATGACACCTTCATTTATTTAAGGAACAAAGAAGAATACGATCGATACTTTTGCATAGTATTGCAAATGTTGTGAGAGAAGCAGTTGTACGTCAAACATGACAAATGCAAGTTTTGATTGGAAAAAGTGACATTATTAGAACACACCATATTAGCATAAGGCATTAAAGTAGGTCTTAAGAAAACGAAAGCCATTTTGGAATGGAAAACACCAAAGATAGTAATAGAATCTTCTTAGGACTGGCATTAAAGTAAGAATCTTCTTAGGACTGGCTAGGTACTATTAATGTTTTATAAAAGGGTTTTCCATTATTATCATCCCAATGACAAGGTTGTTTCAAAGGAATGCCAAACTCCAATGGACTGATAAATGTTAGAGGAACTTTAAGAAACTAAAGGAAAAGTTAACGAATGCTTCAATACCCATACGGCCCGTGTCAAACAAAGAATTTGTGATATATAGTGATGCTTCACACATCGGTTAAGGTTATATGCTTATGCAAAAAGGATAAAATAGTCGCATAAGTCTTTTGTAGATTTAAACCATACGAATAATAATAATAATAATAATAATAATAATAATAATAACCTGGCACACTATTTGGAATTAACAGTTATCGTATTGGCTTTCAAGATTTGGAGATATGATGTATATGGAGAAAAGTATTATATTTATACAGACACAAAAGTTTAAAATATCCGTCAACCCAAGAGGATCTCAATTTATGGTAAGGAAAGTAAACCCAAGTTTTAGAATTAACAGCTAAGTTATAAATTATCATCTAGGAAAAGCTAACATGGTGGCCGACGCACTTGGTGGAAAATCAATACCAGCCTTAGGCGCTATAAAGATCAGTTTAAGACCAATGAAAGAGGAAGTACTAGTAGTAGAAATGCAAGCATAAACTATGTTTCTTTTCAAGAAATTCATTAAGTGCAAAAGAAAAACGAACAAATACAAAAATGGATCAAGCAAGTGTAAGGAGGAAAGGATATAAAATTCTAAATTTCTAAGAACAGTAGTTTGTATTATAACAATAGAGTAATGATACTAACAATGGGAGACATAAGAAAGAAAATTTTTTTCAAAAAGCATATAGTAGTCTCTACGCAATGCATGCAGGAGTTACAAATGTATCAATATCTAAAGAAGTTTTAATGGTAGCCTGGAATGAAGAGAGATGTTGTTGATTTTATGACCAAATGTTTAATATGTCAACAAGCAAAAGTGAAATATCAAATACTATCGGGATTGTTACAACTAATTCCCACTTTGGTATGGAAATGGGAACATATCACTATGGATTTCGTCATAGAACTACCAATGACACGAGACAAGCATGACGTTGTTCGGATAATCATTGACTGCCTAACTAAGTTAGCTCATTTTCTACTTTTACAAATGGATTATTCAATAGATAAGTTGGTGGAAATGTACGCCAAGGAAACTGTACGGTTACACAGGATTCCAACGTCTATCATTTTAGGCAGAGGTCCACATTCACCATGAATTTATGGAAGAAGTCGCAAACAGCTTCTGAAACACAAACAAATTATAGCACTGCCTTTCACCCGTAAACAGATGGACTATTTGAAAGAGTAATCCAAATTTTGGGAGGACATATTAAGAGTATGTGTTATAGAATTTAAGGGTGGCTGGATTAGGTATTTGAGTTTAATTGAATGCGCATATAACAACGACTATTAATTCAGCATACGGTGATACCCTATAAAGAATTATACGAAAGAAAACATGGAACACCAGAGTGTTGGACGAAATTAAGTAAAGACAAGATAAAATCATATGCGAACTCGAAACGAAGGGACATAGAACTCTCAAGATTTTTCTTAAGACTTTCCCATGAAAGAAGGTATTAAGATTTAAGTAGAAAAGTAAGTTAAGCTTTAGGCTTATTGGACTATACGAGATCATCGAACGCATAGATCAATAGCCTATCGGTTAACGCTATTACCAGAACTGAACAAAATACATAATGTTTTTCACATTTCAATGATAAGGCAATATCGTTTGAACTTCACACACGATATAAAGACATAAAACATCAGAGTCCAATCTGACCTAAATTATGAAGAAGAACCAATAGAAATTTTAGCATGAAAAGTCAAAGGATTAAGAAATAAGAGATTTCCTCCAGTTAAAGTGCGGCGAAGGAACCATAGAATGGAAGAGATATTTTGGGAAAGAGAAGAAATAATGAGGATGGAAGCCTAAATTTTACACCCGATCGGCTTCGGGACGAAGCCTAAATTTTAGAGGGGAAGAAATGTCACGACCCAATTTGTACATATGTACAGTATATCCATGTACAGTACGTCCATGTACAGTAAGAGGAACCCTCCCGAGAAGCTACTCAAAAGCGCGAATTGAAGGGAAGTTCTGTAAAATTGAAAGGACCTATTTGAAAAGATTGTAAAGTTTTGGGGAGGTGACCGTAATTACCAAAAGTTGTTCCGGAGGTCCTTAATAGTGCACATAACAGACTCCAGAAATGGGAAGTAGAGAAAAATCGGACAGTAACGGTGCGACACGGTTTTTCCCGAAAAAGCACGGTTTGGAAGATATAGGGGATTTTGACCAGGGGCATCATGGTCATTTTTAAAAGTGTCTCGAAAGTAATAAATGATCTCAAAAATGAAAAGTAGAGGAAAAACTGAGTCAAAAAGTGTACCACAACATTCGGCGAAAGTGCGTGGTTTAAAAGTTATGAACGAGTAACCGCCGGAGGGTATTTTGGTCTTTTCACACCTTAGACCATAAAATTACAGCACAATGAGGTTGAGGGGCCAAAATATAATTAAGATGAAGTCCAAGGGATTGGGTTGTAAATAAATTAAAGAAGGAGACATTTGGACCAATGAGAATTGGCCATTTTCTCACATGTGTACCAATGGGAAATCAACATCTACACCATGACCTATCAACCTCTCTTGGCTGCCATTTGGAGGAGAGAACACCACAAAAATAAAGCCAAGAACTCTCTTTGTTCTTGCTTGGCCGAAAATAGGAGGGAGGGAAAAGAGAGAGAGATTGTTTTTTTTTTTCAAGTAGCTAAATTTGGAGAATTGAGAGAGATTGCAAACTTGGGTGGAGAATAAGATTTTGAGGTAAGGAAATTCATCTATGGTTCTATTTCTTTCATTGGTTATAGTATTTGTAAGATAAAAATGAAACAATAAATATGATGATTATAGAAAATTTAAGAAGTTGAAGAAAAGTGAAAGAGGTGATTTGCACATATAAGATTAAGGATGAAAAGGATGACTAGTAGTTTAGTTAGCAAAAGAAGGCATGAAGCACTTAAATTTTATTATGTTCTTGAAATGGATTTTATGAAAATTATAGGAAATCAAGAAGTGAGAGAGAAGGAAGCAAAGAAGGCATAAAAGAACTAGAAACAAGTGAAAAGAATTAAGGTTTGGTACTTAAATCATTGCCTTTTCAGTTAATTCACATATTTTGCATTATGGGACTTTTGAAATGGTTTTGAAATAATGTTATTATGTGTGGTAAATATGTGGGAAAGTGCTCTTGAACCATTTGTAATCAATTGATTGTGAAAAGAATGAAAACAAAACAAACTAGCTAAACTTTGCTCAATTATCCATAAACTTTGATGAACTTTTAATCATTCCTTTGGTTTGATTTTTGAAAGAGGGACCCTTAGTCCTTCAATGGTATCACAAAAGGAGTCTAAAAATCAATTTTGCAAGAAAAAAATGAATTTCCCTCAACTTTTGAAAATTGGGCCGAATGGTCCCTTTTGGGCACCATTCTGCAGCTTTCATTTTGGGCAGTCCGTTGAAGGGGCAAACGAAAGAATTTTTCGACGAAATTTTACATGAATTTAGTTAACTTATTAAAGTGTTTTCCTGCAAAAATTCAGCCAAAAATAAGTTTGTTTACTTGGTCAAAACCGTTGCCAAAGTTGACTGATTTTCAGCAGTAAAAACAGATTTTACCATTTAGTTGTCGCGCGCCATTGCGTTGCCGATTTTACGCGCCGTGCTACTATTCATTTGGTCATTTTTCTAAATGTGTTAAAACTTGAATATTATGATATGGATTGATGTTAAATCATATAAAATGACATGAAGGAGAATTGGAAATGATCAGAAAGGCATCATGACAAGCTATTCCGACAATACATACCTTATGGAAAAATCATGATCTATTGAATATCATGACCAAAGTAATTTAATAAATTATTTATGCTCTACTTGGTATATCAGAACCCTTGAGATAAGGGTATGATGCATCATACTATTACTGCAGTACTGCTTATGACATGATATGATATTCCGGCTGAAGGCCGATGATTGCAATGACATGATCAATGATGCAATGATAATGGCCATTAGCACATGTGCAAGAATTATGATGAATGATAATGAAATATGATCATGACAAGATATGTTTATCATGACCCTTCCTTATCCGCTGACGTTCTGTTAAACCAGTAGAGCAACCAAAATGATAAAAGCAAGAAAAATGATTTAAATTCAAATTATTCAGTCAAGCCTTTTTACCATTTGTGTTTTGTATTGATTCCTTTCAAGTATTTAAAGTATATAAATGTATGATCAAATCATTCTTTCATTTTATTATTTTATTGTAATGATTTAAGTACCCACTAAGCAATTGCTTAGCGAGTTTAGTTTCCCTCTAAACTCGTAGGTTAAACGAGGAGACGAGATTGCAGCATGTCCTGCACAGCTGGCCTTGACTACTACTTTGGGTAGGAGTTGGATATGATTGATTGTAGTAATATGGCATGTACATAAGCTTGTATGATCTAGCAAATAAATGTATTATACTGTAAAGCTAGAACACGTACACTGCTAGTAATCTAATAAATCTTATTTGGGTTTAGCACTTATGTATGCAAGTATAGAAGTGTGAATTCTTCTTGCAGGAATGTAGTTGAGGTTATAAGGGTGGATTATTGGGAGTGTGCTTGAATTGAATTGTGAAACAAAATATTTTTCAAAAATAAGAAAAATCAGTTTTAGCGACACTTGGGACCTCCATTTTTAGGGGAGGTTATGGCAAAATTTTTTTAAACATCTGCACTTAAAATTGGCTAAGTAAACTATTAAGACACAACCACCATGAGATAACAGTCCATCTTGGTCTATAAACGTAGGTTAAGATGGGGTGTTACAGATCTTATGAGTGGATATCATCAAATTTGTATGAAACCTGGTGATGAATGGAAAACAACATTTAAAACTAAATATGGTCTATATGAGTGGTTAGTTATGCCTTTTGGGTTGTCTAATGCACCTAGTACTTTTATGAGACTAATGAACCATGTTTTGAGAGCTTATTTGGGCAAATTTGTTGTAGTCTATTTTGATGATATTCTGATTTATAATAAGACTTTGGATGACCATGTTGAGCATGCTAGGCTAGTTTTGGAAGTATTGAGAAATGAAAACTTATATGCCAAGCTTAAGAAATGCACATTTTGCATAGATAGGCTTGTGTTTCTTGGTTTTGTTGTGAGTGCGCAGGGCGTTGAAGTAGATGAAGAGAAAGTGAAAGCTATAAAGGAGTGGCCTACTCCAAAGAGTGTGACGGACATGAGGAGCTTTCATGGATTGGCTAGTTTCTATAGGAGGTTCGTGAAGGACTTTTCTACTATTGCAGCACCGTTAACTAGCATAATCAAAAAGGAAGTTGGGTTCCAATGGGGAGAGGAGCAACAAAAAGCCTTCAATTGCCTGAAAGGGAAGTTGAAATCCGCTCCTATTTTATCATTACCTAATTTTGAGAGTACATTTGAGATTGAGTGTGATGCTTCTGGTGTAGGTATTGGAGCTGTATTGATGCAAGAGAAAAAGTTCATAGCCTATTTTAGTGAGAAACTCAATGGTGCACAATTGAATTATTCCACTTATGATAAGGAGTTGTTTGCCTTGGTGAGAGCATTGGACGTGTGGCAGCACTACCTCCTTCCAAAGGAGTTCATGATACATATGGATCATGAGTCCCTCAAACACATGGTGGGACAAGGTAAGTTGAACAAGAGGCATGGTAAGTGGATAGAATTTATAGAACAATTCCCTTATGTTGTTAAATAAAAGCAAGGAAAGGATAATATAGTGGCTGATGCATTGTCTAGAAGATATACATTACTATCTGTGTTGAGTTCTAAATTGCTTGGTTTTGAGTACGTTAAGGACTTATATGTAGATGATGTTGATTTTGGCAATGTGTATGTTGCATGTGAACATGGAGCTTTTAATTCATTTTATAGGCATGATGGATACTCGTTTAAAGGAAATAAATTATGTGTGCCTAAATGTTCCATGCGTGATTTGCTTGTGTTAGAATCTCATTGTGGGGGATTGATGGGACATTTTGGGGTAGCTAAGACTTATAATATCTTGTTTGAGCATTTTTATTGGCCTTCTATAAGTAAGGATGTTGAGAGATTGTGTTCTGCTAGTATTGCTTGTAGACAGGTGAAATCTAAGTCTATTCCTCATGGTCTATATATGCCTTTACATGTACCTAGTTCACCTTGGATTGATATTAGCATGAATTTTGTGCTTGGATTGCCTAGAACTAGAAAAGGTAGGGATAGCATTTTTGTAGTTGCTGACAGGTTTAGTAAGATGGCACATTTTATTCCTTGGTAGGGATGCGACTGTTGTAGCTGATTTGTTCTTTAGAGAAGTAGTTCAACTACATGGAGTGCCTAGGACTATTGTGTCTGATAGAGATGCTAAGTTTTTATCCCATTTTTGGAGAGTTTTATGGGGTAGATTAGGAACTAAGCTTTTGTTTTCTACTACTTGTCATCCACAAACAGATGGGAAAACAGAGGTAGTTAATCGTACACTTGGTACATTGTTGAGAGCTATAGTGGGAAAGAATTTGGCTGCTTGGGAAGATTGTTTACCTTTTATTGAGTTTGCTTATAATCATTCTATTCATTCTTCTACAGGTTATTCACCATTTGAGCTTGTTTATGGTTTTAACCCATTAACTGTACTTGATCTTATTCCTTTACCTTCACATGAGCTTGTTAGTTTAGATGGAGACAGGAAAGCAGAATTGGTGAAGGCTATGCATGAGAAAGCTCGAGTTAATATGGAGAAAAAGAACAAGTCATATGCTGATCGAGTGAATAGAGGACGCAAGAAGATAGTGTTTGCTCCTAGGGATTGGGTTTGGATACACTTCCAAAAGGAGAGGTTTCCAAATCAAAGGAAGAATAAGCTTGATGCACGTGGTGATGGTCCATTTCAAGTGTTGGCAAAGATCAATGATAATGCATACAAGATAGACTTGCCTGGTGAGTATGGTGTTAGTACTACTTTTAATGTGTCTGATTTATCTCCTTATGATGATGCAGATTTGAGGACAAATCTTTTTGAAGAGGGGGAGAATGATACAAACCAGCCACGAGGTAAGGATCCATTGGTGCTTCCAAATGGGCCATTGACTAGGAGCAGAGCTAAGAAGTTTGAAGCAGTTATGGGATTGCATATTCAAGATCAAATTTCAAAGGAAGTGACTGAAATGGCAATGGAAAAGTGCACAATAGAGCTTGAAGAAGGCACACCAAAGCTGATTATGATGCTTAGTGTGAATATGGAAGCTAAAGGCTAGCTAAAGAGGTCCAATGTGCAAGAAAGGTCCATGGGGGTTCATATACAGCCTTGGGAAGTAATTTAAGGCCCATGGACAGCCCAAATAATGTGGGGCGTGTTCTTATTTTAAAGGGTTTTAGTTTGGCCATTTTTTTTATACTTTATATTTTCCTTAGTGGGTTAGGATATGTGGTTTCCTATTTAGTTATTTCAGAATATTAATTTGTTTCCATACTTTATATTTTCCTTAATGGGTTAGGATTTTGACTATGTAGCTTTCCTTTTCCCATTAGAATTAGGGTTTCAGATTTATGTGTGCCTTTTAGTATAAATAGGGCCTTATTTTTCTTGTAAGGACACTTTATGAAAATTATATTCTCAATTTTCTTATTGAAAATTTCGGCCATCATAGAACAGGAGTGGATTCTCTTTTTCTTTTGATTGCATCAAGAATTAGATTTACTTATCAATTTCGATTGTGGAGTTTTTCTAATTCGAGCTTCCTAAATCCTTCCATTATAAGTGTTCGTGCTTTGCTAAGCAATTGGGTGCTTTAGAAGGTGGTTTTTCCTTCGTTCTTGTTTTTTCTTCTATCAATCGTGCGTTGGGGTTTGAGGCCTTCATTGCCATAGGGTTCCGCGTCATTCACATCTCACTTACACATTATTACACTATTGAAAATCACATTCTATATTCATACATAACTATTAGCTTCACATCCCACTCACACATTATTGTAATTATTAAGTTCAGCTATCACACTTTCAGTTTCTCGACCCAGCTCTGCTTGGGTCAAATTTCAATTTCAATCACATGACCTAGCTCCGCTCAGGTCAACCATCATTTCAAGCACATGACCCAGCTCTGCTCGAGTCAAGACCTATCTCTGCTCAGGTCTAATAACATATGCACCCGCTCTGCTTCGGTCAAGACCTAGCTCTACTCAGGTCTAACAACATATGAACATCTAGGCCTAGCTCTACTCAGACCTCTCGTGCATATCCAATCAATCGTAACACAATTAGACAAGTAATGATATAGGTTACATGTATATAATATCACTTTAGTTTATACTTTTCCAGTGATCATCACCATTCTTGATCACATCACATTACTAGTTCACCTCATTCATAAATAGGTCACATGCTTTATTTCTCATTTTTCTCATTCATTTCAATATCATATCATTATTCATTTACAATTCACACTTGACATCTAACAAAATGCAAACATGAGCCACACTCACCATATGACTCATCAACATACCAATATGTAGCATAATTAACATATTTTCTCATAATTCTTCAAGTGACACACTCAGCTTCTACAATTTTGACACGCCCAGGGACATGGGCGTATCACTGTCCATGTCTTTAATATTGTCTTACAGTTGCTATGACATGCCCAGAGACATGGGCATGTCACTGCTCATGTCATTCATTCTGCCTTACAGAAACTTTGACATGCCCAACAACACGGGCGTGTTCATGGACGTGTTAATTATCTTATTTCACAGTAGCCATGACATGCCTAGAAACATGGGCGTGTCACTGCACGTGTCTTTAATTCTGTATCACAGTGACTATGACATGCCTAGGGACATGGGCATGTCAGGCTAAATCTCTGGGTACACCCATGACATTGCAAATGTACTCTTTGACTCCATTTCATAATACAATACTCACATATCACATAGCAACTCCAACCCATATCAAATCAAATATGCACAATCTCAAAATCATATATATAAACTCAAGATCTTATATACAAATCAAAGAAGTTATACATACAAATCTTTGGTTATTCCCAAGCTTACTCTTCTTTCCTTTTTTTCTTGTTAATCTAAACACAAAATCATAATAACAATAATCATATATTTTATTCATACCATTATCCATATATCAATTCTGTAACACCCCCATACCCCATATACGTACACCGCATACACCCACACAACACGTGATATACGTATAAAGGATATAAATGTGTCATGGTCCATTTTAAACAAACCAACCCATCCTTCATAAATATAAAACCAAAGTCATCATTACTAAAATCTGAATAAACTAAAAATATTTAACTTATATTATAAATAGTAATAGATGAAACAACCCTTGTTGAAATACATATACATATATATCTTCATTACCCCAAAAGTTTATCCAAAACATTTGTTAAATAAGCAGCGGAAAATGCATATGTGTACATCAAAATCAATAAGTACAAAATATGAAATTTATACATGCTGGCAGTTCATCTCTGATCTTGATGTCCACAACTCAACACTGCTCTGACAAACTTAAGCCTAGACAAGCTCTTCAACACAACTGGATCTACCCTATCACCTACGCGATGAACCACAATTGCGTTAAGCAGAAAACTTAGTGGTACAAACTTTGATTCAATATAGATCAATGCAATGCTCATACACAATACATATGAATTTGTCAACTCATTACATTATATCTCAACATATTAATCATTTGCATCACATTTCATAATTCACATTAAAGCAAAGACAAGTATGGGCCCAAAAGGATCTAATATGCTATTCAAAGTTCAGAGTTACTACTTTGGTCCATTATGACACCTTGTGTCTAGCCCCGTAGGCAATATATATATATATCCATGGATAATGAAACAACCCTAGTCTCTTGGACCTCAACCCGACTAGACCCTTAGGCCCTAATATCTTGGTCCTCAACCCGGCTAGACTATTATAATTTTTGAGGCTTATGACCCAGTCTTTTCACCCCAAAAACATCACATTTATCACTTATCATCTGGGCTCGGCTTACGACCTGGTCTTTTCACCTGCCCAGCAATTCATAGGCATGCTGCCAAACCCAGAACTCTGAAAATTGAATAACATACTAGGCACACAATTAATTCATTTATCTCATTATCAAATACTTTCACAATTCATTTCTCATTTCATTTTTCATAATCAAACTAGGCTCATTGCCTTATTATATCATCATTTTCTCTTCTTTTCTTATTCTTCTTTTTTATATCAATATCAATTTGTTCCATTATGTTTTCACTTATCATATCACTTTATTCAACATTTCTTTTCATATACAACACATTACTAAATTGCATTGATACATCAACATAATTCACATTATGCATGTCATAACATATAACTCATTCATCAACAATATATCAATTAACTTAACACATTTCTCAACTAAATGTGTTAAGTCCCAATATCATGTAAATGTATGCAATCATTCAAAGTTTGTACATACCTCTAAAAGCTACAACACCACTCTAACAACTTCCTCTTCCAAGATCTCTATCAACACTTGGATTAAGGTAGATCAAAACTCTTCAAAACCTAATCCAAAGGTGATTAACAACACTCACTTAGAGATACACATAAGAAAATAAGAAAGAGAACTATCTAGGACAAACTCTACACTTAACACACTCAACAACACGGACGTGTCCCTAACTGTGCCCTAAACCCACAACACAGAAGCTTTGACATGCTCAGTGACATAGGCATTTCACTGCACGTGCCAATTCTCCTCCAACACAGAAGCTATGACACGCTCAGTGACATGGGCGTGTCACTAGACGTGTCAATCTTCCAACAACACAGTAGCTGTGACACGCTCAGTGACATGGGCATGTCACTGGACGTGTCAATCTACCACTACACAGAAGCTCTGACACGCTCAGTGACATTGGCATGTCACTGCACGTGTCACCAACCCAAAAAATAGAACCAACAACACACCGAAAGACATGGTCGTGTTAATGGGCGTGTCAGGCCAAAAACCCTAAAATCAACACCAAAAAGCCACAACCCTCAATGACGCGGACCCTTAGCAACGATGGCAGCAAACCCAACATATAACAATGGTAGAGAACTCCTTGAAACTTGATAATCGCCTCCTAAGGAACCCAACGCCTATAAAGAGACGCGAACTCACTATGATTGAAGGATTTAGTTGGTAAGAAGAAGGAAAACGCCACAACTCTTGTTGATAAGTAAACCTAATTCTTAATGCAAAGAAAGAATTAAAGAATCCACTCTAATCTCTCTCACATGAAAATTCACAAGAAGAACTTGTAGAAGAATTCAAAAATTTTTATTAATTGTTGTTGTCTCAAATTCAGCCTAATAGCGCCCTTAAATAAGGGTTACAAAATTCCTAATTGCATATGGAAAATTAAGACTAAAACATTCCTAATTTCATAAGGAAAACATTCCTAATTGTATAAGGAAAACATTCCTGATTGCATAAGGAAACATTCCTAATTGTATAAGGAAAACATTCCTGATTGCATAAGGAAAACATTCCTAATTGCATAAGGAAAACATTCCTAAATGCATAAGGAAAACATTAAGTATGGAAACAAAATCCTAATCCACTAAGGAAAATATAAAGTACGGAAACAAAATCCTAATCCACTAAGGAAAATATAAAGTATGGAAATAAAATCTTAATCCACTAAGGAAAATATAAAGTATGGAAACAACCAAACTAATTCCTTTAACATAAGAAACGCCCCACACTATTTGGGCTGTCCATGGGCCTTAAATTACTTCCCAAGACTTTATATGAACCCCCATGGACCTTTCTTGCACGTTGGACCTTTCTTTAGCTAGCCTTTAGCTTCCACACTAAGCATCATAATCAGCTTTGGTGTGCCTTCTTCAAGCTCTATCTCCATCTTCTTGAATGATAATTCTTGAAACTCTTTGGAAATCTCTTCTTGAATATGCAAAGCCATACTAGCTTGATATCTCTTTGCCTTGCTCCTAGTGATTGGTCCACTTGCTAGCTTCAAGGGATCCTTTCTTGCATCATTCTCCCCCTCTTCAAAAAGATTTGTCCTCAAATCTGCATCATCAAAAGGAGAAAGATCACTTACATTGAAAGTAGCACTAACATTATACGTACCTGGTAAGTCGATCTTGTAGGCATTGTCATTAATCTTCTCCAGCACTTGGAATGGGCCATCTCCTCTAGCTTGCAACTTGTTCTTCCTTTGGTTAGGAAACCTCTCTTTTTGAAAATGCACCCAAACCCAATCTCCTACTTGAAACTTCATCTCACGTCGCCTTCTATTTGCAGAATCAGCATATCTCTTGTTCCTTTTCTCAATATTCGCCCTTGCTTTCTCATGCATCTCTTTCACCAATTTAGCTTTCTTCTCACCATCTAAACTAACAAGCTCATGAGAAGGTAAAGAAATAAGATCCAAAACTGTTAGTGGGTTAAAACCATAAACAAGCTCAAAAGGTGAATATCCTGTAGAAGAATGAATAGCACGATTATAAGCAAACTCAATAAATGGCAAACAATCTTCCCAAGAACTCAAATTCTTACCCACTAAAGCTCTCAACATGGTACCTAAAGTTCTGTTTACTACTTTTGTTTGTCCATCCATTTGAGGATGACAAGTGGTGGAAAATAACAACTTGGTACCTAACTTTCCCCAAAGCACACGCCAAAAGTGAGACAAAAACTTGGTGTCTCTATCAGAAACTATGGATTTTGGTATCCCATGAATTCGAACCACCTCCCTAAAGAAGAGTTTGGCCATTAAACTAGCATCATCACTCTTATGACATGGGATAAAGTGTGCTATCTTACTAAACCTATCAAAAACTACAAATATGCTATCTCTCCCCCTCTTAGTCCTTGGTAATCCTAAAACAAAGTCCATATTAATGTCCAGCCAAGGAGAACTAGGAATGGGTAATGGCATATACAAACCATGAGGCATAGACTTAGACTTAGCTTGCCTACAAGCCAAACAAGCCTTACAAATCCGAATTACATCCCTTTTCATATTCAGCCAATAAAAGTGTTTATTCAGCATGTCTAAAGTCTTATCAATTCCAAAATGCCCCATCAAACCCCCACAATGTGATTCTAATACTAGAAAATCTCTCATAGAACATCTAGGCATGCATAATTTCGAACCCTTAAACAAAAACCCATCATGTCTATAGAAAGAATTAAAAGCACCATGCTCACAAGCATCATAAACATTGCCAAAATCAGAATCACCAACATATAAGTCCTTTATACATTCAAATCCAAGCAATTTAGTACTCAAAACATTAAGTAAAGCATACCTCCTTGAAAGTGCATCTGCCACTACATTGTCTTTACCTTGCTTGTATTTGATCACATAAGGAAACTTCTCAATCTTCACAACCCATTTTGCATGTCTTTTATTCAACTTGCCTTGCCCTCTCAAATGCTTCAATGATTCATGGTCCGAATCGATCACGAATTCCTTGGGCAACAAATAATACTCCCATACTTCCAATGCTCTCACCAAAACATATAGCTCCTTGTCATAAGTTGAATAATTCAGCTTTGCTCCATTAAGCTTTTCACTAAAGTATGCAATGGGCTTCTTCTCTTGCATCAAAATAGCTCCAATACCTACACCAGAAGCATCACATTCAATTTCAAAAGTAGAATCAAAGTTAGGTAAAGCTAAAACGGGTGTAGTAGAAAGCTTCTCTTTCAAAGCATCAAATGCTTCTTGTTGCTCCTTGCCCTAAACGAATCCCACTTCTTTCTTGATTATGCTAGTCAAGGGGGCTGCCAATGTAGAGAAATTAGGGACAAATCTCCTATAGAAGCTTGCCAATCCGTGAAAACTCCTCACTTCTATCACACTTGAAGGATTCGGCCACTCTTGGATAGCTTTCACCTTCTCTTGATCAACTTCAATTTCCTGCATACTTACAACAAAACCAAGAAAAACAACCCTATCTAGGCAAAAAGAACACTTCTTAAGCTTAGCATAAAGATTTTGCTCCCTAAGGATTTCAGGCACATTCCTAACATGCTTAACATGTTCTTCCTCAGTTTTGCTATAAATCAGAATATCATCAAAGTAAACTACCACAAACTTACCTAAATAAGCTCTCAAAACATGGTTCATTAATCTTATAAAAGTACTAGGTGCATTAGATAAACCAAAAGGCATAACTAACCATTCATACAAACCATATTTTGTTTTGAAGGCAGTCTTGCATTCATCTCCAGGCTTCATGCGAATTTCATGATATCCACTCATAAGATCAATCTTTGTGAAATATCTCGCCCCATGCAATTTGTCCAACATGTCATCAAGTCTAGGAATGGGATGTCTATACTTCACAGTAATCTTGTTCACAGCCCTACAATCAACACACATCCTCCAAGAACCATCTTTCTTAGGTACTAATAAGATTGGAACGGCACAAGAACTAAGGCTCTCATGAACCAAGCCTTTCTCCAAAAGCTCTTCAACTTGTCTTTGCATCTCTTTTGTCTCCATAGGATTGCTCCTATATGCTGGCTGATTTGGAATTGTAGAACCGGGTATGAAGTTAATTTGATGTTCAATCCCTCTTAATGGCGGCAAACCACTAGGAAGGTCTTTAGGAAACACATCCTTAAAATCCTGCAACAAAGACACAAAACTAGAAGGTAAAGAATCAAGAGATTCTTCACTGTCAGCAAGTAACAATTCTTTATACATAATAATGAGTACAGGCTGCCCTACATCTATCTCTCTTGCTCTTGCATAAAAAGTATGTTTTGCTTTTTCTCCTTGCTTATTTTCTCTCACTAATGGGCCATTTATTTGTTTGCTTACTTTCTTTTGACTCTAGGCCTCTTTTCCCTTTCTGCACTCACTCACTTTATTATTTTCTCTGTCCCTACCCTTAGAATTACCCTTGGGTGTTGAAGAAACATCATTGGCCGAATTTGAACCCCCTTGGTTCATGTTGGCTGAAACTTCTTTCTCCCTCTCTAGCATCCTCTTTTGATCTTCATACACCTCCTGAGGTGATAATGGTGCTAGAACAACCTTCTTTCCTTCATAAGTAAAGGTATACTTATTAGAAAAGCCATCATGTTGTGCCCTTCTATCATGCTGCCATGGTCTTCCTAATAGCAAATGTCCAGCTTGCATTGGCACTACATCACACAAAACCTCATATTTATACCACACAATGGAGAATGGTACCTTGACCTTCTTCAACACTTTTACTTCCCCAGCGTCATTGAACCATTGCAACTTGTAAGGATTGGGATGTTTAAAACAAGTTAACCCCAATTTATCCACCATTGTAGTACTAGCAGCATTGGTACAACTTCCACCATCAATGATAAGTGTACAAACCTTACCATTCACCAAACACCTAGAGTGGAAAAGATTCTCCCTTTGATCCAAGCCTTCTTCCTTGACTTGAATATTCAAGGCTCTTCTAGTAACAAGCATCTCTCCATGTTCAGCATTCAACACTTGATTCTCCCAAGCCTCTTCATCATATTCGGCCCTATCACCACATTCGGCCTCCTCTTCTTCTTCATGTTCAGATTCTGATTCAATTTCCCCTTCATGGGTAGCAATCATCACCCTCTTATTCGAACATTGAGAAGCAATATGTCCACTTCCCAAACACTTGTAGCATTTAATTTCCCTACTTGGAGTAGGTCTAGAAGGTGTTTCCTTGGCTATTTTTGCATCCCCATCGTTCGGCTTCTTGAAATTAGGATTGTAGGAAGAATTCTTTTGGAAAGAACCCTTGTAATCCCCTTTGTAGGAACCTCCACTCGAACTTGAACCCTTGAAGTTTGAAAATTTTCCACTAGCTTTAGAGTAGCTAGTTTTCGAAATAGCTTTATTCTTCAATCTTCTCTCTATCTTCATGGCCTTTTGAACTAACTCTTCCATTGTGTTGAATTCATACATCTCCAATTCATTGGCTATGTTCAAATTCAATCCCCCAAGAAATCGTGACATCTTCTTGTCTTCATCTTCATCAATATTTTCCCTAGCCATGATCATCTCCATCTCTTTGTGGTACTCTTCCACACTTCTTCCACCTTGAACTAGTCTTGCTAGTCAATTGTACAAATCCCGAATGTAGTGAGATGGTACAAATCGGCTTCTCATTAGTTCTTTCAAGGTTGACCATTCAGGAATAGACCTCATACCTTTCCCTCTTCTATTAGCTTTCAATTGATCCCACCAAAAGGTAGCATACCCCTTGAACTCTACGGCTACCAAAACTGATTTCTTCTCTTCGGTGTAGTTATGGCATTCGAAAATCTGCTCAACTTTCCTCTCCGATTCTATGAACTCTTCTGCACTGTTCTTCCCTTCAAAGGAAGGAATCTTCATCTTGATGGAAGTAAGGTCACCATCAGTGGTAGGTTGATTTCCACCTTCATCTTCATCTTCTACCCTTTCAGCTGCTTCTAGGGCTTCAAGATTTCCTTGCCCTTCTATCCTAAGCACTCTTCTAGCTCGCATTATGGGATTTGGATGTGCGGCTGGCCGCCCTTGTTGCACTTGCTGAATTTGTTGTGCTTGTCGTGCTGCATTCTCTTGCAATCTAGTATCCATCATCTCCATTCGACTAAGCATTGCTGCCAAAGTCTCATTAAGCCTAGCCAAGCTTTCGGCCATAGCTCCTTCTTTGTTAGTCTCTTCTCCTTTTCCAGCCATGTTAACAAACAAACAAACTCAAAGAAACAAGATTAGTAATAATCGAAATTCACTCAAGTGTTTAGAATTACCTCACTTTTCTTGTCTTCCTTGATTGCACTTCAGAACCAAGCTCACCAACCAACAATTGTCAAGTCGTTCAAGAAACTAGAACCTAAATCCTAGAACTAGATAGAAAACAAGACAAGTATCCGGAGGCAATGCAAGGTAATTTGCACTACACGATATAAAACCAAGTATTGACACAAGCAAATGATACTTAGCAATGTAATGGAATTAAAAGCTAGATAAAGAAATCAGAAACAATGAAGACAATAAACAATACAAATTTGGATATAATGAATAAAAAACAACCCACACTTGGCAAGCTGCTTTATGGACCTAATCAATTCTACCCAAACGCTAGCTTCTAGACTCTAATTCCCACCTATAACACTCAAATAACATGAATATTAAGGTCTGATTTTAGAATTCCAAAAGCCCCTCAAAAGGTGAAATTTTTCGCCCAAAAATTTTATTACTTCTAACCCACCTAGATCTGATCCTTAGCACCCAAATAGCAAGAATATCAAACAATTTTTGTTGAGGTGGTTTTGTACTCATTTTTTTTTCTTCCTCTCACTATCCCCTTGATTCGAGACTTAATTTACTCCCAAGGACTTTTCGAAATCTGGACTTAATTCGCAACCCCAGATTAACTCAAGACCAAATCGAAATCAAACTTGAACACAAACTCTAGCTTTTGCTTTCTTTCAAGAACCCTAATTCTTGGTTTCAAAATTCTCCAAGAATCCTTTCCTAGGTTTCATTTTCACCCTAAGAATACCCTCCTTCAATTCGGCCTTGATCAGAATTGATATATGACTCTTTTTTCGAAAATTAAAGACTAGACTCTCTAAGAACCCTAAAATGCAGAAATTTAAAAGACTTAAATTAACAAACCCTAGAAAGACAAAGTAGATAAAAATTACCTTGTAGCAAGGCTCTGATACCAAATGACGTGGACCCTTAGCAACGATGCCAGCAAACCCAACGTATAACAATGGTAGAGAACTCCTTGAAACTTGATAATCACCTCCTAAGGAACCCAACGCCTATAAAGAGACGCGAACTCACTATGATTGAAGGATTTAGTTGGTAAGAAGAAGGAAAACGCCACAACTCTTGTTGATAAGTAAACCTAATTCTTGATGCAAAGAAAGAATTAAAGAATCCACTCTAATCTCTCTCACACGAAAATTCACAAGAAGAACTTGTAGAAGAATTTGAAAATTTTTATTAATTGTTGTTGTCTCAAATTCATCCTAATAGTGCCCTTAAATAAGGGTTACCTAATTGCATATGGAAAATTAAGTCTAAAATATTCCTCATTGCATAAGGAAAACATTCTTGATTGCATAAGGAAAACATTCCTAATTGCATAAGGAAAACATTCCTAATTGCATAAGGAAAACATTAAGTATGGAAACAAAATCCTAATCCACTAAGGAAAATATAAAGTATGGAAACAAAATCCGAATCCACTAAGGAAAATATAAAGTATGGAAACAAAATCCTAATCCACTAAGGAAAATATAAAGTATGGAAACAACCAAACTAATTCCTTCAACATAAGAAACGCCCCGCACAATTTGGGCTGTCCATGGGCCTTAAATTACTTTCCAAGGCTTTACATGAACCCCCCATGGACCTTTCTTGCACGTTGGACCTTTCTTTAGCTAGCCTTTAGCTTCCACACTAAGCATCATAATCAGCTTTGGTGTGCCTTCTTCAAGCTCTATCTCCATCTTCTTGAATGATAATTCTTGAAGCTCTTTGGAAATCTCTTCTTGAATATGCAAAGCCATACTAGCTTGATATCTCTTTGCCTTGCTCCTAGTGATTGGTCCACTTGCTAGCTTCAAGGGATCCTTTCTTGCATCACACAATCATCTTCCAATAACCATATCAACAACACACAAACTCAATCAAAACCATCAACAACCCATATAATACTTGAGTACACCTTAAAACAACTCAATTACAAATATCAAAACACAATCACAACCATTTATCACAACTCAAACTTACACCATCCACACACTTGTCTCTTTCACCAAACTTAACCCTTTTCTCTTCAATACAGCCCCAAAATCAAAGTTAACAAAATAACACAACCTCAAATATACCAAAACAACCATAAACACATCTACAACAACCAATCACAAAACTCATAAACACAACTCAAAAGAAAACAAAGAAACAAGTTGGAAACTTACCAAAAATGAAGAAAATCCTTAAAACTCCAACTTGATCTCTTGAAAACCTTTAATCTCTTGAGTTTGGAAGCAACAAAATCTCTCCCTCTTGAAGATGGTGGTGATGGCCGGCCAAAGAAGAAAGAAGAAGAAAATGAAAGAAAAAGAAAGAAAGAAAGTCAACCTCTTAAAACAACCACTTTCCTCAAATTACTCTCCACCAAGCAATTTAACAATATAATATTACCCAATTACATCATCTTCCACTAACATAAATAAATCCATTTAAATACTAAAATATCTTTTGACCTATTAAACCCATTGACTTGTATATAATATATATCTCTTCATATAAACAACATATACGCATCTTCCTATCATCTTATCTCTATCACTTAATCAAATATACACTTAAAATCATTTAATCCAATTTTAACAATTAACATTCCAAAATTTCAAGGTATCACTTGGGATATTACAAATTCATTCAATCCCCAACTCAACTTTGCCAAACCCTTGTTCTTTTCCTTAATTTCAACTACTCATTATTATCCCCAACATCTAATCATATTTTCTTTATCTATGTATCAATTCAACATATATAAATATATAAATATATCATTGTCATAATATTATTCAATTAATCATCACTTTCTCTCATTAACTATATCATGCATATATACATAAAATCCATAAAATAAGTTTAAGAAGAAGGTACTTACTTGAATTACTTGCCAAATCTTAACTATTTTCTTTAATCCCTCTTGAATCTCATATAGCATAAAAAATTTCACTCTTCCCCACTCTCTCTCTCTAACCCACGTTGAAGAAGAAGAAGAAGAAGAAGAAGAACACTTCCCTTCTTCCTACCCATCCTTATCCTTATATAATTAAAATATTATATAAAATTTCCACTTAAATTCTCCACCGCTCATCTTCTTCTTTCCTTTGACTTTTTTACTTTCCCTTTTATTATCAATTTATTATTATTATTATTATTACTATTATTATTATTATTATTATTATTGATGAATTAAATGATTAAAATCAACTTTCCTACCACCAATATATACCTCATGCATATGTGTAATATATGTTAGGTATATGTACATTTCTTATATATATTAGGTATATGTCTTATATATATTCTATTTATATTAGGTATATGTATATGTCTTATATATATTCTATTTATCCTTCTCATGTATCTCATATATATATATATAGTTCATATATACCATTCATCATAAGCATCAATTTAATATTTTCTCTACCCATTACACCCATATGCTCTCCCGTATTTATTATTCTAAAATACATCAAAAATCGAGATATTATATAAACAATTGCCAAGAAATTGGAGCATGTCAACTTATCATCATCATCTCCAGCATGTGACGGATGTGGAGGAATTCATGATACAACATATTACAGAATTATGGAGCAAGTCCAATTTTTGGGAAATCAAAATAGGGGACTGAATTTTCAAGGAACCCAACATGGAGGAATCATCCTAATTTGTCATAGGGAAATCAAAATAGCCAAAAGGTACCTTATAAATCTCCATACATGAAGAACCAAAATCAAGGATCTACTTGTAGACCCTTGATTTTGGCCCTAACCTAGTTCGATCCTGATTAAAGATAACCTAAGTAATTATTAGTACATTCTTAACAACTTAAACCTATTTTAAGCTTTTATCTTGATTGGTCCCATTTTTATGAGGCCCAAATGAATCTAGTTTAGTCTAAAATAGAGTTTTAAACCTAAAAATAGTCTGGAAGTCTCTTTGGTTTGATAATGGTCCATGTATATCAAATTGGGACTGTGCAGAACGATGTAGGGCATCCATGTCAAACTAGGACTCCCAGTTTGATATGGATGTGTCCATATTGAACTAGGGCATGCCCAGTTTGATATGGGTATGTCCATATCAAACTGGGAAAGCCCAATTCAATATGGACACCCATATTCTCAGTTTGATATAAACACCCATATCGAACTGGGGGAAAGCCCAGTTCGATATAGACACCCATATCAAACTGGGAAAGCCCCAGTTTGATATGGACATGCCCATAATGAACTGGGCATGCCCACTTGGATATGGGCACTAGTCCATTTTGACCTATGGCATTTTTGGTTCAATATGGTCAATTTAACCTTGAATTCGGAGGACTTTAGTTCGATATGGGCTTGGTTCATTAAGTTATTCAATATGTTTCTGGAAACCATGTTTGATTAGGAAATGAAGATAGGTTTATGAGTTAACCTAATCGCTCCTTATAAATACAGGTTAAACGGACTCATCAAGGGGAGCAACAATCATTATTAGCAGTCCTTAACAATCATCAAAGAATTAAATGAACAAAATCTAGCAACTTGAGTAAACAAAAGATAGAATTTTGAAACCACCAACCAGAAGGCAGAATGTAACTGTCTTCAACTTGTTTCAATCAAGATTTTATAAAGTTTGATCGACATAAAATATTGGTGGAACCTACAACGGAGGTTTGCAATCTTTCATCTAATTATTTTTAAGATTACAGTAATTCAATTTTCATTGTTTTGTTTTTATTTTTGTTACATTGTTTGCGTTGATTGTTTTGTAGATTAAAATATCCACTATTCATTACCGTGTTTCATTATTTCATTGATTCAATGTTGCAGTAACCATGTCTTGACATGCTACTTCATTGATGTAAATATCCAGTGACCATGATCCCATAATCCATAGGGTTAAAATATAATTCATTCAGATGTGATAATTGGTTTCTATGTTGTTTGTTCTTCAAACTATATTAAACTGTTTTATTGATTTCCAAAATGAATTATTAAAACCAGTTTTAAAATTCTAGTAGCCTAAAAATCAATTCTCCAGTCCTCGAAAGTTTTAAAAAAGTTTTCTTCAAACCCTTAAATGTCACAGTAACAAAAATAAGTTTTTAAAACCCTAAGAAAAATTCAATAATCAGTTTCCAATGATAACACTTTAAAATAGTCTTTAAATACCAAACCCTAAAATTAATTGTTCAAAATTAAAATCCAAAACCAGTTTTTAATCCCAAAAACCCTAAAAACCTTAATCTTATTTTCCTAAATCTAAAAACCCCAATCTTGTTTTCAAAAACCCAAAAAAAACCCTTATCTTGTTTTCCTAAACCTAAAAACTCTTATCTTGTTTTCCTAAACCCTAAAATCCTAATCTATTATCATAAAAAAAAAATCCTAATTTAGTTATTAAAGTTGCAAAACCCTAATTTTATCCTAGAAACCCTAATTTAAGATGTAAACCCTAAATTTGTATATTCATTGCTTTAATTAGTTTTAGATTTGATTATATGATTTGTTAAATATTTTTATGAATGATTTACCTGAATTTTGATAGTTGATTTATTTAATTTATGGCGAATGAATGGATGGATGTTTTCTTTATTATTGTTATTAATTTATTTTGGTATTAATAATGTAAGAGGTATGTTTCCACTTTATGGGATCCTTGTTAGTTAAACCTTATGTAATTAAAATTCTTTAATATTTTGGGATTAATGAAAAGGACACATTTTCACCTTTTGGTGGGTGTCCTATTTAGTTTTTGACATTGGCCGATGTAAGGACATGTTTCTATCCTCGGATGGGTGTCTATTTATTTATTTTATTTGGACATTGCTTTGATTATTAAAACAATGATGCTTTTATTTTAATTATCACATGTAGTATGGATTATATCATAATAATTTAGAATTTTATAATATTTGGACCTGAAAAGGAGGCCGGTTCCAACAAACTGGGCGTTGTGGGGGTGTTGGGTCATTCTCACCTTCGCCATACATATCCAACTTTCCAAACCCATTAGGGGTTAGAGATTCCTTAGGAATCAAGTCATCCACCCCTTTTTATTTTCCTGGCCCATCTGGGTGGCGACTCCATTTTCTCCAGGTTTAGGCCCGTGTTCTCTAAGGCCCTGAGCCTAACAGTGCCGAAGTCGCAAGAACCATTCCATATGGGAGTGAGAGCAAAAATCTCTGCTCACAGTGGTAACTCCACTAGGGATAAGAGAAGTTGATTCCATTGGTCTTTATATTATTTTATTCTTTCTTATTATGATATTGTCCATTACATCATATTAGATTGCATTGTTTGCGTGAGTTAGGACGCCCGTGTTAGTCGTGTTATGTTATGAGAGGGATACCATACTTTCATTCAAGGTATGGAGATCGATTAAGGCATAACCACTCATAGCCTCATACCTTTTGGTATATACTTGCTATGGGAGCCTAAGTTTTTCAACCCAAAGACTAAAGCCCATGTAGTTGACCTAGTTACTTTCCTTAGGTTGTTACCCAAATGCTTGCTCTTTGACTACGATTGATATATCTTGGTTTGAACCATGGCTTATTTGGATTTTTTTTTCCTAATATGACCTTGTTACATTGTAAGCCCAAAATTATTTTCAAAAATTTTCAAGATGGTCTTTGGACATGAAACTTTTTTCCAAGATGGTCCACAAATTCTTTTACCTTATGGCCCAAAATCAAAAGCCCAAAATCTATTTTCCAATGAATCTTTTTATGGGCTTTAAAATAAAACCATTTTAAACAAATTGTTCAATGGGCTTACAGCTAGCTAGATCAATTATGGAATACTTAAAATCAATTGTGGGCCTAGTTTACACTAAGATTTATTAATCATGAGCTTGTTTGTGGTATGAATCATTAGTTGCTTTTCCAAATTAGAAATCTATTTATGATAAACCTTTTAATCCAATATAGCATAAGAGCTATCTTTTGTTGACCCGATGGATTAAAAATTAATTAAATGGGAATTATCATGGACTGATTTCTAAAATTGAAGGTACAACTATTTGTTAAACATCCGAGTGAATTATTTAAAAATAAGGTGCCCCACATTGATATTTTATTAACCACATACCTAGGAAAAGAGACTCACAATTCATGTGTGGGAGTTATAAGGTTGGAAGGATCATTCCTACTCTTTTGATTTGTTTGTTTGTTACTTGCACATCCATACATACATACATACATGCATTGCATCTCACATCATTGATCCTTTTTTGTTCACAGCCCTGGATTACAGTAGTTTAAAGCCTATAACAATCCGACCTATGTTGGTAACGTAGAATCTAGAAATGACTCAGTTAGCTTCTCGCCAAAAGCAATGGAATAAGAGCATATTCAAAAGATGATAGACAATGCAATCAACACCAAGATGGAAGAATTGATGGAGATCCTTGTAACACCCCATCTTAGCCTACATTTATAGACCAAGATGAACTGTTATCACATGGTGATTGTGTCTTAATATTTTACTTAGCAAATTTTAAGTGCAGATTTTAAAAAAAATTTGCCATAACCTCCCCTAAAAATGGAGGTCCCAAGTGTCGACAAAACTGTTTTTTTTCTGATTTTTGAAAACATTTTTACACAAACCAATGCGAATACAAACAAATTCAATACACTCCCAATGATCCACCCTTATAACCTCAACTACAATCCTGCAAGAAGAATTCACACTTCTATATTCACAACCCAACTCAATTCAAAACCATACAGTTATAATACATTACTAGACTTACATGTTACATCAAGTTATCTCTTTGTATTGTTCAAATAAGTACATGCCAGTTTCTAATACCAAAATACAAAATAAAGAGCACCACTTAAGTTTGTTGATGATCGATAAATCGCAGGACTCCTCTGCTCGCTACTGGCTTCTTGCTAATAACCTACGAGTTTAGAAGAAACTAAACTCGCTAAGCATTGCTTAGTGGGTACTTTAACCATTGCCGAATATAAATAGTGTAAGGAAGGTTTGTTAAAACACATGTAAAAGTAGAATACTGCATAATTAAACTATTTTCATACAATCATCATATTTATATTTTCTAATTAAGTTAAGATTTACATTCTGTATATAAACAACATGTAATATAACTTCATTATAATTACGAGTTAATATGCTCCACTAGGTAATTATGAATACACCGATCTCGAAATGAGGCCTCATATAGAGTTACGCGTGGTCTTGACCTCACACGAATAATTGTCATGGTCTTGGTCTCACACGATATAGAATAACTGCGTGGTCTTGGTCTCACACGATATAGAATAACTGCGTGGTCTTGGTCTCACACGACTAGTTGCCATGATCTTGACCTCACACGATATAACCGCGCGCCCGTAAGTAATATCCCGACCGAAGCCGTTAAGACAGTACTGCCGATAGGATGGCATGCCAAACCCCCATTCTAGACCGATTTTACCCATTTACCGAGTAGAGCATATATAACATTTCATATATACCCATTCACTTCGTATATATACCACATATTCTCCATGTGTATACAATATATATTTACACAAATATCACATATACTCACATATGTATCATATGTATTCACATATTTTCCATCTTAATTTATTCTTCATATCATAATTAAACTCAATACTAAAAATAAAATGATAAAACACCCACACCAAGTTTTTGACCAAGTTAATAATGAAAAATTTCCATATGAACAATAAACTCTGGTTCTTGACCCAACTTGATCCTTGTTTTAGAAAATTTGTATAAAATAATACACTTGGCTAAAAACTCTAAAATTTTTACAGAATTTAGTTTTACATCTTAAAATCATTCCTTTAAAATTTCAGATCAAACTGGACACAAAATATTGGTCAAGTAGTTCACCCAACCTGACTGCTCCAGTTGCCCTGCATCCTGGCAGCAGTTCTGAATTTTATAAATTCCGTAAATTAAATTCAATCAATGTGGTTCCAAATTATTTTTCTCAAATACTAGACTTATTAGAAAACAACATATCCAAAATTCAACTCAATATAATTTTTCTATATTTAATTAAAAATCATACAAGTCACAGCATTTTACTAATTGTAAAACAGAAAAATTTCAAAAGGAGTTCAATGGTTAAAGTACCAAACCTTGCTCTTTAATTCCCTTTTGCTTTTCCTATTGTGGCCGAAATTTGTAAGTGGAAAAGAGAGAAATTGGTTCTTCATATCATGATATATGTATATATAAGGGAAAAAATGATGATCACCTTATGTGTTGGATAAATCCTTAAAGACCACTTGTCCACCTTTCTCTTTCTTCATTTAATACTCATGCTAAATGGTTACTTTTGATTGGCCAACAAGAGATTTTTTATAGTTTTCTTTCCCATTACTTCTTCCCACTTGTCCCTCTTTCCATTGGATACCCTAAAGTTATCCCGTGTTACCCATACGGTCCCGACACGAAACCGGGCCCACTTTACGTTCCGGCGATTAATCGATTGTAACTTTTAAACCGTGTGTTTTCGGGAAAAATTGAAACCCACGGTTATGACCCGATTAATCTTGAGAATATTCTTCCAGGGTCGGATATGGGCACTATTAAGAACTTCCGACACTTAATTTTTAAATTTACATAGTTGCCCCTAACTTTTGAGAAATTCTCACTTAGGTCCTTTTGATATCCCTTCCTGACCTTGCTGTCTTTCTTTATTAATATCTTTTTACTCACAACTCCAAATTAAGTAAGTCTTATTCCCACTGAAACTAGACATCCAGGGTTACATTGTGTCAACATTTCAGGTTGATCCGAGCTATATCTGATTTTTGACGGTCCTTTGAAGTCAAGCCTACTATGCTGTCCTGAGGCAGCTTGCACATTGTCTACTAAATCCATCATATCTTATTCTGTACAACTCCAAATTGGGTAATTTAAAGTTATACGTCTATATAAGACACAAATAAACAATTAAGTCTTCTTTGAGACTCTCTAATTCTGCCATTAACTTGGATGAAATTCGAGCTCAAGTTATAGGTCATGTTCTAAGTTCCTTTGTTCTAAGCCTAAATCATATCCTCTATGTCTGTTTCTTACCAATCTGGAATTTGGGATGTTACAATCCTAGCTGACACCATGAAAAGTAAACTAGCCGCATTATTGGAAAACGCTGCTGAAGCATTTGCTAGTACTAAGAAGCCAAAAGACAAAGGAAAGGCAAAGGTTGGTGAAGTAGCCTTTGATGATGATAAGGTGGTTGTTGATGATGATGATGACTGGGCTCAGTATTTCTAAGACCCTTAAAGATAAGAAGAAGGAGTAGAAGGTAGTAGAGAAATCAATTGTTGAAAAGACTAAAACTTCTGATGTTGAGAAGATGATTACTGATATAGAGATGAAGTTTGAAAAGAAGCTAAAAACCGAAGAGATATCGGAGGTAGATAAGCTATTTTAACAAGATGAGGAAGTTCCTTACAAATTCAAGATGCCATCATTTGCTAAGTACAATGGAATTGGCAACCCTCATCTTCATGTGAAGCAATACATCACTGCTATGCAGTCTGTCCGAGCTACTAAGGCTCAAACTCTAAGGTATTTCATGTTTTCTTTGGATTCGGTTGTGCATAATTGGTTCAACACCTTAGAAGATAGTACTCAAAAGAGTTGGGATTTGTTATACAAAGCCTTAATCCAACAATACAAGTACAATGCTGAATTGGAGGTTACTTTGATGGAGGTAGAATCAATAAAGCAAAACAAAAATGAAATTTTTGTTGATTATGTTAAGAGGTGGAGAAACAAGGCTGCTCTTCTTAAAAGTGGCCCGATGAGTCTGACTAGATTAGAATGATAGTGAGAGGTGTCCTGCCCAACCTTCGTGAGAGACTGTCCAATACCCTTATCTAGAATTTCAAGGATCTTCTTCAAGATGGTTTGCGAATAGAAGAATGGGAAAGGGAGAAGAACCATTTTTATTTGAGATGGAATATGAAGAGAAACTGCCAATCTGTCAATCAAAGTGCATAAAAAGAAATGGATGTCAATGCACCTACTGGCCTAGGGAATAAAAGGAAATTTTTAGAGTTGGGGAGGCCTTTATCTTAGGTTTTCAATAAGTTGCAAAAGCAAGGGTTGTTACAACTACTAGCTCCCCGACCATTACCCAATCCTCTGTCACCAAACTTTGATACCAATGCATTTTGTCATTTCCATCAAACACAGGGGCATGAAACAGACAAGTGTTTTAGGTTGAGACATGAGATTCAAGACCTGATTAACAGTGGTAAGCTACCTAAACCCAGCAAGCCCAATACTAAAAGTAATTCATTGCTTAGGTTTAAAAGAGTGCCACCGCAAATGACCTTCATGATAGAAGGAGGATTGATGAAAATTTTTGTCTTGTCAACTTTTCAAGATATGGATGCAGGAATTGTGGATGAGTAGGTGAGGAACATTACGCCTGACATGTCCAAGTAGATGATGTACCATCAACAAATTCCCTTAGGCTTGAGTGCTACTTGTTTTATTTATTCTTTCTTTAATATTTCTAGAACATTTATATTTTTTAAATTAAGATTATTTGAATAAATTATTTTCATTAAATTTTTATTGGTCTTTGTTTATTTTAGTGTTCAATCGATGATGAGTCTACTTTGATATTCATAAATCAGTGCCTCTATGCATCATAATTCGAATGACTTTACTAGGTGAGGGAGTTGTTCTATAGTATTCAGTTGTGTATGCTTATTTAGAGAGGGCTCCTGCATAATTATGAGTGCCTAGGTCCTTGTCAATCTTAGAACATGCTTTGGCAAAATTGAACTCTGCTTATTTAAGGGAGAAATGATTTAAGCATTATTTGGTAAGCCAACAACTAGAATCCACCCAATTAAATATCAATCCCTAGTTGTCCCTTTGAACCTTCATAAGATTTTAGCTTGCTTATTGGCTTGTGACCTTGGTAACCTACCCTGTGCTATTGTGACACTTATGACAAGTCTGATGATTACTGATGTAAAGAGGCAAGAAGATCAAGGAAGAGGATGCAAAGTCATGACTATAAAGATAGTTGAAGTTTACCTGATACTAGACCTAAATACCTCATATCCATTAAGATAACATAAGGGCAACAAATGATTTATCTTTGTTGAAGCAAACCCACTCTACTCCACTCATTCATAGCTAGAAGCATAAGGTGGTATAAATAAGACAACTCTCATAGAGCTAGGGCAAACAAAAAAAATAAAAAAAATCAACAAAAAGAAAAAAGAAAGGAAAAAAAGAAAATAAAAAAAGAAAAAAAGAGAAGAGAAAAAAAGAAAAAAGAAGAAGAAAAAAACCCCAAAAGAATGGTTTAGAAAGCCAATAGAGTTCATTTTACCGGAAGCAGCAAAAGACTTCCACTTAGTTTACAATGACAGATTGACTTGGATTGGTCCCACCCAACTAAAGACTTAATAAGAGAAAGACCATCTTATCCAACACAACTCCAAGTCTGCAACCTTAGATTTGATATTCCAAAGGAAAAAAGAATAGAATGATGTTCTTGAGTTTTTGCAAAGAAAAGATCAAGAATTCTGATAAATGGTGGAAGAACATTCAAGCTCTATTCATGAAGCCAGATAACCACCTGTCTAGAAGAAAGAAATGGTGCCCATAATTCAAAAATGCTTCAACCATCTACAGTTTCAGCAGAAGATTTATAGTGTGAGGGTTTGTCAGCAGTATCACATTAGCTCCAATTTGAAAATGGTCTTCATTTAACCCATGTCCTTTATAGACCCCATTTTATGCCTATTAAAGACTTGCTAGTCTCTCTTACCAGGTGGAGTCTATTAGTGGAGATTGTTTCAATGAGAATGCATATAAGTGTGGACCCTTATTTTTTTACCAAGTCCAGTCCAAAATTTTAAAACAGTCAAAAATAATTTTTATTTTTTATTTTTTATTATTTAATATATTAAAAGAAAAAAGATAAAAAGAAATTTTAGATATTTATTTAAAATAATAAAAATAAAATAAAATAAAAATCAGAAAAATCGGTGAACGACGTGTGGCAACGCTGCCTTGCAGCAAGTAGTTCTAAGGCGAATTGCGACACGCCCAGCCGACCTCAATGCCCAGCAGCAGCTCGCTCGACCAGTATGCCCAATCCTACGCGCACTGTCGATTTTGCCAAAATCTTATTTTACTCGGTTTTTTTATTTTTGCTAAATAGTTTATATTTTCTTATCAAAATAGTATTAGGTTTTTTGTTTTCCTATAAATAACACAGTTATAAGATTGAAAAATAACTTTTCTTTGGGGGAACTAAAAATGGCAGTAGCTATTAGGGACCTTGATTAAGACAGAGAGCAAGGAGCAAACTTTGGCAAATTATTCAGAGACTTTTGATTTTCGGAGGACTTTTTGGCCGATTTTGAGACAATTCTTTTGGAACGCCAGAGAACGATTAGCAACAAGAAATAATCAACAATCAAGGCAGCAACCAATGTTGTCTTGGCATAGCTCATCCAAAATTTTCATCCAACAATTTTGGTGGAGCCTTCAAACATAGGTATGTTTATCTAATTTTGTTTATCAAAAATCATCTTCGTCCATTAGCAATTAATCCATTAAAATTGATAATTGTAACTTGTGTAATAATCCAATAAAATCAATAGATAGTGGTTTTTTTATTTTTGAATTCACAGTAGCTTATTTCTTTCCCACTTCAAAACTTTGATCCTATTTTTATAAATTCGAAACCCTAATTCAATCAAATAATTTTTCAAAGGACCTTAAATTATTACAGTGGCTTAATTCAAAGAATTTTACAAATAATTCACTCAAACCCTAAATTCCTTGTTAAATTCTATTTATTTCTAGTTACACAGTAGCCATAATCTTTTTAAAAGAATAATAATAATGTTGGTTTTTTAAAATCAAAACCCTATTTTCTAAGCCTAAATCCCAAAAATCCTAATTGTTAAAAATAAACCCTCTAAATCCTAATTTCATTCAAAGAAACCCTAATTTAAGATGTAAGCCCTAAACTTGTACATTTATTGCTTTATTTAGTCTTAGATTTGATTATGTAGTTTATTATATGTTTTGATCATTGATTTATTTGATTTCAATGTTTGATTTATTTAATTTATAATGGATGAATATTTTCTTGATTATTATTTGTTTATTAGTAATGTAAGAGGTATGTCTCCACTTTGTGGATACTTCATGTATTTTAAACTATTTTCATATTTTGGGATTAATTTAAAGGACACATTTCTACCTTTTGGTGGGTATCCTATTTATTTTTAGACATTGGACGATGTAAGGACATGTTTCCATCCTCAGATGGGTGTCCATTTATTTGTTTTGTTTGAACATTGCTATGATTTTTAATAAAGTATTTGTTTATTCTTATCATTGCATGTTATTATGGATAATATCATTATATTCAAGAATTTTATAATATTAAGACCTAAAAAGGAGGTCAGTACCAATGAACCGGGGGCTGTGGTGGTGCTAGGCCATTTCTGACCTTCTCCATGCGTACCCAACTTTTTGGACCCAATAGGGGGTTGGGGATTCCTTTGTGATCGAGTCATCCACCCTTTTCTTTTTTTTCTAGCCCGTCCAGGCAGTGACTCCATTTTCTTCGGGTTTAGACCCGTGTTCTTTAAGGCCCTAAGCCTAACAGTGTAAGTCGCAAGAACCATTCCACATGGGAGTGGGGGCAAAAATCCCCGCTCACAATAGTGACTCCACTGGGGATAAGAGAAGTTGATTCTATTGGTCTTTATATTATTTTATTCTTTCTTATTATGATATTATCCATTGCATCATTTAGATTGCATCGTGTGCATGAGTTAGGACGCCCGTTTTACCCTTGTTGTGTTATGTAAGGGATACCATACTTTCATCCAAGGTATGGAGATCGAGTATGGAATAACCACTCATAGTCTTGTACCTTTTGGTATATACTTGTTATGGGAATCTAAGCCTTTCAACCCAATGACTAAAGCTCATGTAATTGGCCTAGTTACTTTTTTTATGTTTTACCCTAAATGCTTGTTGTTTGACTATGGTTAATTTATCTTAGTTTAAACCATGGCTTATTTGGTTTGTTCTTTTTCTAATATGACCTAATTACATTGTGAGCTTAAACAAATTTTTTTCCTCTAAATTCAAAAGACCAAAACTATTTAAAAAAAATTTTAGATGGTTTTTGGACATAAAACTTTTCCAAAATAAGTCAAAAATTCTTTTCTCATGACCCAAATACAAAGCCCAAAATCCATTTTTTCTAAAATATTTTTGCAATGGGCTTTGAAAAAAATTTATTTTCACTTCATTACAACATTTTGAATGAGCTTACAAACTATTTAGGTCAATTATAAAATATTAAAAATCAATTGTGAGCCTAGCTTATGCTAAGAACTATTAATCATGGGCTTGTTTTTGACATGAATCGTTAATTACTTTTTTAAGTGAGAAATCTATTTATAATAAACCTCTTAATTTAGTTTTAATCCAATATAGCATAAAAGTTGTCTTAATTGATTGGATGGATTAAAGCCTAATTAACAGGAATTATCATGAACTGATTTTCATATTCGAAAATAGAATTATTTGTTAAATCATGCAAGGGAATTTTTTGAGAACAAAATATCCCATGTTGGTATTTTGTTAATCATATATCTATAAAAAGAGACTCGCCATTCTTGTGTGGAAGTTATAAGTTTGGAAGGGACATCCTAGTTATCTTTGTTTATTTGTTGTTTGTGCATACATGCATACACGCATTGCATAATATAACATTGATCCTTTTTGACTCATAGACCTGGAGTACAGTAGTGTAAAAGCATACAAAAATCCAACCTATGCAAGTGATGTAGAATCCAACAGTGACTCAATTAGCTTCTCACCAAGAACAATGGATCCCAAACAAATTCAAAAGATGGTGGACGACTGTTTAGATCATTTTTGTACTAGTTTTTAGTGTGATTTTTATTTGTTCTTAGTTAATGTTTTGATTGATTTTTGTTTTAAGTTTGTTTAAAGTTTTTGTTTTAGGTTTAAGTGCAAAAACTCCCTTGGAAGATCAAAACAGTGTAGGAAAAGCATGAATCAAGCAAGACATGGCCAAGCCAAATCAAGCTTGGCCGTGTTCCCTTAAGAAATTCAAGGCAGAGCTTGACACGGCCTGGAGACACGGCCAAGCCACTGGCCGTGTCTCATCCAAGGAGCAAAACAAAGAAACCAAAGCAAAGAAAGAGCAAAAATGAAGAAACAGAAGAGGACACACCCACATGACATGGCCAAGCCACTGGCCGTGTCACATGACATGACCATAAGCTTGGCCGTGTCACCCCTTGAGACCAAAGAAAGAAAGAAAGAAGCAGTGATGGACATGACCAGCAAGCTTTGCCATGTCCCAAAGAAAAATGAGAGACACGGCCAAGCCAAATCCAGCTTGGCCGTGTCACCCTTAATATATATAAATTCTTTTGCACGAAACAAGAAGGGGAGGTCGATTTGAGAGGGGGAGATGGCTAGGGTTTTTGGAAAAAGAAAGGAGAAAGAGAAAAAAATAAAGAAAAGAGTGGAGAAAAAAGATTTGGGGAGAGGAGAGAATGACACTCTCCTTGTCCCTTCATCTTCATCCTCCATTTCTATCCTCTCCATCTTCTCCATCTTCCATTGATAAGCTTCAATTTGGTTCTTTGGGATAAATTGGGTTAACAAGCTCTTGAGGGTTGAAGAAGCTTTATTGAAAGGTTTGGTGACTTGAGAAAGCTCAATTCCATCTTCTAAAGGCATAATCAATTGAAGGTTTGGTGACTTGAGAAAGCTCCATTCCATATTGCAAAGGAGAATCACCATTGAAGAGGCTTGAGTTCTTCATCATACATCAAAGTGGAGCTAGGAGGAAGACTAGTAATCCTACTCTTGGCATCTACAAGGAGTTTTTCTATTCTCTCTTTTAATTCATTTCAATATTGTTTTTGTTGTATTAAGAGAATTGATATTGCAATGAACAATTTGTATTTGATTTATATTGAGTTGAATGAATGTTTTAAATTGATGATGTTGAGCTAAAAGCCCATGCTTAGGGTTTGTAGTAAATTTGATTGAATGCCTTGATTTAATATTTCCATTGATGTACCTTGTTGATTGGTTGATTGTATTGGATTGAATGTTAGGTTGATAGATTAGCTACCTATTAATCTCTAGATATTGAATCAAGGACCGAGAGGTGAAATTTGATATCAGAATAATGCAATCGGCTACCCTATGAATGAATTAGAAATATAAGTTCTAGGGTTCTATTAATTTGGTAATGTAAAATAATTGGTTATTGCTATTTCATGAATTTGAGAACTAATGAATTGGTAATTGACTAATTAACCTTAAGGAACAAATTAATTTACAAGGTTATGTTAATGGATAATTGAGAATTGAGCTTTGATTGGATGGACCTATAACTCTAGGTACTTTCCCAAGAATTGATTTGGTCTTGTACAACCATCACACACATCAACCCTACGCATGTTACTCTTAGGTTTAAATTACTCCTGCACCATTCCAAATAACGAACTTGCTTTTAAATTACTTGTTAATCAAGCTATTACGGACTATACCTTCCTTGTGAGACAACCTTGGGGCGATCACTCTTGCTACAACTACCTCGTATACTTGCGAGTGACGCTTGTAGTAGTACTTAACTCGAGCACAATAAGTTTTTTGGCGCCGTTGCCGGGGAAGGCTGTTTAAGTAGTGATAGTTTGATTTTTCTTATTATTTAATTGTTTGTTTATTTTCTTTGAATTGTTTGTTTGTTTTGTTGATTTTCTTTTAATTTAATTATTTGTTTATTTTCTTTAAGTTGCTAAGTGCCTTTTGTAAAGATGCAGTTTTTAAGGCATGGGGGAGTTTATGATAGGGACAATAATTCCGAAATAGCATGGCAATTAGCAGAATTGACGAATCAACTTAAGATGCTAAATGCAAGAGGAAGAGCACCTATGCCACCCCAAGAGATATGTGCAGCATGTGGCAATGCAGGGCATAGTGCAAATACATGCTCATTCAGTTTCGCACGATACCAAGAATGGCAAGAGGAAGAAGATGACTTTGATAGTTTCCAGCAAATGGGTAGAAATGACCAATATTCTAATCCTTGCAACTCAAGCTGGGGAAGCCGGCCAAATTTTTCTTGGGAAAATCAGCAACATAGTCTACTTCAAAATTGTTTTCAACCTTACTAAAGAAGTTCTTATTCTCAAGAATAATATTCAAATCAAGATCACCTTAAGAAACCCTCATTGGAGGATAGTTTGAATGCCTTCATTCAAACTAGCACACAAAATCAAGATCGACTTAAAAAACCCACTTTGGAAGATAGTTTTAATGCCTTCATTCAAATTAGCGCACAAAATCAGAATCAATGCAAGAAATCCACAGTGGAAGATGATTTGAATGCTTACCTTCATTTTAGTACACAAAATCAGGAAGAGATCAATGAGAGGTTTGGTTCTTTGGAGGAATCATTGAAGAGGGTGGAAATTCAAGTTGGGCAACTGGCACATCAACTCCAAGCACACCAAAAGGAGGAATTTTCTAGCCAATTGGAGTAAGTCAATGTAATCACAAATTTGAGGAGTGAACAAGTAATATATAACAAATTTTGTGATTCCTTTGGTGCAGGAACTAATCAAGAAGAAGATGGCGAGGAGATACAACCAAACATAGAGGAGTTAGTTCAATCAGAGGAGGAGGAGAATTTGGAAGCATCAACATCGAAAAAATTGCATGAACCTCCAAATTCTTATATGCCCCCAATTCCATTCCCAAGTAGGCTGAAGGAAGAGAATCAAGGTATGTAACTTTCTAAACTTTATGACATGCCCTATAGTGAAGATAGTGAAAATAAGCTTGAGATAGCCATGACCTTAGAAGAAGAGCAGGTATTGCACAATTTAGAAAATGAGGAGAGTAAGCTAATTTTAGATGCTGAGGTTGTTGAGAGGGGACTTGACATTGTTAAAGTGGATGAAGAATTGATTCAACCAAATTTGGTTGAACTTAACAAGACCCCAAGAATTTTGAAAGTTGTTTTGGTTGGGGAGTACAGTATGCAACAAATTATCATCTCTCCCACTCTCGGTGGTGAGAACGAGCAAAAATCATATATAACCATGTTGCAAACTGAAAAAGATTTTCACCACGTCCCTATAGCATTAGAGGATCAAGCTAAGACAACCCTCACATATTCTCTTTGGACAATTGCTCTTCCAAGGATGCTACCTAGGCTTTGCAATACATTGGGCACATTTCAAAGTTGCATGTTGTTCATCCTCTCAAACATGGGCAACAATTGCATTATGGGTGGAAGGAGCCCTACACATCGCATATGGGAATAATGGAAATCAGGTTTCATCTAAACTCTCTGTTTTAGTTGATGCATGCTCACATTGAGGACAATGTGAATCTTTAAGTGTGGGGTGCATTATGTGTTTTTGTGTTTTTACTTTTAACTTGTTTTTGTTTAAGTTTTAGTTAATGTTTTTCTTGTTTTTCTTTGAATAAATGAATTTTGGAAAGTTGAATTGTTACAAAATTATTGATAGATGACCTTTGAATTTTTGAAGCATGAATTTGAGAATTGAGTAGAATTGGTGCTTATTGTCAATTTTGTTGGTTTTTCCTTGTATTGCCTTTAAACTAGTGAGAAATTGAACCATCAACTTATTATTTTTTTTGTGTGTGAACATCTTTGATTGATGAATTGCTAGAACTTGCTCGGACATGCTTTTTAAGACTACATAAAAATTTCAATTAGGCATCTAGATGATTAAGGCAATTAGGTGAACCCACTTTGGCTTAAAAAGACCACCCTATATTCAACCTTAGTTAACCAATTTTGAGCCTATTTCATTTTTCCTTTTCTTTCTTTTTCGCAACACTACTAACTTTGAATCATGCTATTTTGTCTCTTACCCTTTCATTAGGTCAAGAGCATTTTAAGAGTGTTTATGGCCGGGTGTTGTGTTGAATTAAGTATGGGGTTAAATTTAGTAGGTTTAAGATTGCAATCTATTATGTTATTTTAGTTGCAAACCCTAAAAAAAATATAAAAAAACAAAAATAAATAAATAAATAAATAAATAAAAAGAAGAGAAGAGAAAAATAAAAAATAATAAGAATAAGAATAATTGATGTTCTTGTTGAAAGGGTTGGACTATGTTTGAGAATAATCATTGCAAGATTTAATAAGTGAGTTCCCTTAAAAAGCTCTTTAATGACAAAGGGTAGATGAGTGAAAGGTGTTTTGGAATTGTTGGGGTATATATATATGAATGGTTACTTCATTCTTGAAGTGCTCTTGAACTTAATGATTAAGCTCACATTTCCTAAATGTCATGCCTTTACCTTAGCCCCATTACAACCAAAAGAAAGACCTTTTGATTGATGCTTGATTGTAATTTATGGTGGAGATTTGATTGATAAGCAAGCCTATGGTAATATTCTTTCATTGATTGTTATGAGTGTAAACATTACCATGATCAAACACTTGTAAGAGTTGGTGAGGGAATGACAACATAGGTTATGCATGGAAAACCACTTAATTGCATGGTATTGATTTTGTTTGATTCGATATTGATTGTGGATTTAGGGATAGGGAAGTCTTGATGCATTCTTATAACTCTTGAACTTAACAAAATTTATCTTCTTTAGTGTTTTGATTTTAGCCTTGCTTAGGGACAAGCAAGAAATTAAGTGTGGAGGTAACGACGCCCTCAATGCCAAGATGAAGAACTGAAGGAGGTTCTGGCTGAGACTATGAGGAGCCAACTGGCTGCACTTTTGGGAAACACTACCGCTGAGGCATCTGCTAGCACTAAGAAGCCCAAGGACAAAGAGAAGGCTAAGTTTGGTGAAGTAGCCTTTAAAAATGACAAAGTAGTCGTTGATGATGACGACGACTGGGCTCAATACTTTCATGATCCTTAAGAGAAGAAGAAGGAGCTAAAGGTTGTTGAAAGATCAGCCATGGAAAAGACTTAAACTTCAGATGTTGAGAAACTGATTGCTAATTTGGAGAACAAATTCAAGAAAAAGCTGAAAACTGAAGAGATGTCAAAAATAGACTAGTTATTCGAGCAAGATGAGGAGGTCCCTTATAAGTTCAAGATGGCTTCCTTCATTAGGTACAATGGTACTGGAAATCCCCATCTCCATGTGAAGCAAAAAGAAAAAAGAAAAAGAAGAGAAAAAAAAAAAGAAAAAAAAGGCAAGTCTTATGATCACTAAGGAAAAAAGGAAAATGGAAAAGAAAAGAAAAGAAGCAAAAAGAAAAAAGAAGAGAAAAAGAAGAAGAGAAGAAGGAAAAAAAGAAAAGGAAAATAAAATAAAACACAAAAGGTAGTTCAGAAAGCCAACCAAGTTTTTCTTTATCTAAAGCAATAGAAGACAAAGACAGCTTGACTTAAATTGGTCCAACCTAACCAGAAATTCAATAAAAATTAGAGAGATAGAAGAAAGGTCATCTAGTTCTTGAAAGTCCTGTACTTGACAGTCAATGATAAAATGCTAAAAAGATGACATATAAAAAAAGAAAAGGAGAGAGAGAGAGAAAAGGAAAAGAAGAAAAGGAAAAGAATATGGGTACCAAACTTTTTACAAAGGCAAAGACTGTCCAAATCAAGATCTAGATTAATGTCAAGAAGAAAGAAGAATGTTCAAAGCTCTATCTTGTCATGCTTCTAACTGTCTGAATAAGAAATTTGTAGTGTGAGGGTTTGCCCATAGTGTCACAACGGCTCCAACTTACAAATGGCCTTCATTTAACCCGTGTCCCTTATAGACCCTGTTTCAAGCCTATAAAAGACCTATTGATCTCTCTTGGTAGGTAGAGTCTATTAGTGGAGATAGTTTGAATAAGCATGCAAATGAGATAGAAAATATTTAAACTTGATGGGACCTTTGATCAAGTAATATTATGTGCCTATCTAAAGTGCAACAGTTCTTGCTTAAATAGAAATGATTCCCGAGTTTAGTACGGTAATTGGGTTGTCATGTTATAGATATGTTAATTTGGAAAATCGAGTCCTGAGGTAAATTGACATTGATTTTGCAAAGCCTTTAAGTTAAGGGAAGTATACGAACCATTGAACCTCAAAGGACACATTGGGCAAAGGAAATAATTATTGGCAAGGTTATGAAGAAGCTACCAATTGAAATGCTGAATCATAGTTTGAAATGGATGTATCTCTGACTCTACTGCTTGAGGTTTCAACTACTCATGTCCTCAACATCTTGAAGATAAAAGCCATAAATGTGAAGCCTTCTGTCATTCCATTGCAAGATCTAAATGAGCATCTAGAAGGAACCAAAGAGAACACTTTAGCTGATCACCTCGATCTGTGAGTCAATGGAACCACTGTAAGTATTATCATGCAGATCATGCATACATGAGCATATCACATTGCATTTTTCTTTCTCAAAAGTAAACAACAATACTCTATGAAGCAACCATGAAGCGGATATGGAATCAGGGGGCATGGAAGGCCCATTGCTTGAAGTTCAAGTCATTTTGCAAAAGAAGAAATTCATGCTTGTCTGAAGAACTAGAATATATACAAACATCAACCAAAGTCGGCATAGAAAAAATCATGGGTTTGAGCCTACACAGGGGGCAAAGTTTCTCCTTTCAATTTTTTTTGTTTATGCATGTACAAAATATTTTCAAATTCACTTTTAATATTTTGCCACACAGGGGGCAAGGAGATGGAAGGAGATGATATAATAGCTAGCTAAAAAATATCTGAATTTTTTGCAAAAAAAATAAAAGATTAGTTTAGGTAGAAGAGATGAAACAAGGGTAAAAACCCGATCTCCAATGGATAAAGGTCTATATTTCAAGGGTAAAAATTCGATCTCCAATGGATAAAGATCCATATTTCAAGGGTAAAGACCCAATCTCCAATGGATAAAGATCCATGTTTCAAGGGTAAAAACCCGATCTCCGATGGATAAAGGTCCATGTTTCAAGGGTAAAGACCCGATCTCCAGTGGATAAAGATCCATATTTCAAGGGTAAAGACCCGATCTCCAGTGGATAAAGATCCATATTTCTAGGGTAAAGACCCGATCTCCAATGGATAAAGGTCCATGTTTCAAGGGTAAAGACCCAATCTCCAATGGATAAAGATCCATATTTTAAGGGTAAAGACCCGATCTCCAATAGATAAAGATCCATATTTCAAGGGTAAAGGCCCAATCTCCAATGGATAAAGATCCATGTTTCAAGGATAAAGACTCGATCTCCAATGGATAAAGATCCATGTTTCAAGGGTAAGATATTCGATGGATAAAGATCCATGTTTTAAGGGTAAAGACCCGATCTCCAATGGATAAAGATCCATGTTTCAAGGGTAAAGACCCAATCTCCAATCGACAAAGATCCATGTTTCAAGGGTAAAGACCCGATCTTCAATGGATAAAGATCCATGTTTCAAGGGTAAAGGGTCAATCTCCAATGGATAAAGATCCATGTTTCAAGGGTAAAGTCCCGATCTCTAATGGATAAAGATCCATCTTTTAAGGGTAAATGATACGAACCAGCCACGAGGTAAGGATCCATTGGTGCTTCCAAATGGGCCATTGACTAGGAGCAGAGCTAAGAAGTTTGGAGTAGCTATGGGATTGCATATTCAAGATCAAATTTCAAAGGAAGTGACTGAAATGGCAATGGAAAAGTACACAATAGAGCTTGAAGAAGGCACACCAAAGTTGATTATGATGCTTAGTGTGAATATGGAAGCTAAAGGCTAGCTAAAGAGGTCCAACGTTCAAGAAAGGACCTTGGGGGTTCATATACAGCCTTGGGAAGTAATTTAAGGCCCATGGATAGCCCAAATAGTGTGGGGCATGTTCTTATTTTAAAGGGTTTTAGTTTGGCCCCTTTTTTATACTTTATATTTTCCTTAGTGGGTTAGGATGTGTGGTTTCCTATTTAGTTATTTCAGAATATTAATTTGTTTCCATACTTTATATTTTCCTTAATGGGATAGGATTTTGACTTTGTAGCTTTCCTTTTCCCATTAGAATTAGGGTTTCGGATTTATGTGTGCCTTTTAGTATAAATAGGGCCTTATTTTTCTTGTAAGCACACTTTTATGAAAATTATATTCTCAATTTTCTTATTGAAAATTTCGGCCATCATAGAATAGGAGTGGATTCTCTTTTTCTTTTGATTGCATCAAGAATTAGATTTACTTATCAATTTCAATTGTGGCGTTCTTCTAATTCGAGCCTCCTAAATCCTTCCGTTATAAGTGTTCGTGCTTTGCTAAGCAATTGGGTGCTTTAGAAGGTGGTTTTTCCTTCGTTCTTGGTTTTTCTTCTATCAATCGTGCGTTGGGGTTTGAGGCCTTCATTGCCATAGGGTTCCGCGTCATTTGGTATCAGAGCCAATTACAGGTAAATCTTTATCTATCTGTCTTTCTATGTTTGTTTTAGTTATTCCGTTAGGGTTCTAATTGGATTTTTGAAATTAGGGTTATAGAATTCTTTGTTCAATTTCAAAATTGTGTTCTTGCCTTTTGATTCGAAATACGTTATTCTTATTCCAAATTGGGTATAAATTGGACTGGAGGCTTTGTGTTTCGTTGGTGATCCAAGGATAGTGACCATATCCTAAAAAAAAAGAGTACAAAATTACTTCAACAAAAATTCTTTGCTTTTCTAGTAATTTAAGGTATTAGAATCGTTTTGAATCAGGTTGAAAGTAATCAAAATTTTGGCCACCAATTTCGGTCAATTGAGGAGCAATTTTATTACGTTTTTCTTGCTGATTTGGAAGTTTCCTTTTTCGAAATTGAATTCTTGGGGAGTCTTGATACTAGCTTTCTTGGGTAGAATTATTAGGTCCATAAACTAACTTGCTAAGGTGAGTTGGTTTTGATACATTTTGACTAGTTTCGTCATAATTTTTGACCTCTTTGTTTCTATTTCTTGTTTGAGCTACCATTTTTTATTCCGTGACATTGCTAGAGTATTATTTGTTTGATTCTATACTCTGGTTGATATAACCGTGTGACATAAAATTTTCTTGTGTTGCCTCCAAATTTGTCAAGTTTCTTTCTAGGTGTCATTCTAGGATTTAGGTTCTAGTTCCCTTGAATGTGCTTGGTGATTGATTTGTGAGCCTTTGTTCTGAAGTGCAATCGAAGAATTAGCGAAGGTGAGTTCTTTGTTTTGTGAGACAATATTTTTCATACTAGATGCTTAGTGAATAATAAGGTTTGTATACTTATTATTGATAGTGGGAGCTGTACTAATGCTGCAAGTACTACTATGGTTGAAAAATTGGGGTTAGAATGTATGAAGCATCCCAATCCTTATAAGTTGCAGTGGTTTAATGATAGTGGTGAGGTGAAAGTAACTAAGCGAGTGAGGGTACCATTTTCAATAGGCTGGTACAAAGATGAAGTTGATTGTGATGTAGTTCCTATGCAAGCTGGACATATGTTGTTGGGCAAACCGTGGCAATATGATCGGGGAGTGCAACATGATGGGTTTTCTAATAGGTACACATTTACCTATGAAGGAAAACAGGTCACTCTTGTTCCATTATCACCCCTAGAAGTGTATGAAGATCAAAGAAAGATGATTGAGGCAGAGAGGCAAGTTGGGGCTACCAATTCAAAAATTAAAGGGAATTTGAGAGAACATGATAAGGTGAGTGAAAGTGAAAAGAAAATGGGAAAAGAAGCCAGAAAAGAAACAAAACAAAAAAATGGCCCATTGGTGAAAGAAATAAGAAAGAAGGAAGAGCAAAACAAACTTTTTATGCAAGTGCAAGAGAGGTTAATTTTGCAATGTCTATTGGGCAGCCGTTATTGCTCATTAGATACAAAGAAACTTTGTTTGCTGACTCTAATGTTTCACTTGATAGTTTGCCTTCTAGTTTTGTGTCTTTGTTGCAGGATTTTTAGGATGTGTTTCCAGATGAATTACCTAGTGGATTGCCACCACTAAGAGGAATTGAGCATCAAATAGACTTCGTGCCTAGTTCTACCATCCCAAATAGACCAGCTTACCGGAGTAATCCCGTGGAAACAAAAGAGATGCAAAAGCAAGTAGATGAGTTACTGGAGAAAGGGCTGATTAGAGAGAGTTTGAGTCCGTGTGTTGTTCCTGTGTTGTTGGTTCCAAAGAAGGATGGCATGTGGAGAATGTGTGTTGATTGTAGTGCTGTAAATAAGATCACAGTGAAGTATCGGCATCCTATACCACGACTTGATGACATGTTGGATGAGCTGCATGGTGCCAGGTATTTTTCTAAAATTGATCTTATGAGTGGATATCATCAAATTCGTATGAAACCTGGTGATGAATGGAAAACAGCATTTAAAACTAAATATGGTCTATATGAGTGGTTAGTAATGCCTTTTGGGTTGTCTAATGCACCTAGTACTTTTATGAGACTAATGAACCATGTTTTGAGAGCATATTTGGGCAAATTTGTTGTAGTCTATTTTGATGATATTCTGATTTATAGTAAGACTTTGGATGACCATGTTGAGCATGCTAGGCTAGTTTTGGAAGTATTGAGAAATGAAAACTTATATGCCAAGCTTAAGAAATGCACATTTTGCATAGATAGGCTTGTGTTTCTTGGTTTTGTTGTGAGTGTGCAGGGCGTTGAAGTAGATGAAGAGAAAGTGAAAGCTATAAAGGATTGGCCTACTCCAAAGAGTGTGACGGACGTAAGGAGCTTTCATGGATTGGCTAGTTTCTATAGTAGGTTCGTGAAGGACTTTTCTACTATTGCAGCACCGTTAACTAGCATAAACAAAAAGGAAGTTGGGTTCCAATGGGGAGAGGAGCAACAAAAAGCCTTCGACTGCCTGAAAGGGAAGTTGACATCCGCTCCTATTTATCATTACCTAATTTTGAGAGTACATTTGAGATTGAGTGTGATGCTTCTGGTGTAGGTATTGAAGCTGTATTGATGCAAGAGAAAAAGCCCATAGCCTATTTTAGTGAGAAACTCAATGGTGCACAATTGAACTATTCCACTTATGATAAGGAGTTGTATGCCTTGGTGAGAGCATTGGATGTGTGGCAGCACTACCTCCTTCCAAAGGAGCTCGTGATACATACGGATCATGAGTCCCTCAAACACTTGAAGGGACAAGGTAAGTTGAACAAGAGGCATGGTAAGTGGATAGAATTTATAGAACAATTCCCTTATGTTGTTAAATACAAGCAAGGAAATGATAATATAGTGGCTGATGCGTTGTCTAGAAGATATACATTACTATCTTTGTTGAGTTCTAAATTGCTTGGTTTTGAGTACATTAAGGACTTATATGTAGGTGATGTTGATTTTGGCAATGTGTATGTTGCATGTGAACATGGAGCTTTTAATTCATTTTATAGGCATGATGGATACTTGTTTAAGGGAAATAAATTATGTGTGCCTAAATGTTCCATGCGTGATTTGCTTGTGTTAGAATCTCATTGTGGGGGATTGATGGGACATTTTGGGGTAACTAAGACTTATGATATCTTGTTTGAGCATTTTTATTGGCCGTCTATGCGTAAGGATGTTGAGAGATTGTGTTCTGCTTGTATTGCTTGTAGACAGGCGAAATCTAAGTCTATGCCTCATGGTCTATATATGCCTTTACCTGTACCTAGTTCACCTTGGATTTATATTAGCATGGATTTTGTGCTTGGATTACCTAGAACTAGAAAAGGTAGAGATAGCATTTTTGTAGTTGTTGATGGGTTTAGTAAGATGGCACATTTTATTCCTTGTCATAAAGCTGATGATGCGATTGTTGTAGCTGATTTGTTCTTTAGAGAAGTAGTTCGACTACATGGGGTGCCTAGGACTATTGTGTCTGATAGAGATGCTAAGTTTTTGTCCCATTTTTGGAGAGTTTTATGGGGTAGATTAGGAACTAAGCTTTTGTTTTCTACTACTTGTCATCCACAACAGATGGGCAAACAGAGGTAGTTAATCGTACACTTGGTACATTGTTGAGAGCTATAGTGGGAAAGAATTTGGCTGCTTGGGAAGATTGTTTACCTTTTATTGAGTTTGCTTATAATCGTTCTATTCATTTTTCTACAGGTTATTCGCCATTTGAGCTTGTTTATGGTTTTAACCCATTAACTATACTTGATCTTATTCCTTTACCTTCACATGAGCTTGTTAGTTTAGATGGAGACAGGAAAGTAGAATTGGTGAAGGCTATATGACGCGAACCCTTAGCAACGATGGCAGCAAACCCAACGTATAACAATGGTAGAGAACTCCTTGAAACTTGATAATCACCTCCTAAGGAACCCAACGCCTATAAAGAGACGCGAACTCACTATGATTGAAGGATTTAGTTGGTACGAAGAAGGAAAACGCCACAACTCTTGTTGATAAGTAAACCTAATTCTTGATGCAAAGAAAGAATTAAAGAATCCATTCTAATCTCTCTCACATGAAAATTCACAAGAAGAACTTGTAAAAGAATTCAAAAATTTTTATTAATTGTTGTAGTCTGAAATTCGGCCTAATAGTGCCCTTAAATAAGGGTTACAAAATTCCTAATTGCATATGGAAAACTAAAACATTCCTAATTGCATAAGGAAAACATAAAGTATGGAAATAAAATTCTAATCCAATAAGGAAAATATAAAGTATGGAAACAAAATCCTAATCCAATAAGAAAAATATAAAGTATGGAAACAACCAAACTAATCCCTTCAACATAAGAAATGCCCCACACTATTTGGGCTATCCATGGGCCTTAAATTACTTCCCAAGTCTTTATATGAACCCCCATGGACCTTTCTTGACCTTTCTTTAGCTAGCCTTTAGCTTCCACACTAAGCATCATAATCAGCTTTGGTGTGCCTTCTTCAAGCTCTATCTCCATCTTCTTGAATGATAATTCTTGAAGCTCTTTGGAAATCTCTTCTTGAATATGCAAAGCCATACTAGCTTGATATCTCTTTGCCTTGCTCCTAGTGATTGGTCCACTTGCTAGCTTCAAGGGATCCTTTCTTGCATCATTCTCCCCCTCTTCAAAAAGATTTGTCCTCAAATCTGCATCATCAAAAGGAGAAAGATCACTTACATTGAAAATAGCACTAACATTATACGTACCTGGTAAGTCGATCTTGTAGGCATTGTCATTAATCTTCTCCAGCACTTGGAATGGGCCATCTCCCCTTGCTTGCAACTTGTTCTTCCTTTGGTTAGGAAACCTCTCTTTTCGAAAATGCACCCAAACCCAATCTCTACTTGAAACTTAATCTCACGTCTTCCTCTATTTGCAGAATCAGCACATCTCTTGTTCCTTTTCTCAATATTCGCCCTTGCTTTCTCATGCATCTCTTTCACCAATTTAGCTTTCTTCTCACCATCTAAACTAACAATCTCATGAGAAGGTAAAGAAACAAGATCCAAAACTGTTAGTGGGTTAAAACCATAAACAAGCTCAAAAGGTGAATATCCTGTAGAAGAATGAATAGCACGATTTTAAGCAAACTCAATAAATGGCAAACAATCTTCCCAAGAACTCAAATTCTTACCCACTAAAGCTCTCAACATGGTACCTAAAGTTCTGTTTACTACTTCTATTTGTCAATCCGTTTGAGGATGACAAGTGGTGGAAAATAACAACTTGGTACCTAACTTTCCCCAAAGCACACACCAAAAGTGAGACAAAAACTTGGTGTCTCTATCAGAAACTATGGATTTTGGTATCCCATGAATTCGAACCACCTCCCTAAAGAAGAGTTCGGCCACTAAACTAGCATCATCACTCTTATAACATGGGATAAAGTGTGCCATCTTACTAAACCTATCAACAACCACAAATATGCTATCTCTCCCCCTCTTAGTCCTTGGTAATCCTAAAACAAAGTCCATACTAATGTCCATCCAAGGAGAACTAGGAACGAGTAATGGCATATACAAACCATGAGGCATAGATTTAGACTTAGCTTTCCTACAAGCCTTACAAATCCGAATTACATCCCTTTTCATATTTGGCCAATAAAAGTGTTCATTTAGCATGTCTAAAGTCTTATCAACTCCAAAATGCCCCATCAAACCCCCACAATGTGATTCTAATACTAGTAAATCTCTCATAGAACATCTAGGCATGCATAATTTCGAACCCTTAAACAAAAACCCATCATGTCTATAGAAAGAATTAAAAGCACCATGCTCACAAGCATCATAAACATTGCCGAAATCAGAATCACCAACATATAAGTTCTTTATACATTCAAATCCAAGCAATTTAGTACTCAAAACATTAAGTAAAGCATACCTCCTTGAAAGTGCATCTGCCACTACATTGTCTTTACCTTGCTTGTATTTGATCACATAAGGAAACTTCTCAATCTTCACAACCCATTTTGCATGTCTTTTATTCAACTTGCCTTGCCCTCTCAAATGCTTCAATGATTCATGGTCTGAATGGATCACGAATTCCTTGGGCAGCAAATAATGCTCCCATACTTCCAATGCTCTCACCAAAGCATATAGCTCCTTGTCATAAGTTGAATAATTCAGCTTTGCTCCATTAAGCTTTTCACTAAAGTATGCAATGGGCTTCTTCTCTTGCATCAAAATAGCTCCAATACCTACACTAGAAGCATCACATTCAATTTCAAAAGTAGAATCAAAGTTAGGTAAAGCTAAAACGGCTGTTGTAGAAAGCTTCTCTTTCAAAGCATCAAATGCTTCTTGTTGCTCCTTGCCCCAAACGAATCCCACTTCTTTCTTGATTATGCTAGTCAAGGGGGCTGCCAATGTAGAGAAATTAGGGACAAATCTCCTATAGAAGCTTGCCAATCCGTGAAAACTCCTCACTTCTATCACACTTGAAGGATTCGACCACTCTTGGATAGCTTTCACCTTCTCTTGATCAACTTCAATTCCTTGCATACTTACAACAAAACCAAGAAAAACAACCCTATCTAGACAAAAAGAACACTTCTTAAGCTTAACATAAAGGTTTTGCTCCCTAAGGATTTCAAGCACTTTCCTAACATGTTCAACATGTTCTTCCTCAGTTTTGCTATAAATTAGAATATCATCAAAGTAAACTACCACAAACTTACCTAAATAAGCTCTCAAAACATGGGTCATTAATCTCATGAAAGTACTAGGTGCATTAGATAAACCAAAAGGCATAACTAACCATTCATATAAACCATATTTCGTTTTAAAGGTAGTCTTCCATTAATCTCCTGGCTTCATGCGAATTTGGTGATAACCACTCATAAGATCAATCTTTGTGAAATATTTCGCCCCATGCAATTCGTCCAACATGTCATCAAGTCTAGGAATGGGATGTCTATACTTCACAGTAATCTTGTTCACAGCCCTACAATCAACACACATCCTCCAAGAAACCATCTTTCTTGGGTACTAATAAGACTGGAAAGGCACAAGGACTAAGGCTCTCATGAACCAAGCCTTTCTCCAAAAGCTCTTCAACTTGTCTTTGCATCTCTTTTGTCTCCATAGGATTGCTCCTATATGCTGGCCGGTTTGGAATTATAGAATCGGGTATGAAATCAACTTGATGTTCAATCCCTCTTAATGGCGGCAAACCACTAGGAAGGTCTTCAGGAAACACATCCTTAAATCCTGCAACAAAGACACAAAACTAGAAGGTAAAGAATCAAGAGATTCTTCACTGTCAGCAAGTAACAATTCTTTATACATAATATTGAGTACATGCTATCCTACATCTATCTCTCTTGCTCTTGCATAAAAAGTATGTTTTGCTTTTTCTCCTTGCTTATTTTCTCTCACCAATGGGCCATTTATTTGTTTGCTTACTTTCTTTTGACTCTCGGCCTCTTTTCCCTTTCTGCACTCACTCACTTTATTATTTTCTCTCTCCCTACCCTTAGAATTACCCTTGGGTGTTGAAGAAACATCATTGGTCGAATTTGAACCCCCTTGGTTCATGTTGGCCAAAACTTTTTTCTCCCTCTTAGCATCCTCTTTTGATCTTCATACACCTCTTGAGGTGATAATGGTGCTAGAACAACCTTCTTTCCTTCATAAGTAAAGGTATACTTATTTGAAAAGCCATCATGCTGTGCCCTTCTATCATGCTGCCATGGTCTTCCTAATAGCAAATGTCCAGCTTGCATTGGCACTACATCACACAAAACCTCATCTTTATACCACCCAATGGAGAATGGTACCTTGACTTGCTTCAACACTTTTACTTCCCCAGCGTCATTGAACCATTGCAACTTGTAAGGATTGGGATGTTTAAAACAAGTTAATCCCAATTTATCCACCATTGTAGTACTAGCAGCATTGGTACAACTTCCACCATTAATGATAAGTGTACAAACCTTACCATTCACCAAACACCTAGAGTGGAAAAGATTCTCCCTTTGATCCAAGCCTTCTTCCTTGACTTGAATGTTCAAGGCTCTTCTAGTAACAAGCATCTCTCCATGTTCAGCATTCAAGACTTGATTCTCCCAAGCCTCTTCATCATATTAGGCCCTATCACCACATTCGGCCTCCTCTTCTTCTTTATGTTCAGATTCTGATTCAATTTCCCCTTCATGGATATCAATCATCACCCTCTTATTCGGACATTGAGAAGCAATGTGTCCACTTCCCAAACACTTGTAGCATTTAATTTCCCTACTTGGAGTAAGTCAAGAAGGTGTTTCCTTGGCTGTTTTTGCATCCCCATCATTCGGCTTCTTGAAATTAGGATTGTAGGAAGAATTCTTTTGGAAAGAACCCTTGTAATCCCCTTTGTAGGAACCTCCACTCGAACTTGAACCCTTGAAGTTTGAAAATTTTCCACTAGCTTTAAAGTAGCCAGTTTTCGAAATAGCTTTATTCTTAAATCTTCTCTCTATCTTCATGGCCTTTTGAACTAACTCTTCCATTGTGTTGAATTCATACATCTCCAATTCATTGGCTATGTTCAAATTCAATCCCCCAAGAAATCATGACATCTTCTTATCTTCATCTTCATCAATATCTGCCCTAGCCATGATCATCTCCATCTCTTTGTGGTACTCTTCCACACTTCTTCCACCTTGAACTAGTCTTGCTAGTCGATTGTACAAATCCCGAATGTAGTGAGATGGTACAAATCGGCTTCTCATTAGTTCTTTCAAGGTTGACCATTCAGGAATAGGCCTCATACTTTTCCCTCTTCTATTAGCTTTCAATTGATCCCACCAAAAGGTAGCATACCCTTTGAACTCTACGGCTGCCAAAACTGATTTCTTCTCTTCGGTGTAGTTATGGCATTCAAAAATCTGCTCAACTTTCCTCTCCCATTCTATGAACTCTTCTGCATTGTTCTTCCCTTCAAAGGAAGGAATCTTCATCTTGATGGAAGTAAGGTCACCATCAGTGGTAGGTTGATTTCCACCTTCATCTTCATTTTCTACCCTTTCGGCTGCTTCTAAGGCTTCAAGATTTCCTTGCCCTTCTCTCCTAAGCACTCTTCTAGCTCGCATTATGGGATTTGTGATACAAACCAGATATGGCAGCTTTGTGCCATTGAAGAAAAGCAATCTTACATCATCCAAATAGATTTAAAAGGAGTTCAAAAGCTCTTTTATGAGGCTGAAATACACTTGGGGCATGCTACACTTCATATGGAGCAGATTTGGTGCAATTCAAGCAATATGGGCTTTGTGGAGCTTGATACAGCTTATAGGCCAAAGCTACACAAAGGGAAGCCTAAAGTGAAGATCAAAGTATGGAAATCACGTCCAAACACATGGGCATGCTTTCTTGGGCTTGTTCAGCAAGTTTTTTGGCATGTTTAGCAAGTTTTTAAGGCTGAACATGGCTGCACATGTTGGGCTTGTTTTTCCAATACATTAGGCCTTTTTTTGGACTTAATTAAGGCATGTTTAATATGGGCCCAAGGAAGTTACGAATTTCAGCAAGTGGAAGGCATCTTTTTGTCACATGGGATGTGATCCCCTCATTCCTTAGTTAGTTAGGATATTATTTTATTTTCCATATCTTTTAGGATTTGATATTATTTAGTCTTTCCAAATCTATTTTGGATTTGTTTCATTTGGCTCTGATACCAAATGACGCGGACCCTTAGCAACGATGGCAGCAAACCCAACGTATAACAATGGTAGAGAACTCCTTGAAACTTGATAATCACCTCCTAAGGAACCCAATGCCTATAAAGAGACGCGAACTCACTATGATTGAAGGATTTAGTTGGTAAGAAGAAGGAAAACGCCATAACTCTTGTTGATAAGTAAACCTAATTCTTGATGCAAAGAAAGAATTAAAGAATCCACTCTAATCTCTCTCACACGAAAATTCACAAGAAGAACTTGTAGAAGAATTCGAAAATTTTTTATTAATTGTTGTCTGTCAAATTTGGCCTAATAGTGCCCTTAAATAAGGGTTACAAAATTCCTAATTGCATATGGAAAATTAAGACTAAAACATTCCTAATTGCATAAGGAAAACATTCCTAATTGCATAAGGAAAACATTCCTACATTCCTAATTGCATAAGGAAAAACATTCCTAATTGCATAAGGAAAACATAAAGTAATCCTAATCCAATAAGGAAAATATAAAGTAATCCTAATCCAATAAGGAAAATATAAAGTAATCCTAATCCAATAAGGAAAATATAAAGTAATCCTAATCCACTAAGGAAAATATAAAGTAAATCTAAATCTAAATCAGATAAGTAATCTAAATCCTATCCAAATCTAATAAAACAAATCCAAAATAGATTTGGAAAGACTAAATAATATCAAATCCTAAAAGATATGGAAAATAAAATAATATCCTAACTAACTAAGGAATGAGGGGACCACATCCCATGTGACAAAAAGATGCCTTCCACTTGCTGAAATTCGTAACTTCCTTGGGCCCATATTAAACATGCCTTAATTAAGTCCAAAAAAAGGCCTAATGTATTGGAAAAACAAGCCCAACATGTGCAGCCATGTTCAGCCTTAAAAACTTGCTAAACATGCCAAAAAACTTGCTGAACAAGCCCAAGAAAGCATGCCCATGTGTTTGGACGTGATTTCGATACTTTGATCTTCACTTTAGGCTTCCCTTTGTGTAGCTTTGGCCTATAAGCTGTATCAAGCTCCACAAAGCCCATATTGCTTGAATTGCACCAAATCTGCTCCATATGAAGTGTAGCACGCCCCAAGTGTATTTCAGCCTCATAAAAGAGCTTTTGAACTCCTTTTAAATCTATTTGGATGATGTAAGATTGCTTTTCTTCAATGGCACAAAGCTGCCATATCTGGTTTGTATCAATTTGGATGTGCGGCTGGCTGCCCTTGCTGCACTTGCTGAATTTGTTGTGCTTGTCGTGCTGCATTCTCTTACAATCTAGTATCCATCATCTCCATTCGACCAAGCATTGCTGCCAAAGTCTCATTAAGCCTAGCCAAGTTTTTGGCCATAGCTCCTTCTTTTCTAGTCTCTTCTCCTTTTCCAGCCATGTTAACAAACAAATAAACTCAAAGAAACAAGATTAGTAATAATCAAAATTCACTCAAGTGTTTAGAATTACCTCACTTTTCTTGTCTTCCTTGATTGCACTTCAGAACCAAGCTCACCCAACCAACAATTGTTAAGTCGTTCAAGAAACTAGAACCTAAATCCTAGAACTAGATAGAAAACAAGCAAGTATCCAGAGGTAATGCAAGGTAATTCGCACTACACCATATAAAACCAAGTATTGACACAAGCAAATGATACTTAGCAATGTAATGGAATTAAAATCTAGATAAAGAAATAAAAAACAATGAAGACAATAAACAAGACAAATTTGGATATAATGAATCAAAAACAACCCACACTTGGCAAGCTACTTTATGGACCTAATCAATTCTACCCAAAACGCTAGCTTCTAGACTTTAATTCCCACCTATAACACTCAAATAACATGAATATTAAGGTCTGATTTTCGAATTCCAAAAGCCCCTCAAAAGGTGAAATTTTTCGCCCAAAAAATTTTATTACTTCTCACCCACCTAGATCTGATCCTTAGCACCCAAATAGCAAGAATATCAAACAATTTTTGTTGAGGTGGTTTTGTACTCTTTTTTTTTGCTTCCTCTCACTATCCCCTTGATTTGGGACTTAATTTACTCCCAAGGACTTTTCGAAATCTGGACTTAATTCGCAACCCTAGATTCACTCAAGACCAAATTGAAATCAAACTTGAACACAAACTCTAGCTTTTGCTTTCTTTCAAGAACCCTAATTCTTGGTTTCGAAATTCTCCAAGAATCCTTTCCTAGGTTTCGTTTTCACCCTAAGAATACCCTCCTTCAATTCGGCCTTGATCAGAATTGATATATGACTCTTTTTCTAAAATTAAAGACTAGACTCTCTAAGAACCCTAAAACGTAGAAATTTAAAAGACCTAAATTAACAAACCCTAGAAAGACAAAGTAGATAAAAATTACCTTGTAGCAAGGCTCTGATACTGACGGGGACCCTTAGCAACGATGGCAACAAACCCAACATATAACAATGGTAGAGAACTCCTTGAAACTTGATAATCACCTCCTAAGGAACCCAACGCCTATAAAGAGACGCGAACTCACTATGATTGAAGGATTTAGTTGGTAAGAAGAAGGAAAACGCCACAACTCTTGTTGATAAGTAAACCTAATTCTTGATGCAAAGAAAGAATTAAAGAATCCACTCTAATCTCTCTCACACGAAAATTCACAAGAAGAACTTGTAGAAGAATTCGAAAAATTTTTATTAATTGTTGTCTGTCAAATTTGGCCTAATAGTGCCCTTAAATAAGGGTTACAAAATTCCTAATTGCATATGGAAAATTAAGACTAAAACATTCCTAATTGCATAAGGAAAACATTCCTAATTGCATAAGGAAAAACATTCCTAATTGCATAAGGAAAACATTCCTACATTCCTAATTGCATAAGGAAAAACATTCCTAATTGCATAAGGAAAACATAAAGTAATCCTAATCCAATAAGGAAAATATAAAGTAATCCTAATCTAATAAGGAAAATATAAAGTAATCCTAATCCACTAAGGAAAATATAAAGTAAATCTGAATCTAAATCAGATAAGTAATCTAAATCCTATCCAAATCTAATAAAACAAATCCAAAATAGATTTGGAAAGACTAAATAATATCAAATCCTAAAAGATATGGAAAATAAAATAATATCCTAACTAACTAAGGAATGAGGGGACCACATCCCACGTGACAAAAAGATGCCTTCCACTTGCTGAAATTCGTAACTTCCTTGGGCTCATATTAAACATGCCTTAATTAAGTCCAAAAAAAGGCCTAATGTATTGGAAAAACAAGCCCAACATATGCAGCCATGTTCAGCCTTAAAAACTTGCTAAACATGCCAAAAAACTTGCTGAACAAGCCCAAGAAAGCATGCCCATGTGTTTGGACGTGATTTCCATACTTTGATCTTCACTTTAGGCTTCCCTTTGTGTAGCTTTGGCCTATAAGCTGAATCAAGCTCCACAAAGCCCATATTGCTTGAATTGCACCAAATCTGCTCCATATGAAGTGTAGCACGCCCCAAGTGTATTTCAGCCTCATAAAAGAGCTTTTGAACTCCTTTTAAATCTATTTGGATAATGTAAGATTGCTTTTCTTCAATGGCACAAAGCTGCCATATCTGGTTTGTATCATTCTCCCTTTCTTTTGAAAAGATTCGTCCTCGAATCTTGCTCATGTTCAGATCTGGAATGGAAACTTTAGGCACCAATTGATCTTCAAAAACCTCTTCTTGAGTTGATGAAAATAGTTTGAATGTTTCTTTTAGAACATCAACCTGCACATTGTCAAAAAAACTAGGAAAAGCTCCGTTAGTTAAAGACAGCTCACATGGAACTGAACCATCCTCTTCTTGAACTTCTAAATCAGCTCCATATTCTTTGTCTACCTCTTCAACCATATTTTGAACAATTTCATCGCAATCATCATCATCACAACCATAATCATCATAAATAGGTGAATTCTCATCCACATCTCCAAGAAGATCTCCATTTTTCACAAACTCTTCTTTAAATTCAATTATGGGAATCTCAGTAACTTCACTCCTTACTTCATCAAGTAATGGCACTACATCCTCTACTTCACAAACGTCCTCTTCATGCAACTCTTCCAATTCATCCTCTTTTTTTAGTTCAACATTGGAATCCTCCATGGTTGCACTCTCCTCTTTCACCTTAATGGTAGGAATTTTTGAAACCACACTTATTGCTTCACATAGTTTAGAAGTATCCTTACACATATCTTCCAATTGTTGTCTCAGTTTCTTATATTCTAGTTTCATCCTCTTAGATTTCCTTTCTTCTTGTCGTCTCTTACAATGAATAAGAAAGTTTTTCTCCTTTGCATAGAAAACTGAAAGTTCTTCCTCTAATGAAGCAATCTCCTTTTCACAATATGAATATTCCCATGTGTACCTTCGTGCACCTCCTAACTTTTGATACCACCTTTCAATAAGCTCTTCAAGAAATCGAATCTTACCATCGAGATATTGTAGATGGTATTTTTCTTTGGCTTCCTCTTCATCCATCTCAATCTCAATTGTTGTTGACATTTTTTTTTATATGTAGAATTTGAAAATCACTAAACAAACACAAAAGAAACAGCCCAAGAATAGCCACATAAAACGATTTGAAGGAAAGAAACAATCAACCCCAAGAAAAGGCTTACACAAGATGAATTTGAAGGGAAAAACACAACCAAATTGAACAAGACCCAATAGACACAAAACAAACTAAATTCTGACTACTAGAACACCAACGACTTAACAAACGGAATACTTAAATGGATGGGAAAGTGAAAAAAATGAATTGAATAAACTATTCTGAATACTAAAATGAACTAAAACTGACTCTTGAATGCCAAAAATGAAAATTGAATAGAGAAGGAAAGGAAAAAATGAATTTGAATAAAATAACCCTAATGGAACAATTAAACAAGCCCTAGAAAGACAAAGTAGATAAAAATTACCTTGTAGCAAGGCTCTGATACCAAATGACGCGGACCCTTAGCAACGATGGCAGCAAACCCAACGTATAACAATGGTAGAGAACTCCTTGAAACTTGATAATCACCTCCTAAGGAACCCAACGCCTATAAAGAGATGCAAACTCACTATGATTGAAGGATTTAGTTGGTAAGAAGAAGGAAAACGCCACAACTCTTGTTGATAAGTAAACCTAATTCTTGATGCAAAGAAAGAATTAAAGAATCCACTCTAATCTCTCTCACATGAAAATTCACAAGAAGAACTTGTAGAAGAATTCGAAAAATTTTTATTAATTGTTGTCTGTCAAATTTGGCCTAATAGTGCCCTTAAATAAGGGTTACAAAATTCCTAATTGCATATGGAAAATTAAGACTAAAACATTCCTAATTGCATAAGGAAAACATTCCTAATTGCATAAGGAAAAACATTCCTAATTGCATAAGGAAAACATTCCTACATTCCTAATTGCATAAGGAAAAACATTCCTAATTGCATAAGGAAAACATAAAGTAATCCTAATCCAATAAGGAAAATATAAAGTAATCCTAATCCAATAAGGAAAATATAAAGTAATCCTAATCCACTAAGGAAAATATAAAGTAAATCTGAATCTAAATCAGATAAGTAATCTAAATCCTATCCAAATCTAATAAAACAAATCCAAAATAGATTTGGAAAGACTAAATAATATCAAATCCTAAAAGATATGGAAAATAAAATAATATCCTAACTAACTAAGGAATGAGGGGACCACATCCCATGTGACAAAAAGATGCCTTCCACTTGCTGAAATTCGTAACTTCCTTGGGCCCATATTAAACATGCCTTAATTAAGTCCAAAAAAAGGCCTAATGTATTGGAAAAACAAGCCCAACATGTGCAGCCATGTTCAGCCTTAAAAACTTGCTAAACATGCCAAAAAACTTGCTGAACAAGCCCAAGAAAGCATGCCCATGTGTTTGGACGTGATTTCCATACTTTGATCTTCACTTTAGGCTTCCCTTTGTGTAGCTTTGTCCTATAAGCTGTATCAAGCTCCACAAAGCCCATATTGCTTGAATTGCACCAAATCTGCTCCATATGAAGTGTAGCACGCCCCAAGTGTATTTCAGCCTCATAAAAGAGCTTTTGAACTCCTTTTAAATCTATTTGGATGATGTAAGATTGCTTTTCTTCAATGGCACAAAGCTGCCATATCTAGTTTGTATCAGATACCAAATGACGCGGACCCTTAGCAATGATGGCAGCAAACCCAACGTATAACAATGGTATAGAACTCCTTGAAACTTGATAATCACCTCCTAAGTATAAATAGGGCCTTATTTTTCTTGTAAGCACACTTTTATGAAAATTATATTCTCAATTTTCTTATTGAAAATTTCGGCCATCATAGAACAAGAGTGGATTCTCTTTTTCTTTTGATTGCATCAAGAATTAGATTTACTTATCAATTTCGATTGTGGCGTTCTTCTAATTCGAGCTTCCTAAATCCTTCCGTTATAAGTGTTCGTGCTTTGCTAAGCAATTGGGTGCTTTAGAAGGTGGTTTTTCCTTCGTTCTTGGTTTTTCTTCTATCAATCGTGCGTTTGGGTTTGAGGCCTTCATTGCCATAGGGTTCCGCATCAGTAAAGACCTGATCTCCAATGGATAAAGATCCATTTTTGGTGGGTAAAGACCCACAATCCATTAAAGAATGGAATAGCCGATCAAGCCAAAATTCTCAACTGATAAAAGGTCAGTCAAATCCAGTCTCGGGTTCAAGTACAAGTCTTTGGTCCAAGTACCTAGTCTAGGGTCCAAGTACCCAAACCAACTTCAACCTCGGGTCAAGAACCCATCCTCATCCAAATCTGCTCAAGCTCATGTTGCTTTTCACTCACTTCTAATGATGTCTCAGATCTTTCAAGCAGGAGGCAAGCTGAAGACCCTTATTTTTTAACCAAGTCCAGTCTAAAATTTTAAAATAGTCTGAAATAATTTTTATAATATTAAAAATTTATTAATTTATATATTAAAAGAAAAAAAGAAAGTTTAAATATTAATTTAAATTTAGAAAGATAAAATAAAAATAAAAATCGAACGAATTAGTGAACAACGCGCTGCAGCGCTGTCGCATAGCAAGCAATTCGCAGGCCTGCGGCGAATTGCAGCATGCCCAGTAGGCCTCAACGCCTAGTGCCTCAATGCCCAGCAGTAGCTCGCCCACCCAGCAGGCCCAATCCTACGCACGCTGCTAATTTTTTTGAAACCTTATTTTACTCGATTTTTTTATTTTTCCTAAACAGTTTATATTTCCTTATTAAAAAAGTATTAGATTTTTATTTGTTTTCCTATAAATAACACAGTTATATGATTGAAAAAGGACTTTTCATTGGGGAATTAAAAATGACGGCAGCCATTAGGGACTTAGATGAAGATTGAGAGCAAGGGCGGACTTTGGCAAATTATTCAAAGACTTTTGATTTTTGGAGGACTTTTTGGCCGTTTTTGTGACAATTCTTTTGGAACGGCGGAGAACGATTAGCAACAAGAAACAATCCACAATCAAGGTAGCAACCAGTGTTGTCTTGGTATAGCTCATCTAGAATTTTCATCCAATGATTTTGGTGGAGCCTTCAAAAGTAGGTATGTTTATCTAATTTTTTTTTTATCAAAAATCATCTTCATCCATTAGTAATTAATCCATTAAAATTGATAATTGTAACTCTAAAAACCTGTGTAATAATCCAATAAAATCAATAGACAGTGGTTTTTAATTTTTGAATTCACAGTAGCTTATTTCTTTCCCACTTCAAAACTTTGATCCTATTTTCATAAATTCCAAACCCTAATTCAAACAAATAATTTTTCAAAGGACCTTAAATTATTACAGTAGCTTAATTTAAAGAATTTTACAAATAATTCACTCAAACCCTAAATTCCTTGTTAAATTCTATTTATTTCTAGTTACACAGTAGCCATAATCTTTTTAAAAGAATAATAATAATGTTGGTTTTTTAAAATCAAAACCCTATTTTCTAAGCCTAAACCCCAAAACCCTAATTGTTAAACATAAACCCTCTAAACCCTAATTTCATTCAAAGAAACCCTAATTTAAGATGTAAACCCTAAACTTATACATTTATTGCTTTATTTAGTCTTAGATTTGATTATGTAGTTTATTATATGTATTGATGATTGATTTATTTGATTTCAATGTTTCATTTGTTTAATTTATAATGGATGAATATTTTCTTGATTATTATTTGTTTATTAATAATGTATGAGGTATGTCTTTTCTTTGTGGATACCTTATTAGTTAAGCTTCATGTAATTTAAACTATTTTCATATTTTGTTATTAATGTAAAAGACATGTTTCCACCTTTTGGTGGGTGTCCTATTTAGTTTTAGACATTGTACGATGTAAGGACATGTTTTCATCCTCGGATGGGTGTCCATATATTTGTTTTGTTTGAACATCGCTATGATTTTTAATAAAGTATTTGTTTATTCTTATCATTGCATGTTATTATGGATAATATCATTATATTCAAGAATTTTATAATATTAAGACCTGAAAAGGAGGCCGATTCTAATGAACTGGGCACTGTGGGGTGCTGGGCTATTTCTTTCCTTCCCCACGCGTACCAAACTTTTCAAACCCAATAAGGGGTTGGGAATTCCTTAGGAATCGAGTCATCCACTCCTTTCTTTTTTCCCGGCTCGTTCGAGTGGCAACTCTATTTTCTCCGGATTTAGGCCCATGTTCTCTAAGGCTCTAAGCATAACAGTGCTGAAGTCACAAGAACCATTCCACATGGGATTGGGGGAGAAAATCCCCGCTCACAATGAGGTAGACAATATTTAAACTCAAATTAGATGTTTGGCTAAATAATGTGCATGTGCGTATTTGAAGTGCAATAGTTCTTGCTCAAATAGAATTGATTCCAGAGTTTAGTATGGTAACAAGGGTTATTGTATTATAGATATGTTAATTTGGAAAGTCGAGTCTTGAGATAAAATGATACTGATTTAACAAAGACAAAATATAATTTAAAATAAAAAATATATTTTTATCATATAAACCTTCAAGTTTAGGAAAGTGTGTTGAACTGTCAAACCTCAAATGACATATTGGGCAAAAGTATGGCTAATGAAAAGATCATTTGTAAGGTCATGGATGTCTCTCGTGTCTCTACCCTGCTGGGGCTCCTGTTATTCATACTTTATATGTTTAAAAGATAAAAGTAGTAGATGTAAAGTCTTCTGCTTTTCTAATGCAAGACCTAAATTGACATCTGAAAGAAATCAAAAAGGTGCTTTAACTAATCATCTCAGTCTGTGAGTCAGTAGAACCACTGTAAGTATCACCCATGCATATCATGCATACATGAGCATATCATACTACATTTTATTGTCTTATGTTGTCTATTCTTTGAACAGTCGATACCCTGTAAAGTAAACAATCAAAAGAAAATATAGAATTAGGGGGCATGGAAGGCCCATCGCTTGAGAAAGATCTAGTCACTTTACAGAAAATGAAGATGCCTGCTTGTGCAAGGAACCAAATAAAATGCAACCATCAATCAAAGCCGTATGGGAATAAGATCATTAGTTTGAGCCTACACAGGGGGGCAAAAGTTCCTCTTTTCAATTCTTGATTTTATGCGTGTACAAAATATTTTCAAACTTACTTTCAATATTTTGCCATGCAGGGGGCAAAGAGAAGATATGAGGGGCTAGCTAAAAAATAGCTGAATTTTTTTGCAAAAAAGTAGAAAGCCTAATAGAAGGTCAGTCCAGCTGGAAGAGCTGAAGTCAATCCATTGAAGGATGAAACAGGTGGCTAGAAGAAATCCCACACTCTCAAATGATAGAAGATCAGTCTAGCTAGAAGAGTTGAAGTCGATCCATTGAAGCATGGAAGAAGTGGCTAGAAGAAAGCCCACACTCTCAACTGATAGAAGGTCAGTCTAGCTAGAAGAGTTAAAGTCAATCCATTAAAGAATGGAACCAACTATCTAGAAGAAAGCTAAAATTCTCAAATGACAAAAGGATGCTCAGGCTAGAAGAGCTCAAGTCTTGGGTCAAGCACCCTAATCCATTCTTAGGTCGAGCACCCTTATCTTATTTTGGGTTGACAACCCTAATCTAGTCTTGGGTCAAGCACCCTAATCCATTCTTAGGTCGAGCACCCTTATCTTATTTTGGGTTGACAACCCTAATCTAGTCTTGGGTCGAGCACCCTAATCAACTTTTGGGTCAAGAACCATAATCTAGTCTTAGGTGAAGCACCTAATCCAGTCTTGGGTTGAGCACCATAATCTAATTTTTGGTCAAAAACCCTAATCCAACTTGGGTCGAGCACCATAATGCAGTTTTGGGTCAAAAATCCTAATCTAGTCTTAGGTTGATCATCCTAATCTAGTATTGGGTTGAGCACCCTAATTCAGTTTTGGGTCGAGAACCCTAATCTAGTATTGAGTTGAGCACCCTAATTTAGTCTTGTGTTGAGAACCCAAACAAACTTGGGTCCAGAACCTAAAATCATTTTCAAGCCCAGAACTCACCTCGGTCCAAAACCAAAACCAATCCGGGTCTAGAACCCAAATCAATCTAGGTCCAGAACACAAACAAGCTTGGGTCTAGAACCCAAAATTATTTTTGAGTCCATAACTCACCCCTGGTCCAAAACCCAAACTAGTTCCAGAACCCAAACTAGTTCGGGTCTAGAACCCAAACCATCCTTAGGTCTAGAACCCATCCAAGTCTAAAATTAGCTAAAACTGAAGTTTCTTTTCACTCCTTGAATAAATTAAAGATCGTTCAAGCAGGGAGCAAACTGTAGACCTTTGATTTTAGCCCTAACCTAGTTCAATCCTGATTAAAGATGGACTAAGTACTTATCGGTCCATTTTTAATAGCTTAAACCTATTTTAAGCTTTTATCTTGATTGGTCCAATTTTATGAGGCCCAAATGAACCCGGCTTAGTTTGAAATAGAGTTTTAAACCTAAAAGTAGTCCCAAAGTCCCTTTGGTTTGATAATGGGCCATGTATATTGAATTGGGCCTGTCCAGCTCAATGTAGGGCATCCGTGTCGAACTGGGACTCCCCAGTTTGATATGGGTATGTCCATATAGAACTGAGCACACCCTAGTTTGATATGGACATGTCCATATCAAACTGGGGCATTCCCAGTTCTATATGGACACCCATATCAAACTGGGAAAGCCCCAGTTCGATATGGATATGCCCATAATGAATTAGGGCATGCCCAGTTCGACATGGCCACTAGTCCATGTCAAGCTATGACATTTTTGTTTTGATATGGTCAATTTACCATCAAATTCAAAGGATTTTAGTTCGATATGGGCCTAGTTCATTAAGCTATTCAATATGTTTTAGGAAACCATGTTTGATTAGGAAATGAAGATAAATTTATGAGTTAACCTAATCATTCCTTATAAATATAGGTCAAACAGACTCATCGAGGGGAGCAACTGAAACACCCCTTCCCGACCTATGAATAAGCCGAGAAGGAATACTACATCGGGATATGAGCTCTGGTTATGTCAACTTACTTAATGTTCCTTATAAAAAATTTTCCAAAAATTTTGACGGAGTCTCCCTTAAAATTCTAGGTCCCAAGTGTCGACAAAACTGATTTTTCTTATTTTTGAAAAACATTTTGTTTCACAATTCAACTCAAGATATTTTTCAGTCATTCTCGACACATTGACGCACAACCTATCAAAAATTCACTTCAAGAACATTTTTCTATATTTAATTAAAAATCATACAAGTCACAACATTTCACTAATTATAAAACAGAAAAATTTCAAGAAAATGAACAAACAATTAGTTAAAGTACCAAACCTTGCTTTTCCTTGCTCTCCTTGTCTATTTCACTTCCTTTCTTCTCTAATCTCCTTGATTTCCTATGAATTTAACATGTCACATATACAAAGGAAAGAACCCTAGGTATAAACATAGTCTTATCTTATGATTTTTCTAATGGTTGCTAGCTTATTTTCACCATTAAACACCATCATCAAATCCTTCAAATAATTATTTCTTAAATTTTCTCCAAATCTAGCTACATGAACTCTAATTTCAATCTCTTAAATTAACCATTAATCCATGAAATTAAAACTAGAGATAGGTTTCTCTTACCTTATAATCTTGTTTGTCACCAAAATCTTCAACCAAAAGCCTTAAACTTTGGAAAAATCACCTCCTTCTTCCTTCTCTTATGGTTTGGACGAGTTCACCATGTAAGAGAGGGCTTTTATATTCTTTCCTTAGCTTATTTTGATCCAAATGGCAGCCAAGAGAGGTTAAGATGTGTTGGTGTAAGTGTTGATTTCCCATTGGTACACTTAAGTTGGAAAATGGCTAATTTTCATTGGTCCAAATGTCTCTTTCTTTTATTTATTTATTTGGCAAGCCATTAGGCTTCCTTTTATTCATATTTTGACCCCCTCAACTTTCTTGTGCTATAATTTTATAGTCTAGGGTGTGAAAATATCAAAATACCCTCCAGCGATTAATCGATTGTAACTTTTAAACCTTGCGTTTTCGGAAAAAATTGAAACCCAGGGTTATGACCCAATTAATCTCGAGAATATTCTTCCGGGGTTGGATACGGACACTATTAAGAACTTTCGACACTTAATTTTTAAGTTTACATAGTTGCCCCTAACTTTTGAGAAATTTCCACTTAGGTCCTCGGCCTTTCAAAAAATTACCTTTAGGTCCCGTCGACTTCATGGGTCTCCTTTGCACACCGATTTTGTTTTTGACTATCTCGAGCCTCTATTTGACCACTTATTTATGTCCTTCTTGTAATATCCCAAAATATACCCTAGATGTTTTGGGTTTTATTACTATTATAATTGGATTTATTGTATATGTTTTATTGTAAGAAAAAGGGGTTTTTAAAGGAAGTGTATATGTGATGTATATTAGGATATATATAACATATACCTAAGTCATGGAAAGTCAAAGTTTTGAGTTAGTGGAAGAAGATATTTGTTGTGTTTTTGAATTTTTTATTAATTAATTAATAAGGATTTGAATGTGTGGAAGAGGTTGAAAGAGATTAGTTTAATATTTTAAATTGCTTGGTTGAGAGGGTTTTAAGGAAAAGAGGGGTTTGACTTTGGATTTCTCTTTCTTCCTTCTTCTTTCTTTCTCATTGCCGTGGATCACTTTCTCCTTCTCCTTCCTTTGCTTTGTTTGGCCGGTTAACACAAGAAACAAGAGAGCAAAGAAGAGATTTGAACCTCTAACTCAAGATCTAAGGAAGCTTTCAAGAGTTCAAGTGGAAAGTTAAGAGATTTCTTCATCTTTGGTAAGTTCTTCACTTGACTCTTTGATTTCTTTGAGTTTTTGAGTTGAGTTGTGATTGGTATGTGATTATGATGTTTAAGATGGGTTTAAGAGTGTTTGGGTAACTGATTTCTTGTTTTTGGGGATGGATTGGAGGAAAGAGTAAGTTGTTGGAAGTGATTGTTTTGAGGTTGTGTTTTAGGTTTGTGTTGATGATTTTTTATTTGAGATTTGAGGAATGCTTTAGTTGTTTTGGTGTTTTTGTGAGTTTGTTATGGTTTTTGGGTATGTTGAGATGACTTTGGTTGAAGTGGTTTTTGGTGTAAGAAAGAGTTTTGTTGGTTGTGTTGTTGTTTTGGCCGGAATCTGGGTTGTTGGCCTGACACGCCCTAGGGCACGTCCAGGATTTTGGGTGTGTCGATAGCTCTGTATTTTGGGTTGAGTGGCACGACCAGTGACACGCCCATGTCACTGAGCGTGTTGTAGCTTCTGTGTGGCAGTAGGATTGACACGACCAGTAACACGCCCGTGTTATTGAGCGTGTCATAGCCACTGTGTTTTTGGGGAATTGACACGGCCATGAGCACGTTCTTGATATTGGACGTGTCAATATTGTTGTGAGGCAGAAGGTATTACACGCCCAGTAACACGCCCGTGTCATTGAGCGTGTAAAAGCTTCTGTGTTGTGGAGTTAGGGCACGGTCAAGGACACGCCCGTGTGGGTGAGCGTGTCATGGTTAGAGTTTGCCCTAGTTGGTTCTTAGCCTTATGTTCTTATAAGGGTTTCATCTTCCTTTGGATTAGGTTGTGAAGAAGGTGAATTACTCTAATTCAAGAAGTGAAAGATTGTTGGAAAGAGAGGTGTTAATATTGTGTGGGTTGCATTTAAGGTAAGTATAAACTACATTATTGTATACATCCATATGATGTTGAAATTTAACATACATTTCATGATATTGATGATGCTTATGAATAATGTTATGTTGTGTATAATGTGGAATATGATGTGAACATTTATAATGATGTGAAAGATATGATAATGTGATGAATTGTATTTATGTGATGAGAAGCCATGATTGTTGGCTATGATGATAAAATAAATTACAATTGAGGCAAGGTTTCCTATTGCGAAAATGAGAATGAAATGAGAATGAAATGATTTTGTGTAAAGAGTGTTATTCAACCTTCAGAGTTCTGATTTTGGCAGGCATGCCTATTGTAGTAACAGTCTAGCCGGGTTGAGGATCTCCTCAAGTTGTTGAGTTGATGGTCCAAGAGACTGGGTCTGTTACTTTATAAATGTGAAATGATAGATGTAAATTGAAGTAACAGTCTAGCCGGGTTGAGGATCTCCTCGATTTAGTCGGGTTGATGGTCCAAGAGACTGGGTCTGTTACAGGTAACATTCTAGCCGGGTTGAGGATCTCCTCAAGTTGTTAAGTTGATGGTCCAAGAGACTGGGTCTGTTACCCTATCCATGGATAGAGAGATATGTATATTGCCTACGGGCTTGATTATTGTGATATTGGACCGAAACAGCAACTCTGAACTTTGAATAACAAATTAGTGTCTTGTGGGCCCATAGGTGTCTTTGTTGAATGAGTATAATGGATGATGATATGATTATTGAAATTATGAAATGTAACCTTCATATATATATATGATTATTATTGATTGAATGTATGATATTGATATTGACATTTCATATTATCATGATGGTTTGTACTACTGAGTTTTGGCTCAGCGCGATTGTGGTTCATCCCGCAGGTGGTAGAGTTGATAGGGTTGAGACTGAGGATTCCTCTAGACCTAGTTGAGCTTTACTTGAAGAGTTGGATTAGAGCTTAAAGATCAGAGAGTCAAGCTGCCAATCATGTATCTATTCTATGTTGAATATATTTTTGACGTTTATGTATTTGAACTTGTAAAAATTTGTAATAACTTCCGCTGTGAATTTATAAATGTTTTTATACATAGTGTCTTTTGAATTTCCTTTAAACATTCTAGTTATGAGTTGTGTATTTTAAACAGTGGCATGTTCTATATTCAGTATACGTATTATACGATCGTATAAGCATGCTTGGTACGTATACGGGATATAGGGGTGTTACAATTATTTTGGTATCAGAGCCTAGGTTTGAGATTCTCAACCTAGGTCAAGTATAAGAAAAAGAGTATTTTGATTTTAAAAGTGAGTTTTTGAATAGAATACATGTTTGGTGTCGGCAGTCTCTGATCTTTAATGAGGAGTATTCTACTGTGTTTGCAGATATAGGTTATAATGGATCCTCATTCGCATCAATCCGTTGAGGGTAGTGCTGAGAGCATAGCTCCAGAGGTTGGATTAGATGGAGCTAGAGTGGATGGATCTGGAGAGGCCCCTGTTTCTGTGTCAGGGAGACCAGCTGGTGAGGAGATTCCACCAGTTTGGTTTAGGCATATGTTTGAATTTATGAGGCAGGCACCAGTGCAACCACCTCCACCTCCACCACAGCCTATGGTACCAGTGAGACAGTATGATAAACTACAGAAATATGGAGCAGAGGATTTCTTGGGTACTATTGATCCAGCTGTAGCTGAGCAGTGGCTAGATAAAGTTCAGAGAGTATTTGTTCAGTTACAAGCCACTCCGGAAGAAAGATTTGATTATGCAAGATCTTTGTTGCAGAAGGACGCATACGACTAGTGGAAGACAGTGCCCCATGCTATGGATGATCCACCGACATTGTCCTATGCTGATTTTCTGAGAGAATTTGAATTGAAGTATACTCTGAGGGAGTATAAAGATTTGAAGAAAATGGAATTCCTAAGTTTGAAGCAAGATCACCGGACTGTAACAGAATATGAATTAGAATTTATCCGGTTGAGTCGCTATGCCGGAGGGATTATCTCTGATGAGATTGACCGGTGCAGAAGGTTTGAGGAGGGACTGAGACCCTCACTGATGTGTCATGTGGCTGGTTTTAGATACCAGGATTTCTCTCAGCTGGTTGCAGCGGCTAGAGGTGTGGAGAGAGCACAAATTTTAGCAGCAGCCGCTACTGAAGAGGAGACCCGGGTTAGAAGACCTCAGTTTGAGGCAGGATCCTCATCTGTGAAGAGAGGTAGAGGCAGTTTTACTCCTAGGTTTAGTAGGAGTCAGAGACCGGCTGGTAGGTCAGTTCAGTTACAGAGATCACGATCGAGACCTACAGCTTCAGCAGCGAGTGTTCCTACTCCTGCAGTTCAGAGATCCACTCTACCTGTCTGTGCCCAGTGTGGAGGGTCACATAGAGGTGCTTGTTGGCAGAATAGAGGACCAGCTGTGTGCTTCAGATGTGGTTCTCCCGATCATTTTATTAGGGAGTGTCCAGAGATGCAGGAGCAGAGATCGGTTGATTCTGCAGTTTCTCGACCTAGTGTCAGAGGTAGTCGAGGGGGCAGAGGTTTCTCCAGAGGGGGTAGGCCTAGTTATTATCAGAGAGGAGGATCTTCATCCAGGGATACTATGCCAGATGAGGCTGGGCCTTCTCAACGGGTTTATGTGATGCAAAGACAACCAGATGCTTCTGCAGTCATTGCTGGTACTTTCTGCAGTCATTTGGCATTTCAGTTCTTGCTTTAATTGATCCAGGCTCAACTCATTCATATATTAGTGCATCTGTGTTGCCTATGACTGATTTGCATGCTGAGTCCCTAGGATTTGATGTGTTAGTGACAAATCCATTAGGGCATAGTGTGATTGTTAGCAAGGTGCACCGGGATAGTGCGGTTGAGGTACAAGGTGAGGAGTTTCTTGGAGACTTGATTGAAATGCCTTTTAAAGAGTATGATTTGATTTTGGGTATGGATTGGTTGTCTAGGCATGGAGCTATAGTTGATTGTCAGAAGAAATGTGTCACTTTGAGAACTAGTGATGATAGGAGTGTGATGGTGTTCAGTGAGCAGAGACAGCTTGCATCCTTGTTCGTATCAGCTGTATCAGCTAGACGGATGATTAGAAAAGGGTGTGATGCTTACCTTGCTCATGTTGTGGATACTAGAGTAAGGAGTTCTCAAATTGATGATATAGCCACAGTTTCAGATTTTTCAGATGTGTTTCCAGAGGAGTTGCCAGGGTTGCCTCCTGAGAGAGAGGTTGAGTTTGGTATCGATTTGTTGCCTGGTACCACTCCCATCTCTATTACTCCTTATAGAATGGCGCCAGCTGAATTGAGAGAGTTAAAGGTGCAGTTGCAGGAATTGTTGGATAAAGGATTTAAATTTGTGTGGACGGATCAGTGTCAATCTAGCTTTGAGCAGTTGAAAGAAATGTTGACACAAGCCCCTGTTCTTACTTTACCCGTGGAGGATAAACCGTATGTGATTTTTAGTGATGCTTCACATAGTGGTTTAGGGTGTGTTTTGATGCAAGAGGGTAAAGTTATAGCTTATGCCTCTCGGCAGTTGAAGCCGCATGAGCTTAACTATCCGACTCATGATTTGGAGTTAGCGGCTATAGTGTTTGCTTTGAAGATTTGGCGCCACTATTTGTATGGAGAGAAATGCTTTATCTATACGGATCACAAAAGTTTGAAATATTTGGGTGTTCAGAAGGAGCTGAATCTTAGGCAAAGATGATGGTTAGAACTGATTAAAGATTACGACTGCTTGATTGATTACCATCCTGGTAAGGCAAATGTAGTTGCTGATGCCTTAAGTCGGAAATCTTTAGCAGGTTTGGCTGTTTATTCGCTCTCGTTGTTTGTTGAGTTAAGAGCGTTGCATGCTAGTTTTGAAGTATGTAATGATGGTGCATTATTAGCTCAACTGCAGTTGAGACCCATATTGTTGGATCAGATTAAGGAGGTTCAATTGACGGATGAGAAAATTCAGAAGATTGTATCAGATTGCCGAGATGGAGTGAGCCGAGATTTTCATGTGAAGAGTGATGGTAGTCTTTGGTTCAAGGATAGATTGTGTGTTTCTGATGATGATAATTTGAAAAGGATCATTTTGGAAGAAGCACACCAATCGGTGTTTTCCATACATCCGGGAAGTACAAAGATGTACCATGACTTAAGACAGCATTACTGGTGGCCTGGTATGAAGAGAGACATAGCGGATTTTGTATCCAAATGTCTTACTTGTCAGAGGGTGAAAGCTGAACATCAAGTTCCAACAGGGTTGCTTCAACCCTTAACAGTGCCGGAATGGAAATGGGAAAGGGTGACAATGGATTTTGTATCAGGGTTGCCTTTGACTCAGAGAAAGCATGATGCTATTTGGGTAATTGTGGATCGGTTAACAAAGACAGCTCATTTTCTTCCGGTTCGTATGGATTATTCTCTTGAGAAGTTAGCTGAGCTGTATATTCGTGAGATTGTGAAGTTGCATGGAGTCCCAATTTCTTTAGTGTCAGATCGAGATCCCCGATTCACTTCAAGGTTTTGGAAGAGTTTACATAGGGCTATGGGTTCTCGATTGCACTTTAGTACTGCATTTCATCCACAGACCGATGGTCAGTCAGAGAGAGTGATACAGATTATTGAGGATATGTTGAGAAGCTGTGTCATCGATTTCTCGGGGAGTTGGGACAGATTGTTGCCACTTGTGGAATTTGCTTACAACAACAGTCACCAATCAAGCATTGGTATGGCACCATTTGAGGCTTTGTATGGTAGACGTTGTAGAACGCCCTTATGTTGGAACGAAACTGGTGAAGGTAAATTAATTGGTCCGGATTTGGTTAGAGAGACTGAAGAGAAAGTGAAAATAATTCGGGAGCGGTTAAAAGCAGCTTCAGACCGACAGAAATCTTATTCAGATTTGAAAAGGAGAGACATTGAGTATAATGTGGGAGATAAAGTATTCTTGAAAGTGTCTCCTTGGAAAAGGATATTGAGATTTGGTCGAAAAGGAAAACTAAGTCCTCGTTTTGTTGGACCATATGAGATTTTGGAAAGGGTTGGACCAGTTGCGTATCGGCTTGCTTTGCCACCGGAGTTGGATAGGATCCATAATGTTTTCCATGTTTCTATTTTAAGAAGATATAGATCAATATCCATAATTGTTTCAGACTTGATATCAGGTAATTTCGAGGACGAAATTTCTTTTAGAGGGGGAGAATTGTAATATCCCAAAATATACCCTAGATGTTTTGGGTTTTATTACTATTATAATTGGATTTATTGTATATGTTTTATTGTAAGAAAAAGGGGTTTTTAAAGGAAGTGTATATGTGATGTATATTAGGATATATATAACATATACCTAAGTCATGGAAAGTCAAAGTTTTGAGTTAGTGGAAGAAGATATTTGTTGTGTTTTTGAATTTGTTATTAATTAATTAATAAGGATTTGAATGTGTGGAAGAGGTTGAAAGAGATTAGTTTAATATTTTAAATTGCTTGGTTGAGAGGGTTTTAAGGAAAAGAGGGGTTTGACTTTGGATTTCTCTTTCTTCCTTCTTCTTTCTTTCTCATTGCCGTGGATCACTTTCTCCTTCTCCTTCCTTTACTTTGTTTGGCCGGTTAACACAAGAAACAAGAGAGCAAAGAAGAGATTTGAACCTCTAACTCAAGATCTAAGGAAGCTTTCAAGAGTTCAAGTGGAAAGTTAAGAGATTTCTTCATCTTTGGTAAGTTCTTCACTTGACTCTTTGATTTCTTTGAGTTTTTGAGTTGAGTTCTGATTGGTATGTGATTATGTTGTTTAAGATGGGTTTAAGAGTGTTTGGGTAACTGATTTCTTGTTTTTGGGGATGGATTGGAGGAAAGAGTAAGTTGTTGGAAGTGATTGTTTTGAGGTTGTGTTTTAGGTTTGTGTTGATGATTTTTGATTTGAGATTTGAGGAATGCTTTAGTTGTTTTGGTGTTTTTGTGAGTTTGTTATGGTTTTTGGGTATGTTGAGATGACTTTAGTTGAAGTGGTTTTTGGTGTAAGAAAGAGTTTTGTTGGTTGTGTTGTTGTTTTGGCCGGAATCTGGGTTGTTGGCCTGACACGCCCTAGGGCACGTCCAGGATTTTGGGCGTGTCGATAGCTCTGTATTTTGGGTTGAGTGGCACGACCAGTGACACGCCCATGTCACTGAGCGTGTTGTAGCTTATGTGTGGCAGTAGGATTGACACGACCAGTAACACGCCCGTGTTATTGAGCGTGTCATAGCCACTGTGTTTTTGGGGAATTGACACGGCCATGAGCACATTCTTGATGTTGGACGTGTCAATATTGTTGTGAGGCAGAAGGTATTACACGCCCAGTAACACACCCGTGTCATTGAGCGTGTAAAAGCTTCTGTGTTGTGGAGTTAGGGCACGGTCAGGGACACGCCCGTGTGGGTGAGCGTGTCATGGTTAGAGTTTGCCCTAGTTGGTTCTTAGCCTTATGTTCTTATAAGGGTTTCATCTTCCTTTGGATTAGGTTGTGAAGAAGGTGAATTACTCTAATTCAAGAAGTGAAAGATTGTTGGAAAGAGAGGTGTTAATATTGTGTGGGTTGCATTTAAGGTAAGTATAAACTACATTATTGTATACATCCATATGATGTTGAAATTTAACATACATTTCATGATATTGATGATGCTTATGAATAATGTTATGTTGTGTATAATGTGGAATATGATGTGAACATTTATAATGATGTGAAAGATATGATAATGTGATGAATTGTATTTATGTGATGAGAAGCCATGATTGTTGGCTATGATGATAAAATAAATTACAATTGAGGCAAGGTTGCCTATTGCGAAAATGAGAATGAAATGAGAATGAAATGATTTTGTGTAAAGAGTGTTATTCAACCTTCAGAGTTCTGATTTTGGCAGGCATGCCTATTGTAGTAACAGTCTAGCCGGGTTGAGGATCTCCTCAAGTTGTTGAGTTGATGGTCCAAGAGACTGGGTCTGTTACTTTATAAATGTGAAATGATAGATGTAAATTGAAGTAACAGTCTAGCCGGGTTGAGGATCTCCTCGATTTAGTCGGGTTGATGGTCCAAGAGACTGGGTCTGTTACAGGTAACATTCTAGCCGGGTTGAGGATCTCCTCAAGTTGTTGAGTTGATGGTCCAAGAGACTGGGTCTGTTACCCTATCCATGGATAGAGAGATATGTATATTGCCTACGGGCTTGATTATTGTGATATTGGACCGAAACAGCAACTCTGAACTTTGAATAACAAATTAGTGTCTTATGGGCCCATAGGTGTCTTTGTTGAATGAGTATAATGGATGATGATATGATTATTGAAATTATGAAATGTAACCTTCATATATATATATGATTATTATTGATTGAATGTATGATATTGATATTGACATTTCATATTATCATGATGGTTTGTACTACTGAGTTTTGGCTCAGCGCGATTGTGGTTCATCGCGCAGGTGGTAGAGTTGATAGGGTTGAGACTGAGGATTCCTCTAGACCTAGTTGAGCTTTACTTGAAGAGTTGGATTAGAGCTTAAAGATCAGAGAGTCAAGCTGCCAATCATGTATCTATTCTATGTTGAATATATTTTTGACGTTTATGTATTTGAACTTGTAAAAATTTGTAATAACTTCCGCTGTGAATTTATAAATGTTTTTATACATAGTGTCTTTTGAATTTTCTTTAAACATTCGAGTTATGAGTTGTGTATTTTAAACAGTGGCATGTTCTATATTCAGTATACGTATTATACGATCGTATAAGCATGCTTGGTACGTATACGGGATATAGGGGTGTTACACTTCTTGCCTAATACTTGACTACCTAAACTTTGGGATGTGACAGCAACACTCATTATTAGCAGTCTTTAGCAATCATAAAGAATTAAACGAACAAAATCTAGCAACTTGAGTAAATAAAAGAATAGAAGCTTGAAACCACCAACTAAAAGTCAGAGCGCATCTGTCTTTAACTTGTTTCAACCAAGATTTTATAAAGTTTTATCAACATAAAATATTGGTGGAACCTACAACGGAGGTTTACAATCTTCCTTCTAATTTTTTTAAGATTACAGTAATTCGATTATTTTCTTTCATTGTTTTATTTTTGTTTTTGTTTCATTATTTTCTTTGATTGTTTTATTGATTAAAATATCTAGTATTCATTGTTGCATTTCATTATTTTATTGATTCAAACATGAAGTAACCATGTCTTGCACTGCAACTTCATTGATGTAAATATCCAGTGACTATGATCCCATAATCCATATGTTAAAATATAATTCATTCGGAAGTGTTATTTGGTTTATGTGTTGTTTGTTCATCAAACTACATTAAACTGTTTAATTGATTTCCAAAATGAATTGGTAAAACTAGTTTTAAAATTCTAGTAGCATAAAAATCAAATCTCCAGTCCTCTTAAGTTTTAAAATAGTTTTCTTTAAACCCTTTAATGCCACAATAACAAAATTAAGTTTTTAAAACCCTGAAAAATTCAATTATCAGTTTCCAATAATAAAACTTTAAAACAGTCTTTAAATACCAAACCCTAAAATCAAATTTTCAAAATTAAAATCCAAAACCAGTTTTTAATCGCAAAAACCCTAAAAAACTTAATCTTGTTTTCCTAAAACCAAAAACCCCAATATTGTTTTCCAAAAACCTAAAAACCCTAATCTTGTTTTCCTAAACCTAAAAACGCTAATCTTGTTTTCCTAAACCCTAAAATCCTAATCTATTATCTTAAAAACCCTAATTTAGTTATTAAAGTTGCAAAACCCTAATTTTATCCTAGAAACCCTAATTTAAGATGTAAACCCTAAATTTATATATCCGTTGCTTTATTTAGTTATAGATTTTATTATATGATTTGTTATATGTTTTTATAAATGATTTACTTCAATTTTGATAGTTGATTTATTCAATTTATGGCGAATGAATGGATGGATATTTTCTTTATTATTGTTATTGATTTATTTTGGTATTAATAATGTAAGAGGTATTTTCCAACTTTGTAGGTACCTCGTTAGTTAAACCTTATGTAATTTAAATTATTTCATATTTTGGGATTAATATAAAGGACATGTTTCCACCTTTTGGGGGGGTGTCCTATTTAGTTTTAGACATTGGTCGATTTAAGGACATGTTTCCATCCTCGGATAGGTGTCCATTTATTTGTTTTGTTTGGACATTGCTTTGATTATTAATACAATAATGTTTTTATTTTAATTATCGCATGTAGTATGGATTGTATCATAATAATTAAGAATTTTATAATATTTGGACCTAAAAAGGAGGTCGGGTCCAATGAACTGGGCGTTGTCTATTAATGAATTATTTCCTGATGAACAACTTTTCTCTGTTAAAAGTTTTACCCCTTGGTATGTTGACTTTGTTAATTATTTAGCAGGTGGTGTTCCTCCATCAAAAATTACTTATACTCAATGGAAGAAATTTCTTGTTGATGTTAAAGACTACTGTAGACCCTTAATTTTTGACCCAGTCTGGTCCGTTATTTTTTATAGTCCAAAATAATTTTTTAAGGTATTTTAATATTTATTTTAGTTAAAAATGGTGAAGTGAATAAAAATAAATAAATAAATAATAAATAAATAAAAATAAAAATCGGCAACAAAAAAATCTGCGATGAAAAAATCTCGCAATCCCTGGCTTCGCCCACAATTTTCCATGCCAACGCACGCGGTTTCTCGCAGCAGTTTTTTCGCCAACAAAATTTTTTCGACGTAATTTTTTCTGAAACCAAATTCTATTTGGTTTCAGTTTTCTTTTCCTAATTAAACATAGTTTCCTTAAACAATTGGAATTAATCATATAAATTTCCTATAAATAACACTAAAAAAGATCTTGGGATCGGACTGGACTTTGGGAAAAAACTTTGGATCGGATAGTGGGACTTTGAAAATTCTAACAATAAGCAAGCAAATCAATGATTGATCAAAGGCAACAACCTAGCCTTTGTCCTTGTTTATCCAAGAAGCAATTTTTGGTGGAACCAACGAACGAAGGTTTGAATTTCTAATTTATTTATTTATTTTCTTTACAGTAACTTCATCACTCAAAATTGAAAATTGTTTCTTTTGTTTCTTCAAAACCTTAGGACCCTAAATTTATTTCTTCTATGTCCAAAAGGCCTTAATTCGTTACTTTTCTGTTTCCAAAAACCTTAAACCGTTTTGCTTATTCCAAAAATTTTATAAAACTCTAAACTGTTTTCACAAATCTTAAAACCAAACATATTTTCCAAGACACCAAAAATCCTAAATCGTTTATTAATTCCCAAAACCCTAAACTCTATTCCAAAAGTCAGTAGCCTTATTTTTTTTAAGCATCAAAAGCATTATTCTTTTAAAAATAACATTAGTTTCTTCCAATTTCAAAACCCTATTTTCTAAATTCTAAACCCTAAAATCTTAATTTTCAACACCAAAACTTACAACCCTAAAAACCAATTTCTAAAATTTTTTGGGACCGCCGTATGGGCTCGTCGAAGGGGTCAATATTCATTTGTGTATTATGCATCCATGTATTTAACTTTCCTTTTTCGAAAGACCTAATTTAGTAATTAAAATTCTAAAATCCTATTTTAAGATGCGAACCCTAATATTTAAAATCTTATAAACCTAAACATTCAAACTCGATATAGTAAATCCAAAATAATAATCTAGTAGCTAATAATTATAAAGCTAAATGTTTTAAAGTGTCCAAACCCTAATTTCATAATTTTACCCTTCAAACCCTAATTTGATCAATCAAAGAACCTTACTAATTTCTTAAATTATAAAATCCTAATCCATTTCAATTCTCTTAAAACTTACAATAGCTAAGAATTACAAACCCTAATAATTCTAAAATTACAAAACCTTAAAATATTAATTAAAGAAATTTAAATAGAAACAGTAATCCTAATTTGTATCTTGACTTGCTTTATTTTTAGATTTAATTATGTAGTTCATTATATGCTTTGATTTATTTAATTTCAATGCTTGATTTACTTAATTTATCATTGATGAATGTTTATTATATATTTTGATTGATGTTTAATATCTTTGATGAATGATTTATTTATGATGAATGGTTATTTACTTTTATCGATTTATTTTGGATTTCCAAATATTGTAAGAGGTATGTTTCCACTTTGTGGGTACCTCATTAATTAAGTTCTATGTAATTTAAATTGCTTTTATATTTTGGACCAATGTAAAAGGACATGTTTCTACCTTTTGGTGGGTGTCCTATTTAGTTTAGACATGAACTATGTAAGGACATGTTTCCATCCTCGGATGGGTGTCCATTTATTTATTTTGCTTGGACATTACTTTGATTTTAATATAAAGATGCTTTATTTCAATTGTTGCATGTAACATGGATAATATTGTTATATTTAAGAATTTGATAATATTAGGACCTGTAAAGGAGGTCGGTTCCAATGAACAGGGCGTTGTGGGGGTGCTGGGCCATTTCTCACCTTCCCCACATGTACCCAACTTTTCGAACCCATTAGGGGGTTAGGGATTCCTTAAGAATCGAGTCATCCACCCCTTTCTTTTTCCTGGCCCGTTCGGGTGGTGACTCCATTTTCTCTAGACTTAGGTTAGTGTTCTCTAAGGCCCCGAGCCTAAACAGTACCAAAGTCTCAAGAACCATTTCGCTGGGAGTGGGGGCGAAAATCCCCGCTCACAACTACATGTGGGAGCAACCTTTATTATTTAAGAATTGTGGGGATGGAATGATTCATAGATGTGTCCAAGAAGAGGAAATGAAATGTATCTTAGAATATTGTCATTCAAAAGAATGTAGAAGTCATTCTAGCACATCTAAGATAGTTGCTAAAATTTGGCAATCTATATTTTTCTAGCTAACCATGTATAAGGATGCAAAAAATTTTATTCAGTCATGTGATCGATGTCAATGGGTAGAAAATATTTCAATGAGATAAGATATGCCACTCAACTCAATCCTTAAAGTTGAATTGTTTAATATTTAGGGAATTGACTTTATGGGACCATTTCCACTATAGTTATAATCAATATATTTAAGTGGTTGTAGATTATGGGTTAAAGTAATAGCAAGTCCAATGAATGATTTGAAGCTAGTGACTAAGTTTGTCAAAAAGAATATTTTGACTAGATTTGGAGTTCCTAGAGCTATAATTAGTGATGGAGGTACTCATTTTTTTAATAAGAGTTTTGATTTTATTCTTAGGAAATATGGAGTACACCATAAGTGGCAACACCTTATTGCCCTCAAACTAGTAGACAAGTGGAAATATCTAATAGGGAACTTAAATATATTTTGGAGAAAATAACTTAAGGAAGGATTGGTCCATTAAGTTAGATGACACACTCTGAGCTTATAGAATAGCTTTTAAGACTTCGATTGGTATGTCACCATACCGACTGGTTTTTGGAAAAGCATGTCACTTGCCAGTTGAATTAGAACATAAATCATATTGGGATAGTAAATAACTAAACATGGACTTGACTAAAGCCAAACAAAATGACTTTTGCAGTTGAGTGAATTGGATGAAATTTGGTTTCAAGCTTATGAAAATGCCAAAACCTATAAAGATCAAACCAAAGCATGGCATGATAAATTTTTTCAATCCAAGCAATTCCATGAAGGGCAACAACTTTTGTTGTACAATTCAAGATTAAAACTCTTTCCTAGAAAGCTAAAATTTCATTGGTTCGAACATTTTAAAGTTGTGAAGATTTATTCTTATGGTGCAGTTGACATATAAAATCAAGGAGCCAAAATCTTCAAAGTTAATGGTTAACGATTGAAACCTTACTGTAGACCCTTAATTTTTGACCCAGTCTAGTCCAATATTTTTAAACAGTCCAAAATAATTTTTATAGTATTTTAATTAAATAATATTTATTACTTATAATATTTATTTTTAATTAAAATAAAAATAAAAAAGAGAAAAATATATATAAATAAAAATTGGCGACAGAAGAATCGGTGACGAAAATCGCTGGCGACGAATTGGCCATGCTGCCAGTGGCCGCCCCAAACCCGCGGCCCGCACACCCAGCCCGCAGGAAATTTTTGCTAGCGCAATTTTTTCAAAACCTTATTTTACTTGGTTTCTAATTTTATTTCCTAAATGGTTTTTATTTCCTTAACCAATTAGTATTAGGTGTTGGATTTTTTTTTCTTATAAATACCACATTAAAACAAACAGAAAAGGGGACTTTGATCTTTTAAAAGGAGATCAGACTTTTAGAAGGATATGGACTTTTTCAGAATTGATTTAGAACTTTGGACTTGAAAAAAAAAAAGCAAGAGGCAGTCAGCAAGGAACAAGGAATCCATCAAAGGCAGCATACTCTGTCTTTGTTATTGTTCAACCAGAATTCAAATTGTGGTGCAACCAACAATGGAGGTTTGAGTTTCTATTGACTTATTTATGTTTATAATAGCTTCGTCATTCAAATTGATCAATTGTTTAAACATACAATAGATGATGTTCTTGTAAGGCACATTGTTCAATTATTCTACTTACCATCCAAACTCTATTGAAAACCCTAAAAATTATTTTTAAAAACCCTAATGCCTTAATACCTGTAAAACATATTTTTAAAATCTAAAACCCTAATTACACTTTTCTAAAACCACAAAACAATAATATATTTTCTTAAAACCCTAACCAAACCTATTTTTCTGAAATCACAGTAGCATATTCTTTCCAAATACCTAATTTAAAATCTTATTTTCATGATCTTCAATCTTATTTATTTAAACCTTAAATTTTAATATTATTTTCACATAACTTCTGAAATCGTAAATCTAAAACATCCATTCCTTAGATTCAAACCCTAATTTATTTCAAACATCCAATAGCCATATTATTTCTTTTATATTAAATGTTTCTCAACTAATTAATCCCGTATATGCAAAGCCCTAATTGTTAAACATAAAACCCAAGAAACCCTAATTGATATATAAACCCTAAATTTATACACTTACTATTTTATTTAAATTAGATGGATGTTTATTATATATTTTGATTGATGTTTGATGTCTTTGATGAATGATTTATTTATAATGAATTGTTGGTTATTTTATTGATTTGGTTTGGCTTTAAAATATTGTAAGAGGTATGTTTCCATATTTTGGGTACCTCGTATCGTGAACATCATATAATTTATTTTATTTTAAAGTTTTTTGGACCAATGTAAAAGACACATTTCCACCTTTTAGTGGGTGTCCTATTTAGTTTTAGACATGGATGATATAAGGACATGTTTCCATCCTCCGATGGGTGTCCATTTATTTGCTTTGTTTGGACATTATTGTGATTTTAATAAAGTATTTATTTATTCTTATGAACACATGTAATATGGATAATATCATTATATTTAAGAATTTTATAATATTAAGACCTGCAAAGGAGGCCGGTTCTAATGAACCGGACATCGTGGGGGTGCTGGACCATTTCTCATCTTCCCCACACGTACCCAACTTTTCAAACCCATTAGGGGATTGGGGATTCCTTAGGAATTGAGTCATCCACCCCTTTCTTTTTCCTGGCCCATTCGAGTGGTGACTCCATTTTCTCTGGGCTTAGGTCTGTGTTCTCTAAGGCCCTGAGCCTGAATAGTGCTGAAGTCACAAGAACCATTCCACTAGGAGTGGGGGAAAAATCCCCTCTCTTAGTGGCGACTCCACTGGGGATAAGAGAAGTCAATTCTGTTGGTCTTTATATTATTCTATTCTTTCTTATCATGATATTATTCATTGCATCATTTAGTTTGCATCGTGTGTGTGAGTTAGGACGCCCGTGTTACCTGTGTTGTGTTATGTAAGGGATACCATACTTTCACTCAAGGTATGTAGATCGAGCATGGCATAACCACTCATAGCCTTATACCTTTTGGTATATACTTGCTATTGGAATCTAAGCCTTTTAACCCAAAGACTAAAGCTCATGTAATTGACCTAGTTACTTTCCTTAGATTTTTACACCAAATGCTTGTTGTTTGACTATGGTTAATTTATCTTGGCTTAAATCATGGCTTATTTGGTTTGTTCTTTTTCTAATATGACCTAATTACATTGTGAGCTCAAATAATTTTTTTAAATGTCTTTGGACATAAAACTTTTTTAAAAACCAATCAAAAATTCTTTTCTCATGACTCAAATATAAAGTCAAAAATCAATTTTTTCTAAAAATCTTTTTTATAACCTGTTTTTCAAACAAAACTATTTTTGCATTTCATCCAACCTTTTCTTACAAAAAGCTTACAAATTATTTAAGTCAATTAAGAAATACCAAAAATCAATTGTGAGCCTAGTTTATACTTAGAATTATTAATCATGGGCTTGTTTTTGGCATGAATCATTAGTTACTTTTTCAAGTGAGAAATCTATTTATAATAAACCTCTTAATTTAGTTTTAATCCAATATAGCATAAAAGCTACTTTAATTGGTTGAATGGATTAAAACCTAATTAATGGGAACTATCATGAACTGATTTCCATTTTTAATATAACTATTGGTCGAAACGTCCGACGAAAATATTCAAAAACAAGATACCCCATGTTGGTATTTTGTTAACCATATTACCTAGGAAAAGAGACTCGCCATTCATGTATGGATATTATAAGGTTGGAACGAACGTCCTATTTATCCTTGTTTGTTTATTGTTTGTGCATACATGCATACATGCGTCACATGTAACAGTCTCTGACAGTTCTTACATAAAAACCATCAGAGAATGTTATGTGATATACTGTCCATGCTCCAATCAATTCATAGAAAATTTCTCTTTCAACTAATAAAAAGTTTAAATAATAATACAATTGCTCAAATACAACACTTATAGGTCCAACATTTAGACCAATCTCCAATAATCCAAATACTAGTTACAAACAAAATAACTATCATAAGTTTATCAAATCAAATGATTATGTAATACATTCCTTTCTTTAATAATCATTCACTAGAATTCTCAAACGTCATCCTTTAAATACATATATTCCTTTCATGTTTACAAATATGTACAATCTCTCAAATAATCAAACTAAATCACATACATATATTATAATTTATGAATACAATATACAAAAGATCTTTATATGTACTATAGGTAATTTCTTGAGATTCTTAATTCCACTTCTTAACTTGCTCTGATGTCCTGATACCCGCGTGTCAGAAAACAATTCTAATAAGCTAAGCAAAGCTTAGTGGTGCATGTATAAACATATTTTGTCACTTAATATGAAGGAAAAATACTTATGAAAATATAGTAATAACACTTAGTTTTAAGAAATCTTTCAATAAATTAACTAATTTCAGTGACAAACAAACATAATATTCTGATTACACAAAAAAATAGCTTTAACTTTATAAAAGTCATCATGCTATACTATACTTTCGGTACTGCAGCTTTTCTCTTTATGAATCCTCTTATTTAAGACTTGTTTTCTCATTTGATAACATTGTTCACAATATGCTTATTTTGTTTTTCAATACGTCTTAGTTTTCAATTTCACATATAGAATAATTCATTCAATCTATAATTTTCAGCACTTAAATTTAGTATTATACTTTGGAGCACTTTGTATCTTATATCATTATATACACTTTCAATCATTATAACACTTATAAAGTTATTGATTTATTCAATACCTTGAGCATAAAATTTCCATTCCGTGCATTAGAACTTTCCCTAGTAAACATTAATATATATATATACAATCATTTTCACATTGTAACACAGTAAGTCAATTTCAAGTAATTGACTTATATTATTCTTTTGCATTTCTTCCATTATTCACAACTATCATATTCACATATATTTTCAATTTAGATATCTTCATTAAATATGCCCATACATACTAAACTCAGATCATAGGTTTGGATAACATGTTAGTGTAGCAATTTTAATGCCAATTCTCAAGAATGTATAATGGCAATTACGCCCACTATCACTGATAACACAATGTGTCCACTAATGGCACAAAATGTCCACTATCACTATAGCTATCCTTTATATGGTTAGCCATTCAATCCAAAGCTAGATCTAAAATTAGAATGATTTGGGCAATTCATTAATTTTGAGTAACACTGAATTGTTTGTATCACTTCACTGGTACAATACTTTTATCAACATTTAGTATGACATATATATTTGTCACATATCTAAAGTTTATCACTCTTTTTCATACTTTTAACACATACACATGAATTCTAAACACAAAAGTAAGAAATATAAACATATTAGTCTCATACTAGGCATGTAAATGACAAAATACAAGCCAAAAATATTATTTAGGTACCCCACGGCCATGGCACCACAACCCCATGCCTGTGGGATACCAAATGAAGCTGTAAAATAATTTTGAAGACCCCCATAGTCGTGGCCTTCAAGGGCCACTGCCGTGGCATTTAGACCTGCTCTGTTTTATTGAAATTTTTGAAGAAACAGTCACGCTTTCAATCCCACAGTTGTGGCACTCATTTGCCACGACCGTGGCATTGATTTTGGGTCTGTTTTTGAAGTAATTCTTCCTCCAACAGTTCCAACTTTGATGCCACGCCCGTGGTACCTTTAAGCCAAGCTTGTGGCATCCCAAAATCATGTATTCTACACTTTTAACTTCATTAAACACAAACATATTGAAGATCTACAATAATAATGTATCAAACTCATCATATAAAAGTTATTTTTCACTCATCAATCCATTGAATCAATACTTTCAAGAAATATATCATTATACATAACTCAATCATTCAATTAAATCATTAAAACTCATAAAAAGTCATATATTTGCAAATTATAAATCAAAAGTACATACCTCTTCACAATTCCTCTTTCTCTTTCTTTTTCTCTCTTTCCCTTTGATTACTTATGGATAACCTTGCCTTTTCTAGATTTTTCTTCTCAAAATCTATACCTATGTGTGATTTGCTCTTAATCCTTGATGAATTTGATGAAAGGAAGAAGAAATAGAGAGAAGATGGTGATGATGGTTGAGGGTGGCATGGAAGATGGAGAAGAAATCAGAAATATCTACACACACACACATATACACATATATATATATATTATAATATTTTTAATCAAGTGATGGAGGGCTCATAATAAATATGGTGCACCCTCATTCTTAACCGTTGATTCTAAATCTAGTTTTAATCTCATAAAATGGTAAAAATAATCTCTTCAGTAAATTTTCGAAATATACAATTTTCTATCCTTTATTTATAGCAAATATCCACAATACTTTTGTCACTATACTCTATCAATTTTTTAATATTAGTTAAAAAGTTTCCTGTTTAAAATCTTGACCATTACAATTCTCCCCCACTAAAGAAATTTTATCCTCGAAATTTACATACTCTGGCAATAAGCTATTTAATTTTTAAATAATCTCAAATCTTACATAAACTCAATTATTTTATTGCTTTACATAACTTTTATTTATGCCTGATATTAATCAATGTAACACTTTTAGAATAATCTTATTATAGAACTGTAGAAGATTCAGTTCTACACACTTACACTGTTCAAGTTCAATTCTGTAATTGCCTTTAATTTTCTTTAAAAAAATTTTATATATAATTTGTATCATTACATGCCATTGTTATATATATATCTTTCTTTCTCTTATATACTGAACTTTAAATCCTAGTTTCGGATAGCGGATTACTGATGGCAAGTAAATGCCCACTGTATCAATATGGCCAAAGGCCCACTATGGCATGAATTCCCACCGTATATGATATCACAGAGTGACCACTGAGAGAAAGGAACCAAAGGTCCTTTATGATGCAAAGCGTCCACTGATAGCATAAATGCCGATATCACTGGGACATATATATATATATAAATGTCCTCTATGGCACAAAGTGCCCACTTTCAATATGGGACATAAGTGTCCTCTATGGCACAGAGTGCCCACTTTCACTATGGGACATAAGTGTCCTCTATGGCACAGAGTGCCCACTTTCAATATGACATAAAATGCCCACTATTATTTTGAATATTTACCCTTTAGCTAATCCGGAAACTAGATTTAATATCAGTATAATCGATTAATACATTTATTTCTTTGTTAAAAATTATTGTCAATTATAATATCTTTTGAAATATAACACTTTTTTCTTTGAAGTGTTTGTTTATTAGTGTGAATTTATAAGATATGAGCAATTATTTCAAATACATTTATCATATGAACATATATACACATCATATTTGTTTCCGATTAGTTCGACTGATTTTATTTATTCATCAATCTTTATCTTTTCAAATCATTTCCATGTTTCCACTGTAATAATAAAATCTAAAAAGATTTCCACTCTTTATTTGTTTAATTCTTTTCTTAACATATTAAGAATTTACAACTATTCTTTCACTTTAGTACATGTACATTTATAATTTATTCTCTATGTTTAATACACATACTCACACACACACACACACACACACACACATATATATATATTTCTAACTTGATCTATAATACATCATTTCACTAGAAGGGTTAAACTACCTTCAAATCTCATTGCATTCTTTCCTTTTTACAGTATCAATTCCTTTCTTTCTATTGTATCAATTAGCATCAGTTAACTCTTTAACACATCTATATATAATCTATACCTTGTCTTTAATCACCAAATAATGTTACTATCACGTATTTCATAAGTACACAATATGTAAATCTTACATTCTTACTTTCATTCCTCAATCAATTCATATATACACCTCTTTGTTTTCTTTACCTTGCTCTTCAAATTATGTAAAATCATCAATGATTCATCAATATATCGTTCCTTCTCACCTTGCTTCGGACATTATCTTATTTCTTCATGAATAATGTTAAATCCACTAATCACTTGTAATCGTCTTTTATCTTTTCTCTAACTTTACACTTATTTTACATATCCAATTACATTTATCTATACTTTTCTCAAGCTTTCTTCACATCTAAATTTCATCATTTAATGAATTGATTTCATTTCAATCTTATAAGAAATCTTTCATCAATTATAAATGTATCCAAGATGTATTCAATAATTCACTACTAATTCCACTCATAAATTCTACTCTGTGAAAGTATAAGAAAGTCGAAATATGCATGTTTATAGGAATGATCATGTATCTCACTGTTGGGATTTCTTCTCAAAGTTTGAAGAATAGAAATTTGCACAAACATACACATAACTATACAAATAATCATGCATATCTCTGCTAGGATTTCTTTTCATGATTTAATCAATAAGTTATTAATAATGCAACTCATACAAATTGAGGAAACATGATCCAACTCTTCAAAGCACAATCAAATTCAAATCACAATTTCCATAACCCTAAAATATTTCAAAGCCTTATCTTCTTCCACAACCATATAGCAACTCATAAATGATTCAGTGATAGATTTAATCATTATTCCAGTTAATACGTTATAAATACACCTTTACATATTGTAAGAATAACTTTACTATCATAGAAGTAAAGTTTTATACTCATATTTTTCATAATTATTTAATACACCATATCTTTCACAAATAATGGCGTTTTATCAATTTACAAATCTTTTTACATAGTAAAAATCAAGATCATTTCACTAACTAGTAAAATAAATAGTATACAAGCACTAATCTCTTTAGTAATACTCTTCCATCACTTTCCTTTTCAATCTTTTATTTTGATGATGTTTTAGAAGACAATAGAAGACACTCAAAATCTTTAAATAAGTTTTAGGACTTTTATACAATATACTCACTTATACAATAGTTTCGATGCATTCACTTTCTTTAATTTAACTATCACTTCAATTCATAAACGTTGAAACATTATAAAAATAATTACTTTTGACACTTTAAAACTCCATTATCCATATTTCACATTCAAATTATAGCTCGAATTCATTTCGAGCTATCAAGGTATTTTCATAATTTCTTACCTCTTCGAAATCTTTTTCAAACATACGGATATTATCCATACTTAGATTTAATATTACTCTTATTAAGGTTTATTTAACCTTATTACTATCAATTCCAAATTCTCTAATATCATAATCAATCCAATTTGACACTCATATATTCACTTAATGCAGAACATCAATACTTAAAGTTGTAAAACATGACAATTCTCATTCTCGTAAGAAATTTTGTTAGACAAATGACCTTAATTTTGATCCTTGACAACTCAAATGGATGATCTATTTAACTTGTGTTTGAGAAATCTTGTTGCAGGATTAGGTTACTTCAAATAAGGTGAACAGAACACTTATAGCGGTCGCACCTCACCTGAATACGACCGCTCCATGTAATTAAAAGAAGAAACCTTATCACAGTAGGTTTCGCGGTCAGAAGTTCGACCTATGTCGCGACCGCTCCTACAGAATAGCGACCGTCCGAATATTTGCACGACCGCTACTCAAGGAACTTAAATCATTACAATCACAGTAAGGTTCGCGGTGACAAGAACGGTGAATGACTCGACCTCGCTTATCACTTTAGCGACCACCCCATTCAGAATCGTGACCGCTCTACCATTCAAGAAGAAATTGTTTGAAGAGACAGTAGGTTTCGCGTCCTCAGGAGCGTCCAGAAGTTCGACGCGAGTTTCTCAATTCGACCGCGATAATCTACATAGGGCGACTGCGACATTCAAATTATGGCGGACATTCAATTTTGCCCTGTCAGAGAATGACACGTAATATGACCGTTATAAACCCACTTGATTATTCAAAAAGGGCGACCGCACCATTGCTAGGCGCGACCGTCTCGACAAACACAGCTGGGCAAGAAACCGGTCCGACAAACACAGCATGGGCAAGATTCCAGCTGCAGAGCACTAAAATTCGACCGTTGAAGTCTTTTCAAAAGTAGCGACCGTCCCATGTTAATGGACGACCGCGAGAAGCATGAGCGCGACCATCCTTGCATGAAGGGCGACCGCGAAGTGCTTCGGGCAGTTTAAGTAAAGAAGGTCTAATCTACCAATACATTATTCTTAATGTCTATAACGACTAGTAAGACCACATTGGCTATAAATACAATGTCTCTCTGAGAAAACAAAAAAGGAACAAGCAAGAAATCAGATTGTAATAACCAAGCAACAAATTTTCATTTACTTAAACTTACAATTAAATTGTAATGTATGTTAGGTGTTAGCATTTGAAAACACCATTGTATAAGTTTGAGTGTAAGCTTGGGAAACACTTGGGTTGTGAGAGTAAGCCTTGTAAAACTCTTGTTTGGGTTATAAGTGTGAGCCTTAGAAAAACACTTGTAAAGTTAGGTGTGAACTTGTAAAAACACCAAAGTTGGAAGTGAGCTTGTAAAAACTTCAAAGTCTAGTGGAACCTTAACAAGTTGTTAAGGAAGTGGATGTAGGATTGAAGCAAATCCGAACCACTATAAATCTTGTGTGTTCTTTCTTCCTTCATCACTCAACAATCTTCATATTCCGCACTTCTTGTTTGTTGAGTTTTTTAAATTGTCATTACTTCTTGAGGAAACCAATTCACCCCCCCCCCCTCTTGGTTGCCATCTTGGGACAACAATTGGTATCAGAGCCCTTAGATTTCTTAAACTTAATTGTGAAATCTGATCCACTATGGCAACTTCTTCTTCATCAAGCTCTCATGGAAATCTTAATTCTATTCTTAGACCCTACTTTGATGGAACTGATTATTCATACTGGAAACACAAAATGTATTTGTTTCTAGATAGTGAAGGGATTGAACTATGGGATTTCGTGGAAAATGAATGGAAATCTCCTACCCACGAAGTTGACGGTATTCAAGTTCCACTTCCCAAAGCTCAATGGTCAACTAGCAATGTCAGAGATCGATTCAAGAACAATAGAGCTGCTTCCATCTTGATGAATTCCATTTCAAGGGAAGAAGGCGGAAGAGTTCAACATTTAACTTGTGCACATTGCATTTGGAAAACACTTGAAAACTACCATGAAGGTACGACTCAAGTGAGATTTACCAAAAAACAAATGCATGTTCATGAATATGAGCTATTCAAGATGAAACCAAATGAAAATGTCACCGACATGACCAATCGCTTACTTGCAATTGTCAATGAACTAAAGAAGTATGGCAAGGTATATGATCAAGGTGATGTAAACAGCAAAATCTTGAGAGCCCTAAGAGCTAGAAAGAACTTTGAATCCAAAGTATCATCCATAGAAGAAGCTCATGATCTCAGCACATTAAGAACCGACGAGCTAGTTGGAAAATTACTCACATTTGAGCTACACAGTGAGAAAGAAGAAGATCAAGGTGAGAAAGAAAAGAGAAAACCAATTGCACTCAAAGCAATCAAAGAAGCTGAGAGCTCAAGCAATGAAGGTACTGATGATGAAGATGAAATGGCAATGTTCTCTAAAAGAATCAATGAATGGAAAAGGAAGAAAAGATTACAAGCAAACAAAGGTACACCTCCTAAATTCTCCTTCAAAGATAAAGAAAAGAAAAATGAGGTAAAATGCTATGAATGTGGAAAAACCGGTCACATCAAGTCGGATTGCTACAAATTAAAGAACAAAAGGAAATGGGATAAAGAAAAGAAAAAGTCTCTCAAAGCCACATGGGATGACTCTTCCTCAAGTGAAGAAGAAGAAGAGGAAGGAATTGCAAATCTTTGTCTCATGGCTATTGAAGATGACTCCAATGAGGTAAGTACTCAATCCTTTGATCTTGTAGCACATGATGATATAAGTGATATAGATGATAGTGATTTGATTGAGCACATGAATTCTAAAATAGAAAAATATTTCTCCAAAATGATGCTCTATAAAGAGAAAAACTCTAAGTTAGAAAATGATTTTATATGCTTAAAGAACTCTACCTTAGAATTGAAAACCTCAAATGAACATTTGATGAATACAATAGGAGAATTAAATAAAAGCTTACATGACTTAGAAAAAGTGATTAAAGAGAATGAGGCATTGAAGCATGAACTAAAAGAACTAAAAGAATCAATTTCCAGATTTCATAAAGGAAAGGAAGCATTGAACACATTAATTAATAATCAAAGATCACCTTCCTTGAAATATGGATTAGGATTCAATGGCTCAACCAACATTGCACCTAGCAAACCAACATTTGTGAAAGCATCTACAATTGGAATTTCTAATGTTCATATCAAAGATGCTTGCACCAAGTCTAAAAGAACTTCTTATGGTTCACTAGGAAATAAAGCTAAAGATAATTATGCATTATTGTTCACTAAACTTGTACAAAAGAAATCACATACTTGTAGTTGTATGTATAATGCAAAAAGAAAAATGCAGAAGCATAGAATACCATGGCAATGCACATATTGCATGAAATTTGGACACAAAAATTTTTCCTGTTATATAAGAAAGGCTCATCTCAAGTTAGAAGACACTCTTTCTACTAACCATCAAGGACCCAACTATATGTGGGTACCTAAAAAAGGATGATCACAATTGGCTTGCAGGTATGCCTAAAATCTACTACCAATGAAAGCACATGGCTTGTGGATAGTGGATGCTCAAGGCATATGACTGGAAATGCAAAACTCTTTACAAGTATTACCTATAAACATGGAGGTAACGTAACTTTTGGAAACAATGCTAAAGGTAAAATTCTTGGTGTTGGCTCCATTGGTTCTATTGGTAAGGATTTAATTGAAGATGTATGGCTTGTTGATGGTTTGAAACATAACTTGCTAAGTGTTAGTCAACTTTGTGATAAAGCATACTTCGTTAAGTTTGATTCCAAGGAATGCAAAATCACAAATTCAAATGATGTTATCATATTTAAGGGTACTAGAACAAACAACACTTACAATGTAAGCATACATTCTAATCATACATGTTTAATGTCCACTAATAATGATGCATGGTTATGGCATAGAAGACTAGGACATGCTGGTATGGATCAGTTGAAATATATTTGTAATGAGAATTTAGTTGATGGCTTACCTAAGATAAAATATGATAAAGACAAAATTTGTGAACCTTGTCAACATGGTAAGCAACATAAAAGCTCATTTAAATCAAAGTGTGTTATAAGCACCTCTAGACCTTTAGAGCTCATTCATTTAGACTTGTTTGGACCAAATAGAGTTACAAGCTTAGGAGGCAAATCATATGCATTTGTTCTTGTTGATGACTACTCTAGATTCACATGGGTTAATTTCTTAGCTCAAAAGAATGAAGCCTTTAATTACTTCAAAACCTTTGCAAAAAGAGTTCAAAATGAAAAAGGATATGTGATCACATCTATTAGAAGTGATCATGGCAAAGAATTTGAAAATGAAAACTTTGAAAACTTTTGCAATGAACTTGGCATTTCACACAATTTTTCTGCTCCTAGAACTCCACAGCAAAATGGTGTAGTTGAAAGGAAAAATAGAACTTTAATCGAAATGGCTAGGACAATGCTCAATGAATATGATTTACCATCTTATTTTTGGGCGGAAGCCGTTAATACAGCTTGTTACATTGCAAATCGTGTTTATAAAAGGCATTTAACTAATAAAACTTCTTATGAGCTATGGAATGGAAGAATACCCAGAATTGGATATTTTAGAGTATTTGGATGTAAATGCTTCATATTGAATACCAAGGATAATCTTGGAAAATTCTCATCCAAATCAGATGAAGGCATATTCTTAGGATATTCATCATATAGCAAAGCATATAGAGTATTTAATATGAAAACTCTAGTTATAGAAGAATCAATGCATGTTGTATTTGATGAATTATCTAAACTTGATCAAAAGAAAGGTATTACTTTCAATGACCCTGCAGGCACTCTTGAACCTCTTGAATCTATTGATGCTCCAAAGATCAATCAACTTGAAGAAAAGGCTCAAGATCTACCTAAGGATTGGCAATACAAGAAAGATCATCCAAAGGAACTCATCATTGGAGAAACATCAAAGGGAGTAACTACTAGATCTAGAATTAATCATATTGATGTTAATGTTGCTTTTGTTTCTCAAATTGAACCAAAAACTATTGAGGAAGCTTTAAATGATGAAAATTGGATAACTGCAATGCAAGATGAACTTAATCAATTTGAAAGAAATAATGTTTGGCAACTTACTCCTAGACCTATAGATCATTCTATAATAGGATGCAAATGGGTTTATAGGAATAAGCTTGATGAAAATGGTCACATCATTAGAAATAAAGCAAGATTGGTAGCCAAAGGTTATAATCAAGAAGAAGGTATTGACTATGATGAAACCTTTGCCCCCGTAGCTAGATTAGAAGCTATTAGAATATTACTTGCCTTTGCATGTCATATGAATTTTAAGCTTTATCAAATGGATGTTAAAAGTGCATTTCTAAACGGACTCATAAATGAAGAAGTTTATGTTGAACAACCTCCTGGTTTTGAAAACTACAAATTTCCTGATCATGTTTTCAAACTTACCAAAGCTTTATATGGATTAAAGCAAGCACCTAGAGCTTGGTATGACAAACTTAGTGCATATTTACTTGAAAATGGTTTTGCAAAAGGAAAAGTAGACACAACTCTTTTTGTTAAAAAGGATAAGCATAACATCTTGATTGTACAAATTTATGTGGATAACATAATATTTGGAGCTACTAATGAAACCTTGTGCAAAGAATTTGCTTCTTGTATGACTAGGGAATTTGAAATGAGCATGATGGGTGAACTCAAGTTTTTCCTTGGACTGCAAGTCAAGCAATGTAAAGATGGGATCTTCATCAACCAATCCAAATATACAAAAGAACTCATCAAGAAATTTGGAATGGATGGCTGCAAAACTAGCAAAACTCCTATGAGCACATCATTGAAATTAGGTAAAGATGATAATGGTAAAGCAGTAGATGAGAAGAAATATCGAGGTATCATCGGATCACTACTTTACTTAACCGCATCTAGGCCTGATATAATGTACAGTGTATGTCTTTGTGCTAGATTTCAAACTTGTCCTAAAGAATCACACTTGAATGCCACAAAGAGAATCTTGAAATATTTGAGTGGTACAATACATTTAGGACTTTGGTATCCAAAGAACACATCATTTCATATTATAGGATTTTCAGATGCAGATTATGCTGGTAGTATATTAGATAGGAAAAGCACTACAGGAGCATGTCACTTTCTTGGTAATTGTCTAGTTTCTTGGCATAGTAAGAAACAAGCATCGGTTGCTTTATCCACAACGGAAGCTGAGTATGTTGCAGCTTGTTTTTGTTGCACACAAGTATTATGGATGAAACAACAATTGCTTGACTATGGTAAGGTTTTTAACAATATTTCCATTAAATGTGACAACACTAGTGCTATCAATTTGTCTAAAAATCCTATACAACATTCTAGATCCAAGCATATAGATATTAGACATCATTTTTTAAGGGAAAATTTGCAAAATCAGAACATAATTCTAGAATTTATTGAAACACAAAATCAACTTGCGGATGTCTTTACAAAACCCTTGAATGAAGATAGACTTAATTTTATTAAACTTAATTTAGGAATGATTGATGGAAACACTCTGAATTAATTGCCTATCAATAAGGTTTCTATGTGCATGAATTTAATGGTTCTTAACACAATAGAAATATTCTCCATCTTTCCTTGAATCTTTCATTTTTAAGTATGTAGCGGTCGCTCCAGTATTCTTTAGCGGTCGCTATCCTGTCTGTCAGTTTCATTCAAACTAATGACTCTGTGCGCGGTCGAGAAAATTTGTGCGCGGCCGCACCAATTTGAATAGTTTCGACCGTTACAGTTACTTTCCTCACTCGCGAGCATACTTATCTTGACAATGGTCGCTAGACCATAAGTAGCGATCGCACTATCTTCAATCCGCGACCGCACCCTGTACACTCTGCTCGAAAATTTATAACCGTTGGCTGTGTGACAAGTCACAACTCTTAATATTCAACAGTCAAAAACGGCTATTTTCTTAACTCCATCTATTTAAGAGTAAGTTACATCAAATTTCTTGGATATTTTGCTTCTGAAAACAATCTAAAACCCTAAAATCTTCTCAACTCATCTACTTCTCAAATCAACCTCTGTTTTCCTGCACTCATCTGTTTCTTCTATTCTAATGGCTCCCAAAAGAAAAACCACTTCCAAAATAAAGGGACAAGCCAAGAGAGTTCCAGGAATCACCATTAGAGAACCCGAAGTTGTTCCCCCATCTCCTCCTCAATCTAAAAGAGGTGAGAAAATTCACAAACCTCACCATCAAACCACTGAAGAAGATGTTAGGTATGCCATGCTAAAGAGAAAGAAGGTTGAAGGCACCAAATCCCCTTTTGGTGGGATGCTTTCTGCCTTGAACATCAAGGATGAAATTGAGAGATTGCTGGATGTCCTTGGATGGAGAAAATTTGTCTTTCCAGAAGAGGTAGGCTACTCTAGTCTGAGTAAGGAGTTTTTAATGTCTCTTCAAATAGAGAAGAGTGCAAATTCTGCACTAGGGTGGTATGGGGTTAGATTTAAGCTCTTTGATCAATACCAAGCCCTATCTCTATAAGATTTTGGCAGCATTTGGGACTTCCCCTCTGAAGGTATAACCTCCTACAATGACCAAATCTTCTCAAACCCAACACTTTCTGATTTCTGGAGAGAAATTTCCATTGAAACCTCTTTTGAAAAGGAATCTAAAGCCAGACATATCAAATCTCTCACCCACTGGATGCTCCATAGGATTATCACCTATACCATTCACCAAAGAGCTGATGGGAATGAGAAAGTCACCAAAAGAGATCTTATATTTCTGTATGCTTTCACCCATAACATCAAAATGAACACCACCAAGTTCTTGATTGATACCTTTTATCATCATGCTATTACAAGAACTGGTACCTTCTTCCTATCCTCTCAAGTTACTCAAATAGCTAGGCACCTAAACCTTCTGAATGATTTGAACTTAGCTACTTTGAGGAACCCTTTCACTCTAGCCTCCAATGCTATCACAATGGATTACTTAGAGCATGCTGGTTGTGTAAGGAAGATAGAAGGGTCATATGTATACTGCTATGGCAAGAAAGGAGTTATGGATAAACAAAAGAAAAGGCCAAGGTATACAATTGAGGAAGAGGGAGATTCTGTAGAAGTTGCAGTAGAATTACCTCCAAAAGCAACTTCATCAAAAGCTGCTAAAGAAACTGCTTCATCCTCCACACAACTCATCCTCCAAGCTATCAAGACTCTCTCAAGGAAACTCACTAAGTTCAAGAAAAGTGTTTCCAAGAGATTCCAGCACTTAAACAAGAGGATAGACCTTATATCCCACATGCATCATGATCTTTATGACATGCAAGGCAAATTGGACTTGCCTCAATGCAATCTTGAAGATTGGGATATAAGTGATCACACCCAAAGCGTTGCTGAAGAAGAAGAGTCCATTAGCACTAGCTCTGCCTCTGTTGCACCTCAAGATAAGGGGAAAGCTCCTTTAGTTGAAGAAGAGTTAGAGTTAGATGATGACTCAGAATAGCTTAGCTTTAGTCTGTTTTTGCTTGCATTTTCATATGTTTGCTAATTTGCTTTCTGTTTTGTATTTTCCTCCACTTCAATCTATATAATGTTTATATTTCCTTTCATTTGCTTTGTTAATATTTTTGCTTAACATTTATTTCATTTTGCCTATGCCAATGGGGGAGAGAAAATACCAAAATGGAATGTGGTATAAATGGAATGTCAATAAAATTATGGGGGAGAAATAAGAACAATCTGTTTGATCATTTGCAAATTTGGGAAAAATGTTTATGGGGGAGTTAATTTCTTGTTGAAATTTATTGAACATTTGCAAATAAGAAAAAATGTTTATGGGAGAAAAATGTTTGCACCAAGATAAACTACTAAATCACAAATGCTCTTAACCATGATTGTTGCATATGTTAAGGGGGAGCATTTTTAGACTCATTATTTTTCTTATCATTCCTTTTGAATTGTCAAAGTCAAAATGGGGGAGATTGTTAGACAAATGACCTTAATTTTGATCCTTGACAACTCAAATGGATGATCTATTTAACTTGTGTTTGAGAAATCTTGTTGCAGGATTAGGTTACTTCAAATAAGGTGAACAGAACACTTATAGCGGTCGCACCTCACCTGAATACGACCGCTCCATGTAATTAAAAGAAGAAACCTTATCACAGTAGGTTTCGCGGTCAGAAGTTCGACCTATGTCGCGACCGCTCCTACAGAATAGCGACCGTCCGAATATTTGCACGACCGCTACTCAAGGAACTTAAATCATTACAATCACAGTAAGGTTCGCGGTGACAAGAACGGTGAATGACTCGACCTCGCTTATCACTTTAGCGACCGCCCCATTCAGAATCGCGACCGCTCTACCATTCAAGAAGAAATTGTTTGAAGAGACAGTAGGTTTCGCGTCCTCAGGAGCGTCCAGAAGTTCGACGCGAGTTTCTCAATTCGACCGCGATAATCTACATAGGGCGACCGCGACATTCAAATTATGGCGGACATTCAATTTTGCCCTGTCAGAGAATGACACGTAATATGACCGTTATAAACCCACTTGATTATTCAAAAAGGGGACCGCACCATTGCTAGGCGCGACCGTCTCGACAAACACAGCTGGGCAAGAAACCGGTCCGACAAACACAGCATGGGCAAGATTCCAGCTACAGAGCACTAAAATTCGACCGTTGAAGTCTTTTCAAAAGTAGCGACCGTCCCATGTTAAAGGACGACCGCGAGAAGCATGAGCGCGACCATCCTTGCATGAAGGGCGACCGCGAAGTGCTTCGGGCAGTTTAAGTAAAGAAGGTCTAATCTACCAATACATTATTTTTAATGTCTATAACGGCTAGTAAGACCACATTGGCTATAAATACAATGTCTCTCTGAGAAAACAAAAAAGGAACAAGCAAGAAATCAGATTGTAATAGCCAAGCAACAAATTTTCATTTACTTAAACTTACAATTAAATTGTAATGTATGTTAGGTGTTAGCATTTGAAAACACCATTGTATAAGTTTGAGTGTAAGCTTGGGAAACACTTGGGTTGTGAGAGTAAGCCTTGTAAAACTCTTGTTTGGGTTATAAGTGTGAGCCTTAGAAAAACACTTGTAAAGTTAGGTGTGAACTTGTAAAAACACCAAAGTTGGAAGTGAGCTTGTAAAAACTTCAAAGTCTAGTGGAACCTTAACAAGTTGTTAAGGAAGTGGATGTAGGATTGAAGAAAATCCGAACCACTATAAATCTTGTGTGTTCTTTCTTCCTTCGTCACTCAACAATCTTCATATTCCGCACTTCTTGTTTGTTGAGTTTTTTAAATTGTCATTACTTCTTGAGGAAACCAATTCACCCCCCCCCTCTTGGTTGCCATCTTGGGACAACAAATTTCATTCTCAAAATTTATCTATCTGTCATAATGCATTCCTCATATTCCAATAAAGTATTACACTTCCACTGTTGTACTTTGATAAATCTCTTACACTACTCATATCTTGTTTTCTTTTTCACATCCTTCTTTTTCACAAATAGGTCCAGTGCACTCCAAACAATACACTACGAATGCTCAATCAATTCTTAGAAAACATTCTACTACCATAAACATATGGAATATCAATTGTATCAAAACACATATCCACTTATTAATTCACATAACTTAGAAAATTGCATTTCACTTCTCCCATAACTCCACATGCCAGAAATGCCTAAACCACGCTCTGATACCACTAAATGTAACATCCTTTGACGGTTCTTACATAAAAACCATCAGAGAATGTTATACGATATACTATCCATGCTCCAATCAATTCATAGAAAATTTCTCTTTCAACTAATAAAAATTTTAAATAATAATACAATTGCTCAAATATAACACTTATAGGTCCAACATTTAGATCAATCTCCAATAATCCAAATACTAGTTACAAACCAAATAACTATCATAAGTTTATCAAATCAAATGATTATGTAATACATTCCTTTCTTTAATAATCATTCACTAGAATTCTCAAACTTCATCCTTTAAATACATATATTCCTTTCATGTTTACAAATTTGTACAATCTCTCAAATAATCAAACTAAATCACATACATATATTATAATTTATGAATACAATATACAAAAGATATTTATATGTACTATAGGTAATTTCCTAAGATTCTTAATTGCACTTCTTAACATGCTCCGATGTCCTGATACCTGTGTGTCAGAAAACAATTCTAACACGCTAAGCAAAGCTTAGTGGTGCATGTATAAACATATTTTGTCACTTAATATAAAGGAAAAATACTTATGAAAATATAGTAATAACACTTAGTTTTAAGAAATCTTTCAATATATTAACTAATTTCAGTGACAAACCAACATAATATTATGATTACACAAAATAATAGCTTTAACTTTATAAAAGTCATCATGCTATACTATACTTTCGGTACTGCAGCTTTTCTCTTTACGAATCCTTTTATTTAAGACTTGTTTTCTCATTTGATAACATTGTTCACAATATGCTTATTTTTTTTTTCAATAAGTCTTAGCTTTCAATTTCACATATAGAATAATTCATTCAATCTATAATTTTCAGCACTTAAATTTAGTACTATACTTTGGAGCACTTTGTATCTTATTTAATTATATACACTTTCAATCATTACAACACTTATAAAGTTATTGATTTATTCAATACCTTGAGCATAACATTTTCATTCCGTGTATTAGAACTTTCCCTTGTAAACATTAATATATATATACAATCATTTTCACATTGTAACACAGTAAGTCAATTTCAAGTAATTGACTTATATTATTCTTTTGCATTTCTTCCATTATTCACAACTATCATATTCACATATATTTTCAATTTATATATCTTCATTAAATATGCCCATACATACTAAACTCAGATCATAGGTTTGGATAACATGTTAGTGTAGCAATTTTAATGCCAAATCTCAAGAATGTATAATGGCAATTACGCCCACTATCACTAATAACACAATGTGTCCATTAATGGCACGAAATGTCCACTATCACTATAGCTATCCTTTCTATGGTTAGCCATTCAATCCAAAGCTAGATCTAAAATTAGTATGATTTGGGCAATTCATTAATTTTGAGTAACACTGAATTGTTTGTATCACTTCACTGGTACAATACTTTTATCAACATTTAGTATGATATATATATTTGTCACATATCTAAAGTTTATCACTCTTTTTCATACTTTTAACACATACACATGAATTCTAAACACAAAAGTAAGAAATATAAACATATTAGTCTCATACTAGGCATGTATATGACAAAATACAAGCCAAAAACATTATTTAGGTACCCCACGGGCGTGGCAACAAAACCCCACACCCGTGGGATACCAAATGAAGCTGTAAAATAACTTTGAAGACCCCCACGGTTGTGGCCTTCAAGGGCGATGGCCGTGGCATTTAGACCTGCTCTATTTTATCAAAATTTTTGAAGAAACAGTCACGCTTTCAATCCCATGGTTGTGGCACTCATTTGCCACGACGGTGGCATTGATTTTGGGTCTGTTTTTGAAGTAATTCTTCCTCCAAGAGTTCCAACTTTGATGCCACGCCCGTGGTACCTTTAAGCCACGCCCGTGGCATCCCAAAATCATGTATTCTGCACTTTTAACTTTATTAAACACAAACATATTGAAGATCTACAATAATAATGTATCAAACTCATCATATAAAAGTTATTTTTCACTCATCAATCCATTGAATCAATACTTTCAAGAAATATATCATTATACATAACTCAATCATTCAATTAAATCATAAAAAGTCATAAAAAGTCATATATTTGCAAATTATAAATCAAAAGCACATACCTCTTCACAATTCCTCTTTTTCTTTCTTTTTCTCTCTTTTCCTTTGATTACTTATGGATAATATTGCCTTTTCTAGATTATTCTTCTCAACATCTATACCTATGTGTGATTTGCTCTTAATCCTTGATGAATTTGATGAAAGGAAGAAGAAATAGAGAGAAGATGGTGATGATGGTAGAGGGTGGCGTGGAAGATGGAGAAGAAATCAGAAATTTCTACACACACACACATATACACACACATATATATATTATAATATTTTTAATCAAGTGAGGGGGGGCTCATAATAAATATGGTGCACCCTCATTCTTAACCGTTGATTCTAAATCAAGTTTTAATCTCGTAAAATGGTAAAAATAATCTCTTCAGTAAATTTTTGAAATATACAATTTTCTATCCTCTACTTATAGCAAATATCCACAATACTTTTGTCACTATACTCTATCAATTTTTTAATATTAGTTAAAAAGTTTCCTGTTTAAAATCTTGACCATTACATCACATCCCATATCATTAATAATTTCTGGCTCATAGCCCTAGATTACGACAGTTCGAAAGCTTACGACAATCTGACCTAAGCAGGAGATGAAGAATCTAGCAGCGACTCAATTACTTTTTCATCAAAAGCAATAGGGCCTGAACAAATTCAAAGAATGGTGGACGACGCTTTCAATGCTAAAATGGAAGAATTAAAGGGGGCCCTAGCTAAGATCATGAAGAATCAAATGACTAGAATTTTAGGGAACAATGCCAAAGCATCTGCTAGGAACAAGGAGCCAAAGGACAAAGGGGAGGCTAAGGTTGGTGATGTGGTTTTTTATGACGACCAGGTAGTCATCGATGATGATGATGGCTAGGCTCAATACTTCCAAGATCCTCAAGACAAGAAGAAAGTGTCAAAGGTTGTTGAAAGATCATCTATGAAGAAAACTAAAACTTCAGATGTTGAAAAGATGATAGCTAACCTACAAAAGAAGTTTGAAAAGAAGTTGAAAATTGAAGAAATGTCCAAAATTGACAAATTATTTGAGCTAGATGAAGAAGTTTCGTACAAGTTCAAGATGCCATCCTTTGCAAGGTTTGATGGAACCGAAAATCCTCACCTCCATGTGAAGTAGTATATCACTGCTATGCAGTCTACCTGGGCTACTAAGGCTCAAACTCTAAGGTACTTCATGCTCTCATTGGATCCTATTATCCAAAATAGGTTTAATACCTTAGATGAAGGCACACAAAAGAGTTGAGATCTGCTATACAAGGCCTTCATCCAACAATATGGATACAATGCTAAATTAGAAGTTACTCTAATGGAGATGGAGTCCATTAGACAAAGGCCACATGAGAACTTCGTGGACTATATGAAGAGACGGAGGAATAAGGCTGCATTGCTCAAGAGAAGGCCTGATGAATCAGATCAAATTAGAATGATTGTGAGAGGAGTGTTACCTAGCCTTCATGAAAGGATGTCTCATACACTCATTCGGGATTTCAAAGACCTTCTGTAAGCTGGTCTACAAATTGAAGAGTGGGAAAGAGAGAAGAATCGCTTTCAACAAGAAGGAACGAGAAAGGAAACTACCAGTCTGGTAACCAAAGCATGCAAAAGGCAGTTGGTGTTAATGCTTGGCCAAGGATGAAGAAGGCAGTTTTTAGAATTGGGGAAGCCGCTGTCATGGGTCCTTAATAAGCTTCAAAAGAAGGGATTGTTACAACCCTTAAATCTGTGTCCTTTGCCTAGGCCTCTCCCACCTAATTTTGACACTAAGGTATTTTGCCAATTTCATCAAATGTAATATCACGACACGGATTAATGTGTGAGATTGAGGCATGAGATCCAAAATTTGATTGATAGCTAGAAGCTGCCCAAGCCCAACAAGCCAAACACCAAAGACAATCTATTGCCAAGGTTCAATAGAGTACCACCACCGGCGACCTTCATGATTGGAGGAGGTTTGCATGAAAGTTTTGTCATGTCTTCTTTCCTAGATATGGGTGGAGAAGCAACCAAGCGAGAAATGGTATTTAGCAAAGTTGAATGAGCTATGGTGGGTAAAGAAGTAATAATCAGTGTTGTGAATAAGTTTTGGGACTCAAGCGATAGTGATGATGATCTTGAACCTAAGAAGGAGGAATGGACCTGGTATGAGCTTGAAGAAGATGAAGTAATGAACACTAGATCTGGTAAGCCTTATGCGAGGCCACCACCTAAAGAAGTAGAGGCTAATAAAGGAAAGGAAGTTGAAGTGGGGAACAAAGAAGAGGAAGATGATACTATGCTTAAGAATTTAAAGAGAATCCAAAGTGTTAGAATTTAGGATATTGGCCACTTCTAAAAGCACCGTGAAACTATGGCCAAGGCCCTGGATAGCATGCCAATATCCACCTCTATAACATCGAAGGAACTGATTAACTTCATAAAAGTTGAAGGAGTAATGAAATGTAAAGATATTCAAAAGAAGATAAAAGTTAATATGGGAATGGTATCTTTCTCAGATGCGGATTTACCGGAAGAGGGGAGAGATCACATTCGTGCTCTCTTTATCAAAGTAGAAATCAAAGGAAAAAGGACTCCATGTGTGATGGTTGATGATGGGTTCACCATAAATGTTTATCCACTTATAATATTGCCAAAGCTAGCTATGTCAACGAGGGATCTAAGCCCAACTGATGTAACCATTAGGGCTTATGACAATACTAAGAGGCATGCCAAGGGGACTTTCAAAGCTGTTGTGAAGGATGGTCCAATTGAATATATTGTTAAATTTATGGTTTTGGACATACCAGTTGCTTTTGCTCTACTTTGGGGATGACCATGGTTTCATCCTCTTAGTGGAGTTCCACCCTTCATCAAAAGATCAAGTTCCCTAATAGGAAGTCATCGAGGCCGAAGATAATGAGGTTGTAATGCTCTAATGATTGAGTGGCCTCTCAATGGTTTCCATGTACCTGCAATTTCTGATGATGAAGTAATAGACTCCAAGGTTTTGAACATGATGAAAAACATGAGCTATCTTCCTAATGCTGGTTTTGGAAAGAGCAAGGCCGGTATGACAAAGCTTCTAGATTTCAAAACTCAAACTTCTAAGAAAGGGTTAGGGTATGAAGAAGCCAACAAAGATATCCAGCCAAAGAAGAATGAGAAGATGAACTTCCTAACACTTGAAGAGATCTTTGTCAATGTCTAGACATCGGACCACTATAAGGAAAGCCCGAGACAATCATGTTCATGGGAAAGTTGATCCTGGGTTTTGAAATTCTTGTTGATGTTGCCGATATAGTGGAATAAGTGAAGAAGGAGCTCACCTTGCCAGCTGACAAGGTGCCCAATCCAAAAAGAAAGAAGGAAGTTATCCTGAAAGCCGAGAAAACTCTAGAGGAGATTACTGCCCTGGTTGAAGAAAAGTTTAAAGATATCCTGCTTTATGATTTTGAGAACAATGACAATGATTTTGATTTTAATTTATCTGCTTTGTTTGAGGATGATGATGTTTTCTTTTCCAAAATGAATGCAATAAAGTCTGATTTTGCTTACTTGTGTGATGTTTCTCCTGATAGTTGCATACATTCGAATAGTGGTTACATGAGCATCTTTAACATTAACTCTATTGATACACAATCATTAAAGTTGGGAACAACCGAAAATCCTAAAAATATTAGCATAGCATCCGACCTTACTCCTGATGAGAGAGAGAGAGATTTGAAAAAATATTTAAAAAATATGAAGAAGTATTTGCTTGGTCTTATGAGGAAATGCCTATAATAGATCGAGACATAATCGAACATCTAATTCCTACTTACACTCACATGAAACCTATCAAACAAAAGCTTAGGTGTTTTTGGCTGGAATGGGCTGAATTGGTTAAAGAAGAGGTCACTAAACAAATACATGTAAAGTTCCTTGAAGTGATAGATTATCTAGATTGGCTATCCAATATGATGCACAAAGAAGTTGAAGTGTATATTGATGATATGATGGTGAAATCAGATACAAGGGAATGACACTTCCAAAACTTAGAATTATTCTTCGATAGAGTAGTGAAGTATAAGCTAAGGTTAAACTCGAAGAAGTGTGTGTTTGGGGTTACCTCAGGAAAATTGTTGGGACATGTGATTGGTCCAAATGGCATTGAGATTGACCCTGACAAAGTTAAAGTAATCAAGGATATGCTAGCCCCTAAGACGGAGAGAGAAGTTTGGGGATTCATTAGCAAATTGCAGTACATTAGCAGGTTTATAACAAAGCTCACCACGATCTGTGAACCTATCTTCAAATTGCTTAAAAAGTATTAGCCAGTCCTATGGAATGAAGAGTGTCAAAAGACCTTTGAGCAAATAAAGGAGTATGTGCTAAATCCACCTATTTTAAAACTACCTAAACCAGGTAAACCCTTATTATTATACCTAGCAGTAGAAGAAAAGTCAATAGGAGCCATGCTAGCCCAAGCATATGAGTCAGGGATTGAGCACGCAGTCTACTATTTGAGTAGAAAGCTCCTACCTTATGAAATTAAGTATAGTATCATTGAAAAGACCAATGTAGATGTGGTTTGGTCTTCTAAGAGTTGCGACATTACTTTCAATCTTATAGTGTGCAAGCAATTTCCAAGTTGGATCCGGTGAAGTACTTAAGAGAGACACCCTATTTGATTGGGAAGTATGGGCGATGTTTGATAATATTGGAAGAATTTGAGATTGAGTATGCAACCAGGAAAACAATCAAAGGTAGAGCAGTGGCAGAATTCCTGGCCCAACAACCATTATCGGATAGCGAAGAGGTAGTCTTGGAATTTCCAGATGAACATTTAGAGGCCATAGAAGTACAAGGATGGAAAATGTATTTTGACGGGGTGGTGAATAGGAAAGGAGTAGGTTTGGGAGTCATACTAGAATTGCCCGAAGGGGAACTTATCCCTTTAGCCAAGAAGCTGAAGTTCAGGGCGACCAATAATATGGTGGAGTATGAAGCATGTATCTTTGGTTTGAAAACCCTGATGATTATGAAGGTGGATAAGGTGGAAGTCTTTGGGGATTCATTGCTAGTAGTATCCCAAGTAAATGGAGAGTGGGAGTTGAAAGAAGAGAAGTTAAAACCATACCATCATTACTTGACCATGATGAAGAAGAACTTTAAGGAGTGCAGGTTTATACACCTACCAAGAGAAGAAAACTAGAAGGATGATGCTCTAGCCACATTGGCTTCGGTATGGGAAAATCCTGTCAATTTATTCCTTATGCCTCTGATTTTGACTAGTGTATTTACTCCTTGCTATGAATATGAGATAATCATGGAAATTGATATAGACCATGATGTGTGGCATGACACTATAAGATGGTTTTTGGAGGAGAAGGAATACCCTTTGGGGTCAACAAAGAAAGATAGAAGAGCCATAAGGTGGTGGTCCTTACAATACATCACCTTCCATGGAGAGTTGTATTGAAGATGGCCTGATGGGGGTGCACTTGAGATGCTTGAGGAAGCCTGAAGTGGAGCATATCATGTCAGAAATACACACGGGAAGTTGCGGTCCACACATGACTGGTTTAGCCCTAGTTAAAAAAAATAATTCTACAAGGTTACTACTGGTTGACCATGGAGAGAGATTGTATTGAGTTTGTAAAGAAGTGCCAGCAATGTCAGATGTATGGTAATTTGAATCACATGCCTCCTAAAGAATTGCATTCTATGTCTTCACCCTGGCCCTTCGCAACTTAGGGAATTGACATTGTAGGAGAGATACATCCGACAGCCTCAAACGGTCACCGTTTCATTATAGCAGTGGTAGATTATTTTTCAAAATGGGTCGAAGCCAAATCTTTTAACAAATCGGGGGCAAGACAAATGGCTAGATTTATTCAAAATAATCTTATTTGTAGGTATAGGGTCCCGCACAGTGTGATATCAGACAATGGGGTAAAGTTTCAAGGTGCAGTTAAGGACTTATTCTCGAAGTACCAAACCCATCATCACCGATCCTCTCCTTATAGACCAAAGGCTAATGGTGCAGTAGAAGCAACAAACAAGATAATTAAACAGATCATGTCCAAGATGACCAAGACATACAGGGATTGGTCAGAGATGCTTCCTTTTGCTTTATGGGGATATAGAGTAAGTGTGCAAACACAGACTGGAATGACACCGTTCTCTTTGGTTTATGGGATGGAGGCGGTGTTGCCAATTGAAATTGAGATCAAATCATTGAGAGTAGTCTTGGAAGCTGAACTGCCTGAGATGGAGTGGGTAGTGAGAAGATACACACAGTTAGCTTTACTAGAGGAGAGAAGGTTAAAAGCATTGTATCATCATCAATTGTATCAAAGGAAGATAACTCAGACCTACTATAGAAGGATTAAGATTAGAAAACTCAAAGTTGGTGATTTAGTGTTGAAACAATGTAAGCCTAATGTATCTAATCCAAGAGGGAAATTTAGGCCTAGTTGGGAAGGCTCATATGTTGTGAAACAAGTCATGAACAAGGGTGCAGTTAAGTTATCAGACATGGACGAGAACGAGTTTAGTGAGCCAGTGAACATTGACAAGTTGAAGAGGTTTTATGTATATTAAAAAAGAGCTCGCTAGGTTGAAAACTCAAAAGGGTGACCTAGGTAAAAGTTAGAGCAGTCCACTAGTTTCGAAAATCGAAAAGGGCGGGCTAGACAACAATGAGGGCTAAGCAAGAGAAAATAATCAATTAGAAAACTCGAAAGGGCTAGTTGGCAACATGAGTGATCTTGTGTATGCTGGCTTTATGTTTGGTTGTTCAACAATTTAATAAAATAAACTTAATATTAAAATTGTTCTACGTGCACTATTTTAAGTATTTGACCAAATATGGATAAAATGAATAAATACAATAGCAAAAGGTGATGATAAATTATGAAAGGAAAAGAAACATCCCTTATTACTACTTTCATTATTTTTACATCCTAACAATATCTTTTCTAGAGAAATTGACAAATGTAAAATCTATGGCAGATGATAAGTGTAGTGTGCAAGCCAACTTTGCTTCAGCCTATCCAAGTAGGCTTCAGTCAGACAAGGTATGTCCAAATCAGGAGTAAAATCAAAATCTCGAGGCTCAGATCCACCTTGATAGTCAAGCCGGCGAGGATCATAGCAAGTACCTTGACGAAGAGCAGCAAGAGGAACATACATCAAGTACGTTCGAATGGTGATACAAGAAATCTTCCACCAAGGTACTAAGCAACAAATGTTGACTTCAACGCGTGAGTGGATCCAGTCAGGATGGAGTAGTTTCCTAGCAGAATGATGTCATGGTAGATATTTGGTGAAATCCATAGATGGAGTGTCGAGCAAGCAGAGATGCTCCTAAAGCCAAATCTATAAAAAAAAAAAGGGGGGGAGTCTGTTAGGTCAAAAATCCACAAGGACGACCTAAGCAAAAAAAACTAGGATAGCTCGCTAGTTCTAAAAACCCTCAATGGTGAACTAGGCAAAAATTAAAGCAATATAATAAAAAAAAGAAAAAATTGAAAGTCAAAAGTTGCAGTAATAGTGCAAATTATTATTATTATTATTATTATTATTATTATTATTATTATTATTAATACAATATTTTCTATAGATCACTGAGAAGGAGGTTGACGCGGACCCTTAGCAACGATGGCAGCAAACCTAACGTATAACAATGGTAGAGAACTCTTTGAAACTTCATAATCACCTCCTAAGGAACCCAACGCCTATAAAGAGACGCGAACTCACTATGATTGAAGGATTTAGTTGGTAAGAAGAAGGAAAATGCCACAACTCTCGTTTATAAGTAAACCTATTTCTTGATGCAAAGAAAGAATTAAAGAATCCACTCTAATCTCTCTCACATGAAAATTCACAAGAAGAACTTTTAGAAGAATTCGAAAATTTTTAATAATAATATGTCAAAAGTCCCCTTACAAGAAAAATAAGGCCCTATTTATACTAAAAGGCACACATAAATCCGAAACACTAATTCTAATGGGAAAAGGAAAGCTACAAAGTCAAAATCCTAACCCATTAAGGAAAATATAAAGTATGGAAACAAAATCCTAATCCACTAAGGAAAATATAAAGTATGGAAACAAAATCCTAATCCACTAAGGAAAATATAAAGTATGGAAACAAAATCCTAATCCACTGAGGAAAATATAAAGTATGGAAACAACCAAACTAAATCCCTTCAACATAAGAACACGCCCCACATTATTTGGGCTGTCCATGGGCCTTAAATTACTTCCCAAGGCTTTATATGAACCCCCATGGACCTTTCTTGCACGTTGGACCTCTTTAGCTAGCATTTAGCTTCCACACTAAGCATCATAATCAGCTTTGGTGTGCCTTCTTCAAGCTCTATTATGCACTTTTCCATTGCCATTTGAGTCACTTCCTTGAAATTTGATCTTGAATATGCAATCCCATAGCTGCTCCAAACTTCTTAGCTCTGCTCCTAGTCAATGGCCCATTTGGAAGCACCAATGGATCCTTACCTCGTGATGCAAGAAAGGATCCCTTGAAGTGAGCAAGTGGACCAATCACTAGGAGCAAGGCAAAGAGATATCAAGCTAGTATGGCTTTGCATATTCAAGAAGAGATTTCCAAAGAGCTTTAAGAATTATCATTCAAGAAGATGGAGATAGAGCTTGAAGAAGGCACACCAAAGCTGATTATGATACTTAGTATGGAAGCTAAAGGCTAGCTAAAGAAAGGTCCAACGTGCAAGAAAGGTCCATGGGGGTTCATATAAAGCCTTGGGAAGTAATTTAAGGCCCATGGACAACCCAAATAGTGTGGGACGTTTCTTATGTTGAAGGGATTAGTTTGGTTGTTTCCATACTTTATATTTTCCTTAGTGGATTAGGATTTTATTTCCATACTTTATATTTTCCTTAGTGGATTTGGATTTTGTTTCCATACTTAATGTTTTCCTTATACATTTAGCAATGTTTTCCTTAAGCAATTAGGAATGTTTTCCTTATGCAATTAGGAATGTTTTAGTCTTAATTTTCCATATGCAATTAGGAATTTTGTAACCCTTATTTAAGGGCACTATTAGGCCGAATTTGAGACAACAACAATTAATAAAAAATTTTGAATTCTTCTACAAGTTCTTCTTGTGAATTTTTGTGTGAGAGAGATTAGAGTGGATTCTTCAATTCTTTCTTTGCATCAAGAATTAGGTTTACTTATCAACAAGAGTTGTGGCATTTTCCTTCTTCTTACAAACTAAATCCTTCAATCATAGTGAGTTCGCGTCTCTTTATAGGCGTTGGGTTCCTTAGGAGGTGATTATCAAGTTTCAAGGAGTTCTCTACCATTGTTATACGTTGGGTTTGCTGCCATCGTTGCTAAGGGTCCGCGTCATTTGGTATCAGAGCCTTGCTACAAGGTAATTTTTATCTACTTTGTCTTTCTAGGGTTTGTTAATTTAGGTCTTTTAAATTTCTGCATTTTAGGGTTCTTAGAGAGTCTAGTCTTTAATTTTCGAAAAAGAGTCATATATCAATTATGATCAAGGCCGAATTGAAGGAGGGTATTCTTAGGGTGAAAACGAAACCTAGGAAAGGATTCTTGGAGAATTTCAAAACCAAGAATTAGGGTTCTTGAAAGAAAGCAAAAGCTAGAGTTTGTGTTCAAGTTTGATTTTGATTTGGTCTTGAGTGAATCTGGGGTTGCGAATTAAGTCAAGATTTTGAAAAGTCCTTGGGAGTAAATTAAGTCCCGAATCAAGGGGATAGTGAGAGGAAGCAAAAAAAAAAAAAAAAAGAGAGTACAAAACCACCTCAACAAAAATTGTTTGATATTCTTGCTATTTGGGTGCTAAGGATCAGATCTAGGTGGGTGAGAAGTAATAAAAAATTTTGGGCGAAAAATTTCACCTTTCGAGGGGCTTTTGGAATTCGAAAATTAGACCTTAATATTCATGTTATTTGAGTGTTATAGGTGGGAATTAGAGTCTAGAAGCTAGCATTTTGGGTAGAATTGATTAGGTCCATAAAGCAGCTTGCCAAGTTTGGGTTGTTTTTTATTCATTATATCCAAATTTGTCTTGTTTATTGGCTTCATTGTTTCTGATTTCTTTATCTAGCTTTTAATTCCATTACATTGCTAAGTATCATTTGCTTGTGTCGATACTATATCGTGTAGTGCAAATTACCTTGCATTGCCTCCGGATACTTGTCTTGTTTTCTATCTAGTTCTAGGATTTAGGTTCTAGTTTCTTTAATGACTTGACAATTGTTGGTTGGTGAGCTTGGTTCTGAAGTGCAATCAAGGAAGACAAGGTAATTCTAAACACTTGAGTAAATTTTGATTTTTACTAATCTTGTTTCTTTGAGTTTGTTTGTTTGTTAACATGGATGGAAAAGGAGAAGAGACTAGCAAAGAAGGAGCTATGGCCGAAAGCTTGGCTAGGCTTAATGAGACTTTGGCAGCAATGCTTGGTCAAATGGAGATGATGGATACTAGATTGCAAGAGAATGCAGCACAGCAAGCACAACAAGTGCAACAAGGGCAGCCAGCCGCACATCCAAATCCCATAATGCGAGCTAGAAGAGTGCTTAAAAGAGAAGGGCAAGGAAATCTTGAAGCCCTAGAAGCAGTCGAAAGGGTAGAAGATGAAGATGAAGGTGGAAATCAACCTACCACTAATGGTGACCTTACTTCCATCAAGATGAAGATTCCTTCCTTTGAAGGGAAGAACAATGCAGAAGAGTTCATAGAAGGGGAGAGGAAAGTTGAGCAGATTTTCGAATGCCATAACTACACTGAAGAGAAGAAATCAGTTTTGGCAGCCGTAGAGATCAAGGGGTATGCTACCTTTTGGTGGGATCAATTGAAAGATAATAGAAGAGGGAAAGGTATGAGGCCTATTCCTGAATGGTCAACCTTGAAAGAACTAATGAGGCGTCGATTTGTACCATCTCACTACATTCGGGATTTGTACAATCGACTAGCAAGACTAGTTCAAGGTGGAAGAAGTGTGGAAGAGTACCACAAAGAGATGGAGATGATCATGGCTAGGGCAAATATTGATGAAGATGAAGACAAGAAGATGTCACGATTTCTTGGGGGATTGAATTTGAACATAGCCAATGAATTGGAGATGTATGAATTCAACACAATGGAAGAGTTAGTTCAAAAGGCCATGAAGATAGAGAGAAGATTGAAGAATAAAGCTATTTCAAAAACTGGCTACTCTAAAGCTATTGGAAATTTTTTAAACTTCAAGGGTTCAAGTTCGAGTGGAGGTTCCTACAAAGGGGATTACAAGGGTTCTTTCCAAAAGAATTCTTCCTACAATCCTAATTTCAAGAAGCCGAAGGATGGGGATGCAAAAACAGCCAAGGAAACACCTTCTAGACCTACTCCAAGTAGGGAAATTAAATGCTACAAGTGTTTGGGAAGTGGACACATTGCTTCTCAATGTCCGAATAAGAGGGTGATGATTGCTACCCATGAAGGGGAAATTGAATCAGAATCTGAACATGAAGAAGAAGAGGAGGCCGAATATGGTGATAGGGCCGAATATGATGAAGAGGCTTGGGAGAATCAAGTCTTGAATGCTGAATATGGAGAGATGCTTGTTACTAGAAGAGCCTTGAATATTCAAGTCAAGGAAGAAGGCTTGGATCAAAGGGAGAATCTTTTCCACTCTAGGTGTTTGGTGAATGGTAAGGTTTGTACACTTATCATTGATGGTGGAAGTTGTACCAATGCTGCTAGTACTACAATGGTGGATAAATTGGGATTAACTTGTTTTAAACATCCCAATCCTTACAAGTTACAATGGTTCAATGACGCTGGGGAAGTAAAAGTGTTGAAGCAAGTCAAGGTACCATTCTCCATTGGGTGGTATAAAGATGAGGTTTTGTGTGATGTAGTGCCAATGCAAGCTAGACATTTGCTATTAGGAAGACCATGGCAGCATGATAGAAGGGCACAACATAATGGCTTTTCTAATAAGTATACCTTTACTTATGAAGGAAAGAAGGTTGTTCTAGCACCATTATCACCTCAGGAGGTGTATGAAGATCAGAAGAGGATGCTAGAGAGGGAGAAAGAAGTTTCGGCCAACAAGAACCAAGGGGGTTCAAATTTGGCCAATGATGATTCTTCAACACCCAAGGGTAATTCTAAGGGTAGGGAGAGAGAAAATAATAAAGTGAGAGAGTGCAGAAAGGGAAAAGAGGCCGAGAGTCAAAAGAAAGTAAGCAAACAAATAAATGGCCCATTGGTGAGAGAAAATAAGCAAGGAGAAAAAGCAAAACATACTTTTTATGCAAGAGCAAGAGAGATAGATGTAGGGCAGCCTGTACTCATTATTATGTATAAAGAATTATTACTTGCTGACAGTGAAGAATCTCTTGATTCTTTACCTTCTAGTTTTGTGTCTTTGTTGCAGGATTTTAAGGATGTGTTTCCTTAAGACCTTCCTAGTGGTTTGCCACCATTAAGAGGGATTGAACATCAAATTGATTTCATACCCAGTTTTACAATTCCAAACCGGCCAGCATATAGAAGCAATCCTATGGAGACAAAAGAGATGCAAAGACAAGTTGAAGAGCTTTTGGAGAAAGGCTTGGTTCGTGAGAGCCTTAGTCCTTGTGTTGTTCCAGTCTTATTAGTACCCAAGAAAGATGGTTCTAGGAGGATGTGTGTTGATTGTAGGGCTGTGAACAAGATTACTGTGAAGTATAGACATCCCATTCCTAGACTTGATGACATGTCGGACGAATTGCATGGGGCGAAATATTTCACAAAGATTGATCTTATGAGTGGTTATCATCAAATTCGCATGAAGCCTGGAGATGAATGGAAGACTGCCTTCAAAACGAAATATGGTTTGTATGAATGGTCAGTTATGCCTTTTGGTTTATCTAATGCACCTAGTACTTTCATGAGATTAATGAACCATGTTTTGAGAGCTTATTTAGGTAAGTTTGTGGTAGTTTACTTTGATGATATTCTAATTTATAGCAAAATTGAGGAAGAACATGTTGAACATGTTAGGAAAGTGCTTGAAATCCTTAGGGAGCAAAACCTTTATGCTAAGCTTAAGAAGTGTTCTTTTTGTCTAGATAGGGTTGTTTTTCTTGGTTTTGTTGTAAGTATGCAGGGAATTGAAGTTGATCAAGAGAAGGTGAAAGCTATCCAAGAGTGGCTGAATCCTTCAAGTGTGACAGAAGTGAGGAGTTTTCACGGATTGGCAAGCTTCTATAGGAGATTTGTCCCTAATTTCTCTACATTGGCAGCCCCCTTGACTAGCATAATCAAGAAAGAAGTGGGATTCGTTTGGGGCAAGGAGCAACAAGAAGCATTTGATGCTTTGAAAGAGAAGCTTTCTACTACACCTGTTTTAGCTTTACCTAACTTTGATTCTACTTTTGAAATTGAATGTTTGGTGTAGGTATTGGAGCGGTTTTGATGCAAGAGAAGAAGCCCATTGCATACTTTAGTGAAAAGCTTAATGGAGCAAAGCTGAATTATTCAACTTATGACAAGGAGCTATATGCTTTGGTGAGAGCATTGGAAGTATGGGAGCATTATTTGCTGCCCAAGGAATTCGTGATCCATTCAGACCATGAATCATTGAAGCATTTGAGAGGGCAAGGCAAGTTGAATAAAAGACATGCAAAATGGGTTACGAAGATTGAGAAGTTTCCTTATGTGATCAAATACAAGCAAGGTAAAGACAATGTAATGGCAGATGCACTTTCAAGGAGGTACGCTTTACTTAATGTTTTGAGTACTAAATTGCTTGGATTTGAATGTATAAAGGGCTTATATGTTGGTGATTCTGATTTCGGCAATGTTTATGATGCTTGTGAGCATGGTGCTTTTAATTCTTTCTATAGACATGATGGGTTTTTGTTTAAGGGTTCGAAATTATGCATGCCTAGATGTTCTATGAGAGATTTGCTAGTATTATAATCACATTGTGGGGGTTTGATGGGGGCATTTTGGAGTTGATAAGACTTTAAACATGCTGAATGAACATTTTTATTGGCCAAATATGAAAAGGGATATAATTCGGATTTGTAAGCCTTGTTTAGCTTGTAGGCAAGCTAAGTCTAAATCTATGCCTCATGGTTTGTATATGCCATTACCCATTCCTAGTTTTCCTTGGATGGACATTAGTATGGACTTTGTTTTAGGATTACCAAGCACTAAGAGGGGGAGAGATAGCATATTTATGGTTGTTGATAGGTTTAGTAAGATGGCACATTTTATCCCATGTCATAAGAGTGATGATGCTAGTTTAGTGGCCGAACTCTTCTTTAGGGAGGTGGTTCGAATTCATGGGATACCAAAATCCATAGTTTCTAATAGAGATACCAAGTTTTTGTCTCACTTTTGGCGTGTGCTTTGGGGAAAGTTAGGTACCAAGTTGTTATTTTCCACCACTTGTCATCCTCAAACGGATGGACAAACAGAAGTAGTAAACAGAACTTTAGGTACCATGTTGAGAGCTTTAGTGGGTAAGAATTTGAGTTCTTGGGAAGATTGTTTGCCATTTATTGAGTTTGCTTATAATCGTGCTATTCATTCTTCTATAGGATATTCACCTTTTGAGCTTGTTTATGGTTTTAACCCACTAACAGTTTTGGATCTTGTTTCTTTATCTTCTCATGAGCTTGTTAGTTTAGATGGTGAGAAGAAAGTTAAATTGGTGAAAGAGATGCATGAGAAAGCAAGGGCGAATATTGAGAAAAGGAACAAGAGATATGCTGATTCTGCAAATAGAGGGAGACGTGAGATTAAGTTTCAAGTAGGAGATTGGTTTTGGGTGCATTTTCGAAAAGAGAGGTTTCCTAACCAAAGGAAGAACAAGTTGCAAGCAAGGGGAGATGGCCCATTCCAAGTGCTGGAGAAGATTAATGACAATGCCTACAAGATCGACTTACTAGGTACGTATAATGTTAGTGCTACTTTCAATGTAAGTGATCTTTCTCCTTTTGATGATACAGATTTGAGGACAAATCTTTTTGAAGAGGGGGGAGAATGATGCAAGAAAGGATCCCTTGAAGCGAGCAAGTGGACCAATCACTAGGAGCAAGGCAAAGAGATATCAAGCTAGTATGGCTTTGCATATTCAAGAAGAGATTTTGATACGGAATCTCCAAGAATAAGCCTGAGAACCCCTTGATTTTGAACCCCCACAGCATTAACTTGAAAACCCCTAGTTGAATTCGGTACAACCCCCAAGGATTAGGTTAGATTTCAGATTACCTTGAATTGATCAAAGATCCAAGATTTCGAAACAAGTCAGTTCCTAAATCCCAGATTCGAAACACTCCACAAGAAATTTGATCAAACTACTTGAATGTTTCTGAAGCATGTATTCAAGCAAGAACACAAAGATAAAAGCAATTCGGCTTTAGGTTAATAAATTCGTCCAAAACTTCATGATAAGATGGCTGTCCATTTTTTTACATCAATATTAGGTTTAAATACCCTTTACTAATTCCTAAACCATGAAGGAAAACAATAAAAATAGCCCTAAAAGTGTTTAGGGCGGATTGGGCTTAAAACAGGCCCAAAAACACATTAAAATAACAAGTTCAGCTAATTATTTAACTATAAATAAGCCCAACTAGTGACTTGAGCCAAATATGCTCCAATTTGCATCCTTGATTAGCCATATCGTGCACCTTTAGCTCCTCTTCAACAAAATGTTGCATGTAGACTTGTGACGTCTCTATCAGATTTCCAAAGAGCTTCAAGAATTATCATTCAAGAAGATGGAGATAGAGCTTGAAGAAGGCACACCGAAGCTGATTATGATGCTTAGTGTGGAAGCTAAAGGCTAGCTAAAGAAAGGTCCAACGTGCAAGAAATGTCCATGGGGGGTCATATAAAGCCTTGGGAAGTAATTTAAGGCCCATGGACAGCCTAAATAGTGTGGGGCGTTTCTTATGTATATCCACTAAGGAAAATATAAAGTATGGAAACAACCAAACTAAATCCCTTTAACATAAGAATACGCCCCACATTATTTGGGCTGTCCATGGGCCTTAAATTACTTTCCAAGGCTTTATATGAACCCCCATGGACCTTTCTTGCACGTTGGACCTCTTTAGCTAGCATTTAGCTTCCATACTAAGCATCATAATCAGCTTTGGTGTGCCTTCTTCAAGCTTTATTGTGCACTTTTCCATTGCCATTTCAGTCACTTCCTTTGAAATTTGATCTTGAATATGCAATCCCATAGCTGCTCCAAACTTCTTAGCTCTACTCCTAGTCAATGGCCCATTTGGAAGCACCAATGGATCCTTACCTCGTGGCTGGTTCGTATCAGAGGTGGTGGATCATGATCAAACAAAGCCTTGAAAAATTCATCACTTGTTGAAGAGGAGGCCTATCATCTATCCCAAGTCCACCTAAAGCAAGAGCATTTGAACCTTTATTACCTTGGAATTTAGATCTGTAATGGTCCTCATCCAAAGTAGAAGAAAGAATCTCATGGTCATCAGTTTGGGGTTCCCTAGATGACGAAGCACTAAGATCTCTCATACCTTGAAAGTCTTGCTCTGACTGATGATATAGTTTTTTAAATTGGGCAACCTGTTGATGACTAGTAGGTAACTCTTCTTGAAATTTCTTACTTTATTCCTCAAGCATCCACTGTGAGTCAGAAGGGAAAGAGTAAGAGCATGCATAATCATGCATACATGTAGCATAAATTATCACGGAATAGGAAAATCTTCAAGGTAATTCATATCAATGCCCTGTGGATGAGATGGCAACTCCAGTTGATTAGAATGAGCAAATGGAGGAGCGATAGAGGAAGGTCCATCCTCATGACCAAATCAGCCATTGGCTTAAGAATAATCATTAAAATAGTCAAAATAAGTTAAGAAAGAAGTAGTTGCAATGGCAAAATGATAAAATTTTACCTGAGAGGTGCTAGCCCCGGGATGCGGGACGGACCCTCGTCCCTCTTCGTGATACTCCTCTTCATTGCTATTCTCCTTTTCCTCAAGAATTTCTCGGACGCCAGTAGGAGATACATCAAAGTTCAAGAGTCCTATTCGAATAAACTGGGCATATGATGCACTCGGTGGATAGAGAAAGGTTTCAATATCATAACCGTGCCAAGCTAACCACCATGCATTCTTTGGCATTGATGCAATATTTAAAGTATACTCTGGGCAATTCATCGGGATCCTCCATCGCTCAGGACCAAGGAACCACTCATACACCCTCTCCCTGAGAAACCAGCCACTAGACACAAGGCTAACAATGACTCGATGGGTATGCTAAAAAGGCAATGCAACATTCATGGAAAAAGTCTAGTTCATCCGCTATTCTATGTTCCACTAAGCCAAATTGACCTACAAAATGAAATAAGTTAAGTGAACTTTTATATAAATTTTAAAGTATACTAATACTATTTTACCTGGCCCCAGGTTAAGCAACTCAAGAGATAGTGCTGGGTGTGTACATGGTGAGAGCCAGGAACTGCTACTTGATTTGACAACCAAAAATTCAATCTTAGATACCCGACTCTCTCTCTGGAAATGCTAGGCAGCCTCATAAGATTATGCTCATATGTCCATACCTACAACAATAATGAAAATCAAATTCATGCAAGTATAAGAATGGAATTGACATTGGTAGAAGAAGAGTACCTCGACAACCACCATGAAACCAACGAAAGACTTCTTATTCCTGCAAATCTTATCTAGTCCATGATATAGATAGGCAAGGCCAGCTTCACCCCAGCTGTAAAGCAATACCATACTCATGTCAGTAAGGGCCCTCAACACCGACAAATGGATGGTAGATTCAGTGCTGTATAAAATGGTCGACCCGAGCAAATATAGTAAAAATCCTCGAGCATATTGTTTGGCTATTTCCCTACAAATTTGTCCATCGTAGTTTTTCTAATAACTCTGAATCGACTCAATTTTTATCTTAAAGGGCTCTTTTAATGACGGTTCCATACCGATTAACTATTGGACTTCCTCATATGTCAAAATATCATTAGTAAGAGTGACTGAAAGGCTATAGTACTGAATACCAGTTATGGCTGTATAATCGACTAGGCCAATGGTCATCTCTCCTACAGGTAGGTGAAAAGTATGGGTCATGTCCATCTACCGCTCCGATAATGCTTGAACTACACTCCTGTCTATCGAACACTCCTCAGATGGTAATTGCAAGATAAAGCTTTCAAAATTGCAATATCGAACAATCCATTTTACTCGAGAGGGTGCTACATCAGACCATTATCGGGCTTTATAGACACACCATCCGCCCTAGATAACACAACGATCGCGATAACACAGAGTCATGTATGTTAACATGAGGTAAGTATATCACCATACCAATACTACTGATTCATAGAATACATTTATTTGTTATGTCCTATTTTAATTTATCTATTTATTTATTAAATGGTCCACTAACTAATTTTTTTTTTCTAAACTTTAGCATTATTAAAAAATAATAATAATGAAATTTCAATAAAATCAAATAATGAATATAAATTTGTGCTATTAAAATATCAAATTGCATTGTTACCTTAGTTTTTTGTCTTGAACTGCGATGAAGCTGCATCCCAGCTAGTAGACTTACAGTTCCATTTTCATACCGTCGAATAAATTCCAATAACTCAGCATTGGATCGAAGTCCTGATCTCAAAGCATGCATTTTCTCCTTAAACTCTTTGCTAAACTCTCTGCTTTAATTATGAGAATATGTAAGTGTGGATGAGTATTGAAGAAATAAGTTGTTTATATAGGCAAATTGCAAAGGAAAAGAAAAATGAAATGAAGATGAAACTTTTGTGATTTTGAATGAAAAATAAAAAGGAAAAGGAAATGGTGTGAGAATGCAAAGATAAATATAGGAAAAAACTAAGGCAAGAAGACAAAAACCAAAAAGGGAAAAACAATATTCTCATGAAAAAAAAAGAAAAAAAAAAGTCAATATCACTGTTGATAAATAGTAAATTAATAGTTAGTGAATAGTGAGCAAATAGTGATGAACAGTGTCTAAATAGTAGATTCAATTATTCAATTCAATTATCTAGATATTTACGTGTCTAAAAATATTTTGACACTTTTAAAATATTTTTATACGTAGAGGGCAAGAGGATATAGGCATGGTAAAAAATAGCTAATTTTTTTATTAATTTCTTTAGTATCCTACTAACTACAATAATTTTTTGCAGATAACCAAATTATTTTTTAGTCCAAAACTCATTCCGGGTCTAGAACCCAAATCATTTTCAAGTCCAAAACTCGCCTTGGATTCAGAATTCAAATTACCCCAGGTCCAAAACCCAAATTATTTTTTAAGTCCAGAACTTATCTTGGGTCTAGAACTGAAATTATTTTTTAAGTCCAGAACTTACCTCGGGTCAAGAACCAAAATTATTTTTTAAGTCTATAACTTACCTAAGGTCTAAAACCCAAATTATTTTTAATCCCAAAGGTCTAGAACCCAAAATATTTTTAAAATCCAGACTCACCTCGGGTCTAGAACCTAAATTATTTTTAAAGTCCAGAACTTATCCTGGGTTCAGAACCCAAATTATTTCTTAAGTCCATAACTTATCTCGGGTCTAGAACCCAAAATATTTTTTAAGTCCAGAACTTACCTCGGGTCCAGAATCCAAATTATTTTTAAGTTTAGAACTTATCCCGTTTCCAAAACCCAAATTATTTTTAAGTCTAGAATTACCTTGGGTCCATAAACCAAATTATTTTTTTAAGTCCAGAACTTACCTCGGGTCCAGAAACCAAATTATTTCTTAAGTCCAAAACTTATCTCGGGTTCATAACCCAAATTATTTTTAAAATCCAAAACTTACCTTGGGTTCAGAACCCAAATTATTTCTAGAGTCCAGAACTTACATCGGGTCCATAACCTAAAATATTTTTAAGTCTAAAACTTATCCCCGGTCTAGAACCCAAATTATTTTTAAAGTCCATAACTTATCTCGGGTCCAGAACTTACCTCGGGTCTAGAACCCAAATTATTTTTAATTCTAGAACTTACCTCAGGTCCAGAATCTAAATTATTTTTTATGTCTGAAACTTACCTCGGGTCCAGAACCCAAATTATTTTTTAAGTCCAGAACTTACCTCAGGTCAAGAACCCAAATTATTTATTAAGTCCAAAACTTATCCCTGGTCCAGAACCCAAATTATTTTTAAAGTTCAAAACTTACCTTGGGTCTAGAACCCAAATTATTTCTTAAGTCCATAACTTACCTCGGGTCCAGAATCCAAAATATTTTTTAAGTCCGGAACTTACCTCGGGTCCAGAACCCAAATTAATTTTAAGTCCAGAACTTATCCCAGGTCCAGAACCCAAATTGTTTTTAAGTCCAGAACTTATCCAGGGTGTAGAACCCAAATTATCTTTAAGTCCAGAACTTACCTCGAGTCTAGGACCTAAATCCAAAACTCACCGCTGGTCCAGAACACAAATTATTTTTGAGTCTAAAACTCAAACCAACTTTGGTTACAGAGGCCAGTATGGCTCTAAACTCAGTAAAAAAATCACATTGCTTTTTGCTCTCTTTTATTGTAATCTCATATCGCTCAAGCAGGGGGCAAACTGTAGACCCTTAATTTTTTGCCTAGTCCAGTCGGATATTTTTAAACAGTCTAAAATAATTTTTGTAGTATTTTAATTAAATAATAATATTTATTACTTATAATATTTATTTTTAATTAAAATAAAAATAAAAAAAGAGATAAAAATATATATAAATAAAAATTGCCGACGAAAATCACTGGCGACGATTGTAAGTTTTACTTGCGACGAATTGGCCTATGGTCCGCGCCTAGCCCGCAGGAAATTTTTGCCAGCATAAGTTTTTCAAAACCCTATTTTACTTGGTTTCTAATTTTATTTCCTAAATGGTTTTTATTTACTTAACCAATTAGTATTAGGTTTTGAATTTTTTTTCTTATAAATACCACATTAAAACACACAAAAAAAGGGACTTTGATCTTTTAAAAGGAGATCAGACTTTTGGAAGGAGCTAGACTTTTCATAATTGATTCAAAACTTTGGACTTGAAAAAATAAGTAAGAGGCAGTCAATAAGCAACAAGGAATCCATCAAAGGCAACATACTCTGTCTTTGTTATTGTTCAACCATAATTCAAATTGTGGTGGAACCAACAACGAAGGTTTGAGTTTCTATTGACTTATTTATGTTTACAGTAGCTTCATCATTCAAATTGATCAATTGTTTAAACATACAATAGATGATGTTCTTGTTAGGCACATTGATCAATTGTTCTACTTACCATTCAAACTCTATTTAAAACCCTAAAAATTATTTTTCAAAACCCTAATGCCTTAATACCCGTAAAACATATTTTTAAAATCTAAAACCATAATTATACTTTTCTAAAACCACAAAACAATAATATTGTGAGCTGGAATTTTTGCCCCCACTCCTGGTGGAATAGTTCTTGCGACTTTGGCACTGTTTAGGCTCAGGGCCATAGAGAACACGGGCCTAAGCCAGGAGAAAATGGAGTTGCCACCCGGACAAGCCGGGAAAAAAGAAAGGGGTGGATGATTGGATTCCTAAGGAATCCCCAACCCCCTAATAGGTTTGGAAAGTTGGGTACGTGTGCAGAAGGTGAGAAATGCCCATCACCCCCACAATGCTCGGTTCATTGAAATCGGCCTCCTTTGCAGGTCTTACTATTATAAAATTCTTAAATATAATGATATTATCCATATTATATGCAATCATAAGAATAAATAAATACTTTATTAAAATCACAACAATGTCCAAACAAAATAAATAAATGGACAACCATCTGAGGATGGAAATATGTTCTTACATCATCTATGTCTAAAACTAAATAGGACACCCACCGAAAGGTGGAAACATGTCCTTTACATTAATTCCAAAATATGAAAATAAATTAAATTGCATAAAGATTAATTAATGAGGTATCCAATCATGGAAATATACCTCTTACAATTTTAATAAATAATAATAATAAAGCAATCATCCATCCATGATAAACAAATCAAATATCAAAATTAAATAAATCAATCATCAAAACATATAATAAATTACACAATCAAATCTAAAACTTAAATAAAGTAAATAAAGATACATATTTAGGTTTACATCTTGAATTAGGGATTCTAGGGTGTTTTTTAGGGTTTTTAGATAGGAAATTAGGGTTTCAAACATGAAATATGATTTTATGGGTATTTGGAATCAAACTAGGGTTTTGACTTGCAAAATAAATATTATTATTATTATTTTAAAATATTAAACTACTATGAAGGTATGGAAGATAGAATTAATTATAATTTTAGGTTTTAAGAAAACAAAATTTAGGGTTAGAACTTTTAAAAAGTGATTAGGGTTTGAGAAAACAAATTATGGTTTTGAGGTATTAAAAAATACAATTAGGGTTTTAGATAAAGGCTAGGGTTTTGACTGATTAAATTAGGGTTTGAATTATTTGGAAATAAGTTTAGGGTTTGGAAGAGATTAGGTTATTGTAAAAAAGGATTAGAGTTTATGAAAGTAGGGTTAAAGGTCTTGATGCTTGAGGAATAAACTACTGTGATAATGTTTATAATATTAAGGCTACTGGAACTCAAGCTTATCAAATTATAGATTTATTTTGTAGGAATAATAAACAATACCAATTGAATTATACTTCATAGAACTAACATGAATTAAAGCAAAAGACTGTAACCTATGAAATTAATTCAAACAAATAACAATCGAATTCAGTATTTAAAATCATCAAAGCATTATATTGAATTAAGTTACAAGTGTACCATCTTTTGTTGGATCCACCAAAATTGTTGGATGAAAATTCTAGGTGAGCTTTTTCAAGACAATGAGTGCACTGCCTTTGTAAGGTTTGTGTGTCTTTGATCTTCTTTGTTTATTGTCCTCTTTGTTTCCTTTATTGATGAAACTTGCTAGGTTTTATTTGTTGATGAAGTTTGGTTATTGAGTTTCTCACGAGTCTCAATAGTCATCCAAAGTCAAAAAGTCTCAAAGCTCTCTGCGAAAAAAATTAAAGGTACAAAGTTTTTTTCAAATAATTTCCACCCCCAGTCCATGTGTTTAATACTCTTATTTATAGGAATACAAAAAGACCTAATCCTATTTTAATAAGAAAATACCAACTGTTTAGGAAAAATTACAAAATCGGATAAAACAAGGTCTGGTCAAAAATCGGCAGCGCGTGGGCTGCTGGGCCTGTTGGCTGGGCGAACTGGGGAGTGCCTAGTTTGTTGTTATGGTGAATTGGGCCCAATTTGCCAAAGATACTTGTTGCGGCGAAGCCCCCTTACTGTGCGATAGCACGGCAGCACTGCCGAGCGTCGCTCGCCAATTCGTCAAATTTTTTTATTTTTTTATTATTATTATTAAAATAATTATTAAACATTATAAATAATCAATAAAAAAATAGTACAAAAAATATTTTGGACTATTTAAAAATATCAGACTGGACTGATTCAAAAATTAAGGGTCTACAAATTTGTTTTCTTAAAACACTAACCAAACCTATTTTCTGAAATCACAGTAGCCTATTCTTTCCAAATACCTAATTTAAAATCCTATTTTCATGATCTTCAATCTTCTTTACTTAAACCTTAAATTTTAATATTATTTTCACACAACTTCTGAAACCCTAAATCCGAAACATCCATTCCTTAGATTCAAACCCTAATTTATTTCAAACCTAATCTCTAATTCAAATATCCAATAGCCATATTATTTCTTTTATATCAAATGTTTCTCAACTAATTAATCTAGTATATACAAAGCCCTAATTGTTAAACATAAAACCTAAGAAACCCTAATTGATATATAAACCCTAAATTTATATACTTACTATTTTATTTAAATTAGATGAATGTTTATTATATATTTTGATTGATGTTAGATGTCTTTGATGATTAATTTATTTATAATGAATGGTTGGTTATTTTTATTGATTTTCTTTGGTTTTAAAATATTGTAAGAGATATGTTTCCATATTTTGGGTACCTCTATCATGAACATCATGATTTATTTTATTTTAAAGTTTTTTGGACCAATGTAAAGGACACATTTCCACCTTTCGATGGGTTTCCTATTTAGTTTTAGACATGGATGATGTAAGGAAATGTTTCCATCCTAAGATGGGTGTCTATTTATTTGCTTTGTTTGGACATTGTTGTGATTTTAATAAAGTATTTATTTATTCTTATGATTACATGTAATATGGATAATGTAAGCGGGAATTTTCGTCCCCACTCCCGGTGAAATGGTTCTTGTGACTTCGGCACTGTTTAGGCTCAGGGCCTTGGAGAACATGGACCTAAGTTCGAAAAAAATGGAGTAGCCACCCGGACGGGCAGGGAAAAAGAAAGGGGTGGATGACTTGATTCCTAAGGAATCCCCAACCACTTAATAGGTTTGAAAAGTTGGGTACGTGTGTGGAAGTGAGAAATGGCCCAGCACCCCCACAACGACAGGTTCATTAGAATCGGCCTCCTTTATAGGTCTTAATATTATAGAATTCTTAAGTATAACAATATTATCCATATTACATGCAACAATTGAAATAAAGCATCATTATATTAAAATCAAAGCAATGTCCAAACAAAGCAAATAAATGGACACCCATCCGAGGATGGAAACATGTCCTTACATCATCCATATCTAAACTAAATAGGACACCCATCAAAAGGTAGAAACATGCCCTTTACATTGGTCCAAATTATAAAAGCAATTTAAATTACATGATATTTAACTAATGAGGTATCCACAAAGTGGAAACATACCTATTACAACATTTGGAAATCAAAATAAATCGATAAAGGTAAATAACCATTCATCATAAATAAATCATTCATCAAAGATGTCAAACATCAATAAAATATAAACATTCATCCATGATAATTTAAATAAACCAAGCATTGAACTTAAATAAATCAAAGCATATAATAAACTATATAATCAAACAAGGTAAGTAAAGATACAAGTTAGGGTTACTGTTTCTCATTTAAAGTTCTTTAATTAATATTTAGGGTTTTGAAATTTATTAGTTTAGGCTATTGTAAGTTTTAAGGGAATTGAAGTGGATTAAGGTTTTATAATTTAAGAGATTGGTAAGGTTCTTTGATTAACTAAATTAGGGTTTGAGGTGTAAAATTATGAAATTAGGGTTTGGATACTTTCAAATATTAGGTTTACGATTATTAGCTGTTGGATTGTTATTTTTAGGCTTACTGTGTTGAATTTTAATATTTAGGTTATAAGGTTTTAAGGTTTTAAGTATTAGGGTTTAGGAAAACTAGGGTTTACAATTTTGGTTTTGAGGGAATTAGGGTTTTAGGAAAATTAGGGTTTAGAATAATTGGTTTGAGGTTCACTGTTTTGGTTTTTGAAGTTGAAGAAAATAGGTTAGGGTTTTTAAAAGCTTTTGGAAAGAAGAAAAATGATTTAAAGTTTTTGGAAAAAAAAAGAAACTATTTAGGATTTTTGGGAACAGAAGGAATAAATTAGGGCTTTTGAGGTTTTAGGGAAATAGAAAGATTATTTTTAGGGTTTAAGAATGATTTAAGGTTTTTGAGAAAACAAAAGAAAAGAATTAGGATTTTAGGGTTTTAGGGTTTAGAAGAAACAAAAGAAATCACTTATGTTATTGAAACAAAGATCAATGTTACTACATGTTTATAGATTAAGGTTTCATGTGTATATTTTTATGAATCAAGGAAACTAAGCTGCTGTAAAAAAAAGGATTAGATATTCAAACCTTTGTTTGTTGGGTCCACCAAAAATTGCTTCTTGGATGAATAAGAACAAAGGCAAGATGGCTGCCTTTGATGGATTGACAGCTTGTTTGCTTATTCTTCTCTAAAAAGTTCAATCGTTTTCACTGCCAAAAAGTTTTAAAATCTAATCTCCAAAGTTTTTCCATTTGTCCTCCCCCTCATTGATTGTCTTTAGTCTTATTTATAGGAAATTTAGATGATTAATTCAACTTGTTTATGGAAACTAACATTAATTAAGAAAAGAAAATCGAAACCAAATAGAATTTGGTTTCAGAAAAAAATTGCGTCGGAAAAATTTCGCTGGCAAAAAAAAACTGCTGCAAAAAAATTTTGCTGGCGAAAAAACTATTGCGGGCTGCTGCGAGTGCTGGCAAAAAAAAAATTGCAGGGCGGCGCTGCATGGAACTACTAGCGTCGGGCGAGCGAAATTGGCTGCGGGCCATTTCGCCCGCAGGAAGGCCATTTCGTCCAACCTTTTCGGCGACAAAGTTTTTCATCGTTGATTTTTTCGTCGTCGATTTTTATTTTTATTTATTTGTTTATTATTATTATTATTCATTTTTTTATTAATTATAAAAACTAAATACTAAGACAAATATTATTTAATTAAGATAACACAAAAAAAATTTTGGACTAGTTAAAATATATTGGATAACACAAAAATTATTTTGGACTAATTAAAATATATTGGATCGGACTGGGTCAAAAATTAAGGGTCTATACATAATATTGTTATATTTAAGAATTTTATGATATTAATACCTGTAAAGGAGGCCGGTTTCCAATGAACCGGGCGTTGGGGGGGGTGCTGGGCCATTTCTCATATTCCCTACACATACCCAACTTTCCAAACCTATTAGGGGGTTGGGGATTCCTTAAGAATTGAGTCATCCACCCCTTTTTTTTTCCCGGCCCGTCCAGGTGGTGACTCTATTTTCTCTGGGCTTGGGCTCGTGTTCTCTAAGACCCTAAGTCTAAATAGTACCGAAGTCGCAAAAACCATTCCACCGGAAGTGGAGGCAAAAATCCCCGCTCACACATACTTTGTTGGCAATTTAACAGATGTTGGGAGTGTCTATTACTTCAACAAATAGTCATTCCAACCGAGATAGTTGAGCTATCGACTATAAACTTAGCATTTGTGGGTAGACGACCCAATTCATTTTGTTATTTTTAGTTTGAATTGATTTTCTTTTAAATATCTCAATTAATATTGTTTATAATTTGTTGTTTAGGTGATTTGAAGCACCTAACCACAAGAATTTTGAGGCACAAAGAGGCCAAGACCATGGTACATCATCCCCAGGGTTGTGGGAATTGATTTGGAGTTGTGAAAAATGTAAGAATGGAAAAAAAATTAAAGTTGCAGAGAAGAATGACATCCCATGACCATGGCTTCCTAAAGCCTATGATCGTGAGATTGATATTAAACCTGCCTAAAATGAAAATGAAAAAACCAAGGAAGTGGTAGAAGCAAAACACATCCCATGATTGTGACCTTCCAAGGTCCATGGTCATGGCTTTTTATGCAGGGCTGGCAAATTTGATGGAAATAACCATTTGACTAGTCAACTAGAGGCCCACATCCGTGGCACTTAAGGCCATGACCGTGGCACCTCTGATACTATAAATGCATCATGTTTTGTCTCTCTCCTCACTTTTGCAAACCCTGGCCATCCTTATTTAAAACCCATGCTCTCAACCTCTCATCCCATGACCAAAATTCCATTTTCACCCAATTTTCTTCAAAGTTTCCTCAATTTTCATCAAATCACACACTAAAATGCCAAGAAGCAAGACGTTGGCTAAGAAATCTGAGGGAGAAAGCTTAAAAATAAGGAGGCAAGTTAAATCTTTATCTCCACCACCTCAAAGATAAAGCATGTATCAGAAAATTTATTTATGTGATGAAATCCAAAAAAAAAAAAGTTACCATGCATTAAGTGCTCGTAAAATGGTTCCTTCTATATTCATTGATGGTAATGTGATTAGAAAGTTAGGATGGAATGATCAATAACTTAAAATGTTCATGGATATGCAATGGATACTTTTTGCTAGCATGTATTATCCCACTTATGTTGAGTTAAAACTTGAATTTTTTTAGTACTTTTTGATTTATTCCACCGGATAGCAATGTTGTACATAATGGGAAGGTGGAATTTAGACTAGCCAATAGGAATTATAGTTGGCCTATAATTGAATTTGGACACGCAATTGGTCTAGTGGAATTGCAGGGAACTAGTGGAAAACTCTTGGATTTGATGAAAAAGAAACACAGACTAGATTATGAGGGATGGGCCTATTTAATAGCAAAATTTTTAAAGCCTCTAATTTTACAAACTCTTTTTACTGGTATATCCATGTTGCCTTAGCCAATACCATCTTTGGTAGAGGGGAGAGTCAATGCACTATAAATTCCAAAGAATTACATTTCCTTTACTATGCCATGAAAGAGAGACCTTTCAATGTCAATTTTTGGTTTGCTAAACAATGTGAGGAAGTGGTTAATCAATTCGAAAAAATTATTATAGGAGGGATGATTACCAAAATTGTTGAATATTTAAATATTAGTTATGATAATCTTACACCTATACCAGGTAAGACAACAATTGATATGGGTACCATTTTGGCTATGAGACTAATGGAGTAGAGAGGTAGAATGTATGTTGTATTAGGTCCACCTGATGCTGATATCCATATTGATGAGGAAGAATTAGTTAGAGAGGGAATTGAATTTGAGGAACCTGTAGACCAACCACAACCTCCTCCACCTTGGGTTGGTCCTTTTGTTCCTCCACCAAATACATATGAATATTTTGCTAACAGGCTTGATTCTTTTGAAAGTGAAATGAATTTCAGGAATGCAACTTAGGAGTAAAGATTTGATAACATGGAGAATATATTTGGCAGAGTGGAACATGACATTTGTACTATTTCTGTAATATCCTCATGTATACCTTAAAAGTTTTGATTATGTTATTGTTATATATTGGATTGAATATATGTGTTAAATTACAAGAGAAAAGAAGTTGGGAAAAGAATGTATAGGTATTTGTGTTTTGAGAAGAAAAGAGGGTGTAGAGAGAAGTGTATATGTTGTTTATATGGTTGTATAACTAACATATACATTGGTCAAAAGGGTTGGTCAATACAAGATGATATTTATTTGTGGCATGTGAAATTATATATATGGGTATATATGAGACAAAAGATTAATTAAATGGATGAAGGGCATGGAGGTAATTTTCTTTGGTTAAGTTGCATGGTGGAGATTAAAAGAAGAAAAGTGGTTGACTTGTTGGTATTTTCTTCTTTCTTTCTTGAAGAGGCCGGCCATTGAAGAAGAGAAAGAGCTAGGGAGGTGTTTGAAGTTCTATAATCAAATTGAAGAAGGAATCAAGGGTTTTGGTTAGAGATTTGTGGAATTTCTTCATTTAAGGTAAGTTTTCTCTTGATTTCTCTTGTTCTATTTGGAATTTTGTTTGAGTTTGATGGAGTGTGTTTGTGTATGGTGTGTGTAAAAGTGTTGAAATGGAATTAAAGATAAGAAGCTAGGTTGGTGTTGGTGATGGAAGAGTAAGAGTTGTGTTTAGTGAATTTTTTTCTGTTTTACAATTAGTAAAGGCTGTGACTTGTATGATTTTTAATTAATTATAGAAAAATGTTCTTGAAGTGAATTTTTGATATGTTGTGCCTCTATGAGTCTAGAATGACTGAAAAATATGTTAATTCGATTTTGGAATGGTTATGAGTTTAGAAAGATTATTTTTATTAGACCTGTTCCAGCAGGTACCTTAACTGAGACAGCTATATTTCGGGATTTTTAATAAAATGTAGAAAAATCATATCCAATTGAATTTTGGATATGTTGTTGCTTAGTGAGTCTAGTATTTGAGAAAAATAATTTGGAACCACGTTGATTGAATTTGATTTATGGAATTCACAAAGTTCAGAACTGCTGCCAGGATGCAGGGCAATTGGGGCAGTCTGGTTAGGTGAACTATTTGACCAAGATTTTGTGTTCAGTTTGATCTGAAATTTTAAAGGAATGATTTTAAGATACAAAACTAAATTCTGTAAAAATTTTAGAATTTTTAGTCAAGTAGATTATTTTATAAAATTTTTCAAAATAAGGATAAAATGGAGTCTTAAACCAGAATGTACTATTCATATGGTCATTTTGCTAATATTCCTTTGGATTAGGTTTTGAAGAGATTGGGTTGCATTAACCTAAATGTGGAGAATTCTTGGAAAGAAAAGAAATGTATAGATTGATGGGACTAGTTCTTGAGGTAAGTACCAATACATATGATTGTATTTAATTACATAATTTGAGGCTTAACACATTTGTTTGCAAATGTGTTAAGTGATCTATTATATTGTTAACATAATTGGACTAAGGTGATGATTGAATGATGTGAAGGATGTGAAGATCATTAACAAGGTAAGCATAAACCCTATTTGATTGTATATCCTTATATGTCATTGAACATTAACACATTGGGATGAAAGTGTTAAATAAGGTATTATATTGTGAATGTAAATGAAGAATATATATAAAGGATGAAATATGAAATGGGAAAGGTAGGAAGAAATGAGGATCATTCTTAAGGTATGTGCAATTTGTTATGATAAATGCTCTAGTAATGAATGATGTTAATGTGTTTTGAGAAGTGAGAAAATGTTATGTTATATGCATTGTGAATCTTGTGTATGGCAATGTATTATATGAATAATATACTTTGAAATGTGATATCAATGATGCTATATGTATCATATGGATTGAGATATGATATGATATGAAGCCATTGTGATTGGCTATGATAATTCAATTGAAAGAGATAAGGCATGTTGGCCTAATTGATGATGAGATTGATAATGAAATAATAAATGAATTGTTTGTTTAATATGTTATTCAGTTTCAGAGTTCTGGATTTGGGTGGCATGCCTAAGAAATGATGAAAGGTAACAGTCTTGCCGGGTTGAGGATCTCCTCATATGTGTTGAGTTGATGGTCCAAGAGACTGGGTCTGTTACACTATGAGAATTGTGAATATGAGATATATGATTTGTAACAGTCTTGCCGGGTTGAGGATCTCCTCATATGTGTTGAGTTGATGGTCCAAGAGACTGGGTCTGTTACACTATCCATGGATAGAGATACATGTATATACATTGCCTACGAGCGTGATGATTATGACTATGAACCAAAGCAGTAACTCTGAACTTTGAATAACATATTAGTGTTTTGGGCCCGAGTCTGTCTTTATTGTCAATGTGAAATGCAAGTATTGAAATATTGATTGTGAGTATTAATAATGAATTATGCTTGGTGAATTGTGAATAATATAATGTTATTAAGTGTAATATGTAAATGAATTGTGGTTGATGATAAAGGTTGTCTTTATTGGAAATATGATTTATGATTTGTATGATATGTAAATTGTGTATTGCAATAATGAGTGATATGTTGTGTAATGTGTGTATTGCAATAATGAGTGTATGATATGTAATGTGTGTATTGCAATAATAATTGGTATGATATGTAAAGTGTGTATTGCAATAATGGTTGGTGTGGTATATATATAATGTTGGGGTATTAATATATTGGTTTTGAGTATTGGTGATGCATTGGGGTTGGTGATAATATTATGTATATATATATACATCATATATGAAATTAGCTAGGATATATTAAAGATAAAATTAAAAAGAAAAGAAGATATGATAAGAACTAATTATATATTGAATCGATGTATCATTATATATCAATACTTCTATACTATATGTTTATATTTTATATTTGGACTACTAAGCTCTCGGGCTTAGCGCGGGTGTTTATTCGCGCAGGTATATAGATGGAAGATATGAAGTCTTTTGTTATGCCACAAGAAGAGTAAAGTTTGTCGAGACCAACTAGAGGGTAATGCATACATGTATAAATTTTAATTATGATGTATTTCTGACGAGAGAGTATTTATATGTATAAATGAAGTTTTAATAAAGATAATGATTTTGTAAATGTTATTTAAATTAAGGTATTATGGTTTGAACTCCGTTATAGGTTTTTAAAAGGTAACGAAAAGTGACATCCTTATACTTTATATATTTACTGTATGTATACTAGGTATATGCATAGTACTTATATAGGGTATCGGGGTGTTACAATTGTTTTGGTATCAGAGCTTAGGTTCGAGATTCTCGGCCTAAGTGAGATTAAAAAAAAAAATTTTTTTTGAAAAGTTTAAATAGAAATAAAAAGGAAAAGTTTTGAAATGAAATTTGTAATACGTGCATATGCATTGACATCTAGGTTGGTCTCGGATGTGGCATAATATAAATTGTAGAATATTTGTGTTATATGAGATGTTCAATATAGTTGATGATATATGTGTATACTATTTTGATGTGATGAGAAATTATGATTGTTGACAATGATGTTGGAAATGAATTATAATTGAGGCATAGTGCCTAATTGATTATGAGAAACGCATTGTGAAATGTAATGTGATATTTGTATATTAATGATGCATATGAAGAATGTCATGTTGTGTGCAACATGAAATGTAATGTTGATATTTATGAGTAATATTATGTAGGGCATAATGTGAATTGAAACATAAAGAAATAAAAAGGAGAATAAAGTTGAAAATAAGTAGCAATCAAAATCAAGATTAAAATATGTATTCTTTCCTTTATACTTTGAACCTCTTTATAATAATGTTTATGTTGAGGTTGTTAGACAGAGAAAATATTGCTGGATTGTTATTATTGAAAGATATGTTACTAAAATGAGGAAAGAATGGTGGAATAGTGAATGAGTTAGTTAGTATAGACAAAGTGTGATTATTTAAAGTTGGGATATATGTATATAAAATTAAGGTTTTGTTTAAAGGAAAAAGAGATGATATTGGTTAAGTAAGAAAATAAGTTGATATTGTTATTTTAATGCGAACATGGTAAATTCAATGTTAGAAATGTGAGATGCTTGGATATTGTGAAAGCTCATGGTAATGGTGATAATATGTGATATTTGAGATTTTTGAAGTGAGCTTTATGATTGTGGAAATTATATGTTTTAATATTGTTTTGTGATATATATTTGTAAGATGTTTTTAAAGTGATGATAGAAAAGATGAGTTTGGCAAATTGAAGCTTAAACGAAGTAGTAAATTGAGAAGTTAAAGTTTTAGTGGAATTTGATAAAGATTATTGGGATATTGATAGTTAACTGTATATGCAATGCATGAGCTAAGTGAAATGACTAGTATTGCATATGGAAGTAATATGAATTGAGTAATGTGATTGATAGTATGAGAATTTGTTTTGAAATAATCAAGGAAGTGGATAAGTAAATAGAAATGAGTTATTTTAAGTCATTTTACTGAACAGGGTAAGAATGAATATGGGAGTGTATTAAATATTTTTAAAGACGAAAGTGAAAGAGATGTCACATTGGGAATGTGACTGAGATGAATATGAAGTGTTACTATAGTCGGAATATATATGTTTGTAATGTGAATAAATACTTTATATCATATTGGAAGAATGAGAAGGATAGTGTTTAAAAGAAAATGATAAACACTAAATTTGTATTGAATGTATGAAAAAGGAAAATACTATAAGAGCATATAATTAAGTGTATACATGTATATGATATGTGAATTGAGTTTTCCAATATGAATGAAATTATGATATATAAACACATTTGTGAATCACATTATGAGGATGGCTTATGAAGATATATGTGGTATAATTATAGAATTAGTGATATGGAAAAACAATGTTATATGTATTAGTGGACCTAAGAGAGATTAGGTCTTGAACTGTGTAAAGCTAGATGGATTATGTGATGGAAGTGAGAATGGAAAGAACTTGAGTAATATTGGACAGTGGAAATTGTTATAATGAGTATTGAACTTGATGATTATATTATATTTAGAGTTTCAAAGTATTCACATATGAAAAGTTCTATATAATTATATTATAAGAGATTGTAGATGGATTAGAAATGAAGTGATGAATAGAAATTGTATAAGAACTGTATATGATTGAATATGTATATAGTAATATTGTTAAAGCATGAGTTAAGTTGATAAGGATCATATAAGCGAATACAAATTGGTTGAAACGAAGTTGGAATGTGTTAACTTCTGTTATACTAAAAATGTTAAGATTGAGAATAGAATTATAAAAGAACAGTATTGAATTGAAAGTTCTAGGTTTGAATATTAATCTCTTAAAGTCATGTGTTTTGTTCAGTATTTTGGATCGGTTAATTTGTTATCCATGGATTTGGATCTTAGATATAATGATTGTAATACGGATTTGGTGAGGTTGACAATTTTGTTTGAGAAGTATAGTTAAAAATTATGATGGTTAAAGTTGTACCTTATTATTATTTTTTTTTATGTTAAGAATTTGGTTATAACTGTGAAAAAAAAAATTAAAAAATTAAAAAATTTTGAAATGTGTTGAGTTATGGATAATATGACAAAAAGGTAATCAAAATAAATATACCAATGATAGGAAATGTGAAGAGTTAGTAAAAGGGAGAAATTATATTATATGAATGAAAGTTATACTGAATATGTTTATGGTATGTAACTTGAGGTTTAAGGGAATGAACTCAAAGTTTGAGTGAATGAATTATAGATATTAAGTATGATATAACATTTTTATGAGAATTGGTGGAAATTATACTAAGATAATAAAGAATAAACTATGTGTATATTAAAAGATATTAGAAGTGATTTGTTATCATGATGATTTGACTGAAAATAGATTGAAAGAGAGAATAAATTGAATATAAGTTTGCTCTTATGGAATTAAGTTATATTTATACTTATATGAAAATTGTGAAATTTCATGATAAGTTAGATTACTTAATCGTTGGTTGGAATTGAACAAGATTGGAACGTGGGTATATTGTGACAGATAGATTAATTGATCTGGATTTGGCTAAGATTATGGATCATTAATAAAATTTAATGTGTATAGTTGTATTAAGAAAATAGGTATTTACATGATAATGTATATGATGTAAATTTTAAAGTATGATTGGACATGAATGAGTGGAGTATAGTAGTTGTTAATCATGATAAGAAGAGAAAAAGATTGGTTATTTATAAAATAAGTTGAAAGATAATGTATTAATATGTAAGTTAAGTGAAAAGCATGCTAAAGAAATAACTCCATTTATGAAAAATCAGGATTTTGTTATCTATTAAGGGTGATAAATGTCTATTTAGACAGTGATTGTAATGAAGGGATAATTAATGTTCAGATATAAGTCAATGATTTTTAATGTTAAAGTTAAGAGAGTAATTATACAGAAGTGAAATAACAAAATATATTAAATATAAAGATTAGATGGAGTATAAGTGTACTATAGAATGATCTGATTCTTATATAAAGACATTAAAAAGAAATGTAATGAGTTCTTTTGAATGTTTGATTAAGGAAATAACAAGATGTATAAACATATAGAATGATGAGTTATGGAATTTAAAGAAGGTGGTTGATTCTAAAGAGGAGAGTTGAAGCTATATAATTTGATGATATAATGACTTAAGCGTATAATTAACTTCATATGGAAGTTAAGATGGTATAGTATTATGAATGGATTACAATTATGCTAGATAATTTCGAGGACGAAATTATTTAAGGGGGAGAGAATTGTAATATCCTCATGTATACCTTAAAAGTTTTGATTATGTTATTGTTATATATTGGATTGAATATATGTGTTAAATTACAAGAGAAAAGAAGTTGGGAAAAGAATGTATAGGTATTTGTGTTTTGAGAAGAAAAGAGGGTGTAGAGAGAAGTGTATATGTTGTTTATATGGTTGTATAACTAACATATACATTGGTCAAAAGGGTTGGTCAATACAAGATGATATTTATTTGTGGCATGTGAAATTATATATATGGGTATATATGAGACAAAAGATTAATTAAATGGATGAAGGGCATGGAGGTAATTTTCTTTGGTTAAGTTGCATGGTGGAGATTAAAAGAAGAAAAGTGGTTGACTTGTTGGTATTTTCTTCTTTCTTTCTTGAAGAGGCCGGCCATTGAAGAAGAGAAAGAGCTAGGGAGGTGTTTGAAGTTCTATAATCAAATTGAAGAAGGAATCAAGGGTTTTGGTTAGAGATTTGTGGAATTTCTTCATTTAAGGTAAGTTTTCTCTTGATTTCTCTTGTTCTATTTGGAATTTTGTTTGAGTTTGATGGAGTGTGTTTGTGTATGGTGTGTGTAAAAGTGTTGAAATGGAATTAAAGATAAGAAGCTAGGTTGGTGTTGGTGATGGAAGAGTAAGAGTTGTGTTTAGTGAATTTTTTTCTGTTTTACAATTAGTAAAGGCTGTGACTTGTATGATTTTTAATTAATTATAGAAAAATGTTCTTGAAGTGAATTTTTGATATGTTGTGCCTCTATGAGTCTAGAATGACTGAAAAATATGTTAATTCGATTTTGGAATGGTTATGAGTTTAGAAAGATTATTTTTATTAGACCTGTTCCAGCAGGTACCTTAACTGAGACAGCTATATTTCGGGATTTTTAATAAAATGTAGAAAAATCATATCCAATTGAATTTTGGATATGTTGTTGCTTAGTGAGTCTAGTATTTGAGAAAAATAATTTGGAACCACGTTGATTGAATTTGATTTATGGAATTCACAAAGTTCAGAACTGCTGCCAGGATGCAGGGCAATTGGGGCAGTCTGGTTAGGTGAACTATTTGACCAAGATTTTGTGTTCAGTTTGATCTGAAATTTTAAAGGAATGATTTTAAGATACAAAACTAAATTCTGTAAAAATTTTAGAATTTTTAGTCAAGTAGATTATTTTATAAAATTTTTCAAAATAAGGATAAAATGGAGTCTTAAACCAGAATGTACTATTCATATGGTCATTTTGCTAATATTCCTTTGGATTAGGTTTTGAAGAGATTGGGTTGCATTAACCTAAATGTGGAGAATTCTTGGAAAGAAAAGAAATGTATAGATTGATGGGACTAGTTCTTGAGGTAAGTACCAATACATATGATTGTATTTAATTACATAATTTGAGGCTTAACACATTTGTTTGCAAATGTGTTACGTGATCTATTATATTGTTAACATAATTGGACTAAGGTGATGATTGAATGATGTGAAGGATGTGAAGATCATTAACAAGGTAAGCATAAACCCTATTTGATTGTATATCCTTATATGTCTTTGAACATTAACACATTGGGATGAAAGTGTTAAATAAGGTATTATATTGTGAATGTAAATGAAGAATATATATAAAGGATGAAATATGAAATGGGAAAGGTAGGAAGAAATGAGGATCATTCTTAAGGTATGTGCAATTTGTTATGATAAATGCTCTAGTAATGAATGATGTTAATGTGTTTTGAGAAGTGAGAAAATGTTATGTTATATGCATTGTGAATCTTGTGTATGGCAATGTATTATATGAATAATATACTTTGAAATGTGATATCAATGATGCTATATGTATCATATGGATTGAGATATGATATGATATGAAGCCATTGTGATTGGCTATGATAATTCAATTGAAAGAGATAAGGCATGTTGGCCTAATTGATGATGAGATTGATAATGAAATAATAAATGAATTGTTTGTTTAATATGTTATTCAGTTTCAGAGTTCTGGATTTGGGTGGCATGCCTAAGAAATGATGAAAGGTAACAGTCTTGCCGGGTTGAGGATCTCCTCATATGTGTTGAGTTGATGGTCCAAGAGACTGGGTCTGTTACACTATGAGAATTGTGAATATGAGATATATGATTTGTAACAGTCTTGCCGGGTTGAGGATCTCCTCATATGTGTTGAGTTGATGGTCCAAGAGACTGGGTCTGTTACACTATCCATGGATAGAGATACATGTATATACATTGCCTACGGGCGTGATGATTGTGACTATGAACCAAAGCAGTAACTCTGAACTTTGAATAACATATTAGTGTTTTGGGCCCGAGTCTGTCTTTATTGTCAATGTGAAATGCAAGTATTGAAATATTGATTGTGAGTATTAATAATGAATTATGCTTGGTGAATTGTGAATAATATAATGTTATTAAGTGTAATATGTAAATGAATTGTGGTTGATGATAAAGGTTGTCTTTATTGGAAATATGATTTATGATTTGTATGATATGTAAATTGTGTATTGCAATAATGAGTGATATGTTGTGTAATGTGTGTATTGCAATAATGAGTGTATGATATGTAATATGTGTATTGCAATAATAATTGGTATGATATGTAAAGTGTGTATTGCAATAATGGTTGGTGTGGTATATATATAATGTTGGGGTATTAATATATTGGTTTTGAGTATTGGTGATGCATTGGGGTTGGTGATAATATTATGTATATATATACATCATATATGAAATTAGCTAGGATATATTAAAGATAAAATTAAAAAGAAAAGAAGATATGATAAGAACTAATTATATATTGAATCGATGTATCATTATATATCAATACTTCTATACTATATGTTTATATTTTATATTTGGACTACTAAGCTCTCGGGCTTAGCGCGGGTGTTTATTCGCGCAGGTATATAGATGGAAGATATGAAGTCTTTTGTTATGCCACAAGAAGAGTAAAGTTTGTCGAGACCAACTAGAGGGTAATGCATACATGTATAAATTTTAATTATGATGTATTTCTGACGAGAGAGTATTTATATGTATAAATGAAGTTTTAATAAAGATAATGATTTTGTAAATGTTATTTAAATTAAGGTATTATGGTTTGAACTCTGTTACAGGTTTTTAAAAGGTAACGAAAAGTGACATCCTTATACTTTATATATTTACTGTATGTATACTAGGTATATGCATAGTACTTATATAGGGTATCGGGGTGTTACAATTTCTACCCAGATGACTGGACTAAGTGAGAAGTTCAACACATTATTTGCCTAGTTCGAACTATATTATCCACCTCCACAGTAGCCCCTCCACCTAGTAATGGTGATGATGCCGGTGACCACTAAGGACAGTGGTGTTTCACATTTTAGGGAGTTCTTCCTCTATTTATTGATAATTTTGCAAAACTAGTGGTACTTTGTTCTTATGGTACTTTGATTTTATGTTTTTGAATATTTTATTATGCTTGTTTTTGATATGGATGACTTATGGTTTTATTTTGGATTGTTATTACATATTAGGAATGGTTTAATATTTATAATTATGTGTGTTTTTCACTTATTATGAATGAAACTTGTATATGTATTTGTGTTTGAATAATTGAAGTTCACTATAGATTTCTTATACGTGCTTTTATTTGTTTAAAATTTTTAATTAAAATTTCTGAAATTTAAGGTCAAAATTTTGTAGAATAATAATACTTCATGGATTTCTAACCAAATGAGCATTTGAAAATTAATTAAAAGTTATTGGTTATTAAATTTTTAGAATAAGTTTATATTCTTTCACATTATTTTCTACCTAGGCCTATAACATGTTTTAAAGAGCTTTTGAGGTGAAATTGAACCTTGCTAAGTTGAGGGAAAATGATTTAGATATTGTTTGTTCAACCAAACTCTTATACCCACCAATTTTAACATTGCCCCTAGTTTTCCCCTTTGAGCCTAAAATAAAATTTTAGCTTGAGTTCTTCTTTGACTAAAATAGCCAAATCAACTACCCTTTTCAAGGTTGATTATCTTTTAAAAATTTTCTCAAAATAAAATTATTCATTTAAGAACAATAAAGCATAGAAAATTCTCCTTTAAAATCTACAATTGACTCCTAAGTTTAAAGTTCGGGGGAATCTACAAAGCTATTTAAAAAATTAAATCCCTAAGAGGAGAGAAAGGAGTTAAGAAAGGAGCAAAGATCCATGAAACCTCTATAAGAGCTACACTTAATTGTATGAGAATATTTGAAAAGATAAGTAACTTATTTCTTGTTAGGCCTCACCTTTATAGACCCCATTGCAAGCCAATCAAATTCATTTTGATTTCCCTTGAATTAGTGTGGTCTATTAGTGGAGAAAGCATAATTAAGCATGCATATGAGGCTAGGCTAAGATTACATAAAAAAAAAATATTTGCTTATCTAAAGTTTGATAATTGATTACAATTAATTAAATTTCTCGAGTGAAGGAGGTAAGAATGAAGGAGGTAGAGTTATGAAGCTAAATTAAGACCTAAATTTTGAAGTTTAATTGTTTAAATTTTTTGCATATAAACTCAACATATAAAGGAATCTATAGTGCCAAACTTCAATTGCTTGAGGAAAAGCAATGATTTAAGTTTGAGGGAGTTTGATAGAGTGAAATTATGATCAATATGTTGTGTAATTCTAACCATGATTTTAATTATTTTCCAATTGAATTTGATGTATTTTGTTTATTTGAGTTAGAATTATCTTATTTTAGCTTACAAAAGCAAGAAACAAGGTTTTTAATGGTTAGTGGTACAAAGTTCAAGAAAAGTAAGCACAATTAAAGAAAATACAAAAGCAACACCCAAAGCCCTTTAGAGCCATGACCCTGGGATTCAAATTGAGTCTGCCACATAAAAATTGAAGAAAAACAAAAGTTTGGGAAGAAAAGTAAATGCCACGACCATGGCATTTGAGGACCACGATTGTGGACTTCATTTGCCTATTGCCTGAGCCGAGAAGAGGAAGAAAATTCAAAATTTACAGCCTACATTTAAACTCCATGATCATAGCATTCAAACACCATGATAGCGGCCCACTTAGTCACCATTTACAGTTGGACAATCTCTCGAAGCAGTCCATTCCAACCTAGGCTATGACTGTAGCACTCATATGCCATGACCATGGGGGTGAAATCTATGACTTTTAGCAAAAAAAGTTTAACTTTGAAGATCTAAACAATTGTATAAAGTTGTGTTCATGCATTTGATAGCTTGCCACCACCAAGAAGCTTCCAAGCATTCTATATAAACACCTTTCCTCCAAGGATCCAAGGATAACAAATGAGATTGAAGTTACAATGAGTTAATAGACAAGTGAGAGTTAGATACAAGAAAGATTATCATAAGGCTAGATATTTGTTCTTAAACATGTATTAATTAAGCTTTAGTCTTTCTTTTAAGAAAAGAGTGAATTTAGGATTTAAGGAAGAGATTCAAGAATCCAAGTGGAATTCTTCTTCAATACCATGAACTAGAGTTTGTTCTGTCTTGTTAATATAATTTCAATTAATGTTTATTGCATTTTTATTTCCAATATGAGGAACTAAACTCTACTTAGGGTTGGTCCCTTATATTGAATTTATTATGGAATAACATATACCTATTTGATTTAGCTAAGTTTGTTATCTTTGATCTTAATGTTTTTATTATCTGGCCAATAATTAATTAAATTGAGGTGTTATGTGAAGGAGTGAGAGTGAAAGCATAACATTTATCCAATGAGATAACAATCTTAAGGAAGTTTTTCACTTAAAGATAAGGTTAAACCCTAAAGAGGTTTATTCGAGATTCTCACAAAATCTAATGAATTGATTTAATTACTTTTGATCACGAGAGTAGGCGTAACAATTAAATTGATATTAGTTTTAGTGCTTGAGAGATACTAAGGCTTAATTAAGGAGAATCAAACCATTAATCAAAAGGGAAACTAAACTAAATCGATAATTTAGAAGATACATAATAAATTGATAAAAGTGACAAAATCCTAAGCTTTATATTATTAGATTTAAAGAAATTCAATTTTTATTTAAATTTCAATTTAATTAGAAATCAAATTTTTTTATCCAAATAATAATAAGATTAATTATTTGGTACTTAAAATAACCCTCCTCGTGGGAAGGATACTCTACTCATCACTTTATTAGTTGATACGACCTGTGCACTTGCAGGTAGCAATGCTCGAGTCCTAACGATTACCGACAAAAAAGATAAGAAAATTCAATAGTTCAAAGAAGGACTCAAGTTTGAGATGAAGTAAGAGCTTGAAGAAGTGAAGAGGTTTTCTAGAGATGGACAAGGTTTTGAATGAAAATTAGATCTCAAATCACTTACCTTGATAGGGGAAAGAACTATTGCACAATATATTCAAGCTGCCAAATTTGTTTAAGTTTAATAGTATAGGGGATCACAAGATGCATGCAAGGAAATATGAAACCTTAATGAGTATAATGAACCTTCCTAAGAGAAAAATCATAGTTCTTATTGTAGCAACCCTTCCCAACCTACGTGTGTAAGCTGAGTAGAGGCGCCACACTATCCTAATGTTGCTACCACTTTTACTTAGTCAAATTTTTGTTCCGATTTTTACATAAATTTTGCCATAGTTTCGCCTAAAAATTCAATCCCAAGTGTTGACAAAACTGGTTTTTTCTGATTTTTGAAAACATTTTTACACAAACCAATGCAAACAAAATCATTCTCAGTACACTTCCAATAAATCCCCCTTATAACGTCAACTACAACCTGCAAAAAGGATTTACACTTCTAGTACAAAATAAAGTAAAGGTTTATTATGAAATATAGTAGATAAAATATTTGTTCACTATGCAATGGAAAGTAACAATATTTACAAATTCATATACATCAAAACTCAAGTTTTACAACACATAAAATTTATACATGTTTGGCAGTTAGTCTTCGATCTTAAAGCCCACTATTCACTCTTCAAAATCTAGGCTCGACTCGGTCTAGAGGAACTCTCTGGTTCTTCCCTGTCACCTGCGCGAAGAATCACATTCGCGCTAAGGCAACGGCTTAGTGGTACAAACTACAGTGCTATGATGCTTTAATGCCATGCTAATGTCACACAATCAAGATTCAAGATCAATTCAAGAGAATATTATATTTCACAATCTTACATTATTTAATAATTAATCAAAACATTCATGATTCACATTGAAAACAAAGACAAGCATGGTCCCACAAGACACTAATATGTTATTCAAAGTTCAGAGTTACTGCTTTGGTCTATAATCACAATCATTAAGCCCGTAGGCGATATATCTATCTCTATCCATGGATAGGGTAACAGACCCAGTCTCTTGGACCTCAACTCATTAAACTCGAGGAAATCCTCGACCCTGCAAGACTGTTACCTGTAACAGACCCAGTCTCTTAGACCTCAACCCTGATAAACCAAGGAGATCCTCAACCCGGCAAGACTGTTACTATAATTCACATTTCACATTTATCAACTGTAATCGGCTTACGACCGGTCTTTTCACCTATCCAGTACTTTATAGGCATGCCACCAAACCCAAAACTCTGAAGGTTGAATAAAAAATTAAACACAAAATTCTTTTCATTTATATCTTTATACATTTCTTTCTCAATTCATTTCATTCTCATAAGCAAATTAGGCAACCATGCCTCAATCATCTCATTTGCATCATCACATCTTGCACATTTCACATTTCGTTATATTTCAAATCACATTAATCAATTCATTATTCAAATGGATATAATCAATGGCATTAACACATATTTTACATGCTCATCACAACATTCACATTATACCAAACATAACATTATTAATATACGTCCACAATGCATTAGATTCCTTATCACATTTATGATCAAATATGTCTCAAGTCTCAATATCATATGAATGTATGCAATAATGTAGTTTGTACTTACCTTAAAACCAACTCACACCAATCTATACACTTACTCTTCCAAGAATCCTCAACACTTAGGTTAGGACAATTCAACCTCTTCACAACCTAATCCAAAAGGAATATTAGCAAAATGACCATATGAATAGTAAATTCTGGTTTTAGACTCCACTTTATCCTTATTTTGAAAAATTGTATAAAATAATCTACTTGACTAAAAACTCTAAAATTTTTACAGAACTAAATTTTACATCTTAAAATAATTCCTTTAAAATTTCAGATCAAACTGAACACAAAATCTTGTTCAAATAGGAACACCCAACCAGACTGCTCCAATTGCCCTGCATCCTGGCAGCAGTTCTGAACTTTGTGAATTCCATGAATTAAATTCAATCAACGTGGTTCCAAATTATTTTTCTCAAATACTAGACTCACTAAGAAATAACATATCCAAAATTCAATTGGAAATTATTTTTCTACATTTTATTAAAAATCCCGAAAGATAGCTGTCTCAGTTAAGGTACCTGCTGGAACAGGTCTAATAAAAATAATCTTTCCAATGTCATAACCATTCCAAAATCGAATCAACATATTTTTCAGTCATTCTAGACTCATAGAGCCACAAAATATCAAAAATTCACTTCAAGAACATTTTTCTATATTTAATTAAAAATCATAAAAGTCACAGCCTTTACTAATTGTAAAACAGAAAAAATTTCACTAAACACAACTCTTACTCTTCCATCACCAACACCAACCTAACTTCTTATCTTTAATTCCATTTCCATCACATACAAACACACCACAAGCAATCCTAACCATATTATCAACAACACTTCATCAAACTCAAAAATAACTTCAAAAACAACAAGAGCAATCAAGAGAGAACTTACCAAAATAATGAAATTTCTTGAAATTCCAACTTGTTTATTTGAAATCTCCTTTGAATTTGATCTTAGATAATCAAACTCTATCTTGCTCTCTTAACTTTGGAGTACCCGGCCAAGAAAAGAAAAAGAAGAAAAATGAAAAGGAAATTAAAGACAAAGTCAAAGTTCTCATCTCTTTAAACCTCCACCAAGCAATCTAAAAAGAAAATTACTAAAATACCCTCTTCTATATATCTTAACTCCCTTTTACTTATTTGTCCTTTTTAGTAATTTCATAAATAACCAAAATAAATATCTTCTTCCTTTGACCATCCATTTGACTTGTATATATGTTATATATATATCCATATATACAACATATACACTCCTTTTTAAATTATTTTCTCTTTCCAGTAACATATACATTTTAATTCAAATAAAACAACAATTATACTAAAACTTCTAGGGCACATTTTGGGATATTACACTTATTGTAATTAGAAGGAGCAATAGTAAATTGACATCACATTTTGGAAAAATCTATTACTCCATATTAGGCTAAACTAGTAAGCGCATTCACCAAAAAATATTCCTACAATACTTATATCAAGGTTACCCTTCATGATCTTGAACATGCCTAGCAAAAAATTGACAAAAGCTTCCTGGACTTTCTTCTAAGGTGGAGAAATAAGATTACAGAAATGAGGGTAGTGTCCTTGAGAAGAGACCATGTGAAAATAGTAGTAGATAATACCCTCCCTTATATTAATAATAAGTCATAGTATATTCTACCTAAGACAATTTTAAATGTCTATAATGTGGTCTTAATGGTAGAACATGTTATGAGCAAAAAAAAAAGAAAAAAAAAAGATACCATATCAGCAAAGGATAACTTATAAGCTAAGGACAAATCTTATGATGAACAAAATGCTAAATTGGTTGACATCCATGCCATAAGAAATAAAAGAGTCTCCAACCTAGGAACTCTATGTCTGAGGTATTGGAGAAATGGAGCAAGATAATTTCAAAGTCATTGACTCTTGGACCATTGCCAAATGCCTCTTGCAAATTGGAATTTAAAGGCCTATTACAAAATCTACAAAAACATTAGGGCATGACAAGGTTGTTGAATTTGTCAATTAAAGAATGAGATTCAAGAACTGATAGATGATGATAACCTTTAAGATCCCAAAGAGCCACCTAATCATCAAGAATAACCCTCCTCCAAATTACCATATGATCCCATCTCAATGAAGTGTTTTAGCCATTAGTTTAGGGTTTAGTGAAGATTATGTTCTATGATCTATGGGGCATAACCAACACTACAATCTTGACCGTGAACATATTAGATAGTAGTACTAGGGAAGAAGGGTGGATACCTTTTGGGAAGAATGTGATTATCTAAAGTGGTTGCTTTATGGTGAAGATTAGAAAGAAAAGGAAACACCCAAAAGAAGATGCTAAGAAATAAGATGAGGAGGACCTAGTTTTGAAGCAATTAAAGAGAAAACAATTAAATGCTAGCATTTGGGACATACTAATGCCTCCAAGAAACATAAAGAAGTAATCATGAAAGAGTCAGACAATATGTGCATTTTCACCATAATAACTCCTGATGAAGTGGTGAATTGTATAGTTGAGAGGTCATCACCTTTTATTGATAAAGATCCTCCTATGGAAGGGAAGAAGCATAATAAACCTCTTCATATACAAGCTAAGATCAAGGGAAACAAAATTTCTTGAGTAATGATTATTAAGTGATATGCCATCAGTGTTCTTCCAACTAAGTTGATGACAATAATTAGTGAAGGAAGATCTCAAGCCCTTAAATTTTGTAATTAAGGCACATGATGACACCAAAAGAAGTATTGACATGAACATTTTTAGTAAATGGACTAGAGACCCGCTCACCTTTACACATGATACCAACCCCTTAGAAAGTAAAATCAAATTCTTGCCAAGTCCTTGACCCAATCCCAACCTATGGAAGAGAACCTTCAAATTAACTACTTCAAAGAAATTGCCTTTGTTGTAGAAATAGTGATCCAACAAGAACTAAGAATAAGAGAAAGATAAACTATTAAGAAAATGTAAATTCAATATCAATAATGTTTAACTCTTTAAAACATTAAAGGAGCATTTAAATAGGTTACAAGATTAAGGAAACCCTAAGTCGGGGTGTTTAAAAACAAGAACACCCTTAACCTTATCCTTAACCTTAAACCACTAAACTAACTTAGCAAACCTTTATGCCTTAAACTAATGTAGCTTAATATTACCATAGTTCTTATGTTAGAACCCCGAGCCTAGCTATCTACAAGTGCACATGTCATATCAAGTAATAAAGTGATGAGTAGAGTATTATTCCCATGAGGAGGGTTATTCTAAACACCAAATAATTAAATAATTTATTATTTTGATAATAAAGGTTGATTTATGATTAAATTAAACTTAAATAAATTTAATTGCTTTGAAATAGATATAATTATTTTAAGCTTAGGGTTAAGTCACCTTTTATTTTTTTATTATGGATTTTCTAAAGTATTGATTTAGTTTAGTTTCCATTTTGATTAATGGTTGGATTATCCTAAATCAAGATTTAGTCTCTCTCAAATACTAAAATTAATATCAATTTAATTGTTACGTCTACTCTTATGATCATAAATAATTAAATCAATTCATTAAATTTTGAGAGAATATTAAATCAACCTCTTAAGGGTTTAACCTTATCTCTAAGTGAAAAACTTACTTAAGATTGTTATCTCCATGGACTAATGTTATACTTCCACTGTCACTCCTTCACACATCATCTCAATTTAATTAATTATTGGCTCGATAATTAAAGCATTAAGATCAAAGATAACAAAAAAAATAAAAAAAATGAACTCAATTAAATCAAATAATCATATAGTATTCCATAATAAATTTAATATAAGGGACCAACTCTAAATAGATTTTAGTTCCTCACATTTGAAAAAAAAACAAATAAACATTAATTGAAAACTGTGAGCGGGGATTTTCGCCTCTACTCCAATGTGGAATGGTTCTTGTGACTTTGACACTGTTACGCTCGGGGCCTTAGAGAACACGGGCCTAAACCCAGAGAAAATGGAGCCACCACCCTGACAGGCCAAGAAAAAAAAAGGGTGGATGACTCGATTCCTGAGGAATTCCTAACCCCCTAATGGGTTTGGAAAGTTGGGTACATGTGGGGAAGGTGAGAATAACCCAACACCCCCACAATGCCCGGTTCATTGCAACTTGCCTCCTTTTCAGGTGTTAATATTATAAAATTCTTAATTAATATGATATAATCAATACTACATGCAATAATTAAAATAAGAGCATCATTGTATTAAAATCAAAGCAATGTTCAAATAAAACAAATAAATAAACACCCATCCGAGGATGGAAACATGTCCTTACATTGTCCATGTCTAAAACTAAATAGGACACCCATCGAAAGGTGAAAACATATCCTTTAGATTTATCCCAAAATATGGAAATAATTTAAATTACATAAAGCTTAATTAATGAGGTACCCACAAAGTGGAAACATAACTCTTACATTATTAATACCAAGATAAACAAATAATAATAATAATAAAGAAAACATCCATCCATGATAAATTAAACAAATCAAACATCGAAATCAAATAAATCAATCATCAAAACATATAATAAACATGCATCTAACTTAAATAAAATAATAAATAAATATATAAATCTAGGTTTACATCTTGAATTAGGGTTTCTTGAATGAAATTAGGGTTTAGATGGCTTATGTTTAACAATTAAGATTTTAGGGTTTTGTATTTAGAAAATAGGGTTTGATTTATAGAACTAATATTATTATTATTTAAAAAATATTAAGCTACTATGTAATTTAAGAAAAAAGGATTAATTATGGTTTAGTTTTATAAACTAGGATTTTAATTAAAAACTAACATTATTATTATTATTCACAAAGAATTATGACTACTGTATAATTTAAATCAAGGTTTGTGAAATAATTTCTATGAAAATAATTACTAGGGTTTAAGGTTTACTGTATTGATGAGGGTTTGAGAAAATGGATTAAAGTTTAATGATTATATTATTTACTTAAATTAAAAACTTAGCTATTGTATTAAACAAAATTAAAAAAGAATTTGATGATAGATAGTGTGATGAGATTTTTAAGGGTGGAGATGATTGTTGATTAAATAAAAAAATTAGATAAACATACCTACTAATGGTGCATCTATGCTACGCAGTGTTACCGCAAGTGCACGGGTCGCTCAACTAATAAAATAGTGAGTAAAATATTATTTCACTGGGGACAAGATCAAATATTAGTGCAAATTTCAACTGTTGTTTAGAGAATCAATAGCTTGTGTGATGATTAAAATAAAAGATGACTTAATTGATAAACTAAAGTGAATAAAAATTGAAGAACAAAAGTTGATGATGAAAATACTATCCAGATATTGAATCCCACTAGCCATAAAAAGCATTTATGAATATCAATTCAATTAAATCAAATAATAGAGCTGAATTGGCATTCCCCTAAATTAAATTAAAGCCTCTCTCAAGTGAATTAATCCCTAATCACTAAGTAGAATGCTAGGAATCTCTTCTTAAGCATAATTAAATAGATCTTGAAATAAGAACAAGGAACTTTAAACCTAAAGGTCTTGTAAGTCTATCTCTAGCACTCTAATCAACCCTCAATTCTATTGAGCATTCTATTCATATCAAGCTTTCTCATGTTAATAATATGAAAATTTCAACCAATCAATAAGCATGCTATTATAAATTAGAAATAAGAAATTAAGAATTAAAAGGATAAAACAACTCAATCAATTGATTTAATTTAATAAGAACTATTCAATCCATACAATAAAGCTAGGGTTCATCAATATCTAGATAGATAAAATGTTTAGCTCATGTTCATAACCAGAAAACCAAAATAAAGGAAATAAGTAAAAGAATTCAAACAATCCATAATAAATTATTTGTGTTTCTTCACTTCAATCCTCGAATCTTATATTAAATCTCGCATGAAATGGGTCTTCACCTTCACTCTTAGCTGCCAAAAATTCTCTTTTTCTCAGGAGGTCGGCTCTGAAAATAAAACTAGATCTCTAATTTTCTCTTTAGCTCATATTTTATAGCCTAGAGATTTTTGCCTGACACACCCGTGTCTGTGGGCTTGTCAACGGTGCTATTTCAAACTTTAATGACATGGGCAGTGACACACCCATGTAATTGGGTGTGTCGTTACTACTGCAATGCTGGGTTAGGGACATGGTCAAGGACACTATCATGTCATTGGGCATGTTACAGCTTCTATAAGTCGGGAGTAATGGCACGTTCAGTGACACGCCCATGTCTCTAAGAGTGTCAAAGCTTCTGTATAGTAGTTGAATGACATAGCCACTGACATGCCCATGTCACTGGGTGTGTCACTTGAAGAATTTGCCCAAAATAGCTTCTTTCCTTGTCTTTCATCCTTGATTTCAGCTTAAATAACCTTAAGGTCCTCGCATATCAAAAGTTCATGTAATCAACCCTAATAAACACTTGAACAAACAAATTAAACTCAATTTGATAATAAATATATTAAGAAGTAGGGGCAAAAATATTATCAATTATACACTTATCAAATTCCTCCACACTTGAGTTTTTGTTTGTCCTCAAGCAAACCAAATCACTATAATAGGCAGAAATCATCCGTGAACACCTCTGTGATATCCTCAATGAGCTCATCAAAGATTGCCAACATGCACCATTGAAAAGTTACACGTGCATTGTATAATCCAAATGGCATCCTTCGATATGCGAATGTCCCATATGGGCAGGTGAATGTGGTTTTCTCTTAGTCTTCTGGAGCAATAGGAACTTGGAAGTAGCCTGAAAGGCCATCTAAAAAGCAGTAATACTCATGCCTAGAAAATCTATCCAACATCTTATCAATGAAGGGAAAAGGAAAATGGTCCTTCCTAGTTGCATCATTCAAGTTTCGGTAGTTGATGCAAACCCTCAAACTGGTAATTGTTCTTGTTGAAATTAGCTCATTATTTTCATTAGGAACCACCGTTGTCCCTCCTTTCTTTGGTACTACTTGAACCGGGCTCACCCAAGAGTTATCCAAAATTTGATAATAATTCCAGCATCAAGTAGCTTGATTACTTCAGCTTTAACTACTTCTTTTATCTTAGGGTTTAGTCTCCGTTGTGGTTGCACCACTGGCTTAAACTCATCCTCCATCAGTATTTTGTGAGTGCAATAGGATGGACTAATACCCTTGATGTCTGCTATCTTCCAAGCTATAACCTGCTTATGTTTTTGCAATAACTCAATGAGTTTTACCTTCTACTCAGAAGATAGGTGGGAACTCAAAATAATTGGTAATTTATTCTCCTCTCCCAGGAATCCATACTCAAGATGATTTGGAAGGATCTTGAGTTCTTAATTGGGTGGATCAATCATAGATGGTCGCAGCTTCTGTTCTTTTGGCATTTCAATGGTTTCATATGCCTGACTCTTAAATGATTTGCTTCGAGATAAGCAAGCTTCTCCAGTGCTTCCTGATTCTCAACATTATCCTGCAATAAACATAACTCAAAGGGATCCTTGGAAACAACATTAGTAACACAATTTAATGTTTCATGCTCAATGATATCATTGCATGAATCCACCTCATTGAGTGTAAGTGGGTGCTTCATAGCATAATATGTATTAAAAACAACATTCTCATTTCCCATTCTTAAGGTCAATGTGCCATCATGGACATCGATAAGGGCATAGGCTATATTAAAAAATGGCCTACCAAAGATAAACGAAACATTTGCATCCTTATCTACATCAATGACAACGAAATCATTGGGGAAAATGAAATCCTCGACTTTTACCAACACATCCTCTATAAAGCCACGAGGGTGAATTACTGACATATCAGCAAGTTAAATGGTCATGAGTGTTGGTTTAGGTTCTCCGACACCTAACTCTTTAAACATCTTATATGGCATAACACTTATGCTAGCCCCCAAGTCAACCAATGCACTTTGAACTTCAAGATTATGTATCAAACATGGAATAGTAAAACTACCAGGATCTTTTAATTTCTTATGCAACCTCTTCTGGAAAATTGTTAAACTCTTTTCTAACAATTGCACCAAAGATACTTCCTCAAGTTTCCTTTTGTTAGAAAGGGTATCTTTAAAAAATTTAGCATATTTGGACATCTGCGATAAAGCTTCAGCAAATGAAATATTAATGTGTAGTTGTTTAAAGAGTTCAAGGAACTTACCCAACTGAGCATCCATCTTGTCCTTGTTCAACCTTGCTGGATATGGCACTTGAGGTTGGTATTCCTTCACTACTGGACTGGGTTCTTGAGGTTGATTTCCTTTCTCATTTTCCACTGCAGCCTTCTCACCTGAAGCTATAGGAGGATTATCTTCTTCTTCTTTCTATGTCTCAACCTCTTTTTCTTGTGACTCAGCTTCTTTTTCAATCACACCACCCTTAATTTCCATTCCACTCCTTAGAGTAATTGCCTTCAGCTGTTCCTTCGGGTTTGCCTTAGTATTGCTAAGTAAACTCCCTTGTGGTCGTTCACTGAGTAACTTGGCAATTTGCCCCACCTGATTTCCAAATTGTGAATGGAGGCTTGCTGATTTCTAAGGGTAGTTTCTGTTGACTGGAATCTAGTTTTTGAAGCTGCTATAAACTTCTCCATCATTTCCTCCAAATTACTCTTTCTTAGAGGGGCAACTTATTGATGTTGAGGCTGCTGAAATCCAGGGGGAGGCCTTAGATTATTCTGATTATTCTAGGAGAAATTAGGATGATTTCTCCACCCTGGATTATATGTGTTGCTATAGGGGTTGTTCTACTATTGCCTAGGAATGTTTCCAACATGATCCATCTATTCTTGTCTAGCAAACATATTGCCACTTTGGCAATCTTGACTTTGATTTCCACCCCCACAGCATTCACAAGACATCACTTGCATTGATTTTCCTGAATATGAAGATAAAGAATGTATCTTTTTATTCATTGCTTCTAGCTGTGCTGTCAGAGTAACCACGAGATCCAATTGATGTGAACCAGTGACCCTCAATTTTCCTTGTTCCCTTGGAGTTTTCAATTGATAATTGGTAAGGTCCATATCTTCAATCAAATCCCTTGCTTGTTCAGGTGTCTTATTATTTATGGTACCTTCATTAGCTACATTGATGGACTGCTTACTTGCATAATTTCATCCATTGTAGGAAGTTTGAATTTGTAACCACAGCAGAAGTCCATGATGAGGACACCTTCTCAATAAATCTTTGAACCTTTCCCAAGCATCATAAAGAGTCTCACCATCTAACTGGAGAAAAGATGAAATATCATTCCTCAACTTGGCAGTCTTGGACGGTGGAAAATATTTTTCTAAGAATTTTTCTACCAATTGACCCCATGTGGTGAAAGTGTTTGGGGGGAAAGATTCAGCCATTTCTTCGGTTGATCTCTAAGCATGAATGGGAACAACCTCAGTCTAATTCCATCTTCGGAGACATTTTGTATCTTGAATGTGTCACATATTTCCAGAAAAGTCTCAATATGTGCATTAGGATCTTCATCTGGGAATCCATCAAATTGACAAGTCTACTGCACCATTTGAATTGCATTTATCTTTATCTCAAATTTGTTTATAGCAACTACCGGTCTCTGTATACTTGAATCGGTCCCATTAAGAGTGGGCCTAGCAAATTCTTGCGTTGTCCTTTGCTCATTTCCAACCATCACTTCAAGTTCTTCTTTTGAGCTGAGATCTTCAAAGTTTGGTTCTGTTTCTGCCAGAATACTTCCCCTTCTTCCTTTTGCTTTCTCCTCAATGTTCTCTCTAGCTCTTGATCTAATTCAAGTAATTGGGAAGAGCTAGCTCTGGTCATAAATGGGAAGAAGTACCTAGAATGACAATCAACAAGCAAGAACTAATGTTAAAATAAATAAAAATAAAAACTAAATCAACAGTCTTGATTATATTACTAGTATTGAAAACCGTTGTCCCCGGCAACGGCGCCAAAAACTTGATGGTGAATCTATGCTATCGCAGTGTTACCACAAGTGCACGAGTTGCTTAAGTAATAAAATAGTGAGTAAGATATCATTCTACTGGGGACAAGGTCAAATATTAGTGCAAATTTCAACTATTGTTTAGCGAATCAATAGCTTGTGTGATGATTAAAATAAAAGATGAATTACTTAATAAACTAAATTGAATAAAAATTGAATATTGTGCAACAAAAGTTGATGATGAAAATACTATCCAGATATTGAATCCCCCTAGCCATAAAAAGCATTTATGAATATCAATTCAATTAAATCAAATAATAGAGCTGAATTGGCATTCCCCTAAATTAGATTATAACCTCTCTCAAGTGAATTAATCCCTAATCACTAAGTATAATGCTAGGAATCTCTTCTCAAGCATAATTAAATAGATCTTCCAATAAGAACAAGGAACTTTAAACCAAAGGGTCTTGTAAGTCTATCTCTAGCACTCCATTCAACCCTCAATCCTAATAAGCATTCTGTTTCAAGCTTTCTCAAGTCAATAATATGAAAATTGAAACCAATCAATAAGCATGCTATTATCAATTGGAAATAAGAAATTAAGAATCAAAATGATAAAACAACTCAATCAATTGATTTAATTTAATAAGAAGTATTCAATCCATACAATAAAGCTAGTCATCAATATCTAGATAGATAAAATGTTTAGCTCATTTTCATAACCAGAAAAACCAAAACAAAGGAAATAAGTAAAATAATTCAAACAATTCATAATGAATGATTTGCGTTTCTTCACTTCAATCCTCAAGTCTTGGATTAAATCTCGCATGAATTGGGTCTTCACCTTCACTCCTAGCTGCCAAAAACTCTCTTTTTCTCAAGAGGTCGACTCTGAAAATAAAACTAGATCCCTAATTTGCTCTTTAGCTCAGTTTTTATTATAGCCCAGAGATTTTTACCCAACACGCCCATGGACACGCCCGTGTTTGTGGGCGTGTTAACGGTGTTGTTTCAAACTTTAATGACATGGGCAGTAACACGCCCATGTCCTTGGGCATGTCATTGCTACTGCAATGTTGAGTTAGGGACATGATTAGGGACAAGCTCATGTCATTGGGCGTGTCATAGCTTCTCTAAGTCAGGAGTAATGGCACGTTCAGTGACACGTCTATGTCTCTGGGAGTGTCAAAGCTTCTGTAAAGTAGTTGAATGACATGGCCACTAACACGCCCATGTCACTGGGTGTGTCACTTGAAGAATTTACCCAAAATAGCTTCTTTCCTTGTCTTTCATCCATGATTCCGGCTTAAATAACCTTAAGGTCCTCACATGTCAAAAGTTCCTGGAATCAACCCTGATAAACACTTGAACAAACAAATTAAACTCAATTTGACAATAAATATATTAAGAAGTAGGGGCAAAAATATCATCAATTATACACTTATCACCTACATTTGAAGGCTCCACTAAAATTTTTAGATGAAATTCTGGATGAGCTAACACCAAGATAGAAGACTGCTTACTGCCTTGGATCATCTCTTGTTGCTGGTTCCTTTCTTGTGAAAGAATTCCAAGAGCGTCAGTGTGTAAAGTCTCTGAAAAGAATTGCCAAAGTCTAGAAAATCAAAAGTCCTAAAAGTCCCATCTCCAAAAAATTATCAAAAGTCCCTCCTTAATCTTATAACTATGTTATTTATAGGAAAACCATGATAAGGAAGTATAAACTCTTTAGGAAAAATAAAAAAAGGTGGGGCTGCGAGGAATTGGGCCTGCTACGCGGGGCGTGCGAGCGACATGGGTGAGTTGGCGAGCAAGGCTGTGCTTTGGGCGCAATTTGCCACAGGCCATGCCTTTGACAAAATGTCCTACGGCCAATTCACTGTAGGCCGAATCAGCATGCCATGCCAGCTGCCACACGTCCCTTGCCGATTCATCCAATTTATATTTATTATTATTATTATTATTATTTAAAAATAAACATTATATTTAAAATAAATATTTATAATTTTCTTTTTTTCCTTCAATATATTAAATAATAAATATTATAAAAATTATTTCGTACTGTTTTAAAATATTGGACTAGACTTGGTCAAAAAATAAGGATCCACAAAAAACATAATAACAAGAAAGAACAAACTCTAGTTCTTTAAATTGAAGAAGAACTCCACTTGAATCTCTTCTTAAATCCTACTTTCACTCTTCTCTCAAAAGAAAGACTATAATTTAACTGACACAAGTTAAATAATAAAACTCTAATCTCACTACAATTCTTCTTATATCTAAATTCTCACTTTCCTATGAACTTAATCTTACTCCAATCTATCTTGCATGCTTGAAATCTTGGAGGAAATGTGTTTATATAGAGTGCTTGGAAGCTTCTTGGTGGAGGTAAGTTGGCAAATGAATGAACACAACTTTCTGCAGCTGTTTTGTTCTTCAATTTTCAACTTTTCCAGCTTAAAGTAAAAAATTTTAGCCTCATGGTCTTGGCATATGGATGCCATGTTTGTGGCTTGGGTTGGAAGGAATTGTTTTAAGAGATTTAGCTAAATGGTCCATGATCATGGTGTTTGAATTACATGATCGTGTTTTTTCAATGCAAGCTGCAAACTCTGACTTTTCTTTCTTAGGCAGTAAGCGAATGGATCCCATAGGCATGGCCATCAAATGCCATGGTTGTGGCATTGAATCTACTTCTAGAAATTGTGTTTTTCTTTATTTGTTTCAATGTGGTAGACTCAATTTGAAACTTAAGGTTGTGGCCTTGAAGTGCCATGGACGTAGCTTTTGAATCTTCTTCATTTTTGCTTACTTTTCTTTGATTTTGTATCACTTATAATTAAAAACCTTGAATCTTGCCTTCCAAGCTAAAATAAAAGAATTCTAGCTCAAACAAACAAATCCATCAAATTCAATTAGAAAATAATTAAAATTATGGCTTGAATTACACAAAATATTATCACAATTTCACTTTATCATCTTACGTCCTAAATCCCATAAAATGCTATAATAAATACTTAAAAATGAAATAACTTGATAAAAAACAAAAGCCAATCTGGTATGCATAATAGAGTTCATGGTGGCATTCACAATTGTGACACTAAACACGATATAAAGATGGCAACCATGATGTTTGTCATGCAATCGCTAGGTAATCTGACTTTCTAAGAATTCCAGTCATGTTGCTTTAAATAAGATGATCAACTTCTCTTTGTCCCTTCTTGGTCTGTATGGTCTCATGTCCACATCCACTTGGTTCTTAACATAAGCTTGCAAGGCCTCCTTCATTTTCTTTGCTTTTGCCTTATGATAGGTCCAATAGGAATCTTTAATCTTTGAGTTCCAATGCTTCCATCCATGGACTTTATTTCTTTGATCACATTATTTCCTTCCTCCTCAAAAAGATTCATCCTTGAATCTAAATCCAGTTCAAAAGGATATAGGTCAAAAATGTTAAAAGAAGCAAAAACATTATACTCACTAGGTTGATCAATCATGTAGGCATTGCCATTGATTTTCTCCAAGACTTGGAATGGGCCATCGGCACTGGATCTAGCCTAGATTTCCTTTGATTTGGAAAGAATCTTTCCTTTCTTATATGCATCCATACCCAATCACTTGGTTCAAAGTTTATTACTTTTCTTCCCTTATTAGCTTGGCATGTATAGTACTCATTTTTCTTCTCATGTGTAGCCTAGCTTTTTCATATTATATACTCTTAATTTTGGCCCAAAATGAATTTGGTTCTAATTAAAAGGCCAGAATTAAATCTAATTCCAATTAAATGGCCTTAATCAAATTCGAACCTAATTAAAAATCTCAAACTAACTTTGGTCTAATTTAAAAGCTAAAACAATAGGAGAAGCCTAAAACACATGATGAATTGCCCATGCCAATTTTCCATGAACCATTAGCCATGATGGTCATGCCAATTCACTGTGTGCCTTAATGTTGGCCCTAATTTAGCTATCCTAATTATGCTAAAACTCAAAATAACTCAAGTAAGCAACACTTTCCTAAGTTAATTATGATTGTTTAACATATGCTTACCCTAATGTTGCTTATAAAAAGGCAATTAACATGCCATAATCGAGGAAGGCCATAATTAAGAAACAATAGCCATAATAAGGAATTATGGAGCAAAAATGATTAATCACAGCCAGCTTTAGCAACTAAATAGAGAAACAGAAGGCAACCCTAAAATGTACAGAGAGCAAGAGAGGCAGAAAGCAAGTTGAAAAACCATTTGAATAATATTGTCCAAAACTTTAGTTGATTCAACCTATAGAACTTATACAATGCAGAAATGATTGTGTAATTATAAGGCTTGCTTCAACATCCAAACTTTTTGGTGAAGCCAACAACGTAGGTATGTTCCTTAATAAGCAATATTATTAATAAATTATATTTTCTTTCTTGTTACATAACTATGGATATTTATTATTTTAGTTGTTTTGTTTGCACTATGATCCAAAACCCTAATTTATTATGATTGTGTCATATTATTCAAATGTTAAATAGCATTATTTCATTACTAATATAATTAATAGTATCTATTCTTGAGTCAGCAACTCATTCAATGAGTATGGTAAATTGTTTACCTTTTGGTGGTGCTTCCTCCTTGACCCTTACCCATTAATCGGCTAGCGAGACCGCCATATGCATTGTGCCATGTATTTCATTAATGAGTTAATATTAAGATATGTTTGTGGATTGCAATTTTTGTGATTAATCTTAATTTCATTATAATTAAGCTCTAATTTTATAATTCTTCATATGACGATTATCTATATGTTTGTGGATTGAAATGTCTATTATTTAGTTTGTATAATTGAATTTATTTAAGGACTTTGGGACAATTGTAAGATATACATTTCTACCTTTTACTGGGTTTCCTATTTTATTTGTTTTTATGGATCTTGGACATTTGTAAGGGCATGTTTCCATCTTATATGGGTGTCTATTTTGTTTGATTGCTTGAGTTATAATATGATGTTATTTATTTCAATCATTACATGTAACATGAATGGTATCATAATAATATAAGAATTTAATAATATTTAGACCTAAAAAGGAGGTTGGTTCCAATGAACTGGGTGTTGTGGGGGTGCTGGGCTATTTCTCACCTTCCCTATGCATACCAAACTTCTTGGACCCAATAAGGGTTAGGGATTCCTTAAGAATCAAGTCATCCACCCCTTTCTATCTTCCTAGCCCGTCTGGGTGTTGACTCCTATTCTTTAGATTTAGACATGTGTTCTCTCTAGCCCAGAACCTAATAGTATCAAAGTTGCAAGAAACATTCTTCCAAGAGTAGGGGCAAAAATTTCCGCTCACAATGATGACTCCACTGGGATAAGAGTAGTTAATTCTGTTGATCTTTATGTTATTTTATTTTTCTTATTATTATATTAATCATGCATCACTTATAATTGCATTGTGTGTGTTAGTTAGGATGTCTTGTGTAACCTGTGTTATGTGTGTGTAAGTTATACCATACTTTCACTGAAGGTATGGAGATCGTACACTATATAACCACTCATAGCCTTATACCTTTTGGTATATACTTACAATGAGAATCTAAGCTTTTCAACCCAACAACTAAATCTCATGTAGTTGACCTAGTAACTTTCTATAAGTTTACCTGATGCAAGAAAGGATCCCTTGAAGCTAGCAAGTGGACCAATCACTACGAGCAAGGCAAAGAGATATCAAGCTAGTATGGCTTTGCATTTTCAAGAAGAGATTTCCAAAGAGCTTCAAGAATTATCATTCAAGAAGATGGAGATAGAGCTTGAAGAAGGCACACCAAAGCTGATTATGATGCTTAGTGTGGAAGCTAAAGGCTAGCTAAAGAAAGGTCCAACGTGCAAGAAAGGTCCTTGGGGGTTCATATAAAGCCTTGGGAAGTAATTTAAGGCCCATGGACAGCCCAAATAGTGTGGGGCATTTCTTATGTTGAAGGGATTAGTTTGGTTGTTTCCATACTTTATATTTTCCTTATTGGATTAGGATTTTGTTTCCATACTTTATATTTTCCTCAGTGGATTAGGATTTTGTTTCCATACTTTATATTTTCCATAGTGGATTAGGATTTTGTTTCCATACTTTATATTTTCCTTATGCTATTAGGAATGTTTTCCTTATGCAATTAGGAATGTTTTAGTTTTCCATATGCAATTAGGAATTTTGTAACCCTTATTTAAGGGCACTATTAGGCCGAATTTCAGACAACAACAATTAATAAAAATTTTCGAATTCTTCTACAAGTTCTTCTTGTGAATTTTCGTGTGAGAGAGATTAGAGTGGATTCTTTAATTCTTTCTTTGCATCAAGAATTAGGTTTACTTATCAACAAGAGTTGTGGCATTTTCCTTCTTCTTAACAACTAAATCCTTCAATCATAGTGAGTTCGCGTCTCTTTATAGGCGTTGGGTTCCTTAGGAGGTGATTATCAAGTTTCAAGGAGTTCTCTACCATTGTTATACGTTGGGTTTGCTGCCATCGTTGCTAAGGGTCCGCGTCATTTGGTATCAGAGCCTTGCTACAAGGTAATTTTTATCTACTTTGTCTTTCTAGGGTTTGTTAATTTAGGTCTTTTAAATTTCTGCGTTTTAGGGTTCTTAGAGAGTCTAGTCTTTAATTTTCAAAAAAGAGTCATATATCAATTCTGATCAAGGCCGAATTGAAGGAGGGTATTCTTAGGGTGAAAACGAAACCTAGGAAAGGTTTCTTGGAGAATTTCAAAACCAAGAATTAGGGTTCTTGAAAGAAAGCAAAAGCTAGAGTTTGTGTTCAAGTTTGATTTTGATTTGGTCTTGAGTGAATCTGGGGTTGCGAATTAAGTCCAGATTTCGAAAAGTCCTTGTGAGTAAATTAAGTCCCGAATCAAGGGGATAGTGAGAGGAAGAAAAAAAAAAGAGTACAAAACCACCTCAACAAAAATTGTTTGATATTCTTGCTATTTGGGTGCTAAAGATCAGATCTAGGTGGGTGAGAAGTAATAAAAATTTTTGGGCGAAAAATTTCACCTTTTGAGGGCTTTTGGAATTCGAAAATCAGACCTTAATATTCATGTTATTTGAGTGTTATAGGTGGGAATTAGAGTCTAGAAGCTAGCATTTTGGGTAGAATTAATTAGGTCCATAAAGCAGCTTGCCAAGTGTGGGTTGTTTTTTATTCATTATATCCAAATTTGTCTTGTTTATTGTCTTCATTGTTTGTGATTTCTTTATCTAGCTTTTAATTCCATTACATTGCTAAGTATCATTTGCTTGTGTCGATACTCGGTTTTATATCATGTAGTGCAAATTACCTTGCATTGCCTCTGGATACTTGTCTTGTTTTCTATCTAGTTCTAGGATTTAGGTTCTAGTTTCTTGAACGACTTGACAATTGTTGGTTGGTGAGCTTGGTTCTGAAGTGCAATCAATGAAGACAAGAAAAGTGAGGTAATTCTAAACACTTGAGTGAATTTCGATTATTACTAATCTTGTTTCTTTGAGTTTGTTTGTTTGTTAACATGGCTGGAAAAGGAGAAGAGACTAGCAAAGAAGGAGTTATGGCCGAAAGCTTGGCTAGGCTCAATGAGACTTTGGTAGCAATGCTTGGTCGAATGGAGATGATGGATACTAGATTGCAAGAGAATGCAGGTGCAACAAGGGTAGCCAGCCGTACATCTAAATCCCATAATGCGAGCTAGAAGAGTGCTTAGGAGAGAAGGGCAAGGAAATCTTAAAGCCCTAGAAGCAGCCGAAAGCGTAGAAGATGAAGACAAGAAGATGTCACAATTTCTTGGGGGATTGAACTTGAACATAGCCAATGAATTGGAGATGTATGAATTCAACACAATGGAAGAGTTAGTTCAAAAGGCCATGAAGATAGAGAGAAGATTGAAGAATAAAGCTATTTCGAAAACTAGTGGAAAATTTTCAAACTTCAAGGGTTTAAGTTCAAGTGGAGGTTCCTACAAAGGGGATTACAAGGGTTCTTTCCAAAAGAATTCTTCCTACAATCCTAATTTCAAGAAGTCGAATGATGGGGATGCAAAAACAGCCAAGGAAACACCTTCTAGACCTACTCCAAGTAGGGAAATTAAATGCTACAAGTGTTTGGGAAGTGGACACATTGCTTCTCAATGTCCGAATAAGAGGGTGATGATTACTACCCATGAAGGGGAAATTGAATCAAAATCTGAACGTGAAGAAGAAGAGGAGGCCGAATGTGGTGATAGGGCCGAATATGATGAAGAGGCTTGGGAGAATCAAGTCTTGAATGCTGAACATGGAGAGATGCTTGTTACTAAAAGAGCCTTGAATATTCAAGTCAAGGAAGAAGGCTTGGATCAAAGGGAGAATCTTTTTCACTCTAGGTGTTTGGTGAATGGTAAGGTTTGTACACTTATCATTGATGGTGGAAGTTGTACCAATGCTGCTAGTACTACAATGGTGGATAAATTGGGGTTAATTTGTTTTAAACATCCCAATCCTTACAAGTTGCAATGGTTCAATGACGCTAGGGAAGTAAAAGTGTTGAAGCAAGTCAAGGTACCATTCTCCATTGGGTGGTATAAAGATGAGGTTTTGTGTGATGTAGTGCCAATGCAAGCTGTACATTTGCTATTAGGAAGACCATGGCAGCATGATAGAAGGGCACAACATGATGGCTTTTCTAATAAGTATACCTTTACTTATGAAGGAAAGAAGGTTGTTCTAGCACCATTATCACCACAGGAGGTGTATGAAGATCAGAAGAGGATGCTAAAGAGGGAGAAAGAAGTTTCGGCCAACATGAACCAAGGGTGTTCAAATTCAGCCAATGATGTTTCTTCAACACCCAAGGGTAATTCTAAGGGTAGGGAAAGAGAAAATAATAAAATGAGTGAGTGCAGAAAGGGAAAAGAGGCCGAGAGTCAAAAGAAAGTAAGCAAACAAATAAATGGCCCATTGGTGAGAGAAAATAAGCAAGGAGAAAAAGCAAAACATACTTTTTATGCAAGAGCAAGAGAGATAGATGTAGGGCAGCTTGTACTCATTATTATGTATAAAGAATTGTTACTTGTTGACAGTGAAGAATCTCTTGATTCTTTACCTTCTAGTTTTGTGTCTTTGCTGCAGGATTTTAAGGATGTGTTTCCTGAAGACCTTCCTAGTGGTTTGCCGCCATTAAGAGGGATTGAACATCAAATTGATTTCATACTCGGTTCTACAATTCCAAACCGGCCAGCATATAGGAGCAATCCTATGGAGACAAAAGAGATGCAAAGACAAGTTGAAGAGCTTTTGGAGAAAGGCTTGGTTCTCGAGAGCCTTAGTCCTTGTGCCGTTCCAGTCTTATTAGTACCCAAGAAAGATGGTTCTTGGAGGATGTGTGTTGATTGTAGGGCTGTGAACAAGATTACTGTGAAGTATAGACATCCCATTAGGCTTGATGACATGTTGGATGAATTGCATGGGGCGAAATATTTCACAAAGATTGATCTTATGAGTGGTTATCATCAAATTCGCATGAGGCCTGGAGATGAATGGAAGACTACCTTCAAAATGAAATATGGTTTGTATGAATGGTTAGTTATGCCTTTTGGTTTATCTAATGCACCTAGTACTTTCATGAGATTAATGAACCATGTTTTGAGAGCTTATTTAGGTAAGTTTGTGGTAGTTTACTTTGATGATATTCTGATTTATAGCAAAACTAAGGAAGAACATGTTGAACATGTTAGGAAAGTGCTTGAAATCCTTAGGGAGCAAAACCTTTATGCTAAGCTTAAGAAGTGTTCTTTTTGTCTAGATAGGGTTGTTTTTCTTGGTTTTGTTGTAAGTTTGCAGGGAATTGAAGTTGATCAAGAGAAGGTGAAAGCTATCCAAGAGTGGCCGAATCCTTCAAGTGTGACAGAAGTGAGGAGTTTTCACGGATTGGCAAGCTTCTATAGGAGATTTGTCCCTAATTTCTCTACATTGGCAGCCCCCTTGACTAGCATAATCAAGAAAGAAGTGGGATTCGTTTGGGGCAAGGAGCAACAAGAAGCATTTGATGCTTTGAAAGAGAAGCTTTCTACTACACCCGTTTTAGCTTTACCTAACTTTGATTCTACTTTTGAAATTGAATGTGATGCTTCTGGTGTAGGTATTGGAGCTGTTTTGATGCAAGAGAAGAAGCCCATTGCATACTTTAGTGAAAAGCTTAATGGAGCAAAGCTGAATTATTCAACTTAGGACAAGGAGCTATATGCTTTGGTGAGAGCATTGAAAGTATGGGAGCATTATTTGCTGCCCAAGAAATTCGTGATCCATTCAGACCATGAATCATTGAAGCATTTGAGAGGGCAAGGCAAGTTGAATAAAAGACATGCAAAATGGGTTGTGAAGATTGAGAAGTTTCCTTATGTGATCAAATACAAGCAAGGTAAAGACAATGTAGTGGCAGATGCACTTTCAAGGAGGTATGCTTTACTTAATGTTTTGAGTACTAAATTGCTTGGATTTGAATGTATAAAGGACTTATATGTTGGTGATTCTGATTTCGGCAATGTTTATGATGCTTGTGAGCATGGTGCTTTTAATTCTTTCTATAGACATGATGGGTTTTGTTTAAGGGTTCGAGATTATGCATGCCTATATGTTCTATGAGAGATTTGCTAGTATTAGAATCACATTGTGGGGGTTTGATGGGGCATTTTGGAATTGATAAGACTTTAGACATGCTAAATGAACACTTTTATTGGCCGAATATGAAAAGGGATGTAATTCGGATTTGTAAGGCTTGTTTGGCTTGTAGGCAAGCTAAGTCTAAATCTATGCCTCATGGTTTGTATATGCCATTACCCGTTCCTAGTTCTCCTTGGATGGACATTAGTATGGACTTTGTTTTAGGATTACCAAGGACTAAGAGGGGGAGAGATAGCATATTTGTGGTTGTTGATAGGTTTAGTAAGATGGCACACTTTATCCCATGTCATAAGAGTGACAATGCTAGTTTAGTGGCCGAACTCTTCTTTAGGGAGGTGGTTTGAATTCATGGGATACCAAAATCCATAGTTTCTGATAGAGACACCAAGTTTTTGTCTCACTTTTGGCGTGTGCTTTGGGGAAAGTTAGGTACCAAGTTGTTATTTTCCACCACTTGTCATCCTCAAACTGATGGACAAACAGAAGTAGTAAACAGAACTTTAGGTACCATGTCGAGAGCTTTAGTGGGTAAGAATTTGACTTCTTGGGAAGATTGGTTGCCATTTATTGAGTTTGCTTATAATCGTGCTATTCATTCTTCTACAGGATATTCACCTTTTAAGCTTGTTTATGGTTTTAACCCACTAACAGTTTTGGATCTTGTTTCTTTACCTTCTCATGAGCTTGTTAGTTTAGATGGTGAGAAGAAAGCTAAATTGGTGAAAGAGATGCATGAGAAAGCAAGGGCGAATATTGAGAAAAGGAACAAGAGATATGCTGATTCTGCAAATAGAGGGAGACGTGAGATTAAGTTTCAAGTAGGAGATTAGGTTTGGGTGCATTTTCAAAAAGAGAGGTTTCTTAACCAAAGGAAGAACAAGTTGCAAGCAAGGGGAGATGGCCCATTCCAAGTGCTGGAGAAGAATAATGACAATGCCTACAAGATTGACTTACTAGGTATGTATAATGTTAGTGCTACTTTCAATGTAAGTGATCTTTCTCCTTTTGATGATGCAGATTTGAGGACAAATCTTTTTGAAGAGGGGGAGAATGATGCAAGAAAGGATCCCTTGAAACTAGCAAGTGGACCAATCACTAGGAGCAAGGCAAAGAGTTATCAAGCTAGTATGGCTTTGCATATTCAAGAAGAGATTTCCAAAGAGCTTCAAGAATTATCATTCAAGAAGATGGAGATAGAGCTTGAAGAAGGCACACCAAAGTTGATTATGATGCTTAGTGTGGAAGCTAAAGGCTAGCTAAAGAAAGGTCCAACGTGCAAGAAAGGTCCATGGGGGTTCATATAAAGCCTTGGAAAGTAATTTAAGGCCCATGGACAGCCCAAATAGTGTGGGGCGTTTCTTATGTTGAAGGGATTAGTTTGGTTGTTTCTATACTTTATATTTTCCTTATTGGATTAGGATTTCGTTTCCAAACTTTATATTTTCTTTAGTGGATTAGGATTTTGTTTCCATACTTTATATTTTCCCTAGTGGATTAGGATTTTGTTTCCATACTTTATGTTTTCTTTATGCAATTAGGAATGTTTTCCTTATGCAATTAGGAATGTTTTCCTTATGCAATTAGGAATGTTTTAGTTTTCCATATGCAATTAGGAATTTTGTAACCCTTATTTAAGGGCACTATTAGGCCGAATTTCAGACAACAACAATTAATAAAAAATTTTGAATTCTTCTACAAGTTCTTCTTGTGAATTTTCGTGTGAGAGAGATTAGAGTGGATTCTTTAATTCTTTCTTTGCATCAAGAATTAGGTTTACTTATCAATAAGAGTTGTGGCGTTTTCCTTCTTCTTACCAACTAAATCCTTCAATCATAGTGAGTTCACGTCTCTTTATAGGCGTTGGGTTCCTTAGGAGGTGATTATCAAGTTTCAAGGAGTTCTCTACCATTGTTATACATTGGGTTTGCTGCCATCGTTGCTAAGGGTCCGCGTCATTACCTTACATGCTTGTTGTTTTACTATGGTTGGCATATCTTGGTTTGAGTTATGGCCAATTTGGTTTTTTTTTTCCTAATATGATCTAATTATGGTGTAAGACCAAAATAATTTTATTCTTTTAATCCCAAAAGACCAAAATTATTTTTAAACTTTTTTCAAGATGGACTTTGGCATAAAACCTTTTTAAGATCATGGTCCAAGCATTAATTTTTGAGATAAACCTTTTTAAAGATGGGCTCAAAACTATTTTTCACTTTATGGCCTAAACTAAGCTTTTATTGAATTTTGAAATTAAACCTTTTTGAATAGGCTTGTAACTAATTGGGCCAATTATGGAATATTAAAATCAATTGTGGGCCTAATTTCTACCAAGACTTGTGAGTCATGGGCTTGTTTGTGACATGAATCATCAGTTGTTTTTCCAAATAGGAAATAAATTTAGTTTTAATCCACAATATAACAAAAAATGCTATTTTTTAGTTGACCTAATGGATTAAGACTTAATTAGTGGGAATTATTAGAGATTGGCTTCTATATTTCAAAAATAAAAATATACCCATTGATGTTTTTGTTAACTATGATACCTAGGAAAAGAGACTTACTGCTTATGTGTGGGAGATATAAGGTTGGAAGGAGCATCTTGACTGTATTAGTTTGTTTAATTTTCATGCATACATGCACACATTACATTACATAACTCATTTGACTCACAGATCAGCAGTTCCTGTTCCATAAACAGTACCATCTAAAGAAGTGATTTTAACTTAAGTGCTCTATTTGTAAGTTTCAAGTCAACAAAAATTGATGCAAACCAGCTTAGTGATATAGTAAATGAAGCTGTTGAAGCCAAGATGGCCTTAATATTGGAGTAATTGTCTGAGATTATGAATACTCAGTTGATTGAGATTCTGGAGGTCATTAACAATGCCAATGAGGTGTCTGCCACTGATATAAAGAAGAAGATATGGGTGACTTTAATAAGAAATAAGTCCACTGATAAAGATCAAGAGGGGTCCATCCATATTCTGTAAGATCAATTGAGCCATATGCCAATTAGGCATTTTAAATAATTATATGAAATTGATATATGGTTGGAGGATTATAAGAAAGAAAATAGTAGGCTATACTCAAACAAAGGGGAAACATATAGTTATCGGTCAAGTTAAGGAAATTAGCAGCTGACAAAAGTCTATTAGTTTACTCCTTTAAAAAAAATTTTGAACTTGGGAAACCATTATCAAAGGTGTTTAAAATCTAATGAAGATGAATTTGCTACAACCATTACCAAATCCTCTACTGCCTAAGCTCAGTACTTATCATTATTGCAACTTCCATTAGACACCAGGTCATAACATAGATCAATTGTATGTTTGAGGTAGGAGATACAAGATCTTTTTGATAATGGAAAGATCCTTGCCCCTATCATGTCCAAATAGATGAAGCATCTTCGACTCCAACTGTTATGGAACAACCAGCACACCACAAGGATGAGCAAGAGTTAGGACGTGAGGAACAAGTTGAGAAGATCATCAATCCAATTATTCTGCCACAAGGTCCTATAGCTAGATCGTGAGCCAAAAAGATTTAGCAAGCACTAATTTGCCATTTGCAAGATTTGGTGAATTTGGCTAACTATGGTTTGCAAGGAATTACAAGCTTGGAGACAAGACCAAAGGAAGTCAATTACAACTTGCTACAAGTTGAAATTCATGAATGAGGCTTGTTTTAGTTGTTTAGCCTTGTTTTATTATTTAGTTATTTTAAACATGTGTTATTTAGTTATGGTGGGACCATGTTATGTTTTTAATGGGTGGTCCTATATGTTTAAGACTGGGGCCTTATTTAATTAAGTATTTCCTTATTGGGTTAGGATTTTATGTTATGAAAAGGCTATAAATATGCCTTGGAGGAATTAGGGTGGAGTTTTGTTTTTGGGATGAATTAATAACCTAAAGCCGGGCCTTATTTAATTAAGTATTTCCTTATTGGGTTAGGATTTTATGTTATGAAAAGGCTATAAATATGCCTTGGACGAATTAGGGTGGAGTTTTGTTTTTGGGACGAATTAATAACCTAAAGCCAATTTGCTTTTATCTTTGTGTTCTTGCTTGAATACATGCTTAAGAAACATTCAAGTAGTTTGATCAACTTTCTTGTGGAGTGTTTTGAATCTGGGATTTAGGAACTAGTTTGTTTCGACATCTTGGATCTCTGATCAATTCAAAGAAATCTGAAATCTAACCTTTATTCTTTGGAGGTTGTGCCGAATTCAACTAGGGGTTTTCAAGTTAATGTTTTGGGGGTTCGACATCAAGGAGTTCTCAGGCTTATTCTTGGAGGTTCCGTATCATTTGGTATCAGAGACAATGCTCTAGATCAGGTTTTATCCCTATCAAGTTCAAATTCTTTGTTTATTTCGTTTCTTTCTTGTTCTCTTGTTATTCGAATTCTTGATTCTGAATTCTTTGTTTGATTCGTTTTCTTCTTAACTCTTGTTAGACGAATTCTTGATTCTTAATCTTGAATCTTTGATTTGTTTTTCTTTGTGGGTTATTTTCATTTTCGTTTTCTTCACTTGTTATTTTCGTTCTGTTTCTTTGTTCTTGATTCTTGAATCATTTTCTTTGTTTCTTGATCGTCTAAGTTGTATGTTCCTTGAATCGTTTTCGTTTTCTTTCAAATTTGAAAATTCAAAAAAAAAATTATAAAACCTAAAATTCGAAACTCAAGAAAAGGTGTTTTAAATTCGAATCTTGGTCTTGTTCATCATTCTGATTTGAATTCAAAATTCAACAAAGTGTGCTAAATTCGAATCTTGTTCTTGATTATTCATTCTGATTCAATTTCGAGTTTCAAAGATAGTACTCTAAATTTGATCTTGTTCTTGTTATTTAATTGGGTAAAAGTTTCGTGTGGTGTGAATTAAGGTCGCCCCCATCAAGAGAGATAGTGAGAGGGAGCAAAAAAAGAGTACAAAACCACTTCAACAAAAATTTTTCCACTTCAACAAAAATTTTTCATTCTCCTTGCTATTTAGGAGATAAGGGCCAAATCTGGATAGGTTAGAATCAATATAATTTTTGGTCATGAAATTTTCACCATTGAGGGGCTGTTTTGATTCGAATTGCATTAGTGATTCATTCAAAATTTCAGACTTGGGATACTACTCACGGAAGACTATTTGATTTGTTTCATAAAGTGTGATTCACCTAAGAACATAAAAGAAATTAGCTTGAGAGGTGTGATCTAAGCCGTGAGTGAATACATTATATTGAGTGGAACACGAGTGACCAACCCCATCTATTGAGTGTAAACACGTGAGGGAGTGTTGTGAGGCCTTTTATTTGTTTTGTTCTAACCTTTTATTGTAGGAAAAATGTCTGGCCGAGATGACAGTGACAGGGGTGTTCAAATTGGTCCAGCTCGATTGCGTGAGGCGCAGCAAGCTGAATTTACACGTTTATACTATGCTATTAAGAACATAACAGAAACATTGGAGCGCATGGATTTGAGGTTGCAAAATGTTGAAAGAGCCACACCGGAGCGCAATGAGAGGCAAAGAGGTGGCAGAAATCAAATGCAACAACCTGAACATTTGGAAGATGAAAATGAGCTTGAGGATAATAATGCAAGTCTGGTTGGAGGAGCTCTACATAGAGGTGGAGGTAGAGGAGGCCGTGGTACTGGTCGAGGTAGAGGAAGGATGAATAATAATGCTTTCTATGGTAGAAATCATGGTGATGATGAAGTCGTTGATAGGAGCTTGGGAAGCATCAAGCTGAAAATTCCTAACTTTCGTGGTAAATCAGATCCAGAAGCTTATTTGCAATGGGAAAAGCAGGTTGATCTCATATTTGATTGCCATCGATGTACTGAGGAAAAGAAGGTCAAGCTTATTGTTACTCAATTTACAGATTATGCTATAGCTTGGTGGGATCAGTTAGTGACTAGTAGAAGAAGGAATTTGGAGTATCCAATTGAGACTTGGGATGATCTTAAATCGGTCATGAGGAAGAGGTTTGTGCCTAGACATTTCCATAGGGAAATTATACAAAGACTTCAGGTTCTTAAACAAGGTAGTAAAAGTGTTGATGACTACTACAAAGAAATGGAAATGTTAATGACTAGAGCTAATATACATGAAGACATGGAGACTACTATGGCACGTTTCTTGGCTGGTTTGAATTCGGACATTGCTGATCAGGTTGATTTGCAGCCTTATGTGGTGTTAGAAGAGATGGTGCATATTGCCGTCAAGGTGGAAAAACAACTCCAAGGAAGACGATCATCAAGGTATCATTTGAAACCTGTTTCTAATTCTATTTCTCCTTGGAATAGGGAAGGAAGGCTTGATTACAAGGAAAGAAACAAGGCTGGTCAAGATAGTGGGAAAGCAAAGGCCGAAACAAGTTCTAAAGACTTATCCAAAGTTGAAGAGCCTAAGCTGCGAAATCGAGATATTAAGTGTTGGAAGTGCCAAGGTGTGGGACATATCAGCAAAGAATGTCCAAACAAGAGAGTTATGACAGTAAGAAATGGTGAGATAGTGACTGATGAAGAAGAAGGTGATGATGAGAGTGAAGATGGAGAAAAGCAAGACTTGGAATGTTGTAATGATGGGAGCATTGAAGAACCAATAAAGGGAGACTTGCTGGTTGCTAGGCGTGCTCTTAACACGCAATTGAAGGAGGAAAAACCATGAAGAACAACGAGACAACTTGTTCCATACAAGGTGTCACGTTCAAGGCAAGGCTTGTATTGTGATTGTGGATGGTGGAAACTATACCAATGTGGTAAGTACACTCTTGGTTGATCGATTGGGGCTGCCTACAAAACCTCACCCCCGACCTTACAAACTTCAGTGGCTGAATGAATGTGGAGAGGTTAAGGTAAATCAACAATCTAACATTTCTTTTTTCCATTGGTAAATATTATGATGAGATGTTGTGTGATGTAGTGCCAATGCATGCTGGAGAGATTTTACTTAGATGTCCATGGCAGTATGATAGGCGAGCTATGCATGATGGATACCTCAATCTGTATTCATTCACTAAGAATGGACGAAAGATAATTCTGACCCCACTCGCTTCAAAAGAAATGTATGAAGATCAACGTAAAATGGAAAGAATGAGACTTGAATTTGAAAAGAAAGAAAGAGAGAGTGACAAAAAAATGAGTGAAAAAAATCAGATTGCAAATGAAAAGAAAGAGAGAAAAGAAAAATCAAAACAAATTCAGTTTGAGAAAAATAGAGAAGGAGAGAAGAATGTGAGTTTGTTAGCTAGTACAAGTGAGGTTAAACATGCTTTTTACACCAATCAGCTTATGTTTGTGCTTTTGTACAAAGAGGCTCGTTTAGATACTATTGTTTTTAACCAATCTTTGCCTAGTGTGTTTGTTGATCTTTTGCAGGAATATGCGGATTTATTTCCCGAAGAAATGCCTGATGAATTGCCGCCAATCAGAGGCATAGATCATCAAATTGATTTCATTTCGGGAGCTTCCATTCCCAATAGGCCAGCATATCAAGCTAATCCTTTCGAGACAAAGGAGATACAAAAGCAAGTGGAGGAATTGCTAGCTAAGGGATACGTGAGGGAAAGTTTGAGTCCTTGTTCGGTTCCTGTTATTCTTGTGCCAAAGAAGGATGGGACGTGGAGGATATGCATGGATTGCAGAGCCATCAATAAAATCACTGTAAAGTATCGTCATCCTATTCCTAGACTAGATGATATGCTTGATGAGTTACATGGTTCTTGTTTGTTCACGAAAATTGATTTGAAAACTGGTTATTATCAAATTCAAATGAGTGTGGGTGATGAGTGGAAAACAACATTTAAGACTAAATATGGGCTGTATGAGTGGTTGGTTATGCCGTTTGGTCTTACTAATGCACCTAGCACATTCAGGCGTTTGATGAATCATGTGTTGCGTGAGCACTTGGGTAAATTTGTTGTTATTTACTTTGATGATATTTTTGTTTACTCTAAGTGTTTGGATGATCATGTCATACATGTGCGTCTTGTGTTAGACATTCTTAGGCGTGAGAAGTTGTATGCTAACCTTAAGAAGTGTAGTTTTTGCATGGATAAGGTTCATTTTCTTGGTTTTGTGGTGTCTAGTCAAGGTATTGAGGTTGATGAGGAAAAGTTAAAGGCTATTAGGGACTGGTCGAAACCTAAGAATGCTAGTGAGGTGAGGAGTTTTCATGGACCTGCTGGTTTCTATAGGAGATTCATTAGAAATTTCAGTACTATAGCAGCACCTTTGAATGAGTTAGTTAAGAAAAATGTCGGTTTTGTTTGGGGAGATGCACAAGAACATGCATTTAATGAACTTAAGGATAAATTGTGTAATGCACCCTTGCTTGCTTTACCTAATTTTGATAAGACTTTTGAGATTGAATGTGATGCAAATGGCATAGGAATTGGAGCTGTTTTGATACAGGATCAAAGGCCATTGATGTACTTTAGCGAAAAACTAAGTGGAGCTGCTTTGAAGTATCCGACATATGATAAGGAGTTATATGCATTGTTTCGAGCTTTGCATACAGGGCAACATTATTTGTGGTCAAAAGAGTTTGTGATACATACTGATCATGAAAGTTTAAAGCATTTGAAAGGTCAAGATAAGCTGAATCGTAGACATGCCAAATGGGTGGAATTCATAGAAACATTTCCATATGTGATTAAATACAAGTGAGGTAAAGAGAATGTAGTGGCTAATGCGTTGTCACGAAGGTATGTTTTACTTAATTCTCTTAGTGTAGATTATTGGGTTTTGAGCATATTAAGGAATTATATGTTAGTGATGTGGATTTTGGTGACATATATAATTCATGTGGAGATGTGGCTGTTTCAAAAGACTTTCATTTGTTTGATGGTTTCTTGTTTAAGAGAAATAGATTGTGTATTCCTAAGTGTTCCATGAGAGAGTTGTTAGTTAAGGAAGCACATGGAGGAGGTTTGATGGGTCATTTTGGGGTAAGTAAGACCTATGATGTGTTGATAGAACATTTTTATTGGCCTGGTATGAAACATGATGTGCATAAAGTTTGTGAGCATTGCATAACATGTAGAGAAGCTAAGTCTAGGATGAAACCGCATGGTTTGTACACGCCATTACCTGTTCCTAATGGACCTTGGACTGATTTGTCTATGGATTTTGTGCTTGGATTACCTAAAACTAGGAGAGGTCGTGATAGTATATTTGTTGTGGTTGATAGATTTAGTAAAATGGCTCATTTTATACCATGTCATAAAACTGATGATGTTAAATTGATTGCTGATTTGTTCTTTAAAGAGGTTGTTCGTTTGCATGGCATACCCAAAAGCATTGTTAGTGATAGAGATGTTAAATTTTTGAGTCATTTCTGGAGTGTTTTATGGGGAAAATTGGGGACTAAGTTGTTGTTTTCCACTACTTGCCATCCTCAAAGCGATGGTCAAACTGAGGTTGTGAATCGAACATTGATTACTTTGCTTAGGGCAGTGATAGAAAAAAATATTAGGATGTGGGAGGATTGTTTACCATTTGTGGAGTTTGCTTATAATAGGGCTGTTCATAGCACTACTAATTGTTCTCCATTTGAAATTGTTTATGGTTTTAATCTGCTTACTCCTTTGGATATTTTGCAATTGCCATCTAATGATTTTGTGAGTGTTGATGCTATCTCAAAGGTAGATTTTGTGAAGAAGTTACATAAACAGGTTAAGGAAAGGACTGAAAGGTAAAATGCTAAAGTAGCTTTTCGAGTGAATAAAGGAAGGAAGCCAATGATTTTTCAGCCTGGTGATTGGGTTTGGGTTCATTTTCGCAAAGAATGATTTCCACACCAAAGAAAGTCCAAGTTAAACCCATGAGGAGATGGTCCTTTTCAGATACTTGAAAGGATTAATGACAATGCATATAAAGTGGATTTGCCAGGTGAGTATAATGTAAGTGCTTCGTTTAATGTTGCTGATTTAAATCCTTTTGATGTAGGTGATGCTTTTGATTTGAGGACGAATCCTTTTGAGGAGAGGGGAAATGTTGTGAAACAACCAGCACACCGCAAGGATGAGCAAGAGTTAGGACGTGAGGAACAAGTTGAGGAGATCATCAATCCAATTATTCTGCCACAAGGTCCTATAACTAGATCACGAGCCAAAAAGATTCAGCAAGCACTAATTTGCCATTTGCAAGATTTGGTGAATTTGGCTAACTATGGTTTGCAAGGAATTACAAGCTTGGAGACAAGACCAAATGAAGTCAATTACAACTTGCTACAAGTTGAAATTCACGAATGAGGCTTGTTTTAGTTGTTTAGCCCTGTTTTATTATTTAATTATTTTAAACATGTGTTATTTAGTTATGGTGGGACTATGTTATGTTTTTAATGGGTGGTCCTATATGTTTAAGACTGGGGCCTTATTTAATTAAGTATTTCCTTATTGGGCTAGGATTTTCTGTTATGAAAAGGCTATAAATATGCCTTGGACGAATTAGGGTGGAGTTTTGTTTTTGGGACGAATTAATAACCTAAAGCCGATTTGCTTTTATCTTTGTGTTCTTGCTTGAATACATGCTTAAGAAACATTCAAGTAGTTTGATCAACTTTCTTGTGGAGTGTTTCGAATCTGGGATTTAGGAACTAGTTTGTTTTGACATCTTGGATCTCTGATCAATTCAAAGAAATATGAAATCTAACCTTTATTCTGTGGAGGTTGTGCTGAATTCGACTAGGGGTTTTCAAGTTAATGTTTTGGGGGTTCTACATCAAGGAGTTCTCAGGCTTATTCTTGGAGGTTCCGTATCACCAACTCAACAAACCTCCCTAGGATTGAATGCTATCTCATTTTTCTTTCTTTGGTATTTTATTGGACCAATTATGCTTCTTAAATTAAAATTGTTTGAATATATTACTATTATTGAAATTGTAATTTTATTCATTTTTATTCATTTTGGTGCTCAATGAATGATGAATCTAGCTTGATATTCATAAATTAGTGTATCTATGCATCATGATTTGTGACTTTACTAGGTGAGGGAAATGTTCTATTGTATTGAGAGTATGCTTACTTAGAGAGGGTTCCTGCATAATTAGGAGTGTCTAGGTCCTAGTTGATCTTAGAACATGCTTTGATAAACTTTTGAGGAAAAATTAAACTCTACTTGTTTAAAAGAGAGATGATCTAGGCATTGTTTATTGAGCCAACAACTAATATCCACCATGTTATCATCAATCCCTAATTTTTCCCTTTAAGCCTTCATAAGATCTTAGCTTGCTTTTTATTGGATTGTAACCCCCGATGACCTACCCAGAGCTATTGTGACATTTATGACAAGTCTGATGATAGCTAAGGTACTAAGAGGCAAGAATATAAAAGAAAAGGATGTATAATAAAGACCGTAAGGATAGTTGAAGTTTACCTGAACTAGACCTAATGTCTTTTTTATCTATTTCATCATTAAGATACTATCAGGGTAATAGAGGACTCGTCCACACTGAAGCAAACTCATCCTACTCCATTTATCCATGGTTAGAAGCATAAAATGGTACAAAATAATATAACTCTTTTAGAACTAGGACCAAAAAAAGTCAAAAAAAAAAAGAAAAAATAATTACAAAAAAGGAGGAAAAAGAAAAAAAAGGAAAGGAAAGAAGAATGATAGTCTCAAACTTTTTGCATAGATCATCATAATTAGATCAAGATTTTTGCCAAGGAGATGGAAGAAAATTCTATCTCTACCTTTTCATGAAACAAGACAACAAAATGACTTGAAAGTGTGATAAATGCACAATTGATGATATTTTATCCCTATTTCTTAATATGATTATTATCCAATTGAGTTTAATTTGTTTGTTCAAGTGCTTTTTAGGGTTAATTTCAGGAATTCTCTGTATTTTGAGGCTTATGGTCATTTTAGAGGAATTACGGATGAAAGTAGAAGAAAAGAGCAAAATTCATCAATGGACAAGCCCATGGACATGGGCGTGTTAATGGATGTGCCCTTGATACCGCATACAAAAGCATTGATTCACAGTAGCTGTGACACGCCCAGTGACATGGGCGTGTCACTGGACGTGCCTTATATTCAAAATCCCAGTGGCAATGACATGCCCAGTGACATGGGCGTGTCAATGGGCGTGTCAGGCGAAAATATCTGCACTATAAAAGTTGAGCTGAAACACGAATTAAGGATCCAATTTTCATATTTTATAACCTAGAGCTGACTTCTAAAGCAAAGAGGAGAGTTTTGGAGCTGAGATTGAAGGTGAAGACATATTCTAAACAAGATCTAAACCAAGATCCAAGGATTCAAGTGAAGAAATACGAATTATTCGCAATGGATTATTTAGATTCTTTTTCTTATTTCCCTTGTTCTAGTTTTCTAATTTTGAACATGAACTAACTCACACTCTATCTAGATATTGATGAACCCTAGCTGTAACACCCCTTCCCGACCTATGAATAAGTCGAGGAGGAATGCTACATCGGGATATGAGCTCTGGTTATGTCAGCTTACTTAATGTTCCTTAAAAAAAATTTCCAAAAATTTTGACGGAGTCTCCCTTAAAATTCTAGGTCCCAAGTGTCGACAAAACTGATTTTTCTTATTTTTAAAAAATATTTTGTTTCACAATTCAACTCAAGCACACTCCCAATAATTCACCCTTATAACCTCAACTACAATCCTGCAAGAAGAATTCACACTTCTATATTCACAACCCAACTCAATTTAAAACCATACAGTTATTATACATTACTAGATTTACATGCTACATCAAGTTATCTCTTTGTATTGTTCAAATAAGTACATGCCAGTTTCTAATACCAAAATACAAAATGAAGAGCACCACCTAAGTTTGTTGATGACAGACAGATCGCAGGACTCCTCTGCTCTCTACTGGCTCCTTGCTAATAACCTACGAGTTTAGAAGAAACTAAACTCGCTAAGCATTGCTTAGTGGGTACTTTAACTAATTACGAAAAATAAATAATAAAAGCATAATGCACTTTTAAAAGCAATGAGTCGTATTGAAAAATAATATCACAATAAAAACAATCCATACATGTCATATATTCAGTTATTATCATTTTATCAGTTTGCTCCACAAGGTAATTTGGTAGACTAACATATGGTAAGGAACTAACTGAAACAACTGTATATATATTCTGTGGCTGTGGCCCTAAAAAATTGCGGACCAAGCCCTGTGGAATCTGTGGCCGAAGCCCTCGGACCGGAGTCCTATATAACTCGGGCGATTGCCCTATATAATTCGGACCGAAGTCCTATATAGCTCGGGTCATCACCCTATATAACTCAGACTGAAGTCCTATATTAAATTAGCACTGCATATAGTATGATATATCATACCCTTACGCTACTCAGTACTATCCCAAATACCCAGTGGAGCCAAAATTTTCATGCCATTTCTTAATCGAATATGCATTATACAATTATCGACTTATATTTCTTATATTATTTCAACGTGAAATATCATATTTTGTCATTTTAATAACATATTATGCTCATTTATATTCATAAGGAATCAATTGTATTACTTTTGAAAAATGACCCAATGAATATTAGCAAAATGACCATATGAATAGTAAATTCTGGTTTTGGACTCAACTTGATCCTTATTTTGAAATATTGTATAAAATAATATACTTGAGTAAAAACTCTAAAATTTTTACAGAATTTATTTTTACATCTTAAAATCATTCATTTAAAATTTCAGATAAAACTGGACACAAAATCTTCGTCAAGTAGTTCACCCAACCAAACTGCTCCAGTTGCCCTGCATCCTGGCAGCAGTTCTAAATTTTGTGAATTCCGTAATTTAAATTCAATCAATGTGGTTCCAAATTATTTTTCTCAAATACTAGACTCACTAAAAAATAACATATCCAAAATTCAATTGAAGATTATTTTTCTAAATTTTATTAAAAATTCGGAAACATGGCTGTCTCAGTCAAGGTACCTCCTAGAGCAGGTCTAACAGAAATAATTTTTCCATAATCATAACTATTCCGAATTCAACTCAAAATATTTTTTAGTCATTCCAGACGCATTGAGGCACAACATATCAAACATTCACTTCAAGAATAATTTTCTATATTTAATTAAAAATTATACAAGTCACAGCATTTCACTAATTCTAAAACAGAAAAATTTCAAGAAAATAAACAAACAATTAGTTAAAGTACCAAACCTTGGTTTTCCTTGCTCTTCTTGTCTATTTCACTTCCTTTCCTCTCTAATCTCCTTGATTTCCTATGAATTTAACATGTTACATATGTAAGAACAAACCCTAGATATGAACATGATGCTACCTTATGATTTTCTAACAATCCTTTACTTATTCTTACTAATAATCACCATTTTCATCATTTCCTTTAAGTAGTTTATCATTTTTCACCATAATCATCAACTTACTAATACTTTCCCAACATGAACATAATATCAAATCTTCCTAAACATAGTCTAATACCTAATTCTAATGAAAGAATAAGACTTAGGATGGTATCTTACCTTATTTCCTATTGAATTTCACTTGAAAAATAGCTTAGACTTGAAAATTTTCTCCTTGAAAATGGAAGGGAGGGGGGAGCACGACCTAAGGAAGAAGAAAAGTGGTGATGGTGGTGTTTTTTTTTTTTTTGATCCTTTACTTGTGTTTGGAAGACCAAAATTAGTTGTTTATAATTTAATTTCCATTTAATTAATTTGTTTATTTTCAATGGCCATGATTTGTCCAACCCATTTGGAGTTAATGGCTAGGATTTGGCCACTTGAAAGTGGCTTTTTATTCTTTTAAATTTTTTCCCCAAAGTTATATTTAATTACAAAATCGCCCCTCCGGTGGAAATGTCCAAAATGCCCTTGTCGGAAAATCGCCCGTAACTTACAAACCGTGCATTTTCGGGAAAAATCGTGTGCCACCATTACGACCCGATTAATCCCGAGAACACATTTATGGCATCCGTTAGGGTCACTATTAAGAACTGACACAACTTTTCAAAAAATTACTCTTAGGTCTTCGGCCTTTCGAAAAATTACCCTTAGGTCCCGTCGACTTCACGGGCCTCCTTTGCACACCGATTTTGTTTTTGACTATCTCAAGCCTCTATTTGACCACTTATTTATGTCTTTCTTGCCTAATACTCGACTACCTAAACTTTGGGATGTGACAGTTCTACCTCCCTTAATTTAAGTTTCGCCCCGAAACTTACTTATTCATGCATGATTCTTACGTGTAATTACACATCATCAATATAACTAATAATCGTCACATATACACACATATGTACTCAAGACATTGATTTTAAATTTACGTACCTTCATTTCCTTCTTCTGCTTTATTCTCTTCTATTCATTTCCTTCTTCTGCTTTATTCTCTTCTCTTGGCTGGCGCTCTTGATTCAGGGCGATCTACTGTCTCCGATCTTGTTCCTATTTGATTACTACCATTTTCTCTGCCTCTTCCTCTTTCTCGACCTTTACCGCTGCTACTTGCTACTTGTGTTCTTTCAGGAACTTTTGAAATCTCTGCCACATTTCTAGGACAATCCTTCTTAAGGTGATCAGTGGCACCACAAAGTATACAAGCTCTAGTAACTAACCAACATTCTCCCCTATGCTTTCGTCCACAATGCTCACACGAGGGGTATGGTGTATATTCAGTCCTTCCAGAACCTTTACTTGATCCTCTGCTTATTCCTCCCGTGCTGGCTACTGAGGTAGCTTGAAAATTAGGTCCTTTAAATGGTCTTAAATTCTACTTTACACTCATAAAGGATCCTTCACCCTTAGCTCTCTTGCTAGCAGACTGATGATTACCTGGGGCACTCTGTGCTTGCTCTCTTTTCTGTTGAATTCTCTATTGATGATTCCTCATATTTACTTGCACCTTTTCAACATCCAATGCTTTAGCCACCAACTTTGAAAACTCTGTATTATCCAATGCCACTAGCTGTATCTTAATTTCATCATTAAGTCCTTCTAAAAATTTCTCGCATAGCTCAACTTCAGTTTTTATTAACTTCTTTCCATACTTACTAAGGCGCATAAACTCCTTCTCATATTCTGATTGTAACACCCCTTCCCGACCTACATATGTAAGCTGAGTAGAGGCACCACACTAACCTAATGTTGCTACCAATTTTACTTAGTCAAATTTTAGTTCCGATTTTTTTTTTCAAAAATTTTGCCATAGTTTCGCCTAAAAATTGAGTCCCAAGTGTCGACAAAACCGGTTTTTTTTTCTTATTTTTAAAAACATTTTACACAAACCAATGCAAACAAAATCATTCTCAGTACACTCCCAATAAATTCCCCTTGTAACCTCAACTACAACCTGCAAAAAGAATTTACACTTCTAGTACAACATAAAATAAAGGTTTTGTGACAATCCCCCATTTTTAAATATTACACAGCGGAAGTTATAAAATATTTACATATTTACATATTAAAGATTTCTTTACGAAATATAAAGAAATATACATGATTGGCAAGTCTGCTCTGATCTTTAAGCTCCCAAAATGGATTCAACAAGGTCTACTCTCACTTGGTCTTGAAGAACTCTCGGGTTCAACTCTATCCACTCTATTACCTGCGCGATTAAACACTATCGCGCTAAGCCAACGGCTTAGTAAGATAAAACATGCTAATAGTATGCTTTAATGCAATACAATGCCACATATGCTATTGATAAGATCAACATTATAAATATAAAGTTAACACATAATTATGCATTTCACAAATCATAGTCATATGAGCATACCACATTTCAACATCTTTCCACATTCAACATTACTCAATAACCAACATCTTATTTCATTAACTCATAACATTATTTAGGACATTCATATAACCTTGACACCTATGGGCCCAACAAGTATTTAATACGATATTCAAAGTTCAGAGTTACTGCTTTGGTTCATAGTCACAATTCTCATAGTGTAACAGACCCAGTCTCTTGGACCATCAACTCAACGCATTTGAGGAGATCCTCAACCCAGCAAGACTGTTACAAATCATATATTTCATATTCACAATTCTCATAGTGTAACAGACCCAGTCTCTTGGACCATCAACTCAACACATTTGAGGAGATCCTCAACCCGGCAAGACTGTTACCTTTCATCATTCTTAGGCATGCCACCCAAATCCAGAACTCTGAAACTGAATAACATATTAAACAAACAATTCATTTATTATATACTTACCATTTCCATTCTCAAATTCTCATCACATTTAGGCAAACATGCCTTCTTTCTTTCAATATCATCATCATAGCCAATCACAATGGCATTGTCTCATATCATGTCTTATTTGAATTATCATTTCAATTTCAATGTATATCATTCATGAAACACATAACCATTCACAATACATAACATAACATTGCTCAATCTCAACAATGCAATTAGGGCAAAGAACAATTGATATGATTCATATAAATAATACATTCTGGTTTTAGACTCCATTTTATCCTTATTTTGAAAAATTGTATAAAATAATCTACTTGACTAAAAATTCTAAAATTTTTACAGAATTTAGTTTTGTATCTTAAAATCATCCCTTTAAAATTTCAGATCAAACTGAACACAAAATCTTGGTCAAATAGTTCACCTAACCAGACTGCCCCAATTGCCCTGCATCCTGGCAGCAGTTCTGAACTTTGTGAATTCCATAAATCAAATTCAATCAACGTGGTTCCAAATTATTTTTCTCAAATACTAGACTCACTAAGAAACAACATATCCAAAATTCAATTGAATATGATATTTCTACATTTTATTAAAAATTCCGAAATAGAGCTGTCTCAGTTAAGGTACCTGCTGGAACAGGTCTAATAAAAATAATCTTTCTAAACTCATAACCATTCCAAAATCGAATCAACATATTTTTCAGTCATTCTAGACTCATAGAGGCACAACATATCAAAAATTCACTTCAAGAACATTTTTCTAAAATTAATTAAAAATTATACAAGTCACAGCCTTTACTAATCCTAAAACAGAAACAATTTCACTAAACACCAATCTTACTCTTCCATCACCCACACCAACCCAACTTCTCATCTATCAAGAAAAATCAATACTTACAATCATACCATAAGCAACTTAATCATACCACTTCAAAAGAATTGAAGAAATTAGAGAAAAGATCTTACCTTAGTTAAAAACTTCTTAAATCAACACTTGAACACTTAATCTTTCTTCAATTTAAGCTTGAAATCATCAAAACCATCACTTGTCTCTTTCTTTCTCTTTGGATATGGAGGGCCGGCCATCAAGAAGAAGAAGAAGAAGAAATGATGAAGAAAACACAAGTCAAACCTTCTTTAAATATCCACCATGTGATTTTATCCAAGCAATTACCAAAGTGCCCTTATTCACATAATTATCTTTTTGTCTTATATGTGCCCAATTAAGTAATTTACCAATCTCAAATAAATATCTTCTCTTGCATTGACCAAGCCTTTTGACCACTTTATATGTCATATATATTAACATATACACAACATATAAATTTGTCTCTAAACCCTATTTCTTCCCAAAATACATATACATATACTTTCTCTTCTCAATTTCTTTTCTCTTACAATTTAACACATATATTCAATCCAATATATAACAATAACAACAACAACAATATGCAAAACTTCTAGGGCATAAATGAGGATATTACAATTCTCCCCCTCTAAAAAGAAAATTTCATCCTCGAAATTACCTGATATCAACTCTGAAACAACTGCGGATACTGTTCTCGCATGGATTGTTCACTTTCCCAAGTTGCTTCTTCTTTTCCATGATTTTTCCACAAAATCTTCACCAATGGCACTCTCTTGTTTCTCAACTCTTTCACTTCCCGTGCCAAGATAGCAACTGGTTCCTCTTCAAATGTCAAGTCTGGGCTCACTTCAATAGATTCAAATGGCAACACATGAGATGGATCCGACCTATATCTCCTCAACATAGAAACATGGAATACATTATGAATACGATCCAACTCAGGTGGCAAAGCAAGTCGATACGCCACTGGCCCAACTCTTTCTAACACTTCATACGGCCCAATGAAACGAGGACTCAATTTTCCTTTCCGACCGAACCTTAAAATCTTCTTCCAAGGAGACACTTTCAAAAATACCTTATCTCCAACATCAAACTCTATATCTCTCCTCTTCAGATCTGCATAAGACTTCTATCGGTCTGAAGCTGCTTTTAACCTGCCTCGAATCAACTTTACTTTTTCTTCAGTTTCTTGAATCAAATTAGGACCAACCAACTTATTATCTCCAAGCTCATTCCAACAAAGAGGTGTCCTACACCGTCTGCCATACAATGCTTCAAACGGTGCCATACCAATGCTGGATTGGTGACTGTTGTTGTAAGCAAACTCCACAAGAGGTAAAAACCTATCCCAACTTCCAGAGAAATCGATGACACAGCTTCTCAACATGTCCTCAATAATTTGTATCACCCTCTCTGACTATCCATCTGTCTGTGGATGAAAAGCAGTGCTGAAGTGCAGTCGAGAACCCAAAGCACTATGCAAACTCTTCCAAAATCTGGAAGTAAACCTGGGATCTCGATCAGATACTAAAGAAGTTGGAACACCATGCAGTTTCACAATCTCATGGATATACAGCTCAGCCAATCTCTCCAAAGAGTAATCCATTCGAACCGGAAGGAAATGAGCTGTTTTAGTCAATCTATCCACAATCACCCATATGGCATCATGCTTCTTTTGTGTCAATGGCAAACCAGACACAAAATCCATTGTCACTCTTTCCCACTTCCATTTTGGCACTGACAATGGTTGAAGCAACCCGGTTGGAACTTGATGCTCTGCTTTAACCTTCTGACAAGTGAGACATTTCGACACAAAATCTGCAATGTCTCTCTTCAAACCAATCCACCAATAATGCTGTCTCAAATCATGATACATCTTCGTATTACCCGGATGCATAGCAAACATTGACTGATGAGCTTCTTCTAAAATGACTCTTTTCAAATCAGCATTATTGGGTACACACAATTGGTTCTTAAACCAGAGACTCCCATCATCTTTCACAACAAAATCTCTAGTCTTCCCATTCTGACAATCTGAAATAATCTTCTGAATATCAGCCAATTGAGCCTCTTTGATCTGATCCAACAAAATCGGCTTCAATTGCAACTGTGCCAATAATGCACCATCAACACAAGGTACAAAACTGGCATGCAATGCTCTCAACTCAACAAGCAACGAGAGCGAGTAAACTGTTAAACCAGCTAAAGACTTCCAACTCAAGGCATCAGCAACAACATTTGCTTTACCTGGATGATAGTCAATCAAGCAATTGTAGTCTTTAATCAATTCTAACCATCTCCTCTGACGAAGATTGAGTTCTTTCTGGACACCCAAATACTTCAAACTCTTGTGATCAGTGTAGATGAAACATTTCTCCCCAAACAGATAATGGCGCCAAATCTTCAATGCAAAAACAATGGCAGCCAATTCCAAATCATGGGTCGGATAGTTAAGCTCATGTGGTTTCAACTGTCGAGATGCATAAGCTATAACTTTCCCTTCCTGCATCAATACACACCCCAAACCTCTATGTGAAGCATCACTGTAGATCACATATGGTTTGCCTTCAACAGGTAAAGTTAAAACAGGCGCTTGAGTCAACATTTCTCTCAACTGCTCAAAGCTAGCCTGACACTGATCCGTCCACACAAATCTCACTCCCTTACGAAGCAATCTGGTGAGTGGAGTAGCTATCAAAGAAAACCCTTTCACAAACCGCCGGTAATAGCCTGCCAAACCCAGAAAACTTCTAATCTCTGTCACTGATTTAGGTGGATTCCAATTCAATACAGCTTCAACTTTGCTCGGATCAACTTTAATGCCTTCTGCTGAAACAACATGTCCGAGAAAAGCTACCTGATCCAACCAGAACTCACACTTCGACAATTTAGCAAACAACTGCCTCTCTCTCAAAATCTGCAACACAATCCGCAGATGCATATCATGTTCCTCCTCATTCCGCGAATACACCAGTATATCATCAATGAAGACCACTACAAACTGATCCAAATAGGGCCTAAACACCCTATTCATCAAATGCATGAAAGCTACAGGTGCATTCGTCAGACCAAAAGGCATAACTAAAAATTCATAATGCCCATACCTGGTCCGAAAGGCGGTCTTAGGAACATCTTTAGCTTTGACTCTCAACTGATGATACCCAGATCTCAAATCAATTTTGGAGAACACTGACGCTCCCTTCAACTGATCAAAGAGATCATCGATTCTAGGCAAAGGATATTTATTTTTAATAGTCACTTTATTCAATTGCCTATAATCGATACACAACCTCATAGTACCATCTTTCTTTTTCACAAATAGAATAGGAGCTCCCCAAGGAGAAACACTGGGGCGAATAAATCCTTTGTCCAACAACTCCTGTAATTGCACTTTCAACTCCCTCAATTCTGCTGGTGCCATTCTATAAGGAGTAATAGAGATAGGAGTGGTACCAGGCAACAATTCAATACCGAACTCCACCTCTCTCTCAGGAGGCAATCCTGGCAACTCCTCTGGAAACACATCTGGGAACTCTGCAACTGTGGCAATGCTATCAATGGGAGAACTTCTTACTCTAGTATCTACCACATGAGCAAGATAGGCTTCACATCCCTTTCTAATCAACCTCCTGGCTGCAACAGCTGAAACAAATAAGGAGGCTAGCTGTTCCTGCTCATTAGATACTATCACCTCTCTACCATCAACAGTTTTCAAAGAAACAATTTTCTTCTTACAATCTACCACAGCTCCATGTCGAGATAGCCAATCCATACCTAAGATCACATCATATTCCTTAAATGGCATCTCAATCAAATCCCCTAAGAACTCCTCACCCTGCACCACTACTGCACTATCTCTATGCACCTTACTCACAACCACACTATGCCCTAACGGATTTGTCACCAACACATCAAATCCTAGGGACTCAACATGCAAATCAGAGACAGGCAAAACAGATACACTAACATATGAATGCGTGGAACCCGGATCAATCAAAGCAAGTACTGGAGTATTAAATAAAGAAAAAGTACCAGCTATGACTGCCGATGTATCTGGCTGCCTCTGCATAACATACATCCTCTGGGAAGATCCAACCTCCTCTGGTCTACCCTCCCTGGATGTAGCACCTCCTCTAGAACTGAATCCTGGTCTACCTCCCCGGCTGGCACCTCTGCCTCCTCTACCTCCCCTCACACTAGCTCGAGAAGCAGCAGAATCCACTGGCATCAGCTCCTGCCTCTCAGGACAGTCTCTCACAAAGTGGTCAGGTGATCCACACCTGAAGCATACAGCTGATCTACTGTACCTCCAACAAACGCCCCCATGTCTTCCACCACACTGGTCACACACAGGTAAGGTGGATCTCTAAATTCCATGAGTAGGAGCACTCGCTATCGAAGCTGCAGGTCTAAATCTCTGCCTCTGGAACTGCACTGACCTACCCGCTGGTCTCTGGCTCCTACTACTCCGAGGAACAAAACTTCCACTACCCCCTCTTTGCAGAAGAAGACCCTGCCTCAAACTGGGGCCTCCTAACCCTAACCTCTTCCTCTGAAGCAGCTGCAATAACTTGAGCTCGCTCTACACTTCGAGCTGCTGCCACAAGCTGTGAGAAATCCTGATATCTGGATCCAGCCACTAAGCACATGATCGAGGGCCTCAATCCCTCCTCAAATCGCCGACATCTATCAATCTCATCAGCAATGATGCCCCCAGCATACTGGCTCAGTCGAATAAACTCCACTTCATACTCAGTTACGGTCCGATGATCTTGCTTCAAATCTAGAAACTCTCTTTTCTTCCCATCTTTATACTCCCTAGGAGTATACTTCAACTCAAATTCTCTCAGAAAATCCGCATAAGACAAGGTTGGTGGATCATCCATAGAATGGGGCACTGTCTTCCACCAGTCGTAGGCATCCTTCTGTAGCAAAGATCTTGCATAGTCAAACTTCTCCTCTGAAGTGGCTTGCAACTGCACAAATACCCTCTGAACTCTATCAAGCCACTATTCTGCTACAGCCGGATCAACTGTACCAAAGAAATCCTCTGCTCCATATTTCCTTAGCTTATCATAGTGCCTTACTGGTACTGAAGGCTGAGGGGGTGGTGGCGGTGGCTGTGGTTGCACAGGTGCTTGTCTCATAGCTTCCATCATAGGCCTAAACCAGGCTGGCGGAACCTCCTCCCCAGCTGGTCTACCCGACACCGAAGCAGGTGCCTCCTCAACACTATCAACCCTAGCTCCCTCAGCAGGAGCAATACTCTCGGCACTACCCTCAATCGACTGACGTGAGTGAGAATCCATCACAACCTAACACTGCAAACACAGCAGATTATATCTTATTAAAGATCAGAGACTGCCAATCTCAAACGTATATGTTATTCAAAACCACTTTTTAAGTAAAAATATTCTTTTTATTACATTTTACCTAGGTTGAGAATCTCAAACCTAGGCTCTGATACCAAAAATTGTAACACCCCTTCCCGACCTACATATGTAAGCTGAGTAGAGGCGCCACACTAACCTAATGTTGCTACCAATTTTACTTAGTCAAATTTTAGTTCCGATTTTTTTTTTTCAAAAATTTTGCCATAGTTTCGCCTAAAAATTGAGTCCCAAGTGTCGACAAAACCGGTTTTTTTTTCTTATTTTTAAAAACATTTTACATAAACCAATGCAAACAAAATCATTCTCAGTACACACCCAATAAATCCCCCTTGTAACCTCAACTACAACCTGCAAAAAGAATTTACACTTCTAGTACAACATAAAATAAAGGTTTTGTGACAATCCCCCATTTTTAAATATTACACAGCGGAAGTTATAAAATATTTACATATTTACATATTAAACATTTCTTTACGAAATATAAAGAAATATATATGATTGGCAAGTCTGCTCTGATCTTTAAGCTCCCAAAATGGATTCAACAAGGTCTACTCTCACTTGGTCTTGAAGAACTCTCGGGTTCAACTCTATCCACTCTATTACCTGCGCGATTAAACACTATCGTGCTAAGCCAACGGCTTAGTAAGATAAAACATGCTAATAGTATGCTTTAATGCAATACAATTCCACATATGCTATTGATAAGATCAACATTATAAATATAAAGTTAACACATAATTATGCATTTCACAAATCATAGTCATATGAGCATACCACATTTCAACATCTTTCCACATTCAACATTACTCAATAACCAACATCTTATTTCATTAACTCATAACATTATTTAGGACATTCATATAACCTTGACACCTATGGGCCCAACAAGTATTTAATACGATATTCAGAGTTCAGAGTTACTGCTTTGGTTCATAGTCACAATTCTCATAGTGTAACAGACCCAGTCTCTTGGACCATCAACTCAACACATTTGAGGAGATCCTCAACCCGGCAAGACTGTTACAAATCATATATTTCATATTCACAATTCTCATAGTGTAACAGACCCAGTCTCTTGGACCATCAACTCAACACATTTGAGGAGATCCTCAACCCGGCAAGACTGTTACCTTTCATCATTTCTTAGGCATGCCACCCAAATCCAGAACTCTGAAACTGAATAACATATTAAACAAACAATTCATTTATTATATACTTACCATTTCCATTCTCAAATTCTCATCACATTTAGGCAAACATGCCTTCTTTCTTTCAATATCATCATCATAGCCAATCACAATGGCATTGTCTCATATCATGTCTTATTTGAATTATCATTTCAATTTCAATGTATATCATTCATGAAACACATAACCATTCACAATGCATAACATAACATTGCTCAATCTCAACAATGCAATTAGGGCAAAGAACAATTGATATGATTCATATAAATAATACATTCTGGTTTTAGACTCCATTTTATCATTATTTTGAAAATTTGTATAAAATAATCTACTTGACTAAAAATTCTAAAATTTTTACAGAATTTAGTTTTGTATCTTAAAATAATCCCTTTAAAATTTCAGATCAAACTGAACACAAAATCTTGGTCAAATAGTTCACCTAACCAGACTGCCCCAATTGCCCTGCATCCTGGCAGCAGTTCTGAACTTTGTGAATTCCATAAACCAAATTCAATCAACGTGGTTCCAAATTATTTTTCTCAAATACTAGACTCACTAAGCAACAACATATCCAAAATTCAATTGAATATGATTTTTCTACATTTTATTAAAAATTCCGAAATAGAGCTGTCTCAGTTAAGGTACCTGCTGGAACAGGTCTAATAAAAATAATCTTTCTAAACTCATAACCATTCCAAAATCGAATCAACATATTTTTCAGTCATTCTAGACTCATAGAGGCACAACATATCAAAAATTCACTTCAAGAACATTTTTCTAAAATTAATTAAAAATCATACAAGTCACAGCCTTTACTAATCCTAAAACAGAAACAATTTCACTAAACACCAATCTTACTCTTCCATCACCCACACCAACCCAACTTCTCATCTATCAAGAAAAATCAATACTTACAATCATACCATAAGCAACTTAATCATACCACTTCAAAAGAATTGAAGAAATTAGAGAAAAGATCTTACCTTAGTTAAAAACTTCTTAAATCAACACTTGAACACTTAATCTTTCTTCAATTTAAGCTTGAAATCATCAAAACCATCACTTGTCTCTTTCTTTCTCTTTGGCTATGGAGGGCCGGCCATCAAGAAGAAGAAGAAGAAGAAATGATGAAGAAAACACAAGTCAAACCTTCTTTAAATATCCACCATGTGATTTTATCCAAGCAATTACCAAAGTGCCCTTATTCACATAATTATCTTTTTGTCTTATATGTGCCCAATTAAGTAATTTACCAATCTCAAATAAATATCTTCTCTTGCATTGACCAAGCCTTTTGACCACTTTATATGTCATATATATTAACATATACACAACATATAAATTTGTCTCTAAACCCTATTTCTTCCCAAAATACATATACATATACTTTCTCTTCTCAATTTCTTTTCTCTTACAATTTAACACATATATTCAATCCAATAAATAACAATAACAACAACAACAATATGCAAAACTTCTAGGGCATAAATGAGGATATTACACTGATACCGTCATTCTGCCTTGTTTCAAATGAATGAACTCATTGCGCCTTGCAGTCAAATATGCATCAGTGATATACCTCTTTTTAAACTCACTCTTGAAGAATTCCCAAGTTTGTTGTTCTAGTGGAACCCGCTGCTGCGTGGTATCCCACCATATGTATGCCTCCTCTGTCAGGAGCAAGGTAGCACAAACCACTCTTTCCTTCGAAGTGCATTGGAGCTGGTCAAGAACTCTAATGATACTATCTAACCAATATTCTGCTTCCTCAGATCCCTCTTCACGACCAGCCTTAAATTCCTTTGCACCATACTTTCTTAACTTCTCAATCGGGGGTTTCCTATCTCCCTCAGCAGCAGGGCCCCTTTCGGCCATTTGCTGAAAAGCTGTTGCAATCTGCCTAAGATAAGTCTTCGGACCGGGTATTTCAGCTGCTGCTGACCCTGGTCTATGAGCTTCCCCGGCATCTGCAGACCCAGATGCTTGTGATTCTACATTTCGTTCCATAGCTTGCCACGAATCTAGAGACATCCTACATTGACATAAATAGCTATCTGCTTAATTCATCAACATATAACTCGATTATCAATTCCTATATGGCATGTACATCTACCTATTCATCATATAACTTTCTCCTTAATTTATCTTACATGGCACACATAGTTACTTACTACCTATCTCCCAGAATCGACTAAACCAATGCTCTGATACTACAAATTGTAACACCCCTTCCCGACCTATGAATAAGCCGATGAGGAATGCTACATCGGGATACGAGCTCTGGTTATGTCAGCTTAATTAATGTTCCTTAAAAAAAATTTTCCAAAAATTTTGACGGAGTCTCCCTTAAAATTCTAGGTCCCAAGTGTCGACAAAATTGATTTTTCTTATTTTTGAAAAACATTTTGTTTCACAATTCAACTCAAGCACACTCCCAATAATCCACCCTTATAACCTCAACTACAATCCTGCAAGAAGAATTCACATTTCTATATTCACAACTCAACTCAATTTAAAACCATACAATTATTATACATTATTAGATTTACATGCTACATCAAGTTATCTCTTTGTATTGTTCAAATAAGTACATGCCAGTTTCTAATACCAAAATATAAAATGAAGAGCACCACCTAAGTTTGTTAATGACCTACAGATCACAGGACTCCTCTGCTCGCTACTGGCTCTTTGCTAATAACCTACGAGTTTAGAAGAAACTAAACTCGCTAAGCATTGCTTAGTGGGTACTTTAACTAATTACGAAAAATAAATAATAAAAGCATAATGCACTTTTAAAAGCAATGAGTCGTATTGAAAAATAATATCACAATAAAAACAATCCATACATGTCATATATTCAGTTATTATCATTTTATCAGTTCGCTCCACAAGGTAATTTGGTAGACTAACGTATGGTAAGTAACTAACTGAAACAACTGTATATATATTCTGTGATTATGGCCCTAAAAAATTGTGGACCAAGCCCTGTGGAATCTGTGGCCGAAGCCCTCAGACTGGAGTCCTATATAACTCGGGCGATTGCCCTATATAACTCAGACCGAAGTCCTATATAGCTCAGGTTGTCACCCTATATAACTCGGACCGAAGTCCTATATTAAAGCAGCACTGCATATAGTATGATATATCATACCCTTACGCTACTCAGTACTATCCCAAATACCTAGTGGAGCCAAAATTTTCATGCCATTTCTTAATCGAATATGCATTATTCAATTATCGACTTATGTTTCTTATATTATTTCAACGTGAAATATCATATTTTGCCATTTTAATAACATATTATGCTCATTTATATGCATAAGGAAACAATTGGATTACTTTTGAAAAATGACCAAATGAATATTAGCAAAATGACCATATGAATAGTAAATTCTAGTTTTGGATTCAACTTGATCCTTATTTTGAAAAATTGTATAAAATAATCTACTTGACTAAAAACTCTAAACTTTTTACCAAATTTATTTTTACATCTTAAAATCATTCCTTTAAAATTTCAGATCAAACTGGACACAAAATCTTCGTCAAGTAGTTCACCCAACCAAACTGCTCCAGTTGCCCTGCATCCTGGCAGCAGTTCTAAATTTTGTGAATTCCTTAATTTAAATTCAATCAATGTGGTTCCAAATTATTTTTCTCAAATACTAGACTCACTAAAAAACAATATATCCAAAATTCAATTGAAGATTATTTTTCTAAATTTTATTAAAAATCCGGAAACATGGCTGTCTCAGTCAATGTACCTCCTAGAGCAGGTCTAACAGAAAAATTTTTTCCATAATCATAACCATTCCGAATTAAATTCAAAATATTTTTCAGTCATTCTAGATGCATTGAGGCACAACAAATCAAAAATTCACTTCAAGCACATTTTTCTATATTTAATTAAAAATTATACAAGTCACAGCATTTCATTATTTCTAAAACAGAAAAATTTCAAGAAAATAAACAAACAATTAGTTAAAGTACCAAACTTTGCTTTTCCTTGCTCTTCTTGTCTATTTCACTTCCTTTCCTCTCTAATCTCCTTGATTTCCTATGAATTTAACATGTCACATATGTAAGAACAAACCCTAGATATGAACATGATGCTACCTTATGATTTTCTAACAATCCTTTACTTATTCTTACTAATAATCACCATTTTCATCATTTTTTTTAAGTAGTTTATCATTTTTCACCATAATCATCAACTTATTAATACTTTCCCAACATGAACATAATATCAAATCTTCCTAAACATAGCCTAATACCTAATTCTAATGAAAGAATAAGACTTAGGATGGTATCTTACCTTATTTCCTATTGAATTTCACTTGAAAAATGGCTTAGACTTGAAAATTTTCTCCTTAAAAATGGAAGGGAGGGGGGAGCACGACCTAAGGAAGAAGAAAAGTGGTGATGGTGGTGTTTTTTTTTATTATCCTTTACTTGTGTTCGGAAGACCAAAATTAGTTGTTTATAATTTAATTTCCATTTAATTAATTTATTTATTTTCAATGGCCATGATTTGTCCAACCCAGTTGGACTTAATGGCTAGGATTTGGCCACTTGATAGTGGCTTTTTGTTCTTTTAAATTTTGCCCCCAAAGTTATATTTAATTACAAAATTGCCTCTGCGGTGGAAATGTCCAAAATGCCCTTGTCGGGAAATAGCCCGTAACTTACAAATCGTGCATTTTCAAAAAAAAATCGTGTGCCACCATTACGACCCGATTAATCCCGAGAACACATTTATGGCATCCGTTAGGGTCACTATTAAGAACTGACATAACTTTTCAGAAAATTACTCTTAGGTCCTCGGCCTTTCGAAAAATTACCTTTAGGTCACGTCGACTTCACGGGCCTCCTTTGCACACTGATTTTGTTTTTGACTATCTCGAGCCTCTATTTGGCCACTTATTTATGTCCTTCTTGCCTAATACTCGACTACCTAAACTTTGGGATGTGACACTAGCTTTATTGTATGGATTGAATAATTTTATTTAATTAAATCATTTGATTGAGTTGTTTTATTCTTATGATGCTTAATAATTTATTTCCAATTGATAATAGCATGCTTATTGATTGGTTGAAATTTTCATATTATTGACTTGAGAAAGCTTGATATGAATTGAATACTTATAAGGATTGAGGTTTGATTGGAGTAATAGAGATAGACTTACAAGATCCTTTGGTTTATAATTCCTTATTCTTAATGCAAGATCTATTTAATTATGTTTGAGAAGAGATTCCAGCATTCTACTTAGTGATTAGGGATTAATTCACTTGAGAAAGGTTTTAGTCTAATTTAGAAGAATACCAATTCAACTCTATTATTTGGTTTAATTGAATTGATTTTCATAAATATAATTGTGGTTAGGGGGATTCAATATCTAGATAGTATTCTCATCATCAATCAATTCATTCAACACTCAATCTCTCTCTATTTTCATTTATTAAGTTAATTATCTTTAATTACAAAACTTCACAAAACTATTGATTTGCTAAACAACGGTTAAAATTTGCACTAGTACTTGTCCTTGTCCACAGTGGAACAATAACTCACTCACTACTTTATTACTTGAGCGACCCGTGCACTTGCAGTATTGCAATAGCATAGGTTCTTGTCATCAAGTTTTTGGCGCCGCTGCCGGGGACAACGGTTTTCAATATTAGTAATATAATTTAGACTGTTGATTTAGTTTTTATTTTATTTTGTTTTAACATAAGTTCTTGCTTTTTGACTATCATTCTAGATACTTCTTCCTATTTATGACCCGAGCTAGTTCTTCCCAACTTTTTGAATTAGATCAAGAGTTAGAGAGAACATTGAGAAGAAGGCGGAAGGAAGAAGAGGAAACAGTTCTGGCAGAGACGGAACCAAACTTTGAAGATCTCATCCTAAAAGAAGAAATGGCAAAAAATGAGCCAAGGACAATGCAAGAGTTTGCTAGGCCTACTCTTAATGGGGCTGAATCAAGTATACAAAGATCAGTGATTGCTGCCAATAAATTCGAGATAAAGACAAATGTCATTCAAATGGTGCAGCAGACTTGTCAGTTTGATGGGTTTCTGACTTTTCTGGAAATATGTGACACATTCAAGATACATAATGTCTCTGAAGATGCAATTAGGCTGAGGTTATTTCCATTCATGCTCAGAGATCTTCCAAAGAAGTGGCTGAAGTCTTTTCCTCCTAACACTTTCACTACATGGGGCCAACTAGTAGAAAAATTTTTAGAGAAGCATTTTCCACTGTCCAAGACTTCTATGTTGAGGAATGATATTTCTTCTTTTCTCCAGCTAGATGGTGAAACCCTGTATGATGCTTGGGAAAGATTTAAGGATTTATTGAGAAGATGTCCTCACCATGGGCTACCACTGTGGCTTCAGATCTAAACTTTCTACAATGGATTGAGTTACTCAAGTAAGCAGTCTATCAATGCAGTCAGCGGAGGTACCATAAATAATAAAACACCTGAAGAAGCAAGGGATTTGATTGAAGACATGGCCCTTACAAATTATCAGTGGCAAACCCTAAGGGAACAAGGAAGATTAAGGGCTGTTGGTTCACATCAATTGGATCCCATAGTTGCTCTGTCAGCACAGTTGGAAGCAATGAACAAAAAGATTGATTCTTTAGCTTCTTCTTCTTCTTCGGGGAAAGTGATGCAGGTGATGTCCTGTGAATGGTGTGGGGGTGGACATCAAAGTCAAGATTGCCAAAGTGGCAACATGTTTGCCAGGCAAGAGCAAGTAAATTATATTGGAAACATGCCAAGACAACAGCAGAATAACCCCTACAGCAACACGTACAATCTAGGGTGGAGAAATCATCCTATGTTCTCATGGAATAATCAGAATAATCCATGACCTCCCCCTGGATTCCAGTAGCCCCAACATCAACAAGCTACCCCTTCAAGAAAGAGTAATTTGGAGGACATGATGGAGAAATTTATAGCAGCTTCTGAAACCAGGTTCCAATCAACTGAAACCACCCTAAGAAATCAGCAAGCCTCTATTCATAATTTTGGAGAATCAGGTGGGGCAAATTGCCATGTTGCTCAGTGAGAGACCACAAGGAAGTTTGCCTAGCAGCACTGAGGCAAATCCTAAAGAGCAGCTTAAGGCAATTACACTAAGGAGTGGAAAAGAGATCAAGGGTAATGGGGATCAGAAAAAAGGAGAAGTGGCAGAGAAAAGGGCTGAAGTATAAGAAAATGAAAAAGAAGATGATCCTCCTGTCACTTCAGGAAAGAAAGATGCACAAGAAGTGAGAAAGAGAAGCAGCCACAAGACAGCAGCCCCATAATGAAGGAATACCGACCTAGAGTACCATATCCGATGAGGTTGAACAAGGACAAAATTGATGCTCAGTCCAGTAAGTTTCTTGAACTCTTTAAGCAATTGCACATTAACATCCCATTTGCTGAGGCTTTGTCACAGATGCCTAAATATGCTAAATTTTTTAAAGATATCCTTTCTAACAAAAGGAAACTTGAGGAAGTGTCTTTAGTGCATTTTTCTGAAAAGAGTTCGGCAATTTTGCAAAGGAGGTTACCTAAGAAGTTAAAAGATCCAGGTAGTTTTACCATTCCATGTTTGATAGGTAACCTTGAGGTTAAAAGTGCATTACCTGATTTGGGGGCTAGCATAAGTGTTATGCCCTATAAAATGTTTAAAGAGTTAGGCATTGGTAAACCTAAACTAACACTTGTGACCATCCAACTTGCTGATAAGTTAGTAGTCCACCCTTGTGGCATTATAGAAGATGTGTTGGTAAAAGTCAGGGATTTCATTTTTCCCCAATGATTTTGTTGTCATTGATATCGATGAGGATGTGGATGTTTCACTTATTCTTGGTAGGCCATTTTTAAATACAGCCCGAGTACTTATCGATGTTCATGATGGCACCTTAACTTTGAGAGTGGGTGGTGAGAAAGTTATTTTTAGGATACATGATGCTATGAAACATTCACTTTCACTTGATGAGGCGGAATCATGCAATGATGTTATTGAGCATGAGACCGTAAATTGTGTTACTAACATTATTTCCAAGGATCCCCTTGAGTTGTGTTTATTGCAGGAAAATGTTGAGGATCGAGAAGCAATGGAGCAGCTTGCTTTTCTTGAAGCAAGCAAATCGTTCAAATACAGGGCATATGAGACTATTGAGAAGCCAATGGAAGAAAAGCCAAAACCATCGGTGATTGATCCACCCAACTTGGAACTAAAGCCCCTTCCAGATCACCTTGAGTATGGATTTCTGGCGGAGAAGAAGAAATTACCAATAATTCTGAGTTCCCACCTATCTTCTGAGTAGAAAGAAAAGCTTATTCAGTTTTTGCAGAAACATAAGAAAGTGATAGCTTGGAAGATAGCAGACATTAAGGGTATCAGTCCATCCCATTACACTCACAAGATACTGATGGAGGATGAATTCAAGCCGGTAGTGCAACCACAACGGAGACTAAACCCGAAGATGAAAGATGTAGTGAAGGCTGAAGTGATAAAACTACTTAATGCAGGGATTATATATCCGATCTCGGATAGTTCTTGGGTGAGCCCAGTCCAGGTAGTACCAAAGAAAGGAGGGATGACGGTGGTCCCTAATGAAAATGATGAGCTGATTCCAATAAGAATAGTTACCAGTTGGAGGGTTTGCATAGACTATAGAAAATTGAATGATGCAACTAGGAAGGACCATTTTCCTTTACCCTTCATTGATCAGATGTTGGAGAGGTTATCCGGGCATGAGTATTACTATTTTTTTGATGGTCTTTCAGGCTATTTCCAAATTCCTATTGCCTTGGAAGACCAAGAGAAAACTACATTCACCTGCCCATATGGGACATTAGCATATCGAAAAATGCCATTCGGGTTGTGCAATGCACCTGCTACTTTTCAGAGGTGCATGGTGGCAATCTTTGATGAACTTGTTGAGGATATTATGGAGGTGTTTATGGATGATTTCTCGGTCTATGGCAGCTCATTTGATAGATGTTTGGAAAATCTTGAAAGAGTCTTGATGAGATATGAGGAAACTAAGGTTCAAGAGGGAATTGTGTTCGGACACAAAATTTCAAGCAAGGGCATTGAGGTGGATCGGGCTAAGGTAGACACCATTGAGAAGTTACCACCACCCACATCTGTGAAGACCATCAGAAGTTTTCTAGGACATGCGGGCTTTTATCAGAGGTTCATACTAGATTTTTCTAAGATAGCCCGTCCATTGACAAGACTTCTTGAGAAGGATGTGGATTTTTTTTTTGATGAGGAATGTTTGAGAGCATTCACAACTCTTAAGGAGAAATTGACCGATGATCCAATCATGGTAGCTCCCAATTGGAATCTACCATTTGGAATAATGTGCAATGCAAGTGATTGTAGTGGGAGCAGTCTTGGGTCAACGCAAGGAGAAATACTTCCAGCCTATCTACTATACAAGCAAGACTTTGAGCACAGCTCAAGCTAATTACACAACTATAGAGAAAGAGCTGCTAGTGTGAGCGGGGATTTTTGCCCCCACTCTCGGTGGAATGGTTCTTGCGACTTCGGCACTATTTAGGCTCGGGGCCTTAGAGAACACGGACCTAAGTCCGAAGAAAATGGAGTTGCCACCCGGACGGGACGGGAAAAAGAAAGGGGTGGATGACTCGATTCCTAAGGAATCCCCAACCCGCTAATGGGTTCAGAAAGTTGGGTACATGTGGGGAAGCTGAGAAATGGCCCAGCACCCCCATAACGCCTAGTTCATTGGAACCAACCTCCTTTACAGGTCTTAATATTATAAAATTCTTAAATATAACAATATTATCCATATTACACACAATAATTAAAATAAAGCATCGATATATTAAAAATCAAAATAATGTCCAAGCAAAACAAATAAATGGACACTCATCCGAGGATGGAAACATGTCCTTACATCTCATGCCTAAATAGGACACCCACCGAAAGGTAGAAACGTGTCCTTTACATTGGTTCTAAAATAAAAAAAAGCAATTTAAATTACATGATATTTAACTAATGAGGTACCCACCAAGTGGAAACATACCTCTTACAACATTTGGGAATCTAAATAAATCGATAAAAGTAAATAACCATTCATCATAACTAAATCATTCATCAAAGGTATTAAACAACAATAGAATGTAAACATCCATCCATGATAAACTAAATAAATCAAGCATTGAACTTAAATAAATTAAAGCATATAAAATAAATCAAAGCATAATCAAATATAAAATTGAATAAAGCAAATAAAGATTCAAATTAGGGCTATTGTTTCTATATAAGATTCTTTATTTCATGTGTTTAGGGTTTTGGAATTTATGGGTTCAAGCTACTGTGAATTTTAAATGGAGCAAAATTTTAGAATTTAAGATGTTGATAAAGTTCTTTGATAAACCAAATTAGTGTTTGAGAAGTGAAATCATGAAATTAGGGTTTGAACACTTTAAAACATTGGATTTATGATTTACGGTTACTTACTGTGTAGAATTATAACATTTAAATTTATATGGTTTTAAGGTTTTAAAGATTAGGGTTTAGAAAAATTAAGGTTTAAGGTTTTAAGGGAGTTAGGGTTTACTGTTTTGGGTTTTGGAGTTGAATTAGGGTTCTAGAATTTTAGAATTAGGGTTTCGGAGAACGCATTAGATTTTAGAATTTGGAAAAACAATTGATAATTTTACGAAACTTTATGAAAATAAACAAAACGATTTAAAGTTTATAGAAATAGAAAAGATGTTTTTTAGGGTTTTTGGAAAGAAACAGATTTAATTTATGGTTTTGAAGAATTGGAAGGCAAATCAAGGTTTTTGGAAAGAGACGAATTAAGGTTTTTAAGCTTTATAAAAGGTAAATCAAGGTTCTAGGGTTTTTTTATTTTGAAGAAACAGAAACAATTTTTGACCTTGAGCTACTATAAATTAATGAAACAAATAAAGAAATGCATACCTTCGTTTGTTGGTTCTACCAAAAATCACTTCTTGGATGAACAAGAATAAAGACAAGCTTTGTTGCCTTTGATGGATTGAATTGCTTGTTTGCTCTCTCAAAAAAGTCCGATTGATTCAAAGTTTTCCTCAATTTCTCCTCCAAAATCCGATCCAATTTTCGTTCCCTTTTGTGTTGTTTTTGGTCTTATTTATAGAAGATTTTTATGGTTAATTCTAGTTATTCATGGAATCTAATATTGATTAAGAAAAGGAAACCGAAACCTAATTGTATTAGGTTTCGGAAAAATTTGCGTCGAAAAAATTTTGCTGGCGAAAAAAAACTACCGCAGCTGGCTGAGGTAGCGGGCGAAAATTGGCTTGCGAAAAAAATGCGCTGGCAAAAAAAGCTGCCGCAGCTAGCTGCAGGCGAGAATTGGCCTGCAGGCCATTTCGCCCGCAGAAAATTTCTGCTGGCAAAATGGCTTGGGCCATTCGTCCTGCGCTGATTTTCGGAGACGATTTTTTCGTCGCCAATTTAAATTTAAATTTTTTATTTATTATTATTATTTTTTATTTTTTATTAATAAAAATTAGATACTAAAGCAAATATTATTTAATTAAGATAACAAAAATTATTTTGGACTAATTTTAATATATTGAACAAAAAAATTATTTTGGACTAATTAAAATATATTGGACCGGACTAGATAAAAAATTAAGGGTTTACAGTTTGCCCCCTGATTGAATGATTTGAGACTTTAGTGAAAGAGAGTGAAAGTAATAAGACTTAATTTTTGAGATGGTTGAGGTTTTGGGTTCTGGACCCGGTTTGAGTTCTGGACTAAAGGATAATTTTAGGTTCTGGACCTGAGCTAAGTTCTGGACTTAGAAAAGATTCTAGGTTCTGGACCTAAGGATAATTTGGGTTCTGGACCCGAACCAAGTTCTGGACTTAAAAGAGATTCTAGGTTCTGGACCTAAAGATAATTTGGGTTTTAGACCCGAACTAAGTTTTGGACTTAGAAAAGATTTTAGGTTCAGGACATAAGAAAAATTTGGGTTCTGGACCCGAGCTAAATTCTGGACTTAGAAAAAATTCTAGGTTCTGGACCTAAGGAAAATTTGGGTTCTGGACCCGAGCTAAGTTCTGGACTTAGAAGAGATTCTAGGTTATGGACCTAAGGGTAATTTGGGTTCTGGACCCAAGCAAAGTTCTGAACTTAGAAGAGATTCTAGGTTCTGGACCTAAGGAAAATTTGAGTTCTAGACCCGAGCTAAGTTCTGGACTTAGAAAAGATTCTAGGTTCTAGACCTAAGGATAAATTGGGTTTTGGACCCGAGCTAAGTTCTGGACTTAGAAGAGATTCTAGGTTCTAGACCTAAGGGTAATTTGGGTTCTGGACCCGAGCTAATAAAGATTTAAATATTTGCAAAAAATAATTTTTTGGTTTCAAAAAGTTTGACTAATTTTTATGCACATGTCTTCTCCTTGCCCCCTGCGTGTAAAAATATTTATATACACGCAAGCAGTTGAATGATTAAATTGAATAGTTGAATTTACTGTTTATTTACTGTGTATTCACTGTTCATGCACTATTTACTATTCATAAATAGTAACTTACTATTCGTAAATAGTAATAAATATGATTTTACTATTGGAAATAGTAATTTACTATTCATCATCAGTAATTTACTATTTATGAATAGTAAAACTTACTTTTGAATTTTATTTTTTTCCTTGCCGTTTCTCTATATAAACCCACGAGTTCTTTCATTCGATTCACAGCAAGATTTCTCAATTTTTATAATTCTCTCAAATTCTTTCAAATTTAGCATATAGTTTTCAAAAAAAAAAATGCATGCTTCAAGGTCAGGGACTCATTTTAATGTTGAGTTATTAGAGTTTATTCAGCATCATGAAGATGGGAATATAGATCTACTAGTCGGGATGCCGCTTCATCATAGTTCCAACCAAAAGAGTGCGGTAAATATTTTCCCTTTCTTTTTTTTTTCATCTTTCTGTTGTTGTTTTTTTTCTTTTTTATTTTATTTTATTTTATTTTATTGTTTTTTTTCTGTTACTATTTTTTTTTCTGATTTTTTATTTATGCTCTTTTATTATTATTGCGTTTGCCTTTATTTTTTATTTATATTTTATATTATTATTCTTTAAAAAATTTAGGAAAAATAAATTAATTTAAACAGATAGAATAATATGTACTTACCTGGCTTCGTGCTAGCGCGATCATTGCATTGTTCGGGCTGGAGGGTGTATTTACAAAGCCTGACAATGGTACGATATAATGCCTTCCCGAGTAAGGCAGATTATCTGAGAAAGTGGCTTTGAAAGCTTCATCTTACAATTGCCATCGGAGGAGTATCAGATAGACCAGAGCGTAGTCCAGGCACTTGCAGAACGATGGTTGGACACAACCCACACTTTTCACTTGCCCATTGGAGAGATGACAATTAGTCCGGTCGATTTTACTGCTATAATCGGCCTTCGATTTGATGGTGTTCCAGTTCCTCTGACCAACGATATTTTAACATTTGAAGAAATTCAGGAATTAATTAGTATGGAACCATCATATTAAGGGTCTTTTAAGATAAAAATTGAGCCAATTCGTAGCTATTGGATGAACTACGAAGGACGGGTTCACAGAGAAATGACCCAACAATATGCTCGAGGATTTTTGTTATATCTGCTTGGGTCGACCATCTTAGGCAGCACTGAATCCTCCATCCACTTGTCAGTGTTGAATGCCCTTTCTTACTTTAGGACAGTACCATCTTTTGGCTGGGGTGAAGCTAGTCTCGACTGTCTTTACCATGGTCTTGAAAAACTTTGCAGAAATAAGAAGTCTTTTGTCTGCTTGATGGCGGTTGTAGAGGTATTCTTCTTCTACCAATGCCAATTCCACTCTTTTCTTGCAAGAATGTGATCTTTACTATTATTGTAGGTATGGATATATGAACACAACCTCGTGAGGGTACCCGGTATTTTCCGAGAAAGAATCAGGTATCCGAGATTAAATTTTTGGTTGTCCAATCGTGTGGAGGTTCTCGGCTCTCATCATGTGCATACTCACCGCTTTGTGTTGAGCTGCTTAACCTGGGACTAGGTAAAATAACATTAGTATACTTTAAATTTTATGTGAAAGTTTACTTACCTTATGTTATTTTGCAGGTGAATTTGGCCTGGAGGAACCCAGATGAGCGGACAAACTGGTCTCCTTTCATGAGGGCTGCGCTATCTTTCCAACATTCTCGCCGAGTCATCACTGGCCCAGTGTCTAGTGGCTGGTTTCTCGGAAAGAGAGTTTATGAGTGGTTCCTTGGTCCATAGCAATGGAGGATTCCGATGCCTTGCCCGAAATACACCTTAAATATTATGTCAATGCTGGAGGATGCCTGGTGGCCGGCTCGGTATATGGTATTGAAGGATTTCTCTATTCGCCGAGTGCATCTTATGCCCATTTTATTCAAAGAAGGCTCTTGAACTTTGATGTATCTCCTACTAGTGTGCGGGAGATTCCCAAAGAAAATGAGGGTAGAGATGAGGAGGAACATCATGGAGATGCAAGAGAGTTCGTTCCACATCTCGGGGCTAGTACTTCTCAGGTAAAACTTTTACCATTCCTCCCTTACAACTGCTTCTTTCTTTTTTTGACTCTTTAATGATTGTTGTAGGCTATTGGCTCATTTGACCATGAGGCTGGACCTTCTTTTACTGCCCCTTTGTTTGCTCGTTCTAGCCCACCAGATATGTCATCTCATCCGCAGGGCATTGATATGAATTACCTGGTGAGTTCTCTTATTTCATGGTAATTTATGCTATATGTATGCATGATTATGTATGCTCTTACCTTTTTCCTTTTTGGTTCACAGTGGATGATCGAAGAACAAAATAGGAAACTTCAAGAAGAATTGGCTGCAAATCATCAACAGGCTTCTCATTTTAAAAATTTATATCATCAGTCCGAACAGAATTTTCGGGACTTCCGATTTCAGGGGATGAGGGATCCTGGTGCTTCTTCATCAAGAGGCCCCCAGACTGATGACCATGAGATCCTTTTGTCTGCTTCTGATGAGGATCGTGATGGATCAGAACTTCAAGGTAATAGGGATTTTGTTGCTCCTGCTTCTAGTGATCTCGGGATGAGTAATGGTGCTCCCGCTTCGGGCGAAATCGGGATGAGTGATTTGCCCCCTCCTCCAATAGGCGACTACTTTTTTAGGGCTTTATTTGATGACCTACCACCACCTTCTTAGTGATGTGTAAATTGTATCAATTGTATAAATATTGTACAATAATGAAAAAATACAATTTCCATCTTTACTGTAACTTTTTTTTTTTCACTTTTCATCGTTACTGGATCACAATTATTAAACTTTCTTTTTCATATTTTTTTCATCACAATACATCATAATTTCATAATTCACAGCCACATCACTTTGCTAAGCTAATTTCAAAGCGGTAAAGGAAATTGTCGCCAATTCCTTTCCTTAAACAACATGGTTTCATCCTTTTCCATCGCCTTCACCTTATCAATTTTGGAAAAGGTTATTTCCTCTATATAAATCACCTTTCATGCCATATTTCATACATAATCCAAAATTCTTTCCATTTCAATGTAAAAACTCCTTTAACAGTTTTGATTTTTCTTCATTCATCCACCATGACCAAACTTCATTTAAAGAAGATAAAAATTCTATTTAAGAATATGGATGCCAGTCATTGAAAGCAAATTTTGTGGTCAAAACTTGATGTTTTAAAATGTTAAATTGGACCACTCCTTCTTACATGTCGTGGCTTCCTTTTGGAATACGGATTCTAGGGTATTTAAAATTAATGGCTTTGAAATATGTCCCTTGATTGAAGAATTTGAGGCCATCCTTGGATATCCAAATAATCAACAAATGGTCTTACCCATATTGGTTTTCAAAACTCAACAGAAGATGCAGATATTATTTCAAATTCCAAAACCCAAAGTTCTTCGGTTGATGAGAGGTGAAAAAATTCTACTTGCTCCCTTGATTGATTTTTGTCTCTCTCATTTGGCCTCTACTAAGGCATGGGGACACATGCTCTGTCTTTGCTTGCTTGGCCAATTCTTGCCTGTTTCTTCCTACGATGATATTGATCCACAGGTATTGGATATTATGGACCAAATGGAAGGAGGCTTGTCACTGGTACCTGTGATCTTAGCCAAGACCTTAGTTGGATTAGACCGACTTAAATCAGGATTGTCAAAGATACTGACTGGGAGTCCGTTGCTGCTTCAGGTAATTACCTAAACTGCCCTTTTGGGTTTTCAATTTAGGTTTTTTTTTCTTTTTTTCTTTTTTTGCTTTGCTCTAGTTTTTGCCTAGTCCGCCCATGTGGGTTTTCAGAATTAGCGAGTTGTCCTAATTTTTGCCTAAGCTGCCCTTGCAGGTTTTCAATTTATTATATTTTTTATTGCTCTAATTTTTGCCTAGTCCACCCATGTGGGTTTTCGGAACTAGCGAGCTATCCTAATTTTTTCCTAAGTTGCCCTTGCGGGTTTTCAACTTAGCGGACTTTTTTTTTATTTAATTCTTTCTTCACAGATTTGGCTTCAAGAGCATTTTTGTTTGCTTGATACTCCATCCATGGATTTTACCAGATATCTACCACGTCATCATTCTGCTAGGAAACTACTCCATCTTGTTTCTTTATATGCTGACTGGGTTGACTGGATCCACTCACGCTCTGAAGTCAATATCCATTGGTTGGTACCTTGGTGGAAGATTTCTCATATCACCATGCAGACATACTTGATGTATGTTCCCCTTGCTGCTATTTGTCAAGGTACATGCTATGATCCTCACCGACTTGGCCGTTAATACGGAGCTGAGCCTCATGATTCTGACTTTACTCCCAATTTAGACATGCCTTGCTTGACTGAAGCCTACTTGGATCGGCTGAGACAAAGCTGGCCTGCACATTACATTTATCGACTGCCATAGATTTTACATTTGTCAATTCAGAAAGTGTATTGTTAGGATGAAAAATAATTAAAGTAATAAAAGATGCTTCTTTTCCATTTAAAATTTATCATCACCTCTTGCTATTGTGTTTATTTATTTCATCCATATCTTGTCAAATACATATAATAGTGCACATAGAACCATTTTAACATTAATTCTGTTTTATTAAATTAGGGAACAATAAAACATAAAGCCAGCATACACAAGATCACTCCTATTGCCAACTAGCCCTTTCGAATTTTCTAATTGACGATTTTCTCTCATTTAGCCCTAATTGTTGCCTAGCCCGCCCTTTCGGGTTTTTGGAACTAGCGGACTGCTCTAACTTTTGCCTAGGCCACCCTTTTTGGGTTTTCAACCTAGCGAGCTTCTTTTCTTTTTTTTTTTATCATACATTAAACCTCTTCAACCTGTCAATGTTTACTGGCTCACTAAATTCGTTCCCGTCCATGTCTAATAACTTCACCGCTCCTTTGTTCATGACTTGTTTCACGACATATGGCCCTTCCCAGCTAGGCCTGAACTTCCCTCTTGGATCAGATACATTAGGCTTACATTGCTTCAACACCAAATCCCCGACTCTGAGTTTTTTGACCTTAACCCTTCTATTGTAGGCCTGAGCTATCTTCTTTTGATACAGTTGGTGATGATACAGTGCCTTTAACCTTCTCTCTTCTAGTAAAGCTAACTGTGTGTATCTGCTTACTACCCATTCTGTTTTAGGCAGTTCAGCTTCCAAGTCTACTCTCAATGACTTGATCTCAATTTTAATTGGCAACACTGCTTCCATCCCGTAAACCAAAGATAACAGTGTCATTCCAGTAGGTGTTAGCACACTTGTCCTATATCCCCCATAAAGCAAAGGGAAGCATCTCTGACCAATCCTTGTAAGTCTTGGTCATTTTAGACAGAATTTGCTTAATTGTCTTGTTTGTTGCTTCTACTGCACCATTAGCCTTTGGTCTATAAGGAGAGGATTTATGATGATGGATGTTGTACTTTGAGAATAAATCCTTAACTGCTCCTTGAAACTATACCCCATTGTCTGATACCACACTGAGTGGGACCCCGTATCTGCAGATGAGGTTCTTTTCAATAAATCTAGCCATTTGACTTGCACCCAGTTTGTTGAAGGATTCAGCTTCAACCCATTTTGAAAAATAATCTACTGCTACTACAATGAAATGGTGACCATTTGAAGCTGTCAGATGTATCTCTCCTATAATGTCGATACCCCAGGTGGCAAATGGCCAGGGTGAAGACATAGAATGCAATTCCTCAGGAGGCATGTGATTCAAGTTACCATACATCTGACATTGTTGGCACTTCTTCACAAACTCAATACAATCTCTCTCCATGGTCAACCAGTAGTAACCTTGCCGAATAATCTTCTTAACTAGAGCCAAACCACTCATGTGCAGACCGCAACTTTCTGCATGTATTTCTGACATGATACGCTCCACTTCAGGCTTCATTAAACATATTAAATGCACCTCGTCAGGCCATCTTCGATATAACTCCCCATGGAATGTGATTTATTGCAATGACCACTGCCTTATGGCTCTTCTTTCTTTCTTTGTTGCCCCCAGCGGGTATTCTCTTTCCTCCAAAAATCGCCTTATAGTATCATACCACGCATCATGGTCTATGTCAATTTCCATGATTGTCTCATATTCATAGAAAGGAGTTGATGAACTGGTCAAGATCAGAGGATTAAGGAATAAGCTAACAGGGTTTTCCCATACCGAAGCCAATGTGGCTAGGGCATCAGCCATCTGATTTTCTTCTCTTGATAGGTGTATAAACCTACACTCCTTAAAGTTCTTCTTCATCATGGTCAGGTAATGGTGGTATGGTTTTAATTTTTCTTCTTTCAACTCCCACTCTCCATTTACTTGGGATACTACTAGTAATGAATTGCCAAAAACTTCCACCTTATCCACCTTCATAATCATTAAGGTTTCCAAATCGAAAATACAAGCTTCGTATTCCACCATATTATTGGTTGCCCTAAATTTCAGCTTTTTGGCTAAAGGGATAAGTTTCCCTTCGGGCGATTCTAGTATAACTCCCAAACATGCTCCTTTCCTGTTTACTTGATGAGGATCTGATTGCTAGCATACAACACCAAGGACCTGTTACTCGATCAATGGCAAGAAAACTTCAAGGATTAGTTTCCAAACATCTATATGTTCTCAATACAATTGGAACGTTAAGACTTGAAGAAAATAAGAGCAAAGAAGCTGTTTGGTTGCACGTGTCCAAATTGCAATCTTCCCAAGAGGCCAATTGACCCAAAGGAGTTAGAATACATATTGGCATCCATCATTATACCTTTGGGAGCTAAATACATACCATTCACGTACCATTGGATGCCCATATATAAAGAGTGGCTGAAACTCACATTGGGAGTCAAAGATGCCTTTTAAAAGCTAGTGGGAGACAAGCTATATGGCTGCCCATGCCTTTTAAAAGCTAGTGGGAGACAAGCTATATGGCTGCCAATTTGTTTTATGTAACCACATCATTATATTTGTATTTTTCCATCATTTCACTTGTTTTATGCTTTCTTTAAGTCTTTAAAAATAATGTAATGGCAGACTTTGAACTTAATGAATATTCTGAGTTTTCTCTCCATTTTTGAGTGCTTTGAGAGGTTTTTAGCCTTCTTTTGAGTTCTGGTTAGAACTTGCACGAATTCCTTGCAAAAATAACCAAGTTTGCTAGGTCTTAACTTATATTCAAGGTTTTTCCTTCACAAGTTGGGGTTGGGTCTTGAATCTTTGGTTTCCAGCCATATAGCTTCAGTTTTACATCACAAGTTGGTGTTGGGTTGAAGGTGTTGGTTGGTGTTCTTATGTTTTGGAGACGATCCGTAGCTTGAGCTTCCTTAGGAATTAAATCCCAGCAAGGCAGGCTCACATCATTTGGTATCAGAGCTTAGGCTCTCCAAATCAGGTTTTTAGCATCATTCCTTCTTGTTTATGTCAAAAAAATATTGTCTTCCTTTGAGTCATTTTTTTTTTGCCATTAGTTTAATTTCTACAAGCTATATGCTTTCTTGTTTCTTTGAGTCCTTCTTCCTTAGTGTTGTTGCTGGATTAATTTTAAAAAAAAAAAAGAAAGAAAGAAAAAAAAAAGAAAAAAATCAAAGAAAAAAAAACAGCAACTAATCTCTAAAATTTGCTATTGGGTTAGAAACTGAAGTTGGGTTTGCACATAACCAAATCTTCTTAAATTTTATATGCTTGTTTCAGATGCTAAAATTAGCTTGGAAATCAAATTTTAAGTCAAAATTCGTCCATTTGCCTCGTTATCCATATATTGCAGCCAATTTAGCTAGTTTTGTGTCCAAAAGTGAACGTGTATGTAAACATGTCCAAATCCTTTCAAATTTTACAGGCATGTTTTAGATATTCAGCTAAGCCTACATATTAACTTTCATGTCAAAATTCGTTCGTTTGCTTGGTTGTCCATATATTATCGCTAGTTAGCCATTTTTGGGTCCAGAATATAAATGTTTCATAAGAGACCTAAAAATTCATTTTTTCTTCTTCCATTTTGTCTCAATATATTGTCCTAAATCCAGTTTTGTCAAATTCTTCCCTTTGGTGATGTTTGTCTAAAATTTCAGTGTCTTTCGTCCTTAGGTTTCAAATATCAGATATTCTGTTTTTTCCAGCTTGTGTTACTCTTGTTCCATTCTTGAATGTGTTTTAAACCTTGAAATTTAGTTATTTAGTTGAGGAAATATTAAGTTCTTGCTAGAACATGGAAGGGGCTGAAGTGAGTGGAAAAAGGCATAGAGTGGTGAGACTGTTAGAGGGTAAAAAGCCAAAGTTTGAGTGAAACACAGATTGAGTGTTACCAAATTAGAGTGAAACACGTGAGGGAGTGTGTGAGGAAATATTTCTAACATTTGTTTTGTAGCAATCAGTATGTCAACAAAATGAGATAGTGATCGAGAGAGCAACCAACCCCAAGAGGAGCCAGAAGCTTCTTATGTTCTTAAGGCATTGCAATCTCAATTTCAAAGGATGAATGTGTTGTTTGTTGATATTAGAGAACAGATGGAAAAACACTCAAAGCAAATTGAAGAATTGTAGCAAGCAAGCTCTACAAATCAAAGGAATTTAGGAAGGGATGAAAGAGATAATTTTCATAGGGAGCAAAACACAAATAGGGGGCAGAATAGAGGTAGGCGTGCTGGACTAAATGATTTGCCAGTTTTCAATGAATTGGAGGATGTAGATGAAGATAATCTTGATGATGACAATGGGCAGCAATCTATTGCACTTGATGATGTTATTAGACCAAGATATATGAGAGGTAATATGGGTGGTAGAGGTGGTGGCAGAAATATTAGGCAAGAAACTATGGAAAATGCAAGAGGGAGAGGGAGAGTAGACAGCAATGTTAATGGAATTAAAATGAAAATTCCATCATTCCAAGGCAAAGCAAATCCAGATGCATACTTGGAATGGGAGAGAAAGACCGAACTCATCTTTGATTGCCACAACTATAGTGAGCAAAAGAAGGTGACACTTGCTGTGGTAGAGTTTACTGATTATGCATTAGTTTGGTGGGATCAATTACCCACTAAACGAAGAAGAAATGGCATGAGAGGAGTGCAGACTTGGGATGAGCTGAAACAAGTCATGAGAGATAGATTTGTACCACAACACTACTATAGGGAGTTACATCAACTATTACAAGGGCTGGTACAAGGCAATAAAAGTGTGGAAGAATATTTTCAAGAGATGGAAATGGCTATGATACGAGCTAATATAGAAGAAGAAAGGGAAGCAACTATGGCACGGTTTCTACATGGGCTGAAAGATGAAATTGCCGACATAGTGGAGCTGCATCATTATGTGGAGCTTGATGACATGTTAAATATGGCAATCAAGGTAGAAAAACAACTCAAGAAGAAGAAAACAACCAGATCAGGAATGGGAATGAATTCTGCCAATAATGTTCCTTGGAAGCCAAATTGGAAGAAAGGGGAATCTAGTGAGAATAAATTTGTTTCAAAGGAGAAGAAAGAGGGGAACAAGGCTGGAGAAAAACCCATTGTGATTGATAAGGGTAAGGCACCAATGAACTCCAATGGAAGAACAAGAGACATCCAATGTTTCCGATGTTTAGGGAAAGGGCATTATGCTAGAGAATGTCCAAATAAAAGGGTGATGGTGGTGAGGCCGAGTGGTGATATTGAATCTGAAGATGATGAAGTTGTAGATGAAGATTCAGATGTTAACATTCCAACTTTGGATGAAGATAGTGATGTAGAGCATGCTGTGCATGGAAATGCTCTTGTTGTTATGCGTGCTTTAAATATACAGGTGAAGGAAGATGAAGGTGATGAACTGCAAAGAGAAAATATTTTTCATACTAGATGTTTAGTCAAAGAAAAAGTTTGTAGTATGATCATAGATGGTGGGAGTTGTGTTAATGTGGCTAGCACTCTACTAGTAGAGAAACTTGCATTTCCTACTACAAAACATCCTAATCCATACAGATTGCAGTGGTTGAATGATAGTGGAGAAGTTAAGGTGACCAAGCAAGTATTATTGTCATTTACCATTGGGAGGTATAAGGATGAAGTGTTGTGTGATGTAGTTCCCATGCATGCTAGTCATATCCTACTTGGGAGGCCATGGCAATATGATAGAAAAGCAACACATGACGGTTTAAGAATAGGTATTCATTTGATTTTGAAGGCCGAAAGGTGACTCTTGCACCTTTAACACCTATGGAGGCTTTTGAAGACCAAAAGCGAGTACAAGCTTCCATGCAAGAGAAAATGCAAAGAGAGGTTGAAAAGAGGGAGAGAGAAAAGAAAGATCAAGAGGAAAAACAAAGAATAAAAACTGAGAGAGAAAAAGAAAAAGAAAAAAAGAAGAAATTACATAATAAAAATGAGAGTGGAGAGAAGAAAGTAAGTTTAGTTGCTAGGGGGAAAGATGTGAGGCAAGCATACTCTTCTGATAGTATGATGCTCCTTCTGATATGTAAGGGAGTTTTTCTTAATGTAACTGACCTTGATACATCTATTCCTAGTGTTGCTTTGACTTTGTTGCAGGAATTTGAAGATGTCTTACCAAATGAGGTACCGAGTGGATTGCCACCCATTAGAGGAATAGAACATCAAATTGATTTCATTCCTGGAGCTGTAATTCCCAATCGTCCAGCATATAGGACAAATCCTCAAGAGGTCAAAGAGTTACAAAAACAGGTGGATGAGCTGCTTGCGAAAGGTCATGTTAGGGAGAGCATGAGTCCATGTGTTGTGCCGGTACTTCTAGTACCTAAAAAGGATGGATCAATGCGAATGTGTGTGGATTGTTGTGCTATCAATAAAATCACTGTAAAGTATAGACATCCGATTCCTAGACTTGATGATATGCTTGATGAATTGCATGGCGCATGTATATTTTCAAAAATTGATCTTAAAAGTGGTTATCATCAAATAAGAATGAGATTAGGAGATGAATGGAAAACAGCTTTTAAGACTCAATATGGTTTGTATGAATGGTTAGTCATGCCTTTTAGACTAAGCAATGCACCTAGTACTTTCATGAGATTAATGAATAATGTATTGCGTGCTTTTCTTAGAAAGTTTGTTGTTGTGTATTTTGATGATATTTTAGTGTATAGTCAAAGTTTAAATGATCATTTAATGCATTTAAGATGTGTGCTTGAAGTTCATAGGAAAGAGAAATTATATGCAAATTTAAAGAAATGTACATTCTGCATGGAAAAAGTCATTTTCTTAGGATTTGTAGTGAGTGGGAAAGGAATTGAGGTTGATGAGGATAAGGTAAAAGCCATCAAAGAGTGGCCTACACCAAAATCTGTGACTGATGTTAGGAGTTTTCATGGTCTTGCTAGTTTTTATAGGAGATTTGTTAGAGACTTTAGTACAATTGCAGTGCTATTAAATGAAATTGTGAAGAAAAATGTAGGGTTCAAATGGAATGAGTAACAGGAGCATGCATTTAGATTACTAAAAGAAAAATTATGTTCTGCACCATTACTTGCATTACCTGATTTTTCTAAGACTTTTGAAGTTGAATGTGATGCTTCCGGAGTGGGTATAGGTGCTGTTTTGATGCAGGAAAGAAGACCAATTGCATACTTTAGTGAGAAGCTAAGTGGAGCTCCTTTGAATTACTCTACTTATGATAAGGAGATGTATGCATTAGTGAGGGAGTTGGAGACGTGGCAGCATTATCTTTGGCCAAAGGAGTTTGTTATTCATAGTGATCATGAATCACTAAAATACTTGAAAGGACAAAGCAAGCTGAACAAACTCCATGCCAAATGGAGTGAATTTATTGAAGCGTTTCCATATGTGATTCAATATAAGCAAGGAAAAGAAAATGTTGTTGCTGATGCCTTATCTAGGAGGTATGCCCTAATCTCTATGCTTGATGCTAGACTTCTAGGATTTGAGCATATGAAAGAATTGTATAAGCATGACTCTGAATTTGCACAAATATATGCCTCTTGTGAAAATGCTGCCTTTGAAAAATTTTATAGGCATGATGGTTTCTTATTTAGAGAGAAACGACTTTGTGTTCCAAATAGCTCTATAAGAGGATTGCTTGTAAGAGAGTCACATGGGGGAGGTTTAATGGGACATTTTGGGGTGGCTAAAACATTAGAAATTCTGAATGAACATTTTTTTTGGCCACATATGAGGAAAGATGTAGAGAAATTTTGTGCTAAATGCATGACATGTATGAAAGCAAAGTCCAAAGTAAGACCACATGGTTTGTATATGCCTTTAAGTGTACCTAGTGAACCTTGGGTAGAATTATCTATGGACTTTATTTTGGGGCTACCTAGGACAAAAAAGGGTCATGATAGTTTATTTGTTGTGGTTGATAGATTTTCTAAAATGGCACATTTCATTCCATGTCATAAAACTAATGATGCATGCCATATATCTGATTTGTTCTTTAGAGAAGTAGTGAGATTGCATGGTATTCCTAGGACCATAGTAAGTGATCGAGATGTAAAATTTTTGAGTCATTTTTGGAAAGTCCTATGGGGAAAGTTAGGTACAAAGCTTTGTTTCTCTACTACATGCCATCCGCAAACAGATGGGCAGACGGAAGTTGTTAATAGGACTGTGGGCACTCTTCTTCGTACCATGATTAAACAAAATTTGAAGACATGGGAGTAATGCATACCATTTATTGAATTTGCATATAATAGATCAATGCATTCATCCACTGGATTTTCACCCTTTGAGCTTGTCTATGGTTTCAATCCACTTACTCCATTAGATTTGTTGCCTCTTCCTACTAATGAGCTTACTAGTTTTGATGGTAAAAAGAAAGCTGAATTGGTGAAGCAAATGCATCAAAGGGCCAAGCAACAAATGGAGAAGATTAATGAGAATAGAGCAACCAAAGTAAACAAAGGAATGAAAAAGATGGTGTTCCAGCCTGGTGATCTGGTATGGGTTCATTTGCGAAAAGAAAGGTTTCCTACACAAAGAAAATCAAAATTGCAGCCGAGAAGTGATGGACCATTTGAAGTACTCTAAAGGATTAATGATAATGCCTACAAGATTAATCTACCAGGTGAGTATGGTGTAAGTGCAACTTTTAATGTTTCTGATCTTGCTCCTTACTATGCAGATGATGAAGATTCGAGGACGAATTCTTTTGAAGAGGGAGAGGATGATGAGGATTGCTAGCATACAACAGCAAGGACCTGTTACTCAATCAATGGCAAGAAAACTTCAAGGATTAGTTTCCAAACATCTATATGTTCTAAATACAATTGGAACGTTAAGACTTGAAGAAAATAAGAGCAAAGAAGCTGTTTGGTTGCACGTGTCCAAATTGCAATCTTCCCAAGAATGCAATTGACCCAAAGGAGTTAGAATACATATTGGCATCCATCATTATACCTTTGGGAGCTAAATACATACCATTCACGTACCATTGGATGCCCATATATAAAGAGTGGCTGAAACTCACATTGGGAGTCAAAGATGCCTTTTAAAAGCTAGTGGGAGACAAGCTATATGGCTGCCCATGCCTTTTAAAAGCTAGTGGGAGACAAGCTATATAGCTGCCCAATTTGTTTTATGTAACCACATTATTATATTTGTATTTTTCCATCATTTCACTTGTTTTATGCTTTCTTTAAGACTTTAAAAACAGATGTAATGGCAGACTTTGAACTTAATGAATATTCTGAGTTTTCTCTCCATTTTTTAGAGTTTGAGAGGTTTTTAGCCTTCTTTTGAGTTCTGGTTAGAACTTGCACGAATTCCTTGCAAAAATAACCAAGTTTGCTAGGTCTTAACTTATATTCAAGGTTTTTCCTTCACAGGTTGGGGTTGGGTCTTCAATCTTTGGTTTCCAGCCATATAGCTTCAGTTTTACATCACAAGTTGGTGTTGGGTTGAAGGTGCTGGTTGGTGTTCTTATGTTTTGGAGACGATCCGTAGCTTGAGCTTCCTTAGGAATTAAATCCCAGCAAGGCAGGCTCACATCATTACTGCTCCATCAAAATACATTTTCTACCCTTATACTTCAATTGCCTCTAAATGTTCATCCGAAAATTCCAAGATTACCTCTTCGTTTTCTGGTAATGGTTGTTGGACCAGAAATTCTGCCACCACTCTACCTTTGATTATTTTCCTGGCTACATACTCAATCTCAAATTCTCTAATATTATCAACCATCGACCATATTTCCCAATCTAAGAGGGTGTCTCTCTTAAGTACTTCATTGGATCCAACATGGAAATTGCTTGCACACTATATAATTGAAAGTAGTGCCGCAACTTCTTAGAAGACCAAACCACGGCTATACAGGTTTTTTCAATGATACTATACTTAATTTCATAAGGTAGGAGCTTTCTACTCAAATAGTAAACTGCATGCTCAATCCCTGACTCATCTGCTTGGGCTAGCATGGCTCCTATTGACTCTTCTTGACGCGGACCCTTAGCAACGATGGCAGCAAACCCAACGTATAACAATGGTAGAGAACTCCTTGAAACTTGATAATCACCTCATAAGGAACCCAACGCCTATAAATAGACGCGAACTCACTATGATTGAAGGATTTAGTTGGTAAGAAGAAGGAAAACGCCACAACTCTTGTTGATAAGTAAACCTAATTCTTCATGCAAAGAAAGAATTAAAGAATCCACTCTAATCTCTCTCACACAAAAATTCTTAAGAAGAACTTGTAGAAGAATTAAAAATTTTTTATTAATTGTTGTAGTCTGAAATTCGGCCTAATAGTGCCTTAAATAAGGGTTACAAAATTCCTAATTGCATATGGAAAACTAAAACATTCCTAATTGCATAAGGAAAACATTCCTAATTGCATAAGGAAAACATAAAGTATGGAAATAAAATCCTAATCCACTAAGGAAAATATAAAGTATGGAAACAAAATCCTAATCCAATAAGGAAAATATAAAGTATGGAAACAACCAAACTAATCCCTTCAACATAAGAAACGCCCCACACTATTTAGGCTGTCCATGGGCCTTAAATTACTTCCCAAGGCTTTATATGAACCCCCATGGACCTTTCTTGCACGTTGGACCTTTCTTTAGCTAGCCTTTAGCTTCCACACTAAGCATCATAATCAGCTTTGGTGTGCCTTCTTCAAGCTCTATCTCCATCTTCTTGAATGATAATTCTTGAAGCTCTTTGGAAATCTCTTCTTGAATATGCAAAGCCATACTAGCTTGATCCTAGTGATTGGTCCACTTGCTAGCTTCAAGGGATCTTTTCGTGCATCATTCTCCCCATCTTCAAAAAGATTTATCCTCAAATTTGCATTATCAAAAGGAGAAAGATCACTTACATTGAAAGTAGCACTAATATTATACGTACCTGGTAAGTCGATCTTGTAGGCATTGTCATTAATCTTCTCCAGCACTTGGAATGGGCCATCTCCTCTAGCTTGCAACTTGTTCTTCCTTTGGTTAGGAAACCTCTCTTTTCAAAAATGTACCCAAACCCAATCTCCTACTTGAAACTTCATCTCACGTCTCCCTCTATTTGCAGAATCAGCATATCTCTTGTTCCTTTTCTCAATATTCGCCATTGCTTTCTCATGCATCTCTTTCACCAATTTAGCTTTCTTCTCACCATATAATCTAACAAGCTCATGAGAAGGTAAAGAAACAAGATCCAAAACTGTTAGTGGGTTAAAACCATAAACAAGCTCAAAAGGTGAATATCTTGTAGAAGAATGAATAGCATGATTATAAGCAAACTCAATAAATGGCAAACAATCTTCCCAAGAACTCAAATTCTTACCCACTAAAGCTCTCAACATGGTACCTAAAGTTCTGTTTACTACTTCTGTTTGTCCATCCGTTTGAGGATGACAAGTGGTGGAAAATAACAACTTGGTACCTAACTTTCCCCAAAGCACACGCCAAAAGTGAGACAAAAACTTGGTGTCTCTATCAGAAAATATGGATTTTGGTATCCCATGAATTTGAACCACCTCCCTAAAGAAGAGTTCGGCCACTAAACTAACATCATCACTCTTATGACATGGGATAAAGTGTGCCATCTTACTAAACCTATCAACAACCACAAATATGCTATCTCTCCACCTCTTAGTCCTTGGTAATCCTAAAACAAAGTCCATACTAATGTCCATCCAAGGAGAACTAGGAACAGATAATGGCATATACAAACCATGAGGCATAGACTTAGACTTAGCTTGCCTACAAGCCAAATAAGCCTTACAAATCCGAATTACATCCCTTTTCATATTTGGCCAATAAAAGTGTTCATTCAGCATGTCTAAAGTCTTATCAACTCCAAAATGCCCCATCAAACCCCCACAATGTGATTCTAATACTAGTAAATCTCTCATAGAACATCTAGGCATGCATAATTTCGAACCCTTAAACAAAAACCCATTATGTCTATAGAAAGAATTAAAAGCACTGATATGGAACCTCCAAGAATAAGCCTGAGAACCCCTTGATTTCGAACCCCCACAGCATTAACTTGAAAACCCCTAGTCGAATTCGGTACAACCCCCAAGGATTAGGTTAGATTTCAGATTACCTTGAATTGATCAAAGATCCAAGATTTCGAAACAAGTCAATTTCTAAATCCCAGATTCGAAACACTCCACAAGAAAGTTGATCAAACTACTTGAATGTTTCTGAAGCATGTATTCAAGCAAGAACACAAAGATAAAGCAATTCGGCTTTAGGTTAATAAATTCGTCCAAACTTCCAAAACTGCCAAACTTACAACCCTAAATGAGATATAAATAGCTAAACCCTAATTAGGGTTATTAAGTAGCGTTTGGCTTTCTAATCAAATTTTAAGAAATAATAAAGTAATCAAAGTCCTAATTTAATACCAAACAAACAGGGCCCTTACTTTTTAAATGAGCATAACTAGTGGGCCTTAATACATATTAAAATAACAAGTTCAGCTAATTATTTAACTATAAATAAGCCCAACTAGTGACTTGAGCCAAATATGCTCCAATTTGCATCCTTGATCAGCCATATCGTGCACCTTCAGCTCCTCTTCAACAAAATGTTGCATGTAGCCTTGTGACGTCTCTATCATTCCCCCTTTGTTGGAGAAAACTCATCCTCGAGTTTTAAAATGATGAAGTAGTAAAGAAAAGCAACTTTGTAATTTCACTCCAATTACTTGTGGCATGTCATCAATTTGAAGAACCTGAAATTTTATTTCATAAACATCACAATCATTGTTAGGCAAAATAAATTCCATGTTTGCAACAGACAGGCAATCATGAATGGTGGGAGTAGAAAGTTTTATTTTTCTTGCTTCTTCTTTTAGTTGTACTTCTAACCCAAGCATATCAATTTCTTCCTTCAATATTTCTTCAAAAGTTTCCAACTTTGGAATGTCTTGTTGAAAAGTAGCAGCTTCTTTTGATTCTAGTGATGAATCTTCACCAATAATCTCTAAAGTAGGATCTTCAATATCACCCTGAAAAGAAGTATCACCATAAACAGCCTCGGATGACATTAACAAATCACTACCATCAACAATCTCTTCTGCATAAATTAGTTCTTCTTCATTTCTATCTTCAACCTTCAAATTCTCCCTTTCTTTGTAGTAATCATCAACACTTTTACTTCCTTCCTTGATATCCTGAAGTCTCTGCATGATACTCCTATAGAAATGTTCAGGTTGCTGCATTTGATTTCTGCCACCTCTTCGCCTCTCATTGCGGTCCAATGTGGCTCTTTCACACTCTGCAACCTCAAATCCATGCGCTCCAATCTTTCTGTTATGGTATCCATAGCACGGTGTAAACGTGTAAATTCAGCTTGTTGCGCCTCACGCAATCGAGCTGGATCAATCTGAACACCTGCATCTCTTCCAAACATGTTTCCTGCAATAAAAGGTTAGCACAAAACAAATAAAAAGGCCTCACAACACTCCCTCACGTGTTTACACTCAATAGATGAAGGTAGGTCTCTCGTGTTTCACTCAATATATGAAATCACTCACGGTTCAGCTCACACCTCTCAAGCTGATATCTTTTACGTTCTTAAGTGAATCACACTTTATGAAACAACTCAAATAGTTCCGTGTGTAGCATCCCAAAATCTGAAATTTCGTGAGAAAAATTTCAGTTACGTCTAACCCACCTAGATTCGACCCTTAGCACCTAAATAACAAGGAAAACGAAAAATTTTTCTTGAAGTGATTCTATACTCTTTTTTTTTTGTTCCCTCTCACTATCTCTTTTGAAGGGCAGCCCTAGTTCACACCACGAAACTTTTTTTCCAATCAGGTAACAAGAACAAGATCAATTTAGAGGACTTCCTTTTGAAACTCGAAATTGGAACAGAATAAATAATCAAGACTTCCTTTAGACCAATTCAGCTTTCCTTTTGAAACTTGTTTGAAACACTTTCTTGGAAATTCGAAACAAAATCAGAATGATTAACAAGAATAAGATCCGGATTTAGAACACTTTCGAATCAACAAATTTCGAATCAACAATCAAGAACACAATTTTGAATTTGAACAAAGCAACCTAAATGCCCAATTCGGAAATCCACAATAGAACAAATCCAATTCGGAATAGATAGAACAAACCAATTCGGAACAAATCAACCAACCCAATTTCAGAATAAGAAAAACGATTTGGACTAAAAAGGCAAACTGAATTCAAAATTGAAATAAGACTCCAAACACAAAACGAAAACTAAATTAGAACCCTAACGGAAATTTTTTTTTTGAATTTTCGACTTTGAAAGAAAAAATGAAAACGATTCAAGGATCAATAATAAAGAAACAAAACAAAACTAACAAGAGAAGAAATGAAAACGAAAGTAACCCACAAAGGAAACAAAAACGCAAATAGCAGGTGAAGAAAACGAAAACGAAAATAACCCACAAAGAAAACAATTCAGAGGAACAAGGAAAACAAGAGAACGAATTGAACAATTGAACAAAGCAACAAAAACACAAATAACAAAAGAAGAAACGAAAACGAATTGGAAGGGATAAAACCTGATCTAGAGCGTAGGCTCTTATACCAAATGATACGGAACCTCCAAGAATAAGCCTGAGAACCCCTTGATTTCGAACCCCCACAGCATTAACTTGAAAACCCCTAGTCGAATTCGGTACAACCCCCAAGGATTAGGTTAGATTTCAGATTACCTTGAATTGATCAAAGATCCAAGATTTTGAAACAAGTCAGTTTCTAAATCCCAGATTCTAAACACTCCACAAGAAAGTTGATCAAACTACTTGAATGTTTCTGAAGCATGTATTCAAGCAAGAACACAAAGATAAAGCAATTCGGCTTTAGGTTAATAAATTCGTCCAAACTTCCAAAACTGCCAAACTTACAACCCTAAATGAGATATAAATAGCTAAACCCTAATTAGGGTTATTAAGTAGCGTTTGGCTTTCTAATCAAATTTTAAGAAATAATAAAGTAATCAAAGTCCTAATTTAATACCAAACAAACAGGGCCCTTACTTTTTAAATGAGCATAACTAGTGGGCCTTAATACATATTAAAATAACAAGTTCAGCTAATTATTTAACTATAAATAAGCCCAACTAGTGACTTGAGCCAAATATGCTCCAATTTGCATCCTTGATCAGCCATATCGTGCACCTTCAGCTCCTCTTCAACAAAATGTTGCATGTAGCCTTGTGACGTCTCTATCAAGCACCATGCTCACAAGCATCATAAACATTGCCGAAATCAGAGTCACCAACATATAAGTCCTTTATACATTCAAATCCAAGCAATTTAGTACTCAAAACATTAAGTAAAGCGTACCTCCTTGAAAGTGCATCTGCCACTACATTGTCTTTACCTTGCTTGTATTTGATCACATAAGGAAACTTCTCAATCTTCACAACCCATTTTGCATGTCTTTTATTCAACTTGCCTTGCCCTCTCAAATGCTTCAATGATTCATTGTCTGAATGGATCACGAATTCCTTGGGCAGCAAATAATGCTCCCATACTTCCAATGCTCTCACCAAAGCATATAGCTCCTTGTCATAAGTTGAATAATTCAGCTTTGCTCCATTAAGCTTTTCACTAAAGTATGCAATGGGCTTCTTCTCTTGCATCAAAACAGCTCCAATACCTACACCAGAAGCATCACATTCAATTTCAAAAGTAGAATCAAAGTTAGGTAAAGCTAAAACCGGTGTAATAGGAAGCTTCTCTTTCAAAGCATCAAATGCTTCTTGTTGCTCCTTGCCCCAAACGAATCCCACTTCTTTCTTGATTATGCTAGTCAAGGGGGTTGCCAATGTAGAGAAATTAGGGACAAATCTCCTATAGAAGCTTGCCAATCCGTGAAAACTCCTCACTTCTGTCACACTTGAAGGATTCAGCCACTCTTGGATAGCTTTCACCTTCTCTTGATCAACTTCAATTCCCTGCATACTTACAACAAAACCAAGAAAAACAACCCTATCTAGGCAAAAAGAACACTTCTTAAGCTTAGAATAAGGTTTTGCTCCCTAAGGATTTCAAGCACATTCCTAACATGCTTATCATGTTCTTCCTCAGTTTTGCTATAAATCAGAATATCATCAAAGTAAACTAACACAAACTTACCTAAATAAGCTCTCAAAACATGGTTCATTAATCTCATAAAAGTGCTAGTGCATTAGATAAACCAAAAGGCATAACTAACCATTCATACAAACCATATTTTGTTTTGAAGGCAGTCTTCCATTCATCTCCAGGCTTCATGCGAATTTGATGATATCCACTCATAAGATCAATCTTTGTGAAATATCTCGCCCCATGCAATTCGTCCAACATGTCATCAAGTCTAGGAATGGGATGTCTATACTTCACAGTAATCTTGTTCACAGCCCTACAATCAACACACATTCTCCAAGAACCATCTTTCTTGGGTACTAATAAGACTGGAATGGCACAAGGACTAAGGCTCTCACGAACCAAGCCTTTCTCCAAAAGCTCTTCAACTTGTCTTTGCATCTCTTTTGTCTCCATAGGATTGCTCCTATATGCTGGCCTGTTTGGAATTGTAGAACCGGGTATGAAGTCAATTTGATGTTCAATCCCTCTTAATGGCGGCAAACCACTAGGAAGGTCTTCAGGAAACACATCCTTAAAATCCTGCAACAAAGACACAAAACTAGAAGGTAAAGAATCAAGAGATTCTTCACTGTCAGTAAGTAACAATTCTTTATACATAATAATGAGTACAGGCTGCCCTACATCTATCTCTCTTGCTCTTGCATAAAAAGTATGTTTTGCTTTTTCTCCTTGCTTATTTTCTCTCACCAATGGGCCATTTATTTGTTTGCTTACTTTCTTTTGACTCTCGGCCTCTTTTCCCTTTCTGCACTCACTCACTTTATTATTTTCTCTCTCCCTACCCTTAGAATTACTCTTGGGTGTTGAAGAAACATCATTGGCCGAATTTGAACCCCCTTGGTTCATGTTGGCCGAAACTTTTTTCTCCCTCTCTAACATCCTCTTTTGATCTTCATACACCTCTTGAGGTGATAATGGTGCTAGAACAACCTTCTTTCCTTCATAAGTAAAGGTATACTTATTAGAAAAGCCATCATGTTGTGCCCTTCTATCATGCTGCCATGGTCTTCCTAATAGCAAATGTCCAGCTTGCATTGGCACTACATCACACAAAACCTTATCTTTATACCACCTAATGGAGAATGGTACCTTGACTTGCTTCAACACTTTTACTTCCCCAGCGTCATTGAACCGTTGCAACTTGTAAGGATTGGGATGTTTAAAACAAGTTAACCCCAATTTATTCACCATTGTAGTACTAGCAGCATTGGTACAACTTCCACCATCAATGATAAGTGTACAAACCTTACCATTCACCAAACACCTAGAGTGGAAAAGATTCTCCCTTTGATCCAAGCCTTCTTCCTTGACTTGAATATTCAAGGCTCTTCTAGTAACAAGCATCTCTCCATGTTCAGCATTCAAGACTTGATTCTCCCAAGCCTCTTCATCATATTTTGCCCTATCACCACATTCGGCCTCCTCTTCTTCTTCATGTTCAGATTCTGATTCAATTTCCCCTTCATGGGTTGCAATCATCACTCTCTTATTCGGACATTGAGAAGCAATGTGTCCACTTCCCAAACACTTGTAGCATTTAATTTCCCTACTTGGAGTAGGTCTAGAAGGTGTTTCCTTGGCTCTTTTTGCATCCCCATCATTCAGCTTCTTGAAATTAGGATTGTAGGAATAATTCTTTTAGAAAGAACCCTTGTAATCCCCTTTGTAGGAACCTCCACTCGAACTTGAACCCTTGATGTTTGAAAAATTTCCACTAGCTTTAGAGTAGCCAGTTTTCGAAATAGCTTTATTCTTCAATCTTCTCTCTATCTTCATGGCCTTTTGAACTAACTCTTCCATTGTGTTGAATTCATACATCTCCAATTCATTGGCTATGTTCAAATTCAATCCCCCAAGGAATCATGACATCTTCTTGTCTTTATCTTCATTAATATTTGCCCTAGCCATGATCATCTCCATCTCTTTGTGGTACTCTTCCAAACTTCTTCCACCTTGAACTAGTTTTGCTAGTCGATTGTACAAATTTTGAATGTAGTGAGATGGTACAAATCGGCTCCTCATTAGTTCTTTCAAGGTTGACCATTCAGGAATAGGCCTCATACCTTTTCCTCTTCTATTAGCTTTCAATTGATCCCACGAAAAGGTAGCATACCCTTTGAACTCTATGGCTGCCAAAACTGATTTCTTCTCTTCGGTGTAGTTATGGCATTCAAAAATCTGCTCAACTTTCCTCTCCCATTCTATGAACTCTTCTGCATTGTTCTTCCCTTCAAAGGAAGGAATCTTCATCTTGATGGAAGTAAGGTCACCATCAGTGGTAGGTTGATTTTCACCTTCATCTTCATCTTCTACCCTTTCGGCTGCTTCTAGGGCTTCAAGATTTCCTTGCCTTTCTCTCCTAAGCACTCTTCTAGCTCGCATTATGGGATTTGGATGTGCGGCTAGCTGCCCTTATTGCACTTGCTGAATTTGTTGTGCTTGTCGTGCTGCATTCTCTTGCAATCTAGTATCCATCATCTCCATTCGACAAAGCATTGCTGCCAAAGTCTCATTAAGCCTAGCCAAGCTTTCAGCCATAGCTCCTTCTTTGCTAGTCTCTTCTCCTTTTCCAGCCATGTTAACAAACAAACAAACTCAAAGAAACAAGATCAGTAATAATTGAAATTCACTCAAGTGTTTAGAATTACCTCACTTTTCTTGTCTTCCTTGATTGCACTTCAGAACCAAGCTCACCAACCAACAATTGTCAAGTCGTTCAAGAAACTAGAACCTAAATCATAGAACTAGATAGAAAACAAGACAAGTATCCGAAGACAATGCAAGGTAATTTGCACTACACGATATAAAATCAAGTATCGACACAAGCAAATGATACTTAGCAATGTAATGGAATTAAAAGCTAGATAAAGAAATCAGAAACAATGAAGCCAATAAACAAGACAAATTTGGATATAATGAATCAAAAACAACCCACACTTGGCAAGCTGCTTTATGGACCTAATCAATTCTACCCAAAACGCTAGCTTCTAGACTCTAATTCCCACCTATAATACTCAAATAACATGAATATTAAGGTCTAATTTTCGAATTCCAAAAGCCCCTCAAAAGGTGAAATTTTTAGCCCAAAAAATTTTATTACTTCTTACCCACCTAGATCTGATCCTTAGCACCCAAATAGCAAGAATATCAAACAATTTTTATTGAGGTGGTTTTGTACTCTTTTTTTTCTTCCTCTCACTATCCCCTTGATTCGGGACTTAATTTACTCCCAAGAACTTTTCGAAATCTGGACTTAATTCGCAACCCCAGATTCACTCAAAATCAAATCGAAATCAAACTTGAACAAAACTCTAGCTTTTGCTTTCTTTCAAGAACCCTAATCTTGGTTTCGAATCCAATTCAGATGCAAGGCCTAGGTTTCAAATTTCAATCAGACTCCTTTCCTAGGTTTCGAATTACTCTTTGAACAATCTTTAGACTTTTCAAATTTTGATATATGACTCTTTTTTTTTTGAAAATTAAAGACTAGACTCTCTAAGAACCCTAAAACGCAGAAACTTAAAAGACCTAAATTAACAAACCCTAGAATGACAAAGTAGATAAAAATTACCCTGTAGCAAGGCTCTGATACCAAATGACGTGGACCCTTAGCAACGATGGCAGCAAACCCAACGTATAACAATGGTAGAGAACTCCTTGAAACTTGATAATCACCTCCTAAGGAACCCAATGCCTATAAAGAGACGTGAACTTACTATGATTGAAGGATTTAGTTGGTAAGAAGAAGGAAAACGCCACAACTCTTGTTGATAAGTAAACCTAATTCTTCATGCAAAGAAAGAATTAAAGAATCCACTCTAATCTCTCTCACACGAAAATTCACAAGAAGAACTTGTAGAAGAATTCAAAAAATTTTATTAATTATTGTAGTCTGAAATTCAGCCTAATAGTGCCCTTAAATAAGGGTTACAAATTTCCTAATTGCATATGGAAAACTAAAACATTCCTAATTGCATAAGGAAAACATAAAGTATGGAAACAAAAATCCTAATCCACTAAGGAAAATATAAAGTATGAAAACAAAATCCTAATCCATTAAGGAAAATATAAAGTACAGAAACAAAATCCTAATCCAATAAGGAAAATATAAAGTATGGAAACAACCAAACTAATCCCTTCAACATAAGAAACGCCCCACACTATTTGGACGCCCAACCAAACCAAAGCTGATTACTTCCCAAGGCTTTATATGAACCCCCCATGGACCTTTCTTGCACATTGGACCTTTCTTTAGCTATCCTTTAGCTTCCACACTAAGCATCATAATCAGCTTTGGTATGCCTTCTTCAAGCTCTATCTCCATCTTCTTGAATGATAATTCTTGAAGATCTTTGGAAATCTCTTCTTGAATATGCAAAGCCATACTAGCTTGATATCTCTTTGCCTTGCTCCTAGTGATTGGTCCACTTGCTAGCTTCAAGGGATCCTTTCTTGCATCACTTCTTCTACTGCTAAGTATAGTAATAGAGATTTGCCGGGTTTAGGTGGTTTTAAAACAGGTGGATTCAACAAATACTCTTTTATTCGCTCGAAGGCCTTTTGACATTCTTCATTCCATATGACCGGCTGATTCTTTCTAAGCAATTTGTAGATAAGCTCACAAATTGTTGTGAGTTTTTCTATGAATCTGCTAATGTATTGTAATTTACCAATAAATCCCTGAACTTCTCTCTCCGTCTTAGGGGCTGGCATATCCCTGATTGCTTTAACTTTGTCAGGATCAATCTCAATGCCATTTGGACCAATCACATGTCCCAATAATTTACCTAAGGTAACACTGAACATGCACTTCTTAGGTTTAATCTTAGCTTATATTTCAAAGCTCTATCGAAGAATAATTCCAAGTTTTGGGAGTATTGTTCTCTTGTATCTGATTTAACCTTCATATCATCAACATATACTTCAACTTCTTTGTGCATCATGTCATGAAATAATGTGGTGGCCATCCTTTGATAGGTTGCTCCAGCATTCTTTAAGCCGAATGGCATCACCCTATAACAAAATATACCCCATGTGGTAATGAAAGCTATTTTGGTTTTATCCTCTTGGGCCATTAACACTTGATTGTATCCAGAAAATCCATCTACAAATGAGTGTAGCACACTAGAGGCTGCACTATCAATGAGAACATCTATATGAGGTAAAGGAAAATCAACCTTAGGGGAAGCCTTGTTCAAATCTCTATAGTCCACACAGACCCTTATTCTTCCATCTTTCTTTGGCACGGGTACTATGTTGGCTAGCCAATCTTGGTATTCTATCACTTCAAGGAACTGCACTTGTATTTGCTTAGTGACCTCTTCTTTAACCAATTCATCCCACTCAGGTCTTAATCGCCTAAGCTTTTGTTTGACAGGTTTCATGTGAGTGTAAATAGGAATATGATGCTCGGTTATGTCTCAATCTTCTCTTCAGGATTGGATTCTTTATTGGCTGACAAAGTGAACTCTTTCTTCACTTGGTTGACTAGCTCGGCCACATCTGCAAAAATTTCAAAACTTGGGATCAACTTTCCCATGAACATGATTGGCTCGGGCTTTCCTTGGAGTGGTCCCGTATCTGGAGCTTTGACAAAGATTTCTTCAAGTGGTGGGAAGCTCATCTTCTCATCCTTCTTTGGCTAGACATTGTTGGCTTCATCATATCCCAACCCCTTCTTGGAAGTTTGAGTTCTAAAATCTGGCAGCTTTGTCAAACCAGCTTTACCCTTTCCAAGACCAGCTCTGGGAAGGTAGTTCATGTTCTTCATCATATTCAAGACTTTGGAGTCTACTATTTCATCATTAGAAATTGCACCTACTTGAAAACCATTGAGAGGCATCTCAATCATTAAAGCATTAACAATCTCATTATCTTCAGCTTCAACGACCACTGTCTCATCTCCGTTGGGGAACTTGATCTTTTGATGAAGGGTGGAAGGAACTCCACCAAGAGGATGAAACCATGGTCGCCCCAAGTGTAAGGCGAAGGTAACTGGTGTGTCTAAAACAACAAACTCAATAATAGATTCGATTGGACCAACCTTGACAGCAGCTTTGAAAGTCCCTTCGGCATGTCTCTTAGTGTTGTCATAAGCCCGAATTGTTACTTCGGTCGGATTTAGATCCCTTGTTGACATGGCTAGCTTTGGCAATATCTTAAGTGGGCAAACATTTATGGTGGACCCATCATCAACCATTACACATGGAGTCCTTTTCCCCTTGACTTCTATTTTGATAAAGAGAGGGCGGATGTGATCTCTCCCCTCCTCCAGTAAATCCGCATCTGAGAAAGAAACTGCTCCCATATTAACTTCACTCTTTTCTTGAACCTCTTCACATTTCATTACCTCTCCAATTTTTATGAAGTTGATCAGCTCCTCCGGTGTCATGGAAGTAGAAATTGGCATGCTAGCTAAGGCTTTGGCCATAGTTTCTCGGTGTTTTTTAGAAGTAGCTAATAAGTCCCAAATGCTAACACTTGCTTGGGTTCTTTTCAATTGCTTGAGCACAACATCATCTTCTTCTTCTTTATTTCCTACTTCAACTTCCTTTCCCTTATTAGTTTCTATCTCCTTAGGTGGTGGCCTTGCATAAGGCTTACCGGATCTAGTGTTCATTACTTCATCTTCTTCGGGCTCGGACCAAGTCCACTCCTCCTTTTTGGATACAAGATCATCATCACTATCGATTGAATTCCAAAACCCATTGACAACATAAATTGCTACTTCTTTACCCCCCATAGCTTGTTTAATTTCACCAAATACCTCTTCTTCTTTGGTTGCTTCTTTACCCACATCTTGAAAAGAAGACATGACAAAGTTCTCATGCAAACCTCCTCCAATCATGAAGGTTGCCGGTGGTGGTACTCTATTGAACTTTGGTAATGGGTTGTCTTTGGTGTTTGGCTTATTGGGCTCGGGTAGCTTCCCATTATCAATTAGATTTTGGATCTCATATCTCAACCTCACACATCTATCCGTGTCATGCCCTTGCATTTGGTGAAATTGACAAAATGCTTTAGTGTCGAAATTAGGTGGGAGTGGGTTAGGCAAAGGACGAGGATTTAAGGGTTGTAGCAATCCCTTTCTTTGAAGCTTATTGTGAACCCAAGACATCGGCTTCCCTAATTCCAAAAACTATCTCCTTGTTCCTTGGTTAGTGGCGTTAACATCGACTGCCTTTTGCATGCTTTGGCTACCAGACTGATAGTTCCCTTTCTCATTCCTTCTTGTTGAAAAATGGTTCTTCTCTCTTTCCCATTCTTCAATTTGCAAACCCACTTGGAGAAGGTCTTTGAAATCACGGATGAGTGTATGAGACATCCTCTCACGAAGACTAGGCAACACCCCTCTCACAATCATCCTTATTTGATCATATTTATCAGGCCTCTTCTTGAGTAAAGCGGCCTTGCTTCTCCATCTCTTCACATAATCCACAAAATTCTCATTCGACCTTTGCCTAATGGGCTCCACTTCCATTAAGGTAACTTCCATCTCGACATTATATCCATATTGTTGGATGAAGGCTTTGTAAAGTAGATCCCAACTCTTTTGTGTATCATCATCTAAGGTATTGAACCAATTTTGGACAACAGGGTCCAATGAGAGCATGAAGTACCTTAGGGTTTGAGCCTTAGTAGCTCAGGTAGACTGCATGGCAGTGATATATTGCTTCACATGGAGATGAGGATTTCTGGTTCCATCAAACTTTGCAAAAGATGGCATCATGAACTTGTACGGAACTTCTTCATCTAGCTCAAATAATTTGTCAACTTCGGACATTTCCTCGGTTTTCAGTTTCTTCTCAAATTTCTTTTCTAAATTAGCAATCATCTTTTCAACATCAGAAGTTTTGGTCTTCTCCATAGTTGATCTTTCAACAATCTTCGGTTCTTTTTTTTTTCTCTTGAGCATCTTGGTACTATTGAGCCCAATCATCATCATCATCATCAATGATCACTTTTTCATCATCAAAAACTACTTCACCAACTTTAGTCTTCCCTTTTTCCTTTGGCTTCTTAGTGCTAGCAGATGCCTCGGCATGATTATCTAAGATTGCAGTCAATTGGTTCTTCATTGTTCAGCTAGGGCCTCTTTTATTTCCTCCATCTTGGAGTTGAGGGCATCATCCACCATTCTTTGAATTTGTTTGGGATCCATTGTTTTTGGTGAGCAAGTGATTGAGTTGTTGCTAGATTCTTCATCTCCGGCGTAGGTCGGATTGTTGTAAGCTTTTGAACTGTCGTAATCCAGGGCTGTGAACCAGAGAGGATCAATGATATGAGATGCAAATGTATGCATGTATGCACAAACAATAGACAAACAAGAACAAATAGGACATTCCTTCCAACCTTATAACATCCACACACGAATGGCGAGTCTCTTTTCCTAGGTATATGGTTAACAAAATACCAACATGGGGTATCTTGTTTTCAAATATTTCCCTCGGACGTTTCAACCAGTAGTTATATTTTCAAAAATGGAAATCCATTCATAGTAATTGCCATTAATTAGGTTTTAATCCATTCAACCAACTATAGTAGCTTTTATGCTATATTGGATTAAAACTAAATTAAGAGGTTTATTATAAATAAATTTCTCACTTGAAAAAGTTACTAATGATTCATGCCAAAAACAAGCCCATGATTAATTATTCTTAGTATAAACTGGGCTCACAATTGATTTTTGGTATTTCTTAATTGACCTAAATAATTTGCAAGCTCTTTATAAGAAAAGGTTGGATAAAAACAATTTTGTTTCTAGGCCCATTGTAAAAAGATTTTAGAAAAAAAATATTTTGGGCTTAGTATTTGGGCCATGAGCAAAAGAATTTTTGATTTATTTTAGAAAAGTCTTATGTCCAAAGACCATCTTGAAATGTTTTGAAAATAACTTTGGTCTTTTGGGTTTAGAGAAAATTTTATTTTGAGCTTACAATGTACTAGGTCATATTAGGAAAATAACAAACCAAATAAGCCATGATTTAAGCTCATAAATTAACCATAGTCAAACAACATGCATTTGGGGCAAAAACCTAAGGAAAGTAACTAGGCCAATTACATGAGCTTTAGTCTTTGGGTTAAAAGGCTTAGGTTCCCATAGCAAGTATATACCAAATGGTACAAGGCTATGAGTGGTTATGCCATGCTCGATCTCCATACCTTGAGTGAAAGTATGGTATCCCTTACATAACACAACACGGGTAACACGGGCGTCCTAACTCATGCACACGATGCAATCTAAGATGATGCAATGGATAATATCATTATAAGAAAGAATAAAATAATAAAAAGACCAACGGAATCAACTTCTCTTATCTCCAGTGGAGTCGCCAATGTGAGCGGGTATTTTCACCCCTATTCCCGGTGGAATGGTTCTTGCGACTTCGACACTATTTAGGCAAGGGGCCTTAGAGAACACAGACCTAAGTCCGGAGAAAATGGAGTCGCCACCTGCATGGGCCGGGAAAAAGAAAGGGGTGGATGACTCGATTCCTAAGGAATCCCCCAACCCCCTAATAGGTTCAAAAAGTTGGGTACGTGTGGGGAAGGTGAGAAATGGCCCAGCACCCCCACAACGCCCGGTTCATTGGAACCGGCCTCCTTTACAGGTCTTAATATTATAAAATTCTTAAATATAACAATATTATCCATATTACACACAACAATTAAAATAAAGCATCGATATATAAAACAATGTCCAAGCAAAACAAATAAATGGACACCCATCCGAGGATGGAAACATGTCCTTACATCCCATGCCTAAATAGGACATCCACTGAAAGGTAGAAACGTGTCCTTTACATTGGTTCTAAAATAGAAAAGCAATTTAATTTACATGATACTTAACTAATGAGGTACCCACCAAGTGGAAACATACCTCTTACAAAATTTGGGAATCTAAATAAATCGATAAAAGTAAATAACCATTCATCATAACTAAATCATTCATCAAAGGTATTAAACAACAATAGAATGTAAACATCCATCCATGATAAACTAAATAAATCAAGCATTGAAATTAAATAAATTAAAGCATATAAAATAAATCAAAGCATAATCAAATATAAAATTGAATAAAGCAAATAAAGATTCAAATTAGGGCTACTGTTTCTATTTAAGATTCTTTATTTCAAGTGTTTAGGGTTTTGGAATTTATGGGTTCAAGCTACTGTGAATTTTAAAAGAATTGAAATGGAACAAAATTTTAGAATTTAAGATGTTTATAAAGTTCTTTGATAAACCAAATTAGTGTTTGAGAAGTGAAATCATGAAATTAGGGTTTGAACACTTTAAAACATTGGATTTATGATTTATGGTTACTTACTGTGTAGAATTATAACATTTAAATTTATATGGTTTTAAGGTTTTAAAGATTAGGGTTTAGAAAAATTAAGGTTTAAGATTTTAAGGGAGTTAGGGTTTACTGTTTTGGGTTTTGGAGTTGAATTAGAGTTCTAGAATTTTAGAATTAGGGTTTCAGAGAATGCATTAGATTTTAGAATTTGAAAAAACAATTGATAATTTTATGAAACTTTATGAAAATAAACAAAATGATTTAAAGTTTATAAAAATAGAAAAGATGTTTTTTAGGGCTTTTGGAAAGAAACAGATTTAATTTATGGTTTTGAAGAATTGGAAGGCAAATTAGGGTTTTATGATTTTGAAGAAATAAAAACAACTATTTTAAGATGTTTGAAAAAAAAAGAGACGAATTAAGGTTTTTAAGCTTTATAAAAGGTAAATCAAGGTTCTAGGGTTTTTTTATTTTGAAGAAACAGAAACGATTTTTGGCCTTGAGCTACTATAAATTAATGAAACAAATAAAAAAATTCATACCTTCGTTTGTTGGTTCCACCAAAAATTACTTCTTGGATGAACAAGAACAAAGACAAGCTTTGCTGCCTTTGATGGATTGAATTGTTTGTTTGCTCTCTCAAAAAAGTCCGATTGATTCAAAGTTTTCCTCCTCAATTTCGGTCTCAATTTCTCCTCCAAAATCCGATCCAATTTCCGTTCCCTTTTGTGTTGTTTTTGGTCTTATTTATAGAAGATTTTTATGATTAATTCTAGTTATTCACGGAATCTAATATTGATTAAGAAAAGGAAACCGAAACCTAATTGTATTAGGTTTCGAAAAAATTTGCATTGAAAAAATTTTGCTGGCAAAAAAAACTACTGCGGAAAAAATGCACTGGCAAAAAAACTGTCGCAGCTGGCTGCGGGTTAGAATTGGCCTGTAGGCCATTCGTCCTATGCTGATTTTCGGCAATGATTTTTTCGTCGTCGATTTTTATTTTTATTTTTTATTATTATTTTTTATTTTTTCTTAATTAAAATTAGATACTAAAGCAAATATTATTTAATTAAGATAACAAAAATTATTTTAGACTAATTAAAATATATTGGACAACAAAAAAATTTTTTTAGACTAATTAAAATATATTGGACCAGACTAGGTCAAAAATTAAGGGTCTATAGCTAGCTGTGGTTTTTGCTTTTAACAAGTTTGGATCATATCTAATCTTGTCAAAAGTGATTGTTTATACGGACCATTCGGCTTTGAGGTACTTATTTGCAAAAATTGATGCTAAGCCTAGGCTAATCCGTTGGGTTTTGTTATTGCAGGAATTTGACTTGACGATTCAAGACAAGAAGGGAGCTGAAAATCTTCCAGCAGATTACTTTTCTCGCTTGGAGAATCCAACCTAGGAAAGGTTTGAAAGAAGGGGACATTGATAATCACTTCCCCTATGAGCAGTTGTACGCCATGGTAAGTGAGGTAAGTAATTTAAATTTTGAAACACCTTGGTTTGTAGATTTTGCTAACTATTTAGCTGTTAGGGAACTTTCTAAGGACTTAACTTATCAAGAAAAGAAGAAATTCTTTTCTGATTTAAAGTATTATTTTTGGGAGGATCCCTTTTTGTTTAGATTATATAAGGATCACATGATCTAACGATGTGTGGCATGGCTTGAAACAATGAGCATTCTTAGTCAATGCCATGCTGGACCAGCTAGTGGTCATATGGGAGCCAATAGGACTACTCAAAAGGTACTAGAATCAGGATTTTATTGGCCCACTTTGTTTAGGGATAGCTACAAATTTGTGAACCGGTGTGATCGTTGCCAAAGGACTGGAAACATTTCATCTCATGATGAGATGCCCCAAAATGGAATTTTAGTGTGTGAAGTCTTTGATGTATGGGGGATCAATTTTATGGGACCATTTCTAAATTCCTTTAGTAACAAATATATTCTTATAGCTATAGATTATGTCTCTAAATGGCCTGAAGCCCAAGCCTTGGCAACCAATGATGCCAGGGTAGTGATGAAGCTTTTGAAGAAGTTGTTCTCTCGATTTGGTACACCAAAAGTAATCATAAGTGATAGGGGTACTCACTTTTGTAATGTTCAGCTTGAGAAAGTTTTCAAAAGATTAGGAGTTACACATAAGTTTGCTACTCCTTACCATCCCCAAACTAGTGGCCAAGTTGAGAACACGAATAGGGAGATTAAAAGAATTTTGGAAAAAACTGTAGAGCGATACCTAAAGGATTGGTCCGAGAAATTGGACAATGCTCTATGGTCTTTTAGGACTGCATTTAAAACTCCTTTGGGCACTATGCCATTTAGGTTAGTATATGGAAAAGCTTGTCATTTACCTATCGAAATTGAACATAATGCATATTGGGCTATTCAACAGATTAACCTTGATCTAGCTTGTGCAGGTGAAATGAGAAAGTTGCAGGTAAACGAGTTGGATGAGTGGAGATTGCAAGCTTACAACAATGCAAGAATGTATAAGGAGCGTACCAAGAGATGGCATGATGCTCGCATTAAGGAACGAAAAGAGTTTCAAGTGGGAGAGCAGGTATTATTGTACAATTCAAGGCTTCGACTCTTTCCAGGTAAGTTAAAATCTCGATGGTCTGGTCCTTTTACTGTTAAGAAAGTTTTACCCTACGGAGTGGTTGAAATAACTCACCCGGAAAAAGGAGATTTTAAAGTAAATGGGCACAGGCTCAAATTATTCTTCGGAGGGGAAATTCAGGACTTGAAGGAGGTTTTACACCTCTAAGACTAGGGAAATGTGCCCTGACCGTCCAACTAATACGACGTTAAAGAAGTGCTGGGTGGGAGACAACCCAACGTTTTATTATTTCTTTAATTTTTATGTCTTAAATTTTTGTGTTTTTACTTTGTGTCATCATTTTGTTTTAGTTTTATCCTTCTATCATTGGTTGGTGGTTTGTTTGCTTTGCATTCATTTGAATTTATAGAGGAAATTTGATTTTGAGGGGTAAATTGAGCATATTTTAGGATGCACCCGTGTCATTGGGCGTCATTATTTTTACCAGGCAGTAGCTACAACACTCCCAGTGACATGCCCGTGTCACTAAGCGTGTCATTTTTAATAAGAAACAGTAGCTATGGCACGCCTAGGGACACCCCCGTGTCACTGGTCGTGCCTTGAAATTGAGTTGAAAAAAATATGAAATGAGCCAGCACGCCCAAGGAACATGCCTAGGCTAGTGAGCGTGTCGTTTCCTTGGTTGTCACAATACATGTGAGACGCCCATTGACAAGCCTGTGTCAATGGGCGTGTCGTTTATTGATTCATCCAGTCCCTGGGACACACCCACGGACACGGTCACGCCCATGGACACGGTAGTGTCTGTGGGCGTGTCGTATACACTTTATCTTATACTATAGGACATGCCTAGTGACATAGGCATGTCATTGGGCATGCCGACGTCTTTATATATAGAACCGAAGCCATTTTTCATGCAAATTTTAGTTTTCTTTCTCATTTTCTCTCAACTTTCTTGCACACTCAACGGCGCATTCACACACCCAATCACTTTAGGAGAGGAGACGATTCAAACTTTTCGGCAACAAAGAATGGTCCCACCTCGTGTTTTAGATTGGGACGCTATGGAACTGGCAAATATTATAGCAAATATTCAGGAATTGATTAATCAACCGGGGTGGGACCAACTATTCTCCATCAATGAGCCTTCCTATATCGAGAGCTGACATTGGAATTTTACTGCACCTTTCAGTTCCAGAAGACCAAGGTTTCAATTACTGAGCCAACAATTAAATTTAGACTGGGAGGGCAGAGATTCAACATGAGCATTAATGACCTTGGGGTGCATCTCGAGTTATATACTGAAGAGGGGGTATAGACTTTTGATTATCTGAACTCCGAGGTGGATTTTGTCGAGTATGAGGTTGCTCCTCCTCGGGTTTGGCGAACCTTTGCACCCACTGCCGATAAATATCAACCCAAGGTTTCTAAGACATCCAACTTCGAGTCCTTCCCCTACAGAGTGGTGCACAACCTATTAGTTCACACTCTTACAGCTCGGCTGAGCAGCACAGGGGTGGTAAGCTTGCGAGATCTATTTTTCCTGCACTGCATGGTACAGAAGACCCAGTGCAATGTCGCACATGCCATCACACATTTTTTCTATGAGCAGTCTAAAAAGGGAGCATCAGGTACTTTACATGGAGGCATGTATGTCACACGACTCGCTCATCGCCTAGGTGTGTTAGATGGTTGCCTCCCTATGACGATGGATGGTTTACCCAAGTTGTTGGGTATGGACACTTTGAAGAGATTGAATCGGGAGAAGGTAGCTGGGCTGCAGGCAACTCCTATGGATTTAGATATACTAGAGGCAGCTGCTTCTGCTCCTCCTTCGGATATACCTCCACCGACAGATTGTTTGGGTTCATCCACTACTGATGGGCCTTCAACCACTGCTGCTGGGCCTTCTTCCACTGCTGCACCTTCTTCTTCTGCTGGACCATCTTTGTCCAGACCGACTGCATTCTGAGATTGGAGCTAGTCAGTTACTGTTGACAGGAAACCCATAGATTTAGAGCGTCAGATTTGTAGGATCAAAGGGAAGATAGGGAATATCGAGCTAAATCAGAATAAGATCTTAACTCAGCAGGACCAGATGTAGCAGTTCATACTTGACCAGACTACTTCTTTCCAAGCCCAGCTGGATCAAGAGATCTTGAGAAGGCAATGGCTGGAACAGTCCATGTTGGGGTTCTGGTGGTATCAAGGGTTTCACCCTTCATAACCACCACCTCCACCATACCAGCCACCTGCCCCTGCCCCTGCCCTACCCCTGCACCTGCACCTGCACCTCCAGTTGATGTCTCCGATGATGAGACCAGCGGTGACAATTCTGGCGATGCGCCGATTTTTTACTAGCCCACATTTTATTTTATTTTATTTTAAATTCTTTGCTTATTTATTATCCTTTTTCTATTTCTTTATTTTTATTCCTTTTGGAAAATTGCAATTTTCTTTGAGAACTGTTTCTTTTGTTTGTTTATTTCATTTATTTATGTCTTAACCTTATTTATGCATTTTAGATTTTTGTTTTGATGCAAATTTGCCTTCAACATACTCTTGGCATTGTACTCATATTTGTCCAATCATGGACATGGAAGGGAAATTTTTCTCTCTCTTCATTATTTCTTGTTTTGCACACACATTGAGGAAAATGTGCGTCTTAAGTGTGGGGGAGAGGTATACTTTCTTGATTGAGTTTTTATTATTTCATTCTTTCTATTTGATTCATTTGTCTCAATTAATTTCTGCAAATTGTTTATTTAAGAAAGCTAGATTGTTATAATAAGTGTGAATTGATATGGTTTCCCTTTTATATGTTAAATTAATTTGTGATTTCCTAAATGATATTTTCTTGTTGAGGTTAACATGGCGATCTTGATCAATTGCTGAGGATCGATTGTAATAGCTATAATTAGGTAGTGGATTGATGGAAATTAGACACATCTGAAGTTTAAAACCCTAGTTACATTTTTTAGCATGTTATAATTCCTTAGATTCTTGAGTCGGACTTAGTATGACCCTTAAGTTTCTGACCCTTGAGTTGTTTAATATATATATATATAATTCTAATTAAAGGAGCTTTGAAAATTTATCCTTGTTCCGCTGATTTTTACTCTTGAATTAAAACAAATGAATTGGAATCATGAATAGTGCTAGTAGCCATTTGAATGGTGATTCTGGCTGAGTAACCGGGGGTCAGCATCACAAATGTCTACCTTCGCGTCAAAAGGTTAGTATCAGTTCAAACAAGTCGGGCTCCTTAAAATGTAAATATATGTTTACATACAGTAAAATAATAATAATAATAATAATAAAAGGGTAAAGAACGTAAGAGAAAAATTACATTTTTCTTACTTTGTTCATGGCTTTTGGATTTTCTGGAATTTTATGCTCAATCTTTTAACTCTGGATTTTTAGGTTTTAGGTCTGTGAAATTTTTATTTTGAAACTTCTTGATTCAGCTGTTATGATCGTGAATTAGTTTTTGGTTGAGAACGTGGGGTTTTTTTATTGGTGTATTGTCAATCTTTTCTTTTCTTTTTGAATATAGAGGGGTCCGTCATTTCTGCTTATTATAGTTGTTTAGTTTGCTTGAGGATAAGCAAAAACTCAAGTGTGGGGGAATTTGATAAGTGCACAATTGATGATATTTTATCCCTATTTCTTAATATGATTATTATCCAATTGAGTTTAATTTGTTTGTTCAAGTGCTTTTTAGGGTTAATTTTAGGAATTCTCTATATTTTGAGGCTTATGGTATTTTGGAGGAATTACATATGAAAGTAGAAGAAAAGAGAAAAATTCATCAATGGACATGCCCTTGATACCGCATACAGAAGATTTGACACGCCCAGTGACATGGGTGTGTCACCGAGCGTGCCTATTGCAATGATTCACAGTAGCTGTGACACGCCCAGTGACATGGGCGTGTCACTAGACGTGCCTTATATTCAAAATCCCAGTGGCAATAACACGCCCAGTGACTTAGCAACGATGGCAGCAAACCCAACGTATAACAATGGTAGAGAACTCCTTGAAACTTGATAATCACCTCCTAAGGAACCCAACGCCTATAAAGAGACGTGAACTCACTATGATTGAAGGATTTAGTTTGTAAGAAGAAGGAAAATGCCACAACTCTTGTTGATAATTAAACCTAATTCTTGATGCAAAGAAAGAATTAAAGACTCCACTCTAATCTCTCTCACACAAAAATTCACAAGAAGAACTTGTAGAAGAATTCAAAATTTTTTATTAATTATTGTAGTCTGAAATTCGGCCTAATAGTGCCCTTAAATAAGGGTTACAAAATTCCTAATTGCATATGGAAAACTAAAACATTCCTAATTGCATAAGGAAAACATTCCTAATTGCATAAGGAAAACATTACTAATTGCATAAGGAAAATATAAAGTATGGAAACAAAATCCTAATCCACTACAAAACGACCTCAACAAAAATTGTTTGATATTCTTGCTATTTGGGTGCTAAGGATCATATCTAGGTGGGTGACAAGTAATAAAATTTTTGGGCTAAAAATTTCACCTTTTGAGGGGCTTTTGGAATTCGAAAATCAGACCTTAATATTCATGTTATTTGACTGTTATAGGTGGGAATTAGAGTCTAGAAGCTAGCGTTTTGGGTAGAATTGATTAGGTCTATAAAGCAGCTTGCCAAGTGTGGGTTGTTTTTGATTCATTATATCCAAATTTGTCTTGTTTATTGGCTTCATTGTTTCTGATTTCTTTATCTAGCTTTTAATTCCATTACATTGCTAAGTATCATTTGCTTGTGTCGATACTTGGTTTTATATCGTGTAGTGCAAATTACCTTGCATTGCCTCCGGATACTTGTCTTGTTTTCTATCTAGTTCTAGGATTTAGGTTCTAGTTTCTTGAACGACTTGACAATTGTTGGTTGGTGAGCTTGGTTCTGAAGTGCAATCAAGGAAGACAAGAAAAGTGAGGTAATTCTAAACACTTGAGTGAATTTCGATTATTACTAATCTTGTTTCAATGAGTTTGTTTGTTTGTTAACATGGTTGGAAAAGGAGAAGAGACTAGCAAGGAAGGAGCTGTGGCCAAAAGCTTGGCTAGGGTTAATGAGACTTTGGCAGCAATGCTTGGTCGAATGGAGATGATGGATGCTAGATTGCAAGAGAATGCAGCACGACAAGTGCAACAAGGGCAGCCAGCCGCACATCCAAATCCCATAATGCGAGCTAGAAGAGTGCTTAGGAGAGAAGGGCAAGGAAATCTTGAAGCCCTAGAAGCAGCCGAAAGGGTAGAAGATGAAGATGAAGGTGGAAATCAACCTACCACTGATGGTGACCTTACTTCCATCAAGATGAAGATTCCTTCCTTTGAAGGGAAGAACAATGCAGAAGAGTTCATAGAATGGGAGAGGAAAGTTGAGCAGATTTTCGAATGCCATAACTACACCGAAGAGAAGAAATCAATTTTGGCAGCCGTAGAGTTCAAAGGGTATGCTACCTTTTGGTGGGATCAATTGAAAGCTAATAGAAGAGGGAAAGGTATGAGGCCTATTCCTGAATGGTCAACCTTGAAAGAACTAATGAGAAGCCGATTTGTACCATCTCACTACATTCGGGATTTGTACAATCGACTGGCAAGACTAGTTCAAGGTGGAAGAAGTGTGGAAGAGTACCACAAAGAGATGGAGATGATCATGGCTAGGGCAAATATTGATGAAGATGAAGACAAGAAGATGTCATGATTTCTTGGGGGATTGAATTTGAACATAGCCAATGAATTGGAGATGTATGAATTCAACACAATGGAAGAGTTAGTTCAAAAGGCCATGAAGATAGAGAGAAGATTGAAGAATAAAGCTATTTCGAAAACTAGCTACTCTAAAGCTAGTGGAAATTTTTCAAACTTCAAGGGTTCAAGTTTAAGTGGAGGTTCCTATAAAGGGGATTACAAGGGTTCTTTCCAAAAGAATTCTTCCTACAATCCTAATTTCAAGAAGCAGAATGATGGGGATGCAAAAAGAGCCAAGGAAACACCTTCTAGACCTACTCCAAGTAGGGAAATTAAATGCTACAAGTGTTTGGGAAGTGGACACATTGCTTCTCAATGTCTGAATAAGAGGGTGATGATTGCAACCCATGAAGGGGAAATTGAATCAGAATCTGAACATGAAGAAGAAGAGGAGGCCGAATGTGGTGATAGGGCAAAATATGATGAAGAGGCTTGGGAGAATCAAGTCTTGAATGCTGAACATGGAGAGATGCTTGTTACTAGAAGAGCCTTGAATATTCAAGTCAAGGAAGAAGGCTTGGATCAAAGGGAGAATCTTTTCCACTCTAGGTGTTTGGTGAATGGTAAGGTTTGTACACTTATCATTGATGGTGGAAGTTGTACCAATGCTGCTAGTACCACAATGGTGGATAAATTGGGGTTAACTTGTTTAAAACATCCCAATCCTTACAAGTTGTAATGGTTCAATGATGCTGGGGAAGTAAAAGTGCTGAAGCAAGTCAAGGTACCATTCTCCATTGGGTGGTATAAAGATGAGATTTTGTGTGATGTAGTGCCAATGCAAGCTGGACATTTGCTATTAGGAAGACCATGGCAGGATGATAGAAGGGCACAACATGATGGCTTTTCTAAAAAGTATACCTTTACTTATGAAGGAAAGAAGGTTGTTCTAGCACCATTATCACCTCAAGAGGTGTATGAAGATCAAAAGAGGATGCTAGAGAGGGAGAAAAAAGTTTCGGCCAACATGAACCAAGGGGGTTCAAATTCGGCCAATGATGTTTCTTCAACACCCAAGGGTAATTCTAAGGGTAGGGAGAGAGAAAATAATAAAGTGAGTGAGTGCAGAAAGGAAAAAGAGGTCGAGAGTCAAAAGAAAGTAGCAAACAAATAAATGGCCCATTGGTGAGAGAAAATAAGCAAGGAGAAAAAGCAAAACATACTTTTTATGCAAGAGCAAGAGAGATAGATGTAGGGCGGCCTGTACTCATTATTATGTATAAATAATTGTTACTTGCGGACAGTGAAGAATCTCTTGTGTGTAACAAAGATTGATCTTATGAGTAGTTATCATCAAATTCGCATGAAGCCTGGAGATGAATCGAAGACTGCCTTCAAAACGAAATATGGTTTGTATGAATGGTTAGTTGCCTTTTGGTTTATCTAATGCACCTAGTACTTTCATGAGATTAATGAACCTTATGAAAGTACTAGGTGCATTAGATAGGAATGTGCTTGAAATCCTTAGAGAGCAAAACCTTTATGCTAAGCTTAAGAAGTGTTCTTTTTACCTAGATAGTGCTGTTTTTCTTGGTTTTGTTGTGAGTATACAGGGAATTGAAGTTGATCAAGAAAAGGTGAAAGCTATCCAAGAGTGGCTGAATCCTTCAAGTGTGACAGAAGTGAGGAGTTTTCACGGATTGGCAAGCTTCTATAGGAGATTTGTCCCTAATTTCTCTACATTGGCAGCCTCCTTTACTAGCATAATCAAGAAAGAAGTGGGGTTCGTTTGGGGCAAGGAGCAACAAGAAGCATTTGATGCTTTGAAAGAGAAGCTTTCTACTACACCCATTTTAGCTTTACCTAACTTTGATTCTACTTTTGAAATTGAATGTGATGCTTCTGGTGTAGGTATTGGAGCTGTTTTGATGCAAGAGAAGAAGCCCATTGCATACTTTAGTGAAAAGCTTAATGGAGCAAAGCTGAATTATTCAACTTATGACCATGAGCTATATGCTTTGGTGAGAGCATTGGAAGTATGGGAGCATTATTTTCTGCCCAAGGAATTCGTGATCCATTCTGACCATGAATCATTGAAGCATTTGAGAGGGCAAGGCAAGTTGAATAAAAGACATGCAAAATGGGTTGTGAAGATTGAGAAGTTTCCTTATGTGATCAAATACAAGCAAGGTAAAGACAATGTAGTGGCAGATGCACTTTCAAGGAGGTACGCTTTACTTAATGTTTTGAGTACTAAATTGCTTGGATTTGAATGTATAAAGGACTTATATGTTGGTGATTCTGATTTCGGCAATGTTTATGATGCTTGTGAGCATGGTGCTTTTAATTCTTTCTATAGACATGATGGGTTTTTGTTTAAGGGTTCGAAATTATGCATGCCTAGATGTTCTGTGAGAGATTTGCTAGTATTAGAATCACATTGTGGGGGTTTGATGGGGCATTTTGGAGTTGATAAGACTTTAGACATGCTGAATGAACACTTTTATTGGCTAAATATGAAAAGGGATATAATTCGGATTTGTAAGGCTTGTTTGGCTTGTAGGCAAGCTAAGTCTAAGTCTATGCCTCATGGTTTGTATATGCCATTACCCGTTCCTAGTTCTCCTTGGATGGACATTAGTATGGACTTTGTTTTAGGATTACCAAGGACTAAGAGGGGGAGAGATAGCATATTTGTAGTTGTTGATAGGTTTAGTAAGATGGCACACTTTATCCCATGTCATAAGAGTGATGATGCTAGTTTAGTGGTTGAACTCTTCTTTAGGGAGGTGGTTCGAATTCATGGGATACCAAAATCCATAGTTTCTGATAGAGACACCGAGTTTTTGTCTCACTTTTGGCGTGTGCTTTGGGGAAAGTTAGGTACCAAGTTGTTATTTTCCACCACTTGTCGTCCTCAAACGGATGGACAAACAGAAGTAGTAAACAGAACTTTAGGTACCATGTTGAGAGCTTTAGTGGGTAAGAATTTGAGTTCTTGGGAAGATTGTTTGCCATTTATTGAGTTTGCTTATAATCGTGCTATTCATTCTTCTACAGGATATTCACCTTTTGAGCTTGTTTATGGTTTTAACCCACTAACAGTTTTGGATCTTGTTTCTCTACCTTCTCATGAGCTTGTTAGTTTAGATGGTGAGAAGAAAGCTAAATTGGTGAAAGAGATGCATGAGAAAGCAAGGGCGAATATTGAGAAAAGGAACAAGAGATATGCTGATTCTGCTAATAGAGGGAGACGTGAGATGAAGTTTCAAGTAGAAGAATTGGTTTGGGTGCATTTTCGAAAAGAGAGGTTTCCTAACCAAAGGAAGAACAAGTTGCAAGCAAGGGGAGATGGCCCATTCCAAGTGCTGGAGAAGATTAATGACAATGCCTACAAGATCGACTTACCAGGTACGTATAATGTTAGTGCTACTTTCAATGTAAGTGATCTTTCTCCTTTTGATGATGCAGATTTGAGAACAAATCTTTTTGAAGAGGGGGAGAATGATGCAAGAAAGGATCCCTTGAAGCTAGCAAGTGGACCAATCACTAGGAGCAAGGCAAAGAGATATCAAGCTAGTATGGCTTTGCATATTCAAGAAGAGATTTCCAAAGAGCTTCAAGAATTATCATTCAGGAAGATGGAGATAGAACTTGAAGAAGGCACACCAAAGCTGATTATGATGCTTAGTGTGGAAGCTAAAGGCTAGCTAAAGAAAGGTCCAACGTGCAAGAAAGGTCCATAGGGGTTCATATAAAGCCTTGGGAAGTAATTTAAGGCCCTTGGACAGCCCAAATAGTGTGGGGCGTTTCTTATGTTGAAGGGATTAGTTTGATTGTTTCCATATTTTAGTGGATTAGGATTTTGTTTCCATACTTTATATTTTCCTTAGTGGATTAGGATTTTGTTTCCATACTTAACATTTTCCTTATGCAATCATGAATGTTTTCCTTATGCAATTAGGAATGTTTTAGTTTTACATATGCAATTAGGAATTTTGTAACCCTTATTTAAGGGCACTATTAGGCCGAATTTCAGACTACAACAATTAATAAAAAATTTTGAATTCTTCCACAAGTTCTTCTTGTGAATTTTCATGTGAGAGAGATTAGAGTGGATTCTTTAATTCTTTCTTTGCATCAAGAATTAGGTTTACTTATCAACAAGAGTTGTGGCATTTTCCTTCTTCTTACCAACTAAATCCTTCAATCATAGTGAGTTCGCGTCTCTTTATAGGCGTTGGGTTCCTTAGGAGGTGATTATCAAGTTTCAAGGAGTTCTCTACCATTGTTATACGTTGGGTTTGCTGCCATCGTTGCTAAGTGTCCATGTCAAGTGGCCGAACTCTTCTTTAGGGAGGTGGTTCGAATTCATGGGATACCAAAATCCATAGTTTCTGATAGAGACAACAAGTTTTTGTCTCACTTTTGGCGTGTGCTTTGGGGAAAGTTAGGTGCCAAGTTGTTATTTTCCACCACTTGTCATCCTCAAACGGATGGACAAACAGAAGTAGTAAACAGAACTTTGGGTACTATGATGAGAGCTTTAGTGTTTAAGAATTTGAGTTCTTGGGAAGATTGTTTGCCATTTATTGAGTTTGCTTATAATCGTGCTATTCATTCTTCTACAGGATATTCACCTTTTGAGCTTGTTTATGGTTTTAACCCACTAACAGTTTTGGATCTTGTTTCTTTACCTTCTCATGAGCTTGTTAGTTTAGATGGTGAGAAGAAAGCTAAATTGGTGAAAGAGATGCATGAGAAAGCAAGGGCGAATATTGAGAAAAGGAACAAGAGATATGCTGATTCTTCAAACAGTGGGAGACGTGATATTAAGTTTCAAGTAGGAGATTGGGTTTGGGTGCATTTTCAAAAAGAGAGGTTTCCTAACCAAAGGAAGAACAAGTTGCAAGCAAGGGGAGATGGCCCATTCCAAGTGCTGGAGAAGATTAATGACAATGCCCACAAGATCGACTTACCAGGTACGTATAATGTTAGTGCTACTTTCAATGTAAGTGATCTTTCTCCTTTTGATGATGCAGATTTGAGGACAAATCTTTTTGAAGAGGGGGAGAATGATGCAAGAAAGGATCCCTTGAAGCTAGCAAGTGGACCAATCACTAGGAGCAAGGCAAAGAGATATCAAGCTAGTATGGCTTTGCATATTCAAGAAGAGATTTCCAAAAAGATTCAAGAATTATCATTCAAGAAGATGGAGATAGAGCTTGAAGAAGGCACACCAAAGCTGATTATGATGCTTAGTGTGGAAGCTAAAGGCTAGCTAAAGAAAGGTCCAACGTGCAAGAAAGGTCCATGGGGGTTCATATAAAGCCTTGGAAAGTAATTTAAGGCCCATGGACAGCCCAAATAGTGTGGGGCGTTTCTTATGTTGAAGGGATTAGTTTGGTTGTTTCCATACTTTATATTTTCCTTAGTGGATTAGGATTTTTTTTTCCATACTTTATGTTTCCTTATGCAATTAGGAATGTTTTAGTTTTCCATATGCAATTAGGAATTTTGTAACCCTTATTTAAGGGCACTATTAGGCCGAATTTCATACTACAAAAATTAATAAAAAATTTTGAATTCTTCTACAAGTTCTTCTTGTGAATTTTCGTGTGAGAGAGATTAGAGTGGATTCTTTAATTCTTTCTTTGCATCAAGAATTAGGTTTACTTATGAACAAGAGTTGTGGCATTTTCCTTCTTCTTACCAACTAAATCCTTCAATCATAGTGAGTTCGTGTCTTTTTATAGGCGTTGGGTTCCTTAGGAGGTGATTATCAAGTTTTAAGGAGTTCCTTATGCAAGAGATTCTTCACTGTCCGCAAGTAACAATTCTTTATACATAACAATTCTTCACTGTCCGCAAGTAACAGTTCTCTACCATTGTTAGATGGTTGCCTCACTACTGATGGGCCTTCAACCACTGCTGCTGGGCCTTCTTCCACTGCTGCACCTTCTTTTACTGGACAATCTTTGTCCAGACCGACTGCATTCTGAGATTGGAGCCAGTCAGTTACTGTTGACAGGAAACCCATAGATTTAGAGCGTCAGATTTGTAGGATCAAAGGGAAGATAGGGAATATCGAGTTAAATCAGAATAAGATCTTAACTCAGCAGGACCAGATGTAGCAGTTCATACTTGACCAGACTACTTCTTTCCAAGCCCAGCTGGATCAAGAGATCTTGAGAAGGCAATGGCTGGAACAGTCCATGTTGGAGTTCTGGCGGTATCAAGGGTTTCACCCTTCATAACCACCACCTCCACCATACCAGCCACCTGCCCCTGCCCTGCCCCTGCACCTGCACCTGCACCTCCAGTTGATGTCTCCGATGATGAGACCAGCGGTGACAATTCCGGCGATGCGCCGATTTTTTACTAGCCCACATTTTATTTTATTTTATTTTAAATTCTTTGCTTATTTATTATCCTTTTTCTATTTCTTTATTTTTATTCCTTTTGGAAAATTGCAATTTTCTTTGAGAACTGTTTCTTTTGTTTGTTTATTTCATTTATTTATGTCTTAACCTTATTTATGCATTTTAGATTTTTGTTTTGATGCAAATTTGCCTTCAACATACTCTTGGCATTGTACTCATATTTGTCCAATCATGGACATGGAAGGGAAATTTTTCTCTCTCTTCATTATTTCTTGTTTTGCACACACATTGAGGAAAATGTGCGTCTTAAGTGTGGGGGAGAGGTATACTTTCTTGATTGAGTTTTTATTATTTCATTCTTTCTATTTGATTCATTTGTCTCAATTAATTTCTGCAAATTGTTTATTTAAGAAAGCTAGATTGTTATAATAAGTGTGAATTGATATGGTTTCCCTTTTATATGTTAAATTAATTTGTGATTTCCTAAATGATATTTTCTTGTTGAGGTTAACATGGCAATCTTGATCAATTGCTGAGGATCGATTGTAATAGCTATAATTAGGTAGTGGATTGATGGAAATTAGACACATCTGAAGTTTAAAACCCTAGTTACATTTTTTAGCATGTTATAATTCCTTAGATTCTTGAGTCGGACTTAGTATGACCCTTAAGTTTCTGACCCTTGAGTTGTTTAAAATATATATATATAATTCTAATTAAAGGAGCTTTGAAAATTTATCCTTGTTCCGCTGATTTTTACTCTTGAATTAAAACAAATGAATTGGAATCATGAATAGTGCTAGTAGCCATTTGAATGGTGATTCTGGCAGAGTAACCGGGGGTCAGCATCACAAATGTCTACCTTCGCGTCAAAAGGTTAGTATCAGTTCAAACAAGTCGGGCTCCTTAAAATGTATATATATGTTTACATACAGTAAAAAAATAATAATAATAATAATAAAAGGGTAAAGAACTTAAGAGAAAATTTACATTTTTCTTACTTTGTTCATGGCTTTTGGATTTTCTGGAATTTTATGCTCAATCTTTTAACTCTGGATTTTTAGGTTTTAGGTCTGTGAAATTTTTATTTTGAAACTTCTTGATTCAGCTGTTATGATCGTGAATTAGTTTTTGGTTGAGAACGTGGGGTTTTTTTATTGGTGTATTGTCAATCTTTTCTTTTCTTTTTGAATATAGAGGGGTCCGTCATTTCTGCTTATTATAGTTGTTTAGTTTGCTTGAGGATAAGCAAAAACTCAAGTGTGGGGGAATTTGATAAGTGCACAATTGATGATATTTTATCCCTATTTCTTAATATGATTATTATCCAATTGAGTTTAATTTGTTTGTTCAAGTGCTTTTTAGGGTTAATTTTAGGAATTCTCTATATTTTGAGGCTTATGGTATTTTGGAGGAATTACAGATGAAAGTAGAAGAAAAGAGAAAAATTCATCAATGGACATGCCCTTGATACCGCATACAGAAGATTTGACACGCCCAGTGACATGGGTGTGTCACCGAGCGTGCCTATTGCAATGATTCACAGTAGCTGTGACACACCCAGTGACATGGACGTGTCACTAGACGTGCCTTATATTCAAAATCCCAGTGGCAATAACACGCCCAGTGACTTAGCAACGATGGCAGCAAACCCAACGTATAACAATGGTAGAGAACTCCTTGAAACTTGATAATCACCTCCTAAGGAACCCAACGCCTATAAAGAGACGTGAACTCACTATGATTGAAGGATTTAGTTTGTAAGAAGAAGGAAAATGCCACAACTCTTGTTGATAATTAAACCTAATTCTTGATGCAAAGAAAGAATTAAAGACTCCACTCTAATCTCTCTCACACAAAAATTCACAAGAAGAACTTGTAGAAGAATTCGAAATTTTTTATTAATTATTGTAGTCTGAAATTCGGCCTAATTGTAATATCTCTATGCATGCCCTAGAAGTTTTGTTGTTGTTGTTGTTGGTTTGAATTGAGAAATGGGAAGAGAATGTTTTTGTATGGTGGTTGGGAAAGAAAAGAGGGTTTAGAGATAATTGTATATGTTGCTTATATGGTGATATATATAACATATAAAGTGGTCAAAATGGAAAGTCAAGGAAAGATGATATTTTTGTGTTGGTTGTGAAATTACTTAAATGGGTATAGATATGACAAAAGCTTAGTTAAATGGATGAGGGTATTATAGTAATTTTCTTTTGGATGGGTATTTAATGCCTATTGACTTTGTGTTTCTTCATCATTTCTTCTTCTTCTTGTTGTTGTGTGGCCGGCTCATCAAAGAGAGAAGGGAGGAAGAGAACAAGTGATGGTTTTGATGATTTCAAGTTCAAAGTGAAGGAAGTTTTCAAAGTTACAAGTTGGAGTTTCAAGGAATTTCATTATTTGGTAAGTTTGCTCTTGTTTACTCTTGTTATTTTTGAAGTTATGCTTGAGTTGAGTTGTGATTTGATGATGGTATGATTAAGTTGCTTATGGTGTGATTTTAAGTATTGATTTTGCTTGATAGATGAGAAGTTGGGTTGGTGTTGGTGATGGAAGAGTAAGAGTTGTGTTTAGTGAAATTGTTTCTGTTTTACAATTAGTAAAGGCTGTGATTTGTATGATTTTTAATTAATTATAGAAAAATGTTCTTGAAGTGAATTTTTGATATGTTGTGCCTCTATGAGTCTAGAATGACTGAAAAATATGTTGATTCGATTTTGGATAGGTTATGAATTTAGAAAGATTATTTTTATTAGACCTGTTCCAGCAGGTACCTTAACTGAGACAGCTCTATTTCGGGATTTTTAATAAAATGTAGAAAAATCATATTCAATTGAATTTTGGATATGTTGTTTCTTAGTGAGTCTAGTATTTGAGAAAAATAATTTGGAACCACGTTGATTGAATTTGATTTATGAAATTCACAAAGTTCAGAACTGCTGCCAGGATGCAGGGCAATTGGGGCAGTCTGGTTAGGTGAACTATTTGACCAAGATTTTGTATTCAGTTTGATCTGAAATTTTAAAGGAATGATTTTAAGATACAAAACTAAATTCTGTAAAAATTTTAGAATTTTTAGTCAAGTAGATTATTTTATACAAATTTTCAAAATAAGGATAAAATGGAGTCTAAAACCAGAATGTACTATTCATATGGTCATTTTGCTAATATTCCTTTTGGATTAGGTTGTGAAGAGGTTGAATTGCCCTAATTGCATTGTTGAGATTGAATAATGTTATGTTATGCATTGTGAATGGTAATGTGTTTCATGAGTAATGCACATTGAAATGTTATACCAAAGATGTTATAGTGATTCAAATGAAATATGATTGAAGCATGCATTGATGATAGGATTGAATAATAATGTGAGTGTTTAGATAATGTAATGAATATTGTATATAATGATGAAATGAAGTGGGAATGATATGATGTTATGAGAAAATGGTTTTGTTGTAATGTGAGATGTTGAGGCATGATTGCTTAACTTGCTTGTGAAAAAGAAATGAATTGAAAAAGTATTGATAAGTTTAATGAACGGACCTATCCGTCTCCTGCGGAACCATACGGACCCAGTGGGTTGGGCAACCGATCTTGGACTACCGATCTGGTAGGAGGAAGGTTCGATATAGTCAGTATTACACGTACCTATTTGCCTCCTGCGGAACCATGCGGACCCATTGGAATGGGCAACCGAACTTGGACAACCGACCTGGATGGGGAAAGGTATGTTACTGATAATGTTATACGTGCCTATTTGCCTCCTGCGGACCCTTGGGATTGGAGGGCAACCGACCTGGTTGGGAAAGGGTACGTATATAAAGTCATAGTTGTTGCCTATAATGATAAATTTAAATGAGTATAATGAATGGTGCTATTATATGAATATTGATGTGACATTGAACAAAGCAACATATTGAATAAATAATATGCTTTTGATTGATATATGTAATTAATTTGTGACATTGCATTTTAGCATGAATTATCTTACTAAGCCCTTGGCTTAGCGCGATAGTGTTTAATCGCGCAGGTAATAGAGCTGATAGAGTCGAACCCGAGAGTTCATCAAGACCAAGTGAGAGTAGACCTTGAAGAGTTGATTTTGGGAACTTAAAGATCAGAAGAGAATTGCCAATCATGTATACTTCTTTATATTTTGTAAAGTAATGTTTATAATGTAAAAATATGGATATTTTTAAATATGTACTCAAGTGTTTGTAAATATGTACATATTTTATAACTTCCGCTGTGTAATATTTAAATGTATATATATATATAACTAATATGTTTTGTTTTATAAGTAAATGACCTACTTTTCTATAATGTATAATGATAAGGGTATTGTATCAAGTTTAAAGTGTTTTGAATGTTAAGAAAACCGTAGCATCCCTATGTTTGATGCACTTATGCTACATTGTTGTGGTTGTAGTGTGCGGGCATTGGATATGGGGGTGTTACAAATCCTTTTTGCAAGTTGTAGTTGAGGGTATAAGGGGGATTTATTGGAAGTGTACTGAGAATGATTTTGTTTGCATTGGTTTGTGTAAAATGTTTAAAAAAAAAAACTAGTTTTGTCGACACTTGGGACTCAATTTTTAGGCGAAACTATGGCAAAATTTCTATTAAAATTGGAACTAAAATTTGACTAAGTAAAATTGGTAGCAACATTAGGTTAGTGTGGCGCCTCTACTCAGCTTACACATGTAGGTCGGGAAGGGGTGTTACACTAATAGTGCCCTTAAATAAGGGTTACAAAATTCCTAATTGCATATGGAAAACCAAAACATTCCTAATTGCATAAGGAAAACATTCCTAATTGCATAAGGAAAACATTACTAATTGCATAAGGAAAATATAAAGTATGGAAACAAAATCCTAATCCACTACAAAACGACCTCAACAAAAATTGTTTGATATTCTTGCTATTTGGGTGCGAAGGATCATATCTAGGTGGGTGACAAGTAATAAAATTTTTGGGCTAAAAATTTCACCTTTTGAGGGGCTTTTGGAATTCGAAAATCAGACCTTAATATTCATGTTATTTGACTGTTATAGGTGGGAATTAGAGTCTAGAAGCTAGCGTTTTGGGTAGAATTGATTAGGTCTATAAAGCAGCTTGCCAAGTGTGGGTTGTTTTTGATTCATTATATCCAAATTTGTCTTGTTTATTGGCTTCATTGTTTCTGATTTCTTTATCTAGCTTTTAATTCCATTACATTGCTAAGTATCATTTGCTTGTGTCGATACTTGGTTTTATATCGTGTAGTGCAAATTACCTTGCATTGCCTCCGGATACTTGTCTTGTTTTCTATCTAGTTCTAGGATTTAGGTTCTAGTTTCTTGAACGACTTGACAATTGTTGGTTGGTGAGCTTGGTTCTGAAGTGCAATCAAGGAAGACAAGAAAAGTGAGGTAATTCTAAACACTTGAGTGAATTTCGATTATTACTAATCTTGTTTCAATGAGTTTGTTTGTTTGTTAACATGGTTGGAAAAGGAGAAGAGACTAGCAAGGAAGGAGCTGTGGCCAAAAGCTTGGCTAGGCTTAATGAGACTTTGGCAGCAATGCTTGGTCGAATGGAGATGATGGATGCTAGATTGCAAGAGAATGCAGCACGACAAGTGCAACAAGGGCAGCCAGCCGCACATCCAAATCCCATAATGCGAGCTAGAAGAGTGCTTAGGAGAGAAGGGCAAGGAAATCTTGAAGCCCTAGAAGCAGCCGAAAGGGTAGAAGATGAAGATGAAGGTGGAAATCAACCTACCACTGATGGTGACCTTACTTCCATCAAGATGAAGATTCCTTCCTTTGAAGGGAAGAACAATGCAGAAGAGTTCATAGAATGGGAGAGGAAAGTTGAGCAGATTTTCGAATGCCATAACTACACCGAAGAGAAGAAATCAATTTTGGCAGCCGTAGAGTTCAAAGGGTATGCTAACTTTTGGTGGGATCAATTGAAAGCTAATAGAAGAGGGAAAGGTATGAGGCCTATTCCTGAATGGTCAACCTTGAAAGAACTAATGAGAAGCCGATTTGTACCATCTCACTACATTCGGGATTTGTACAATCGACTGGCAAGACTAGTTCAAGGTGGAAGAAGTGTGGAAGAGTACCACAAAGAGATGGAGATGATCATGGCTAGGGCAAATATTGATGAAGATGAAGACAAGAAGATGTCATGATTTCTTGGGGGATTGAATTGGAACATAGCCAATGAATTGGAGATGTATGAATTCAACACAATGGAAGAGTTAGTTCAAAAGGCCATGAAGATAGAGAGAAGATTGAAGAATAAAGCTATTTCGAAAACTAGCTACTCTAAAGCTAGTGGAAATTTTTCAAACTTCAAGGGTTCAAGTTTAAGTGGAGGTTCCTATAAAGGGGATTACAAGGGTTCTTTCCAAAAGAATTCTTCCTACAATCCTAATTTCAAGAAGCAGAATGATGGGGATGCAAAAAGAGCCAAGGAAACACCTTCTAGACCTACTCCAAGTAGGGAAATTAAATGCTACAAGTGTTTGGGAAGTGGACACATTGCTTCTCAATGTCTGAATAAGAGGGTGATGATTGCAACCCATGAAGGGGAAATTGAATCAGAATCTGAACATGAAGAAGAAGAGGAGGCCGAATGTGGTGATAGGGCAAAATATGATGAAGAGGCTTGGGAGAATCAAGTCTTGAATGCTGAACATGGAGAGATGCTTGTTACTAGAAGAGCCTTGAATATTCAAGTCAAGGAAGAAGGCTTGGATCAAAGGGAGAATCTTTTCCACTCTAGGTGTTTGGTGAATGGTAAGGTTTGTACACTTATCATTGATGGTGGAAGTTGTACCAATGCTGCTAGTACTACAATGGTGGATAAATTGGGGTTAACTTGTTTTAAACATCCCAATCCTTACAAGTTGTAATGGTTCAATGATGCTGGGGAAGTAAAAGTGCTGAAGCAAGTCAAGGTACCATTCTCCATTGGGTGGTATAAAGATGAGATTTTGTGTGATGTAATGCCAATGCAAGCTGGACATTTGCTATTAGGAAGACCATGGCAGGATGATAGAAGGGCACAACATGATGGCTTTTCTAAAAAGTATACCTTTACTTATGAAGGAAAGAAGGTTGTTCTAGCACCATTATCACCTCAAGAGGTGTATGAAGATCAAAAGAGGATGCTAGAGAGGGAGAAAAAAGTTTCGGCCAACATGAACCAAGGGGGTTCAAATTCGGCCAATGATGTTTCTTCAACACCCAAGGGTAATTCTAAGGGTAGGGAGAGAGAAAATAATAAAGTGAGTGAGTGCAGAAAGGAAAAAGAGGTCGAGAGTCAAAAGAAAGTAAGCAAACAAATAAATGGCCCATTGGTGAGAGAAAATAAGCAAGGAGAAAAAGCAAAACATACTTTTTATGCAAGAGCAAGAGAGATAGATGTAGGGCGGCCTGTACTCATTATTATGTATAAAGAATTGTTACTTGCGGACAGTGAAGAATCTCTTGTGTGTAACAAAGATTGATCTTATGAGTGGTTATCATCAAATTCGCATGAAGCCTGGAGATGAATGGAAGACTGCCTTCAAAACGAAATATGGTTTGTATGAATGGTTAGTTGCCTTTTGGTTTATCTAATGCACCTAGTACTTTCATGAGATTAATGAACCTCATGAAAGTACTAGGTGCATTAGATAGGAATGTGCTTGAAATCCTTAGAGAGCAAAACCTTTATGCTAAGCTTAAGAAGTGTTCTTTTTACCTAGATAGTGCTGTTTTTCTTGGTTTTGTTGTGAGTATACAGGGAATTGAAGTTGATCAAGAAAAGGTGAAAGCTATCCAAGAGTGGCTGAATCCTTCAAGTGTGACAGAAGTGAGGAGTTTTTCACGGATTGGCAAGCTTCTATAGGAGATTTGTCCCTAATTTCTCTACATTGGCAGCCTCCTTTACTAGCATAATCAAGAAAGAAGTGGGGTTCGTTTGGGGCAAGGAGCAACAAGAAGCATTTGATGCTTTGAAAGAGAAGCTTTCTACTACACCCATTTTAGTTTACCTAACTTTGATTCTACTTTTGAAATTGAATGTGATGCTTCTGGTGTAGGTATTGGAGCTGTTTTGATGCAAGAGAAGAAGCCCATTGCATACTTTAGTGAAAAGCTTAATGGAGCAAAGCTGAATTATTCAACTTATGATCATGAGCTATATGCTTTGGTGAGAGCATTGGAAGTATGGGAGCATTATTTGCTGCCCAAGGAATTCGTGATCCATTCTGACCATGAATCATTGAAGCATTTGAGAGGGCAAGGCAAGTTGAATAAAAGACATGCAAAATGGGTTGTGAAGATTGAGAAGTTTCCTTATGTGATCAAATACAAGCAAGGTAAAGACAATGTAGTGGCAGATGCACTTTCAAGGAGGTACGCTTTACTTAATGTTTTGAGTACTAAATTGCTTGGATTTGAATGTATAAAGGACTTATATGTTGGTGATTCTGATTTCGGCAATGTTTATGATGCTTGTGAGCATGGTGCTTTTAATTCTTTCTATAGACATGATGGGTTTTTGTTTAAGGGTTCGAAATTATGCATGCCTAGATGTTCTGTGAGAGATTTGCTAGTATTAGAATCACATTGTGGGGGTTTGATGGGGCATTTTGGAGTTGATAAGACTTTAGACATGCTGAATGAACACTTTTATTGGCTAAATATGAAAAGGGATATAATTCGGATTTGTAAGGCTTGTTTGGCTTGTAGGCAAGCTAAGTCTAAGTCTATGCCTCATGGTTTGTATATGCCATTACCCGTTCCTAGTTCTCCTTGGATGGACATTAGTATGGACTTTGTTTTAGGATTACCAAGGACTAAGAGGGGGAGAGATAGCATATTTGTAGTTGTTGATAGGTTTAGTAAGATGGCACACTTTATCCCATGTCATAAGAGTGATGATGCTAGTTTAGTGGTTGAACTCTTCTTTAGGGAGGTGGTTCGAATTCATGGGATACCAAAATCCATAGTTTCTGATAGAGACACCGAGTTTTTGTCTCACTTTTGGCGTGTGCTTTGGGGAAAGTTAGGTACCAAGTTGTTATTTTCCACCACTTGTCATCCTCAAACGGATGGACAAACAGAAGTAGTAAACAGAACTTTAGGTACAATGTTGAGAGCTTTAGTGGGTAAGAATTTGAGTTCCTGGGAAGATTGTTTGCCATTTATTGAGTTTGCTTATAATCGTGCTATTCATTCTTCTACAGGATATTCACCTTTTGAGCTTGTTTATGGTTTTAACCCACTAACAGTTTTGGATCTTGTTTCTCTACCTTCTCATGAGCTTGTTAGTTTAGATGGTGAGAAGAAAGCTAAATTGGTGAAAGAGATGCATGAGAAAGCAAGGGCGAATATTGAGAAAAGGAACAAGAGATATGCTGATTCTGCAAATAGAGGGAGACGTGAGATGAAGTTCCAAGTAGAAGAATTGGTTTGGGTGCATTTTCGAAAAGAGAGGTTTCCTAACCAAAGGAAGAACAAGTTGCAAGCAAGGGGAGATGGCCCATTCCAAGTGCTGGAGAAGATTAATGACAATGCCTACAAGATCGACTTACCAGGTACGTATAATGTTAGTGCTACTTTCAATGTAAGTGATCTTTCTCCTTTTGATGATGCAGATTTGAGGACAAATCTTTTTGAAGAGGGGGAGAATGATGCAAGAAAGGATCCCTTGAAGCTAGCAAGTGGACCAATCACTAGGAGCAAGGCAAAGAGATATCAAGCTAGTATGGCTTTGCATATTCAAGAAGATATTTCCAAAGAGCTTCAAGAATTATCATTCAGGAAGATGGAGATAGAACTTGAAGAAGGCACACCAAAGCTGATTATGATGCTTAGTGTGGAAGCTAAAGGCTAGCTAAAGAAAGGTCCAACGTGCAAGAAAGGTCCATAGGGGTTCATATAAAGCCTTGGGAAGTAATTTAAGGCCCTTGGACAGCCCAAATAGTGTGGGGCGTGTCTTATGTTGAAGGGATTAGTTTGATTGTTTCCATATTTTATATTTTCCTTAGTGGATTAGGATTTTGTTTCCATACTTTATATTTTCCTTAGTGGATTAGGATTTTGTTTCCATACTTAACATTTTCCTTATGCAATCATGAATGTTTTCCTTATGCAATTAGGAATGTTTTAGTTTTCCATATGCAATTAGGAATTTTGTAACCCTTATTTAAGGGCACTATTAGGCCGAATTTCAGACTACAACAATTAATAAAAAATTTTGAATTCTTCCACAAGTTCTTCTTGTGAATTTTCATGTGAGAGAGATTAGAGTGGATTCTTTAATTCTTTCTTTGCATCAAGAATTAGGTTTACTTATCAACAAGAGTTGTGGCATTTTCCTTCTTCTTACCAACTAAATCCTTCAATCATAGTGAGTTCGCGTCTCTTTATAGGCGTTGGGTTCCTTAGGAGGTGATTATCAAGTTTCAAGGAGTTCTCTACCATTGTTATACGTTGGGTTTGCTTCCATCGTTGCTAAGTGTCCATGTCAAGTGGCCGAACTCTTCTTTAGGGAGGTGGTTCGAATTCATGGGATACCAAAATCCATAGTTTCTGATAGAGACAACAAGTTTTTGTCTCACTTTTGGCGTGTGCTTTGGGGAAAGTTAGGTGCCAAGTTGTTATTTTCCACCACTTGTCATCCTCAAACGGATGGACAAACAGAAGTAGTAAACAGAACTTTGGGTACTATGATGAGAGCTTTAGTGTTTAAGAATTTGAGTTCTTGGGAAGATTGTTTGCCATTTATTGAGTTTGCTTATAATCGTGCTATTCATTCTTCTACAGGATATTCACCTTTTGAGCTTGTTTATGGTTTTAACCCACTAACAGTTTTGGATCTTGTTTCTTTACCTTCTCATGAGCTTTGTTAGTTTAGATGGTGAGAAGAAAGCTAAATTGGTGAAAGAGATGCATGAGAAAGCTAGGGCGAATATTGAGAAAAGGAACAAGAGATATGCTGATTCTTCAAATAGTGGGAGACGTGATATTAAGTTTCAAGTAGGAGATTGGGTTTGGGTGCATTTTCAAAAAGAGAGGTTTCCTAACCAAAGGAAGAACAAGTTGCAAGCAAGGGGAGATGGCCCATTCCAAGTGCTGGAGAAGATTAATGACAATGCCCACAAGATCGACTTACTAGGTACGTATAATGTTAGTGCTACTTTCAATGTAAGTGATCTTTCTCCTTTTGATGATGCAGATTTGAGGACAAATCTTTTTGAAGAGGGGGAGAATGATGCAAGAAAGGATCCCTTGAAGCTAGCAAGTGGACCAATCACTAGGAGCAAGGCAAAGAGATATCAAGCTAGTATGGCTTTGCATATTCAAGAAGAGATTTCCAAAAAGATTCAAGAATTATCATTCAAGAAGATGGAGATAGAGCTTGAAGAAGGCACACCAAAGCTGATTATGATGCTTAGTGTGGAAGCTAAAGGCTAGCTAAAGAAAGGTCCAACGTGCAAGAAAGGTCCATGGGGGTTCATATAAAGCCTTGGAAAGTAATTTAAGGCCCATGGACAGCCCAAATAGTGTGGGGCGTTTCTTATGTTGAAGGGATTAGTTTGGTTGTTTCCATACTTTATATTTTCCTTAGTGGATTAGGATTTTTTTTCCATACTTTATGTTTCCTTATGCAATTAGGAATGTTTTAGTTTTCCATATGCAATTAGGAATTTTGTAACCCTTATTTAAGGGCACTATTAGGCCGAATTTCATACTACAACAATTAATAAAAAATTTTGAATTCTTCTACAAGTTCTTCTTGTGAATTTTCGTGTGAGAGAGATTAGAGTGGATTCTTTAATTCTTTCTTTGCATCAAGAATTAGGTTTACTTATGAACAAGAGTTGTGGCATTTTCCTTCTTCTTACCAACTAAATCCTTCAATCATAGTGAGTTCGTGTCTTTTTATAGGCGTTGGGTTCCTTAGGAGGTGATTATCAAGTTTTAAGGAGTTCCTTATGCAAGAGATTCTTCACTGTCCGCAAGTAACAATTCTTTATACATAACAATTCTTCACTGTCCGCAAGTAACAGTTCTCTACCATTGTTAGATGGTTGCCTCCCTATGACGATGGATGGTTTGCCCAAGTTGTTGGGTATGGACACTTTGAAGAGATTGAATCGGGAGAAGGTAGCTGGGCTGCAGGCAACTCCTATGGATTTAGATATACTAGAGGCAGCTGCTTCTGCTCCTCCTTCGGATATACCTCCACCGACAGATTGTTTGGGTTCATCCACTACTGATGGGCCTTCAACCACTGCTGCTGGGCCTTCTTCCACTGCTGCACCTTCTTCTTCTGCTGGACCATCTTTGTCCAGACCGACTGCATTCTGAGATTGGAGCTAGTCAGTTACTGTTGACAGGAAACCCATAGATTTAGAGCGTCAGATTTGTAGGATCAAAGGGAAGATAGGGAATATCGAGTTAAATCAGAATAAGATCTTAACTCAGCAGGACCAGATGTAGCAGTTCATACTTGACCAGACTACTTCTTTCCAAGCCCAGCTGGATCAAGAGATCTTGAGAAGGCAATGGCTGGAACAGTCCATGTTGGAGTTCTGGCGGTATCAAGGGTTTCACCCTTCATAACCACCACCTCCACCATACTAGCCACCTGCCCCTGCCCTGCCCCTGCCCCTGCACCTGCACCTCCAGTTGATGTCTCCGATGATGAGACCAGCGGTGACAATTCCGGCAATGCGCCGATTTTTTACTAGCCCACATTTTATTTTATTTTATTTTAAATTCTTTGCTTATTTATTATCCTTTTTCTATTTCTTTATTTTTATTCCTTTTGGAAAATTGCAATTTTCTTTGAGAACTGTTTCTTTTGTTTGTTTTTTCATTTATTTATGTCTTAACCTTATTTATGCATTTTAGATTTTTGTTTTGATGCAAATTTGCCTTCAACATACTCTTGGCATTGTACTCATATTTGTCCAATCATGGACATGGAAGGGAAATTTTTCTCTCTCTTCATTATTTCTTGTTTTGCACACACATTGAGGAAAATGTGCGTCTTAAGTGTGGGGGATAGGTATACTTTCTTGATTGAGTTTTTATTATTTCATTCTTTCTATTTGATTCATTTGTCTCAATTAATTTCTGCAAATTGTTTATTTAAGAAAGCTAGATTGTTATAATAAGTGTGAATTGATATGGTTTCCCTTTTATATGTTAAATTAATTTGTGATTTCCTAAATGATATTTTCTTGTTGAGGTTAACATGGCAATCTTGATCAATTGCTGAGGATCGATTGTAATAGCTATAATTAGGTAGTGGATTGATGGAAATTAGACACATTTGAAGTTTAAAACCCTAGTTACATTTTTTAGCATGTTATAATTCCTTAGATTCTTGAGTCGGACTTAGTATGACCCTTAAGTTTCTGACCCTTGAGTTGTTTAAAATATATATATATAATTCTAATTAAAGGAGCTTTGAAAATTTATCCTTGTTCCGCTGATTTTTACTCTTGAATTAAAACAAATGAATTGGAATCATGAATAGTGCTAGTAGCCATTTGAATGGTGATTCTGGCTGAGTAACCGGGGGTCAGCATCACAAATGTCTACCTTCGCGTCAAAAGGTTAGTATCAGTTCAAACAAGTCGGGCTCCTTAAAATGTATATATATGTTTACATACAGTAAAATAATAATAATAATAATAATAAAAGGGTAAAGAACGTAAGAGAAAATTTACATTTTTCTTACTTTGTTCATGGCTTTTGGATTTTCTGGAATTTTATGCTCAATCTTTTAACTCTGGATTTTTAGGTTTTAGGTCTGTGAAATTTTTATTTTGAAACTTCTTGATTCAGCTGTTATGATCGTGAATTAGTTTTTGGTTGAGAACGTGGGGTTTTTTTATTGGTGTATTGTCAATCTTTTCTTTTCTTTTTGAATATAGAGGGGTCCGTCATTTCTGCTTATTATAGTTGTTTAGTTTGCTTGAGGATAAGCAAAAACTCAAGTGTGGGGGAATTTGATAAGTGCACAATTGATGATATTTTATCCCTATTTCTTAATATGATTATTATCCAATTGAGTTTAATTTTGTTTGTTCAAGTGCTTTTTAGGTTTAATTTTAGGAATTCTCTATATTTTGAGGCTTATGGTATTTTGGAGGAATTACAGATGAAAGTAGAAGAAAAGAGAAAAATTCATCAATGGACATGCCCTTGATACCGCATACAGAAGATTTGACACGCCCAGTGACATGGGTGTGTCACCGAGCGTGCCTATTGCAATGATTCACAGTAGCTGTGACACGCCCAGTGACATGGGCGTGTCACTAGACGTGCCTTATATTCAAAATCCCAGTGGCAATAACACGCCCAGTGACTTAGCAACGATGGCAGCAAACCCAACGTATAACAATGGTAGAGAACTCCTTGAAACTTGATAATCACCTCCTAAGGAACCCAACGCCTATAAAGAGACGTGAACTCACTATGATTGAAGGATTTAGTTTGTAAGAAGAAGGAAAATGCCACAACTCTTGTTGATAATTAAACCTAATTCTTGATGCAAAGAAAGAATTAAAGACTCCACTCTAATCTCTCTCACACAAAAATTCACAAGAAGAACTTGTAGAAGAATTCGAAATTTTTTATTAATTATTGTAGTCTGAAATTCGGCCTAATAGTGCCCTTAAATAAGGGTTACAAAATTCCTAATTGCATATGGAAAACTAAAACATTCCTAATTGCATAAGGAAAACATTACTAATTACATAAGGAAAATATAAAGTATGGAAACAAAATCCTAATCCACTACAAAACGACCTCAACAAAAATTGTTTGATATTCTTGCTATTTGGGTGCTAAGGATCATATCTAGGTGGGTGACAAGTAATAAAATTTTTGGGCTAAAAATTTCACCTTTTGAGGGGCTTTTGGAATTCGAAAACCAGACCTTAATATTCATGTTATTTGACTGTTATAGGTGGGAATTAGAGTCTAGAAGCTAGCGTTTTGGGTAGAATTGATTAGGTCTATAAAGCAGCTTGCCAAGTGTGGGTTGTTTTTGATTCATTATATCCAAATTTGTCTTGTTTATTGGCTTCATTGTTTCTGATTTCTTTATCTAGCTTTTAATTCCATTACATTGCTAAGTATCATTTGCTTGTGTCGATACTTGGTTTTATATCGTGTAGTGCAAATTACCTTGCATTGCCTCCGGATACTTGTCTTGTTTTCTATCTAGTTCTAGGATTTAGGTTCTAGTTTCTTGAACGACTTGACAATTGTTGGTTGGTGAGCTTGGTTCTGAAGTGCAATCAAGGAAGACAAGAAAAGTGAGGTAATTCTAAACACTTGAGTGAATTTCGATTATTACTAATCTTGTTTCAATGAGTTTGTTTGTTTGTTAACATGGCTGGAAAAGGAGAAGAGACTAGCAAGGAAGGAGCTGTGGCCAAAAGCTTGGCTAGGCTTAATGAGACTTTGGCAGCAATGCTTGGTCGAATGGAGATGATGGATGCTAGATTGCAAGAGAATGCAGCACGACAAGTGCAACAAGGGCAGCCAGCCGCACATCCAAATCCCATAATGCGAGCTAGAAGAGTGCTTAGGAGAGAAGGGCAAGGAAATCTTGAAGCCCTAGAAGCAGCCGAAAGGGTAGAAGATGAAGATGAAGGTGGAAATCAACCTACCACTGATGGTGACCTTACTTCCATCAAGATGAAGATTCCTTCCTTTGAAGGGAAGAACAATGCAGAAGAGTTCATAGAATGGGAGAGGAAAGTTGAGCAGATTTTCGAATGCCATAACTACACCGAAGAGAAGAAATCAATTTTGGCAGCCGTAGAGTTCAAAGGGTATGCTACCTTTTGGTGGGATCAATTGAAAGCTAATAGAAGAGAGAAAGGTATGAGGCCTATTCCTGAATGGTCAACCTTGAAAGAACTAATGAGAAGCCGATTTGTACCATCTCACTACATTTGGGATTTGTACAATCGACTAGCAAGACTAGTTCAAGGTGGAAGAAGTGTGGAAGAGTACCACAAAGAGATGGAGATGATCATGGCTAGGGCAAATATTGATGAAGATGAAGACAAGAAGATGTCATGATTTCTTGGGGGATTGAATTTGAACATAGCCAATGAATTGGAGATGTATGAATTCAACACAATGGAAGAGTTAGTTCAAAAGGCCATGAAGATAGAGAGAAGATTGAAGAATAAAGCTATTTCGAAAACTAGCTACTCTAAAGCTAGTGGAAATTTTTCAAACTTCAAGGGTTCAAGTTTAAGTGGAGGTTCCTATAAAGGGGATTACAAGGGTTCTTTCCAAAAGAATTCTTCCTACAATCCTAATTTCAAGAAGCAGAATGATGGGGATGCAAAAAGAGCCAAGGAAACACCTTCTAGACCTACTCCAAGTAGGGAAAATTAAATGCTACAAGTGTTTGGGAAGTGGACACATTGCTTCTCAATGTCTGAATAAGAGGGTGATGATTGCAACCCATGAAGGGGAAATTGAATCAGAATCTGAACATGAAGAAGAAGAGGAGGCCGAATGTGGTGATAGGGCAAAATATGATGAAGAGGCTTGGGAGAATCAAGTCTTGAATGCTGAACATGGAGAGATGCTTGTTACTAGAAGAGCCTTGAATATTCAAGTCAAGGAAGAAGGCTTGGATCAAAGGCAAATCTTTTCCACTCTAGGTGTTTGGCGAATGGTAAGGTTTGTACACTTATCATTGATGGTGGAAGTTGTACCAATGCTGCTAGTACCACAATGGTGGATAAATTGGGGTTAACTTGTTTTAAACATCCCAATCCTTACAAGTTGTAATGGTTCAATGATGCGGGGGAAGTAAAAGTGCTGAAGCAAGTCAAGGTACCATTCTCCATTGGGTGGTATAAAGATGAGATTTTGTGTGATGTAGTGCCAATGCAAGCTGGACATTTGCTATTAGGAAGACCATGGCAAGATGATAGAAGGGCACAACATGATGGCTTTTCTAAAAAGTATACCTTTACTTATGAAGGAAAGAAGGTTGTTCTAGCACCATTATCACCTCAAGAGGTGTATGAAGATCAAAAGAGGATGCTAGAGAGGGAGAAAAAAGTTTCGGCCAACATGAACCAAGGGGGTTCAAATTCGGCCAATGATGTTTCTTCAACACCCAAGGGTAATTCTAAGGGTAGGGAGAGAGAAAATAATAAAGTGAGTGAGTGCAGAAAGGAAAAAGAGGTCGAGAGTCAAAAGAAAGTAAGCAAACAAATAAATGGCCCATTGGTGAGAGAAAATAAGCAAGGAGAAAAAGCAAAACATACTTTTTATGCAAGAGCAAGAGAGATAGATGTAGGGCGGCCTGTACTCATTATTATGTATAAAGAATTGTTACTTGCGGACAGTGAAGAATCTCTTGCATGGGGTGAAATATTTCACAAAGATTGATCTTATGAGTGGTTATCATCAAATTCGCATGAAGCCTGGAGATGAATGGAAGACTGCCTTCAAAATGAAATATGGTTTGTATGAATGGTTAGTTGCCTTTTGGTTTATCTAATGCACCTAGTACTTTCATGAGATTAATGAACCTCATGAAAGTACTAGGTGCATTAGATAGGAATGTGCTTGAAATCCTTAGAGAGCAAAACCTTTATGCTAAGCTTAAGAAGTGTTCTTTTTACCTAGATAGTGCTGTTTTTCTTGGTTTTGTTGTGAGTATACAGGGAATTGAAGTTGATCAAGAAAAGGTGAAAGCTATCCAAGAGTGGCTGAATCCTTCAAGTGTGACAGAAGTGAGGAGTTTTCACGGATTGGCAAGCTTCTATAGGAGATTTGTCCCTAATTTCTCTACATTGGCAGCCTCCTTTACTAGCATAATCAAGAAAGAAGTGGGGTTCGTTTGGGGCAAGGAGCAACAAGAAGCATTTGATGCTTTGAAAGAGAAGCTTTCTACTACACCCATTTTAGTTTACCTAACTTTGATTCTACTTTTGAAATTGAATGTGATGCTTCTGGTGTAGGTATTGGAGCTGTTTTGATGCAAGAGAAGAAGCCCATTGCATACTTTAGTGAAAAGCTTAATGGAGCAAAGCTGAATTATTCAACTTATGACCATGAGCTATATGCTTTGGTGAGAGCATTGGAAGTATGGGAGCATTATTTGCTGCCCAAGGAATTCGTGATCCATTCTGACCATGAATCATTGAAGCATTTGAGAGGGCAAGGCAAGTTGAATAAAAGACATGCAAAATGGGTTGTGAAGATTGAGAAGTTTCCTTATGTGATCAAATACAAGCAAGGTAAAGACAATGTAGTGGCAGATGCACTTTCAAGGAGGTACGCTTTACTTAATGTTTTGAGTACTAAATTGCTTGGATTTGAATGTATAAAGGACTTATATGTTGGTGATTCTGATTTCGGCAATGTTTATGATGCTTGTGAGCATGGTGCTTTTAATTCTTTCTATAGACATGATGGGTTTTTGTTTAAGGGTTCGAAATTATGCATGCCTAGATGTTCTGTGAGAGATTTACTAGTATTAGAATCACATTGTGGGGGTTTGATGGGGCATTTTGGAGTTGATAAGACTTTAGACATGCTGAATGAACACTTTTATTGGCTAAATATGAAAAGGGATATAATTCGGATTTGTAAGGCTTGTTTGGCTTGTAGGCAAGCTAAGTCTAAGTCTATGCCTCATGGTTTGTATATGCCATTACCCGTTCCTAGTTCTCCTTGGATGGACATTAGTATGGACTTTGTTTTAGGATTACCAAGGACTAAGAGGGGGAGAGATAGCATATTTGTAGTTGTTGATAGGTTTAGTAAGATGGCACACTTTATCCCATGTCATAAGAGTGATGATGCTAGTTTAGTGGTTGAACTCTTCTTTAGGGAGGTGGTTCGAATTCATGGGATACCAAAATCCATAGTTTCTGATAGAGACACCGAGTTTTTATCTCACTTTTGGCGTGTGCTTTGGGGAAGTTAGGTACCAAGTTGTTATTTTCCACCACTTGTCATCCTCAAACGGATGGACAAACAGAAGTAGTAAACAGAACTTTAGATACCATGTTGAGAGCTTTAGTGGGTAAGAATTTGAGTTCTTGGGAAGATTGTTTGCCATTTATTGAGTTTGCTTATAATCGTGCTATTCATTCTTCTACAGGATATTCACCTTTTGAGCTTGTTTATGGTTTTAACCCACTAACAGTTTTGAATCTTGTTTCTCTACCTTCTCATGAGCTTGTTAGTTTAGATGGTGAGAAGAAAGCTAAATTGGTGAAAGAGATGCATGAGAAAGCAAGGGCGAATATTGAGAAAAGGAACAAGAGATATGCTGATTCTGCAAATAGAGGGAGACGTGAGATGAAGTTTCAAGTAGAAGAATTGGTTTGGGTGCATTTTCGAAAAGAGAGGTTTCCTAACCAAAGGAAAAACAAGTTGCAAGCAAGGGGAGATGGCCCATTCCAAGTGCTGGAGAAGATTAATGACAATGCCTACAAGATCGACTTACCAGGTACGTATAATGTTAGTGCTACTTTCAATGTAAGTGATCTTTCTCCTTTTGATGATGCAGATTTGAGGACAAATCTTTTTGAAGAGGGGAAGAATGATGCAAGAAAGGATCCCTTGAAGCTAGCAAGTGGACCAATCACTAGGAGCAAGGCAAAGAGATATCAAGCTACTATGGCTTTGCATATTCAAGAAGAGATTTCCAAAGAGCTTCAAGAATTATCATTCAGGAAGATGGAGATAGAACTTGAAGAAGGCACACCAAAGCTGATTATGATGCTTAGTGTGGAAGCTAAAGGCTAGCTAAAGAAAGGTCCAACGTGCAAGAAAGGTCCATAGGGGTTCATATAAAGCCTTGGGAAGTAATTTAAGGCCCTTGGATAGCCCAAATAGTGTGGGGCGTTTCTTATGTTGAAGGGATTAGTTTGATTGTTTCCATATTTTATATTTTCCTTAGTGGATTAGGATTTTGTTTCCATACTTTATATTTTCCTTAGTGGATTAGGATTTTGTTTCCATACTTAACATTTTCCTTATGCAATCATGAATGTTTTCCTTATGCAATTAGGAATGTTTTAGTTTTCCATATGAAATTAGGAATTTTGTAACCCTTATTCAAGGGCACTATTAGGCCGAATTTCAGACTACAACAATTAATAAAAATTTTTGAATTCTTCCACAAGTTCTTCTTGTGAATTTTCATGTGAGAGAGATTAGAGTGGATTCTTTAATTCTTTCTTTGCATCAAGAATTAAGTTTACTTATCAACAAGAGTTGTGGCATTTTCCTTCTTCTTACCAACTAAATCCTTCAATCATAGTGAGTTCGCGTCTCTTTATAGGCGTTGGGTTCCTTAGGAGGTGATTATCAAGTTTCAAGGAGTTCTCTACCATTGTTATACGTTGGGTTTGCTTCCATCGTTGCTAAGTGTCCATGTCAAGTGGCCGAACTCTTCTTTAGGGAGGTGGTTCGAATTCATGGGATACCAAAATCCATAGTTTCTGATAGAGACAACAAGTTTTTGACTCACTTTTGGCGTGTGCTTTGGGGAAAGTTAGGTGCCAAGTTGTTATTTTCCACCACTTGTCATCCTCAAACGGATGGACAAACAGAAGTAGTAAACAGAACTTTGGGTACTATGATGAGAGCTTTAGTGTTTAAGAATTTGAGTTCTTGGGAAGATTGTTTGCCATTTATTGAGTTTGCTTATAATCGTGCTATTCATTCTTCTACAGGATATTCACCTTTTGAGCTTGTTTATGGTTTTAACCCACTAACAGTTTTGGATCTTGTTTCTTTACCTTCTCATGAGCTTGTTAGTTTAGATGGTGAGAAGAAAGCTAAATTGGTGAAAGAGATGCATGAGAAAGCAAGGGCGAATATTGAGAAAAGGAACAAGAGATATGCTGATTCTTCAAATAGTGGGAGACGTGATATTAAGTTTCAAGTAGGAGATTGGGTTTGGGTGCATTTTCAAAAAGAGAGGTTTCCTAACCAAAGGAAGAACAAGTTGCAAGCAAGGGGAGATGGCCCATTCCAAGTGCTGGAGAAGATTAATGACAATGCCCACAAGATCGACTTACCAGGTACGTATAATGTTAGTGCTACTTTCAATGTAAGTGATCTTTCTCCTTTTGATGATGCAGATTTGAGGACAAATCTTTTTGAAGAGGGGGAGAATGATGCAAGAAAGGATCCCTTGAAGCTAGCAAGTGGACCAATCACTAGGAGCAAGGCAAAGAGATATCAAGCTAGTATGGCTTTGCATATTCAAGAAGAGATTTCCAAAAAGCTTCAAGAATTATCATTCAAGAAGATGGAGATAGAGCTTGAAGAAGGCACACCAAAGCTGATTATGATGCTTAGTGTGGAAGCTAAAGGCTAGCTAAAGAAAGGTCCAACGTGCAAGAAAGGTCCATGGGGGTTCATATAAAGCCTTGGAAAGTAATTTAAGGCCCATGGACAGCCCAAATAGTGTGGGGCGTTTCTTATGTTGAAGGGATTAGTTTGGTTGTTTCCATACTTTATATTTTCCTTAGTGGATTAGGATTTTTTTTTCCATACTTTATGTTTCCTTATGCAATTAGGAATGTTTTAGTTTTCCATATGCAATTAGGAATTTTGTAACCCTTATTTAAGCGCACTATTAGGCCGAATTTCATACTACAACAATTAATAAAAAATTTTGAATTCTTCTACAAGTTCTTCTTGTGAATTTTCGTGTGAGAGAGATTAGAGTGGATTCTTTAATTCTTTCTTTGCATCAAGAATTAGGTTTACTTATCAATAAGAGTTGTGGCATTTTCCTTCTTCTTACCAACTAAATCCTTCAATCATAGTGAGTTCGTGTCTTTTTATAGGCGTTGGGTTCCTTAGGAGGTGATTATCAAGTTTTAAGGAGTTCTCTACCATTGTTATACGTTGGGTTTGCTGCCATCGTTGCTAAGGGTTCGCATCACCCATGGACCTTTCTTGCACGTTAGACCTTTCTTTAGCTAGCCTTTAGCTTCCACACTAAGCATCATAATCAGCTTTGGTGTGCCTTCTTCAAGCTCTATCTCCATCTTCTTGAATGATAATTCTTGAAGCTCTTTGGAAATCTCTTCTTGAATATGCAAAGCCATACTAGCTTGATATCTCTTTGCCTTGCTCCTAGCGATTGGTCCACTTGCTAGCTTCAAGGGATCCTTTCTTGCATCATTCTCCCCCTCTTCAAAAAGATTTGTCCTCAAATCTGCATCATCAAAAGGAGAAAGATCACTTACATTGAAAGTAGCACTAACATTAAACGTACTTGGTAAGTCGATCTTGTAGGCATTTTCATTAATCTTCTCCAGCACTTGGAATGGGCCATCTCCCCTTGCTTGCAACTTGTTCTTCCTTTGGTTAGGAAATCTCTCTTTTCGAAAATGCACCCAAACCCAATCTCCTACTTGAAGCTTAATCTCACGTCTCCCTCTATTTGCAGAATCAGCATCTCTTGTTCCTTTTCTCAATATTCGCCCTTGCTTTCTTATGCATCTCTTTCACCAATTTAGCTTCCTTCTCACCATCTAAACTAACAAGCTCATGAGAAGGTAAAGAAACAAGATCCAAAACTGTTAGTGGGTTAAAACCATAAACAAGCTCAAAAGGTGAATATCCTGTAGAAGAATGAATAGCACGATTATAAGCAAACTCAATAAATGGCAAACAATCTTCCCAAGAACTCAAATTCTTACCCACTAAAGCTCTCAACATGGTACCTAAAGTTCTATTTACTACTTCTGTTTGTCCATCTGTTTGAGGATGACAAGTGGTGGAAAATAACAACTTGGCACCTAACTTTCCCCAAATCACACGCCAAAAGTGAGACAAAAACTTGGTGTCTCTATCAGAAAATATGGATTTTGGTATCCCATGAATTCGAACCACCTCCCTAAAGAAGAGTTCGGCCACTAAACTAGCATCATCACTCTTATGACATGGGATAAAGTGTGCCATCTTACTAAACCTATCAACAACCACAAATATGCTATCTCTCCCCCTCTTAGTCCTTGGTAATCCTAAAACAAAGTCCATACTAATGTCCATCCAAGGAGAACTAGGAACGGGTAATGGCATATACAAACCATAAGGCATAGATTTAGACTTAGCTTGCCTACAAGCCAAACAAGCCTTACAAATCTGAATTACATCCCTTTTCATATTTGGCCAATAAAAGTGTTCATTCAGCATGTCTAAAGTCTTATCAACTCCAAAATGCCCCATCAAACCCCCCACAATGTGATTCTAATACTAGCAAATCTCTCATAGAACATCTAGGCATGCATAATTTCGAACCCTTAAACAAAAACCCATCATGTCTATAGAAAGAATTAAAAGCACCATGCTCACAAGCATCATAAACATTGCCGAAATCAGAATCACCAACATATAAGTCCTTTATACATTCAAATCCAAGCAATTTAGTACTCAAAACATTAAGTAAAGCGTACCTCCTTGAAAGTGCATCTGCCACTACATTGTCTTTACCTTGCTTGTATTTGATCACATAAGGAAACTTCTCAATCTTCACAACCCATTTTGCATGTCTTTTATTCAACTTGCCTTGCCCTCTCAAATGCTTCAATGATTCATGGTCTGAATGGATCACGAATTCCTTGGGCAGCAAATAATGCTCCCATACTTCCAATGCTCTCACCAAAGATATAGCTCCTTGTCATAAGTTGAATAATTCAGCTTTGCTCCATTAAGCTTTTCACTAAAGTATGCAATGAGCTTCTTCTCTTGCATCAAAATAGCTCCAATACCTACACCATAAGCATCACATTCAATTTCAAAAGTAGAATCAAAGTTAGGTAAGGCTAAAACGGGTGTAGTAGAAAGCTTCTCTTTCAAAGCATCAAATGCTTCTTGTTGCTCCTTGCCCCAAACGAATCCCACTTCTTTCTTGATTATGCTAGTCAAGGGGGCTACCAATCCGATAAATTAGGGACAAGGACTAAGGCTCTCGTGAACCAAGCCTTTCTCCAAAAGCTCTTCAACTTGTCTTTGCATCTCTTTTGTCTCCATAGGATTGCTCCCATATGCTGGCCGGTTTGGAATTGTAGAACCGGGTATGAAATCAATTTGATGTTCAATCCCTCTTAATGGCGGCAAACCACTAGGAAGGAATCTTCATCTTGATGGAAGTAAGGTCACCATCAGTGGTAGGTTGATTTCCACCTTCATCTTCATCTTCTACCCTTTCGGCTGCTTCTAGGGCTTCAAGATATCCTTACCCTTCTCTCCTAAGCACACTTCTAGCTCGCATTATGGGATTTGGATGTGCGGCTGGCTGCCCTTGTTGCACTTATCGTGCTGCATTCTCTTGCAATCTAGCATCTATCATCTCCATTCGACCAAGCATTGCTGCCAAAGTCTCATTAAGCCTAGCCAAGCTTTCGGCCATAGCTCCTTCCTTGCTAGTCTCTTCTCCTTTTCCAGCCATGTTAACAAACAAACAAACTCAAAGAAACAAGATTAGTAATAATTGAAATTCACTCAAGTGTTTAGAATTACCTCACTTTTCTTGTCTTCCTTGATTGCACTTCAGAACCAAGCTCACCAACCAATAATTGTCAAGTCGTTCAAGAAACTAGAACCTAAATCCTAGAACTAGATAGAAAACAAGACACGTATCCAGAGGTAATGCAAGGTAATTTGCACTACACGATATAAAACCAAGTATCGACACAAGCAAATGATACTTAGCAATGTAATGGAATTAAAAGCTAGATAAAGAAATCAGAAACAATGAAGACAATAAACAAGACAAATTTGGATATAATGAATCAAAAACAACCCACACTTGGCAAGCTACTTTATGGACCTAATCAATTCTACCCAAAACGCTAGCTTCTAGACTCTAATTTCCACCTATAACACTCAAATAACATGAATATTAAGGTCTGATTTTCGAATTCCAAAAGCCCCTCAAAAGGTGAAATTTTTCGCCCAAAAAATTTTATTACTTCTCACCCACCTAGATCTGATCCTTAGCACCCAAATAGCAAGAATATCAAACAAATTTTTTTGATGTGGTTTTGTACTTTTTTTTTTTGCTTCCTCTCACTATCCCCTTGATTCGGGACTTAATTTACTCCCAAGGACTTTTCAAAATCTGGACTTAATTCGCAACCCCAGATTTACTCAAGACCAAATCGAAATCAAACTTGAACACAAACTCTAGCTTTTGCTTTCTTTCAAGAACCCTAATTCTTGGTTTCGAAATTCTCCAAGAATCCTTTCCTAGGTTTCGTTTTCACCCTAAGAATACCCTCCTTCAATTCGGCCTTGATCAGAATTGATATATGACTCTTTTTTGAAAATTAAAGACTAGACTCTCTAAGAACCCTAAAACGCAGAAATTTAAAAGACCTAAATTAACAAACCCTAGAAAGACAAAGTAGATAAAACTTACCTTGTAGCAAGGCTCTGATACCAAATGACGCGGACCCTTAGCAACGATGGCAGCAAACCCAACGTATAACAATGGTAGAGAACTCCTTGAAACTTGATAATCACCTCCTAAGGAACCCAACGCCTATAAAGAGACTCAAACTCACTATGATTGAAGGATTTAGTTGGTAAGAAGAAGGAAAATGCCACAACTCTTGTTGATAAGTAAACCTAATTCTTGATGCAAAGAAAGAATTAAAGAATCCACTCTAATCTCTCTCACACGAAAATTCACAAGAAGAACTTGTAGAAGAATTCGAAAATTTTTATTAATTGTTGTAGTCTGAAATTCGGCCTAATAGTGTCCTTAAATAAGGGTTACAAAATTCCTAATTGCTTATGGAAAACTAAAACATTCCTAATTGCATAAGGAAAACATTCCTAATTGCATAAGGAAAACATAAAGTATGGAAATAAAATCCTAATCCACTAAGGAAAATATAAAGTATGGAAACAAAATCCTAATCCAATAAGGAAAATATAAAGTATGGAAACAACCAAACTAATCCCTTCAACCTAAGAAATGCCCCACACTATTTGGGCTGTCCATGGGCCTTAAATTACTTCCTAAGGCTTTATATGAACCCCCCATGGACCTTTCTTGCACGTTGGACCTTTCTTTAGCTAGCCTTTAGCTTCCACACTAAGCGTCATAATCAGCTTTGGTGTGCCTTCTTCAAGCTCTATCTCCATCTTCTTGAATGATAATTCTTGAAGCTCTTTGGAAATCTCTTCTTGAATATGAAAAGCCATACTAGCTTGATATCTCTTTGCCTTGCTCCTAATGATTGGTCCACTTGCTAGCTTCAAGGGATCCTTTCTTGCATCATTGTTGGTTTAGGGCACGATCAGGGACATGCCCGTGTTGTTGAGGGTGTCATGTTTAAAGTTTGCCCTAGTTGGTTCTTATCTATATTATCTCATGTGTATCTCTGAGTGAGTGTGTATGATCACTTTTAAATTAGGTTTTGAAGAGATTGAGTTGCCCTAATCCAAGTGTTGGAGGATTCTTGGAAGAGGAGTTTAGATTGGTGTGAGTTTCTCTTGAGGTAAGTACAAACTTTGATTGATTGTATACATTTATATGATATTGTTGAGAAATGGTTGTGTATACCCTAATGATGTAAAGCCATTGTTATTGGCTATAATGATGCAAATGAAATAATTGGGCCATGGTTGCCTAGTTTGATTATGAGAAATGAATTGTGAAAGAGATTGATAATGAGAAAAATGAATTAATTATGTGCCTAGTATGTTATTCAATTTTCAGAGTTCTGGGTTTGGCGGCATGCCTATGAATCACTGGGCAGGTGAAAAGACCGGGTCGTAAGCCGAGCCCAGCTAAAAAATGTGAAATATGATGTTTTTCGGGTGAAAAGACCGGGTCGTAAGCCTCAAAAACTATAACAATCTAGCCGGGTTGAGGACCAAGATACTGGGGCCCTAGGGTCTAGCCCGGTTGAGGTCCAAGAGACTAGGTCTGTTACATTATCCATGTATATATATATATATCGCCTACGGGCTTGATAAATGTGATTATGGACCAAAGCAGTAGCTCTGAACTTTGAATAGCATATTAGATTCTTTTTGGGCCCATGCTTGTCTTTGCTTTAATGTGAATTATGGAATAAGATATAATGTTATGAGATATATGATGATAATTATGGAATGAGATGAATACAATACATAAGCAAATTACTGAAAATGAATGTGGCTTGAGAAACTATGCTGAATGATGAGATTATGAAAATACAATATGATGTGTAATATGTATATGGATGTGGAAATTGTGAGTATTATTTCATGAATGTTCTGATAAGTCATTGAATTGTGGTTTGTTGAAATGATATATGTGTATATGTATAGAAATTATGAGATTAGTGGAAATATATGAAGAGTGCATTGAAAAGGGAAAACATGATAAGAAAATGATGATACATGATGTTAATATATGAAGTATGATTTTTCTGTAATGTATATTTAAAATATTTATTTGTACTACTAAGCTTTTGAGCTTAGCGCGGTTGTGTACATAGCGCAGATGAGTAGATGATTAATCTGGGAGTCAAACCGTTATGCCACGAGAAGGGTAAGAGTATTTCGAGACCAACTAGAAGGTGGTGCATACATGTACAATTTGATTATGTTGTATTTTGATAAAAATGTATATATATACAAATGAATTTTGGAAAAGACAAGGTAATATATATATATATGTAATATCATCAAAAGTATAATGATTTTGTAAATGTCCTTTAAATCAAATGTATTATTGTTTGGAACTAAGGTAAAAGTTTTAAACTATAATGAAAAGTGACATCCTTATACTTTATATACGTATTGTATGTATACAAGGTATATGTATAGTACTTATATAGAGTACAGGGGTGTTACAATTATTTTGGTATCAAAGCTTAGGTTTGAGATTCTTAGCCTAAGTAGATTTAAAAAGAAAAGAGGAAAATTTTTGAAAAAGTGAAATTTGTGATACATGCACATGCATTAACACCTAGGTTGGTCTCGGATGTGGCATTATGTGATTTGTGATGCATTTAAATTACATGAGATGGTAGATAGTGTGTGAATGTGGCTTTTCATGAAAGTAAAGCTAGAGAAAGAAATGATATGGGAAAATTTGTACAAGTTTAATTGATAAATTAAAGAATTGGAGTTTACTTAAGTAAAACAATTTTCAAAATTTTTGATTTTTGAAGTGTGCTTGTGAAATAGGTTATAAAGAAATGAATATGAGAATAATGTTGGAAATGAGTTTAAAAAAATCAAGATTTAAGTAAGTACTCTTTTCTCTAAAATTTGGATTTCTTTCTAATAAAGATTATGTTTGGATTGCTAGAGAGAGGAAATCTTGTTCGATTGTTAAAATGGATAGATATGATATTAAATTGAAGAAAGTAGGGTGGAGACTTGAGTGAGTTGATTGGTATAGACAAAGTGTGAATATTTAAGATTTAGTTATGTAAAGTTAAGATTTTTTTTTTAAAAAAAAGGGGGATGATGTTGGTTAACGTAAGGAGATATAATGGTGTTGTTTGCATTGTTGTTTTAATGCAAACATTTGTGATTTTAATGTTAGAAATGTGATATGCTTAAGTGTTGATAAAGCTCATGTTAATGGTGGTAATATGTGAAATTTGGATTTTTGAAATGAGCTTTAATAATTGTGAAAATGATATGTTTTGATGTTACATTATGGTATATATATAATTTTTTTAAAGTTAATATTAAGAAAACGAGATTAGTAAATTGAAGTTTAGGTAAAGTAGTAAGTTGAGAGTTTAGAGTTTTAATGAAATTTGAATGAGGATTATTTAGATATTGATAGTTTAATGTATATTAAGCATATGAGCTATTTGGAATGAATATTATTGCTTATGAAAATACTTTGAATTGGGTAATGTGATTGATAGTATGAAAATTTATTTTGAAATAAAGGGAAAACGACTAAGCAAGTGAAAATGAGTTACTTTAAGTAATTGGACTGGAAATGATGAAAATGGATCTGAAGTGTATGTTAAATGCATTTAAAAAAAATGTGAGAGAGAGATGTCACATTAGAAATATGACTAAGATTTATGTGAAGTGTTTTTATGGTTAGAGTGTGTATATATATATTGAGTTGATGAATAACCTAAGTCATGTTAAAAGAATGAGAATGATAATGTTCAATGAAAAGTAATAGACGTTAAATTTGTATAGATTGTATGTAAAAGAGGAATTAAATATAATTGTATGATTATGTGTATACATGTATAGAATATGTGAGATGAGTTTTTTTATATGAACGTAATTGTACTATGTAAGAAATGTGGAAAGTAAGTCACATTACGAATGTGACCTATGAATGTGAATGTGGTATAACTACTTGTCTAGTGGTATTGAGAATGATATTGCATGTATTAGTAGACCTAAGAGAGATTAGGTCTTAACCTACGCAGAGCTAGACTATGTGACGAAATTGAGAGTGAGAATGGACTCGAGTAAGACTGGACAGTGAAATTGTTATGGTAATAACTGAACTTGACTATCATATAATGTTTTGGGCCCAAGGTATATGCATGTGGAAATGTTCTGTGTATATGTGTATAATAAGAGATTGTAAGGAAAAAGGGAAGTATAAAGCATGAAAATTTTTATAAGAGATAGATTAGAAATGGTGTAATAAATGGAAATTGTGTAAAATTTACATATGATCGAATGTTGTGCGTAAGAGATGTTAAAGATAATATTGTTGAACGTGAGTTAGGCTAATGATGATCAAATGATCAAGAGCAAATTGTTTTGAAACGGAGTTGAAATGTGTTAACACTTGGTATAGCAAAAGTTTAGATAATGAATATGTAATCTTTGCGATACAAACTTAACATTGTAATTGGAAATGTTTGAAGAAAAATAATAGAGGGGCAATATTGATTTATAAGCTACAAACGTGACCATTAATATACTATGGCCATATGATTTGTTTAGTATATTTGGCCGGTTAGTTTTGTTATCCACAGACTTGGGCCTGAGATGACATGATCGTAGTATAGTTTTGGTGAGATTGATAATTATGCTTCAAGAAATATGGTCAAGAGTTATGATTGGTAAAGTTGTAACTTATAATTTTATGGTAGAAATTGTTTATAATTATAAAAAGTATGGAAAGAGTAGAGAACTGTGAAAATGTTTTGAGTTATGGATAATGTGATAGAAAGGTGATTATGTAAATATAGTAATGGTATGAAAATGTGAGGAGATGTTAAATGGGAGAAATTACAAAATGTGATTGAAAGTTATACTGAATATGTTCATAATGGTATAAGGTGAATAAATTGATGGAAATAATGTTTAAGTGAATGAACTATGGGTAATAAATATGGTATGAGATAATCATGAGAATTTTGTGAAAATTGTACTAAGATAATAGAAAATAAAATATATGAATATTGAAAAATAATTTGAAGTGATTTGTTATAAATAATCATAATTTCAGAAAGTTGAAAAGATGGGTCTAAAGAGATTAGAATTTGAATATAAATTTGACCTAATAGAATTAGGTCATATATTGAAATCTAATGATAAATTTAAATAAGTTAATTGTTGGCTTGAATCGAATAAGATTGAGACGTTGGTACATTGTGACAGATAGATCAATTGATCTAGATTTCGCTAAGATTGCGAATCATTATTGAGATTTAATATGTATAGTTGTACTAAGAGTATAAGATATATGTGATAATGTATATGAGGTAAAATTATGATATGTGTATGGACATGAATGAGTTAAGAGATATCAGTTGTAAATGATGATAAAAGGAAAAAGGTTGATTATTTGTAAAGTAAGTTTAAAGACATTGTATTAATATTAATGTTAAGTGAAAAACATGTTAAAGAAGGAATTAAGTGTATGAAAAATAAGAATATTATTATCAATTAAGTTTTGATAAGTGTCTATTTTGAAAATAACCGTAGTGACGGGACAATCAATATTAAGATATAAATCAATAACCTCTAACTTTAAGGTTAAGAGAGTATATCTATAAAGAGATGAAGTGATAAAATATCTTAAACGTATTAGATGGACGAAGTATATGTATATTATAAGATGATTTGATTCTTGTATAAAGATAAATTAAGTGGGAATGTAATGAGTTATCTTGATTGCTTTGTTGAGAAAGTAATAAGATAAATAGATATAATGATGAGTTATGAAATTGGAAGAAGATGATTGACTCTAAGGGAGAGAGTAGAGGTTATGTGATTTGATGAAATAATAACTTAATAATATGATTAACTTCATATAAAAATTAAGATGGTATTTTGTTAAGAATGGATTGTTACTATACTGGTTAATTTCGAGGGCGAAATTATTTAAGGAGGAGAGAATTGTAATACCCCAATTTTTTATGCACTTTGGAATAGTAGTTGTGAGAGAGTATGTGATACGAACCAGCCAAGAGGTAAGGATCCATTGGTGCCTCCAAATGGGCCATTGACTAGAAGCAAAGGTAAGAAGTTTGGAGCAATTATGGGATTGCATATTCAAGATCAAATTTCAAAGGAAGTGACTGAAATGGCAATGAAAAAGTTCACAATAGAGCTTGAAGAAGGTACACCAAAGATGATTATGATGCTTAGTGTGGAAGCTAAAGGCTAGCTAAAGAGGTCCAACGTGCAAGAAAGGTCCAACGTTCAAGAAAGGTCCATGGGGGTTCATATAAAGCCTTGGGAAGTAATTTAAGGCCAATGGACAGCCCAAATAGTGTGGGGCATGTTCTTATGTTGAAGGGATTTAATTTGGTTGTTTCCATACTTTATATTTTTCTTAGTGGATTAGGATTTTGTTTCCATACTTTATATTTTCCTTAGTGGATTAGGATTTTGTTTCCATACTTTATATTTTCCTTAGTGGATTAGGATTTTGTTTCCATGATTTATATTTTCCTTAATGGGTTAGGATTTTGACTTTGTAGCTTTCCTTTTCCCATTAGAATTAGGGTTTCGAATTTATGTGTGCCTTTTAGTATAAATAGGGCCTTATTTTTCTTGTAAGGGGACTTTTTTTGACATATTATTATTAAAGATTTTTGAATTCTTCTACAAGTTCTTCTTGTGAATTTTCGTGTGAGAGAGATTAGAGTGGATTCTTTAATTCTTTCTTTGCATTAAGAATTAGGTTTACTTATCAACGAGAGTTGTGGCGTTTTCCTTCTTCTTACAAACTAAATCCTTCAATCATAGTGAGTTCGCGTTTCTTTATAGGCGTTGGGTTCCTTAGGAAGTGATTATCAAGTTTCAAGGAGTTCTCTACCATTGTTATATGTTGGGTTTGCTGCCATCGTTGCTAAGGGTCCGCGTCATTTGGTATCAGAGCCTTGCTACAAGGTAATTTTTATCTACTTTGTCTATCTAGGGTTTGTTAATTTAGGTCTTTTAAGTTTCTACGTTTTAGGGTTCTTAGAGAGTCTAGTCTTTAATTTTCAAAAAAAAAAGAGTCATATATCAAAATTAGAAAAGGCTAAAGATTGTTCGAAGAGTAATTCGAAACCTAGGAAAAGGAGTCTGATTGAATTTTGAAACCTAGGCCTTGCATCTGAATTGGATTCAAAACCAAGATTAGGGTTCTTGAAAGAAAGAGAAAGCTAGAGTTTTTGTTCACGTTTGATTTTGATTTAATTTTGAGTGAATCTGGGGTTATGAATTAAGTCCAGATTTCGAAAAGTTCTCGGGAGTAAATTAAGTCCCGAATCAAGGGGATAGTGAGAGGAAGCAAAAAAAAAAGTACAAAACCACCTCAACAAAAATTGTTTGATATTCTTGCTATTTGGGTGCTAAGGATCAGATCTAGGTGGGTTAGAAGTAATAAAAAAATTTTGGGCGAAAAATTTCACCTTTTGAGGGGCTTTTGGAATTCGAAAATCAGACCTTAATATTCAGGTTATTTGAGTGTTATAGGTGGGAATTAGAGTCTAGAAGCTAGCGTTTTGGGTAGAATTGATTAGGTCCATAAAGCAGCTTGCCAAGTGTGGGTTGTTTTTGATTCATTATATCCAAATTTGTCTTGCTTATTGGCTTCATTGTTTCTGATTTCTTGATGCAAGAAAGGATCCCTTGAAGCTAGCAAGTGGACCAATCACTAGGAGCAAGACAAAGAGATATCAAGCTAGTATGGCTTTGCATATTCAAGAAGAGATTTCCAAAGAGCTTCAAGAATTATCATTCAAGAAGATGGAGATAGAGCTTGAAGAAGGCACACCAAAGCTGATTATGATGCTTAGTGTGGAAGCTAAAGGCTAGCTAAAGAAAGGTCCAACGTGCAAGAAAGGTCCATGGGGGTTCATATAAATCCTTGGGAAGTAATTTAAGGCCCATGGATAGCCCAAATAGTGTGGGGCGTTTCATATATTGAAGGGATTAGTTTGGTTGTTTCCATACTTTATATTTTTCTTATTGGATTAGGATTTTGTTTCCGTACTTTATAATTTCCTTAGTGGATTAGGATTTTGTTTCCGTACTTTATATTTTCCTTAGTGGATTAGGATTTTGTTTCCATACTTTATGTTTTCCTTATGCAATTAGGAATGTTTTCCTTATGCAATTAGGAATGTTTTAGTTTTCCATATGTAATTAGGAATTTTGTAACCCTTATTTAAGGGCACTATTAGGCCGAATTTCAAACAACAACAATTAATAAAAATTTTCAAATTCTTCTACAAGTTCTTCTTGTGAATTTTCGTGTGAGAGAGATTAGAGTAGATTCTTTAATTCTTTCTTTGCATCAAGAATTAGGTTTACTTATCAACAAGAGTTGTGGCTTTTTCCTTCTTTTTACCAACTAAATCCTTCAATCATAGTGAGTTCGAGTCTCTTTATAGGCGTTGGGTTCCTTAGGAGGTGATTATCAAGTTTCAAGGAGTTATCTACCATTGTTATACATTGGGTTTGCTGCCATCGTTGCTAAGGGTCCACGTCATCAAAACCACCTCAACAAAAATTGTTTGATATTCTTGCTATTTGGGTGCTAAGGATCAGATCTAGGTGGGTGAGAAGTAATAAAATTTTTGGGCGAAAAATTTCACCTTTTGAGCGGCTTTTGGAATTCGAAAATCAGACCTTAATATTCACGTTATTTGCGTGTTATAGGTGGGAATTAGAGTCTAGAAGCTAGCATTTTGGGTAGAATTGATTAGGTCCACAAAGCAGCTTGCCAAGTGTGGGTTGTTTTTTATTCATTATATCCCAATTTGTCTTGTTTATTGGCTTCATTGTTTCTGATTTCTTTATCTAGCTTTTAATTTCATTACATTGCTAAGTATCATTTGCTTGTGTCGATACTTGGTTCTATATCGTGTAGTGCTAATTACCTTGCATTGCCTCTGGATACTTGTCTTGTTTTCTATCTAGTTCTAGGATTTAGGTTCTAGTTTCTTGAATGACTTGACAATTGTTGGTTGGTGAGCTTGGTTCTGAAGTGCAATCAAGGAAGACAAGAAAAGTGAGGTAATTCTAAACACTTGAGTGAATTTCGATTATTACTAATCTTGTTTCTTTGAGTTTGTTTGTTTGTTAACATGGCTGAAAAGGAGAAGAGACTAGCAAAGAAGGAGATATGGCCGAAAGCTTGGCTAGGCTTAATGAGACTTTGGCAGCAATGCTTGGTCGAATGGAGATGATGGATACTAGATTGCAAGAGAATGCAGCACGACAAGCACAACAAATTCAACAAGTGCAACAAGGGCAGCCAGCCGCACATCCAAATCCCATAATGCGAGCTAGAAGAGTGCTTAGGAGAGAAGGGCAAGGAAATCTTGAAGCCCTAGAAGCAGCCGAAAGGGAGAAGATGAAGATGAAGGTGGAAATTAACCTACCATTGATGGTGACCTTACTTCCATCAAGATGAAGATTCCTTCCTTTGAAGGGAAGAACAATGCAGAAGAGTTCATAGAATGGGAGAGGAAAGTTGAGCAGATTTTTGAATGCCATAACTACACCGAAGAGAAGAAATCAGTTTTGGCAGCCGTAGAGTTCAAAGGGTATGCTACCTTTTGGTGGGATCAATTGAAAGCTAATAGAAGAGGGAAAGGTATGAGGCCTATCCCTGAATGGTCAACCTTGAAAGAACTAATGAGAAGCCGATTTGTACCATCTCACTACATTCAGGATTTGTACAATCGACTAGCAAGACTAGTTCAAGGTGGAAGAAGTGTGGAAGAGTACCACAAAGAGATGGAGATGATCATGGCTAGGGCAAATATTGATGAAGATGAAGACAAGAAGATGTCACGATTTCTTGGGGGATTGAATTTGAACATAGCCAATGAATTGGAGATGTATGAATTCAACACAATGGAAGAGTTAGTTCAAAAAGCCATGAAGATATAAAGAAGATTGAAGAATAAAGCTATTTCGAAAACTAGCTACTCTAAAACTAGTGGAAATTTTTCAAACTTCAAGGGTTCAAGTTCGAGTGGAGGTTCCTACAAAGGGGATTACAAGGGTTCTTTCCAAAAGAATTCTTCCTACAATCCTAATTTCAAGAAGCCGAATGATGGGGATGTAAAAACAGCCAAGGAAACACCTTCTAGACCTACTCCAAGTAGGGAAATTAAATGCTACAAGTGTTTGGGAAGTGGACACATTGCTTCTCAATGTCTGAATAAGAGGGTGATGATTGCAACCCATGAAGGGGAAATTGAATCAGAATCTGAACATGAAGAAGAAGAGGAGGCCGAATGTGGTGATAGGGCAAAATATGATGAAGAGGCTTGGGAGAATCAAGTCTTGAATGCTGAACATGGAGAGATGCTTGTTACTAGAAGAGCCTTGAATATTCAAGTCAAGGAAGAAGGCTTGGATCAAAGGGAGAATCTTTTCCACTCTAGGTGTTTGGTGAATGGTAAGGTTTGTACACTTATCATTGATGGTGGAAGTTGTACCAATGCTGCTAGTACCACAATGGTGGATAAATTGGGGTTAACTTGTTTTAAACATCCCAATCCTTACAAGTTGCAATGGTTCAATGACGCTGGGGAAGTAAAAGTGTTGAAGCAAGTCAAGGTACCATTCTCCATTGGGTGGTATAAAGATGAGGTTTTGTGTGATGTAGTGCCAATGCAAGCTGGACATTTGCTATTAGGAAGACCATGGCAGCATGATAGAAGGGCACAACATGATGGCTTTTCTAATAAGTATACCTTTACTTATGAAGGAAAGAAGGTTGTTCTAGCACCATTATCACCTCAAGAGGTGTATGAAGATCAAAAGAGGATGCTAGAGAGGGAGAAAGAAGTTTCGGCCAACGTGAACCAAGGGGGTTCAAATTCAGCCAATGATGTTTCTTCAACACCCAAGGGTAATTCTAAGGGTAGGGAGAGAGAAAATAATAAAGTGAGTGAGTGCAGAAAGGGAAAAGAGGCCAAGAGTCAAAAAAAAGTAAGCAAACAAATAACTGGTGAGAGAAAATAAGCAAGGAGAAAAAGCAAAACATACTTTTTATGCAAGAGCAAGAGAGATAGATATAGGGCAGCCTGTACTCATTATTATGTATAAAGAATCGTTACTTGCTGACAGTGAAGAATCTCTTGATTCTTTACCTTCTAGTTTTGTGTCTTTGTTGTAGGATTTTAAGGATGTGTTTCCTGAAGACCTTCCTAGTGGTTTGCCGCCATTAAGAGGGATTGAATATAAAATTGACTTCATACCCGGGTCTACAATTCCAAACCGGCCAGCATATAGGAGCAATCCTATGGAGACAAAAGAGATGCAAAGACAAGTTGAAGAGCTTTTGGAGAAAGGCTTGGTTCGCTAGAGCCTTAGTCCTTGTGCCGTTCCAGTCTTATTAGTACCCAAGAAAGATGGTTCTTGGAGGATGTATGTTAATTGTAGGGCTGTGAACAAGATTACTGTGAAGTATAGACATCCCATTCCTAGACTTGATGACATGTTGGACGAATTGCATGGGGCGAGATATTTCACAAAGATTGATCTTATGAGTGGATATCATCAAATTCGCATGAAGCCTAGAGATGAATGGAAGACTGCCTTCAAAACAAAATATGGTTTGTATGAATGGTTAGTTATGCCTTTTGGTTTATCCAATGCACCTAGTACTTATGACAAGGAGCTATATGCTTTGGTGAGAGCATTGGAAGTATGGGAGCATTATTTGCTACCCAAGGAATTTGTGATCCATTCAGACCATGAATCATTGAAGCATTTGAGATGGCAAGGCAAGTTAAATAAAAGACATGCAAAATGGGTTGTGAAGATTGAGAAGTTTCCTTATGTGATCAATTACAAGCAAGGTAAAGACAATGTAGCGGCAGATGCATTTTCAAGGAGGTACGCTTTACTTAATGTTTTGAGTACTAAATTGCTTGGATTTGAATGTATAAAGGACTTATATGTTGGTGATTCTGATTTCGGCAATGTTTATGATGCTTGTGAGCATGGTGCTTTTAATTCTTTCTATAGACATGATGGGTTTTTGTTTAAGGGTTCGAAATTATGCATGCCTAGATATTCTATGAGAGATTTGTTAGTATTAGAATCACATTGTGGGGGTTTGATGGGGCATTTTGGAGTTGATAAGACTTTAGACATGCTGAATGAGCACTTTTATTGGCCGAATATGAAAAGGGATGTAATTCGGATTTGTAAGGCTTGTTTGGCTTGTAGGCAAGCTAAGTCTAAGTCTATGCCTCATGGTTTGTATATGCCATTACCCGTTCCTAGTTCTCCTTGGATGGACATTAGTATGGACTTTGTTTTAGGATTACCAAGGACTAAGAGGGGGAGAGATAGCATATTTGTGGTTGTTGATAGGTTTAGTAAGATGGCACACTTTATCCCATGTCATAAGAGTGATGATGCTAGTTTAGTGGCCGATCACTTCTTTAGGGAGGTGGTTCAAATTCATGGGATACCAAAATCCATAGTTTTTGATAGAGACACCAAGTTTTTGTCTCACTTTTGGCGTGTGCTTTGGGGAAAGTTAGGTACTAAGTTGTTATTTTCCACCACTTGTCATCCTCAAATGGATGGACAAACAGAAGTAGTAAACAGAACTTTAGGTACCATGTTGAGAGCTTTAGTGGGTAAGAATTTGAGTTCTTGGGAAGATTGTTTGCCATTTATTGAGTTTGCTTATAATCGTGCTATTCATTCTTCTACAGGATATTCACCTTTTGAGCTTGTTTATGGTTTTAACCCACTAACAGTTTTGCATCTTGTTTCTTTACCTTCTCATGAGCTTGTTAGTTTAGATGGTGAGAAGAAAGCTAAATTGGTGAAAGAGATGCATGAGAAAGCAAGGGGCGAATATTGAGAAAAGGAACAAGAGATATGCTGATTCCGCAAATAGAGGGAGACGTGAGATGAAGTTTCAAGTAGGAGATTGGGTTTGGGTACACTTCCAAATGGAGAGGTTTCCAAATCAAAGGAAGAATAAGCTTGATGAACGTGGTGATGGTCCATTTCAAGTGTTGGCAAAGATCAATGATAATGCATATAAGATAGACTTGCTTGGTGAGTATGGTGTTAGTACTACTTTTAATGTGTCTGATTTATCTCCTTATGATGATGCAGATTTGAGGACAAATCTTTTTAAAGAGGGGGAGAATGATACGAACCAGCCAAGATGTAAGGATCCATTGGTGCTTCCAAATGGGCCATTGACTGGGAGCAGAGCTAAGAAGTTTGGAGCAGCTATGAGATTGCATATTCAAGATCAAATTTCAAAGAAAGTGACTGATATGGCAATGGAAAAGTGCACAATAGAGCTTGAAGAAGGTACACCAAAGCTGATTATGATGCTTAGTGTGGAAGCTAAAGGCTAGCTAAAGAGGTCCAACATGCAAGAAAGGTCCATGGGGTTCATATAAAGCCTTGGGAAGTAATTTAAGGCCCATGGACAGCCCAAATAGTGTGGGGCGTGTTCTTATGTTGAAGGGATTTAGTTTGGTTGTTTCCATACTTTATATTTTCCTTAGTGGATTAGGATTTTGTTTCCATACTTTATATTTTCCTTAGTGGATTAGGATTTTGTTTCCATACTTTATATTTTCCTTAGTGGATTAGGATTTTGTTTCCATGCTTTATATTTTCCTTAATGGGTTAGGATTTTGACTTTGTAGCTTTCCTTTTCCCATTAGAATTATGGTTTCGGATTTATGTGTGCCTTTTAGTATAAATAGGGCCTTATTTTTCTTGTAAGGGAACTTTTTTTGACATATTATTATTAAAGATTTTCAAATTCTTCTACAAGTTCTTCTTGTGAATTTTCGTGTGAGAGAGATTAGAGTGGATTCTTTAATTCTTTCTTTGCATCAAGAATTAGGTTTACTTATCAACAAGAGTTGTGGCATTTTCCTTCTTCTTACCAACTAAATCCTTCAATCATAGTGAGTTCGAGTCTCTTTATAGGCGTTGGGTTCCTTAGGAGGTGATTATCAAGTTTCAAGGAGTTATCTACCATTGTTATACATTGGGTTTGCTGCCATCATTGCTAAGGGTCCGCGTCAGTATGTTGGTGAAATATATAAAGAAAATATTATAAGAGATAGATATATATGAAGGATGATATGTATATATATTGTAATTGAAAAACATGGGAAATATAAATACAGTATATAAGACATGTGCATATACCAACATATACACAACATATACATGATGTATATATTGGTGTAGGAAAAGTAAATTGTAAAATAATTAATTAATAATAATAATGATAATAATGACAAGAGAAAAAGAAGAAAAGAAAGTCAAAGGACCAATATTTGTGGTGGAGAATTTTTAGGGGTATTTAATTATATTATATATATATATAATAGATAAGGATGAGAGTTTAACAAGAGAGCTTCCACTTTCTTTCTTTCTTCTTCTTCTTCTTCTTCTTCTTCTTCTTCTTCTTCTTCTTCTTCTTTAACGTGGGAGACACAGAGAGAGAGAGAGAGAGAGAGAGAGAGAAGAGTATGATTTTGTTCACATATACATCAAATTCATAAGGGTTTTAAGAGAATTGAAGGTGGATATTGAAGATTTGGCAAAGAATTCAAGTAAGTGTTCATTTCCTTGTATTGATTTCTATTGATTGAGTTTATATTTGATATGGTTAGTGTGTGAAAATGATGATAATGAAAGATTGAAGTATATATATATATATATATATGTTGAATTGGTATTTAGATGATGATAATATGGTTATTTGTGAGGATGATGATGAGTTGTTGAAATTGTATAGTAAGGGTTTAGTATAAATGAGTTGAGGAATTGAGTAATTGACACGACCATGAACACACCCGTGTTGTTGGGCGTGTCAATGTTTCTGTAAGGCAAAATGAATGACACGTCCAGTGACATGCCCGTGTTACTGAGCGTGTCAAAGCTTCTATGTTGTTGGTTTAGGGCACGATCAGGGACACGCCCGTGTTGTTGAGTGTGTCATGTGTAGAGTTTGCCCTAGTTGGTTCTTACCTATATTATCTCATGTGTATCTCTGAGTCAATGTGTATGATCACTTTTGAATTAGGTTTTGAAGAGATTGAGTTGCCCTAATCCAAGTGTTGGAGGATTCTTGGAAGAGGAGTTTAGATTGGTGTGAGTTTCTCTTGAGGTAAGTACAAACTTTGATTGATTGCAAACATTTATATGATATTGGGATTTAACATATTTAGTTGAGAAATGTGTTAAGTTACTTGAGACATTATTGATGAATGAGTTATATGTTGTGATATGCATAATGTGAATTATGTTGATGTATCAATGTAATTGAGTAAAGTATTGTATATGTGAAATATATATATATATATAATCATCTTTCAAAATGTATGTACAATGCAATTGGTTGTGTATACCCTAATTGATACAAACCAGATATGGCAGCTTTGTGCCATTGAAGAAAAGCAATCTTACATCATCCAAATAGATTTAAAAGGAGTTCAAAAGCTCTTTTATGAGGTTGAAATACACTTGGGGCGTGCTACACTTCATATGGAGCAGATTTGGTGCAATTCAAGCAATATGGGCTTTGTGGAGCTTGATACAGCTTATAGGCCAAAGCTACATAAAGGGAAGCCTAAAGTAAAGATCAAAGTATGGAAATCACGTCCAAACACATGGGCATGCTTTCTTGGGCTTGTTCAGCAAGTTTTTTGGCATGTTTAGCAAGTTTTTAAGGCTGAACATGGCTGCACATGTTGGGCTTGTTTTTCCAATACATTAGGCCTTTTTTTGGACTTAATTAAGGCATGTTTAATATGGGCCCAAGGAAGTTACGAATTTCAGCAAGTGGAAGGCATCTTTTTGTCACATGGGATGTGGTCCCCTCATTCCTTAGTTAGTTAGGATATTATTTTATTTTCCATATCTTTAGGATTTGATATTATTTAGTCTTTCCAAATCTATTTTGGATTTGTTTTATTAGATTTGGATAGGATTTAGATTACTTATCTGATTTAGATTCAGATTTACTTTATGTTTTCCTTAGTGGATTAGGATTACTTTATATTTTCCTTAGTGGATTAGGATTACTTTATATTTTTCCTTATGCAATTAGGAATGTTTTCCTTATGCAATTAGGAATGTTTTCCTTATGCAATTAGGAATTTTGTAACCCTTATTTAAGGGCACTATTAGGCAGAATTTGAGATACAACAATTAATAAAAAATTTTGAATTCTTCTACAAGTTATTCTTGTGAATTTTCGTGTGAGAGAGATTAGAGTGGATTCTTTAATTCTTTCTTTGCATCAAGAATTAGGTTTACTTATCAACAAGAGTTGTGGCATTTTCCTTCTTCTTACCAACTAAATCCTTCAATCATAGTGAGTTCGCGTCTCTTTATAGGCGTTGGGTTCCTTAGGAGGTGATTATCAAGTTTCAAGGAGTTCTCTACCATTGTTATACGTTGGGTTTGCTGCCATCGTTGCTAAGGGTCCGCGTCATTTGGTATCAGAGCCTTGCTACAAGGTAATTTTTATCTACTTTGTCTTTCTAGGGCTTGTTTAATTGTTCCATTAGGGTTATTTTATTCAAATTCGTTTTTTCCTTTCCTTCTCTATTCAATTTTCGTTTTTGGCATTCAAGAGTCAGTTTTAGTTCGTTTTAGTATTCAGAATAGTTTATTCAATTCATTTTTTTCACTTTCCCATCCATTTAAGTATTCCGTTTGTTAAGTCGTTGGTGTTCTAGTAGTCAGAATTTAGTTTGTTTTGTGTCTATTGGGTCTTGTTCAATTTGGTTGTGTTTTTCCCTTCAAATTCATCTTGTGTAAGCCTTTTCTTGGGGTTGATTGTCTCTTTCCTTCAAATCGTTTTATGTGGCCATTCTTGGGCTGTTTCTTTTGTGTTTGTTTAGTGATTTTCAAATTCTACATATAAAAAAAATGTCAACAACAATTGAGATTGAGATGGATGAAGAGGAAGCCAAAGAAAAATACCATCTACAATATCTCGATGGTAAGATTCGATTTCTTGAAGAGCTTATTGAAAGGTGGTATCAAAAGTTAGGAGGTGCACGAAGGTACACAAGGGAATATTCATATTGTGAAAAGGAGATTGCTTCATTAGAGGAAGAACTTTCAGTTTTCTATGCAAAGGAGAAAAACTTTCTTATTCATTGTAAGAGATGACAAGAAGAAAGGAAATCTAAGAGGATGAAACTAGAATATAAGAAACTGAGACAACAATTGGAAGATATGTGTAAGCATACTTCTAAACTATGTGAAGCAATAAGTGTGGTTTCAAAAATTCCTACCATTAAGGTGAAAGAGGAGAGTGCAACCATGGAGGATTCCAATGTTGAACTAAAAAAAGAGGATGAATTGGAAGAGTTGCATGAAGAGGATGTTTGTGAAGTAGAGGATGTAGTGCCATTACTTGATGAAGTAAGGAGTGAAGTTACTGAGATTCCCATAATTGAATTTAAAGAAGAGTTTGTGAAAAATGGAGATCTTCTTGGAGATGTGGATGAGAATTCACCTATTTATGATGATTATGGTTGTGATGATGATTGCGATGAAATTGTTCAAAATATGGTTGAAGAGGTAGACAAAGAATATGGAGCTGATTTAGAAGTTCAAGAAGAGGATGGTTCAGTTCCATGTGAGCTGTCTTTAACTAACGGAGCTTTTCCTAGTTTTTTTGACAATGTGCAGGTTGATGTTCTAGAAGAAACATTCAAACTATTTTCATCAACTCAAGAGGAGGTTTTTGAAGATCAATTGGTGCCTAAAGTTTCCATTCCAGATCTGAACATGAGCAAGATTCGAGGACGAATCTTTTCAAAAGAAAGGGAGAATGATACAAACCAGATATGGCAGCTTTGTGCCATTGAAGAAAAGCAATCTTACATCATCCAAATAGATTTAAAAGGAGTTCAAAAGCTCTTTTATGAGGCTGAAATACACTTGGGGCGTGCTACACTTCATATGGAGCATATTTGGTGCAATTCAAGCAATATGCGCTTTGTGGAGCTTGATACAGCTTATAGGCCAAAGCTACACAAAGGGAAGCCTAAAGTGAAGATCAAAGTATGGAAATCACGTCCAAACACATGGGCATGCTTTCTTGGGCTTGTTCAGCAAGTTTTTTGGCATGTTTAGCAAGTTTTTAAGGCTGAACATGGCTGCACATGTTGGGCTTGTTTTTCCAATACATTAGGCCTTTTTTTGGACTTAATTAAGGCATGTTTAATATGGGCCCAAGGAAGTTACGAATTTCAGCAAGTGGAAGGCATCTTTTTGTCACATGGGATGTGGTCCCCTCATTTCTTAGTTAGTTAGGATATTATTTTATTTTCCATATCTTTTAGGATTGGATATTATTTAGTCTTTCCAAATCTATTTTGGATTTGTTTTATTAGATTTGGATAGGATTTAGATTACTTATCTGATTTAGATTCAGATTTACTTTATGTTTTCCTTAGTGGATTAGAATTACTTTATATTTTCCTTAGTGGATTAGGATTACTTTATATTTTTCCTTATGCAATTAGGAATGTTTTCCATTTTCCTTATGCAATTAGGAATGTTTTCCTTATGCAATTAGGAATGTTTTCCATTTTCCTTATGCAATTAGGAATGTTTTCCTTATGCAATTAGGAATTTTGTAACCCTTATTTAAGGGCACTATTAGGCAGAATTTGAGATACAACAATTAATAAAAAATTTTGAATTCTTCTACAAGTTATTCTTGTGAATTTTCGTGTGAGAGAGATTAGAGTGGATTCTTTAATTCTTTCTTTGCATCAAGAATTAGGTTTACTTATCAACAAGAGTTGTGGCGTTTTCCTTCTTCTTACCAACTAAATCCTTCAATCATAGTGAGTTCGCGTCTCTTTATAGACGTTGGGTTCCTTAGGAGGTGATTATCAAGTTTCAAGGAGTTCTCTACCATTGTTATACGTTGGACCCTTAAAATGACGCGGACCCTTAGCAACGATGGCAGCAAACCCAATGTATAACAATGGTAGAGAACTCCTTGAAACTTGATAATCACCTCCTAAGGAATCCAACGCCTATAAAGAGACGCGAACTCACTATGATTGAAGGATTTAGTTGGTAAGAAGAAGGAAAACGCCACAACTCTTGTTGATAAGTAAACCTAATTCTTGATGCAAAGAAAGAATTAAAGAATCCACTCTAATCTCTCTCACACGAAAATTCACAAGAATAACTTGTAGAAGAATTCAAAATTTTTTATTAATTGTTGTATCTCAAATTCTGCCTAATAGTGCCCTTAAATAAGGGTTACAAAATTCCTAATTGCATAAGGAAAACATTCCTAATTGCATAAGGAAAATGGAAAACATTCCTAATTGCATAAGGAAAATGGAAAACATTCCTAATTGCATAAGGAAAAATATAAAGTAATCCTAATCCACTAAGGAAAATATAAAGTAATCCTAATCCACTAAGGAAAACATAAAGTAAATCCGAATCTAAATCAGATAAGTAATCTAAATCCTATCCAAATCTAATAAAACAAATCCAAAATAGATTTGGAAAGACTAAATAATATCCAATCCTAAAAGATATGGAAAATAAAATAATATCCTAACTAACTAAGGAATGAGGGGACCACATCCCATGTGACAAAAAGATGCCTTCCACTTGCTGAAATTCGTAACTTCCTTGGGCCCATATTAAACATGCCTTAATTAAGTCCAAAAAAAGGCCTAATGTATTGGAAAAACAAGCCCAACATGTGCCCAACATGTGCAGCCATGTTCAGCCTTAAAAACTTGCTAAACATGCCAAAAAACTTGCTGAACAAGCCCAAGAAAGCATGCCCATGTGTTTGGACGTGATTTCCATACTTTGATCTTCACTTTAGGCTTCCCTTTGTGTAGCTTTGGCCTATAAGCTGTATCAAGCTCCACAAAGCCCATATTGCTTGAATTGCACCAAATGTGCTCCATATGAAGTGTAGCACGCCCCAAGTGTATTTCAGCCTCATAAAAGAGCTTTTGAACTCCTTTTAAATCTATTTGGATGATGTAAGATTGCTTTTCTTCAATGGCACAAAGCTGCCGTATCTGGTTTGTATCACTAATGATGAGATGTGAAGCCATTGTTATTGACTATAATGATGCAAATGAAATAATTGGGGCATGGTTGCCTAGTTTTAATTATGAGAAATGAGTTGTGAAAGAGATTGATAATGAGATAAATGAATTAATTGTGTGCCTAGTATGTTATTCAATTTTCATAGTTCTGGGTTTGGCAACATGCCTATGAATCACTGGGCAGGTGAAAAGACCGGGTCATAAGCCGAGCCCAGCTGAAAAATGTGAAATATGATATTTTTGGGGTGAAAAGAGAGGGTCTTAAGCCTCAAAAACTGTAACAGTCTAGCCGGGTTGAGGACCAAGATACTGGGGCCCTATAGTCTAGCCCGGTTGAGGTCCAAGAGACTGGGTCTGTTACATTATCCATGGATATATATATATCGCCTACATGTAGGTTGATAAATGTGATTATGTACCAAAGCAGTAACTCTGAACTTTGAATAGCTTATTAGATTCTTTTTGGGCCCATGCTTGTCTTTGCTTTAATGTGAATTATGGAATATGATATAATGTTATGAGATATATGATGATAATTATGGAATGAGAAGAATACAATACATAAGCAAATTACTGAAAATGAATGTGGCTTGAGAAACTATGCTGGATGATGAGATTATGAAAATACAATATGATGTGTAATATGTATATGGATGTGGAAATTGTGAGTATTATTTCATGAATGTTCTGATAAGTCATTGAATTGTGGTTTTTTGAAATGATATATGTGTATATGTATATAAATTATGAGATTAGTGGAAATATATGAAGAGTGCATTGAAAAGGGAAAACATGATAAGAAAATGATGATACATGATGTAATATTTGAAGTATGATTTTTCTGTAATGTATATTTAAAATATTTATTTGTACTACTAAGCTTTTAAGGTTAGCGCGGTTGTGTAAATCGCGCAGGTGAGTAGATGATTGATCTGGGAGTCAAACCGTTATGCCACGAGAAGGGTAAGAGTATTTCGAGACCAACTAGAAGGTGGTGCATACATGTACAATTTGATTATGTTGTATTTTGATAAAAAAATGTATATATATACAAATGAATTTTGGAAAAGACAAGGTAATATATATATATATGTAATATCATCAAAAGTAAAATGATTTTGTAAATGTCCTTTAAATCAAATGTATTATTGTTTGGAACTAAGGTAAAAGTTTTAAATTGTAATGAAAAGTGACATCCTTATACTTTATATACATATTGTATGTATACAAGGTATATGTATAGTACTTATATAGAGTACAGGGGTGTTACAAATTGATGCGGAACCCATGGATCAAATATTACATCTAGAACCCCACATACACATCTAGCATAGAATCTTAGAACTCAAAAACAAATCCTCCCTACCAAACCCACAACTAACCTGTAATTGAGAACTTGGGTGATTGGGATGAAGAAATGAATTGATTAAAACGCCACAAGTGAGACTTGATAAGTTAGAACCAATTCTTCATGCAACAAGAATAAGAAGAAAACCTCTCAAACTTGAAAACACAAAAATTACATTCAACAATTCTGGAAATTCGTAGTCAACCCTATTAAGTTCTTTTCCCCATCCTTATATAGTTGGAAAAGAAGAACTAATGGCTTAAAGTCTAGGTTTACATGTATCTAGTCACAATAGCATTAATTGTTCATCCACCTCAATAATATACTCTAAATTACTGCCCATAATTCTGACAACATTGATGGGCAGATTGTACATTCATTTTGGTGTTGGTTCACATGTGTCTAGTCACACTAACACTAAACCATATCAATATTATATTCCAAATTCGTGCTAATGCCCATCACCATACTTATAGGCAGATTCTTCATGCTTGTTGGTGAGTTTCTGACTTCCTCTTCATGGTCCATCATATTCACTACAAGTTGGTCTCCCTCTTCATTAATCCACCTTTGTATGAAGTGCTGGAACACATGCTGGAATTTCTTTGATTGTGATCTTGTGATTGGTCCACTTGGCATAATGATATCATCAACATATTTGCTGCCATTACATTCATCAAGCTTGCTTATAGTTTCCTCATCATTCCCTCCTTGCTCAAAAAGATTTGTCCTCAAATCTGAGCCTACATCAAAAGGAGAAAGATCACTAACATTGAAAGTTGCAGAAACATTATACTCACCTGGTAGATCAATTTTGTAGGCATTGTCATTGATCCGTTCTAAAACTTGGAATGGGCCATCTCCCCTTGCATCCAACTTGGATTTCCTTTGTTTAGGAAATCTTTCCTTCCTCATATGAACCCATACCCAATCACCAGGTTGGAAAATCACATGTTTCCTTCTTCTATTTGCATTATGGGCAACTGATTCATATTTCTTCTCAAGATGAGCTCGTGCCTTTTCATGTATCTGCTTAACCAACTCAGCTTTCTTTTCACCATCTAAGTTAGTTATTTCATTTAATGGCAAAGGAAACAAATCAAGTGGTGTAAGTGGATTAAAACCATAAACAATTTCAAATGGTGTATAACCAGTAGAAGAATGTATGCTTCTATTATATGCAAACTCCACTAATGGCAAACAATCTTCCCAAGTTTTCAAATTCTTACCCACAACAGCACGTAACAAAGATCCTAAAGTCCTATTTACCACTTCTGTTTGTCCATCAGTTTGTGGATGACAAGTTGTAGAGAACAATAATTTAGTACCTAACTTATTCCATAAAACACGCCAAAAATGACTTAAGAACTTCACATCTCTATCACTTACAATTGTTTTAGGAATGCCATGCAACCGAACTACTTCCCCAAAGAACAAATTTGCAATATTTGTTGCATCATCAGTTTTGTGACATGCAATGAAATGAGCCATTTTGCTGAATCTATCAACAACAACAAATATGCTATCTTTTCCTTTTCTAGTCCTAGGCAGCCCCAAAACAAAGTCCATAGATATGTCCATCCAAGGTGCATTAGGAATAGGTAAAGGAGTATACAGCCCATGAGGTAAAGACTTAGATTTTGCTTGTTTACATGCAATACACTTGGCACAAATTCTTTCAACATCCTTTCTCATGTTTGGCCAATAGAAATGTTCATGCAGAATGTCTAAAGTCTTAAATATCCCAAAATGTCCCATGAGTCCTCCACTATGTGCCTCACGCACAAGCAATTCCCTTAATGAGCAACTAGGCATGCATAATCTTCCATCCTTAAATAAGTACCCATCATGCCTATAAAACTTCTGAAATGCAGAATGCTCACATGCTTTATAAACATTTGCAAAGTCAACATCATTGGCATACATATCCTTAATTTGCTCAAAGCCTAATAACTTAGAACTAAGAGTTGAGATTAAGGAATACCTTCTTGAAAGTGCATCTGCTACTACATTGTCTTTGCCACGCTTATACTTTATCACATATGGAAATGGCTCAATGAACTCTATCCACTTTCCATGCCTTCGGTTCAGCTTGGTTTGCCCCTTTAGATGCTTTAATGATTCATGATCTGTATGAATAACAAACTCTTTAGGCAATAAGTAATGTTGCCACACTTGTAAAGCTCTTACCAAAGCATACAGCTCCTTGTCATAAGTGGAATAATTTAATTGTGCACCATGAAGCTTCTCACTAAAATATGCAATTGGTTTCCCTTCTTGCATCAAAACAGCACCTATGCCCACACCTGAAGCATCACACTCTAATTCGAAGGTCTTATCAAAATCTGGTAAAGCAAGAATTGGAGCAGTAGTTAACCTTTCTTTCAACAAATTGAATGCCATTTCATGAATTTTAGTCCAATTAAACTTTACATCCTTTTTTACCAATTCATTTAATGGTGCAGCAATGGAACTAAAATCTTTAACAAACCTTCTATAGAAACTAGCCAAACCATGAAAACTTCTTACCTCACTCACGGTTTTAGGTGCTGGCCAATCTCTTATTGCCTTTACCTTTTCATCATCAACCTCAATTCCTTGTGAACTAACCATAAAACCTAAGAATATGATTTTATCACTACAAAACATGCACTTTTTCAAGTTGGCATATAATTCTTCCTTTCTCAAAACATCAAGAATAACCCTAATATGTTCTACATGCTCATCTACTGATTTGCTATAAATGAGTATGTCATCAAAATATACAACAACAAATTTACCAAGATATGCATGCAGAACATGGTTCATTAATCTCATGAATGTACTAGGTGCATTAGATAAACCAAATGGCATAACTAACCACTCATAAAGACCATATTTTGTTTTGAATGCAGTTTTCCACTCATCTCCTTCTTTCATCCTAATTTGATGGTAACCACTTTTCAAATCAATCTTAGTAAAAATGCAAGAACCACTCAACTCATCAAGCATATCATCAAGTCTAGGAATTGGATGTCTATACTTCACCGTGATTTTATTGATTGCTCGGCAGTCCACACACATTCTCCATGATCCATCTTTCTTTGGGACTAATAACACCGGAACAGCACATGGGCTAAGACTTTCACGCACATGTCCCTTTGCTAGCAACTCCTCCACTTGCCTTTGAAGTTCCTTGGTTTCCTCCGGATTACTTCTATAAGCTGGTCGATTAGGAATTGTTGAGCCCGGAATGAAGTCAATTTGATGCTCAATACCTCTTAAAGGTGGTAATCCTTTGGGTACATCTTCTGGAAAAACATCTCCAAATTCCTGTAAAAGAGAACTAACACAACTAGGCAAAGGGTTATCAAGGTTAGATGTAGAAATCAAGGTCTCTTTGTACCTAAGTACAATCAGACTTCTTTTCTCACAAAAAGCACTCCTTAACTCCTTTTCTTTTGCATAGAAACACTCTCTTTTATTTTCTCTCCCTTTCTCTTTTTCTCTCACCAATGGGCCATTTTTATCATTCTTTTTCTCACACTTGGCCTCTTGTACTCCCTTTTTATTTGTTTTACCCTCACCACCAGAATTCTTTTCAAATGATCTCAAAATATTTACTTGATCTTCATACACTTGTTTAGGTGACAATGGAGCAAGAGTGAAATTTAAACCATTTAGGCTGAAAGAATAATGATTCTTAAAGCCATCATGCAAAGCTCTTCTATCAAACTGCCATGGACGACCAAGAAGGATATGGCTAGCATGCATAGGCACAACATCACAGCAAACTTCATCTTTATATCTCCCAATTGCAAAAGAAAACAGAACCTGCTTTGTTACCCTCACCTCTCCACTATCATTCAACCATTGCAGCTTGTAAGGACTAGGATGTTTTGTGCATGCTAACCCTAATTTATCCACAAAATCAGTACTAGCAACATTTGCACAACTACCCCCATCAATGGTCATGCTGCACACTTTTCCATTCACAATGCAACGAGTATGGAAAATGTTCTCTCTTTGATTACTTTCTTCATCTTTAATTTGCATGTTTAAAGCTCTTCTAATAACCAAAGATTCACCATGGGCTGGATATTCAATAATATGTTCAATTTCTTCTAATGGTGGCATGCTATCATTATCATCATCACTTTCATGTTCACTAGCACTATCAATTTCACCATTATCTCGTATCAACATGATTTTCTTATTTGGACATTGAGATGCTATATGCCCTACTCCTAAACACCTAAAGCATTTAATGGTACTATGCTTTTGATTAGAGTTAGATGTTTTAGAGTTACCTTTAGGGTCTTCTAGAACTTGTTTTTCCTTTCCTTTCCAGGCAGCCTCCTTCCCTTTAGGATTATCATCTTTCTTTGACCATTTTGAAGTGAAACTAGAGCTGGAATTAGAAAATCCCTTTGCTGCTCCCTTGAGTTTCAGTTGCTTCTCCACTTTCATGGCCATGTGTACCATATCTTCAAGCTCCACATAATGATGTAATTCAATTATGTTAGCTATCTCTCTATTCAGCCCACTCAAAAATCGAGCCATAGTGATTTCTGGATCCTCCTCTATATTAGTTCTACTCATGATCATCTCCATCTCTTTATGGTAATCCTCCACTGACATGGATCCTTGAGTTAACCGCTGTAATTTTTGGTGAAGCTCCCTATAGTAGTAAGATGGTACAAATCTCTTTCTCATCACAGTTTTCATTTCAGCCCAAGTAGTGATAGTTCTTTCTCCATTTCTCCTCTTGGAAATCATCAATTGATCCCACCAAATTAGTGCATAATCTGTGAATTCAACTGCTGCAATCTTAACTTTCTTCATTTCACTATAATTATGACAATCAAACACCAACTCAACTTTTCTTTCCCATTCAAGGTAAGCTTCAGCATCATTTTTCCCCTTGAATGATGGTATCTTCATTTTTATGGAAGATATGTTACTGTCCCTTTGTTGAGGTCTTCTTTGAGCAATTGATTCCTCACTTTCTTCATCATCTTCCCTCTCTATCTCATCATCATTCATCATGTTTCCTCTCCCTCTATTCTGCCCCCTTCGATTAGTATCATTCCGCTGCCTTTGCATTATGCTGTCTACATCACCTCTCATGTTGTTTATGGTCAAATCAAACCTTTCAAATCTCCTTTGCATTGCCTCTAACATGAAGGCTATGTCATTTATGGTCATATCACGTTTTTCACTTCCAGAATTTGACATGGTGTAAGAAGAACCTACAAGAAAATGTTAGTAAAGAAAATTTCCTCACCTCACTCCCTTACGTGTTTCACTCAAGATCAGATTGTCACTCCTCTTGTATTTCACTCAAACCTTGTTCCTTTTTACCTCTCAATTCTTCTTTTATCAAGTTGAATTTCAGAATTGAATCCACTTAAATCAAGTAAAACAAGTTTTGTTTTAAAGACTCTACAAGGAACCTAATGAACAAAATGAATTCTGCAATTCTAGAAGCAATTTAATTTTAGACAACAAGAACTGAAAGTTAACACAAGAAGCAAAAGTATTTGTGTTAATCAAACCAAAGTAACTATGATTGAGAATTAGCTACTTAATGCATACAAGAAACAAGAGGTATATGAAAGAATGAAACTAAGAATACAAAGAAAAACAATTCTGGATCCTAAAAAAAACAGAATTCAAATCACTCCAATGAGTAATCTGAATATGCAACCTAAATCTATTCCCAATGCAAGAAAGGCTCTAAATATCAGATTTTAAATGCTAAATGGATGCATAATGAGGAGCTGATGTAATTTGATCAAATATAATAAGGTAGCAAGCTGTTAATGGTATAAATATGCAAAAAATCTCAAACACTTGTGAAGAAAAATTCTGGGCAGAAACAGATACGTTTTTTTTTTCTTTTATGTTGAGGAAGTTGAATCTGATTCTCTTTTCTTTTTCTTTTTTGTTTTTCTTTTGATCTTTTCCTCTCTTTTTTTCTTTTGAACTTTCAGTAAACAAGGATAGAAATTGAAAAATTAAACAAAAGTTCACAGATTTGAAGAATAAGAACAAGGTGCAACAAGAACAGAAAATGAAGAAATATAGAAACTGAATCTGATTCGTTTTTTTTTTCTTTGGATAATTAAAACATAAAAGATACCTAGAGATTTATCTTCAAGCCAAAGCTCTGATACCAAATGATGCGGAACCCATGGATCAAATATTACATCTAGAACCCCACATACACATCTAGCATAGAATCTTAGAACTCAAAAACAAATCCTCCCTACCAAACCCACAACTAACCTGTAATTGAGAACTTGGGTGATTGGGATGAAGAAATGAATTGATTAAAACGCCACAAGTGAGACTTGATAAGTTAGAACCAATTCTTCATGCAACAAGAATAAGAAGAAAACCTCTCAAACTTGAAAACACAAAAATTACATTCAACAATTCTGGAAATTCGTAGTCAACCCTATTAAGTTCTTTTCCCCATCCTTATATAGTTGGAAAAGAAGAACTAATGGCTTAAAGTCTAGGTTTACATGTATCTAGTCACAATAGCATTAATTGTTCATCCACCTCAATAATATACTCTAAATTACTGCCCATAATTCTGACAACATTGATGGGCAGATTGTACATTCATTTTGGTGTTGGTTCACATGTGTCTAGTCACACTAACACTAAACCATATCAATATTATATTCCAAATTCGTGCTAATGCCCATCACCATACTTATAGGCAGATTCTTCATGCTTGTTGGTGAGTTTCTGACTTCCTCTTCATGGTCCATCATATTCACTACAAGTTGGTCTCCCTCTTCATTAATCCACCTTTGTATGAAGTGCTGGAACACATGCTGGAATTTCTTTGATTGTGATCTTGTGATTGGTCCACTTGGCATAATGATATCATCAACATATTTGCTGCCATTACATTCATCAAGCTTGCTTATAGTTTCCTCATCACAAATTCACTTGAGAAGGGTTTTTGTCTAATTTAGAGGAATACTAATTCAACTCTATTATTTGGTTTAATTGAATTGATTTTCTTAAATATAACTATGGCTAGGGGGATTCAATATCTGGATAGTATTCTTATCATCAATCAATTCATTCAACACTCAATCTCTCTCTATTTTCAATTATTAAGTTAATTATCTTTAATTACAAAACTCCATAAAACTATTGATTTGCTAAACAACGGTTAAAATTTGCACTAGTACTTGGCCTTGTCCTCAGGGGAACGATAACTCACTCACTACTTTATTACTTGAGCGACCCGTGCACTTGCAGTATTGCAATAGCATAGGTTCTTGCCATCAAGGTGAAAGTAATGCCTAGAGTATAAGAATTCCGAAAGAAAATTTGTAGTGTTCAGGTGTGTCGCTCATGCCACATCAGCTCTAAAGATGGCCTTCACTTAAACCATATCCCTTATGGACCCCATTTCAAGCCTGTTAAAGACATGTTGATCTCTTTTGGTTAGTGTAGTCTATTAGTACAGATAGTTTGAAAAAGCATACATATGAGATAGACAATAATTAAACTCAGTGGGACATTGGCAAGTAATACGCATGTGCCTATATGAAGTGCAATAATTCTCACTCAAATGGAAATAATTTCCAAGTTTAATATGGTAACTAGGGTTATCATGTTATAGATATACTAATTTGGAAAAATTGAGACCAAAGGTATATTAACACTGGTTTGACAAAGCCAATATATTATTTAAAATTAAAAGAAAAAAAGTGTTTCTTATCGCATGAGCTTTCAAGCTTAGGGAATGGTTAGAAGAAAGCCAGAACTCTCAATGATAGAAGGTTAGTCAAGCTAGAAGAGTTGAAATTGATATAGGAAAAAGGTCCATCCCCAAGTAGAATCCATTAAAGAATGGAACAAGTGCCTAGAAGAAAACCAGGACTCTCAAATGAATAGAAGATCAATCAAGCTATAAGAGCTGAAGGTCCATCCCCAAGTGTAAAGAATCAAGATGAAGATCCATTTCTATAAAGGCATATTGTTTTTTCTTGATTTGTTAAAGTATCTAGGTTTGTACCTAGTGACATATTAGAGTCGCTCACTACCCTATTGAGATATTAGAGTCATTTAATAGTTGAATGTCGATACTCAATATTGGGTATCCACCCTTTAAGTTTTTGTTTGTTTTTTTATCTTTGTGTTTTGTTTTGCAGATATTTGGCAAAAAGTCAAAGATCATCAAGATGCTTTTCACTCTCTTTCAACAAAATCAAGATCATTCAAGCAAGGAGCAAAACTGTAGACCCTTAATTTTGCCTGGAATGAATTCAGCTCTAATTAAAAGGCTTGAATCAAATTTGGTTCCAATTAAAAGGCCTCAATCAAATTTGAGCCCAATTAAAAAAGCCCAAACTAACTTTGGTCTGAATCAAAAAGCTAAAACAATTGAACTGACCCAAAACTCATGATGAATTGGTCATGCCAATTAACCATGAACCTTAAGATTGGCCCTAATTTAGCTATCCTAATTATACTACAACTCAAATTGACTTGGGTAAGCATCACTTTCCTAAGTTAATTGTGACTGTTTAACATCCACTTACCCTAATGTTACCTATAAAAAAGGTAATTAACAAACCACAATCAAGGGAGGCAATAATTAAGAAGCAGTAGCCACAATCAGGAATTGAGGAGTCATAATAAGCAATCACGGCCAGCTTTAGCAATTAAATAGATAAATAAAAAGCAACCCTAAAAAATATAGAAGAGCAAGAGAGGTAGAAAGCAAGCTGAAAACCTTTTAAACAATATTGTTTGACTAAAACTTTAGTTGATTTAAACATACAAAACTTGTACAAGGTGGCAGAAATGGTTGTGCAATTATAAGACTTACTCCAACATTCAAAAATTTTGGTGGAGCCAAAAATGCAGTTATGTTCCTTAATAAGTAATATTTATTAATAAATTATAATTTCTTTCTTGTTACATAGCTGTGGAGATTTATTATTTTAGTTTATTATTTTATTTGCATTGTGATCCAAAACCCTAATTTATTATGAATATGGCATATTGATTTGTTGTCACAAGATGGCAACCAAGAGGAAGGAGTGTGAATTGGTCAATTTGAGTCAATTTTAAGAAGTGATGTCAAGTTAAAAATTTGGAACAACGAGAAAATTAAGATGAAGAAGGAGTAGAGTAGAGCAGAATGAACACAAGAGATTTATAGTGGTTCAGATTACTTCAACCCTACATCCACTTCCCTGATGTTAAGGTTCCACTAATCTTTATTTTTTACAAGCTCAACTCTAACTTGGTGTTTTCATAAGTTCATACCCCAACTTTTATAAGGTTTGAGTATTATCCTTAAAATCCTATAAGAGTTTTCCCAAGGTTTACTCTAGAACCTAAGCGTTTCAAAGCTAACACTCAACTTACAATGGTGTTTAATGGTCACACCCAACCCTCAATCAATACAAAAGTTAATTTTGATACAAAGAATTGAAAGTAGTTTTTCTTGGCTATATCAATCACAATTACCCTCAAATATGAGGTTTCTACTAGGATTTATAGCCTATAAGGTTCTAACTAGCCATTTGAAATGGTGTTTGGTTATTATCTCCCACTTAAATTATTGCTAAGACACTTTGTGTGGTTGCCATGATGATTGAGAGGCCGCACAATACATAGGTTACTGTTAAATTTAAAATTCATCTTCCAAGTGTCCAATTATCATTGATCCATTATGTTTGGCACTAAGGTTCAAATTTGATGGTGTGGTGTGGTCGCACAAATGAAGTTTCTCACCGCACAATGCCAGCGCTATCTCTTTTGTGGTTTTTTAGAACTTTTGGTCAAGTCTTGTGTGATCGCACGACATATTGTAATGCCCCAATTTTGATTAAACCTAATTAGACACACTAATGGTGTAACATCCACATTTTAAGTATACATTAGAATAATTAATATTGAAAATTAATTAGGTATGTTAGAAGAGAGAAATGTAAGTTATAAGCATGATAAACTCAAATATATATATATATATATTGTATACATAATGTCTACATAATATATACATGATATACACATTTTTCACTAAAGGACAAAATGAGATAAAAAAAAGTCAAAAGTAAAAGGTTGAAATGTAAAAGTAAATAAATAAATAAATAATAAAATGGGATTTTGGATAGGAAGAAGAAAGAAAATATCTAAATATTTTAACAATTAATTAATTTGTAATTATGCAAAAAGAAGAGGGGCAAAATGGGAATTTAGGCATATAAAAAGCCATCTTCTTCTTCCAAATACTCACATGGCTGAATTTGAGAAGGTAGAGAGAGAGAGAGAGAGAGAGATAGTGTTTTCCTTCCAAATATTTCAAATTACATAAGAAATCCAAGAGTTTTAAGGTGATTTTGAAGGTTTATCAAAGAATCAAGTAAGTTTTTTACTAAGCTTTGTTTTCTTTTATTATAAGGTCATGTATGATTAAGTTAGTGAGATAAAGCATGTTTAAATTGTTAAAATTGGTAGCAATGAAATTAAAATGATGAATACATGATGATTTGTTGTTTGATTGGTTGAAATGGACATAATTGATGAAGTTGGGGTTTTGGGATGAAAATGTGAAGATTAAGGTTGGTTGGAATTTGGACATGGATAAGTTGGGATGAAGTCATGGTTATGAATATGTTATGTGAAATTTGAGTTTTTGTAGGAGATTTCAATAATAGCTAAAATGGTTTGTAATGATGTTATATTAATATATAAATGATGATTCTATGGTAAAATGATGGAAATTAATTTAAAATGTTGAATTTAAATAAGGTAGTGATGAGGGAATGTAGGGTTTTGGAGAAATTTTGGGTGGAATGAATATAATTAATGTTTGGTTGTGTAAAATGGCTTTGAATGTGTTGTTAATGGAATATGTTTACTTAAAATGTGGTTTAGGTTTGAGTAAAGTGGAATGGAAAAATCAAAGAGAGGAGGGCATTGGAGAAGTAAAGTTGGTACATATTTACTAATTTCAGCAATGGAAAAATTAGTGATGGAATTATCATCTCAAAGGTTAGTACATATTTCCAAAACTTAAATTTGTATTAAATCTAAGTGGCCATTATGTATAAATAATGTTATTTTAAAATATGGATATGCGCATAATCTATGCATTGTGGCATAATTATATGTTGAGTGTCACATTGGATAATAGTCCAATGTAAATTGATGTTTGTGTATGATATATGTGAGATATATTCATGTTATGTGATATGATGTTGAATAAGGACATATTTGTGACTTGTAATGAATTGTGGAACATGAGTCACATTGTGAGTGTTACTTATGGATTTGTAAATTTCATGAGCTAAAATATGAAAAATCAGGGAAAAAATGAAAAAAATGAAAATTTTATAAGATATATGAAATGTGAAAAAAATGAGTGGAGTGAGGCACATTGTAAATGTGACTCAATGATATGTAGTATGGTATGATGTAATGTGTATTTTGTGTATGCCTAGCACAATGTTATATCCCAGAATATCAAAAATGGTACTGTACTGAGGAGGCAGCCTTCGGGTGAATTATGTGACACTTGCCTCCGGTGTCAAGAGAAGTAGCCTTCGGGTGATTTATGTGACACTTGCCCTCGGTGCCGATAGAGGCGGCCTATGGGTTATTATATGACACTAGCCTAGGTGTCTAAAGAAGTGGCGTATGGGTGATTATATGACATTAGCCTCGATGTCCAAAGGGGCGGCCTTCGGGTGATTTATGTGACACTTGCCCTGGTGTTAAGATTGATTAAATTAGTATTTTTGGAACTTGGGTATTGTACAAGAACTGGTTGGGCCCAACATGTGGATGTGTTTAAGTCCAATATGCCGATTGTGATATATTGGTGAATGTTATGGTTTTAAGGAGGTTTGTTTAAATAATGTATATTACATTATGAATTTAAATAATATGTTTTAAATGTTTATTATTATTGAATTATGTACCACTAAGCTTTAGGGCTTAACACGGTTGAATGTATTGTGCAGGTAATGGAAGTGCATAACGTGAGTTTTGGGACTACCTCTGAAGGTAGAGTTTTGTCATGAGACCAGTATAATTGCTTTTTCATAGTGCATGGCATGAAAAGAAGTTTTGTTCAAGTACTTTATGGATATGTACATAATAATAATTTGTGTATATATATACCTGATTATGGTATTATAGTTTAGTAATGTAGTTAAGTAATGTTACAAATATATATTTGTGAAATATTGGATGAGTTTGAATGAAGTATTGGAGTTGTGAATTTGGGAAATATTGAGAGTGTTTATTTCTATACAGTGTGAGATTTTGATAAATTAGGATTTATTATAATTACAGAAAAATTCTAGCAAATTTTTCCCATAAAATTTTCTTTTATAAATTATAAATTATTTTTAAAATTTAAGTGAAGGTTTCTAAATGTAATTATTGTAGTATTCTTATGTTCTAGATATGTATTTTACGTATACGAGGTATACATATTATATATATCCAGGGTATAAGGCTGTCACAAATGGGTGAGAGGTTAAGGGAGATTTAGATGAAAGATGTTGGAAATATAAATAACATATATACCTAACATATAGAAGGTTAAATGTAAATGGTAAGATGGTAAAAAGTAGAAAAGTTAAAACATAATATTTTATATAAAAATCTTAATTAATTAATAATATATATCGTTAGCAAAAGATGATTAAAAGTCAAATTCTCTAGAAAACACAAATTTCCTTCTTCCTTCTTCTCATTCTTGATCGATTTCTATGGTGGATTAGAGGAGGTGATTTTAATCCTTCAAGTTATCAAGTTTTAGCTAAATTTAACAAGAAGTGAAGAAAGCTTGGATTTTAATTCAAGTAATGAGTACTTTAAACCTTAAAGAATTTCTTCTAGTATAATTTATATGGAATTGTAGTAAAATGAGATGTATGGAAGCAATGACATGAAATTGATATAGAAATTATAATTCTAGGCTTGGTTTAGTATTTGAATGAAATTGGCTAGAATTTGGAGTAGTAATTAAGCATTAGGGTTTTATTAGAGTTTTGGCTAACTTTGAGTTTAGATGAAGTTTAATGGGTTTAAAGGTGTCTATATGAGTTGCTAATGTTACTTTTGAACCTATAAATTGAATAGGTGTTGATTGAAGGAATCAATAGGGGAGGTGAGAGATGAAGTGAGGTTGATGGGAAAGGAGTCATCCTTTCTTTTTGAGCTTCTAAGGGGTTAGTATATACTTTGGTAATGCTTTGGTTTTTGGTTTGAATCATTTTATGTTTGATTATGTGTAATTTGGTGCAATTATGGTGCTCCATAGCCATGGTACTTAAAATGCTTCTGGTTGCATGAAAAGCATGAGTTGCCAGTGGCATTTCCAATGTGACGCGGACCCTAAGCAACGATGGCAGCAAACCCAACGTATAACAATGGTAGAGAACTCCTTGAAACTTGATAATCACCTCCTAAGGAACCCAACGCCTATAAAGAGACGCGAACTCACTATGATTGAAGGATTTAGTTGGTAAGAAGAAGGAAAAAGCCACAACTCTCGTTGATAAGTAAGCCTAATTCTTGATGCAAAGAAAGAATTAAAGAATCCACTCTAATCTCTCTCACACGAAAATTCACAAGAAGAACTTGTAGAAGAATTCGAAAATTTCTTTAATAATAATGGTCTCCCCAATTCAGCCTAATAGTGCCCTTAAATAAGGGTTACAAAATTCCTAATTACATATGGAAAATTAAGACTAAAACATTCTAGAAGGATCCTAGGCTTGTATGGGAAAACACTTCCAAAAACCCAACAAGAATAGGATTTGACAAAGTCAAAACAACTTAACTAATTAAAATAAAAGGATGGGGACCACAAAATAACAAAAATATCCCCTCTAACTAACTATGAAGATTCGGCCAAGGGGTGCAACAAACTCCCTTGGAATTCGGCCAACTTGCATCCATGAGTGTGCATGCATGTGCATGGAAATAAGATTGACCAAGCTTTAACTCTTCCTTGGTAGTTTCGGCCTAGGCTTAAAAATAGCCTTCAAAGGCTCCTTCTTGGCTTCCATTGCATGCTTCTAGAACCATGATATATTTAGGCCTTCCTTGCAGCTCCATCTCCATCTTCTTGAATGATAATTCTTGAAGCTCTTTGGAAATCTCTTCTTGAATATGCAAAGCCATGCTAGCTTGATATCTCTTTGCCTTGCTCCTAGTGATTGGTCCACTTGCTAGCTTCAAGGGGTCCTTTCTTGCATCATTCTCCCCCTCTTCAAAAAGATTTGTCCTCAAATCTGCATCATCAAAAGGAGAAAGATCACTTACATTGAAAGTAGCACTAACATTATACTTACCTGATAAGTCGATCTTGTAGGCATTGTCATTAATCCTCTCCAGCACTTGGAATGGGCCATCTCCTTTAGCTTACAACTTGTTCTTCCTATGGTTAGGAAACCTCTCTTTTCAAAAATTTCACCCAAACCCAATCTCCTACTTGAAACTTCATCTCACGTCTCCCTCTATTTGCGGAATCAGCATATCTCTTGTTCCTTTTCTCAATATTTGCCCTTGCTTTCTCATGCATCTCTTTCACCAATTTAGCTTTCTTCTCACCATCTAAACTAACAAGCTCATGAGAAGGTAAAGAAACAAGATCCAAAACTGTTAGTGGGTTAAAACCATAAACAAGCTCAAAAGGTGAATATCCTGTAGAAGAATGAATAGCACGATTATAAGCAAACTCAATAAATGGCAAACAATCTTCCCAAGAACTCAAATTCTTACCCACTAAAGCTCTCAACATGGTACCTAAAGTTCTGTTTACTACTTCTGTTTGTCCATCCGTTTGAGGATGACAAGTGGTGGAAAATAACAACTTGGTACCTAACTTTCCCCAAAGCACACACCAAAAGTGTGTGACAAAAACTTGGTGTCTCTATCAGAAACTATGGATTTTGGTATCCCATGAATTCGAACCACCTCCCTAAAGAAGAGTTCAGCCACTAAACTAGCATCATCACTCTTATGACATGGGATAAAGTGTGCCATCTTACTAAACCTATCAACAACCACAAATATGCTATCTCTCTCCCTCTTAGTCCTTGGTAATCCTAAAACAAAGTCCATACTAATGTCCATCTAAGGAGAACTAGGAACGGGTAATGGCATATACAAACCATGAGGCATAGACTTAGACTTAGCTTGCCTACAAGCAAAACAAGCCTTACAAATCCGAATTACATCCCTTTTCATATTCGGCCAATAAAAGTGTTCATTCAGCATGTCAAAAGTCTTATCAACTCCAAAATGCCCCATCAAACCCCCCACAATGTGATTCTAATACTAGGAAATCTCTCATAGAACATCTAGGCATGCATAATTTTGAACCCTTAAAGAAAAACCCATCATGTCTATAGAAAGAATTAAAAGCACCATGCTCACAAGCATCATAAACATTGCTGAAATCAGAATCACCAACATATAAGTCCTTTATACATTCAAATCCAAGAAATTTAGTACTCAAAACATTAAGTAAAGCGTACCTCCTTGAAAGTGCATCTGCCACTACATTGTCTTTACCTTGCTTGTATTTGATCACATAAGGAAACTTCTCAATCTTCACAACCCATTTTGCATGTCTTTTATTCAACTTGCCTTGCCCTCTCAAATGCTTCAATGATTCATGGTCTGAATGGATCACGAATTCCTTGGGCAGCAAATAATGCTCCCATACTTCCAATGCTCTCACCAAAGCATATAGCTCCTTGTCATAAGTTGAATAATTCAGCTTTGCACCATTAAGCTTTTCACTAAAGTATGCAATGGGCTTCTTCTCTTGCATCAAAATAGCTCCAATACCTACACCAGAAGCATCACATTCAATTTCAAAAGTAGAATCAAAGTTAATTAAAGCTAAAATGGGTGTAGTAGAAAGCTTCTCTTTCAAAGCATCAAATGCTTCTTGTTGCTCCTTGCCCCAAACGAATCCCACTTCTTTATTGATTATGCTAGTCAAGGGGGCTGCCAATGTAGAGAAATTAGGGACAAATCTCCTATAGAAGCTTGCCAATCCGTGAAAACTCCTCACTTCTGTCACACTTGAAGGATTCGGCCACTCTTGGATAGCTTTCAACTTCTCTTGATCAACTTCAATTCTCTGCATACTTACAACAAAACCAAGAAAAACAACCCTATCTAGACAAAAAGAACACTTCTTAAGCTTAGCATAAAGGTTTTGCTCCCTAAGGATTTCAAGCACTTTCCTAACATGTTCAACATGTTCTTCCTCAGTTTTGCTATAAATCAGAATATCATCAAAGTAAACTACCACAAACTTACCTAAATAAGCTCTCAAAGCATGGTTCATTAATCTCATGAAAGTACTAGGTGCATTAGATAAACCAAAAGGCATAACTAACCATTCATACAAACCATATTTCGTTTTGAAGGCAGTCTTCCATTCATCTCCCGGCTTCATGCGAATTTGATGATAACCACTCATAAGATCAATCTTTGTGAAATATCTCGCCCCATGCAATTTGTCCAACATGTCATCAAGTCTAGGAATGGGATGTCTATACTTCACAGTAATCTTGTTCACAGCCCTACAATCAACACACATCCTCCAAGAACCATCTTTCTTGGGTACTAATAAGACTGGAACGGCACAAGGACTAAGGCTCTCGCGAACCAAGCCTTTCTCCAAAAGCTCTTCAACTTTTCTTTGCATCTCTTTTGTCTCCATAGGATTGCTCCTATATGCTGGCCGGTTTGGAATTGTAGAACCGGGCATGAAGTCAATTTGATGTTCAATCCCTCTTAATGGCGGCAAACCACTAGGAAGGTCTTCAGGAAACACATCCTTAAAATCCTGCAACAAAGACAAAAACCCAGAAGGTAAAGAATCAAGAGATTCTTCACTGTCGGCAAGTAACGATTCTTTATACATAATAATGAGTACAGGCTGCCCTACATCTATCTCTCTTGCTCTTGCATAAAAAGTATGTTTTGCTTTTTCTCCTTGCTTATTTTCTCTCACCAATGGACCATTTATTTTGGCTTACTTTCTTTTGACTCTCGTCCTCTTTTCCCTTTCTGCACTCACTCACTTTATTATTTTCTCTCTCCCTACCCTTAGAATTACGCTTGGGTGTTGAAGAAACATCATTGGCTGAATTAGAACCCCCTTGGTTCATGTTGGCCAAAACTTCTTTCTCCCTCTCTAGCATCCTCTTTTGATCTTCATACACCTCTTGAGGTGATAATGGTGCTAGAACAACCTTCTTTCCTTCATAAGTAAAGGTATACTTATTAGAAAAGCCATCATGTTGTGCCCTTCTATCATACTGCCATGGTCTTCCTAATAGCAAATGTCCAGCTTTCATTGGCACTACATCACACAAAACCTCATCTTTATACCACCCTATGGAGAATGGTACCTTGACTTGCTTCAACACTTTTACTTCCCCAGCGTCATTGAACCATTGCAACTCTTAAGGATTGGGATGTTTAAAATAAGCTACCCCAATTTATCCACCATTGTAGTACTAGCAGCATTGGTACAACTTCCACCATCAATGATAAGTGTACAAACCTTACCATTCACCAAACACTTAGAGTGGAAAAGATTCTCCCTTTGATCCAAGCCTTCTTCCTTGACTTGAATATTCAAGGCTCTTCTAGTAACAAGCATCTCTCCATGTTCAGCATTCAAGACTTGATTCTCCCAAGCCTCTTCATCATATTCGGCCCTATCACCACATTCGGCCTCCTCTTCTTCTTCATGTTCAGATTCTGATTCAATTTCCCTTTCATGGGTAGCAATCATCACCCTCTTATTCAGACATTGAGAAGCAATGTGTCCACTTCCCAAACACTTGTAGCATTTAATTTCCCTACTTGGAGTAGGTCTAGAAGGTGTTTCCTTGGCTGTTTTTGCATCTCCATCATTCGGCTTCTTGAAATTAGGATTGTAGGAAGAATTTTTTTTGAAAGAACCCTTGTAATCCCCTTTGTAGGAACCTCCACTCGAACTTGAACCCTTGAAGTTTGAAAATTTTCCACTAGCTTTAGAGTAGCCAGTTTTCGAAATAGCTTTATTCTTCAATCTTCTCTCTATCTTCATGGCCTTTTGAACTAACTCTTCCATTGTGTTGAATTCATACATCTCCAATTCATTGGCTATGTTCAAATTCAATCCCCCAAGAAATTGTGACATCTTCTTGTCTTCATCGTCATCAATATTTGCCCTAGCCATGATCATCTCCATCTCTTTGTGGTACTCTTCCACACTTCTTCCACCTTGAACTAGTCTTGCTAGTCGATTGTACAAATCCCGAATGTAGTGAGATGGTACAAATCGGCTTCTCATTAGTTCTTTCAAGGTTGACCATTCAGGAATAGGCCTCATACCTTTCCCTCTTCTATTAGCTTTCAATTGATCCCACCAAAAGGTAGCATGCCCTTTGAACTCTACGGCTGCCAAAACTGATTTCTTCTCTTTGGTGTAGTTATGGCATTCGAAAATCTGCTCAACTTTCCTCTCCCATTCTATGAACTCTTCTGCATTGTTCTTCCCTTCTGCATTGTGCAATTAAGGAAGACAAGAAAAGTGAGGTAATTCTAAACACTTGAGTGAATTTCTATTATTACTAATCTTGTTTCTTTGAGTTTGTTTGTTTGTTAACATGGCTGGAAAAGGAGAAGAGACTAGCAAAGAAGGAGCTATGGCCGAAAGCTTGGCTAGGCTTAATGAGACTTTGGCAGCAATGCTTGGTCGAATGGAGATGATGGATACTAGATTGCAAGAGAATGCAGCACGGCAAGCACAACAAATGCAACAAATTCAGCAAGTGCAGCAAGGGCAGCCAGCCGCACATCCAAATCCCATAATGCGAGCTAGAAGAGTGCTTAGGAGAGAAGGGCAAGGAAATCTTAAAGCCCTAGAAGCAGCCGAAAGGGTAGAAGATGAAGATGAAGGTGGAAATCAACCTACCACTGATGGTGACCTTACTTCCATCAAGATGAAGATTCCTTCCTTTGAAGGGAAGAACAATGTAGAAGAGTTCATAGAATGGGAGAGGAAAGTTGAGCAGATTTTCGAATGCCATAACTACACCAAAGAGAAGAAATCAGTTTTGGCAGCTGTAGAGTTCAAAGGGTATGCTATCTTTTGGTGGGATCAATTGAAAGCTAATAGAAGAGGGAAAGGTATGAGGCCTATTCCTGAATGGTCAACCTTGAAAGAACTAATGAGAAGCCGATTTGTACCATCTCACTACATTCGGGATTTGTACAATCGACTAGCAAGACTAGTTCAAGGTGGAAGAAGTGTGGAAGAGTAACACAAAGAGATAGAGATGATCATGGCTAGGGCAAATATTGATGAAGATGAAGATAAGAAGATGTCACGATTTCTTGGTGGATTGAATTTGAACATAGCCAATGAATTGGAGATGTATGAATTCAACACAATGGAAGAGTTAGTTCAAAAGGCCATGAAGATAGAGAGAAGATTGAAGAATAAAGCTATTTCGAAAACTGGCTACTCTAAAGCTAGTGGAAATTTTTCGAACTTCAAGGGTTCAAGTTCGAGTGGAGGTTCCTACAAAGGGGATTACAAGGGTTCTTTCCAAAAGAATTCTTCCTACAATCCTAATTTCAAGAAGCCGAATGATGGGGATGCAAAAACAGCCAAGGAAACACCTTCTAGACCTACTCCAAGTAGGGAAATTAAATGCTACAAGTGTTTGGGAAGTGGACACATTGCTTCTCAATGTCCGAATAAGAGGGTGATGATTGCTACCCATGAAGGGGAAATTGAATCAGAATCTGAACATGAAGAAGAAGAGGAGGCCGAATGTGATGATAGGGCCGAATATGATGAAGAGGCTTGGGAGAATCAAGTCTTGAATGCTGAACATGGAGAGATGCTTATTACTAGAAGAGCCTTGAATATTCAAGTCAAGGAAGAAGGCTTGGATCAAAGGGAGAATCTTTTCCACTCTAGGTGTTTGGTGAATGGTAAGGTTTGTACACTTATCATTGATGGTGAAAGTTGTACCAATGCTGCTAGTACTACAATGGTGGATAAATTGGGGTTAGCTTTTTTTAAACATCCTAATCCTTACAAGTTGCAGTGGTTCAATGACGCTGGGGAAGTAAAAGTGTTGAAGTAAGTCAAGGTACCATTTTCCATTGGGTAGTATAAAGATGAGGTTTAATGTGATGTAGTGCCAATGCAAGCTGGACATTTGCTATTAGGAAGACCATGGCAGCATGATAGAAGGGCACAACATGATGGCTTTTCTAATAAGTATACCTTTACTTATGAAGGAAAGAAGGTTGTTCTAGCACCATTATCACCTCAAGAGGTGTATGAAGATCAAAAGAGGATGCTAGAGAGGGAGAAAGAAGTTTCGGCCAACATGAACCTAGGGGGTTCTAATTCGGCCAATGATGTTTCTTCAACACCCAAGGGTAATTCTAAGGGTAGGGAGAGAGAAAATAATAAAGTGAGTGAGTGCAGAAAGGGAAAAGAGGCCGAGAGTCAAAAGAAAGTAAGCAAACAAATAAATGGCCCATTGGTGAGAGAAAATAAGCAAGGAGAAAAAGCAAAACATACTTTTTATGCAAGAGCAAGAGAGATAGATGTAGGGCAGCCTGTACTCATTATTATGTATAAAGAATCGTTACTTGCCGACAGTGAAGAATCTCTTGATTCTTTACCTTCTGGTTTTTTGTCTTTGTTGCAGGATTTTAAGGATGTGTTTCCTGAAGACCTTCCTAGTGGTTTGCCACCATTAAGAGGGATTGAAGATCAAATTGACTTCATACCGGTTCCGCAATTCCAAACCGGCCAGCATTTAGGAGCAATCCTATGAAGACAAAAGAGATGCAAAGACAAGTTGAAGAGCTTATGGAGAAAGGCTTGGTTCGCGAGGGCCTTAGTCCTTGTGCCGTTCCAGTCTTATTAGTACCCAAGAAAGATGATTCTTGGAGGATGTGTGTTGATTGTAGGGCTGTGAACAAGATTACTGTGAAGTATAGACATCCCATTCCTAGACTTGATGACATGTTGGACAAATTGCATGGGGCGAGATATTTCACAAAGATTGATCTTATGAGTGGTTATCATCAAATTCGCATGAAGCCGGGAGATGAATGGAAGACTGCCTTCAAAACGAAATATATTTTGTATGAATGGTTAGTTATGCCTTTTGTTTTATCTAATGCACCTAGTACTTTCATGAGATTAATAAACCATGTTTTGAGAGCTTATTTAGGTAAGTTTGTGGTAGTTTACTTTGATGATATTCTGATTTATAGCAAAACTGAGGAAGAACATGTTGAACATGTTAGGAAAGTGCTTGAAATCCTTAGGGAGCAAAACCTTTATGCTAAGCTTAAGAAATGTTCTTTTTGTCTAAATAGGGTTGTTTTTCTTGGTTTTGTTATAAGTATGCAGGGAATTGAAGTTGATCAAGAGAAGGTGAAAGCTATCCAAGAGTGGCCGAATCCTTCAAGTGTGACAGAAGTGAGGAGTTTTCACGGATTGGCAAGCTTCTATAGGAGATTTGTCCCTAATTTCTCTACATTGGCAGCCCCCTTGACTAGCATAATCAAGAAAGAAGTGGGATTCGTTTAGGGCAAGGAGCAACAAGAAGCATTTGATGCTTTGAAAGAGAAGCTTTCTACTACACCCGTTTTAGCTTTACCTAACTTTGATTCTACTTTTGAAATTGAATATGATGCTTCTGGTGTAGGTATTGGAGCTGTTTTGATGCAAGACTAGAAGCCCATTGCATACTTTAGTGAAAAGCTTAATGGAGCAAAGCTGAATTATTCAACTTATGACAAGGAGCTATATGCTTTGGTGAGAGCATTGGAAGTATGGGAGCATTATTTGCTGCCCAAGGAATTCGTGATCCATTCAGACCATGAATCATTGAAGCATTTGAGAGGGCAAGGCAAGTTGAATAAAAGACATGCAAAATGGTTTGTGAAGATTGAGAAGTTTCCTTATGTGATCAAAATGGTTTTAATTTGTTTTTCTATAAATAGAGCCTTATTTTCTTGTAAGAGGACCTTTTTGGACAAATTATATTCAAATTGCTCTTTATGCAAATTTCGGCAATCTTTGAGAGAGTGAGAGATTTTGCTTCTTTCATTGATTGCATCACGAATCAGACTAACTTATCAATTTCGATTGTGGCGTTCTTCTGATCTGTCCTTCCAAATCCTTCCGTCATTAGTGTTCTTGCTTCGCTAAGCATTGGGTTCTATAGAGGGTGGTTTATCCTTGTTCTTGGATTCCTATATCGAAGCGTGCGTTGGGGTTTGAGGCCTTCATTGCCATAGGGTTCCACGTCATTTGGTATCAGAGCCAATTACAAGTAAATCTTTATCTATCTGTCTTTCTAGGGCTTGTTTTTATTTCCGTTAGAGTCTTCATTTGTTCAATTCATTTTTTTTAGGGTTCTTTTATTTTATTCGAAATTTCTTCTTTCCCCATACCCCAATTCGTTTGTGTCCCCTTTTCATCATAGTCCAAATCGTTTTTCACCTACTTCACCATAGTCAATTCGTTTTCAATTTTTAAAGTAAACGGATCTTTCCGTTTGAGTTTGCAATAATTCGTGTACTGTTTAAGCTTCTATTTCTTGATTTTCGTTTAGTATTTGGGGGGGGGGGGGGTGATCCAGAGATAGTGATCTATCCCTTTAAAAAAAAAGTACAAAAGTACTCCAACAAAAATTTTTCTGTTTCTTAGTAATTAAATGTTCCGTGGTTGGTTTGAAGTGGGTTAGAAGCAATCAAAATTTTTAGGCCACAAAATTTCCATTTTTTTTGGAGCTGTTTTTTTGTTCGAATTGTGGGGGCTGCCATTGCAAAGGGGAATTCGAAATTCTCTTTAGTTTAGGAAGACTTGACACTAGCTTTCTTGGGTAGAATCAATAGGTTCATAAATCAGCTTGCTAAAGGTGGGTTGGTTTTGATACATCTTGGCCAGAATTGTCATATTTTTACCTCTTTGTTTCTAATTCTTGATTGAGCTACCATTTTTTGGATTCCGTAACGTTGCTGGAGTGTTATTTACTTGTTCCAACACTCTGGTTTATAATAATAGTGTGACACAAATTTCCTTGTGTCGCCTCCAAATCGTCGAGTTTCTTTTCTAGGTGTCTAGGAATTAGGTTTCTAGCTTCCTTGAACGTGCTTGGCAGATTGATTTGTGAGCCTCGATTCTAAAGTGCAATTGAAGAATCAGCAAAGGTGAGGTAAGAGCGAAACACTTTGAGTGAATTTTGTTTATTACTAATCTTTTCTTTGTGAGTTTGTGTTTGTGATCATGAGTAGTGGGAGAAACCAGAACTTGCAAGATGGGGAGGAAAATGTCCAAGAAGGTTCTAGCAATTTTGAGACATATATGCAGCAAAGTAATGAAAGGATGAATGAGATGGCAAGAATGATGGCTACTCTACAAGAGAGCATGAATCTAATGATGACAGAAAGAGAGCAGCAACCAGCAGCTCAAGTGAGGTTACCACAAAGGGTTCTACTAAGAATCGGTGAAGGAGATCGTAGAGCACCTAAAGGTAATGAAGAGGTTGGTGAAAATAACCCAGCAAATGACAATGACCTTACTTCCATAAAGATGAAGGTACCTTCCTTTGAAGGGAGAAACAATGTTGAAGAGTACATTGAATGGGAGAGAAAGGTGAAGCAGATTTTTGAATGCCATAATTATTCAGAAGAGAAGAAGTCCCACATTGCAGCCGTGGAATTTAAGGGATATTCTACATTCTGGTGGGATCAACTCAAATCTAATAGGAGAGGAAAGGGATTGAGACCCGTACCTGATTGGGAGACTTTGAAAGACTTAATGAGAACAAGGTTTGTCCCTTCTCATTACTATAGGGATTTGTATAATAGGTTGGCAAGGCTGATCCAAGGTGGTAAGAGTGTTGAAGAATACCATAAGGAGATGGAGATGATCATGGCAAGAGCTGATATTGAAGAGGATGAGCAGAGGTTGATGTCTAGATTCCTTGGGGGTCTAAATTCAAACATAGCAAATGAGCTGGAAATGTATGATTACAATTCCATGGGATAATTGGTTCAAAAAGCCATGAAGATAGAAAGGAGACTAAAGAGCAAGAATTACACCAAGGACCTCAAAACACTAGTAGCAATTCGTCCTCAAGAAGTGGAGATTTCAAGAATTCCTTCCAAAGGAACAATCCTCCACCTACAAGTGGAAAAGGGACGAATGGTGGTCCAAATAGGCAGCAATCAGGTATTTCTAATACTACTCCTAGTAGAGATATTAAATGTTTCAAATGTTTAGGGAATGGGCATATTGCTTCTGAATGTCCAAATAGGAGAGTTATGATTGCTACTAATGATGGGGGTATAATTTCTGATTCTAATCATAGTGATGTTGATAATGATGTGAATGACATGTATGATGATGATGATGAGTGTAGTGAGCAAGTTGAAAATGTGTTGATGCCTGAACATGGTGAAATGTTAGTTGCTAGGCGTGCTTTGAATATGCAGGTGAAGGGAGAGGGTCTTGAGCAGCGAGATAACATATTTTATTCTAGATGTTTAGTTGATGGTAAGGTTTGTATGCTCATCTTTGACAGCGGTAGTTGTACTAATGCCGCAAGTGAGACCATGGTGGAGAAGCTGAAATTGACTTGTTTAAAACATCCCAATCCATATAGACTACAATGGTTTAATGATAGTGGAGAGGTGAAGGTTACTAAACAAGTGAGAATACCATTCTCTATAGGCTGGTATAAAGATGAAGTGTTGTGTGATGTAGTTCCTATGCAAGCAGGCCATATGTTATTGGGAAGACCTTGGCAATTTGATAGGAAAGCACAGCATGATGGGCATTCAAATAGGTACACGTTTACCTATGAGGGAAAGCTGGTTACTCTTGTTCCATTATCACAATTGGAGGTTTATGAAGATCATCGAAAGATGCTTGAGAAAGCAAAGCAAGATTCGGCCAAAGTAGTGGTTGGGGCTGTTTCTTCCAAAAACAAGGGGAGTGCGAGAGAACATGATAAGGTGAGTGAAAGTGAGAAGAAAATGGGAAAAGAGGCTAGAAAAGAAACTAATCAAATTAATGGCCCATTGGTGAGAGAAAACAAGAAAGAAGGGAAGGCAAAACAAACTTTTTATGCAAGAGCGAGAGAATTAAATGTTGGGCAGCCTGTGTTACTCATTAGATACAAGAAAACTTTGTTTGCTAACATTGATGTTTCACTTGAACATTTGCCTTCTAGTTTTGTGTCTTTATTGCAGGATTTCCAAGATGTGTTTCCGGAGGAGTTGCCTAGTGGTTTGCCACCATTAAGAGGAATCGAACATCAAATTGACTTCATACCTGGTTCTACCATTCCAAATAGACCAGCATATCAAAGTAATCCGATGGAGACCAAGGAGATGCAGAGACAAGTGAAAGAGTTGTTGGAGAAAGGGTTGATTCGAGAGAGTTTAAGTCCATGTGCCGTTCCTGTTTTGTTGGTTCCAAAGAAAGATGGCACGTGGAGAATGTGTGTTGATTGTAGGGCTATAAATAAGATCACCGTGAAGTATCGGCATCCTATACCGTGTCTTGATGACATGTTGGACGAATTACATGGTGCAAGGTATTTTACTAAAATTGATCTTATGAGTGGATATCATCAAATTCGTATGAAACCTGGGGATGAATGGAAAACAGTTTTTAAAACAAAATATGGGTTGTATGAGTGGTTGGTAATGCCTTTTGGGTTGTCTAATGCACCTAGTACTTTTATGAGGTTGATGAACCATGTTTTGAGGGCTTATTTGGGCAGATTTGTAGTTGTTTATTTTGATGATATTTTGATCTATAGTAAGACTGAGGAAGAGCATATAGAACATGTTAGGTTGGTTTTAGAAGCTTTGAGAAAAGAGAACTTATATGCAAAGCTTAAGAAGTGCACATTTTACATGGATAGGCTTGTTTTTCTTGGTTTTGTTGTTAGTGCGCAGGGATTTGAAGTTGATGAAGAGAAAGTGAAAGCTATAAGGGAATGGCCTGTTCCTAAGAGTGTGACGGAAGTGAGGAGCTTCCATGGGCTGGCGAGTTTTTATAGGAGATTTGTGAAGGATTTTTCTACCATCGCCGCACCACTCACAAGTATTGTCAAGAAGGAAGTTGGATTTCAATGGGGTGAACAGCAACAACGATCATTTGAAAGTTTGAAAGGAAAACTCACTACTGCACTTGTTTTAGCTTTACCTAACTTTGATTCTATTTTTGAGATTGAATGTGATGCTTCAGGTATAGGTATTGGGGCTGTTTTGATGCAAGAAAAGAAGCCAATAGCATATTTTAGTGAGAAGCTCAATGGTGCGCAACTAAATTATTCTACCTATGACAAGGAGTTGCATGCTTTGGTAAGGGCATTGAATGTGTGGGAGCATTATTTGCTGCCAAAGGAGTTCATTATTCACACTGACCATGAATCCCTCAAGCATTTGAAGGGCCAAGGTAAGTTGAACAAAAGACATGGTAAGTGGATTGAACAAATTGAGAAATTTCCTTATGTCATTAAGTATAAGCAAGGTAAGGATAATGTTGTTGCTGATGCGTTGTCTAGGAGATATACATTGCTGTCTGTTTTGAGTTCTAAATTGCTTGGTTTTGAGTATATTAAGGACTTATATATTGGTGATATTGATTTTGGCAATGTTTATGTCACATGTGAACAAGGAGCTTTTAATTCATTTTTTAGGCAGGATGGTTATTTGTTTAAGGGAAGTAAACTATGTGTGCCTAGATGTTCCATGCGTAATTTGCTTGTTTTGGAATCTCATTGTGGTGGTTTGATGGGGCATTTTGGTGTGTCTAAGACTTATGATATTCTATTTGAGCATTTTTATTGGCCATCTATGCGTAAAGATGTTGGGAGATTATGTTCTGCTTGTATTGCATGTAGACAGGCGAAATCTAAGTCTATGCCTCATGGTCTTTATATGCCGTTACCTGTACCTAGTTCACCTTGGGTTGATATTAGTATGGATTTTGTGCTTGGTTTTCCTAGGACTAGGAAAGGTAGAGATAGCATTTTTGTGGTTATTGATAGGTTTAGTAAGATGGCACATTTTATTCCATGTCACAAAGCTGATGATGCCAAAGTTGTGGCTGATTTGTTCTTTAGAAATGTTGTTCATTTACATGGGGTGCCTCGGACAATTGTTTCTGATAGAGATACTAAGTTTTTGTCCCATTTTTGGCGTGTGTTATGGAGTAGATTAGGAACTAAGCTTTTGTTTTCTACTACTTGTCATCCACAAACAGATGGGCAAACTGAGTAGTGAATCGTACACTTGGTACATTGTTGAGAGCTTTAGTGGGGAAGAATTTGGTCACTTGGGAAGATTGTTTACCTTTCATTGAATTTTCTTATAATCGTTCAATTCATTCTTCTACAGGTTATTCGCCATTTGAGATTGTTTATGGTTTTAATCCACTAACTGTACTTGATCTTGTTCCTTTGCCTTTACATGAGCTTGCTAGTTTGGATGGTGAGAAGAAGGCTGATTTGGTAAAGTCTTTGCATGAAAAGGTTCGAGCAAATATAGAAAAAAAGAACAAGTCATATGCTGATAGGGCAAATAAGGGACGAAAGAAAATGGCATTTGCTCCTGGCGATTGGGTTTGGGTACACTTCCAAAAGGAGAGGTTTCCAAATCAAAGGAAGAGTAAGCTTGATGCACGTGGTGATGGTCCATTCCAAGTATTGGAGAAAATCAATGACAATGCATACAAGATCGACTTGCCTGGTGAGTATGGTGTTAGTGCTACTTTTAATGTGACTGATTTATCTCCTTATGATGATGCAAATTTGAGGACGAATCTTTTTAAAGAAGGGGAGAATGATGTAAACCAGCATGGCAATGATCCTTTGGTGCTGCAACAAGGACCATTGACAAGGAATAAAGCAAGGAAGTATGGCGTCACTCTTGGATTGCATGTTCAAGACTTTGTTACAAGGGAGGTGACTGAATTAGCAATAAACAAGTGCAGTATGGAGCTGGAAGACCAACAAAGGCTGATTGTGATGCTGAATGTTTATATGGAAGATAAGGCTTTAAAAATGGGCTAGAGGGGCAAGAAAGGAGTAAGGAAGGCAGCCCACATGCAAGCACATGGGCCTTGGACGAAATTAGGTTTTTTGGGACCACTTTTGTCACATGGGCAGCCTATTCTTTCATGCACATGGGCTGTGGTCACAGCCATGCACATGGGATGTGGTTCCCTTCTTTCCTTAGTTGGTTAGGATGATATTTTCCTTATTTGACAAGGATCCTTCTTTCCTTAGTTGGTTAGGATGATATTTTCCTTATTTGACAAGGATCCTTCTTTCCTTAGTTGGTTAGGATGATATTTTCCTTATTTGACAAGGATTTTGACTTTGTAATTTTCCTTTTTTCACTAGGGTTAGGATAGTTACGAATTTTAATTTGTTTTTCTATAAATAGGGCCTTATTTTCTTGTAAGAGGAACTTTTGACAAAATTATATTCAGATTGCTTTTTATGCAAATTTCGGCCATATTTGAGAGAATGAGAGATTTTGCTTCTTTCATTGATTGCATCACAAATCAGACTAACTTATCAATTTCGATTGTGGCGTTCTTCTGATCCGTCCTTCCAAATCCTTCCGTCATTAGTGTTCTTGCTTCGCTAAGCATTGGGTGCTATAGAGGGTGGTTTATCCTTGTTCTTGGATTCCTATATCAAAGCGTGCGTTGGGGTTTGAGGCCTTCATTGCCATAGGGTTCCGCGTCACTTTAGCTTCGACACTAAGCATCATAATCAGCTTTGGTGGGCCTTCTTCAAGCTCTATCTCCATCTTCTTGAATGATAATTCTTGAAGCTCTTTGGAAATCTCTTCTTAAATATGCATAGCCATACTAGCCTGATATCTCTTTGCCTTGCTCCTAGTGATTGGTCCACTTGCTAGCTTCAAGGGGTCCTTTCTTGCATCATTCTCCCCCTCTTCAAAAAGATTTGTCCTCAAATCATATTTTGTTTTGAAGGCAGTCTTCCGTTCATCTCCAGGCTTCATGCGAATTTGATGATATCCACTCATAAGATCAATCTTTGTGAAATATCTCGCCCCAAGCAATTCGTCCAACATGTCATCAAATCTAGGAATGGGGTGTCTATACTTCACAGTAATCTTGTTCACAGCCCTACAATCAACACACATCCTCCAAGAACCATCTTTCTTGGGTACTAATAAGACTGGAACGGCATAAGGACTAAGGCTCTCACGAACCAAGACTTTCTCAAAAACTCTTCAACTTGTCTTTGCATCTCTTTTGTCTCCATAGGATTGCTCCTATATGCTGGCCGGTTTGGAATTGTAGAACCGGGTATGAAGTCAATTTGATGTTCAATCCTTCTTAATGGCGGCAAACCACTAGGAAGGTCTTCAGGAAACACATCCTTAAAATCCTGCAACAAAGACACAAAACTAGAAGGTAAAGAATCAAGAGATTCTTCACTGTCAGCAAGTAATAATTCTTTATACATAATAATGAGTACAAGCTGCCTTACATCTATCTCTCTTCCTCTTGCATAAAAAGTATGTTTTGCTTTTTCTCCTTGTTTATTTTCTCTCACCAATGGACCATTTATTTGTTTGCTTACTTTCTTTTGACTCTCGGCCTCTTTTTCCTTTCTGCACTCACTCACTTTATTATTTTTTCTTTCCCTACCCTTCGAATTACCCTTGGGTGTTGAAGAAATATTATTGGCCGAATTTGAACCCCCTTGGTTCTTGCTAGCAGAAACTTCTTTCTCCCTTTCTTGCATCCTCTTTTGATCTTCATATACCTCTTGAGGTGATAATGGTTGACGCGGAACCCTATGGCAATGAAGGCCTCAAACCCCAACGCACGCTTCGATATAGGAATCCAAGAACAAGGATAAACCACCCTCTATAGCACCCAATGCTTAGCGAAGGAAGAATACTAATGACGGAAGGATTTGAAAGGACGGATCAGAAGAACGCCACAATCGAAATTGATAAGTTAGTCTGATTCGTGATGCAATCAATGAAAGAAGCAAAATCTCTCACTCTCTCAAAGATGGCCGAAATTTGCATAAAGAGCAATCTGAATATAATTTGTCAAAAAGATCCTCTTACAAGAAAATAATGCCCTATTTATAGAAAAACAAATTAAAATTCGTAACTATCCTAACCATAGTGAAAAAAGGAAAATTACAAAGTCAAAATCCTTGTCAAATAAGTAAAATATCATCCTAACCAACTAAGGAAAGAAGGATCCTTGTCAAATAAGGAAAATATCATCCTAACCAACTAAGGAAAGAAGGATCCTTGTCAAATAAGGAAAATATCATCCTAACCAACTAAGGAAAGAAGGGAACCACATTTCATGTGCATGGGTGTGAACACAGCCCATGTGCATAAAAGAATAGGCTGCCCATGTGACAAAAGTGGTCCCAAAAACCTAATTTCGTCCAAGGCCCATGTGCTTGCATCTGGGCTGCCTTCCTTACTCCTTTCTTGCTCCTCTAGCCCATTTTTAAAGCCTTATCTTCCATATATACATTCAGCATCACAATCAGCCTTTGTTGGTCTTCCAGCTCCATACTGCACTTATTTATTGCTAATTTAGTCACCTCCCTTGTAATAAAGTCTTGAACATGCAATCCAAGAGTGACGCCATACTTCCTTGCTTTATTCCTTGTCAATGGTCCTTGTTGTAGCACCAAAGGATCCTTGCCATGCTGGTTTACATCATTCTCCCCTTCTTTAAAAAGATTTGTCCTCAAATCTGCATCATCATAAGGAGATAAATCAGTCACATTAAAAGTAGCACTAACACCATACTCACCAGGCAAGTCGATCTTGTATGCATTGTCATTGATTTTCTCCAATACTTGGAATGGACCATCACCACGTGCATCAAGCTTACTCTTCCTTTGATTTGGAAACCTCTCCTTTCGGAAGTGTACCCAAACCCAATAGCCAGGAGAAAATGCCATTTTGTTTCGTCCCTTATTTGCCCTATCAACATATGACTTGTTCTTTTTCTCTATATTTGCTCGAACCTTTTCATGCAAAGACTTTACCAAATCAGCCTTCTTCTCACCATCTTGGCCCTTCAAATGCTTGAGGGATTCATGGTCAGTGTGAATAATGAACTCCTTTGGCAGCAAATAATGCTCCCACACATTCAATGCCCTTACCAAAGCATGCAACTCCTTGTCATAGGTAGAATAATTCAGTTGCGCACCATTGAGCTTTTCACTAAAATATGCTATTGACTTCTTTTCTTGCATCAAAACAGCCCCAATACCTATACCTGAAGCATCACATTCAATCTCAAAAATAGAATCAAAGTTAGGTAAAGCTAAAACAGGCGCAGTAGTGAGTTTTTCTTTCAAACGATCGTTGTTGTTGTTCACCCCATTGAAATCCAACTTCCTTCTTGACAATACTTGTGAGTGGTGCGGCGATGGTAGAAAAATCCTTCACGAATCTCCTATAAAAACTCGCCAGCCCATGGAAGCTCCTCACTTCCGTCACACTCTTAGGAACAGGTGCCCTTATAGCTTTCACTTTCTCTTCATCAACTTCCAATCCCTGTGCACTAACAACAAAACCAAGAAAAACAAGCCTATCCATGCAAAATGTGCACTTCTTAAGCTTTGCATATAAGTTCTCTTTTCTCAAAGCTTCTAAAACCAACCTAACATGTTCTATATGTTCTTCCTCAGTCTTACTATAGATCAAAATATCATCAAAATAAACAACTACAAATCTGCCCAAATAAGCCCTCAAAACATGGTTCATCAACCTCATAAAAGTACTAGGTGCATTAGACAACCCAAAAGGCATTACCAACCACTCATACAACCCACATTTTGTTTTAAAAGCTATTTTCCATTCATCCCCAGGTTTCATACGAATTTGATGATATCCACTCATAAGATCAATTTTAGTAAAATACCTTGCACCATGTAATTCGTCCAACATGTCATCAAGATGCGGTATAATAGGATGCTGATACTTCACGGTGATCTTATTTACAGCCCTACAATCAACACACATTCTCCACGTGCCATCTTTCTTTGGAACCAACAAAACAGGAATGGCACACGGACTTAAACTCTCTCTAATCAACCCTTTCTCCAACAACTCTTCCATCGGATTACTTAGATATGCTGGTCTATTTGGAATGGTAGAACCAGGTATGAAGTCAATTTGATGTTCGATCCCTCTTAATGGTGGCAAACCACTAGGCAACTCCTCCGGAAACACATCTTGGAAATCCTGCAATAAAGACACAAAGCTAGAAGGCAAATGTTCAAGTGAAACATCAATGTTAGCAAACAAAGTTTCCTTGTATCTAATGAGTAACACAGGCTGCCCAACATTTAATTCTCTCGCTCTTGCATAAAAAGTTTGTTTTGCCTTCCCTTCTTTCTTGTTTTCTCTCACCAATGAGCCATTAATTTGATTAGTTTCTTTTCTGGCCTCTTTTCCCATTTTCTTCTCACTTTCACTCACCTTATCATGTTCTCTCGCACTCCCCTTGTTTTTGGAAGAAACAGCCCCAACCACTACTTTAGCCGAATCTTGCTTTGCTTTCTCAAGCATCTTTCGATGATCTTCATAAACCTCCAAGGGTGATAATGGAACAAGGGTAACCAGCTTTCCCTCATAGGTAAACGTGTACCTATTTGAATGCCCATCATGCTGTGCTTTCCTATCAAATTGCCAAGGTCTTCCCAATAACATATGGCCTGCTTGCATAGGAACTACATCACACAACACTTCATCTTTATACCAGCCTATAGAGAATGGTATTCTCACTTGTTTAGTAACCTTCACCTCTCCACTATCATTAAACCATTGTAGTCTATATGGATTGGGATGTTTTAAACAAGTCAATTTCAGCTTCTCCACCATGGTCTCACTTGCGGCATTAGTACAACTACCGCTGTCAATGATGAGCATACAAACCTTACCATCAACTAAACATCTAGAATAAAATATGTTATCTCGTTGCTCAAGGCCCTCTTCCTTCATCTGCATGTTCAAAGCATGCCTAGCAACTAACATTTCACCATGTTCAGCCATCAACACATTTTCAACTTGCTCACTACACTCATCATCATCATACATGTCATTCACATCATTATCAACATCACTATGATCAGAATCAGAAATTATACCCCCATCATTAGTAGCAATCATAACTCTCCTATTTGGACATTCAGAAGCAATATGCCCATTCCCTAAACATTTGAAACATTTAATATCTCTACTAGGAGTAGTATTAGAAGTACCTTATTGCTGCCTTTTTGGACCACCATTCGTCCCTTTTCCACTTGTAGGTGGAGGATTGTTCCTTTGGAAGGAATTCTTGAAATCTCCACTTCTTGAGGACGAATTGCTACTAGTGTTTTGAGGTCCTCTGTAGGTTGAACTACTTCCACCCATATTCTGAAATTTGCTAGAACCAGACTTGGTGTAATTCTTGCTCTTTAGTCTCCTTTCTATCTTCATGGCCTTTTCAACCAACTCTCCCATGGAATTGTAATCATACATTTCCAGCTCACTTGCTATGTTTGAATTTAGACCCCCAAGGAATCTAGACATCAACCTCTGCTCATCCTCTTCAATATCAGCTCTTGCCATGATCATCTCCATCTCCTTGTGGTATTCTTCAACACTCTTACCACCTTGGATCAGCCTTGCCAACCTATTATACAAATCCCTATAGTAATGAGAAGGGACAAACCTTGTTCTCATTACGTCTTTCAAAGTCTCCCAATCAGGTACGGGTCTCAATCCCTTTCCTCTTCTATTAGATTTGAGTTGATCCCACCAGAATGTAGCATATCCCTTAAATTCCACGGCTGCAATGTGGGACTTCTTCTCTTCTGAATAATTATGGCATTCAAAAATCTGCTCCACCTTTCTCTCCCATTCAATGTACTCTTCAGCATTGTTTCTCCCTTCAAAGGAAGGTACCTTCATCTTTATGGAAGTAAGGTCATTGTCATTTGCTGGGTTATTTTCACCAACCTCTTCATTACCTCTAGGTGCTCTGCGATCTCCTTCACCGATTCTTTGTAGAACCCTTTGTGGTAACCTCACTTGAGCTGCTGGTTGCTGCGCTCTTTCTCTCATCATTAGATTCATGCTCTCTTGTAGAGTAGCCATCATTCTTGCCATCTCATTCATCCTCTCATTACTTTGCTGCATATATGACTCAAAATTGCTAGAACCTTCTTGGACATTTTCCTCCCCATCTTGCACGTTCTGGTTTCTCCCACTACTCATGATCACAAACACAAACTCACAAAGAAAAGATTAGTAATAAACAAAATTCACTCAAAGTGTTTCGCTCTTACCTCACCTTTGCTGATTCTTCGATTGCACTTCAGAATCGAGGCTCACAAATCAATCTGCCAAGCACGTTCAAGGAAGCTAGAAACCTAATTCCTAGACACCTAGAAAAGAAACTCGACGATTTGGAGGCGACACAAGGAAATTTGTGTCACACGATTATCATAAACCAGAGTGTTGGAACAAGCAAATAACACTCCAGCAACGTAACGGAATCCAAAAAATGGTAGCTCAATCAAGAATTAGAAACAAAGAGGTAAAAATATGACAATTCTGGCCAAGATGTATCAAAATCAACCCACCTTTAGCAAGCTGATTCATGGACCTATTGATTCTACCCAAGAAAGCTAGTGTCAAGTCTTCCTAAACTAAAGAGAATTTCGAATTCCCCTTTGCAATGGCAGCCCCCACAATTCGAACAAAAACAGCCCCAAAAAAAATGGAAATTTTGTGGCCTAAAAATTTTGATTGCTTCTAACCCACTTCAAACCAACCACGGAACCTTTAATTACTAAGAAACAGAAAAATTTTTGTTGGAGTCCGCACTTTTGTACTCTTTTTTTTTTTAGGGATAGATCACTATCTCTAGATCACCCCCCCTAAAATTCTAAACGAATATCAATAAATAGAAGCTTAAACAGCAAACGAATTATTGCAAGCTCAAACGAAAAGATCCGTATACTTTAAAAATTGAAAACGAATTGACTATGGTGAAGTAGGTGAAAAATAATTTGGACTATGATGAAAAGGGAACACAAACGAATTGGGGTATGGGGAAAGAAGAAATTTTGAATAAAATAAAAGAACCCTAAAAAAAACGAATTGAACAAATGAAGACTCTAACGGAAATAAAAACAAGCCCTAGAAAGACAGATAGATAAAGATTTACCTGTAATTGGCTCTGATACCAAATGACTCGGAACCCTATGGCAATGAAGGCCTCAAACCCCAACGTACGCTTCGATATAGGAATCCAAGAACAAGGATAAACCACCCTCTATAGCACCCAATGCTTAGCGAAGCAAGAACACTAATGACGGAAGGATTTGGTAGGACGGATCAGAAGAACGCCACAATCGAAATTGATAAGTTAGTCTGATTCGTGATGCAATCAATGAAAGAAGCAAAATCTCTCACTCTCTCAAAGATGGCCGAAATTTGCATAAAGAGCAATCTGAATATAATTTGTCAAAAAGATCCTCTTACAAGAAAATAATGCCCTATTTATAGAAAAACAAATTAAAATTCGTAACTATCCTAACCCTAGTGAAAAAAGGAAAATTACAAAGTCAAAATCCTTGTCAAATAAGGAAAATATCATCCTAACCAACTAAGCAAAGAAGGATCCTTGTCAAATAAGGAAAATATCATCCTAACCAACTAAGGAAAGAAGGGAACCACATTCCATGTGCATGGGTGTGAACACAGCCCATGTGCATGAAAGAATAGACTGCCCATGTGACAAAAGTGGTCCCAAAAACCTAATTTCATCCAAGGGCCATGTGCTTGCATGTGGGCTGCCTTCCTTACTCCTTTCTTGCTCCTCTAGCCCATTTTTAAAGCCTTATCTTCCATATAGACATTCAGCATCACAATCAGCCTTTGTTGGTCTTCCAGCTCCATACTGCACTTGTTTATTGCTAATTTAGTCACCTCCCTTGTAACAAAGTCTTGAACATGCAATCCAAGAGTGACGCCATACTTCCTTGCTTTATTCCTTGTCAATGGTCCTTGTTGTAGCACCAAAGGATCCTTGCCATGCTGGTTTACATCAATGGTGCTAGAACAACCTTCTTTCCTTCATAAGTAAAGGTATACTTATTAGAAAAGCCATCATGTTGTGCCCTTCTATCATGCTGCCATGGTCTTCCTAATAGCAAATGTCTAGCTTGCATTGGCACTACATCACACAAAACCTCATCTTAATACCACCCAATGGAGAATGGTACCTTGACTTGCTTCAACACTTTTACTTCCCCAGCGTCATTGAACCATTGCAACTTGTAAGGATTGGAATGTTAAAACAAGCTAACCCCAATTTATCCACCATTGTAGTACTAGCAGCATTGGTACAACTTCCACCATCAATGATAAGTGTACAAACCTTACCATTCACCAAACACCTAGAGTGGAAAAGATTCTCCCTTTGATCCAAGCCTTCTTCCTTGACTTGAATATTCAAAGCTCTTCTAGTAACAAGCCTCTCTCCATGTTCAGCATTCAAGACTTGATTCTCCCAAGCCTCTTCATCATATTCGGCCCTATCACCACATTCGACCTCCTCTTCTTCTTCATGTTTAGATTCTGATTCAATTTCCCCTTCAAGGGTAGAAATCATCACCCTCTTATTCGGACATTGAGAAGCAATGTGTCCACTTCCCAAACACTTGTAGCATTTAATTCCCCTACCTACTTGGAGTAGGTCTAGAAGGTGTTTCCTTGGCTGTTTTTGCATCCCCATCATTCGGCATCTTGAAATTAGGATTGTAGGAAGAATTCTTTTGGAAACAACCCTTGTAATCCCCTTTGTAGGAACCTCCACTCGAACTTGAACCCTTGAAGTTTGAAAATTTTCCACTAGCTTTAGAGTAGCTAGTTTTTGAAATAGATTTATTCTTCAATCTTCTCTCTATCTTCATGGCCTTTTGAACTAACTCTTCCATTGTGTTGAATTCATACATCTCCAATTCATTGGCTATGTTCAAGTTCAATCCCCCAAGAAATCGTGACATCTTCTTATCTTCATCTTCATCAATATTTGCGCTAGCCATGATCATCTCCATCTCTTTGTGGTACTCTTCCACACTTCTTCCACCTTGAACTAGTCTTGCTAGTCGATTGTACAAATCCCGAATGTAGTGAGATAGTACAAATCGGCTTCTTATTAGTTCTTTCAAGGTTGACCATTTAGGAATAAGCCTCATACCTTTCCCTCTTCTATTAGCTTTCAATTGATCCCACCAAAAGGTAGCATGCCCTTTGAACTCTACGGCTGCCAAAACTGATTTCTTCTCTTCGGTGTAGTTATGGCATTCGAAAATCTGCTCAACTTTCCTCTCCCATTCTATGAACTCTTCTGCATTGTTCTTCCCTTCAAAGGAAGGAATCTTCATCTTGATGGAAGTAAGGTCACCATCAGTGGTAGGTTGATTTCCACCTTCATCTTCATCTTCTACCCTTTCGGCTGCTTCTAGGGCTTCAAGATTTCCTTGCCCTTCTCTCCTAAGCACTCTTCTAGCTCGCATTATGGGATTTGGATGTGCGGCTGGCTGCCCTTGTTGCACTTGTTGAATTTGTTGTGCTTGTCGTGCTGCATTCTCTTGCAATCTAGTATCCATCATCTCCATTCGACCAAGCATTGCTGCCAATGTCTCATTAAGCCTAGCCAAGCTTTCAGCCATAGCTCCTTCGTTGCTAGTATCTTCTCCTTTTCCAGCCATGTTAACAAACAAACAAACTCAAAGAAACAAGATTAGTAATAATCGAAATTCACTCAAGTGTTTAGAATTACCTCACTTTTCTTGTCTTCCTTGATTGCACTTAAGAGCCAAGCTCGCCAACCAACAATTGTCAAGTCGTTCAAGAAACTAGAACCTAAATCCTAGAACTAGATAGAAAACAAGACAAGTATCCGGAGGCAATGCAAGGTAATTTGCACTGCACGATATAAAACCAAGTATCGACACAAACAAATGATACTTAGCAATGTAATGGAATTAAAAGCTAGATAAAGAAATCAGAAACAATGAAGACAATAAACAAGACAAATTTGGATATAATGAATAAAAAACAACCCATACTTGGCAAGCTGCTTTATGGACCTAATCAATTCTACCCAAAACGCTAGCTTCTAGACTCTAATTCCCACCTATAACACTCAAATAATATGAATATTAAGGTCTAATTTTCGAATTCCAAAAGCCTCTCAAAAGGTGAAATTTTCCGCCCAAAAAAATTTTATTACTTCTGACCCACCTAGATCTGATCCTTAGCACCCAAATAGCAAGAATATCAAACAATTTTTGTTGAGGTGGTTTTGTACTCTTTTTTTTTTTTTGCTTCCTCTCACTATCCCCTTGATTCGGGACTTAATTTACTCCCAAGAACTTTTTGAATTCTGGACTTAATTCGCAACCCCAGATTCACTCAAAATCAAATCGAAAATCAAACTTGAACAAAACTCTAGCTTTTGCTTTCTTTCAAGAACCCTAATCTTGGTTTCGAATCCAATTCAGATGCAAGGCCTAGGTTTCGAATTTCAATCAGACTCCTTTTCCTAGGTTTCAAATTACTCTTTGAACAATCTTTAGACTTTTCAAATTTTGATATATGACGACAAAGTAGATAAAAATTACCTTGTAGCAAGGCTCTGATACCAAATGACGCGGACCCTTAGCAACGATGGCAGCAAACCCAACGTATAATAATGGTAGAGAACTCCTTGAAACTTGATAATCACCTGCCTATAAAAAGATGTGAACTCACTATGATTGAAGGATTTAGTTGGTAAGAAAAAGGAAAACACTACAACTCTTGTTGATAAGTAAACCTAATTCTTGATGGAAAGAAAGAATTAAAGAATCCACTATAATCTCTCTCACACGAAAATTCACAAGAAGAACTTGTAGAAGAATTCAAAAATTTTTATTAATTGTTGTTGTCTCAAATTCGGCCTAATAGTGCCCTTAAATAAGGGTTACAAAATTCCTAATTGCATATGGAAAATTAAGACTAAAACATTCCTAATTGCATAAGGAAAACATTCCTGATTGCATAAGAAAAACATTAAGTATGGAAACAAAATCCTAATCCACTAAGGAAAATATAAAGTATGGAAACAAAATCCTAATCCACTAAGGAAAATATAAAGTATGGAAACAACCAAACTAATTCCTTCAACATAAGAAACGCCTGACACTATTTGGGCTGTCCATTTGCCTGAAATTACTTCCCAAGGCTTTATATGAACCCCCATGGACCTTTCTTGCACGTTGGACCTTTCTTTAGCTAGCCTTTAGCTTCCACACTAAGCATCATAATAAGCTTTGGTGTGCCTTCTTCAAGCTCTATCTCCGTCATCTTGAATGATAATTATTGAAGCTCTTTGGAAATCTCTTCTTGAATATGCAAAGCCATACTAGCTTGATATCTCTTTGCCTTGCTCCTAGTGATTGGTCCACTTGCTAGCTTCAAGGGATCCTTTCTTGCATCACTTACCAGGTACGTATAATGTTAGTGCTACTTTCAATGTAAGTGATCTTTCTCCTTTTGATGATGCAGATTTGAGGACAAATCTTTTTGAAGAGGGGAGAATGATGCAAGAAAGGACCCCTTGAAGCTAGCAAGTGGACCAATCACTAGGAGCAAGGCAAAGAGATATCAAGCTAGCATGGCTTTGCATATTCAAGAAGAGATTTCCAAAGAGCTTCAAGAATTATCATTCAAGAAGATGGAGATGGAGCTGCAAGGAAGGCCTAAATATATCATGGTTCTAGAAGCATGCAATGGAAGACAAGAAGGAGCCTTTGAAGGCTATTTTTAAGCCTAGGCCGAAACTACCAAGGAAGAGTCAAAGCTTGGTCAATCTTATTTCCATGCACATGCATGCACATTCATGGATGCAAGTTGGCCGAATTCCAAGGGAGTTTGTTGCACCCCTTGGCCGAATCTTCATAGTTAGTTAGAGGGGATATTTTTGTTATTTTGTGGTCCCCATCCTTTTATTTTAATTAGTTAAGTTGTTTTGACTTTGTCAAATCCTATTCTTGTTGGGTTTTTGGAAGTGTTTTCCCATACAAGCCTAGGATCCTTCTAGAATGTTTTAGTCTTAATTTTCCATATGCAATTAGGAATTTTGTAACCCTTATTTAAGGGCACTATTAGGCCGAATTGGGGAGACCATTATTATTAAAGAAATTTTCGAATTCTTCTACAAGTTCTTCTTGTGAATTTTCGTGTGAGAGAGATTAGAGTGGATTCTTTAATTCTTTCTTTGCATCAAGAATTAGGTTTACTTATCAACAAGAGTTGTGGCATTTTCCTTCTTCTTACCAACTAAATCCTTCAATCATAGTGAGTTCGCGTCTCTTTATAGGCGTTGGGCTCCTTAGGAGGTGATTATCAAGTTTTAAGGAGTTCTCTACCATTGTTATACGTTGGGTTTGCTGCCATCGTTGCTAAGGGTCCGCGTCATTTTCTAAGAAAATTTGGAAATAAGTACACTCCTTGGGAGTACAAAGATAAGGAGAAGAAGGAGTTTCTTAATTTGAGCAAGGAGACAAGACAATGGATGAGTATGAGAAAGAATTTCCTCATTTGAGCAAGTATGTAAGTGGTATTTTGACGGATGAAGTGGACCGGTGTAGAAGATTTAAAGAAGATTGAATTCATTTATTAAGTGTCAAGCGGTGGTGGTCAAATATGATGATATTCCAAAGATAGTGTCAGCTGCATGGAATGTAGAGAAAGCTCTAGGGCTTGCAGCTACAATGAGGGCAAAAGAAAGCACAGTGAGAAGAGCTCCTATGGAGATGGGTTCCTCATCTTCAAAGAGAGGCAGAGGTGGTAATCCTCAGAGATCTGACAGGAGCCAGGGATAGTCTGGCAGGTCACATCAGTAGAGACAAAGGCCTGGGACATCAGTAACTAGTACACCGACCCCACGTTCTCAGAGATCTCCACCACCTACTTATGCACAATGTGGTCAAATGCACAAAGGTGTGTGTTGGGGAGCAGGTGTAGCAGATGGATGTTTCAGATATGGGTCTAAAGATCATTACATTGGAGATTGTCCGGAGTCACCGGATGAGAGATTGATTGATACGACAAGATCCAGACAGAGTAGTAGAGGAGGTAGGGGAAGTCGAGATGGTGGTAGAGGTGATAGATCTGGGGCTAGCCAGAGAGGGGATTCGACATCTGTAGGCAGGCCGGAGGAGACTAGAGTAGCTCAGAGAGTTTAAATGATGTAGAAGAAGCCAAGCCTCTCAAATGTCATAGCTAGTACATTTTCATTATTTGGTACCCCTGTGCATTTGATAGATCCTGGATCTCTCCACTCATATGTTAGTGCATTAGTTTTGCATGTGCATGGTGTGCATTGTGAGTTTATTGGATTTGATGCATTGTTGCGCTATACTAACACTACTATAAAGCGACACTCACAAGTATACGAGATAATTGCAACAACGGTGATCTCCCCAAGGTCGTCTAACAAGGAAGGAATTGTTTTGCAATAGTTTGATTAACAGATAATTTTTAAAACAAGAGTGTAATGTGATGTAATGGTGAAAAGAAATTAAAACTAAAAGTAATGTGTGAAGGTTGTGCAAGACTAATTCAATTCTTGAATAGTTCCTAGGGTTGTAGATCAATTTAATCAAAGCTTAATTCTCAAATTATCCATTAATATAACCTTGTATTTTAATTTGTTCCTTGAGTTTAATTAGTAATTACCAATTCATTAGTTTTCAAATTCATGAATTAACAATAACCAAATGTTTTGAAATTGCAAATTAATAAAACCCTAGAACTTATATTTCTAATTCATTCTTAGGGTAGTTGATTTCATAATTCCAATATCAAATTTCACCTCTTGGTCCTTCATTTAATATCTAGTGATCAATAGGTAGCTAATCTATCAACCTAACATTCAATCCAATACAATTAACTAATAATAAGGTATATTAATAGAAATATCAAATCAAGTCATTCAATCAAGTCTACTACAAACCCTATGCATGAGTAATTTAGCTCATCATCATTAATTTAAAATAAATATTAATCTCAGTATAAATCAAATCACAATTATCCATTGAAATATTCATGTTCTTAACAAACAACAATAATTTAGAATTGAATTAAATGAGAGAATATAAAAACCCCTTATAGATGCCAAGAGTTGAACTTCTTGTCTTCCTTCTAGCTCCACTTTGATTATGATGAAGAACTTCCAAGCCCTCTTTAATCAATGGCTCTCTTCGTGAAAGATGGAATGGTAACTCTCTCAAGCCCCCAACTCCTCAATCAAGCTTTCTTCAAACCCTAATCTTCATAATAGCTTGCTCACCCAATTTTATCCCAAAAATTTTAAGAGTCTTATCTATGGAAGAAATAGAAGATGAAGATGAAGGTGATGTTCATGGTCTCTCTCAAAACCAAGAATAAGAAGATGAACTAAGAATAAGATTAGGACCAAGCCCCTTGAATAGAGCCTCCAACGAGTATGTATATTTCCACTTTCAATTTTTTTTAATTTTTTAAGACACCAAGCATGTCTTACTAACTCACATACTCCTCTTTGTCTCCCTCTTTTTTTATTATTTAAATCTTCATCCCATGAATTAGGCAACCTTTTTTTTTCTTGTATTGTTTCTGTTTAAAAGATAGCACTTGTTGTCTTCCACTTTGTCCACCATCTTGTGTAAACAAATTGAAAAATTTCTCACAAGACACGGCCAAGTCATGAGTGACTTGGCCGTGTCACACATTTTTCTATGGACATGGCCAAGCCATGTGGTCATGTCCTTTGCTGCCATTCTGCCCTCTTTCTTCTCTAGGTGAGACACGGCCAAGGCCTTGGTTGTGTCTCTTGAATGTGTTCTCCATTGTCTTTATGTTGTCTCTTCTCTTTGTTTTGTTCTTTAGATGGGACATGGCCAAGGCCTTGGCCATGTCATGTGACACGGCCAGTGGCTTGGCCGTGTCTCTTGAATGTGTTCACTTTGACCTATTCTCTTTACTTATTCTTTGTTTTGTTCTTCTGGTGAGACACAATGAAGGCCTTGGCCATGTCATGTGACATGGCCAGTGGCTTGGTCGTGTCTCTTGCTTGTGTCTGTCTCTACCAAATTTTCTTGAGGGACATGGCCAAGCTGACTTGACCTGGCCATGTCATGTGAGTGGTTCATGCCTCTCGCCTTGGATGAGGGACATGGCTAGGCCATGAAGTGTCTTGGCCGTGTCTCATGTTTTTTCATCATTTTAATCCATCAATCCATTCTTTTACACTTCAACCTAAATCAAACACTTCAAGCAAACTTTAAACACAAATTAAAAGAAAAATTAACTTAAAACCAATAAAATTAACCTAAACATGTATACATATTGGATCAAAACAACTACTCAACACTTAATCTCTAAAACAAGAAATAATTAGTTAAGTTCAAGAGTTATAAGGATTATCAAGACTCCCATTTTCTTAAATCCACAATCATTATCAAATCAAGAACAATCAATACTCAAGCAATTTAATGGTCATTCCATGCATACCAAAAATTGTCACTCCCTCACAAAACCTCTTAAGTGTTTAATCAGGTAGTATTTTAGCTCTCAACATTCAATGAAAGATTATCTCTATAGGCTTGCTTATCGATCAAATCTCCACCACCTAATTACAATCAAGTATCAATCATAAGGTCTTTCATTAGATTCTAATGGGGCTAAGGTAAATGTATGACATTTGGGAATGTGAGTTTATTCACTAAGTTCAAGTGCACTTCAAGAATGAAGTAAACAACATAATACAATCGAACAATCCCAAAACACCTTCCACTCACCTACCACTTGACATTAAAGAGCTTTCCAAGGGAACTCACTTAATAAATTTTGCAATGATCATTGCCAAACTTATTCCAACCCTACAAAAAAGAATAACAACTTCTATTATTTTGATTATTCTCTCTTTTTTTTATTTTTTAATCAAAATAGGGGTTGCAACTAAAGAACACAATACTTTGAAATTTTAAACCCACTAAATTTAACCTCACACTTTATTTAACATAACACTCAATCATAAACGCTCTTAACCTAATCAAAGGATAATAGTTAAAACAACAAGGTTCAAGCTAATGGTGTTGTGAAAAAGAAAGAAAAGGAAAAATAAAATAAGCTCAAAATTGGCTAACTAAGGTCAGATATAAGGTTGGTCTTTTTAAGCCAAAATGGGTTCACCTGATGGCCTTAATCATATTGATGCCTAATTGAAACTTTTATGTAGTGTTAAAATGCATGTCAAAGCAAGTTCTAGCAATTCATCAATCAAAGAAGTTTACACACAAAAAAGAATAATAAGTCTATATCCAACTTAATAGGCTCAATTACTCACTACTTTAAAGGTGATGCAAAGAATAACCATCAAAATTGACAATAAGCACCAATTCTAATCAATTCTTGACGCAGGCCCTTAGCAATGATGGCAGCAAACCCAACATATAACAATGGTAGAGAACTCCTTGAAACTTGATAATCACCTCCTAAGGAACCCAACGCCTATAAAGAGACGCGAACTCACTATGATTGAAGGATTTAGTTGGTAAGAAGAAGGAAAATGCCACAACTCTTGTTGATAAGTAAACCTAATTCTTGATGCAAAGAAAGAATTAAAGAATCTACTCTAATCTCTCTCACACGAAAATTCACAAGAAGAACTTGTAGAAGAATTCAAAAATTTTTATTAACTTATGTTGTCTGAAATTCGGCCTAATAGTACCCTTAATTAAGGGTTACAAAATTCCTAATTGCATATGGAAAACTAAAACATTCCTAATTGCATAAGGAAAACATTCCTAATTGCATAAGGAAATCATAAAGTATGGAAACAAAATCCTAATCCACTAAGGAAAATATAAAGTATGGAAACAAAATCCTAATCCACTAAGGAAAATATAAAGTATGGAAATAAAATCCTAATCCAATAAGGAAAATATAAAGTATGGAAACAACCAAACTAATCCCTTCAACATAAGAAACGCCCCACACTATTTGGGCTGTCCATGGGCCTTAAATTACTTTCCAAGGCTTTATATGAACCCCCATGGACCTTTCTTGCATGTTGGACCTTTCTTTAGCTAGCCTTTAGCTTCCACACTAAGTATCACAATCAGCTTTGGTGTGCCTTCTTCAAGCCCTATCTCCATCTTCTTGAATGATAATTCTTGAAGCTCTTTGGAAATCTCTTCTTGAATATGCAAAGCCATACTAGCTTGATATCTCTTTGCCTTGCTCCTAGTGATTGGTCCACTTGCTAGCTTCAAGGGATCCTTTCTTGCATCATTCTCCCCCTCTTCAAAAAGATTTGTCCTCAAATCTGCATCATCAAAAGGAGAAAGATCACTTACATTGAAAGTAGCACTAACATTATACGTACCTGGTAAGTCGATCTTGTAGGCATTGTCATTAATCTTCTCCAGCACTTGGAATGGGCCATCTCCCCTAGCTTGCAACTTGTTCTTCCTTTGGTTAGGAAACCTCTCTTTTCGAAAATGCACCCAAACCCAATCTCCCACTTGAAACTTAATCTCACGTCTCCCTCTATTTGCAGAATCAGCATATCTCTTGTTCCTTTTCTCAATATTCGCCCTTGCTTTCTCATGCATCTCTTTCACCAATTTAGCTTTCTTCTCACCATCTAAACTAACAAGCTCATGAGAAAGTAAAGAAACAAGATCCAAAACTGTTAGTGGGTTAAAACCATAAACAAGCTCAAAAGGTGAATATCCTGTAGAAGAATGAATAGCACGATTATAAGCAAACTCAATAAATGGCAAACAATCTTCCCAAGAACTCAAATTCTTACCCACTAAAGCTCTCAACATGGTACCTAAAGTTTTGTTTACTACTTCTGTTAGTCCATCCGTTTGAGGATGACAAGTGGTGGAAAATAACAACTTGGTACCTAACTTTCCCCAAAGCACATGCCAAAAGTGAGACAAAAACTTGGTGTCTCTATCAGAAACTATGGATTTTGGTATCCCATGAATTCGAACCACCTCCCTAAAGAAGAGTTCGGCCACTAAACTAGCATCATCACTCTTATGACATGGGATAAAGTGTGCCATCTTACTAAACCTATCAACAACCACAAATATGCTATCTCTCCCCCTCTTAGTCCTTGGTTATCCTAAAACAAAGTCCATACTAATGTCCATCCAAGGAGAACTAGGAACGGGTAATGACATATACAAACCATGAGGCATAGATTTAGACTTAGCTTGCCTACAAGCCAAACAAGCCTTACAAATCCGAATTACATCCCTTTTCATATTCGGCCAATAAAAGTGTTCATTCAGCATGTCTAAAGTCTTATCAACTCCAAAATGCCCCATCAAACCCCCACAATGTGATTCTAATACTAACAAATCTCTCATAGAACATCTAGGCATGCATAATTTCAAACCCTTAAACAAAAACCCATCATGTCTATAGAAAGAATTAAAAGCACCATTCTCACAAGCATCATAAACATTGCCGAAATCAGAATCACTAACATATAAGTCCTTTATACATTCAAATCCAAGCAATTTAGTAATCAAAACATTAAGTAAAGCGTACCTCCTTGAAAGTGCATCTGCCACTACATTGTCTTTACCTTGCTTGTATTTGATCACACTTCTCAATCTTCACAACCCATTTTGCATGTCTTTTATTCAACTTGCCTTGCCCTCTAAAATGCTTCAATGATTCATGGTATGAATGGATCACAAATTCCTTGGGCAGCAAATAATGCTCCCATACTTCCAATGCTCTCACCAAAGCATATAGCTCCTTGTCATAAGTTGAATAATTCAGCTTTGCTCCATTAAGCTTTTCACTAAAGCATGCAATGGGCTTCTTCTCTTACATCAAAACAGCTCCAATACGTACACCAGAAGCATCACATTCAATTTCAAAAGTAGAATCAAAGTTAGGTAAAGCTAAAACGGGTGTAGTAGAAAGCTTCTCTTTCAAAGCATCAAATGCTTCTTGTTGCTCCTTGCCCCAAACGAATCCCACTTCTTTCTTGATTATGCTAGTCAAGGGGGCTGCCAATGTAGAGAAATTAGGGACAAATCTCCTATAGAAGCTTGCCAATCCGTGAAAACTCCTCACTTCTGTCACACTTGAAGGATTCGACCACTCTTGGATAGCTTTCACCTTCTCTTGATCAACTTCAATTCCCTGCATACTTATAACAAAACCAAGAAAAACAACCCTATCTAGACAAAAAGAACACTTCTTAAGCTTAGCATAAAAGTTTTGCTCCCTAAGGATTTCAAGCACTTTCCTAACATGTTCAACATGTTCTTCCTCAGTTTTGCTATAAATTAGAATATCATCAAAGTAAACTACCACAAGCTTACCTAAATAAGCTCTCAAAACATGGTTCATTAATCTCATGAAAGTACTAGGTGCATTAGATAAACCAAAAGGCATAACTAACCATTCATACAAACCATATTTTGTTTTGAAGGCAGTCTTCCATTCATCTCCCGGCTTCATGCGAATTTGATGATAACCACTCATAAGATCAATCTTTGTGAAATATTTCGCCCCATGCAATTCGTCCAACATGTCATCAAGTCTAGGAATGGGATGTCTATACTTCACAGTAATCTTGTTCACAGCCCTACAATCAACACACATCCTCCAAGAACCATCTTTCTTGGGTACTAATAAGACTGGAACGGCACAAGGACTAAGGCTCTCGTCAACCAAGCCATTCTCCAAAAGCTCTTCAACTTGTCTTTGCATCTCTTTTATCTCCATAGGATTGCTCCTATATGCTAGCCGGTTTGGAATTGTAGAACTGGGTATGAAATCAATTTGATGTTCAATCCCTCTTAATGGTGGCAAACCACTAGGAAGGTCTTCAGGAAACACATCCTTAAAATCCTGCAACAAAGACACAAAACTAGAAGGTAAAGAATCAAGAGATTCTTCACTGTCAGCAAGTAACAATTCTTTATACATAATAATGAGTACTGGTTGCCCTAAATCTATCTCTCTTGCTCTTTCATAAAAAGTATATTTTGCTTTTTCTCCTTGCTTATTTTCTCTCACCAATGGGCCATTTATTTGTTTGCTTACTTTCTTTTGACTCTCGGCCTCTTTTCCCTTTCTGCACTCACTCACTTTATTATTTTCTCTCTCCCTACCTGATACGGAATCTCCAAGAATAAGCCTGAGAACCCCTTGATTTCGAACCCCCACAGCATTAACTTGAAAACCCCTAGTCGAATTCGGTACAACCCCCAAGGATTAGGTTAGATTTCAGATTACCTTAAATTGATCAAAGATCCAAGATTTCGAAACAAGTCAGATCCTAAATCCCATATTCGAAACACTCCACAAGAAAGTTGATCAAACTACTTGAATGTTTCTGAAGCATGTATTCAAGCAAGAACACAAAGATAAAAGCAATTCGGCTTTACGTTAATAAATTCGTCCAAAACTTCCAAAACTGGTGTCTTACAACCCTAAATGAGATATAAATAACTAAACCCTAATTAGGGTTATTAAGTAGCGTTTGGCTTTCTAATCAAATTTTAAGAAATAATAAAGTAAACAACGTTCTGATTTAATACAAAACAAACAGGGCCCTTACTTTTTAAATAAGCATAACTAGTGGGCCTTAATACATATTAATTACAAGCCTCATTCATGAATTACAACTTGTAGCAAGTTGTAATTGACTTCCTTTGGTCTTGTCTCCAAGCTTGTAATTCCTTGCAAACCATAGTTAGCCAAATTCACCAAATCTTGCAAATGGCAAATTAGTGCTTGCTGAATCTTTTTGGCTCGCGATCTAGTTATAGGACCTTGTGGCAAAATAATTGTATTGATGATCTCCTCAACTTGTTCCCCACGTCCTAACTCTTTCTCATCCTTGCGGTGTGCTGGTTGTTCCACAACATTTCCCCTCTCCTCAAAAGGATTCGTCCTCGAATCAAAAGCATCACCTACATCAAAAGGACTTAAATCAGCAACATTAAACGAAGCACTCACATTATACTCACCTGGCAAATCCACTTTATACGCATTATCATTAATCCTTTCAAGTATTTGAAAAGGACTATCTCCTCGTGGATTTAACTTAGACTTGCGTTGCTGTGGGAACCTTTCTTTGCGAAAATGTACCCAAACCCAATCACCAGGCTGAAAAAGCATTGGCTTTCTTCCTTTATTCACTCTAGAAGCTACTTTGGCATTTTGCTTTTCAATCCTTTCCTTAACCTGCATATGTAACTTCCTCATGAAATCTGCCTTTGAACTAGCATCAATACTCACAAAATCGTTAGATGGCAATGGAAAAATATCTAAAGGAGTAAGCAGATTAAAACCATAAACAATTTCAAATGGAGAACAATTAGTAGTGCTATGAACAGCCCTATTGTAAGCAAACTCCACAAATGGTAAACAATCCTCCCACATCCTAATATTCTTTTCTATTACTGCCCTAAGCAAAGTAATTCCTTCAACATAAGAAACGTCCCACACTATTTGGGCTGTCCATGGGACTTAAATTACTTCCCAAGGCTTTATATGAACCCCCATGGACCTTTCTTGCACGTTGGATCTTTCTTTAGCTTCCACACTAAGCATCCTAATCAGCTTTGGTGTGCCTTCTTCAAGCTCTATCTCCATCTTCTTGAATGATAATTCTTGAAGCTCTTTGGAAATCTCTTCTTGAATATGCAAAGCCATACTAGCTTGATATCTCTTTGCCTTGCTCCTAGTGATTGGTCCACTTGCCAGCTTCAAGGGATCCTTTCTTGCATCACCCATGGACCTTTCTTGCACGTTGGACCTTTCTTTAGCTAGCCTTTAGCTTCCACACTAAGTATCATAATCAGCTTTGGTGTGCCTTCTTCAAGCTCTATCTCCATCTTCTTGAATGATAATTCTTGAAGCTCTTTGGAAATCTCTTCTTGAATATGCAAAGCCATACTAGCTTGATATCTCTTTGCCTTGCTCCTAGTGATTGGTCCACTTGCTAGCTTCAAGGGATCCTTTCTTGCCTCAATTCTCAAATTCATGCTTCAAAGATTCAAAGGTCATCTATCAACAATCTTATAACAATTGAACTTTTCAAAATTCATTTATTCAAAGAAAAACATTAACTAAACTTAAACAAAGATAATTTAAAAGTAAAAACTGCACCCCACACTTAAAGATTCACATTGTCCCCAATGTGAGCATGCATAAATTAAAAGAGAAGAGTTTAGATGAAACCTAATTTCCATCGTTCTCATATGTGATATGAAGTGCTCCTTCCATCCTTAATGAATTTGCCACCCATTGTTGAAAAGATGAATAGTATGCAACTCCAAAAGATACCATGTGTATTGCAAAGCCTAAATAGCATCCTTTGAAGAGCAAATGTCCAAAGGGAACATGTGAAGGTTGTCTTGGGGTGATCCTCCAATGCTATAGGAACTTGGTAAAGACCTTTTTTTAGTCTGTAACATGGTTTTATCCATTTTTTGCTCTTCATCACCACCGAGAGTGGAAGAGATGATCATTGGTTGCATACTGTTCTCCCCAACCAAAACATATTTCAAATGTTTTGGGGTCTTTTTAAGTTCAACCAAATTTGGTTTAATCTTTTTCTCATCCTCTTTAGCAATATGAAGTCCCCTCTCAATAACCTCATCATTTAAGATTAACTTGCACTCCTCAATTTTTGAATTAGAAATTTTAGGCTCTACTTCCAAGGTCATGGCCATCTCAAGCTTATCTTTACTATCTTCTTTGGAGGGCATGTTATAGATTTCAGAAAGTTACTTACCTTGCTTCTCATCCTTCAATCTACTTGGGAATGGAATTGGTGGCATATAAGGATTTGGAGGCTCATGCAATTTTGGTGAGGTTGATTCTTCCATATTCTCCTCCTCCTTTGATTGACTTGGTTCCTTTATGTTGGGTTGTATCTTCTCACCATTTTCTTTTTGATTAGTGCTTGCATCAAAGGAATCCCAAACTTTGTTATATACTACCTTTTCACTCCTCAAAATTATGATTGCATTTGTTTGCTCTAATTGGCTAGGAGATTCCACTTTTTGGTGTGCTTGGAGTTGATTTGCAAGTTGCCCAACTTGAGTTTCCACCTTCTTCAATGATACCTCCAAAGAATCAAACCTCTTATTGCTCCCTTCCTCATTTTGTGTGCTAATTTGAATGAAAGCATTCAACTTATCTTCCATTGTGGTTTCTTGAATTGATCTTGATTTTTTGTGCTAATTTGAATAAAAGAATTCAATCTTCCAATGTGGGTTTCTTAAGTTGATCTTGATTTAAAAATTGTACTTGAAAGTAAGAACTTCTTTGATAAGTGTGAGCGAGGATTTTCGCCCCCACTCCCTGTGGAATGGTTCTTATGACTTCGGCACTGTTAGACTCGGGGCCATAGAGAACATGGCCTAAGCCCGGAGAAAATGGACTCACCACCCAAACGGACCTGGAAAAAGAAAGGGGTGGATGACTCAATTCATAAGGAATCCCCAACCCCCTAATAGGTTTGAAAAGTTGGGTATGTGTGAGGAAGGTGAGAAATGACCCAGCACCCCCGCAACGCCCGGTTCATTGGAACTAGCCTCCTTTGCAGGTCTTAATATTATAAAATTCTTAAATATAATGAAATTATCCATACTACATGAGATAATAAGAAGAAATGAATACTTTATTAAAATCACAATAATGTCCAAACAAAACAAATAAATGGACATCCATCCGAGGATGGAAACATGTCCTTACATCGTCCATGTCTAAAACTAAATAAGACACCCACCGAAAGGTAAAAACATGTCCTTTACATTAATTTTGAAATATGAAGATAATTGAAATTACATAAAGATTAATTAATGAGGTACCCAATCATGGAAACATACCTCTTATAATTTTTCAAAACCAAAATAAATCAATAAAAATAACAATCACTCATCATAAATAAATTATTCATCAAACATATAAATCAAAGATATAAATAAACCATCAACCAAGAAATATAATAAACATGCTTCTAATTTAAATAAAGCAATAAATATAAAAATTTAGGGTTTATGCATCATTTAGGGTTTCTTGAATAAAATTAGGGTTTTGTAGGTTTTATGTTTAACAATTAGAGTTTTGTATTTTAATTACTTGATTAGTCAACTAAGAAATATTTAATATAAAAGAAATAATATGTAATTAAGACTTTAGTAATTAAATCTGTATGATCAAAATAATGATGCTATTGTGTTAATATAACAATCCAAAATAATCAAAAAGTTTTAATAGCATAGCTACTGTGATGTTTGAATTAAAGAATAGGTTTGAAATAAATTAGGGTTTGAGTCTAAAGAATGGATGTTTTGGGTTTAGGGTTTTGGAAGTTTTATGAAAATAATTTTAAGGTTTAGGGTTTAAGTAAATAAAATTGAAGCTCATGAAAATAGAATTAAAAGTTAGGTATTTGAAAAGAATAGGTTACTATGGTTGATACGGAACCTCCAAGAATAAGCCTGAGAACTCCTTGATGTCGAACCCCCACAGCATTAACTTGAAAACCCCTAGTCGAATTCGGCACAACCTCCAAGGATTAGGTTAGATTTCAGATTACCTTGAATTGATCACAGACCTAAGATTTTGAAACAAACTAGTTCCTAAACCCCATAATCGAAACACTCCACAAGAAAGTTGATCAAACTACTTGAATGTTTCTAAGCATGCATTCTACTCAAGAACACAAAGATAAAAGCAAATTCGGCTTTTAGGTTAATAATTTGTCAAAAACTAAAACTGATGTCTTACAACCCTAAATGAGATATAAATAGCTAAACCCTAATTAGGGTTATTAAGTAGCATTTGGTTTTCTAATCAAAGTTTAAGAAATAATAAAGTAAACAAAGTTCTAATTTAATACAAAATAAACAGGGCCCTTACTTTTTAAATAAGCATAACTAGTGGGCCTTAATACATATTACTTACAAGCCTCATTCGTGAATTTCAACTTGTAGCAAGTTGTAATTGACTTCCTTTGGTCTTGTCTCCAAGCTTGTAATTCCTTGCTGATGCAAGAAAGGATCCCTTGAAGCTAGCAAGTGGACCAATCACTAGGAGCAAGGCAAAGAGATATCAAGCTAGTATGGCTTTGCATATTCAAGAAGAGATTTCCAAAGAGCTTCAAGAATTATCATTCAAGAAGATGGAGATAGAGCTTGAAGAAGGCACACCAAAGCTGATTAGGATGCTTAGTGTGGAAGCTAAAGGCTAGCTAAAGAAAAGTCCAACGTGCAAGAAAGGTCCATGGGGGTTCATATAAAGCCTTGGGAAGTAATTTAAGGCCCATGGACAGCCCAAATAGTGTGGGGCGTTTCTTATGTTGAAGGGATTAGTTTGGTTGTTTCCATACTTTATATTTTCCTTATTGGATTAGGATTTTGTTTCCATACTTTATATTTTCCTTAGTGGATTAGGATTTTGTTTCCATACTTTTATGTTTTCCTTATGCAATTAGGAATGTTTTCCTTATCAAATTAGGAATGTTTTCATTATGCAATTAGGAATGTTTTCCTTATGCAATTAGGAATGTTTTAGTTTTCCATATGCAATTAGGAATTTTGTAACCCTTATTTAAGGGCACTATTAGGCTGCATTTCAGACTACAACAATTAATAAAAATTTTTGAATTCTTCTACAAGTTCTTCTTGTGAATTTTCATGTGAGAGAGATTAGAGTGGATTCTTTAATTCTTTCTTTGCATCAAGAATTAGGTTTACTTATCAACAAGAGTTGTGGCGTTTTCCTTCTTCTTACCAACTAAATCCTTCAATCATAGTGAGTTCGCGTCTCTTTATAGGCGTTGGGTTCCTTAGGAGGTGATTATCAAGTTTCAAGGAGTTCTCTACCATTGTTATACGTTGGGTTTGCTGCCATCGTTGCTAATGGTCCGCGTCATTTGGTATCAGAGCCTTGCTACAAGGTAATTCTTATCTACTTTGTCTTTCTAGGGTTTGTTAATTTAGGTCTTTTAAATTTCTGTGTTTTAGGGTTCTCAGAGAGTCTAGTCTTAAATTTTCAAAAAAGAGTCATATATCAATTCTGATCAAGGCCGAATTGAAGGAGGGTATTCTTAGGGTGAAAACGAAACCTAGGAAAGGATTCTTGAAAGAAAGCAAAAGCTAGAGTTTGTGTTCAAGTTTAATTTCGATTTGGTCTTGAGTGAATCTGGGGTTGCAAATTAAGTCCAGATTTCGAAAAGTCCTTGGGAGTAAATTAAGTCCCGAATAAAGGGGATAGTGAGAGGAAGCAAAAAAAAAAATTCAAAACCACCTAAACAAAAATTGTTTGATATTCTTGCAATTTGGGTGCTAAGGATCAGATCTAGGTGGGTGAGAAGTAATAAAATTTTTGGGCGAAAAATTTCACCTTTTGAGGGGCTTTTGGAATTCGAAAATCAGACCTTAATATTCATATTATTTGAGTGTTATATGTGGGAATTAGAGTCTAGAAGCTAGCGTTTTGGGTAGAATTGATTAGGTCCATAAAGCAGCTTGCCAAGTGTGGGTTGTTTTTGATTCATTATATCCAAATTTGTCTTGTTTATTGTCTTCATTATTTCTGATTTCTTTATCTAGCTTTTAATTCCATTAAATTGCTAAGTATCATTTGCTTGTGTCAATACTTGGTTTTATATCGTGTAGTGCAAATTACCTTGCATTGCCTTCGGATACTTGTCTTGTTTTCTATCTAGTTCTAGGATTTAGGTTCTAGTTTCTTGAACGACTTGACAATTGTTGGTTGGTGAGCTTAGTTCTGAAGTGCAATCAAGGAAGACAAGAAAAGTGAGGTAATTCTAAACACTTGAGTGAATTTCGATTATTACTAATCTTGTTTCTTTGAGTTTGTTTGTTTGTTAACATGGCTGGAAAAGGAGAAGAGACTAGCAAAGAAGGAGCTATGGCCGAAAGCTTGGCTAGGCTTAATGAGACTTTGGTAGCAATGCTTGGTCGAATGGAGATGATGGATACTAGATTGCAAGAGAATGCAGCACGATAAGCACAACAAATTCAGCAAGTGCAACAAGGGCAGCCAGGCGCACATCCAAATCCCATAATGAGAGCTAGAAGAGTGCTTAGGAGAGAAGGGCAAGGAAATCTTGAAGCCCTAGAAGCAACCGAAAGGGTAGAAGATGAAGATGAAGGTGGAAGTCAACCTACCACTGATGGTGACCTTACTTCCATCAAGATGAAGATTCCTTCCTTTGAAGGGAAGAACAATGTAGAAGAGTTCATAGAATGGGAGAGGAAAGTTGAGTAGATTTTCGAATGCCATAACTACACCAAAGAGAAGAAATCAGTTTTGGCAGCCGTAGAGTTCAAGGGGTATGCTACCTTTTGGTGGGATCAATTGAAAGCTAATAGAAGAGGGAAAGGTATGAGGCCTATTCCTGAATGGTCAACCTTGAAAGAACTAATGAGGAGCTGATTTGTACCATCTCACTACATTCAGAATTTGTACAATCGACTAGCAAGACTAGTTCATGGTGGAAGAAGTGTGGAAGAGTACCACAAAGAGATGGAGATGATCATGGCTAGGGCAAATATTGATGAAGATGAAGACAAGAAGATGTCACGATTTCTTGGGGGATTGAATTTGAACATAGCCAATGAATTGGAGATGTATGAATTCAACACAATGGAAGAGTTAGTTCAAAAGGCCATGAAGATAGAGAGAAGATTGAAGAATAAAGCTATTTCGAAAATTGGCTACTCTAAAGCTACTGGAAATTTTTCAAACTTCAAGGGTTCAAGTTCGAGTGGAGGTTCCTACAAAGGGGATTACAAGGGTTCTTTCCAAAAGAATTCTTCCTACAATTCTAATTTCAAGAAGCCGAATGATGGGGATGCAAAAACAGCCAAGGAAACACCTTCTAGACCTACTCCAAGTAGGGAAATTAAATGCTACAAGTGTTTGGGAAGTGGACACATTGCTTCTCAATGTCCGAATAAGAGGGTGATGATTGTTACCCATGAAGGGGAAATTGAATCAGAATCTGAACATGAAGAAGAAGAGGAGGCCGAATGTGGTGATAGGGCCGAATATGATGAAGAGGCTTGGAAGAATCAAGTCTTGAATGCTGAACATGGAGAGATGCTTGTTACTAGAAGAGCCTTGAATATTCAAGTCAAGGAAGAAGGCTTGGATCAAAGGGAGAATCTTTTCCACTCTAGGTGTTTGGTGAATGGTAAGGTTTGTACACTTATCATTGATGGTGGAAGTTGTACCGATGCTGCTAGTACTACAATGGTGGATAAATTGGGGTTAGCTTGTTTTAAACATCCCAATCCTTACAAGTTGTAATGGTTCAATGACGCTGGGGAAGTAAAAGTGTTGAAGCATGTCAAGGTACCATTCTCCATTGGGTGGTATAAAGATGAGGTTTTGTGTGACGTAGTGCCAATGCAAGCTGGACATTTGCTATTAGGAAGATCATGGCAGCATGATAGAAGGGCACAACATGATGGCTTTTCTAATAAGTATACCTTTACTTATGAAGGAAAGAAGGTTGTTCTAGCACCATTATCACCTCAAGAGGTGTATGAAGATCAGAAGAGGATGCTAGAGAGGGAGAAAGAAGTTTCGGCCAACATGAACCAAGGGGGTTCAAATTCGGCCAATGATGTTTCTTCAACACCCAAGGGTAATTCTAAGGGTAGGGAGAAAGAAAATAATAAAGTGAGTGAGTGCAGAAAGGGAAAAGAGACCGAGAGTCAAAAGAAAGTAAGTAAACAAATAAATGGCCCATTGGTGAGAGAAAATAAGCAAGGAGAAAAAGCAAAACATATTTTTTATGCAAGAGCAAGAGAGATAGATGTAGGGCAGCCTATACTCAGTATTATGTATAAAGAATTGTTACTTGCTGACAGTGAAGAATCTCTTGATTCTTTACCTTCTAGTTTTGTGTCTTTGTTGCAGGATTTTAAGGATGTGTTTCCTGAAGACCTTCCTAGTGGTTTGCCGCCATTAAGAGGGATTGAACATCAAATTGATTTCATACCCGGTTTTACAATTCCAAACCGGCCAGCATATAGGAGCAATCCTATGGAGACAAAAGAGATGCAAAGACAAGTTGAAGAGCTTTTGGAGAAAGGCTTGGTTCGCAAGAGTCTTAGTCCTTGTGCCATTCTAGTCTTATTAGTACCCAAGAAAGATGGTTCTTGGAGGATGTGTGTTGATTGTAGGGCTGTGAATAAGATTACTGTGAAGTATAGACATCCCATTCCTAGACTTGATGACATGTTGGACGAATTGCATGGGGCAAAATATTTCACAAAGATTGATCTTATGAGTGGTTATCATCAAATTCGCATGAAGCCGGGAGATGAATGGAAGACTGCCTTCAAAACAAAATATGATTTGTATGAATGGTTAGTTATGCCTTTTGGTTTATCTAATGCACCTAGTACTTTCATGAGATTAATGAACCATGTTTTGAGAGCTTATTTAGGTAAGTTTGTGGTAGTTTACTTTGATGATATTCTGATTTATAGCAAAACTGAGGAAGAACATGTTGAACATGTTAGGAAAGTGCTTGAAATCCTTAGGGAGCAAAACCTTTATGCTAAGCTTAAGAAGCATTCTTTTTGTCTAGATAGGGTTGTTTTTCTTGGTTTTGTTGTAAGTATGCAGGGAATTGAAGTTGATCAAGAGAAGGTGAAAGCTATCCAAGAGTGGCCGAATCCTTCAAGTGTGACAGAAGTGAGGAGTTTTCACGGATTGGCAAGCTTCTATAGGAGATTTGTCCCTAATTTCTCTACATTGGCGGCCCCCTTGACTAGCATAACCAAGAAAGGAGTGGGATTCATTTGGGGCAAGGAGCAACAAGAAGCATTTGATGTTTTGAAAGAGAAGCTTTCTACTACACCCGTTTTAGCTTTACCTAACTTTGATTCTACTTTTGAAATTGAATGTGATGCTTCTGGTGTAGGTATTGGAGCTGTTTTGATGCAAGAGAAGAAGCCCATTGCATACTTTAGTGAAAAGCTTAATGGATCAAAGCTGAATTATTCAACTTATGACAAGGAGCTATATGCTTTGGTGAGAGCATTGGAAGTATGGGAGCATTATTTGCTGCCCAAGGAATTCGTGATCCATTCGAACCATGAATCATTGAAGCATTTGAGAGGGCAAGGCAAGTTGAATAAAAGACATGCAAAATGGGTTGTGAAGATTGAGAAGTTTCCTTATGTGATCAAATACAAGCAAGGTAAAGACAATGTAGTGACAGATGCACTTTCAAGGAGGTACGCTTTACTTAATGTATTGAGTACTAAATTGCTTGGATTTGAATGTATAAATGACTTATATGTTGGTGATTCTGATTTAGGCAATGTTTATGATGCTTGTGAGCATGGTGCTTTTAATTCTTTCTATAGACATGATGGGTTTTTGTTTAAGGGTTCAAAATTATGCATGCCTAGATGTTCTATGAGAGATTTGCTAGTATTAGAATCACATTGTGGGGGGTTTGATGTGGCATTTTGGAGTTGATAAGACTTTAGACATGCTGAATGAACACTTTTATTGGCCAAATATGAAAAGGGATATAATTCGGATTTGTAAGGCTTGTTTGGCTTGTAGGCAAGCTAAGTCTAAATCTATGCCTCATGGTTTGTATATGCCATTACCCGTTCCTAGTTCTCCTTGGATGGACATTAGTATGGAATTTTTTTTAGGATTACCAAGGACTAAGAGGGGGAGAGATAGCATATTTGTGGTTGTTGATAGGTTTAGTAAGATGGCACACTTTATCCCATGTCATAAGAGTGATGATGCTAGTTTAGTGGCCGAACTCTTCTTTAGGGAGGTGGTTCGAATTCATGGGATACCAAAATCCATAGTTTCTGATAGAGACACCAAGTTTTTGTCTCACTTTTGGCGTGTGCTTTGGAGAAAGTTAGGTACCAAGTTGTTATTTTCCACCACTTGTCATCCTCAAATGGATGGATAAACAAAAGTAGTAAACAGAACTTTAGGTACCATGTTGAGAGCTTTAGTGGGTAAGAATTTGAGTTCTTGGGAAGATTGTTTGCCATTTATTGAGTTTGCTTATAATCGTGCAATTCATTCTTCTACAGGATATTCACCTTTTGAGCTTTTTTATGGTTTTAACCCACTAACAGTTTTGGATCTTGTTTCTTTACCTTCTCATGAGCTTGTTAGTTTAGATGGTGAGAAGGACCCTTAGCAACAATGGCAGAAAACCCAACGTATAACAATTGATGTGATCCCACATCGGCCGTGTAAGGAGATCCTGGCTACTATATAAGCATGGGCTAAACCTCCACTCTTGAGCTAGCTTTTGTGGTGGAGTTAGGGTCCTTGTTCGTATCAGTTGGTATCAGAGCCAACCTTGCACGCACCGGTGTGGTCCTTGTCCCTTCGTTCCTTGGCTCGGGTGCGGGTTAACGAGTGAGTTGGCACAAGCGACTCGTGTGTGGACTGCGGGTAAACGATTGAGTTGGCACGAGCACGAGGACGTGCAGTCTAAAGAAGGGGAGGATGATGTGATCCCACATCGGCCGTGTAAGGAGATCCTGGCTACTATATAAGCATGGGCTAAACCTCCACTCTTGAGCTAGCTTTTGTGGTGGAGTTAGGGTCCTTGTTCGTATCAGTTGGCGCTAGAAGGAGGGCAGATTGTACATTCATTGATTATTGGGATGAAGAAATGAATTGATTAAAACGCCACAAGTGAGACTTGATAAGTTAGAACCAATTCTTCATGCAACAAGAATAAGAAGAAAACCTCTCAAACTTGAAAACACAGAAATTACATTCAACAATTCTGGAAATTCGTAGTCAACCCTATTAAGTTCTTTTTCCCATCCTTATATAGTTGGAAAAGAAGAACTAATGGCTTAAAGTCTAGGTTTACATGTATCTAGTCACAATAGCATTAATTGTTCATCCACCTCAATAATATACTCTAAATTACTGCCCATAATTCTGACAACATTGATGGGCAGATTGTACATTCATTTTGGTGTTGGTTCACATGTGTCTAGTCACACTAACACTAAACCATATCAATATTTTATTCCAAATTCGTGCTAATGCCCATCACCATACTTATGGGCAGATTCTTCATGCTTGTTGGTGATTTTCTGACTTCCTCTTCATGGTCCATCATATTCACTACAAGTTGGTCTCCCTCTTCATTAATCCACCTTTGAATGAAGTGCTGGAACACATGCTGGAATTTCTTTGATTGTGATCTTGTGATTGGTCCACTTGGCATAATGATATCATCAACATATTTGTTGCCATTACATTCATCAAGCTTGCTTATAGTTTCCTCATCACTTTGATTGTGATCTTGTGATTGGTCCACTTGGAATAATGATATCATCAACAAATTGCTGCCTTGTGTAGATTCATTAAGCTTGCTTATAATTTCCTCATCATTCCCTCCTTGCTCAAAAAGATTTGTCCTCAAATCTGAACCAGAATGATGAGGAAATTATAAGCAAGCTTAATGAATCTACACAAGGCAGCAATTTGTTGATGATATCATTATTCCAAGTGGACCAATCACAAGATCACAATCAAAGTGATGAGGAAACTATAAGCAAGCTTGATGAATGTAATGGCAGCAAATATGTTGATGATATCATTATGCCAAGTGGACCAATCACAAGATCACAATCAAAGAAATTCCAGCATGTGTTCCAGCACTTCATTCAAAGGTGGATTAATGAAGAGGGAGACCAACTTGTAGTGAATATGATGGACCATGAAGAGGAAGTCAGAAAATCACCAACAAGCATGAAGAATCTGCCCATAAGTATGGTGATGGGCATTAGCACGAATTTGGAATAAAATATTGATATGGTTTAGTGTTAGTGTGACTAGACACATGTGAACCAACACCAAAATGAATGTACAATCTGCCCATCAATGTTGTCAGAATTATGGGCAGTAATTTAGAGTATATTATTGAGGTGGATGAACAATTAATGCTATTGTGACTAGATACATGTAAACCTAGACTTTAAGCCATTAGTTCTTCTTTTCCAACTATATAAGGATGGGAAAAAGAACTTAATAGGGTTGACTACGAATTTCCAGAATTGTTGAATGTAATTTCTGTGTTTTCAAGTTTGAGAGGTTTTCTTCTTATTCTTGTTGCATGAAGAATTGGTTCTAACTTATCAAGTCTCACTTGTGGCGTTTTAATCAATTCATTTCTTCATCCCAATCACCCAAGTTCTCAATTACAGGTTAGTTGTGGGTTTGGTAGGGAGGATTTGTTTTTGAGTTCTAAGATTCTATGCTAGATGTGTATGTGGGGTTCTAGATGTAATATTTGATCCATGGGTTCCGCATCATTTGGTATCAGAGCTTTGGCTTGAAGATAAATCTCTAGGTATCTTTTATGTTTTAATTATCCAAAGAAAAAAAAAGAAAAAAAAAATGAATCAGATTCAGTTTCTATATTTCTTCATTTTCTGTTCTTGTTGCACCTTGTTCTTATTCTTCAAATCTGTGAACTTTTGTTTAATTTTCAATTTCTATCCTTGTTTACTGAAAGTTCAAAAGAAAAAAAGAGGAAAAGATCAAAAGAAAAACAAAAAAAAAAGAAAAGAGAATCAGATTCAACTTCCTCAACATAAAAGAAAAAAAAAATCGTACCTGTTTCTGTCCAGAATTTTTCTTCACAAGTGTTTGAGATTTTTTGCATATTTATACCATTAACAGCTTGCTACCTTATTATATTTGATCAAATTACATCAGCTCCTCATTATGCATCCATTTAGCATTTAAAATCTGATATTTAGAGCCTTTCTTGCATTGGGAATAGATTTAGGTTGCATATTCAGATTACTCATTGGAGTGATTTGAATTCTGTTTTTTTTTTTTTAGGATCCAGAATTGTTTTCTTTGTATTCTTAGTTTCATTCTTTCATATACCTCTTGTTTCTTGTATGCATTAAGTAGCTAATTCTCAATCATAGTTACTTTGGTTTGATTAACACAAATACTTTTGCTTCTTGTGATAACTTTCAGTTCTTGTTGTCTAAAATTAAATTGCTTCTAGAATTGCAGAATTCATTTTGTTCATTAGGTTCCTTGTAGAGTCTTTAAAACAAAACTTGTTCTACTTGATTTAAGTGGATTCAATTCTGAAATTCAACTTGATAAAAGAAGAATTGAGAGGTAAAAGGGACCAAGGTTTGAGTGAAATACAAGAGGAGTGTCAATCTGATCTTGAGTGAAACACGTAAGGGAGTGAGGTGAGAAAATTTTCTTTACTAACATTTTCTTGTAGGTTCTTCTTACACCATGTCAAATTCTGGAAGTGAAAAACGTGATATGACCATAAATGACATAGCCTTCATGTTAGAGGCAATGCAAAGGAGATTTGAAAGGTTTGATTTGACCATAAACAACATGAGAGGTGATGTAGACAGCATAATGCAAAGGCAGCGAAATGATACTAATCGAAGGGGGCAGAATAGATGGAGAGGAAACATGATGAATGATGATGAGATAGGGAGGGAAGATGATGAAGAAAGTGAGCAATCAATTGCTCAAAGAAGACCTCAACAAAGGGACAGTAACATATCTTCCATAAAAATGAAGATACCATCATTCAAGGGGAGAAATGATGCTGAAGCTTACCTTGAATGGGAAAGAAAAGTTGAGTTGGTGTTTGATTGTCATAATTATAGTGAAATGAAGAAAGTTAAAATTGCAGCAGTTGAATTCACAGATTATGCACTAATTTGGTGGGACCAATTGATGATTTCCAAGAGGAGAAATGGAGAAAGAACCATCACTACTTGGGCTGAAATGAAAACTGTGATGAGAAAGAGATTTGTACCATCTTACTACTATAGGGAGCTTCACCAAAAATTACAGCGGTTAACTCAAGGATCCATGTCAGTGGAGGATTATCATAAAGAGATGGAGATGATCATGAGTAGAACTAATATAGAGGAGGATACAGAAATCACTATGGCTCGATTTTTGAGTGGGCTGAATAGAGAGATAGCTAACATAATTGAATTACATCATTATGTGGAGCTTGAAGATATGGTACACATGGCCATGAAAGTGGAGAAGCAACTGAAACTCAAGGGAGCAGCAAAGGGATTTTCTAATTCCAGCTCTAGTTTCACTTCAAAATGGCCAAAGAAAGATGATAATCCTAAAGGGAAGGAGGCTGCCTGGAAAGGAAAGGAAAAACAAGTTCTAGATGACCCTAAAGGTAACTCTAAAACATCTAACTCTAATCAAAAGCATAGTACCATTAAATGCTTTAGGTGTTTAGGAGTAGGGCATATAGCTTCTCAATGTCCAAATAAGAAAATCATGTTGATACAAGATAATGGTGAAATTGATAGTGCTAGTGAACATGAAAGTGATGATGATAATGATAGCATGCCACCATTAGAAGAAATTGAACATATTATTGAATATCCTGCCCATGGTGAATCTTTGGTTATTAGAAGAGCTTTAAACATGCAAATTAAAGATGAAGAAAGTAATCAAAGAGAGAACATTTTCCATACTCGTTGCATTGTGAATGGAAAAGTGTGCAGCATGATCATTGATGGGGGTAGTTGTGCAAATGTTGCTAGTACTGATTTTGTGGATAAATTAGGGTTAGCATGCACAAAACATCCTAGTCCTTACAAGCTGCAATGGTTGAATGATAGTGGAGAGGTGAGGGTAACAAAGCAGGTTCTGTTTTCTTTTGCAATTGGGAGATACAAGGATGAAGTTTGCTGTGATGTTGTGCCTATGCATGCTAGCCATATCCTTCTTGGTCGTCCATGGCAGTTTGATAGAAAAGCTTTGCATGATGGCTTTAAGAATCATTATTCTTTCAGCCTAAATGGTTTAAATTTCACTCTTGCTCCATTGTCACCTAAACAAGTGTATGAAGATCAAGTAAATATTTTGAGATCATTTGAAAAGAATTCTGGTGGTGAGGGTAAAACAAATAAAAATGGAGTACAAGAGGCCAAGTGTGAGAAAAAGAATGATAAAAATGGCCCATTGGTGAGAGAAAAAGAGAAAGGGAGAGAAAATAAAAGAGAGTGTTTCTATGCAAAAGAAAAGGAGTTAAGGAGTGCTTTTTGTGAGAAAAGAAGTCTGATTGTACTTAGGTACAAAGAGACCTTGATTTCTACATCTAACCTCGATAACCCTTTGCCTAGTTGTGTTAGTTCTCTTTTACAGGAATTTGGAGATGTTTTTCCAGAATATGTACCCAAAGGTTTACCACCTTTAAGAGGGATTGAGCATCAAATTGACTTCATTCCGGGCTCAACAATTCCTAATCGACCAGCTTATAGAAGTAATCCGGAGGAAACCAAGGAACTTCAAAGGCAAGTGGAGGAGTTGCTAGCAAAGGGACATGTGCATGAAAGTCTTAGCCCATGTGTTGTTCCGGTGTTATTAGTCCCAAATAGAAGAAGGAAACATGTGATTTTCCAACCTGGTGATTGGGTATGGGTTCATGTGAGAAAGAAAAGATTTCCTAAACAAAGAAAATCCAAGTTGGATGCAAGGGGAGATGGCCCATTCCAAGTTTTAGAACAAATCAATGACAATGCCTATAAAATCGATCTACCAGGTCAGTATAATGTTTCTGCAACTTTCAATGTTAGTGATCTTTCTTCTTTTGATGTAGACACATGTGAACCAACACCAAAATGAATGTACAATCTGCCCATCAATGTTGTCAGAATTATGGGCAGTAATTTAGAGTATATTATTGAGGTGGATGAACAATTAATGCTATTGTGACTAGATACATGTAAACCTAGACTTTAAGCCATTAGTTCTTCTTTTCCAACTATATAAGGATGGGAAAAAGAACTTAATAGGGTTGACTACGAATTTCCAGAATTGTTGAATGTAATTTCTGTGTTTTCAAGTTTGAGAGGTTTTCTTCTTATTCTTGTTGCATGAAGAATTGGTTCTAACTTATCAAGTCTCACTTGTGGCGTTTTAATCAATTCATTTCTTCATCCCAATCACCCAAGTTCTCAATTACAGGTTAGTTGTGGGTTTGGTAGGGAGGATTTGTTTTTGAGTTCTAAGATTCTATGCTAGATGTGTATGTGGGGTTCTAGATGTAATATTTGATCCATGGGTTCCGCATCAACAATGGTAGAGAACTCCTTGAAACTTGATAATCACCCACCTCCTAAGGAACCCAACGCCTATAAAGAGACGCGAACTCACTATGAATGAAGGATTTAGTTGGTAAGAAGAAGGAAAACGCCACAACTCTTGTTAATAAGTAAACCTATTTCTTGATGCAAAGAAAGAATTAAAGAATCCACTCTAATCTCTCTCACACGAAAATTCACAAGAAGAACTTGTAGAAGAATTCAAAAAATTTTATTCATTGTTATAGTTTGAAATGCGGCCTAATAGTGCCCTTAAATAAGGGTTACAAAATTTCTAATTGCATATGGAAAACTAAAACATTCCTAATTGCATAAGGAAAACATTCCTAATTGCATAAGGAAAACATAAAGTATGGAAACAAAATCCTAATCCACTAAGGAAAAAATAAAGTATGGAACCATAAATCCTAATCCACTAAGGAAAATATAAAGTATGGAAACAAAATCTTAATCCAATAAGGAAAATATAAAGTATGGAAACAACCAAACTAATCCCTTTAACATAAGAAACGCCCCACACTATTTGGGCTTTCCATGGGCCTTAAATTACTTCCTAAGGCTTTATATGAACCCCCATGGACCTTTCTTGCATGTTGGACCTTTCTTTAGCTAGCCTTTAGCTTCCACACTAAGCATCATAATCAGCTTTGGCGTGCCTTCTTCAAGCTCTATCTCCATCTTCTTGAATGATAATTCTTGAAGCTCTTTGGAAATCTCTTCTTGAATATGCAAAGCCATACTAGCTTGATATCTCTTTGCCTTGCTCCTAGTGATTGGTCCACTTGCTAGCTTCAAGGGATCCTTTCTTGCATCATTCTTCCCCTCTTCAAAAAGATTTGTCCTCAATTCTGCATCATTAAAAGAAGAAAGATCACTCACATTGAAAGTGGCACTAACATTATACGTACCTGGTAACTTGATCTTGTAGGCATTGTCATCAATCTTCTCCAGCACTTGGAATGGGCCATCTCCCCTTGCTTGCAACTTGTTCTTCCTTTGGTTAGGAAACCTCTCTTTTCGAAAATGCACCCAAACCCAATCTCCTACTTGAAACTTAATCTCACGTCTCCCTCTATTTGCAGAATCAACATATCTCTTGTTCCTTTTCTCAATATTCGCCCTTGCTTTCTCATGCATCTCTTTCACCAATTTAGCTTTCTTCTCACCATCTAAACTAACAAGCTCATGAGAAGGTAAAGAAATAAGATCCAAAACTGTTAGTGGGTTAAAACCATAAACAAGCTCAAAAGGTGAATATCCTGTAGAAGAATGAATAGCACGATTATAAGCAAACTCAATAAATGGCAAACAATCTTCCCAAGAACTCATATTCTTACCCACTAAAGCTCCCAACATGGTACCTAAAGTTCTGTTTACTACTTCTATTTGTCCATCCGTTTGAGGATGACAAGTGGTGGAAAATAACAACTTGGTACCTAACTTTCCCCAAAGCACACGCCAAAAGTGAGACAAACACTTGGTGTCTCTATCAGAAACTATGGATTTTGGTATCCCATGAATTCGAACCACCTCCCTAAAGAAGAGTTCGGCCACTAAACTAGCATCATCACTCTTATGACATGGGATAAAGTGTGCCATCTTACTAAACCTATCAACAACCACAAATATGCTATCTCTCCCCCTCTTAGTCCTTGGTAATCCTAAAACAAAGTCCATACTAATGTCCATCCAAGGAGAACTAGGAACGGGTAATGGCATATACAAACCATGAGGCATAGATTTAGACTTAGCTTGCCTACAAGCTAAACAAGCCTTACAAATTTGAATTACATCCCTTTTCATATTTGGCCAATAAAAGTGTTCATTCAGCATGTCTAAAGTCTTATCAACTCCAAAATGCCCCATAAACCCCCCCCCCCCCCCCCCCCCACAATGTGATTCTAATACTAGCAAATCTCTCATAGAACATCTAGGCATGCATGCATAATTTTGAACATCTAAACAAAAACTCATCATGTCTATAGAAAGAATTAAAAGCACCATGCTCACAAGCATCATAAACATTGCCGAAATTCAGAATCACTAACATATAAGTCCTTTATACATTCAAATCCAAGCAATTTAGTACTCAAAACATTAAGTAAAGTGCACCTCCTTGAAAGTGCATCTGCCATTACATTGTCTTTACCTTGCTTGTATTTGATCACATAAGGAAACTTCTCAATCTTCACAACCCATTTTGCATGTCTTTTATTCAACTTGCCTTGCCCTCTCAAATGCTTCAATGATTCATGGTCTGAATGGATCACGAATTCCTTGGGCAGCAAATAATGCTCCCATACTTCCAATGCTCTCACCAAAGCATATAGCTCCTTGTCATAAGTTGAATAATTCTGCTTTGCTCCATTAAGCTTTTCACTAAAGTATGCAATGGGCTTCTTCTCTTGCATCAAAACAGCTCCAATACCTACACCAGAAGCATCACATTCAATTTCAAAAGTAGAATCAAAGTTAGGTAAAGCTAAAATGGGTGTAGTAGAAAGCTTCTCTTTCAAAGCATCAAATGCTTCTTGTTGCTCCTTGCCCCAAATGAATCCCACTTCTTTCTTGATTATGCTAGTCAAGGGGGCTGCCAATGTAGAGAAATTAGGGACAAATCTCCTATAGAAGCTTGCCAATCCGTGAAAACACCTCACTTCTGTCACACTTGAAGGATTCGGCCACTCTTGGATAGCTTTCACCTTCTCTTGATCAACTTCAATTCCCTGCATACTTACAACAAAACCAAGAAAAACAACTCTATCTAGACAAAAAGAACACTTCTTAAGCTTATGATACGAAACCTCCAAGAATAAGCCTGAGAACCCCTTGATTTCGAACCCCCACAGCATTAACTTGAAAACCCCTAGTCGAATTCGGTACAACCCCCAAGGATTAGGTTAGATTTCAGATTACCTTGAATTGATCAAAGATCCAAGATTTCGAAACAAGTCAGTTTCTAAATCCCAGATTCGAAACACTCCACAAGAAAGTTGATCAAACTACTTGAATGTTTCTGAAGCATGTATTCAAGCAAGAACACAAAGATAAAGCAATTCGGCTTTAGGTTAATAAATTCGTCCAAACTTCAAAACTCAAAAACTAAGATGGCTTACAACCCTAAATGAGATATAAATAGCTAAACCTGAATTAGGGTTATTAAGTAGCGTTTAGCTTTCTAATCAAATTTTAAGAAATAATAAAGTAATCAAAGTCCTAATTTAATACCAAACAAACAGGGCCCTTACTTTTTAAATAAGCATAACTAATGGGCCTTAATACATATTAAAATAACAAGTTCAGCTAATTATTTAACTATAAATAAGCCCAACTAGTGACTTGAGCCAAATATGCTCCAATTTGCATCCTTGGTCAGCCATATCGTGCACCTTCAGCTCCTCTTCAACAAAATGTTGCATGTAGCCTTGTGACGTCTCTATCAGCTTAGCATAAAGGTTTTGTTCCCTAAGGATTTCAAGCACTTTCCTAACATGTTCAACATGTTCTTCCTCAGTTTTGCTATAAATCAGAATATCATCAAAGTAAACTACCACAAACTTACCTAAATAAGCTCTCAAAACATGGTTCATTAATCTCATGAAAGTACTAGGTGCATTAGATAAACCAAAAGGCATAACTAACCATTCATACAAAACCATATTTCGTTTTGAAGGCAGTCTTCCATTCATCTCCCGGCTTCATGCGAATTTGATGATAACCACTCATAAGATCAATCTTTGTGAAATATTTCGCCCCATGCAATTCGTCCAACATGTTATCAAGTCTAGGAATGGGATGTCTATACTTCACAGTAATCTTATTCACAGCCCTACAATCAACACACATCCTCCAAGAACCATCTTTCTTGGGTACTAATAAGTACAGCCTGTACTCAGGAAACACATCCTCAAAATCCTGCAACAAAGACAAAAAACTAGAAGGTAAAGAATCAAGAGATTCTTCACTGTCAGCAAGTAATAATTCTTTATACATAATAATGAGTACAGGCTGCCCTACATCTATCTCTCTTACTCTTGCATAAAAAGTATGTTTTGCTTTTTCTCCTTGCTTATTTTCTCTCACCAATGGGCTATTTATTTGTTTGCTTACTTTCTTTTGACTCTCGGCCTCTTTTCCCTTTCTGCACTCACTCACTTTATTATTTTCTCTCTCCCTACCCTTAGAATTACCCTTGGGTGTTGAAGAAACATCATTGGCCGAATTTGAACCCCCTTGGTTCATGTTGGCGAAAACTTTTTTCTCCCTCTCTAGCATCCTCTTTTGATCTTCATACACCTCTTGAGGTGATAATGGTGCTAGAACAACCTTCTTTCCTTCATAAGTAAAAGTATGCTTATTAGAAAAGCCATCATGTTGTGCCCTTCTATCATGCTGCCATGGTCTTCCTAATAGCAAATGTCCAGCTTGCATTGGCACTACATCACACAAAACCTCATCTTTATAGCCCCCAATGGAGAATGGTACCTTGACTTGCTTCAACACTTTTACTTCCCCAGCGTCATTGAACCATTGCAACTTGTAAGGATTGGGATGTTTAAAACAAGTTAACCCCAATTTATCCACCATTGTAGTACTATCAGCATTGGTACAACTTCCACCATCAATGATAAGTGTACAAACCTTACCATTCACCAAACACCTAGAGTGGAAAAGATTCTCCCTTTGATCCAAGCCTTCTTCCTTGACTTGAATATTCAAGGCTCTTCTAGTAACAAGCATCTCTCCATGTTCAGCATTCAAGATTTGATTCTCCCAAGCCTCTTCATCATATTCGGCCCTAGCACCACATTCGGCCTCCTCTTCTTCTTCTTCTTCATGTTCAGATTCTGATTCAATTTCCCCTTCTTGGGTAGCAATAATCACCCTCTTATTTGGACATTGAGAAGCAATGTGTCCACTTCCCAAACACTTGTAGCATTTAATTTCCCTACTTGGAGTAGGTCTAGAAGGTGTTTCCTTGGCTGTTTTTGCATCCCCATCATTCTGCTTCTTGAAATTAGGATTGTAGGAAGAATTTTTTTGGAAAGAACCCTTGTAATCCCCTTTGTAGGAACCTCCACTCGAACTTGAACCCTTCAAGTTTGAAAATTTTCCACTAGCTTTAGAGTAGCCAGTTTTCGAAACAGCTTTATTCTTCAATCTTCTCTCTATCTTCATGGCCTTTTGAACACTAACTCTTCCATTGTGTTGAATTCATACATCTCCAATTCATTGGCTATGTTCAAATTCAATCCCCCAAGAAATCGTGACATCTTCTTGTCGTCATCTTCATCAATATTTGCCCAGCCATGATCATCTCCATCTCTTTGTGGTACTTTTCCACACTTCTTCCACCTTGAACTAGTCCTGCTAGTCGATTCTACAAATCCCGAATGTAGTGAGATGGTACAAATCGGCTTCTCATTAGTTCTTTCAAGGTTGACCATTCAAGAATAGGCCTCATACCTTTCCCTCTTCTATTAGCTTTCAATTGATCCCACCAAAAGGTAGCATACCCTTTGAACTCTACGGCTGCCAAAACTGATTTCTTCTCTTCGGTGTAGTTATGGCATTCAAAAATCTGCTCAACTTTCCTCTCCCATTCTATGAACTCTTCTGCGTTGTTCTTCCCTTCAAAGGAAGGAATCTTCATCTTGATGGAAGTAAGGTCACCATCAGTGGTAGGTTGATTTCCACCTTCATCTTCATCTTCTACCCTTTCGGTTGCTTCTAGGGCTTCAAGATTTCCTTGCCCTTCTCTCCTAAGCACTCTTCTACCTCGCATTATGGGATTTGGATGTGCGGCTGGCTGCCCTTGTTGCACTTGCTGAATTTGTTGTGTTTGTCGTGCTGCATTCTCTTGCAATCTAGTATCCATCATCTCCATTCGACCAAGCATTGCTGCCAAAGTCTCATTAAGCCTAGCTAAGCTTTCGGCCATAGCTCCTTCTTTGCTAGTCTCTTCTCCTTTTCCAGCCATGTTAACAAACAAACAAACTCAAAGAAACAAGATTAGTAATAATCGAAATTCACTCAAGTGTTTAGAATTACCTCACTTTTCTTGTCTTCCTTGATTGCACTTCAGAACCAAGCTCACCAACCAACAATTGTCAAGTCGTTCAAGAAACTAGAACCTAAATCCTAGAACTAGATAGAAAACAAGACAAGTATCGGGAGGCAATGCAAGGTAATTTGCACTACACGATATAGAACCAAGTATCGACACAAGCAAATGATACTTAGCAATATAATGGAATTAAAAGCTAGATAAAGAAATCAGAAACAATGAAGCCAATAAACAAGACAAATTGGGATATAATGAATCAAAAACAATCCACACTTGGCAAGCTGCTTTGTGGACCTAATCAATTCTACCCAAAACGCTAGCTTCTAGACTCTAATTCCCACCTAAAACACTCTAATAATAAGAATATTAAGGTCTGATTTTTGAATTCCAAAAGCCCTCAAAAGGTGAATTTTTTTGCCCAAAAAAAATTTATTACTTCTAACCCACCTAGATCTGATCCTTAGCACCCAAATAGCAAGAATATCAAACAATTTTTGTTGAGGTGGTTTTGTACTCTTTTTTTTTGCTTCCTCTCACTATTCCCTTAATTCGGGACTTAATTTACACCCAAGAACTTTTCAAAATCTAGACTTAATTCGCAACCCCAGATTCACTCAAAATCAAATCGAAATCAAACTTGAACAAAACTCTAGCTTTTGCTTTCTTTCAAGAACCCTAATCTTGGTTTCGAATCCAATTCAGATGCAAGGCCTAGGTTTCGAATTTCAATCAGACTCCTTTTCCTAGGTTTCGAATTACTCTTTGAACAATCTTTAGACTTTTCGAATTTTGATATATGACTCTTTTTTTTTTGAAAATCGAAGACTAGACTCTCTAAGAACCCTAAAATGCAGAAACTTAAAAGACCTAAATTAACAAACCCTAGAAAGACAAAGTAGATAAAAATTACCTTGTAGCAAGGCTCTGATACCAAATGACACAGACCCTTAGCAACGATGGCAGCAAACCCAACGTATAACAATAGTAGAGAACTCCTTGAAACTTGATAATCACCTCCTAAGGAACCCAACGCCTATAAAGAGACGCGAACTCACTATGATTGAAGGATTTAGTTGGTAAGAAGAAGGAAAACGCCACAACTCTTGTTGATAAGTAAACCTAATTCTTGATGCAAAGAAAGAATTAAAGAATCCACTCTAATCTCTCTCACACGAAAATTCACAAGAAGAACTTGTAGAAGAATTTAAAATTTTTTATTAATTGCTGTTGTCTGAAATTCGGCCTAATAATGCCCTTAAATAAGGGTTTACAAAATTCCTAATTGCATATGGAAAACTAAAACATTCGTAATTGCATAAGGAAAACATTCCTAATTGCATAAGGAAAACATAAAGTATGGAAACAAAATCCTAATCCGCTAAGGAAAATATAAAGTGTGGAAACAACCAAACTAATCCCTTCAACATAAGAAACGCCCCACACTATTTGGGCTTTCCATGGGCCTTAAATTACTTCCCAAGGCTTTATATGAACCCCCCATGGACCTTTCTTATACGTTGGACCTTTCTTTAGCTAGCCTTTAGCTTCCACACTAAGCATCATAATCAGCTTTGGTGTGCCTTCTTCAAAGCTCTATCTCCATCTTCTTGAATGATAATTCTTGAAGCTCTTTGGAAATCTCTTCTTGAATATGCAAAGCCATACTAGCTTGATATCTCTTTGCCTTGCTCCTAGTGATTGGTCCACTTGCTAGCTTCAAGGGATCCTTTCTTGCATCAGACCTTGTGGCAGAATAATTGGATTGATGATCTCCTCAACTTGTTCCTCATGTCCTAACTCTTGCTCATCCTTACGGTGTGCTGGTTGTTCCACAACATTTCCCCTCTCCTCAAAAGGATTCGTCCTCGAATCAAAAGCATCACCTACATCAAAAGGACTTAAATCAGCAACATTAAACGAAGCACTTACATTATACTCACCTGGCAAATCCACTTTATATGCATTGTCATTAATCCTTTCAAGTATCTGAAAAGGACCATCTCCTCGTGGGTTTAACTTGGACTTTCTTTGGTGTGGAAACCGTTCTTTGCGAAAATAAACCCAAAACAATCACCAGGCTGAAAAATCATTGGCTTCCTTCCTTTATTCACTCGAGAAGCTACTTTAGCATTTTACCTTTCAGTCCTTTCCTTAACCTATTTATGTAACTTCTTCACAAAATCTGCCTTAAAGCTATCATCAACACTCACAAAATCATTAGATGGCAATGGCAAAATATCCAAAGGAGTAAGCGGATTAAAACCATAAACAATTTCAAATGGAGAACAATTAGTAGTGCTATGAACAGCCCTATTATAAGTAAACTCCACAAATGGTAAACAATCTTCCCACATCCTAATATTCGTTTCTATCACTGCCCTAAACAAAGTAATCAATGTTCGATTCACAACCTCAGTTTGACCATCGGTTTGAGGATGGCAAGTAGTAGAAAACAACAACTTAGTCCCCAATTTTCCCCATAAAACACGCCAGAAATGACTCAAAAACTTAACATCTCTATCACTAACAATGCTTTTGGGTATGCCATGCAAACGAACAACCTCTTTAAAGAACAAATCAGCAATCAATTTAGCATCATCAGTTTTATGACATGGTATAAAATGAGCCATTTTACTAAATCTATCAACCACAACAAATATACTATCACGACCTCTCCTAGTTTTAGGTAATCCAAGCACAAAATCCATAGTCAAATCAGTCCAAGGTCCATTAGGAACAGGTAATGGCGTGTACAAACTATGCGGTTTCACCCTAGACTTAGCTTCTCTACATGTTATGCACATCATGTTTCATAACAGCCAATAAAAATGTTCTATCAACACATCATAGGTCTTACTTACCCCAAAATGACCCATCAAACCTCCTCCATGTGCTTCCTTAACTAACAACTCTCTCATGGAACACTTAGGAATACACAATCTATTTCTCTTAAATAAGAAACCATCAAACAAATGAAAGTCTTTTGAAACAGCCACATCACTAGCATATAATTCCTTAATATGCTCAAAACCCAATAATCTAGCACTAAGAGAATTAAGTAAAACATACCTTCGCGACAACGCATCAACCACTACATTCTCTTTACCTCGCTTGTATTTAATCACATATGGAAATGTTTCTATGAATTCCACCCATTTGGCATGTCTACGATTCAGCTTATCTTGACCTTTTAAATGCTTTAAACTTTCATGATCAGTATGTATCACAAACTCTTTTGACCACAAATAATGCTGCCATGTATGCAAAGCTTGAAACAATGCATATAACTCCTTATCATATGTTGGATACTTCAAAGCCGCTCCACTTAGTTTTTCGCTAAAGTACATCAATGGCCTTTGATCCTGTATCAAAACAGCTCCAATTCCTATGCCACTTGCATCACATTCAATCTCAAAAGTCTTATCAAAATTAGGCAAAGCAAGCAAGGGTGCATTGCACAATTTATCCTTAAGTTCATTAAATGCATGTTCTGGTGCATCTCCCCAAACAAAACCGACATTTTTCTTAACTAACTCATTCAAAGGTGCAGCTATAGTACTGAAATTTCTAATGAATCTCCTATAGAAACCAGCAAGTCCATGAAAACTCCTCACCTCACTAGCATTCTTAGGTTTCGGCCAGTCCCTAATAGCCTTTACCTTTTCCTCATCAACCTCAATACCTTGACTAGTGTTGTGGATCAACCAGCACACCGCAAGGATGGGCAAGAGTTAGGACATGGGGAACAAGTTGAGGAGATCATCAATCCAATTATTTTGCCACAAGGTCCTATAACTAGACCGAGAGGCAAAAAGATTTAGCAAGCACTAATTTGCCATTTGCAAGATTTGGTGAATTTGGCTAACTATGGTTTGCAAGGAATTACAAGCTTGGAGACAAGACCAAAGGAAGTCAATTACAACTTGCTACAAGTTGTAATTCACGAATGAGGCTTGTAATTAATATGTATTAAGGCCCATTAGTTATGTTTATTTAAAAAGTAAGGGCCCTGTTTGTTTTGTATTAAATTAGGACTTTGTTTACTTTATTATTTCTTAAAATTTGATTAGGAAGCCAAACGCTGCTTAATAACCCTAATTAGGGTTTAGCTATTTATATCTCATTTAGGGTTGTAAGTTTAGGCAGTTTTGAAGTTTGGATGAATTTATTAACCTAAAGCCGAATTGCTTTATCTTTGTGTTCTTGCTTGAATACATGCTTCAGAAACATTCAAGTAGTTTGATCAACTTTCTTGTGGAGTGTTTCGAATCTGGGATTTAGAAACTGACTTGTTTCAAAATCTTGGATCTTTGATCAATTCAAGGTAATCTGAAATCTAATCTAATCCTTGGGGTTGTACCGAATTCGACTAGGGGTTTTCAAGTTAATGCTGTGGGGGTTCGAAATCAAAGGGTTCTCAGGCTTATTCTTGGAGGTTCCGTATCAACTAGACACCACAAAACCAAGAAAATGAACCTTATCCATGCAAAAACTACACTTCTTAAGGTTAGCATACAACTTCTCACGCCTAAGAATGTCTAACACAAGACGCACATGTATGACATGATCATCCAAACACTTAGAGTAAACAAGAATATCATCAAAGTAAACAACAACAAATTTACCCAAGTGCTCACGCAACACATGATTCATCAAACGCATGAATGTGCTAGGTGCATTAGTAAGACCAAACGGCATAACCAACCACTCAGACAGCCCATATTTAGTCTTAAATGCTGTTTTCCACTCATCACCCACACTCATTCGAATTTTATAATAACCAGATTTCAAATCAATTTTCTTGAACAAATAAGAACCATGTAACTCATCAAGCATATCATCTAGTCTAGGAATAGGATGACGATACTTTACAGTGATTTTATTGATGGCTCTGCAATCCACGCACATCCTCCACGTTCCATCCTTCTTTGGCACAAGAATAACAGGAACCGAACAAGGACTCAAACTTTCCCTCGCGTATCCCTTAGCTAGCAATTCCTCCACTTGCTTTTGTATCTCCTTTGTCTCGAAAGGATTAGCTCGATATGCTGGCCTATTGGGAATGGAAGCTCCCGGAATGAAATCAATTTGATGCTCTATGCCTCTGATTGGCGGCAATTCATCAGGCATTTCTTCGGGAAACAAATCCGCATATTCCTGCAAAAGATCAACAAACACACTAGGCAAAGATTGGTTAAAAACAGTAGTATCTAAACGAGCCTCTTTGCACAAAAGCACAAACATAGGCTGATTGGTGTAAAAAGCATGTTTAACCTCACTTGTACTAGCTAACAAACTCACATTCTTCTCTCCTTCTCTATTTTTCTCAAACTGAATTTGTTTTTATTTTTCTTTTCTCTCTTTCTTTTCATTTGCAATCTGATTTTTTTCACTCATTTTTTCGTCACTCTCTCTTTCTTTCTTTTCAAATTCAAGTCTCATTCTTTCCATTTTACATTGATCTTCATACACTTCTTTTGAAGAGAGTGCGGTCAGAATTGTCTTTCGTCCATCCTTAGTGAATGAATACCGATTGAGGTATCCATCATGCATAGCTCGCCTATCATACTGCCATGGACGTCCAAGTAAAATCTCTCCAGCATGCATTGGCACCACATCACACAACGCCTCATCATGATATTTACCAATGGAAAAAGAAATGTTAGATTGTCGATTTACCTTAACCTCTCCACATTCATTCAGCCACTGAAGTTTGTAAGGTCGGGGGTGAGGTTTTGTAGGCACCCCCAATCGATCAACCAAGAGTGTACTTACCACATTGGTACAGCTTCCAGCATCCACAATCACAATACAAGCTTTGCCTTGAACGTGACACCTTGTATGGAACAAGTTGTCTCGTTGTTCTTCATGGTCTTCCTCCTTTAATTGCGTGTTAAGAGCACGCCTAGCAACCAGCAAGTCTCCCTTTATTGGTTCTTCAATGCTCCCATCACTACAACATTCCAAGTCTTGCTTTTCTCCATCTTCACTCTCATCGTCACCTTCCTCTTCATCAGTCACTATCTCACCATTTCTTACAGTCATAACTCTCTTGTTTGGACATTCTTTGCTGATATGTCCCACACCTTGACACTTCCAAAACTTAATATCTCGATTTCGCAACTTAGGCTCTTCAACTTTGGATTTGTCTTTAGAACTTGTTTCGGCCTTTGCTTTCCCACTATCTTGACCAGCCTTGTTTCTTTCCTTGTAATCACGCCTTCCTTCCCTATTCCAAGGAGAAATAGAATTAGAAATAGGTTTCGAATGATACCTTGATGGTCGTCTTCCTTGGAGTTGTTTTTCCACCTTGACGGTAATATGCACCATCTCTTCTAACTCCACATAAGGATGCAAATCAACCTGATCAGCAATGTCCAAATTCAAACCAGCCAAGAAACGTGCCATAGTAGTCTCCATGTCTTCATCTATATTAGCTCTAGTCATTAACATCTCCATTTCTTTGTAGTAGTCATCAACACTTTTACTACCTTGTTTAAGAACCTGAAGTCTTTGTATAATTTCCCTATGAAAATGTCTAGGCACAAACCTCTTCCTCATGACCGATTTAAGATCAGCCCAAGTCTCAATTGGATACTCCAAATTCCTTCTTCTACTAGTCACTAACTGATCCCACCAAGCTATAGCATAATCTGTAAATTGAGTAACAATAAGCTTGACCTTCTTTTCCTCAGTACATCGATGGCAATCAAATATGAGATCAACCTGCTTTTCCCATTGCAAATAAGCTTCTGGATCTGATTTACCACGAAAATAAGGAATTTTTAGCTTGATGCTTCCCAAGCTCCTATCAACGACTTCATCATCACCATGATTTCTACCATAGAAAGCATTATTATTCATCCTTCCTCTACCTCGACCAGTACCACAGCCTCCTCTACCTCCACCTCTATGTAGAGCTCCTCCAACCATACTTGCATTATTATCTTCAAGCTCATTTTCATCTTCCAAATGTTCAGGCTGTTGCATTTGATTTCTGCCACCTCTTTGCCTCTCATTGCGCTCTGGTGTGGCTCTTTCAACATTTTGCAACCTCAAATCTATGCGCTCCAATGTTTCTGTTATGTTCTCCATAGCACGGTATAATCGTGTAAATTCAGCTTGCTGCGCCTCACGCAATCGAGCTGGATCAATTTGAACACCCCTGTCACTATCATCTCGGCCAGACATTTTTTGATGCAAGAAAGGATCCCTTGAAGCTAGCAAGTGGACCAATCACTAGGAGCAAGGCAAAGAGATATCAAGCTAGTATGGCTTTGCATATTCAAGAAGAGATTTCCAAAGAGCTTCAAGAATTATCATTCAAGAAGATGGAGATAGAGCTTGAAGAAGGCACACCAAAGCTGATTATGATGCTTAGTGTGGAAGCTAAAGGCTAGCTAAAGAAAGGTCCAACATGTAAGAAAGGTCCATGGGGATTCATATAAAGCCTTGGAAAGTAATTTAACGCCCATGGGCAGCCCAAATAGTGTGGGGCATTTCTTATGTTGAAGGAATTAGTTTGGTTGTTTCCATACTTTATATTTTCCTTAGTGGATTAGGATTTTGTTTCCATCCTTTATATTTTCCATAGTGGATTAGGATTTTGTTTCCATACTTAATGTTTTCCTTATGCATTTAGGAATGTTTTCCTTATGCAATTAGGAATGTTTTCCTTATGCAATCAGGAATCTTTTCCTTATGCAATTAGGAATGTTTTTTTTATGCAATTAGAAATGTTTTCTTTATGCAATTAGGAATGTTTTAGTCTTAATTTTCCATATGCAATTAGCAATTTTGTAACCCTTATTTAAGGGCACTATTAGGCCGAATTTGAGACAACAACAATTAATAAAAATTTTCGAATTCTTCTACAAGTTCTTCTTGTGAATTTTCGTGTGAGAGAGTTTAGAGTGGATTCTTTAATTCTTTCTTTGCATCAAGAATTAGGTTTACTTATCAACAAGAGTTGTGGTGTTTTCCTTCTTCTTACCAACTAAATCCTTCAATCATAGTGAGTTCGCATCTCTTTATAGGTGTTGGGTTCCTTAGAAGGTGATTATCAAGTTTCAAGGAGTTCTCTACCATTGTTATACGTTGGGTTTGCTGCCATCGTTGCTAAGGGTCCGCGTCATTTGGTATCAGAGCCTTGCTACAAGGTAATTTTTATCTACTTTGTCTTTCTAGGGTTTGTTAATTTAGGTCTTTTAAATTTCTGCGTTTTAGGATTCTTAGAGAGTCTAGTCTTTAATTTTCGAAAAAAGAGTCATATATCAATTATGATCAAGGCCGAATTGAAGGAGGGTATTCTTAGGGTGAAAACGAAACCTAGGAAAGGATTCTTGGATAATTTTGAACCAAGAATTAGGGTTCTTGAAAGAAAGAAAAAGCTAGAGTTTGTGTTCAAGTTTGATTTCGATTTGGTCTTGAGTGAATCTGGGGTTGCGAATTAAGTCCAGATTTTGAAAAGTCCTTGGGAGTAAATTAAGTCCCGAATCAAGTGGATAGTGAGAGGAAGCAAAAAAAAAAAGAGTACAAAACCACCTCAACAAAAATTATTTGATATTCTTGCTATTTGGGTGCTAAGGATCAGATCTAGGTGGGTGAGAAGTAATAAAATTTTTTGGGCGAAAAATTTCACCTTTTGAGGGGCTTTTGGAATTCGAAAATCAGACCTTAATATTCATGTTATTTGAGTGTTATAGGTGGGAATTAGAGTCTAGAAGCTAGCGTTTTGGGTAGAATTGATTAGGTCCATAAAGCAGCTTGCCAAGTGTGGGTTGTTTTTGATTCATTATATCCAAATTTGTCTTGTTTATTAGCTTCATTGTTTCTGATTTCTTTATCGAGCTTTTAATTCCATTACATTGCTAAGTATCATTTGCTTATGTCGATACTTGGTTTTATATCGTGTAGTGCAAATTACCTTGCATTGCCTCCGGATACTTGTCTTGTTTTCTATATAGTTCTAGGATTTAGGTTCTAGTTTCTTGAATGACTTGACAATTGTTGGTTGGTGAGCTTGGTTCTGAAGTGCAATCAAGGAAGACAAGAAAAGTGAGGTAATTCTAAACACTTGAGTGAATTTCGATTATTACTAATCTTGTTTCTTTGAGTTTGTTTGTCTGTTAACATGGCTGGAAAAGGAGAAGAGACTAGCAAAGAAGGAGCTATGGCTGAAAGCTTGGCTAGGCTTAATGAGACTTTGGCAGCAATGCTTGGTCGAATGGAGATGATGGATACTAGATTGCAAGAGAATGCAGCACGACAAGCACAACAAATTCAGCAAGTGCAACAAGGGCAGCCAGCTGCACATCCAAATCCCATAATGCGAGCTAGAAGAGTGCTTAGGAGAGAAGGGCAAGGAATTCTTGAAGCCCTAGAAGCAGCTGAAAGGGTAGAAGATGAAGATGAAGGTGGAAATCAACCTACCTGATACAAACCAGATATGGCAGCTTTGTGCCATTGAAGAAAAGCAATCTTACATCATCCAAATAGATTTAAATGGAGTTCAAAAGCTCTTTTATGAGGCTGAAATACACTTGGGGCGTGCTACACTTCATATGGAGCAGATTTGGTGCAATTCAAGCAATATGGGCTTTGTGGAGCTTGATACAGCTTATAGGCCAAAGCTACACAAAGGGAAGCCTAAAGTGAAGATCAAAGTATGGAAATCACGTCCAAACACATGGGCATTGATACAAACCAGATATGGCAGCTTTGTGCCATTGAAGAAAAGCAATCTTACATCATCCAAATAGATTTAAAAGGAGTTCAAAAGCTCTTTTATGAGGCTGAAATACACTTGGGGCGTGCTACACTTCATATGGAGCAGATTTGGTGCAATTCAAGCAATATGGGCTTTGTGGAGCTTGATACAGCTTATAGGCCAAAGCTACACAAAGGGAAGCCTAAAGTGAAGATCAAAGTATGGAAATCACGTCCAAACACATGGGCATGCTTTCTTGGGCTTGTTCAGCAAGTTTTTTGGCATGTTTGGCAAGTTTTTAAGGCTGAACATGGCTGCACATGTTGGGCTTGTTTTTCCAATACATTAGGCCTTTTTTTGGACTTAATTAAGGCATGTTTAATATGGGCCCAAGGAAGTTACGAATTTCAGCAAGTGGAAGGCATCTTTTTGTCACATGGGATGTGGTCCCCTCATTCCTTAGTTAGTTAGGATATTATTTTATTTTCCATATCTTTTAGGATTTGATATTATTTAGTCTTTCCAAATCTATTTTGGATTTGTTTTATTAGATTTGGATAGGATTTAGATTACTTATCTGATTTAGATTCAGATTTACTTTATGTTTTCCTTAGTGGATTAGGATTACTTTATATTTTCCTTAGTGGATTAGGATTACTTTATATTTTTCCTTATGCAATTAGGAATGTTTTCCATTTTCCTTATGCAATTAGGAATGTTTTCCTTATGCAATTAGGAATTTTGTAACCCTTATTTAAGGGCACTATTAGGTAGAATTCGATAAACAACAATTAATAAAAATTTTTGAATTCTTCTACAAGTTATTCTTGTGAATTTTCGTGTGAGAGAGATTAGAGTGGATTCTTTAATTCTTTCTTTGCATCAAGAATTAGGTTTACTTATCAACAAGAGTTGTGGCGTTTTCCTTCTTCTTACCAACTAAATCCTTCAATCATAGTGAGTTCGCGTCTCTTTATAGGCGTTGGGTTCCTTAGGAGGTGATTATCAAGTTTCAATGAGTTTTCTACCATTGTTATACGTTGGGTTTGCTGCCATCGTTGCTAAGGGTCCGCGTCACTACCACTGATGGTGACCTTACTTCCATCAAGATGAAGATTCCTTCCTTTGAAGGGAAGAACAATGCAGAAGAGTTCATAGAATGGGAGAGGAAAGTTGAGCAGATTTTCGAATGCCATAACTACACCGAAGAGAAGAAATCAGTTTTGGCAGCCGTAGATTTCAAAGGGTATGTTACCTTTTGGTGGGATCAATTGAAAGCTAATAGAAGAGGGAAAGGTATGAGGCCTATTCCTGAATGGTCAACCTTGAAAGAACTAATGAGGAGCCAATTTGTACCATCTCACTACATTCGGGATTTGTACAATCGACTAGCAAAACTAGTTCAAGGTGGAAGAAGTGTGGAAGAGTACCACAAAGAGATGGAGATGATCATGGCTAGGGCAAATATTGATGAAGATGAAGACAAGAAGATGTCACGATTTCTTGGGGGATTGAATTTGAACATAGCCAATGAATTGGAGATGTATGAATTCAACACAATGGAAGAGTTAGTTCAAAAGGCCATGAAGATAGAGAGAAGATTGAAGAATAAAGCTATTTCGAAAACTGGCTACTCTAAAGCTAGTGGAAAATTTTCAAACTTGAAGGGTTCAAGTTCGAGTGGAGGTTCCTACAAAGGGGATTACAAGGGTTCTTTCCAAAAGAATTCTTCCTACAATCCTAATTTCAAGAAGCCGAATGATGGGGATGCAAAAACAGCCAAGGAAACACCTTCTAGACCTACTCCAAGTAGGGAAATTAAATGCTACTAGTGTTTGGGAAGTGGACACATTGCTTCTCAATGTCCAAATAAGAGGGTGATGATTGCAACCCATGAAGGAGAAATTGAATCAGAATCTAAACATGAAGAAGAAGAGGAGGCCGAATGTGGTGATAGGGCAAAATATGATGAAGAGGCTTGGGAGAATCAAGTCTTGAATGCTGAACATGGAGAGATGCTTGTTACTAGAAGAGCCTTGAATATTCAAGTCAAGGAAGAAGGGTTGGATCAAAGGGAGAATCTTTTCCACTCTAGGTGTTTAGTGAATGGTAAGGTTTGTACACTTATCATTGATGGTGGAAGTTGTACCAATGCTGCTAGTACTACAATGGTGGATAAATTGGGGTTAACTTGTTTTAAACATCCCAATCCTTACAAGTTGTAATGGTTCAATGACGCTGGGGAAGTAAAAGTGTTGAAGCAAGTCAAGGTACCATTATCCATTGGGTGGTATAAAGATGAGGTTTTGTGTGATGTAGTGCCAATGCAAGCTAGACATTTGCTATTAGGAAGACCATGGCAACATGATAGAAGGGCATAACATGATGGCTTTTCTAATAAGTATACCTTTACTTATGAAGGAAAGAAGGTTGTTCTAGCACCATTATCACCTCAGGAGGTGTATGAAGATCAGAAGAGGATGCTAGAGAGGGAGAAAGAAGTTTCGGCCAACATGAGTTATGAAAATTAGAGTGGATTCTTTAATTCTTTCTTTGCATCAAGAATTATGTTTACTTATCATCAAGAGTTGTGGCGTTTGCCTTCTTCTTACCAACTAAATCCTTCAATCATAGTGAGTTCGCATCTATTTATAGGCGTTGGGTTCCTTAGGAGATGATTATCAAGTTTCAAGGAGTTCTCTACCATTGTTATACGTTGGGTTTGCTACCATCGTTGCTAAGGGTCCGCGTCATTTTTCCTGCAATAAAAGGTTAGAACAAAACAAATAAAAGGCCTCACAACACTCCCTCACGTGTTTACACTCAATAGATGGGGTTGGTCACTCGTGTTCCACTCAATATAATGTATTCACTCACGGCTTAGCTCACACCTCTCAAGCTAATTTCTTTTATGTTCTTAGGTGAATCACACTATATGAAACAAATCAAATAGTCTTCCGTGTGTAGTATCCCAAGTCTGAAATTTCGAATGAATCACTAATGCAATTCGAATCAAAACAGTCCCTCAATGGTGAAAATTTCGTGACAAGAAATTATATTGATTCTAACCTATCCAGATTCGACCCTTATCACCTAAATAACAAGGAGAATGAAAAAATTTTTGTTGAAGTGGTTTTGTCCTCTTTTTTTTTTTTTTTTTTTGCTCCCTCTCACTATCTCTCTTGATGGGGCGACCTTAGTTCATACCACACAAAACTTTTACCCAATTAGGTAACAAGAACAAGATCGAATTTAGAGCACTTTGTTTGAAACTCGAAATTGAATCAGAATGAATAATCAAGAACAAGATTTGAATTTAGCACACTTTGTTGAATTTTGAATTCAAATCAGAATGATGAACAAGACCAAGATTCGAATTTAAAACACCTTTTCTTGAATTTCAAATTTTAGGTTTTATAATTTTTTTTGAATTTTCGAATTTGAAAGAAAACGAAAACGATTCAAGGAACAAACAACTTAGATGATCAAGAAACAAAGAAAATGATTCAAGAATCAAGAACAAAGAAACAGAACGAAAATAACAAGAGAAGAAACTAAAACGAATTTGATAGGGATAAAACCTTATCTAGAGCGTAGGCTCTGATACCAAATGATACGAAACCTCCAAGAATAAGCCTGAGAACTCCTTGATGTCGAACCCCCACAGCATTAACTTGAAAACCCCTAGTCGAATTCGGCACAACCTCCAAGGATTAGGTTAGATTTCAGATTACCTTGAATTGATCACAGAACTAAGATTTCGAAACAAACTAGTTCCTAAACCCCAGAATCAAAACACTCCACAAGAAAGTTGATCAAACTACTTGAATGTTTCTAAGCATGCATTCTACTCAAGAACACAAAGATAAAAGCAAATTCGGCTTTTAGGTTAATAATTTGTCAAAAACTAAAACTGATGTCTTACAACCCTAAATGAGATATAAATAGCTAAACCCTAATTAGGGTTATTAAGTAGCATTTGGTTTTCTAATCAAAGTTTAAGAAATAATAAAGTAAACAAAGTTCTAATTTAATACAAAACAAACAGGGCCCTTACTTTTTAAATAAGCATAACTAGTGGGCCTTAATACATATTAATTACAAGCCTCATTCATGAATTTCAACTTGTAGCAAGTTGTAATTGACTTCCTTTGGTCTTGTCTCCAAGCTTGTAATTCCTTACAAACCATAGTTAGCCAAATTCACCAAATCTTGCAAATGGCAAATTAGTGCTTGCTGAATCTTTTTGGCTCGATTGATGATCTCCTCAACTTGTTCCTTACGTCTTAACTCTTGCTCATCCTTGCGATGTGCTGGTTATTCCACAACAATGGTAATTAATTTTGAAAAATAAAATTAAAGAGACATACCTACATTTGAAGGTTCAACCAAAAATTATTGATGAAATTCTTGGCCAAGCTTAACACCAAGGCAGAAGATTGCTTGCTACCTTGATTCCTTATTGTTGCTTGATTGTTGCTTTTAGATTTCCAAAAACTAATCCCTGAATCAATTACTAAGAAAAAGTCTGAATAATTCTTGAGTCCAAAAAAAATTCTCGTTGTCCATGTGTTTAATACCATTATTTATAGGAAAATAAAAAGACCCAATACTATTTTGATAAGGAAATACCAACCGTTCAGGAAAAATCATAAAGCCGAGTAAAACAAGGTTTGGTCAAAAATTGGCAGCACACGTGGGCTGCTGGGCCTGCGAGGATTGCTGTGGGTAGGCACGCGGGTTGCATTGGGCGAGGCAGCAGACATGCGGGCTGGGTGATTTTCACCGCAGGCTTTGCCTGCGACGAATTGGCCTAAGCCAATTCGCCTCGCTTGCCTCGTTGCCAATTTTTTATTTATTTTTATTTTTTATTTATATATATATTTAAAAATAAATAAATAATAAATGAAAAGTAAAATAAATATTATATTAAAATAATTAATAAATAATAAATAAAATAAATAAATAATAAATAAATAAAATAAATAATAAATAATAAGTTAAATAAATCAAAATAAATAATCGATATTAAAATAAATAATATATACCATAAAAATTATTTCGAACGATTTTAAAATCTTTTGACTCGACTGGATCAAAAATTAAGGGCTACAGTTTACCTCCTGCTTGAGCGATCTGAGACTATAGTAAAAGAGAGTGAAAAGCAATGTGATTTTTTATTGGATTTAGAGCCAGACTGGACTCCGTATCCAAGGTTGGTTTGAGTTCTGGGCTCAAAAATAATTTAAATTCTGGACCCGAGGTAAGTTTTAGACTCAAAAATAATTTGAATTCTGGACCCGGGGTGAGTTTTGGACTAAAAAATAATTTAGATTCTAGACCCGAGATGAGTTTTGGACTAAAAAATAATTTGGATTCTGGACCCAAGGTGAGTTTTGGACTAAAAAATAATTTGGGTTCTGGACCCGGGGTGAGTTTTGGACTAAAAAATAATTTGGGTTTTGGACCCGAGGTGAGTTTTGGACTCAAAAATAATTTGGGCTCTGGACTTGAGCTGAGTTCTGAACTCAAAAATAATTTGAATTCTAGACCTGAGGTGAGTTTTGGACTCAAAAATAATTTAGGTTCTGGATCCAGGGTGAGTTTTGGACTCGAAAATAATTTGGGTTCTTGATTCGATGTGAGTTTTGGATTCGAAAATAATTTGGATTCTGGACCCGAGGTGAGTTCTGGACTCAAAAATAATTTAGCTTCTCTGTAAAAAATGATTGTAGTCAGTAGGAGATTAAAATATTTGTAAAAAATTTAGCTATTTTTTACCATACCTATATCCTCTTGCCCCCTACGTGGAAAAATATTTTAAAAGTACAAAAATATTTTTAGACACGCAAATATCTGAATAATTGAATTTACTATTTATTCACTGTTTATTCACTATTTACTCACTATTCACTAATAATGAGATTCACTGTGGGCTCTTTTTTTCTTTTTTCACGGTAATTATTATTTTTCCCTTTTTCCTTTTGTCTTTTTCCTTTGAACTTTGCTTATATAAACGGTTCATTTCTTCAATACTCATGCACACTTACATTCATTCACAAATCATTTATATTTTTTCATAGTTGAAGTAAGCTGCAAGTTGAGCAGAGAGTTGATTAGCAAATGGAGAGGATGCATGCTTCGAGATCAAGGCCACCTCGATCCAATGCTGAGTTCATAGAATTTATTCGACGATATAAAAATGGTACTATAAATCTACTAGCCGGGATGCAGCTTTATCACAGTTCAAGTAAAAAAACTAAGATAATATTGCAACTTAATATTTTAATAGCATATGTATTCATTATTTTTTTTCATTTTTTCATTTTATTATTTTATTTTATTATTAGTTTTTAGTTTTTAATTATTAATTATTAATAGTACTAAAGATTAGGAAATATCAAAAATAAATTAATTAGTGAACTATTATTAAGAACTTAATAAATAAATAAATTAATTAAAATAGAACATAATGGGTAATTTTAGGTTATGAATAAGTTGTATTGGTAGAATGATATACTTACCTTGTGTTGGCTTACCTAATTTCATGTTAGCATGATCGTTGTGTTATCCGGGTCGGAGGGTGTGTCTATAAAGCCCGACAATGGTATGATGATACGAACCAGCCAAGAGGTAAGGATCCATTGGTGCTTCCAAATGGGCCATTGACTAGGAGCGGAGCTAAGAAGTTTGGAGCAGCTATGGGATTGCATATTCAAGATCAAATTTCAAAGGAAATGACTGAAATGGCAATGGAAAAGTGCATAATAGAGCTTGAAGAAGGTACACCAAAGCTGATTATGATGCTTAGTGTGGAAGCTAAAGGCTAGCTAAAGAGGTCCAACTTGCAAGAAATTTCCAACATGCAAGAAAGGTCCATGGGGGTTCATATAAAGCCTTGGGAAGTAATTTAAGGCCCATGGACAGCCCAAATAGTGTGGGCCGTGTTCTTATGTTGAAGGGATTTAATTTGGTTGTTTCCATACTTTATATTTTCCTTAGTGGATTAGGATTTTGTTTCCATACTTTATATTTTCCTTAGTGGATTAGGATTTTGTTTCCATGCTTTATATTTTCCTTAATGGGTTAGGATTTTGAGTTTGTAGCTTTCCTTTTCCCATTAGAATTAGGGTTTCGGATTTATGTGTGCCTTTTAGTATAAATAGGGCCTTATTTTTCTTGTAAGGGGACTTTTTTTGACATATTATTATTAAAGATTTTTGAATTCTTCTACAAGTTCTTCTTATGAATTTTTGTGTGAGAGAGATTAGAGTGGATTCTTTAATTCTTTCTTTGCATCAAGAATTAGGTTTACTTATCAACGAGAGTTGTGGCGTTTTCCTTCTTCTTACCAACTAAATCCTTCAATCATAGTGAGTTTGCGTCTCTTTATAGGCGTTGGGTTCCTTAGGAGGTGATTATCAAGTTTCAAGGAGTTTTCTACCATTGTTATACGTTGGGTTTGCTGCCATCGTTGCTAAGGGTCTGCGTCATTTGGTATCAGAGCCTTGCTGATTATGATGCTTAGTGTGGAAGCTAAAGGCTAGCTAAAGAGGTCCAACGTGCAAGAAATTTCCAACATGCAAGAAAGGTCTATGGGGGTTCATATAAAGCCTTGGGAAGTAATTTAAGGCCCATGGACAGCCCAAATAGTGTGGGCCGTGTTCTTATGTTGAAGGGATTTAATTTGGTTGTTTCCATACTTTATATTTTCCTTAGTGGTTTAGGATTTTGTTTCCATACTTTATATTTTCCTTAGTGGATTAGGATTTTGTTTCCATGCTTTATATTTTCCTTAATGGGTTAGGATTTTGACTTTGTAGCTTTCCTTTTCCCATTAGAATTAGGGTTTCGGATTTATGTGTGCCTTTTAGTATAAATAGGGCCTTATTTTTCTTGTAAGGGGACTTTTTTTGACATATTATTATTAAAGATTTTTGAATTCTTCTACAAGTTCTTCTTATGAATTTTTGTGTGAGAGAGATTAGAGTGGATTCTTTAATTCTTTCTTTGCATCAAGAATTAGGTTTACTTATCAACGAGAGTTGTGGCGTTTTCCTTCTTCTTACCAACTAAATCCTTCAATCATAGTGAGTTTGCGTCTCTTTATAGGCGTTGGGTTCCTTAGGAGGTGATTATCAAGTTTCAAGGAGTTTTCTACCATTGTTATACGTTGGGTTTGCTGCCATCGTTGCTAAGGGTCTGCGTCATTTGGTATCAGAGCCTTGCTACAAGGTAATTTTTATCTACTTTGTCTTTCTAGGGTTTGTTAATTTAGGTCTTTTAAGTTTCTGCGTTTTAGGGTTCTTAGAGAGTCTAGTCAATAATTTTCGAAAAAAAGAGTCATATATCAAAATTCGAAAAGCCTAAAGATTGTTCGAAGAGTAATTCGAAACCTAGGAAAAGGAGTCTGATTGAATTTTGAAACCTAGGCCTTGCATCTGAATTGGATTCAAAACCAAGATTAGGGTTCTTGAAAGAAAGCGAAAGCTAGAGTTTTTGTTCAAGTTTGATTTTGATTTGATTTTGAGTGAATCAAGGGTTGTGAATTAAGTTCAGATTTCGAAAAGTTCTTGGGAGTAAATTAAGTCCCGAATCAAGGGGATAGTGAGAGGAAGCAAGAAAAAAAAAGAGTACAAAACCACCTCAACAAAAATTGTTTGATATTCTTGCTATTTGGGTGCTAAGGATCAGATCTAGGTGGGTTAGAAATAATAAAATTTTTTTGGGTGAAAAATTTCACCTTTTGAGGGGCTTTTGGAATTCGAAAATCAGACCTTAATATTCATGTTATTTGAGTGTTATAAGTGGAAATTAGAGTCTAGAAGCTAGCGTTTTGGGTAGAATTGATTAGGTCCATAAAGCAGCTTGCCAAGTGTGGGTTGTTTTTTATTCATTATATCCAAATTTGTCTTGTTTATTGGCTTCATTGTTTCTGATTTCTTTATCTAGCTTTTAATTCCATTACATTGCTAAGTATCATTTGCTTGTGTCGATAATTGGCTTTATATCGTGTAGTGCAAATTACCTTGCATTGCCTCCGGATACTTGTCTTGTTTTCTATCTAGTTCTAGGATTTAGGTTCTAGTTTCTTGAACGACTTGACAATTGTTGGTTGGTGAGCTTGGTTCTGAAGTGCAATCAAGGAAGACAAGAAAAGTGAGGTAATTCTAAACACTTGAGTGAATTTTGATTATTACTAATCTTGTTTCTTTGAGTTTGTTTGTTTGTTAACATGGCTGGAAAAGGAGAAGAGACTAGCAAGGAAGGAGCTATGGTCGAAAGCTTGGCTAGGCTTAATGAGACTTTGGCAGCAATGCTTGGTCGAATGGAGATGATGGATACTAGATTGCAAGAGAATGCAGCACGGCAAGCACAACAAATGCAACAAGTGCAACAAATTCAGCAAGTGCAACAAGGGCAGCCAGCCGCACATCCAAATCCCATAATGCGAGCTAGAAGAGTGCTTAGGAGAGAAGGGCAAGGAATTCTTGAAGCCCTAGAAGCAGCCAAAAGGGTAGAAGATGAAGATGAAGGTGGAAATCAACCTACCACTGATGGTGACCTTACTTCCATCAAGATGAAGATTCCTTCCTTTGAAGGGAAGAACAATGCAGAAGAGTTCATAGAATGGGAGAGGAAAGTTGAGCAGATTTTCGAATGCCATAACTACACCGAAGAGAAGAAATCAGTTTTGGCAGCCGTAGAGTCCAAAGGGTATGCTACCTTTTGGTGGGATCAATTGAAAGCTAATAGAAGAGGGAAATGTATGAGGCCTATTCCTGAATGGTCAACCTTGAAAGAACTAATGAGAAGCCGATTTGTACTATCTCACTACATTCGGGATTTGTACAATCGACTAGTAAGACTAGTTCAAGGTGGAAGAAGTGTGGAAGAGTACCACAAAGAGATGGAGATGATCATGGCTAGGGCAAATATTGATGAAGATGAAGACAAGAAGATGTCACGATTTCTTGGGGGATTGAATTTGAACATAGCCAATGAATTGGAGATGTATGAATTCAACACAATGGAAGAGTTAGTTCAAAAGGCCATGAAGATAGAGAGAAGATTGAAGAATAAAGCTATTTCGAAAACTGGCTACTCTAAAGCTAGTGGAAAATTTTCAAACTTGAAGGGTTCAAGTTCGAGTGGAGGTTCCTACAAAGGGGATTACAAGGGTTCTTTCCAAAAGAATTCTTCCTACAATCCTAATTTCAAGAAGCCGAATGATGGGGATGCAAAAACAGCCAAGGAAACACCTTCTAGACCTACTCCAAGTAGGGAAATTAAATGCTACTAGTGTTTGGGAAGTGGACACATTGCTTCTCAATATCCGAATAAGAGGGTGATGATTGCAACCCATGAAGGGGAAATTGAATCAGAATCTAAACATGAAGAAGAAGAGGAGGCCGAATGTGGTGATAGGGCAAAATATGATGAAGAGGCTTGGGAGAATCAAGTCTTGAATGCTGAACATGGAGAGATGCTTGTTACTAGAAGAGCCTTGAATATTCAAGTCAAGGAAGAAGGGTTGGATCAAAGGGAGAATCTTTTCCACTCTAGGTGTTTAGTGAATGGTAAGGTTTGTACACTTATCATTGATGGTGGAAGTTGTACCAATGCTGCTAGTACTACAATGGTGGATAAATTGGGGTTAACTTGTTTTAAACATCCCAATCCTTACAAGTTGTAATGGTTCAATGACGCTGGGGAAGTAAAAGTGTTGAAGCAAGTCAAGGTACCATTATCCATTGGGTGGTATAAAGATGAGGTTTTGTGTGATGTAGTGCCAATGCAAGCTGGACATTTGCTATTAGGAAGACCATGGCAGCATGATAGAATGGCACAACATGATGGCTTTTCTAATAAATATACCTTTACTTATGAACGAAAGAAGGTTGTTCTAGCACCATTATCACCTCAAGAGGTGTATGAAGATCAAAAGAGGATGCTAGAGAGGGAGAAAGAAGTTTCGGCCAACATGAACCAAGGGGGTTCAAATTCGGCCAATGATGTTTCTTCAACACCCAAGGGTAATTCTAAGGGTAGGGAGAGAGAAAATAATAAAGTGAGTGAGTGAGTGCAGAAAGGGAAAAGAGGCCGAGAGTCAAAAAAAAAGTAAGCAAACAAATAAATAGCCCATTGGTGAGAGAAAATAAGCAAGGAAAAAAAGCAAAACATACTTTTTATGCAAGAGCAAGAGAGATAGATATAGGGCAGCTTGTACTCATTATTATGTATAAAGAATCGTTACTTGCTGACAGTGAAGAATCTCTTGATTCTTTACCTTCTAGTTTTGTGTCTTTGTTGCAGGATTTTAAGGATGTGTTTCCTGAAGATCTTCCTAGTGGTTTGCCGCCATTAAGAGGGATTGAACATCAAATTGACTTCATACCCGGCTCTAAAATTCCAAACCGGCCAGCATATAGGAGCAATCCTATGGAGACAAAAGAGATGCAAAGACAAGTTAAAGAGCTTTTGGAGAAAGGTTTGGTTCGCGAGAGCCTTAGTCCTTGTGCCGTTCCAGTCTTATTAGTACCCAAGAAAGATGGTTCTTGGAGGATGTGTGTTGATTGTAGGGCTGTGAACAAGATTACTGTGAAGTATAGACATCCCATTCCTAGACTTAATGACATGTTGGACAAATTGCATGGGGCGAAATATTTCACAAAGATTGATCTTATGAGTGGTTATCATCAAATTCACATGAAGCCTGGAGATGAATGGAAGACTGCCTTCAAAATGAAATATGGTTTGTATGAATGGTTAGTTATGCCTTTTGGTTTATCTAATGCGCCTAGTACTTTCATGAGATTAATGAACCATGTTTTGGGAGCTTATTTAGGTAAAACTGAGGAAGAACATGTTAAACATGTTAGGAAAGTGCTTGAAATCCTTAGGGAGCAAAACCTTTATGCTAAGCTTAAGAAGTGTTCTTTTTATCTAGATAGGGTTGTTTTTCTTAGTTTTATTGTAAGTATGCAGGGAATTGAAGTTGATCAAGAGAAGGTGAAAGCTATCCAAGAGTGGCCGAATCCTTCAAGTGTGACAGAAGTGAGGAGTTTTCACGGATTGGCAAGCTTCTATAGGAGATTTGTCCCTAATTTCTCTACATTGGCAGCCCCCTTGACTAGCATAATCAAGAAAGAAGTGGGGTTCGTTTTGGGTAAGGAGCAACAAGAATCATTTGATGCTTTGAAAGAGAAGCTTTCTACTACACCCATTTTAGCTTTACCTAACTTTGATTCTATTTTTGAAATTGAATGTGATGCTTCTGGTGTAGGTATTGGAGCTGTTTTGATGCAAGAGAAGAAGCCCATTGCATACTTTAGTGAAAAGCTTAATGGAGCAAAGCTGAATTATTCAACTTATGACAAGGAGCTATATGCTTTGGTGAGAGCATTGGAAGTATGGGAGCATTATTTGCTGCCCAAGGAATTCGTGATCCATTCGGACCATGAATCATTGAAGCATTTGAGAGGGCAAGGCAAGTTGAATAAAAGACATGCAAAATGGGTTGTGAAGATTGAGAAGTTTCCTTATGTGATCAAATACAAGCAAGGTAAAGACAATGTAGTGGCAGATGCATTTTCAAGGAGGTACGCTTTACTTAATGTTTTGAGTACTAAATTGGTTGGATTTGAGTGTATAAAGGACTTATATGTTGGTGATTCTGATTTCGGCAATGTTTATGATGCTTGTGAGCATGGTGCTTTTAATTATTTCTATAGACATGATGGGTTTTTGTTTAAGGGTTCGAAATTATGCATGCCTAGATGTTCTATGAGAGATTTGTTAATATTAGAATCACATTGTGGGGGTTTGATGGGGCATTTTGGAGTTGATAAGACTTTAGACATGCTGAATGAACACTTTTATTGGCCGAATATGAAAAGGCATGTAATTTGGGTTTGTAAGGCTTGTAGGCAAGTTAAGTCCAAGTCTATGCCTCATGGTTTGTATATGCCATTACCCGTTCCTAGTTCTCCTTGGATGGACATTAGTATGGACTTTGTTTTAGGATTACCAAGGACTAAGAGGGGAAGAGATAGCATATTTGTGGTTGTTGATAGGTTTAGTAAGATGGCACACTTTATCCCATGTCATAAGAGTGATGATGCTAGTTTTGTGGCCGAACTCTTCTTTAGGGAGGTGGTTTGAATTCATGGGATACCAAAATCCATAGTTTCTGATAGAGACACCAAGTTTTTGTCTCACTTTTAGCGTGTGCTTTGGGGAAAGTTAGGTACCAAGTTGTTATTTTCCACCACTTATCATCCTCAAACGGATGGACAAACAAAAGTAGTAAACATAACTTTAGGTACCATGTTGAGAGCTTTAGAGGTAAGAATTTGAGTTCTTGGGAAGATTGTTTGCCATTTATTGAGTTTGCTTATAATCGTGCTATTCATTCTTCTACAAGATATTCACCTTTTGAGCTTGTTTTAACCCACTAACAGTTTTAGATCTTGTTTCTTTACCTTCTCATGAGCTTGTTAGTTTAGATGGTGAGAAGAAAGCTAAATTGGTGAAAGAGATGCATGAGAAAGCAAGGGTGAATATTGAGAAATGGAACAAGAGATATGCTGATTCTAAAAATAGAGGGAGACGTGAGATGAAGTTTCAAGTAGGAGATTGGGTTTGGGTACACTTCTGAAAGGAGAGGTTTCCAAATCAAAGGAAGAATAAGCTTGATGCACGTGGTGATGGTCCATTTCAAGTGTTGGCAAAGATCAATGATAATGCATATAAGATAGACTTGCCTGGTGAGTATGGTGTTAGTACTACTTTTAATGTGTGATTTATCTCCTTATGATGATGCAGATTTGAGGACAAATCTTTTTGAAGAGGGGGAGAATGATACGAACCAGCCATGAGGTAAGGATCCATTGGTGCTTCCAAATGGGCCATTGACTAGGAGCAGAGCTAAGAAGTTTGGAGCAGCTATGGGATTGCATATTCAAGATCAAATTTCAAAGGAAGTGACTGAAATGGCAATGGAAAAGTGCATAATAGAGCTTGAAGAAGGTACACCAAAGTTGATTATGATGCTTAGTGTGGAAGCTAAAGGCTAGCTAAAGAGGTCCAACGTGCAAGAAAGGTCCATGGGGGGTTCATATAAAGCCTTAGGAAGTAATTTAAGGCCCATGGACAGCCCAAATAGTGTGGGGCGTGTTCTTATTTTGAAGAGATTTAGTTTGGTTGTTTCCATACTTTATATTTTCCTTAGTGAATTAGGATTTTGTTTCCATACTTTATATTTTCCTTAGTGGATTAGGATTTTGTTTCCATACTTTATATTTTCCTTAGTGGATTAGGATTTTGTTTCCATACTTTATATTTTCCTTAGTGGATTAGGATTTTGTTTCCATGCTTTATATTTTTCTTAATGGGTTAGGATTTTGACTTTGTAGCTTTCCTTTTCCCATTAGATTAGGGTTTCGGATTTATGTGTGCCTTTTAGTATAAATAGGGCCTTATTTTTCTTGTAAGGGGACTTTTTTTGACATATTATTATTAAAGATTTTTGAATTCTTCTACAAGTTCTTCTTGTGAATTTTTGTGTGAGAGAGATTAGAGTGGATTCTTTAATTCTTTCTTTGCATCAAGAATTAGGTTTTCTTATCAACGAGAGTTGTGGCATTTTCCTTCTTCTTACCAACTAAATCCTTCAATCATAGTGAGTTCGCATCTCTTTATAGGCATTGGGTTCCTTAGGAGGTGATTATCAAGTTTCAAGGAGTTCTCTACCATTGTTATACGTTGGGTTTGCTGCCATCGTTGCTAAGGGTCCGCGTCATATGACGTAGCACCCTCTTGAGTAAAACAGATTGTTCGAGAGTGTAGTTTTGAAAGCTTTATCTTGCAATTACCATCTGAGGAGTGTCCGATAGACAGGAGTATAGTTCAAGCATTGTTGGAGTGGTGGATGGACATGACCCATGCTTTTCACCTACCTGTAGGAGAGATGACCATTGGCCCAGTCGATTATACAGCCATAACTGGTATCCGATACTTGGCCTTCCGGTCCCTCTTACCAACGATATTCTGACACACAAAGAAATTCAACAGTTAATTGGTATGGAACCCTCATTAAAAGAACCCTTCAAGATAAAAATTGAGCCGATTCAGAGTTATTGGATGAGCTATGTGTAGACCCTTAATTTTTGGCCCCAATTTTATACGGGCCTATTTAAAGGATGCCAAAATAAATTTAATCCGACTTTAAATATTTAAACCTAGTTTATAATTTTTAAAAGAAGTTGGTTTGGATTAAAGACGCATAAATTCAATTGTAAAACCCTAAAATCAAGTGGAATTGGCCCAAATTAAAACTTTTTGGTCCATAAGTTAAAAAAGGCCAGAATAATTTGAGTGAGGCCGGCCGGGGAGACATGAGGCAGCCCAGATAGACATGAGGTTGGACTCATGTCGACCTGGGCAAGCTAGGTCGACATGATCATGCTTCATGTCGACCTTGACAGGCTAGGTCGACATGAGCATGCTTCATGTCGACCTTGGCAGCCCAAGGTCGACATGAGCATGCCTCATGTCAACCTGGGCAGCCCAAAGTCGACATGATGTTGGTCTCATGTCGACCTAGGGCAACCAGGTCGACATGAGGTTGGATAAGTTTCCTAATTCAGCTAGAATTCGTTTTAGGGACTGATTTATATTAGGTTAAGGATTCTGAGTGAGGTTCGGCTATAAATATTAACGTTTCAGAATTCAAAAAAAAGAAAACATTAACAAAGGAGAATTAATAGGAACAAGGGTCGGCAATTGAGATTAACAGAGGATTAAACCACAAAGCAAAAGAGACGGCAACAAGGAGAGAAGAACAACATCAGCTTTTTGGAGGACGAAGGAAACCACAAACAGAAATATCAAGACAACCAAAGAAGAAGGCAGATTGCATACTATCTTCACATTGTTCATCCAGAAATCATTTTGGAGGAACTAACAAATGGAGGTTTGATCTTTAATTATAAATTACTCATAATCACAGTAGCTTCGTTTCTTTGATTAATAAAAACATGCATGCAGTAACTTTATCTTTGAACACACAGTACCTTGATCTTTGAATACGCAGTAAATTGATTTTTATTCCAATAACTTTAATCGTTTGCTTTAATTAACATATGGATCAGTTGATATTCGTAACCCCACTTGCATGTTTCATAAAAAACATATAACTATCCAGTAGCCGTCGAGGATTTAAATTAATTGTTAGAATTTATTTTATTTACTTTAACTTCAAGAACCGTAGGTTATTTTATTAAAACTCAAAACCTTAAACTATTTTTATCCAAAAGCCTAAACCATTTCATTATTAAACTCCAAAATATTGATTATTTTTCCAAAACCTCAACTTATTTTTCCAAATCCAAAATTATATTTTTTTTTAGGCGTAAGTCAAATCCAAAAACCCTAACTATCCAAAACCCTAATTCCAAAAACCCTAATTCCAAAACCCTAGTTTTAAAAACCCTAGTTTTAAAAACCCTAAAAATCCTAATTTCAAAACCCTAATTATAAAACTTTTGTTTATAAAACCCTAAGTTCCGAAACCCTAAATTCAATTGATAATTTTTTAAAACCCTAAATTTATATATTTATTGCTTTATTTAATTTTAGATTTGATTATACAGTTTATTATATTTTTTGACGGTTGATTTATTTAATTTCAATACTTGATTTATTTAATTTATCATAGATGGATATTTTCTTTATTATTATAATTATTATTTATTTGTTTTGGTATTAAAAGTGTAAGAGGTATGTTTCCACTTTGTGGGTACCTCATTAGCTAAATATCATTAATTTAAATTGCTTTTATATTTTGAACCAATGTAAAGGACATGTTTCCATCTTCGGATGGGTGTCCATTTATTTGCTTTGTTTGGACATTGCTTTGATTTTAATATAATGATGTTTTATTTTAATTATTGCATGTAATATGGATAATATTATTATACTTAAGAATTTTATAATATTAAGACCTGCAAAGGAGGCCGGTTCCAATGAACCGGGCATTGTGGGGGTGTTGGGCCATTTCTCACCTTCCTCACACACCCAACTTTCCGAACCCATTAGGGGGTTGGGGATTCCTTAGGAATCGAGTCATCCACCCCATTCTTTTTCCCAGCCTGTTCGGATGGCGACTCCATTTTCTCCGGACCTAGGTCCATATTCTCTAAGGCCCCAAGCTAAACAGGGCCGAAGTCGCAAGAACCATTCCACCGGGAGTGGGGGCAAAAATCCCCGCTCACACTATGATGGACGGGTTCGTAGAGAAATAGCCAAACAATATGCTCGGGGTTTTTACTTTATTTTCTTGGGTCAACCATTTTTTGCAACATCAAATATGCCATCCATCTATCAATGTTGAGGGCCTTCCTGATATGAATATGGTACAACTTTACAGCTGGGGCAAAGCTGACCTTGCCTGTCTCTATAATGGACTAGACAGGATTTGCAGGAATAAGAAGTCTTTCATTGGTTTCATGGTTGATGCGGAACCCATGGATCAAATATTACATCTAGAACTCCACATACACATCTAGCATAGAATCTTAGAACTCAAAAACAAATCCTCCCTACCAAACCCACAACTAACCTGTAATTGAGAACTTGGGTGATTGGGATGAAGAAATGAATTGATTAAAACGCCACAAGTGAGACTTGATAAGTTAGAACCAATTCTTCATGCAACAAGAATAAGAAGAAAACCTCTCAAACTTGAAAACACAGAAATTACATTCAACAATTCTGGAAATTCGTAGTCAACCCTATTAAGTTCTTTTTCCCATCCTTATATAGTTGGAAAAGAAGAACTAATGGCTTAAAGTCTAGGTTTACATGTATCTAGTCACAATAGCATTAATTGTTCATCCACCTCAATAATATACTCTAAATTACTGCCCATAATTCTGACAACATTGATGGGCAGATTGTACATTCATTTTGGTGTTGGTTCACATGTGTCTAGTCACACTAGCACTAAACCATGTCAATATTATATTCCAAATTCGTGCTAATGCCCATCACCATACTTATGGGCAGATTCTTCATGCTTGTTGGTGATTTTCTGACTTCCTCTTCATGATCCATCATATTCACTACAAGTTGGTCTCCCTCTTCATTAATCCACCTTTGAATGAAGTGCTGGAACACATGCTGGAATTTCTTTGATTGTGATCTTGTGATTGGTCCACTTGGCATAATGATATCATCAACATATTTGCTGCCATTACATTCATCAAGCTTGCTTATAGTTTCCTCATCACTTTGATTGTGATCTTGTGATTGGTCCACTTGGAATAATGATATCATCAACAAATTGCTGCCTTGTGTAGATTCATTAAGCTTGCTTATAATTTCCTCATCATTCCCTCCTTGCTCAAAAAGATTTGTCCTCAAATCTGAACCTACATCAAAAGAAGAAAGATCACTAACATTGAAAGTTGCAGAAACATTATACTAACCTGGTAGATCGATTTTATAGGCATTGTCATTGATTTGTTCTAAAACTTGGAATGGGCCATCTCCCCTTGCATCCAACTTGGATTTTCTTTGTTTAGGAAATCTTTTCTTTCTCACATGAACCCATACCCAATCACCAGGTTGGAAAATCACATGTTTCCTTCTTCTATTTGGGACTAATAACACCGGAACAACACATGGGCTAAGACTTTCATGCACATGTCCCTTTGCTAGCAACTCCTCCACTTGCCTTTGAAGTTCCTTGGTTTCCTCCGGATTACTTCTATAAGCTGGTCGATTAGGAATTGTTGAGCCCGGAATGAAGTCAATTTGATGCTCAATCCCTCTTAAAGGTGGTAAACCTTTGGGTACATCTTCTGGAAAAACATCTCCAAATTCCTGTAAAAGAGAACTAACACAACTAGGCAAAGGGTTATCAAGTTTAGATGTAGAAATCAAGGTCTCTTTGTACCTAAGTACAATCAGACTTCTTTTCTCACAAAAAGCACTCCTTAACTCCTTTTCTTTTGCATAGAAATACTCTCTTTTATTTTCTCTCCCTTTCTCTTTTTCTCTCACCAATGGGCCATTTTTATCATTCTTTTTCTCACACTTGGCCTCTTGTACTCCATTTTTATTTGTTTTACCCTCACCACCAGAATTCTTTTCAAATGATCTCAAAATATTTACTTGATCTTCATACACTTGTTTAGGTGACAATGGAGCAAGAGTGAAATTTAAACCATTTAGGCTGAAAGAATAATGATTCTTAAAGCCATCATGCAAAGCTTTTCTATCAAACTGCCATGGACGACCAAGAAGGATATGGCTAGCATGCATAGGCACAACATCACAGCAAACTTCATCCTTGTATCTCCCAATTGCAAAAGAAAACAGAACCTGCTTTGTTACCCTCACCTCTCCACTATCATTCAACCATTGCAGCTTGTAAGGACTAGGATGTTTTGTGCATGCTAACCCTAATTTATCCACAAAATCAGTACTAGCAACATTTGCACAACTACCCCCATCAATGATCATGCTGCACACTTTTCCATTCACAATGCAACGAGTATGGAAAATGTTCTCTCTTTGATTACTTTCTTCATCTTTAATTTGCATGTTTAAAGCTCTTCTAATAACCAAAGATTCACCATGGGCAGGATATTCAATAATATGTTCAATTTCTTCTAATGGTGGCATGCTATCATTATCATCATCACTTTCATGTTCACTAGCACTATCAATTTCACCATTATCTTGTATCAACATGATTTTCTTATTTGGACATTGAGAAGCTATATGCCCTACTCCTAAACACCTAAAGCATTTAATGGTACTATGCTTTTGATTAGAGTTAGATGTTTTAGAGTTACCTTTAGGGTCATCTAGAACTTGTTTTTCCTTTCCTTTCCAGGCAGCCTCCTTCCCTTTAGGATTATCATCTTTCTTTGGCCATTTTGAAGTGAAACTAGAGCTGGAATTAGAAAATCCCTTTGCTGCTCCCTTGAGTTTCAGTTGCTTCTCCACTTTCATGGCCATGTGTACCATATCTTCAAGCTCCACATAATGATGTAATTCAATTATGTTAGCTATCTCTCTATTCAGCCCACTCAAAAATCGAGCCATAGTGATTTCTGTATCCTCCTCTATATTAGTTCTACTCATGATCATCTCCATCTCTTTATGATAATCCTCCACTGACATGGATCCTTGAGTTAACCGCTGTAATTTTTGGTGAAGCTCCCTATAGTAGTAAGATGGTACAAATCTCTTTCTCATCACAGTTTTCATTTCAGCCCAAGTAGTGATGGTTCTTTCTCCATTTCTCCTCTTGGAAATCATCAATTGGTCCCACCAAATTAGTGCATAATCTGTGAATTCAACTGCTGCAATTTTAACTTTCTTCATTTCACTATAATTATGACAATCAAACACCAACTCAACTTTTCTTTCCCATTCAAGGTAAGCTTCAGCATCATTTCTCCCCTTGAATGATGGTATCTTCATTTTTATGGAAGATATGTTACTGTCCCTTTGTTGAGGTCTTCTTTGAGCAATTGATTGCTCACTTTCTTCATCATCTTCCCTCTCTATCTCATCATCATTCATCATGTTTCCTCTCCCTCTATTCTGCCCCCTTCGATTAGTATCATTCCGCTGCCTTTGCATTATGCTGTCTACATCACCTCTCATGTTGTTTATGGTCAAATCAAACCTTTCAAATCTCCTTTGCATTGCCTCTAACATGAAGGCTATGTCATTTATGGTCATATCACGTTTTTCACTTCCAGAATTTGACATGGTGTAAGAAGAACCTACAAGAAAATGTTAGTAAAGAAAATTTCCTCACCTCACTCCCTTACGTGTTTCACTCAAGATCAGATTGTCACTCCTCTTGTATTTCACTCAAACCTTGTTCCTTTTTACCTCTCAATTCTTCTTTTATCAAGTTGAATTTCAGAATTGAATCCACTTAAATCAAGTAAAACAAGTTTTGTTTTAAAGACTCTACAAGGAACCTAATGAACAAAATGAATTCTGCAATTCTAGAAGCAATTTAATTTTAGACAACAAGAACTGAAAGTTAACACAATAAGCAAAAGTATTTGTGTTAATCAAACCAAAGTAACTATGATTGAGAATTAGCTACTTAATGCATACAAGAAACAAGAGGTATATGAAAGAATGAAACTAAGAATACAAAGAAAAACAATTCTGGATCCTAAAAAAAAAAAAACAGAATTCAAATCACTCCAATGAGTAATCTGAATATGCAACCTAAATCTATTCCCAATGCAAGAAAGGCTCTAAATATCAGATTTTAAATGCTAAATGGATGCATAATGAGGAGCTGATGTAATTTGATCAAATATAATAAGGTAGCAAGCTGTTAATGGTATAAATATGCAAAAAATCTCAAACACTTGTGAAGAAAAATTCTGGACAGAAACAGGTACGATTTTTTTTTCTTTTATGTTGAGGAAGTTGAATCTGATTCTCTTTTCTTTTTTTTTTTTGTTTTTCTTTTGATCTTTTCCTCTTTTTTTTCTTTTGAACTTTCAGTAAACAAGGATAGAAATTGAAAAATTAAACAAAAGTTCACAGATTTGAAGAATAAGAACAAGGTGCAACAAGAACAGAAAATGAAGAAATATAGAAACTGAATCTGATTCGTTTTTTTTTTCTTTGGATAATTAAAACATAAAAGATACCTAGAGATTTATCTTCAAGCCAAAGCTCTGATACCAAATGATGCGGAACCCATGGATCAAATATTACATCTAGAACTCCACATACACATCTAGCATAGAATCTTAGAACTCAAAAACAAATCCTCCCTACCAAACCCACAACTAACCTGTAATTGAGAACTTGGGTGATTGGGATGAAGAAATGAATTGATTAAAATGCCACAAGTGAGACTTGATAAGTTAGAACCAATTCTTCATGCAACAAGAATAAGAAGAAAACCTCTCAAACTTGAAAACACAGAAATTACATTCAACAATTCTGGAAATTCGTAGTCAACCCTATTAAGTTCTTTTTCCCATCCTTATATAGTTGGAAAAGAAGAACTAATGGCTTAAAGTCTAGGTTTACATGTATCTAGTCACAATAGCATTAATTGTTCATCCACCTCAATAATATACTCTAAATTACTGCCCATAATTCTGACAACATTGATGGGCAGATTGTACATTCATTTTGGTGTTGGTTCACATGTGTCTAGTCACACTAGCACTAAACCATGTCAATATTATATTCCAAATTCGTGCTAATGCCCATCACCATACTTATGGGCAGATTCTTCATGCTTGTTGGTGATTTTCTGACTTCCTCTTCATGATCCATCATATTCACTACAAGTTGGTCTCCCTCTTCATTAATCCACCTTTGAATGAAGTGCTGGAACACATGCTGGAATTTCTTTGATTGTGATCTTGTGATTGGTCCACTTGGCATAATGATATCATCAACATATTTGCTGCCATTACATTCATCAAGCTTGCTTATAGTTTCCTCATCACTTTGATTGTGATCTTGTGATTGGTCCACTTGGAATAATGATATCATCAACAAATTTCTGCCTTGTGTAGATTCATTAAGCTTGCTTATAATTTCCTCATCATTCCCTCCTTGCTCAAAAAGATTTGTCCTCAAATCTGAACCTACATCAAAAGAAGAAAGATCACTAACATTGAAAGTTGCAGAAACATTATACTAACCTGGTAGATCGATTTTATAGGCATTGTCATTGATTTGTTCTAAAACTTGGAATGGGCCATCTCCCCTTGCATCCAACTTGGATTTTCTTTGTTTAGGAAATCTTTTCTTTCTCACATGAACCCATACCCAATCACCAGGTTGGAAAATCACATGTTTCCTTCTTCTATTTGGGACTAATAACACCGGAACAACACATGGGCTAAGACTTTCATGCACATGTCCCTTTGCTAGCAACTCCTCCACTTGCCTTTGAAGTTCCTTGGTTTCCTCCGGATTACTTCTATAAGCTGGTCGATTAGGAATTGTTGAGCCCGGAATGAAGTCAATTTGATGCTCAATCCCTCTTAAAGGTGGTAAACCTTTGGGTACATCTTCTGGAAAAACATCTCCAAATTCCTGTAAAAGAGAACTAACACAACTAGGCAAAGGGTTATCAAGTTTAGATGTAGAAATCAAGGTCTCTTTGTACCTAAGTACAATCAGACTTCTTTTCTCACAAAAAGCACTCCTTAACTCCTTTTCTTTTGCATAGAAATACTCTCTTTTATTTTCTCTCCCTTTCTCTTTTTCTCTCACCAATGGGCCATTTTTATCATTCTTTTTCTCACACTTGGCCTCTTGTACTCCATTTTTATTTGTTTTACCCTCACCACCAGAATTCTTTTCAAATGATCTCAAAATATTTACTTGATCTTCATACACTTGTTTAGGTGACAATGGAGCAAGAGTGAAATTTAAACCATTTAGGCTGAAAGAATAATGATTCTTAAAGCCATCATGCAAAGCTTTTCTATCAAACTGCCATGGACGACCAAGAAGGATATGGCTAGCATGCATAGGCACAACATCACAGCAAACTTCATCCTTGTATCTCCCAATTGCAAAAGAAAACAGAACCTGCTTTGTTACCCTCACCTCTCCACTATCATTCAACCATTGCAGCTTGTAAGGACTAGGATGTTTTGTGCATGCTAACCCTAATTTATCCACAAAATCAGTACTAGCAACATTTGCACAACTACCCCCATCAATGATCATGCTGCACACTTTTCCATTCACAATGCAACGAGTATGGAAAATGTTCTCTCTTTGATTACTTTCTTCATCTTTAATTTGCATGTTTAAAGCTCTTCTAATAACCAAAGATTCACCATGGGCAGGATATTCAATAATATGTTCAATTTCTTCTAATGGTGGCATGCTATCATTATCATCATCACTTTCATGTTCACTAGCACTATCAATTTCACCATTATCTTGTATCAACATGATTTTCTTATTTGGACATTGAGAAGCTATATGCCCTACTCCTAAACACCTAAAGCATTTAATGGTACTATGCTTTTGATTAGAGTTAGATGTTTTAGAGTTACCTTTAGGGTCATCTAGAACTTGTTTTTCCTTTCCTTTCCAGGCAGCCTCCTTCCCTTTAGGATTATCATCTTTCTTTGGCCATTTTGAAGTGAAACTAGAGCTGGAATTAGAAAATCCCTTTGCTGCTCCCTTGAGTTTCAGTTGCTTCTCCACTTTCATGGCCATGTGTACCATATCTTCAAGCTCCACATAATGATGTAATTCAATTATGTTAGCTATCTCTCTATTCAGCCCACTCAAAAATCGAGCCATAGTGATTTCTGTATCCTCCTCTATATTAGTTCTACTCATGATCATCTCCATCTCTTTATGATAATCCTCCACTGACATGGATCCTTGAGTTAACCGCTGTAATTTTTGGTGAAGCTCCCTATAGTAGTAAGATGGTACAAATCTCTTTCTCATCACAGTTTTCATTTCAGCCCAAGTAGTGATGGTTCTTTCTCCATTTCTCCTCTTGGAAATCATCAATTGGTCCCACCAAATTAGTGCATAATCTGTGAATTCAACTGCTGCAATTTTAACTTTCTTCATTTCACTATAATTATGACAATCAAACACCAACTCAACTTTTCTTTCCCATTCAAGGTAAGCTTCAGCATCATTTCTCCCCTTGAATGATGGTATCTTCATTTTTATGGAAGATATGTTACTGTCCCTTTGTTGAGGTCTTCTTTGAGCAATTGATTGCTCACTTTCTTCATCATCTTCCCTCTCTATCTCATCATCATTCATCATGTTTCCTCTCCCTCTATTCTGCCCCCTTCGATTAGTATCATTCCGCTGCCTTTGCATTATGCTGTCTACATCACCTCTCATGTTGTTTATGGTCAAATCAAACCTTTCAAATCTCCTTTGCATTGCCTCTAACATGAAGGCTATGTCATTTATGGTCATATCACGTTTTTCACTTCCAGAATTTGACATGGTGTAAGAAGAACCTACAAGAAAATGTTAGTAAAGAAAATTTCCTCACCTCACTCCCTTACGTGTTTCACTCAAGATCAGATTGTCACTCCTCTTGTATTTCACTCAAACCTTGTTCCTTTTTACCTCTCAATTCTTCTTTTATCAAGTTGAATTTCAGAATTGAATCCACTTAAATCAAGTAAAACAAGTTTTGTTTTAAAGACTCTACAAGGAACCTAATGAACAAAATGAATTCTGCAATTCTAGAAGCAATTTAATTTTAGACAACAAGAACTGAAAGTTAACACAATAAGCAAAAGTATTTGTGTTAATCAAACCAAAGTAACTATGATTGAGAATTAGCTACTTAATGCATACAAGAAACAAGAGGTATATGAAAGAATGAAACTAAGAATACAAAGAAAAACAATTCTGGATCCTAAAAAAAAAAAACAGAATTCAAATCACTCCAATGAGTAATCTGAATATGCAACCTAAATCTATTCCCAATGCAAGAAAGGCTCTAAATATCAGATTTTAAATGCTAAATGGATGCATAATGAGGAGCTGATGTAATTTGATCAAATATAATAAGGTAGCAAGCTGTTAATGGTATAAATATGCAAAAAATCTCAAACACTTGTGAAGAAAAATTCTGGACAGAAACAGGTACGATTTTTTTTTCTTTTATGTTGAGGAAGTTGAATCTGATTCTCTTTTCTTTTTTTTTTTGTTTTTCTTTTGATCTTTTCCTCTTTTTTTTCTTTTGAACTTTCAGTAAACAAGGATAGAAATTGAAAAATTAAATAAAAGTTCACAGATTTGAAGAATAAGAACAAGGTGCAACAAGAACAGAAAATGAAGAAATATAGAAACTGAATCTGATTCGTTTTTTTTTTCTTTGGATAATTAAAACATAAAAGATACCTAGAGATTTATCTTCAAGCCAAAGCTCTGATACCAAATGATGCGGAACCCATGGATCAAATATTACATCTAGAACTCCACATACACATCTAGCATAGAATCTTAGAACTCAAAAACAAATCCTCCCTACCAAACCCACAACTAACCTGTAATTGAGAACTTGGGTGATTGGGATGAAGAAATGAATTGATTAAAACGCCACAAGTGAGACTTGATAAGTTAGAACCAATTCTTCATGCAACAAGAATAAGAAGAAAACCTCTCAAACTTGAAAACACAGAAATTACATTCAACAATTCTGGAAATTCGTAGTCAACCCTATTAAGTTCTTTTTCCCATCCTTATATAGTTGGAAAAGAAGAACTAATGGCTTAAAGTCTAGGTTTACATGTATCTAGTCACAATAGCATTAATTGTTCATCCACCTCAATAATATACTCTAAATTACTGCCCATAATTCTGACAACATTGATGGGCAGATTGTACATTCATTTTGGTGTTGGTTCACATGTGTCTAGTCACACTAGCACTAAACCATGTCAATATTATATTCCAAATTCGTGCTAATGCCCATCACCATACTTATGGGCAGATTCTTCATGCTTGTTGGTGATTTTCTGACTTCCTCTTCATGATCCATCATATTCACTACAAGTTGGTCTCCCTCTTCATTAATCCACCTTTGAATGAAATGCTGGAACACATGCTGGAATTTCTTTGATTGTGATCTTGTGATTGGTCCACTTGGCATAATGATATCATCAACATATTTGCTGCCATTACATTCATCAAGCTTGCTTATAGTTTCCTCATCACTTTGATTTTGATCTTGTGATTGGTCCACTTGGAATAATGATATCATCAACAAATTGCTGCCTTGTGTAGATTCATTAAGCTTGCTTATAATTTCCTCATCAATGGTGGTTGTCGAGGTACTCTTCTTTCACCATTGTCAATTCCATTCTTACACTTGTATGAATTTGATTTTCATTGTTGTTGCAGGTATGGGTATATGAGCATAATATTGTGAGGGTGCCTGGCATTTCCCGAGAGAGAGTCGGGTACCCGATGTTGAATTTTAAGTTATCAGATCGTGTAGCAGTTCCTGGCTTTCACCATGTGCACACCATGGCTCTCTTGAGTTGCTTAACCTGGGGCCAGGTAAAATAATATTAGTATACTTTAAAATTTATGTAAAAAGCTCACTTACCTTCTATCATCTTGTAGGTCAATTTGGCTTGGTGGAACACAGAAGAGCGGATGAACTGGACTTCTTCCATGAATACCGCACTACCTTTTCAGCATACCTACCGAGTCATTATTGGTCCTATGTCTAGTGGTTGGTTTCTCGGGGATAGGGTGTACGAGTGGTTCCTTGGTCCCAAGCGATGGAGGATCCCAATGAATTACCCGGAGCATACTTTAAATATCGCATTAATGCCGAAGAATGCGTGGTGGTTAGCTCAGCACGGTTATGATGTTAAAACCTTTCTCTATCCACTGGGTGCATCATATATCCAATTTATTCGAGTAGGGCTCTTGAACTTTGACATATCTCCTATTGACATCCAGGAAATTCCCAAGGAAGAGGAGGATAGTGATGAAGAGGAGTATCATGCAGAGGGAGGAGAGCCCATCCCTCATCCCGGGGCTAGCACCTCTCAAGTAAACTTTTACCATTTTGCCATTGCAATTACTCCTTTTTCAACTTGTTTTGACTGTTTTAATGATTATTGTAGGCTACTGGCTCATTTGGTCATGAGGTTACCCTCCTCTGCTGCTCCTCCATTTACTCTTTCATATCAACCGGAGATGCCATCTCATCTGCAAGGCGTTGATATGAGTTACCTATTAGGTTATCTTGTTCCTTGATGATTTATGCTATATGTATGCATGATTATGTATGCTCTTACCCTTTCTCTTTCTAACTCGCAGCGGATGTGATGTGAGCCTGCCTTGCTGGGATTTAATTCCTAAGGAAGCTCAAACTACGGATCGTCTCCAAAACATAAGAACACCAACCAGCACCTTCAACCCAACACCAACTTGTGATGTAAAACTGAAGCTATATGGTTGGAAACCAAAGATTCAAGACCCAATCCCAACTTGTGAAGGAAAACCTTGAATATAAGTTAAGACCTAGCAAACTTAGTTATTTTTGCAAGGAATTCGTGCAAGTTCTAACCAGAACTCAAAAGAAGGCTAAAAACCTCTCAAAGCTCTCAAAAATGGAGAGAAAACTCAGAATATTCATTAAGTTCAAAGTCTGCCATTACATATGTTTTTAAAGACTTAAAGAAAGCATAAAACAAGTGAAACGATGGAAAAATACAAATATAATGATGTGGTTACATAAAACAAATTGGGCAGCCATATAGCTTGTGATGAGGAAATTATAAGCAAGCTTAATGAATCTACACAAGGCAGCAATTTGTTGATGATATCATTATTCCAAGTGGACCAATCACAAGATCACAATCAAAGTGATGAGGAAACTATAAGCAAGCTTGATGAATGTAATGGCAGCAAATATGTTGATGATATCATTATGCCAAGTGGACCAATCACAAGATCACAATCAAAGAAATTCCAGCATGTGTTCCAGCACTTCATTCAAAGGTGGATTAATGAAGAGGGAGACCAACTTGTAGTGAATATGATGGATCATGAAGAGGAAGTCAGAAAATCACCAACAAGCATGAAGAATCTGCCCATAAGTATGGTGATGGGCATTAGCACGAATTTGGAATATAATATTGACATGGTTTAGTGCTAGTGTGACTAGACACATGTGAACCAACACCAAAATGCATGTGGAATCTGCCCATCAATGTTGTCATAATTATGGGCAGTAATTTAGAGTATATTATTGAGGTGGATGAACAATTAATGCTATTGTGACTAGATACATGTAAACCTAGACTTTAAGCCATTAGTTCTTCTTTTCCAACTATATAAGGATGGGAAAAAGAACTTAATAGGGTTGACTACGAATTTCCAGAATTGTTGAATGTAATTTCTGTGTTTTCAAGTTTGAGAGGTTTTCTTCTTATTCTTGTTGCATGAAGAATTGGTTCTAACTTATCAAGTCTCACTTGTGGCGTTTTAATCAATTCATTTCTTCATCCCAATCACCCAAGTTCTCAATTACAGGTTAGTTGTGGGTTTGGTAGGGAGGATTTGTTTTTGAGTTCTAAGATTCTATGCTAGATGTGTATGTGGAGTTCTAGATGTAATATTTGATCCATGGGTTCCGCATCAGCTTGTCTCCCACTAGCTTTTAAAAGGCATGGGCAGCCATATAGCTTGTCTCCCACTAGCTTTTAAAAGGCATCTTTGACTCCCAATGTGAGTTTCAGCCACTCTTAATATATGGGCATCCAATGGTATGTATTTAGCTCCCAAAGGTATAATGATGGATGCCAATATGTATTCTAACTCCTTTGGGTCAATTGGCCTCTTGGGTAGATTGCAATTTGGACACGTGCAACCAAACAGCTTCTTTGCTCTTATTTTCTTCAAGTCTTAACGTTCCAATTGTATTGAGAACATATAGATGTTTGGAAACTAATCCTTGAAGTTTTCTTACCATTGATCGAGTAACAGGTCCTTGGTGTTGTATGCTAGCAATCAGATCCTCATCATCCTCTCCCTCTTCAAAAGAATTCGTCCTCGAATATTCATCATCTGCATAGTAAGGAGCAAGATCAGAAACATTAAAAGTTGCACTTACACCATACTCACCTGGTAGATTAATCTTGTAGGCATTATCATTAATTCTTTCGAGTACTTCAAATGGTCCATCACTTCTCGGCTGTAATTTTGATTTCCTTTGAGTAGGAAACCTTTCTTTTCGCAAATGAACCCATACCAGATCACCAGGCTGGATCACCATCTTTTTCCTTCCTTTGTTTACTTTGGTTGCTCTATTCTCATTAATCTTCTCCATTTGTTGCTTGGCCCTTTGATGCATTTGCTTCACCAATTCAGCTTTCTTTTTACCATCTAAACTAGTAAGCTCATTAGTAGGAAGAGGCAACAAATCTAATGGAGTAAGTGGATTAAAACCATAGACAAGCTCAAAGGGTGAAAATCCAGTGGATGAATGCATTGATCTATTATATGCAAATTCAATAAATGGTATGCATTCCTCCCATGTCTTCAAATTTTGTTTAATCATGGTACGAAGAAGAGTACCCACAGTCCTATTAACAACTTCCGTCTGCCCATCTATTTGCGGATGGCATGTAGTAGAGAAACAAAGCTTTGTACCTAACTTTCCCCATAGGACTTTCCAAAAATGACTCAAAAATTTTACATCTCGATCACTTACTATGGTCCTAGGAATACCATACAATCTCACTACTTCTCTAAAGAACAAATCAGATATATGGCATGAATCATTAGTTTTATGACATGGAATGAAATGTGCCATTTTAGAAAATCTATCAACCACAACAAATAAACTATCATGACCCATTTTTGTCCTAGGTAGCCCCAAAATAAAGTCCATAGATAAGTCTACCCAAGGTTCACTAGGTACACTTAAAGGCATATACAAACCATGTGGTCTTACTTTGGACTTTGCTTTCATACATGTCACGCATTTAGCACAAAATTTCTCTACATCTTTCCTCATATGTGGCCAATAAAAATGTTCATTCAGAATTTCTAATGTTTTAGCCACCCCAAAATGTCCCATTAAACCTCCCCCATGTGACTCTCTTACAGGCAATCCTCTTATAGAGCTATTTGGAACACAAAGTCGTTTCTCTCTAAATAAGAAACCATCATGCCTATAAAATTTTTCAAAGGTAGCATTTTCACAAGAGGCATATATTTGTGCAAATTCAGAGTCATGCTTATACAATTCTTTCATATGCTCAAATCCTAGAAGTCTAGCATCAAGCATAGAGATTAGGGCATACCTCCTAGATAAGGCATCAACAACAACATTTTCTTTTCCTTGCTTATATTGAATCACATATGGAAACGCTTCAATAAATTCACTCCATTTGGCATGGCGTTTGTTCAGCTTGCTTTGTCCTTTCAAGTATTTTAGTGATTCATGATCACTATGAATAACAAACTCCTTTGGCCAAAAATAATGCTGCCACGTCTCCAACGCCCTAACTAATGCATACATCTCCTTATCATAAGTAGAGTAATTCAAAGGAGCTCCACTTAGCTTCTCACTAAAGTATGCAATTGGTCTTCTTTCCTGCATCAAAACAGCACCTATACCCACTCCGGAAGCATCACATTCAACTTCAAAAGTCTTAGAAAAATCAGGTAATGCAAGTAATGGTGTAGAACATAATTTTTCTTTCAGTAATCTAAATGCATGCTCATGTTCCTCATTCCATCTGAACCCTTCATTTTTCTTCACTATTTCATTCAATGGGGCTGCAATTATGCTAAAATCTCTAATAAACCTCCTATAAAAACTAGCAAGACCATGAAAACTCCTAACATCAGTCACGGATTTTGGTGTAGGCATTCTTTGATGGCTTTTACCTTATCCTCATCAACCTCAATTCCTTTCCCACTCACTACAAATCCTAAGAAAATGACTTTTTTCATGCAGAATGTACATTTCTTTAAATTTACATACAATTTCTCTTTCCTAAGAACTTCAAGCACACATCTTAAATGCATTAAATGATCATTTAAACTTTGACTATACACTAAAATATCATCAAAATACACAACAACAAACTTTCCAAGAAAAGCATGCAAGACATGATTCATTAATCTCATGAAAGTACTAGGTGCATTGCTTAGTCCAAAAGGCATGACTAACCATTCATACAAACCATATTGAGTCTTAAAAGCTATTTTCCATTCATCTCCTAATCTCATTCTTATTTGATGATAACCACTTTTAAGATCAATTTTCGAAAATATACATGCACCATGCAATTCATCAAGCATATCATCAAGTCTAGGGATTGGATGTCTATACTTTACAGTGATTTTGTTGACGGCGCGACAATCCACACACATTCGCATTGATCCATCCTTTTTGGGTACCAAAAGTACTGGTACAGCGCATGGACTCATGCTCTCTCTGACATGACCCTTTGCAAGTAATTCTTCCACCTGTTTTTGTAACTCTTTGGCCTCTTGAGGATTGGTTCTGTATGCTGGCCGATTCGGAATTACAGCTCCAGGAACAAAATCAATTTGATGTTCTATTCCTCTGATAGGTGGTAGTCCGCTAGATACTTCATCGGGAAAGACATCTTCAAATTTCTGCAACAAAGTAAATGCAACACTAGGAATAGGAGGATCAAGGTCAGTTACATTAAGAAAAGCTCCCTTACATAGTAAGAGTAGCATCACATTATTTGAAGAATAGGCTTGCCTCACATCTTTTCCCCTAGCACCTAAACTTACTTTCTTCTCACAACTCTCATTTTTATTGTAGATTTTTTTTCTTTTTCTCATTTTCTTTTTCTTTTTCTTTTTTTATTCTTTGTTTTTCCTCTTGCTCTTTTCTTTCTCTCACTCTCTTTTTAGATTCTTTTTGCATTTTCTCTTCCATGGCAGCTTGTATTCATTTTTGGTCTTCAAAGGCCTCCATCGATGTCAAAGGTGCAAGGGTCAACTTTCGACCTTCAAAATCAAAAGAGTACCTATTTTTGAATCCATCATGTACAACCCTTCTATCATATTGCCATGGCCTCCCAAGCAGAATATGGCTAGCATGCATAGGAACAACATCACATAACACTTCATCCTTATACCTCCCAATGGAAAATGTTAGCAGCACTTGCTTAGTCACCCTAACTTCACCACAATCATTAAACCATTGCAACCTATATGGCTTAGGATGTTTTGTAGTAGGGAAATCAAGTTTTTCCACTAGTAGAGTACTAGCCACATTCACGCAACTTCCACTGTCTATTATCATGCTACAAGCTCTATCTTTAACTAGACACCTAGTATGAAAGATATTCTCTTTTTGTAGCTCATCACCATCATCTGCCTTTACTTGGGTATTTAAAGCATGCATAACAACTAGAACGTTGCCATGTACAACATGCTCTACATCACTATCATCACCCATAGGTTGAATGTCATCACTTGAATCATCATTAACAGCCTCATCATCTTCAGATTCTATCTCTCCACTTGGCCTCATCACCATTGCCCTTTTATTTGGACATTGTGCAGCATAATGTCCCTTGCCTAAGCATCTAAAACATTGGATCTCTCTAGTTCTTCCGCTGGAGTTCATTGGTGCCTTACCCTTATCAATCACAATGGGTTTTCTCCAGCCTTGTTTCCCTCTTTCTTCTCCTTTGAAACAAATTTACTCTCACTAGATTCCCCTTTCTTCCAATTTGGCTTCCATGGAACATTGTTGGTAGAATTCATTCCCATACCCGATCTAGTTGTTTTCTTCTTCTTGAGTTGTTTTTCTACCTTGATTGTCATATTTAACATATCATCAAGCTCCACATAATGATGCAGCTCCACTATGTCGGCAATTTCATCTTTCAGCCCATGTAGGAACCGTGCCATAGTTGCTTCCCTTTCTTCTTCTATATTAGCTCGTATCATAGCCATTTCCATTTCTTAAAAATATTCTTCCACACTTTTATTGCCCTGCACCAGCCCTTGTAATCTTTGATGCAACTCTCTATAGTAGTGTTGTGGAACAAATCGATCTCTCATGACCTGTTTCAACTCATCCCAAGTCTGCACTCCTCTCATGCCATTCCTTCTTCGTTTAGTGAGTAATTGATCCCACCAAACTAATGCATAATCAGTAAACTCTACCATAGCAAGTGTCACCTTCTTTTGCTCACTATAGTTGTGGCAATCAAAGATGAGTTCGGTCTTTCTCTCCCATTCCAAATATGCATCTGGATTTGCTTTGCCTTGGAACGATGGAATTTTCATTTTAATTCCATTAACGTTGCTGTCTACTCTCCCTCTTGCATTTTCCATAGTTTCTTGCCTAATATTTCTGCCACCACCTCTACCACCCATATTACCTCTCATATATCTTGGTCTAATAACATCATCAAGTGCAACAGATTGCTGCCCATCATCATCATCAAGATTATCTTCATCTACATCCTCCAAGTCATTGAAAACTGGCAAATCATTTAGTCCAACGCGCCTACCTCTATTCTGCCCCCTATTTGTGTTTTGCTCCCTATGAAAATTATCTCGTTCATCCCTTCCTAAATTGCTTTGATTTGTAGAGCTTGCTTGCTGCAATTCTTCAATTTGCTTTGAGTGTTTTTTCATCTGTTCTCTAATATCAACAAACAACACATTCATCCTTTGAAATTGAGATTGCAATGCCTTAAGAACATAAGAAGCTTCTGGCTCCTCTTGGGGCTGGTTGCTCTCTCGATCACTATCTCGTTTTGTTGACATACTGATTGCTGCAAAAACAAATGTTAGAAATATTCTCTCACACACTCCCTCACGTGTTTCACTCTAATCTGGTAACACTCAATCTGTGTTTCACTCAAACTTTGGCTTTTACCCTCTAACAATCTCACCACTCTATGCCTTTTTTCACTCACTTCAGCCCCTTCCAAGTTCTAGCAAGAACTTAATATTTCCTCAACTAAATAACTAAATTGCAAGGTTCAAAACACATTCAAGAATGGAACAAGAGTAAAACAATCTGGAAAAAAAAACAGAATATTTGATATTTGAAACCTAAGGACGAAAGACACTGAAATTTTAGACAAACATTACTAAAGGGAAGAATTTGACAAAACTGGATTTAGGACAATATATTGAGACAAAATGGAAGAAGAAAAATGAATTTTTAGGTCTCTTATGAAATGTTTATGTTCTGGACCCAAAAATGGCTAACTAGCAGTAATATATGGACAACCAAACAAACAAATGAATTTTGACATGAAATTTAATATGTAGGCTTAGCTGAATATCTAAAACATGCCTGTAAAATTTGAAAGGATTTGGACATGTTTACATACACGTTCACTTTTGGACACAAAACTAGCTAAATTGGCTGCAATATATGGATAACTAGGCAAATGGAGGGATTTTGACTTAAAATTTGATTTCCAAGCTAAGTTTAGCATCTGAAACAAGCATATAAAATTTGAGAAGATTTGGTTATGTGCAAACCCAACTTCAGTTTCTAACCCACTAGCAAATTTGAGAGATTAGTTGTTGTTTCCTCTTCTTTTTTTTTTTCTTTTTTTTTCTATTCTTTCTTTTTTTTTCTTTTTTTTTTAAAATTAATCCAGCAACAACATTAAGGAAGAAGGACTCAAAGAAACAAGAAAGCATACAGCTTGTAGAAATTAAACTAATGGCAGAAAATGACTCAAAAGAAGACAATATTTTTTTTTGACATAAACAAGAAGGAATGATGCTAAAAACCTGATTTGGAGAGCCTAAGCTCTGATACCAAATTATGTGAGCCTGCCTTGCTGGGATTTAATTCCTAAGGAAGCTCAAACTACGGATCGTCTCCAAAACATAAGAACACCAACCAGCACCTTCAACCCAACACCAACTTGTGATGTAAAACTGAAGCTATATGGCTGGAAACCAAAGATTCAAGACCCAACCCCAACTTGTGAAGGAAAACCTTGAATATAAGTTAAGACCTAGCAAACTTGGTTATTTTTGCAAGGAATTCGTGCAAGTTCTAACCAGAACTCAAAAGAAGGCTAAAAACCTCTCAAAGCTCTCAAAAATGGAGAGAAAACTCAGAATATTCATTAAGTTCAAAGTCTGCCATTACATCTATTTTTAAAGACTTAAAGAAAGCATAAAACAAGTGAAAATGATGGAAAAATACAAATATAATGATGTGGTTACATAAAACAAATTGGGCAGCCATATAGCTTGTCTCCCACTAGCTTTTAAAAGGCATGGGCAGCCATATAGCTTGTCTCCCACTAGCTTTTAAAAGGCATCTTTGACTCCCAATGTGAGTTTCAGCCACTCTTAATATATGGGCATCCAATGGTACATGAATGGTATGTATTTAGCTCCCAAAGGTATAATGATGGATGCCAATATGTATTCTAACTCCTTTGGGTCAATTGGCCTCTTGGGTAGATTGCAATTTGGACACGTGCAACCAAACAGCTTCTTTGCTCTTATTTTCTTCAAGTCTTAACGTTCCAATTGTATTGAGAACATATAGATGTTTGGAAACTAATCCTTGAAGTTTTCTTGCCATTGATCGAGTAACAGGTCCTTGGTGTTGTATGCTAGCAATCAGATCCTCATCAGGATGCTTGAGGAACAAAACAAGAAACTGTAAGAGGAGTTAGCTACTAGTTGCGAACAGGTTTCCCATTTTTAAAAATTGTATCATCAGTCAGAGCAAGACTTTCGAGACTTCCAGTTCCAGGGAATGAGGGATCCTGGTGCTTCATCTTCTAGGAGGCCCCAAATAGATGACCATGAGATTCCTTTGTCTACTTTGGATGAGGACCGCTATAGATCTGAATTCCAGGGTAATAGAGGTTTAGGTGCTCCTTCTTCGGGTGGACTCAGGATAGATGATAAGCCTCCTCATCCAACAACTGATGACTTTTTCAGGGCTTTGTTTGATCATGATCCACCACCTCCTTCTTAGTGTTCCATCATTATTGTATTAACTGAGAAAATATTGTATTAATTATTATTATTATTATTATTATTATTATAATTTGCACTTTTACTGTAACTTTGACTTTTAATTTTTTTGTATTGTTATTATCATTATTATTACTATGGTACAATCATTGGTCCTTCCTCTCATAATTTAGAATTCCACGATAGCACTGATTCACAAAACCAAAAGCAATGCGACAACTCAAAACCATTTCATGGTTAATGATGCGGACCCTTAGAAATGATGGCAGCAAACCCAACGTATAACAATGGTAGAGAACTCCTTGAAACTTGATAATCACCTCCTAAGGAACCCAACGGCTATAAAGAGACGCGAACTCACTATGATTGAAGGATTTCGTTGGTAAGAAGAAGAAAAATGTTACAACTCTCGTTGATAAGTAAACCTAATTCTTGATGCAAAGAAAGAATTAAAGAATCCACTCTAATCTCTCTCACACGAAAATTCACAAGAAGAACTTGTAGAAGAATTTGAAAATTTTTATTAATGGTTGTCGTCTGAAATTCGGCCTAATAGTGCCCTTAAATAAGGGTTACAAAATTCCTAATTGCATATGGAAAACTAAAACATTCCTAATTGCATAAGGAAAACATTCCTAATTGCATAAGGAAAACATAAAGTATGGAAACAAAATCCTAATCCACTAAGGAAAAATATAAAGTATGAAAACAAAATCCTAATCCAATAAGGAAAATATAAAGTATGGAAACAACCAAACTAATCCCTTCAACATAAGAAATGCCCCACACTATTTGGGCTGTCCATGGGCCTTAAATTACTTCCCAAGGATTTATATGAACCCCCATGGACCTTTTTTGCACGTTGGACCTTTCTTTAGCTAGCCTTTAGCTTCCACACTAAGCATCATAATCAGCTTTGGTGTGCCTTCTTCAAGCTCTATCTCCATCTTCTTGAATGATAATTCTTGAAGCTCTTTGGAAATCTCTTCTTGAATATGCAAAGCCATACTAGCTTGATATCTCTTTGCCTTGCTCCTAGTGATTGGTCCACTTGCTAGCTTCAAGGGATTCTTTCTTGCATCATTCTCCCCCTCTTCAAAAAGATTTGTCCTCAAATCTGCATCATCAAAAGGAGAAAGATCACTTACATTGAAAGTAGCACTAACATTATACGTACCTGGTAAGTCGATCTTGTAGGCATTGTCATTAATCTTCTCCAGCACTTGGAATTTGCCATCTCCTCTAGCTTGCAACTTGTTCTTCCTTTGGTTAGGAAACCTCTCTTTTCGAAAATGCACCCAAACCCAATCTCCTACTTGAAACTTCATCTCACGTCTCCCTCTATTTGCAGAATCAGCATATCTCTTGTTCCTTTTCTCAATATTCGCCCTTGCTTTCTCATGCATCTCTTTCACCAATTTAGCTTTCTTCTCACCATCTAAACTAACAAGCTCATGAGAAGGTAAAGAAACAAGATCCAAAACTGTTAGTGGGTTAAAACCATAAACAAGCTCAAAAGGTGAATGTCCTATAGAAGAATGAATAGCACGATTATAAGCAAACTCAATAAATGGCAAACAATCTTCCCAAGAACTCAAATTCTTACCCACTAAAGCTCTCAACATGGTACCTAAAGTTCTGTTTACTACTTTTGTTTGTCCATCCGTTTGAGGATGACAAGTGGTGGAAAATAACAACTTGGTACCTAACTTTCCCCAAAGCACACGCCAAAAGTGAGACAAAAACTTGGTGTCTCTATCAGAAACTATGGATTTTGGTATCCCATGAATTCGAACCACCTCCCTAAAGAAGAGTTCGGCCACTAAACTAGCATCATCACTTTTATGACATGGGATAAAGTGTGCCATCTTACTAAACCTATCAACAATCACAAATATGCTATCTCTTCCCCTCTTAGTCCTTGGTAATCCTAAAACAAAGTCCATACTAATGTCCATCCAAGAAGAACTAGGAATGGGTAATGGCATATACAAACCATGAGGCATAGATTTAGACTTAGCTTGCCTACAAGCTAAATAAGCCTTACAAATCCGAATTACATCCCTTTTCATATTTGGCCAATAAAAGTGTTCATTCAGCATGTCTAAAGTCTTATCAACTCCAAAATGCCCCATCAAACCCACACAATGTGATTCTAATACTAGCAAATCTCTCATAGAGCATCTAGGAATGCATAATTTCGAACCCTTAAACAAAAACCCATCATGTCTATAGAAAGAATTAAAAGCACCATGCTCACAAGCATCATAAACATTGCCGAAATCAGAATCACCAACATATAAGTCCTTTATACATTCAAATCCAAGCAATTTAGTACTCAAAACATTAAGTAAAGCGTACCTCCTTGAAAGTGCATCTGCCACTGCATTGTCTTTACCTTGCTTGTATTTGATCACATAAGAAAACTTTTCAATCTTCACAACCCATTTTGCATGTCTTTTATTCAACTTGCCTTGCCCTCTCAAATGCTTCAATGATTCATGGTCTAAATGGATCACGAATTCCTTGGGCAGCAAATAATGCTCTCATACTTCCAATGCTCTCACCAAAGCATATAGCTCCTTGTCATAAGTTGAATAATTCAGCTTTGCTCCATTAAGCTTTTCACTAAAGTATGCAATGGGCTTTTTCTCTTGCATCAAAACAGCTCCAATACCTACACCAGAAGCATCACATTCAATTTCAAAAGTAGAATCAAAGTTAGGTAAAGCTAAAACGGGTGTAGTAGAAAGCTTCTCTTTCAAAGCATCAAATGCTTCTTGTTGCTCCTTGCCCCAAACGAATCCCACTTCTTTCTTGATTATGCTAGTCAAGGGGGCTGCCAATGTAGAGAAATTAGGGACAAATCTCCTATAGAAGCTTGCCAATCCGTGAAAACTCCTCACTTCTGTCACACTTGAAGGATTCGGCCACTCTTGGATAGCTTTCACCTTCTCTTAATCAACTTCAATTCCCTGCATACTTACAACAAAACCAAGAAAAACAACCCTATTTAGACAAAAAGAACACTTCTTAAGCTTAGCATAAAGGTTTTGCTCCCTAAGGATTTCAAACACTTTCCTAACATGTTCAACATGTTCTTCCTTAGTTTTGCTATAAATCATAATATCATCAAAGTAAACTACCACAAACTTACCTAAATAAGCTCTCAAAACATGGTTCATTAATCTCATAAAAGTACTAGGTGCATTAGATAAACCAAAAGGCATAACTAAGCATTCATACAAACCATATTTCGTTTTGAAGGCAGTCTTCCATTCATCTCCCTACTTCATGCGAATTTGATGATAACCACTCATAAGATCAATCTTTGTGAAATATTTCGCCCCATGCAATTCGTCCAACATGTCATCAAGTCTAGGAATGGGATGTCTATACTTCACAGTAATCTTATTCACAGCCCTACAATCAACACACATCCTCCAAGAACCATCTTTCTTGGGTACTAATAAGACTGGAACGACACAAGGACTAAGGCTCTCGCGAACCAAGCCTTTCTCCAAAAGCTCTTCAACTTGTCTTTGCATCTCTTTTGTCTCCATAGGATTGCTCCTATATGCTGGCCGGTTTGGAATTGTAGAACTGGGTATGAAGTCAATTTGATGTTCAATCCCTCTTAATGGCGGCAAACCACTAGGAAGGTCTTCAAGAAACACATCCTTAAAATCCTGCAACAAAGACACAAAACTAGAAGGTAAAGAATCAAGAGATTCTTCACTATCAGCAAGTAACAATTCTTTATACATAATAGTGAGTACAGGCTGCCCTACATCTATCTCTCTTGCTCTTGCATAAAAAGTATGTTTTACTTTTTCTCCTTGCTTATTTTCTCTCACCAATGGGCCATTTATTTGTTTGCTTACTTTCTTTTGACTCTCGGCCTCTTTTCCCTTTTTGCACTCACTCACTTTATTATTTTCTCTCTCCCTACCCTTAGAATTACCCTTGGGTGTTGAAGAAACATCATTGGCCGAATTTGAACCCCCTTGGTTCATGTTGGCCAAAACTTTTTTCTCCCTCTCTAGCATCCACTTTTGATCTTCATACACCTCTTGAGGTGGTAATGGTGCTAGAACGACCTTCTTTCCTTCATAAGTAAAGGTATACTTATTAGAAAAGCCATCATGTTGTGCCCTTCTATCATGCTGCCATGGTCTTCATAATAGCAAATGTCCAGCTTGCATTGGCACTACATCACACAAAACCTCATCTTTATACCACCCAATGGAGAATGGTACCTTGAATTGCTTCAACACTTTTACTTCCCCAGCGTCATTGAACCATTGCAACTTGTAAGGATTGGGATGTTTAAAACAAGTTAACCCCAATTTATCCACCATTGTAGTACTAGCAGCATTGGTACAACTTCCACCATCAATGATAAGTGTACAAACCTTACATTCACCAAACACCTAGAGTGGAAAAGATTCTCCCTTTGATCCAAGCCTTCTTCCTTGACTTGAATATTCAAGGCTCTTCTAGTAACAAGCATCTCTCCATGTTCAGCATTCAAGACTTGATTCTCCCAAGCCTCTTCATCATATTCGGCCCTATCACCACATTCGGCCTCCTCTTCTTCTTCATGTTCAGATTCTAATTCAATTTCCCCTTCATGGGTAGCAATCATCACCCTCTTATTCGGACATTGAGAAGCAATGTGTCCACTTCCCAAACACTTGTAGCATTTAATTTCCCTACTTGGAGTAGGTCTAGAAGGTGTTTCCTTGGCTTTTTTTGCATCCCCATCATTCGGCTTCTTGAAATTAGGATTGTAGGAAGAATTCTTTTGGAAAGAACCCTTGTAATCCCCTTTGTAGGAACCTCCACTCGAACTTGAACCCTTGAAGTTTGAAAATTTTCCACTAGCTTTAGAGTAGCGAGTTTTTGAAACAGCTTTATTCTTCAATCTTCTCTCTATCTTCATGGCCTTTTGAACTAACTCTTCCATTGTGTTGAATTCATACATCTCCAATTCATTGGCTATGTTCAAATTCAATCCTCCAAGAAATCGTGACATCTTCTTGTCTTCATCTTCATCAATATTTTCCCTAGCCATGATCATCTCCATCTCTTTGTGGTACTCTTCCACACTTCTTCCACCTTGAACTAGTCTTGCTAGTCGATTGTACAAATCCCGAATGTAGTGAGATGGTACAAATCGGCTTCTCATTAGTTCTTTCAAGGTTGACCATTCAGGAATAGGCCTCATACATTTCCCTCTTCTTTTAGCTTTCAATTGATCCCACCAAAAGGTAGCATACCCTTTGAACTCTACGGCTGCCAAAACTGATTTCTTCTCTTCGGTGTAGTTATGGCATTCGAAAATCTTCTCAACGTTTCCTCTCCCATTCTATGAACTCTTCTGCATTGTTCTTCCCTTCAAAGGAAGGAATCTTCATCTTGATGGAAGTAAGGTCACCAAAAGTGGTAGGTTGATTTCCACCTTCATCTTCATCTTCTACCCTTTCGACTGCTTCTAGGGCTTCAAGATTTCCTTGCCCTTCTCTCCTAAGCACTCTTCTAGCTCGCATTATGGGATTTGGAAGTGTGGCTGGCTGCCCTTGTTGCACTTGCTGAATTTGTTGTGCTTGTCGTGCTGCACTCTCTTGCAATCTAGTATCCATCATCTCCATTCAACCAAGCATTGCTGCCAAAGTCTCCTTAAGCCTAGCCAAGCTTTTGGCCATAGCTCCTTCTTTGCTAGTCTCTTCTCCTTTTCCAGCCATGTTAACAAACAAACAAACTCAAAGAAACAAGATTAGTAATAATCGAAATTCACTCAAATGTTTAGAATTACCTCACTTTTCTTGTCTTCCTTGATTGCACTTCAGAACCAAGCTCACCAACCAACAATTATCAAGTCGTTCAAGAAACTAGAACCTAAATCCTAGAACTAGATAGAAAACAAGACAAGTATCCGGAGGCAATGCAAGGTAATTTACACTGCACGATATAAAACCAAGTATCGACACAAGCAAATGATACTTAGCAATGTAATGGAATTAAAAGCTAGATAAAGAAATCATAAACAATGAAGACAATAAACAAGACAAATTTGGATATAATGAATCAAAAACAACCCACACTTGCCAAGCTGCTTTATGGACCTAATCAATTCTACCCAAAATGCTAGCTTCTAGACTCTAATTCCCACCTATAACACTCAAATAACATGAATATTAAGGTCTGATTTTCAAATTCCAAAAGCCCCTCAAAAGGTGAAATTTTTCGCCCAAAAAATTTTATTACTTCTTACCCACCTAGATCTGATCCTTAGCACCCAAATAGCAAGAATATCAAACAATTTTTTATTGAGGTGGTTTTGTACTCTCTTTTTTTTTTGCTTCCTCTCACTATCCCCTTGATTCGGGACTTAATTTATTCCCAAGGACTTTTCGAAATCTGGACTTAATTCGCAACCCCAGATTCACTCAAGACCAAATCGAAATCAAACTTGAACACAAACTCTAGCTTTTGCTTTCTTTCAAGAACCCTAATTCTTGGTTTCGAAATTCTCCAAGAATCCTTTCCTAGGTTTCGTTTTCACCCTAAGAATACCCTCCTTCAATTTGGCCTTGATCAGAATTGATATATGACTCTTTTTCAAAAATTAAAAACTAGACTCTCTAAGAACCCTAAAACGCAGAAATTTAAAAGACCTAAATTAACAAACCCTAGAAAGACAAAGTAGATAAAAATTACCTTGTAGTAAGGCTCTGATACCAAATGACGCGGACCCTTAGCAACGATGGCAGCAAACCCAACGTATAACAATGGTAGAGAACTCCTTGAAACTTGATAATCACCTCCTAAGGAACCCAACGCCTATAAAGAGACGCGAACTCACTATGATTGAAGGATTTAGTTGGTAAGAAGAAGGAAAACACCACAACTCTTGTTGATAAGTAAACCTAATTCTTGATGCAAAGAAAGAATTAAAGAATTCACTCTAATCTCTCTCACACGAAAATTCACAAGAAGAACTTGTAGAAGAATTCAAAATTTTTTATTAATGGTTGTCGTCTGAAATTCGGCCTAATAGTGCCCTTAAATAAGGGTTACAAAATTCCTAATTGCATATGGAAAACTAAAACATTCCTAATTGCATAAGGAAAACATTCCTAATTGCATAAGGAAAATATAAAGTATGGAAACAAAATCCTAATCCACTAAGGAAAATATAAAGTATGGAAACAAAATCCTAATCCAATAAGGAAAATATAAAGTATGGAAACAGCCAAACTAATCCCTTCAACATAAGAAATGCCCCACACTATTTGGGCTGTCCATGGGCCTTAAATTACTTCCCAAGGATTTATATGAACCCCCATGGACCTTTCTTGCACGTTGGACATTTCTTTAGCTAGCCTTTAGCTTCCACACTAAGCATCATAATCAGCTTTGGTGTGCCTTCTTCAAGCTCTATCTCCATCTTCTTGAATGATAATTCTTGAAGTTCTTTGGAAATCTCTTCTTGAATATGCAAAGCCATACTAGCTTGATATCTCTTTGCCTTGCTCCTAGTGATTAGTCCACTTGCTAGCTTCAAGGGATCCTTTCTTGCATCAGTTGATTTCCTATCCTTACGCGTCTTGGTCTCAAGCCATTCCTTGTAAACTTTGGTATAGCCAATCACCCTATATAAATCCTCTTTCCTTGCTATGACCCCATACAGAAGCCAGGAAATTTTCCATGAATTTTCAATTTCAGCATCAAAATTCCTTTTAACAATCTTAATTTTCCTTTAATTTTCAACAATGATAGAACTCAATTTGAAGAAAATAAAAGGTTTATTTAAAAATATGAAAGCCATTCATTGGGAACAAATATCTTGGTCTAAAATCAATATTTTGAAGTGTTTTCAGAATATTAAATTGGACCATTCTTTTTTACATGCCATGGTTTCCTTTTGGAATGTGAATTCTAGGACATTTAAAATAAATGACTTTGAGATATGTCCCATGATTGAAGAGTTTAAGGTCATCCTTAGATATCCAAGTAATCAACCAATGGCATTACCTATATTGATTTCCAAAAATCAACAAAAGATGCAAATGTTGTTTCAACTTTCAAAGCCCAAACTTCTACAGTTGACGAGAGGTGAGAAAATTCTGATTGGTCCCTTAATTGGCTTTTGCATTTCTCATTTGGCTCCTATCAAGGCATGGGGACATATGCTTTGTCTATGCTTGCTTGGCCAATTCTTACTTATTTCTTCCGATGGCAATATCAATCCAAGAGTATTGGATATCATGGACTAAATGGAAGGAGGCTTCTCGCCGATACCCGTGATCTCAGCTGAGACTTTAGTTGGACTGGACCAACTTAAATCAGGATTGTCAAGGAGATTGGCCAGGAGTCCATTGCTGCTTTAGGTAATTACCTAAACTGCCTTTTTAGGTTTTCAATTTAGGCCCTTTTTTATATCGATTCTAATTCTTACCTAGACCACCCTTACGAGTTTTTAGAACTAGCGAACCGCCTTAATTTTTGCTTAGGTCGTCCTTGTGGATTTTTGACCTAACGGGCCTCTTTTTTTTTTCTTTACTTGTGCTTACAGATTTGGCTTCAGGAGCATCTCTACTTGCTCAACACTCCATCTATGGATTTTGCCAGATATCTGCCGCGACATCATTTTGCAAGGAAACTACTCCACCTTGCTTCTTCATATGCCAACTGGGTTGACTGGATCCACTCACACGCTGTAGTCAACATTTTTTGGTTAGTACTTTGGTGGAAGATTTCTCGTATCACCATTCGGACATATTTGATGTATGTTCCTCTCGCTACTCTTCGTCGAGGTACTTGCTATGATCCTCGCTGGCTTGACCGTCAGTATGGAGTTGAGCCTCGAGGTTTTGAGTTTACTCCTGATTTGGACATGCCTTGTCTGACTGAAGCCTACTTGGATTGACTTAAGCAAAGCTGGCCTAAACGCTACACTTATAGTCTGCCATAGATTTTACATTTGTCAATTTCTTTAGAAAGAATTTTGTTAGGATGAAAAAATAATGAAAGTAAAAATAAGATATGTTTCTTTTCCTTTCATAATTTATCATCACCTTTCACTATTGTGTTTATTTGTTTTATCCATATCTGGTCAAATACTTAAAATAGTGCACATTGAACAATTTTAATATTAATTCTATTTTATTAAATTGGGGAAAAACCAAACATAAAGCCAACAAACACAAGATCACTCTTGTTGCCAACTATCCCTTTCAGATTTTCTAATTGACGATTTTCTCTCGCTTAGCCCTAATTGTTGCCTAGCCAGCCCTTTTGGGTTTTTGAAACTAGCGGGCTGCTTTAACTTTTGCTTAGGCTGCTCTTGTGGGTTTTCAACCTAGCGAGCTCATTTTTTTAATTCTTTTCTTTTTTTATACATAAAACCTCTTCAACCTATGAATGATTGCTGGCTCACTAAACTTGTTCCCGTCCATGTCTGATAACTTGACTGCACCCTTGTTCATGACTTGTTTCATAACATATGGTCCTTCCCAAGTACGCCTAAATTTCCCTCTTGGATAAGATACATTAGATTTACATTGCTTCAACACTAAGTCGGCAACTCTGAGCTTTCTTATCTTAACCCTTCTATCATAGGCTCGAGCTATCTTCCTTTGATACAATTGATGATGATACAGTGCTTTTAACCTCCTCTTTTCTAGTAAAGCTAACTGTGTGTACCTGCTTATTACCCACTCCATCTCAAGCAGTTTAGCTTCCAAGACCACTCTCAATGACTTGATCTCAATTTCAATTGGCAACACTGCCTTCATCCTGTAAACCAAAGAGAATAGTGTCATTCCAATCTGCGTTCGCACACTTATTCTAAATCCCCAAAAAGTAAAAGGAAGCATCTCTAACCAATCCCTGTACATCTTGGTCATCTTCAACAAGATTTGTTTAATTGTCTTATTTGTTGCTTCTACAACACCATTAGCCTTTGGTCCATAAGGGGAGGATTGGTGATGATGGATTTGGTACTTCAAGAATAAGTCCTTAACTACACCTTGAAAATGTACCCCATTGTCTGATATCACACTGTGTGGGACCCCATACCTACAAATGAGATTCTTTTCAATAAATCTAGCCATTTACCTTGCCCCTAGTTTGACGCGGAACCCTATGGCAATGAAGGCCTCAAACCCCAACGCACGCTTCGATATAGGAATCCAAGAACAAGGATAAACCACCCTCTATAGCACCCAATGCTTAGCGAAGCAAGAACACTAATGACGGAAGGATTTAGAAGGACGGATCAAAAGAACGCCACAATCGAAATTGATAAGTTAGTCTGATTCGTGATGCAATCAATGAAAGAAGCAAAATCTCTCACTCTCTCAAAGATGGCCGAAATTTGCATAAAAAGCAATCTGAATATAATTTTGTCAAAAGTTTCTCTTACAAGAAAATAAGGCCCTATTTATAGAAAAACAAATTAAAATTCGTAACTATCCTAACCCTAGTGAAAAAAGGAAAATTACAAAGTCAAAATCCTTGTCAAATAAGGAAAATATCATCCTAACCAACTAAGGAAAGAAGGATCCTTGTCAAATAAGGAAAATATCATCCTAACCAACTAAGGAAAGAAGGGAACCACATCCCATGTACATGGGTGTGAACACAGTCCATGTGCATGAAAGAACAGGCTGCCCATGTGACAAAAGTGGTCCCAAAAACCTAATTTCGTCCAAGGCCCATGTGCTTGCATGTGGGCTGCCTTCCTTACTCCTTTCTTGCTCCTCTAGCCCATTTTTAAAGCCTTATCTTCCATATAAACATTCAGCATCACAATCAGCCTTTGTTGGTCTTCCAGCTCCATACTGCACTTGTTTATTGCTAATTCAGTCACCTCCCTTATAACAAAGTCTTGAACATGCAATCCAAGAGTGACGCCATACTTCCTTGCTTTATTCCTTGTCAATGGTCCTTGTTGTAGCACCAAAGGATCCTTGCCATGCTGGTTTACATCATTCTCCCCTTCTTTAAAAAGATTTGTCCTCAAATCTGCATCATCATAAGGAGATAAATCAGTCACATTAAAAGTAGCACTAACACCATACTCACCAGGCAAGTCGATCTTGTATGCATTGTCATTAATTTTCTCCAATACTTGGAATGGACCATCACCACGTGCATCAAGCTTACTCTTCCTTTGATTTGGAAACCTCTCCTTTTCGGAAGTGTACCCAAACCCAATCGCCAGGAGCAAATGCCATTTTCTTTCGTCCCTTATTCGCCCTATCAGCATATGACTTGTTCTTTTTCTCTATATTTGCTCGAACCTTTTCATGCAAAGACTTTACCAAATCAGCCTTCTTCTCACCATCCAAACTAGCAAGCTCATGTAAAGGCAAAGGAACAAGATCAAGTATAGTTAGTGGATTAAAACCATAAACAATCTCAAATGGCGAATAACCTGTAGAAGAATGAATTGAACGATTATAAGCAAATTCAATGAAAGGTAAACAATCTTCCCAAGTGACCAAATTCTTCCCCACTAAAGCTCTCAACAACGTACCAAGTGTACAATTCACTACTTCAGTTTGCCCATCTGTTTGTGGATGACAAGTAGTAGAAAACAAAAGCTTAGTTCCTAATCTACTCCATAACACATGCCAAAAATGGGACAAAAACATAGTATCTCTATCAGAAACAATTGTCCGAGGCACCCCATGTAAACGAACAACATCTCTAAAGAACAAATCAGCCACAACTTTGGCATCATCAGCTTTGTGACATGGAATAAAATGTGCCATCTTACTAAACCTATCAACAACCACAAAAATGCTATCTCTACCTTTCCTAGTCCTAGGCAAACCAAGCACAAAATCCATACTAATATCAACCCAAGGTGAACTAGGTACAGGTAATGGCATATAAAGACCATGAGGCATAGACTTAGATTTCACCTGTCTACATGCAATACAAGCAGAACATAATCTCCCAACATCTTTACGCATAGACGGCCAATAAAAATGCTCAAATAGAATATCATAAGTCTTAGACACACCAAAATGCCCCCATCAAACCACCACAATGAGATTCCAAAACAAGCAAATTACGCATGGAACATCTAGGCACACATAGTTTACTTCCCTTAAACAAATAACCATCCTGCCTAAAAAATGAATTAAAAGCTCCTTGTTCACATGCGACATAAACATTGCCAAAATCAATATCACCAATATATATGTCCTTAATATACTCAAAACCAAGCAATTTAGAACTCAAAACAGACAGCAATGTATATCTCCTAGACAACGCATCAGCAACAACATTATCCTTACCTTGCTTATACTTAATGACATAAGGAAATTTCTCAATTTGTTCAATCCACTTACCATGTCTTTTGTTCAACTTACCTTGGCCCTTCAAATGCTTGAGGGATTCATGGTCAGTGTGAATAATGAACTCCTTTGGCAGCAAATAATGCTCCCACACATTCAATGCCCTTACCAAAGCATGCAACTCCTTGTCATAGGTAGAATAATTCAGTTGCGCACCATTGAGCTTCTCACTAAAATATGCTATTGGCTTCTTTTCTTGCATCAAAACAGCCCCAATACCTATACCTGAAGCATCACATTCAATCTCAAAAATAGAATCAAAGTTAGGTAAAGCTAAAATAGGCGCAGTAGTGAGTTTTTCTTTCAAACTTTCAAATGATCATTGTTGTTGTTCACCCCATTGAAATCCAACTTCCTTCTTGACAATACTTGTGAGTGGTGTGGCGATGGTAGAAAAATCCTTCACGAATCTCCTATAAAAACTCGCCAGCCCATGGAAGCTCCTCACTTCCGTCACACTCTTAGGAACAGGCCATTCCCTTATAGCTTTCACTTTCTCTTCATCAACTTCCAATCCCTTCGCACTAACAACAAAACCAAGAAAAACAAGCATATCCATGCAAAATGTGCACTTCTTAAGCTTTGCATATAAGTTCTCTTTTCTCAAAGCTTCTAAAACCAACCTAACATGTTCTATATGCTCTTCCTCAGTCTTACTATAGATCAAAATATCATTAAAATAAACAACTACAAATCTGCCCAAATAAGCCCTCAAAACATGGTTCATCAACCTCATAAAAGTACTAGGTGCATTAGACAACCCAAAAGGCATTACCAACCACTCATACAACAAATATTTTGTTTTAAAAGCTATTTTCCATTCAGCCTCAGGTTTCATACGAATTTGATGATATCCACTCATAAGATCAATTTTAGTAAAATACCTTGCACCATGTAATTCGTCCAACATGTCATCAAGACGCGGTATAGGATGCCGATACTTCACGGTGTTCTTATTTACAGCCCTACAATCAACACACATTCTCCACGTGCCATCTTTCTTTGGAACCAACAAAACAGGAACGGCACACGGACTTAAACTCTCTCGAATCAACCCTTTCTCCAACAACTCTACCACTTGTCTCTGCATCTCCTTGGTCTCCATCGGATTACTTCGATATGTTGGTCTATTTGGAATGGTAGAACCAGGTATGAAGTCAATTTGATGTTTGATTCCTCTTAATGGTGGTAAACCACTAGGCAACTCCTCCGGAAACACATCTTGGAAATCCTACAATAAAGACACAAAACTAGAAGGCAAATGTTCAAGTGAAACATCAATGTTAGCAAACAAAGTTTCCTTGTATCTAATGAGTAACACAGGCTGCCCAACATTTAATTCTCTCGCTCTTGCATAAAAAGTTTGTTTTGCCTTCCCTTCTTTCTTGTTTTCTCTCACCAATGGGCCATTAATTTGATTAGTTTCTTTTCTGGCCTCTTTTCCCATTTTCTTCTCACTTTCACTCACCTTATCATGTTCTCTCGCACTCCCCTTGTTTTTGGAAGAAACAGCCCCAACCACTACTTTGGCCGAATCTTGCTTTGCTTTCTCAAGCATCTTTCGATGATCTTCATAAACCTCCAATGGTGATAATGGAACAAGAGTAACCAGCTTTCCCTCATAGGTAAACGTGTACCTATTTGAATGCCCATCATGCTGTGCTTTCCTATCAAATTGCCAAGGTCTTCCCAATAACATATGGCCTGCTTGCAAGGAACTACATCACAAAACACTTCATCTTTATACCAGCCTATAGAGAATGGTATTCTCACTTGTTTAGTAACCTTCACCTCTCCACTATCATTAAACCATTGTAGTCTATATGGATTGGGATGTTTTAAACAAGTCAATTTCAGCTTCTCCACCATGGTCTCACTTGCGGCATTAGTACAACTACCGCTGTCAATGATGAGCATACAAACCTTACTGATATGGAACCTCCAAGAATAAGCCTGAGAACCCCTTGATTTCGAACCCCCACAGCATTAACTTGAAAACCCCTAGTCGAATTCGGTACAACCCCCAAGGATTAGGTTAGATTTCAGATTACCTTGAATTGATCAAAGATCCAAGATTTCGAAACAAGTCAGTTCCCAAATCCCAGATTCGAAACACTCCACAAGAAAGTTGATCAAACTACTTGAATGTTTCTGAAGCATGTATTCAAGCAAGAACACAAAGATAAAAGCAATTCGGCTTTAGGTTAATTAATTCGTTCAAAACTTCAAAACTGATCTCTTACAACCCTAAATGAGATATAAATAGCTAAACCCTAATTAGGGTTATTAAGTAGCGTTTGGTTTTCTAATCAAAATATAAGAAATAATAAAGTAATCAAAGTCCTAATTTAATACCAAACAAACAGGGCCCTTACTTTTTAAATGAGCATAACTAGTGGGCCTTAATACAAGCCTCATTCGAGAATTACAACTTGTAGCAAGTTGTAATTGACTTCCTTTGGTCTTGTCTCCAAGCTTGTAATTCCTTGCAAACCATAGTTAGCCAAATTCACCAAATCTTGCAAATGGCAAATTAGTGCTTGCTGAATCTTTTTGGCTCGCGATCTAGTTATAGGACCTTGTGGCAGAATAATTGGATTGATGATCTCCTCAACTTGGTCCTCACGTCCTAGGCCTTGCTCATCCTTGCGGTGTGCTGGTTGTTCCACAACATTTCCCCTCTCCTCAAAAGGATTCGTCCTCGAATCAAAAGCATCACCTACATCAAAAGGACTTAAATCAGCAACATTAAACGAAGCACTCACATTATACTCACCTGGCAAATCCACTTTATACGCATTATCATTAATCCTTTCAAGTATTTGAAAAGGACCATCTCCTCGTGGATTTAACTTAGACTTCCGTTGCTGTGGGAACCTTTCTTTGCGAAAATGTACCCAAACCCAATCACCAGGCTGAAAAAGCATTGGCTTTCTTCCTTTATTCACTCTAGAAGCTACTTTGGCATTTTGCTTTTCAATCCTTTCCTTAACCTGCTTATGTAACTTCCTCATGAAATCTGCCTTTGAACTAGCATCAACACTCACAAAATCGTTAGATGGCAATGGCAAAATATCTAAAGGAGTAAGCGGATTAAAACCATAAACAATTTCAAATGGAGAACAGTTAGTAGTGCTATGAACAGCCCTATTGTAAGCAAACTCCACAAATGGTAAACAATCCTCCCACATCCTAATATTCTTTTCTATTACTGCCCTAAGCAAAGTAATCAATGTTCGATTCACACCAAGGACCTGTTACTCGATCAATGGCAAGAAAACTTCAAGGATTAGTTTCCAAACATCTATATGTTCTCAATACAATTGGAACGTTAAGACTTGAAGAAAATAAGAGCAAAGAAGCTGTTTGGTTGCATGTATCCAAATTGCAATCTACCCAAGAGGCCAATTGACCCAAAGGAGTTAGAATACATATTGGCATCCATCATTATACCTTTGGGAGCTAAATACATACCATTCACGTTCCATTGGATGTCCATATATTAAGAGTGGCTGAAATTCACATTGGGAGTCAAAGATGCCTTTTAAAAGCTAGTGGGAGACAAGCTATATGGCTGCCCATGCCTTTTAAAAGCTAGTGGGAGACAAGCTATATGGCTGCCCAATTTGTTTTATGTAACCACATTATTATATTTGTATTTTTCCATCATTTCACTTGTTTTATGCTTTCTTTAAGTCTTTAAAAACAGATGTAATGGCAGATTTTGAACTTAATGAATATTCTGAGTTTTCTCTCCATTTTTGAGAGGTTTGAGAGGTTTTTAGCCTTCTTTTGAGTTCTGGTTAGAACTTGCACGAATTCCTTGCAAAAATAACCAAGTTTGCTAGGTCTTAACTTATATTCAAGGTTTTTCCTTCACAAGTTGGGGTTGGGTCTTGAATCTTTGGTTTCCAGCCATATAGTTTCAGTTTTACATCACAAGTTGGTGTTGGGTTGAAGGTGCTGGTTGGTGTTCTTATGTTTTGGAGACGATCCGTAGCTTGAGCTTCCTTAGGAATTCAATCCCAGCAAGGCAGGCTCACATCATTTGGTATCAGAGCTTAGGCTCTCCAAATCAGGTTTTTAGCATCATTCCTTCTTGTTTATGTCAAAAAAAATATATATATATTGTCTTCCTTGGAGTCATTTTCTGCCATTAGTTTAATTTCTACAAGCTGTATGCCTTCTTGTTTCTTTGAGTCCTTCTACCTTAATGTTGTTGCTGGATTAAATTAAAAAAGAAAAAAAAAGTAAATTCGTGGCCCTTGGATTAGAAATTAAAGATTTTTAAGCAATGGGTCCAGATGGATTCTCACAGGCTTCCAATTTTTTTCACAGGGGGGTGTGAAAATTTCTGCCTTCCAAAGTGAATGTATGTAAACATGTCCAAATCCTTTCAAATTTTACAGGCATGTTTTAGATATTCAGCTAAGCCTACATATTAAATTTCATGTCAAAATTCGTTCGTTTGCTTGGTTGTCCATATATTACCGCTAGTTAGCCATTTTTGGGTCCATAATATAAACGTTTCATAAGAGGCCTAAAAATTCATTTTTCTTCTTCCATTTTGTCTCAATATATTGTCCTAAATCCAGTTTTGTCAAAATTCTTCCCTTTGGTAATGTTTGTCTAAAATTTTAGTGTCTTTCGTCCTTAGGTTTCAAATATCAGATATTCTGTTTTTTTCCAGCTTGTGTTACTCTTGTTCCATTCTTGAATGTGTTTTTGATACGGAACCTCCAAGAATAAGCCTGAGAACCCCTTGATTTCGAACCCCCACAGCATTAACTTGAAAACCCCTAGTCGAATTCGGTACAACCCCCAAGGATTAGGTTAGATTTCAGATTACCTTGAATTGATCAAAGATCCAAGATTTCGAAACAAGTCAGTTCCAAAGTCCTAGATTCGAAACACTCCACAAGAAAGTTGATCAAACTACTTGAATGTTTCTGAAGCATGTATTCAAGCAAGAACACAAAGATAAAAGCAATTCGGCTTTAGGTTAATTAATTCGTTCAAAACTTCAAAACTGATCTCTTACAACCCTAAATGAGATATAAATAGCTAAACCCTAATTAGGGTTATTAAGTAGCGTTTGGTTTTCTAATCAAAATATAAGAAATAATAAAGTAATCAAAGTCCTAATTTAATACCAAACAAACAGGGCCCTTACTTTTTAAATGAGCATAACTAGTGGGCCTTAATACAAGCCTCATTCGTGAATTACAACTTGTAGCAAGTTGTAATTGACTTCCTTTGGTCTTGTCTCCAAGCTTGTAATTCCTTGCAAACCATAGTTAGCCAAATTCACCAAATCTTGCAAATGGCAAATTAGTGCTTGCTGAATCTTTTTGGCTCGCGATCTAGTTATAGGACCTTGTGGAAGAATAATTGGATTGATGATCTCCTCAACTTGGTCCTCACGTCCTAGGCCTTGCTCATCCTTGCGGTGTGCTGGTTGTTCCACAACATTTCCCCTCTCCTCAAAAGGATTCGTCCTCGAATCAAAAGCATCACCTACATCAAAAGGACTTAAATCAGCAACATTAAATGAAGCACTCACATTATACTCACCTGGCAAATCCACTTTATACGCATTATCATTAATCCTTTCAAGTATTTGAAAAGGACCATCTCCTCGTGGATTTAACTTAGACTTCCGTTGCTGTGGGAACCTTTCTTTGCGAAAATGTACCCAAACCCAATCACCAGGCTGAAAAAGCATTGGCTTTCTTCCTTTATTCACTCTAGAAGCTACTTTGGCATTTTGCTTTTCAATCCTTTCCTTAACCTGCTTATGTAACTTCCTCATGAAATCTGCCTTTGAACTAGCATCAACACTCACAAAATCGTTAGATGGCAATGGCAAAATATCTAAAGGAGTAAGCGGATTAAAACCATAAACAATTTCAAATGGAGAACAGTTAGTAGTGCTATGAACAGCCCTATTGTAAGCAAACTCCACAAATGGTAAACAATCCTCCCACATCCTAATATTCTTTTCTATTACTGCCCTAAGCAAAGTAATCAATGTTCGATTCACAACTTCAGTTTGACCATCGGTTTGAGGATGGCAAGTAGTAGAAAACAGCAACTTAGTTCCCAACTTTCCCCACAAAACACGCCAAAAATGACTCAAAAACTTAACATCTCGATCACTAACAATGCTTTTGGGTATGCCATGCAAACGCACAACCTCTTTAAAGAACAAATCAGTAATCAATTTTGCATCATCAGTTTTATGACATGGTATAAAATGAGCCATTTTACTAAATCTATCAACCACAACAAATATACTATCATGACCTCTCCTAGTTTTAGGCAAACCAAGCACAAAATCCATAGACAAATCAGTCCAAGGTCCATTAGGAACAGGTAATGGCGTGTACAAACCATGCATTTCAACCTAGACTTAGCTTCTCTACATGTTATGCAATGCTCACAAACTTTATGCACATCATGTTTCATACCAGGCCAATAAAAATGTTCTATCAACACATCATAGGTCTTACTTACCCCAAAATGACCCATCAAGCCTCCTCCATGGGCTTCCTTAACTAACAACTCTCTCATGGAACACTTAGGAATACACAATCTACTTTTCTTGAACAAAAAACCATCAAACAAATGAAAGTTTTTCAAAACAGCCACATCACCACACGAATTATATATGTCACCAAAATCCACATCACTAACATATAATCCCTTAATATGCTCAAAACCCAACAATCTAGCACTAAGAGAATTAAGTAAAACATACCTTCGCGACAACGCATCAGCCACTACATTCTCCTTACCTCGCTTGTATTTAATCACATATGGGAATGTTTCTATGAACTCCACCCATTTGGCATGCCTACGATTCAGCTTATCTTGACCCTTCAAATGCTTTAAACTCTCATGGTCAGTATGTATCACAAACTCTTTTGACCACAAATAATGCTGCCATGTATCCAAAGCTCGAAACAATGCACATAACTCCTTATCATATGTCGGATACTTCAAAGCCACTCCACTTAGTTTTTCACTAAAGTACATCAATGGCCTTTGATCCTGTATCAAAACAGCTCCAATTCCTATGCCACTTGCATCACATTCAATCTCAAAATTCTTATCAAAATTAGGCAAAGCAAGCAAGGGTGCATTACACAATTTATCCTTAAGTTCATTAAATGAATGTTCTTGTGCATCTCCCCAAACAAATCTGACATTTTTCTTAACTAACTCATTCAAAGGTGCAGCTATAGTACTGAAATTTCTAATGAATCTCCTATAAAAACCAGCAAGTCCATGAAAACTCCTCACCTCACTAGCATTCTTAGGTTTCGGCCAGTCCCTAATAGCCTTTACCTTTTCCTCATCAACCTCAATACCTTGACTAGACACCACAAAACCAAGAAAATGAACCTTATCCATGCAAAAACTACACTTCTTAAGGTTAGCATATAACTTCTCACGCCTAAGAATGTCTAACACAAGACGCACATGCATGACATGATCATCCAAACACTTAGAGTAAACAAGAATATCATCAAAGTAAACAACAACAAATTTACCCAAGTGCTCATGCAACACATGATTCATCAAACGCATGAATGTGCTAGGTGCATTAGTAAGACCAAATGGCATAACCAACTACTCATACAGCCCATATTTAGTCTTAAATGTTGTTTTCCACTCATCACCCACACTCATTCTAATTTGATAATAACCAGATTTCAAATCAATTTTGGTGAATAAACAAGAACCATGTAACTCATCAAGCATATCATCTAGTCTAGGAATAGGATGACGATACTTTACAGTGATTTTATTGATGGCTCTGCAATCCACGCACATCCTCCATGTCCCATCCTTCTTTGGCACAAGAATAACAGGAACTGAACAAGGACTCAAGCTTTCCCTCACATATCCCTTAGCTAGCAATTCCTCCACTTGCTTTTGTATCTCCTTTGTCTCAAAAGGATTAGCTCGATACGCTGGCCTATTGGGAATGGAAGCTCCAGGAATGAAATCAATTTGATGCTCTATGCCTCTGATTGGCGGCAATTCATCAGGCATTTCTTCGGGAAACAAATCTGCATATTCCTGCAAAAGATCAACAAACACACTAGGCAAAGATTGGTTAGAAACAGTAGTATCTAAATGAGCCTCTTTGCACAAAAGCACAAACATAGGCTGTTTGGTGTAAAAAGCATGTTTAACCTCACTTGTACTAGCTAACAAACTCACATTCTTCTCTCCTCTATTTTTCTCAAACTGAATTAGTTTTGATTTTTCTTTTCTCTCTTTCTTTTCATTTGCAATCTGATTTTTTTCACTCATTTTTTTTGTCACTCATTTTTTTGTCACTCTCTCTTTCTTTCTTTTCAAATTCAAGTCTCATTCTTTCCATTTTACATTGGTCTTCATACACTTCTTTTGGAGAAAGTGGTGTCAGAATTGTCTTTCGTCCATCCTTAGTGAATGAATACCGATTGAGATATCCATCATGCTTAGCTCGCCTATCATACTGCCATGGACGTCCAAGTAGAATCTCTCCAGCATGCATTGGCACCACATCACACAACACCTCATCATGATACTTACCAATGGAAAAAGAAATGATAGATTGTCGATTTACCTTAACCTCTCCACAATCATTCAGCCACTGAAGTTTGTAAGGATGTGGGTGAAGTTTCATAGGCAGCCCCAATCGATCAACCAAAAATGTACTTACCACATTGGTACAGCTTCCACCATCCACAATCATACTACAAGCCTTGCCTTGAACGTGACACCTTGTATGGAACAAGTTGTCTCGTTGTTCTTCATGGTTTTCCTCCTTCAATTGCATATTAAGAACACGCCTAGTAACCAGCAAGTCACCCTTAATTGGTTCTTCAATGCTCCCATCACTACAACTTTCCAATGCTGGCATCTCACCATCATCACTCTCATTGTCGTCTTCCTCTTCATCAGTCACTATCTCACCATTTCTCATGGTCATAACTCTCTTGTTTGGACATTCTTTGCTGATATGTCCCACACCTTGGCACTTCCAACACTTAATATCTCGATTTCGCAGCTTAGGCTCTTCAACTTTGGACTTTGTCTTTAGAACTTGATTCGGTCTTCACTTTCCCACTATCTTGACCAGCCTTGTTTCTTCCCTTGTAATCATGCCTTCCTTCCCTATTCCAAGGAGAAAAAGAATTAGAAACAGGTTTTGAATAATACCTTGATGGTCTTCTTCCTTGGAGTTGTTTTTCCACCTTGATGGCAATATGCACCATCTCTTCTAACTCCACATATGGCTGCAAATCAACCTGGTCAGCAATATCCGAATTCAAACCAGCCAAGAAACGTGCCATAGTATCCTCTACATCCTCATCTAGGTTAGCTCTAGTCATCAACATCTCCATCTCTTTCAGACATGTTTCCTGCAATAAAAGGTTAGCACAAAACAAATAAAAAGGCCTCATAACACTCCCTCACGTGTTTACACTCAATAGATGAAGGTTGGTCTCTCGTGTTTCACTCAATATATGAAATCACTCACGGTTCAGCTCACACCTCTCAAGCTGATTTCTTTTATGTTCTTAGGTGAATCAAACTTTATGAAACAACTCAAATAGCCTCCGTGTGTAGTATCCCAAAATCTGAAATTTGAATCAAAACAGCCCCTCAAATTTGTCAAAATTTCGTGACAAAATTTTGGTTACTTCTAACCTATCCAGATTCGACCCTTATCACCTAAATAACAAGGAAAACGAAAAAAATTTCTTGAAGCACTTTTGTACTATTTTTTTTTTGCTCCCTCTCACTATCTCAAGATGGGCAGCCCTAATTCACACACCATACAAAACGTTTTTTTTTTCCAATCAGGTAACAAGAACAAGATCAATTTAGAGGACTTCCTTTTGAAACTCGAAATTGGAACAGAATAAATAATCAAGACTTCGTTTAGACCAATTCACCTTTCCTTTTGAAACTTGTTTGAAACACTTTCTTGGAAATTCGAAACAGAATCAAAATGATTAACAAGAATAAGATTCGGATTTAGAACACTTTCGAATCAACAAATTTCGAATCAACAATCAAGAACACAATTTCGAATTTGAAAAAAGCAACCTAAATTCCCAATTCGGAAATCCACAATAGAACAAATCCAATTCGGAATAGATAGAACAAACCAATTCGGAACAAATCAACCAACCCAATTTCAGAATAAGAAAAATAATTTGGACTAAAAAGGCAAACTGAATTCGAAATTGAAATAAGACTCCAAACACAAAACGAAAACTAAATTAGAACCCTAACGGAATTTTTTTTTTGAATTTTTGACTTTGAAAGAAAAATGAAAACGATTCAAGGATCAATAACAAAGAAACAAAACGAAACTAACAAGAGAAGAAACGAAAACGAAAGTAACCCACAATGGAAACAAAAACGCAAATAGCAGGTGAAGAAAACGAAAACGAAAATAAGCCTGAGAACCCCTTGATTTCGAATCCCCACAGCATTAACTTGAAAACCCCTAGTCAAATTCGGTACAACCTCCAAGGATTAGGTTAGATTTCAGATTACCTTGAATTGATCAAAGATCCAAGATTTTGAAAACAAGTCAGTTCCTAAATCCCAGATTCGAAACACTCCACAAGAAAGTTGATCAAACTACTTGAATGTTTCTGAAGCATGTATTCAAGCAAGAACACAAAGATAAAAGCAATTCGGCTTTAGGTTAATAAATTCGTCCAAAACTTCATGATAAGATGGCTGTCCATTTTTACATCAATATTAGGTTTAAATACCCTTTACTAATTCCTAAACCATGAAGAAAAATAATAAAAATAGCCCTAAAAGTGTTTGGGGCAGATTGGGCTTAAAACAGGCCCAAAAACACATTAAAATAACAAGTTCAGCTAATTATTTAACTATAAATAAGCCCAACTAGTGACTTAAGCCAAATATGCTCCAATTTGCATCCTTGATCAGCCATATCGTGCACCTTCAGCTCCTCTTCAACAAAATGTTGCATGTAACCTTGTGACATCTCTATCATTCCCCCTTTGTTGGAGAAAACTCGTCCTAGAGTTTTAAAATGCTGAAGTAGTAAAGAAAAGCAACTTTGTAATTTCACTCCAATTACTTGTGGCATGTCATCAATTTGAAGAACCTGAAATTTTATTTCATAAACATCAAAATCATTGTTAGTCAAAATAAATTCCATGTTTGCAACAGACAGGCAATCATGAATGGTGGGAGTAGAAAGTTTTATTTTTCTTGCTTCTTCTTTTAGTTGTACTTCTAACCCAAGCATATCAATTTCTTCCTTCAATATTTCTTCAAAAGTTTCCAACTTTGGAATGTCTTGTTGAAAAGTAGCAGCTTCTTTTGATTCTAGTGATGAATCTTCACCAATAATCTCTAAAGTATGATCTTCAATATCACCCTGAAAAGAAGTATCACCATAAACAGCCTCGGATGACATTAACAAATCACTACCATCAACAATCTCTTCTGCATAAATTAGTTCTTCTTCATTGCTATCTTCAACCTTCAAATTCTCCCTTTCTTTGTAGTAATCATCAACACTTTTACTTCCTTCCTTGATAGCCTGAAGTCTTTGCATGATACTCCTATAGAAATGTTCAGGTTGCTGCATTTGATTTCTGCCACCTCTTCGTCTCTCATTGCGCTCCAATGTGGCTCTTTCAACACTCTGCAACCTCAAATCTATGCGCTCCAATCTTTCTGTTATGGTATCCATAGCACGGTGTAAACGTGTAAATTCAGCTTGTTGCGCCTCATCTGCATCTCTTCCAGACATGTTTCCTACAATAAAAGGTTAGCACAAAACAAATAAAAAGGCCTCACAACACTCCCTCACGTGTTTACACTCAATAGATGAAGGTTGGTCTCTCGTGTTTCACTCAATATATGAAATCACTCACGGTTCAGCTCACACCTCTCAAGCTGATTTCTTTTATGTTCTTAGGCGCATCACACTTTATGAAACAACTCAAATAGCCTCCGTGTGTAGTATCCTAAAATCTGAAATTTGAATCAAAACAGCCCCTCAAATTTGTCAAAATTTCGTGACAAAATTTTGGTTACTTCTAACCTATCCAGATTCGACCCTTATCACCTAAATAACAAGGAAAACGAAAAAAATTTCTTGAAGCACTTTTGTACTCTTTTTTTTTTGCTCCCTCTCACTATCTCAAGATGGGCAGCCCTAATTCACACACCACACAAAACTTTTTTTTTTTCCAATCAGGTAACAAGAACAAGATCAATTTAGAGGACTTCCTTTTGAAACTCGAAATTGGAACAGAATAAATAATCAAGACTTCCTTTAGACCAATTCAGCTTTCCTTTTGAAACTTGTTTGAAACACTTTCTTGGAAATTCGAAACAGAATCAAAATGATTAACAAGAATAAGATTCAGATTTAGAACACTTTCGAATCAACAAATTTCGAATCAACAATCAAGAACACAATTTCGAATTTGAACAAAGCAACCTAAATTCCCAATTCGGAAATCCACAATAGAACAAATCCAATTCGGAATAGATAGAACAAACCAATTCGGAACAAATCAACCAACCCAATTTCAGAATAAGAAAAACGATTTGGACTAAAAAGGCAAACTGAACTCGAAATTGAAATAAGACTCTAAACACAAAACGAAAACTAAATTAGAACCCTAACGGAATTTTTTTTTTTGAATTTTCGACTTTGAAAGAAAAACAAAAATGATTCAAGGATCAATAACAAAGAAACAAAATGAAACTAACAAGAGAAGAAATGAAAACGAAAGTAACCCACAAAGGAAACAAAAACGCAAATAGCAGGTGAAGAAAACGAAAACAAAAATAACCCACAAAGAAAACAATTTAGAGGAACAAGGAAAACAAGAGAACGAATTGAACAATTGAAACAAAGCAACAAAAAACGCAAATAACAAAAGAAGAAACGAAAATGAATTGATAGGGATAAAACCTGAACTAGAGCGTTGGCTCTGATACCAAATGATACGGAACCTCCAAGAATAAGCCTGAGAACCCCTTGATTTCGAACCCCCACAGCATTAACTTGAAAACCCCTAGTCGAATTCGGTACAACCCCCAAGGATTAGGTTAGATTTCAGATTACCTTGAATTGATCAAAGATCCAAGATTTCGAAACAAGTCAGTTCCAAAGTCCCAGATTCGAAACACTCCACAAGAAAGTTGATCAAACTACTTGAATGTTTCTGAAGCATGTATTCAAGCAAGAACACAAAGATAAAAGCAATTCGGCTTTAGGTTAATTAATTTGTTCAAAACTTCAAAACTGATCTCTTACAACCCTAAATGAGATATAAATAGCTAAACCCTAATTAGGGTTAATAAGTAGCGTTTGGTTTTCTAATCAAAATATAAGAAATAATAAAGTAATCAAAGTCCTAATTTAATACCAAACAAACAGGGCCCTTACTTTTTAAATGAGCATAACTAGTGGGCCTTAATACATAACTAGTGGGCCTTAATACAAGCCTCATTCGTGAATTACAACTTGTAGCAAGTTGTAATTGACTTCCTTTGGTCTTGTCTCCAAGCTTGTAATTCCTTGCAAACCATAGTTAGCCAAATTCACCAAATCTTGCAAATGGCAAATTAGTGCTTGCTGAATCTTTTTGGCTCGCGATCTAGTTATAGGACCTTGTGGCAGAATAATTGGATTGATGATCTCCTCAACTTGGTCCTCACATCCTAGGCCTTGCTCATCCTTGCGGTGTGCTGGTTGTTCCACAACAGTTTTAAACCTTGCAATTTAGTTATTTAGTTGAGGAAATATTAATTTCTTGCTAGAACTTGGAAGGGGCTGAAGTGAGTGGAGAAAGGAATAGAGTGGTGAGACTGTTAGCGGGTAAAAAGCCAAAGTTTGAGTGAAACACAGATTGAGTGTTACCATATTAGAGTGAAACACGTGAGGGAGTGTGTGAGGAAATATTTCTAACATTTGTTTTGCAGCAATCAGTATGTCAACAAAACGAGATAGTGATAGAGAGAGAAACCAACCCCAAGAGGAGCCAGAAGCTTCTTATGTTCTTAAGGCATTGCAATCTCAATTTCAAAGTATGAATGTGTTGTTTGTTGATATTAGAGAACAGATGGAAAAACACTCAAAGCAAATTGAAGAATTGCAGCAAGCAAGCTCTACAAATCAAAGGAATTTAGGAAGGGATGAACGAGATAATTTTCATAGGGAGCAAAACACAAATAGGGGGTGATAGAGACGTCACAAGGCTACATGCAACATTTTGTTGAAGAGGAGCTGAAGGTGCATGATATGGCTGATCAAGGATGCAAATTGGAGCATATTTGGCTCAAGTCACTAGTTGGGCTTATTTATAGTTAAATAATTAGCTGAACTTGTTATTTTAATGTGTATTAAGGCCCACTAGTTATGCTCATTTAAAAAGTAAGGGCCCTGTTTGTTTGGTATTAAATTAGGCCTTTGATTACTTTATTATTTCTTAAAATTTGATTAGAAAGCCAAACGCTACTTAATAACCCTAATTAGGGTTTAGCTATTTATATCTCATTTAGGGTTGTAAGCCATCTTAGTTTTGGAGTTTTGAAGTTTTGAACAAATTAATTAACCTAAAGCCGAATTGCTTTTATCTTTGTGTTCTTGCTTGAATACATGCTTCAGAAACATTCAAGTAGTTTGATCAACTTTCTTGTGGAGTGTTTCGAATCTGGGATTTAGGAACTGACTTGTTTCAAAATCTTGGATCTTTGATCAATTCAAGGTAATCTGAAATCTAACCTAATCCTTGGGGGTTGTACCGAATTCGACTAGGGGTTTTCAAGTTAATGCTGTGGGGGTTCGAAATCAAGGGGTTCTCAGGCTTATTCTTGGAGGTTCCGTATCATTTGGTATCAGAGCCAACGCTCTAGATCAGGTTTTATCCCTTCCAATTCATTTTCATTTCTTCTTTTGTTATTTGCGTTTTTGTTGCTTTGTTTCAATTGTTCAATTCGTTCTCTTGTTTTCCTTGTTCCTCTGAATTGTTTTCTTTGTGGGTTATTTTCGTTTTCGTTTTCTTCACCTGCTATTTGCGTTTTTGTTTCCTTTGTGGGTTACTTTCATTTTTGTTTCTTCTCTTGTTAGTTTCGTTTTGTTCTTTGTTATTGATCCTTGAATCGTTTTCATTTTTCTTTCAAAGTTGAAAATTCAAAAAAAAAAAATTCCGTTAGGGTTCTAATTTAGTTTTCGTTTTGTGTTTAGAGTCTTATTTCAATTTCGAATTCAGTTTGCCTTTTTAGTCCAAATTGTTTTTCTTATTCTGAAATTGGGTTGGTTGATTTGTTCCGAATTGGTTTGTTCTATCTATTTCGAATTGGATTTGTTCTATTGTGGATTTCCGAATTGGGAATTTAGGTTGCTTTGTTCAAATTCAAAATTGTGTTCTTGATTGTTGATTCAAAATTTGTTGATTCGAAAGTGTTCTAAATCCGAATCTTATTCTTATTAATCATTCTGATTCTGTTTCGAATTTCCAAGAAAGTGTTTCAAACAAGTTTCAAAAGGAAAGCTGAATAGGTCTAAAGGTTCTTGATTATTTATTCTGTTCCAATTTCGAGTTTCAAAAGGAAGTCCTCTAAATTGATCTTGTTCTTGTTACCTGATTGGAAAAAAAGTTTTGTGTGGTGTGTGAATTAGGGCTGCCCATCTTGAGATAGTGAGAGGGAGCAAAAAAAAAAAAAAAGAGTACAAAAGTTCTTCAAGAAATTTTTTTTCGTTTTCCTTGTTATTTAGGTGATAAGGGTCGAATCTGGATAGGTTAGAAGTAACCAAAATTTTGTCACGAAATTTTGACAAATTTGAGGGGCTGTTTTGATTCAAATTTCAGATTTTGGGATACTACACACGGAGGCTATTTGAGTTGTTTCATAAAGTGTGATTCACCTAAGAACATAAAAGAAATCAGCTTGAGAGGTGTGAGCTGAACCGTGAGTGATTTCATATATTGAGTGAAACACGAGAGACCAACCTTCATCTATTGAGTGTAAACACGTGAGGGAGTGTTGTGAGGCCTTTCTTATTTGTTTTGTGCTAACCTTTTATTACAGGAAACATGTCTGGAAGAGATGCAGGTGTTCAGATTGATCCAGCTCGATTGCGTGAGGCGCAACAAGCTGAATTTACACGTTTACACCGTGCTATGGATACCATAACAGAAAGATTGGAGCGCATGGATTTGAGGTTGCAGAGTGTTGAAAGAGTCACATTGGAGCGCAATGAGAGGCGAAGAGGTGGCAGAAATCAAATGCAGCAACCTGAACATTTCTATAGGAGTATCATGCAGAGACTTCAGGCTATCAAGGAAGGAAGTAAAAGTGTTGATGATTACTACAAAGAAAGGGAGAATTTGAAGGTTGAAGATAGCAATGAAGAAAAACTAATTTATGCAGAAGAGATTGTTGATGGTAGTGATTTGTTAATGTCATCCGAGGCTGTTTATGGTGATACTTCTTTTCAGGGTGATATTGAAGATCATACTTTAGAGATTATTGGTGAAGATTCATCACTAGAATCAAAAGAAGCTGCTACTTTTCAACAAGACATTCCAAAGTTGGAAACTTTTGAAGAAATATTGAAGGAAGAAATTGATATGCTTGGGTTAGAAGTACAACTAAAAGAAGAAGCAAGAAAAATAAAACTTTCTACTCCCACCATTCATGATTGCCTGTCTGTTGCAAACATGGAATTTATTTTGCCTAACAATGATTTTGATGTTTATGAAATAAAATTTCAGGTTCTTCAAATTGATGACATGCCACAAGTAATTGGAGTGAAATTACAAAGTTGCTTTTCTTTACTACTTCAGCATTTTAAAACTCGAGGACGAGTTTTCTCCAACAAAGGGGGAATGATAGAGACGTCACAAGGCTACATGCAACATTTTGTTGAAGAGGAGCTGAATGTGCACGATATGGCTGATCAAGGATGTAAATTGGAGCATATTTGGCTCAAGTCACTAGTTGGGCTTATTTATAGTTAAATAATTAGCTGAACTTGTTATTTTAATGTGTATTAAGGCCCACTAGTTATGCTCATTTAAAAAGTAAGGGCCCTGTTTGTTTGGTATTAAATTAGGCCTTTGATTACTTTATTATTTCTTAAAATTTGATTAGAAAGCCAAACGCTACTTAATAACCCTAATTAGGGTTTAGCTATTTATATCTCATTTAGGGTTGTAAGCCATCTTAGTTTTGGAGTTTTGAAGTTTTGAACGAATTAATTAACCTAAAGCCGAATTGCTTTTATCTTTGTGTTCTTGCTTGAATACATGCTTCAGAAACATTCAAGTAGTTTGATCAACTTTCTAGTGGAGTGTTTCGAATCTGGGATTTAGGAACTGACTTGTTTCGAAATCTTGGATCTTTGATCAATTCAAGGTAATCTGAAATCTAACCTAATCCTTGGGGGTTGTACCGAATTCGACTAGGGGTTTTCAAGTTAATGCTGTGGGGGTTCGAAATCAAGGGGTTCTCAGGCTTATTCTTGGAGGTTCCGTATCAGGGGGCAGAATAGAGGTAGGCGTGCTGGACTAAATGATTTGCCAGTTTTCAATGAATTGGAGGATGTAGATGAAGATAATCTTGATGATGACGATGGGCAGCAATCTGTTGCACTTGATGATGTTATTAGACCAAGATATATGAGAGGTAATATGGGTGGTAGAGGTGGTGGCAGAAATATTAGGCAAGAAACTATGGAAAATGCAAGAGGGAGAGGGAGAGTAGACAGCAATGTTAATGGAATTAAAATGAAAATTCCATCATTCCAAGGCAAAGCAAATCCAGATGCATACTTGGAATGGGAGAGAAAGACCGAACTCATCTTTGATTGCCACAACTATAGTGAGCAAAAGAAGGTGACACTTGCTGTGGTAGAGTTTACTGATTATGCATTAGTTTGGTGGGATCAATTACTCACTAAACGAAGAAGAAATGGCATGAGAGGAGTGCAGACCTGGGATGAGCTGAAACAAGTCATGAGAGATAGATTTGTACCACAACACTACTATAGGGAGTTACATCAACGATTACAAGGGCTGGTACAAGGCAATAAAAGTGTGGAAGAATATTTTCAAGAGATGGAAATGGCTATGATACGAGCTAATATAGAAGAAGAAAGGGAAGCAACTATGGCACGGTTTCTACATGGGCTGAAAGATGAAATTGCCAACATAGTGGAGCTGCATCATTATGTGGAGCTTGATGACATGTTAAATATGGCAATCAAGTTAGAAAAACAACTCAAGAAGAAGAAAACAACCAGATCGGGAATGGGAATGAATTCTGCCAATAATGTTCCTTGGAAGCCAAATTGGAAGAAAGGGGAATCTAGTGAGAATAAATTTGTTTCAAAGGAGAAGAAAGAGGGGAACAAGGCTGGAGAAAAACCCATTGTGATTGATAAGGGTAAGGCACCAATGAACTCCAATGGAAGAACAAGAGACATCCAATGTTTCCGATGTTTAGGGAAAGGGCATTATGCTAGAGAATGTCCAAATAAAAGGGTAATGGTGGTGAGGCTGAGTGGTGATATTGAATCTGAAGATGATGAAGTTGTAGATGAAGATTCAGATGTTAACATTCCACCTTTGGATGAAGATAGTGATGTAGAGCATGCTGTGCATGGAAATGCTCTTGTTGTTATGCGTGCTTTAAATATACAGGTGAAGGAAGATGAAGGTGATGAACTACAAAGAGAAAATATTTTTCATACTAGATGTTTAGTCAAAGAAAAAGTTTGTAGTATGATCATAGATGGTGGGAGTTGTGTTAATGTGGCTAGCACTCTACTAGTAGAGAAACTTGCATTTCCTACTACAAAACATCATAATCCATACAGATTGCAGTGGTTGAATGATAGTGGAGAAGTTAAGGTGACCAAGAAAGTATTATTGTCATTTACCATTGGGAGGTATAAGGATGAAGTGTTGTGTGATGTAGTTCCCATGCATGCTAGTCATATCCTACTTGGGAGGCCATGGCAATATGATAGAAAAGCAACACATGATGGGTTTAAGAATAGGTATTCATTTGATTTTGAAGGCCGAAAGGTGACTCTTGCACTTTTAACACCTATGGAGGCTTTTGAAGACCAAAAGCGAGTACAAGCTGCCATGCAAGAGAAAATGCAAAGAGAGGTTGAAAAGAGGGAGAGAGAAAAGAAAGATCAAGAGAAAAAACAATGAATAAAAACTGAGAGAGAAAAAGAAAAAGAAAAAAAAGAAGAAATTACATAATAAAAATGAGAGTGGAGAGAAGAAAGTAAGTTTAGTTGCTAGGGGGAAAGATGTCAGGCAAGCATACTTTTCTGATAGTATGATGCTCCTTCTGATATGTAAGGGAGTTTTTCTTAATGTAACTGACCTTGATCCATCTATTCCTAGTGTTGCTTTGACTTTGTTGCAGGAATTTGAAGATGTCTTTACAAATGAGGTACCTAGTGGATTGCCACCCATTAGAGGAATAGAACATCAAATTGATTTCATTCCTGGAGCTGTAATTCCAAATCATCCAGCATATAGGACAAATCCTCAAGAGATCAAGGAGTTGCAAAAACAGGTGGATGAGCTGCTTGCGAAAGGTCATGTTAGGGAGAGCATGAGTCCATGTGCTGTGCCGGTACTTCTAGTACCTAAAAAGGATGGATCAATGCGAATGTGTGTGGATTGTCGTGCTATCAATAAAATCACTGTAAAGTATAGACATCCAATTCCTAGACTTGATGATATGCTCGATGAATTGCATGGTGCATGTATATTTTCAAAAATTGATCTTAAAAGTGGTTATCATCAAATAAGAATGAGATTAGGAGATGAATGGAAAACAGCTTTTAAGACTCAATATGGTTTGTATGAATGGTTAGTCATGCCTTTTGGACTAAGTAATGCACCTAGTACTTTCATGAGATTAATGAATCATGTCTTGCGTGCTTTTCTTGGAAAGTTTGTTGTTGTGTATTTTGATGATATCTTAGTGTATAGTCAAAGTTTAAATGATCATTTAATGCATTTAAGATGTGTGCTTGAAGTTCTTAGGAAAGAGAAATTGTATGCAAATTTAAAGAAATGTACATTCTGCATGGAAAAAGTCATTTTCTTAGGATTTGTAGTGAGTGGGAAAGGAATTGAGGTTGATGATGATAAGGTAAAAGCCATCAAAGAGTGGCCTACACCAAAATCCGTGACTGATGTTAGGAGTTTTCATGGTCTTGCTAGTTTTTATAGGAGATTTGTTAGAGACTTTAGTACAATTGCAGCCCCATTAAATGAAATTGTGAAGAAAAATGTAGGGTTCAAATGGAATGAGGAACAGGAGCATGCATTTAGATTACTAAAAGAAAAATTATGTTCTGCACCATTACTTGCATTACCTGCTAAGACTTTTGAAGTTGAATGTGATGCTTCCGGAGTGGGTATAGGTGCTGTTTTGATGCAGGAAAGAAGACCAATTGCATACTTTAGTGAGAAGCTAAGTGGAGCTCCTTTGAATTACTCTACTTATGACAAGGAGATGTATGCATTAGTGAGGGCGTTGGAGACGTGGCAGCATTATCTTTGGCCAAAGGAGTTTGTTATTGATAGTGATCATGAATCACTAAAATACTTGAAAGGACAAAGCAAGCTGAACAAACGCCATGCCAAATGGAGTGAATTTATTGAAGCGTTTCCATATGTGATTCAATATAAGCAAGGAAAAGAAAATGTTGTTGCTGATGCCTTATCTAGGAGGTATGCCCTAATCTCTATGCTTGATGCTAGACTTCTAGGATTTGAGCATATGAAAGAATTGTATAAGCATGACTCTGAATTTGCACAAATATATGCCTCTTGTGAAAATGCTGCCTTTAAAAAATTTTATAGGCATGATGGTTTCTTATTTAGAGAGAAACGACTTTGTGTTCCAAATAGCTCTATAAGAGGATTGCTTGTAAGAGAGTCACATGGGGGAGGTTTAATGGGACATTTTGGGGTGGCTAAAACATTAGAAATTCTGAATGAACATTTTTTATTGGCCACATATGAGGAAAGATGTAGAGAAATTTTGTGCTAAATGCGTGACATGTATGAAAGCAAAGTCCAAAGTAAGACCACATGGTTTGTATATGCCTTTAAGTGTACCTAGTGAACCTTGGGTATACTTATCTATGGACTTTATTTTGGGACTACCTAGGACAAAAAAGGGTCATGATAGTTTATTTGTTATGGTTGATAGATATTCTAAAATGGCACATTTCATTCCATGTCATAAAACTGATGATGCATGCCATATATCTGATTTGTTCTTTAGAGAAATAGTGAGATTGCATGGTATTCCTAGGACCATAGTAAGTGATCGAGATGTAAAATTTTTGAGTCATTTTTGGAAAGTCCTATGGGGAAAGTTAGGTACAAAGCTTTGTTTCTCTACTACATGCCATCCGCAAACAGATGGGCAGACGGAAGTTGTTAATAGGACTGTGGGCACTCTTCTTCGTACCATGATTAAACAAAATTTAAAGACATGGGAGGAATGCATACCATTTATTGAATTTGCATATAATAGATCAATGCATTCATCCACTGGATTTTCACCCTTTGAGCTTGTCTATGGTTTTAATCCACTTACTCCATTAGATTTGTTGCCTCTTCCTACTAATGAGCTTACTAGTTTTGATGGTAAAAAGAAAGCTGAATTGGTGAAGCAAATGCATCAAAGGGCCAAGCAACAAATGGAGAAGATTAATGAGAATAGAGCAACCAAAGTAAACAAAGGAAGGAAAAAGATGGTGTTCCAGCCTGGTGATCTGGTATGGGTTCATTTGAGAAAAGAAAGGTTTCCTACACAAAGGAAATCAAAGTTGCAGCCGAGAAGTGATGGACCATTTGAAGTACTCGAAAGGATTAATGATAATGCCTACAAGATTAATCTACCAGGTGAGTATGGTGTAAGTGCAACTTTTAATGTTTCTGATCTTGCTCCTTACTATGCAGATGATGAAGATTCGAGGACGAATTCTTTTGAAGAGGGAGAGGATGATGAGGATCTGATTGCTAGCATACAACACCAAGGACCTGTTACTCGATCAATGGCAAGAAAACTTCAAGGATTAGTTTCCAAACATCTATATGTTCTCAATACAATTGGAACGTTAAGACTTGAAGAAAATAAGAGCAAAGAAGCTGTTTGGTTGCATGTGTCCAAATTGCAATCTACCCAAGAGGCCAATTGACCCAAAGGAGTTAGAATACATATTGGCATCCATCATTATACCTTTGGGAGCTAAATACATACCATTCACGTTCCATTGGATGTCCATATATTAAGAGTGGCTGAAATTCACATTGGGAGTCAAAGATGCCTTTTAAAAGCTAGTGGGAGACAAGCTATATGGCTGCCCATGCCTTTTAAAAGCTAGTGCGAGACAAGCTATATGGCTGCCCAATTTGTTTTATGTAACCACATTATTATATTTGTATTTTATCCATCATTTCACTTGTTTTATGCTTTCTTTAAGTCTTTAAAAACAGATGTAATGGCAGATTTTGAACTTAATGAATATTCTGAGTTTTCTCTCCATTTTTGAGAGGTTTGAGAGGTTTTTAGCCTTCTTTTGAGTTCTGGTTAGAACTTGCACGAATTCCTTGCAAAAATAACCAAGTTTGCTAGGTCTTAACTTATATTCAAGGTTTTTCCTTCACAAGTTGGGGTTGTGATGTGAGCCTGCCTTGCTGGGATTTAATTCCTAAGGAAGCTCAAGCTACGGATCGTCTCCAAAACATAAGAACACCAACCAGTACCTTCAACCCAACACCAACTTGTGATGTAAAACTGAAGCTATATGGCTGGAAACCAAAGATTCAAGACCCAACCCCAACTTGTGAAGGAAAAACCTTGAATATAAGTTAAGACCTAGCAAACTTGGTTATTTTTGCAAGGAATTCGTGCAAGTTCTAACAAGAACTCAAAAGAAGGCTAAAAACCTCTCAAAGCTCTCAAAAATGGAGAGAAAACTCAGAATATTCATTAAGTTCAAAATCTGCCATTACATATGTTTTTAAAGACTTAAAGAAAGCATAAAACAAGTGAAATGATGGAAAAATACAAATATAATAATGTGGTTACATAAAACAAATTGGGCAGCCATATAGCTTGTCTCCCACTAGCTTTTAAAAGGCATGGGCAGCCATATAGCTTGTCTCCCACTAGCTTTTAAAAGGCATCTTTGACTCCCAATGTGAATTTCAGCCACTCTTAATATATGGACATCCAATGGAACGTGAATGGTATGTATTTAGCTCCCAAAGGTATAATGATGGATGCCAATATGTATTCTAACTCCTTTGGGTCAATTGGCCTCTTGGGTAGATTGCAATTTGGACACATGCAACCAAACAGCTTCTTTGCTCTTATTTTCTTCAAGTCTTAACGTTCCAATTGTATTGAGAACATATAGATGTTTGGAAACTAATCCTTGAAGTTTTCTTGCCATTGATCGAGTAACAGGTCCTTGGTGTTGTATGCTAGCAATCAGATCCTCATCATCCTCTCCCTCTTCAAAAGAATTCGTCCTCGAATCTTCATCATCTGCATAGTAAGGAGCAAGATCAGAAACATTAAAAGTTGCACTTACACCATACTCACCTGGTAGATTAATCTTGTAGGCATTATCATTAATCCTTTCGAGTACTTCAAATGGTCCATCACTTCTCGGCTGCAATTTTGATTTCCTTTGTGTAGGAAACCTTTCTTTTCGCAAATGAACCCATACCAGATCACCAGGCTGGAACACCATCTTTTTCCTTCCTTTGTTTACTTTGGTTGCTCTATTCTCATTAATCTTCTCCATTTGTTGCTTGGCCCTTTGATGCATTTGCTTCACCAATTCAGCTTTCTTTTTACCATCAAAACTAGTAAGCTCATTAGTAGGAAGAGGCAACAAATCTAATGGAGTAAGTGAATTAAAACCATAGACAAGCTCAAAGGGTGAAAATCCAGTGGATGAATGCATTGATCTATTATATGCAAATTCAATAAATGGTATGCATTCCTCCCATGTCTTCAAATTTTGTTTAATCATGGTACGAAGAAGAGTGCCCACAGTCCTATTAACAACTTCCGTCTGCCCATCTGTTTGCGGATGGCATGTAGTAGAGAAACAAAGCTTTGTACCTAACTTTCCCCATAGGACTTTCCAAAAATGACTCAAAAATTTTACATCTCGATCACTTACTATGGTCCTAGGAATACCATGCAATCTCACTACTTCTCTAAAGAACAAATCAGATATATGGCATGCATCATCAGTTTTATGACATGGAATGAAATGTGCCATTTTAGAAAATCGATCAACCACAACAAATAAACTATCATGACCTTTTTTTGTCCTAGGTAGCCCCAAAATAAAATCCATAGATAAGTCTACCCAAGGTTCACTAGGTACACTTAAAGGCATATACAAACCATGTGGTCTTACTTTGGATTTTGCTTTCATACATGTCACGCATTTAGCACAAAATTTCTCTACATCTTTCCTCATATGTGGCCAATAAAAATGTTCATGCAGAATTTCTAATGTTTTAGCCACCCCAAAATGTCCCATTAAACCTCCCCCATGTGACTCTCTTACAAGCAATCCTCTTATAGAGCTATTTGGAACACAAAGTCGTTTCTCTCTAAATAAGAAACCATCATGCCTATAAAATTTTTCAAAGGCAGCATTTTCACAAGAGGCATATATTTGTGCAAATTCAGAGTCATGCTTATACAATTCTTTCATATGCTCAAATCCTAGAAGTCTAGCATCAAGCATAGAGATTAGGGCATACCTCCTAGATAAGGCATCAGCAACAACATTTTCTTTTCCTTGCTTATATTGAATCACATATGGAAATGCTTCAATAAATTCACTCCATTTGGCATGGCGTTTGTTCAGCTTGCTTTGTCCTTTCAAGTATTTTAGTGATTCATGATCACTATCAATAACAAACTCCTTTGGCCAAAGATAATGCTGCCACGTCTCCAACGCCCTCACTAATGCATACATCTCCTTGTCATAAGTAGAGTAATTCAAAGGAGCTCCACTTAGCTTCTCACTAAAGTATGCAATTGGTCTTCTTTCCTGCATCAAAACAGCACCTATACCCACTCCGGAAGCATCACATTCAACTTCAAAAGTCTTAGAAAAATCAGGTAATGCAAGTAATGGTGCAGAACATAATTTTTCTTTTAGTAATCTAAATGCATGCTCCTGTTCCTTATTCCATTTGAACCCTACATTTTTCTTCACAATTTCATTTAATGGGGCTGCAATTGTACTAAAGTCTCTAACAAATCTCCTATAAAAACTAGCAAGACCATGAAAACTCCTAACATCAGTCACGGATTTTGGTGTAGGCCACTCTTTGATGGCTTTTACCTTATCATCATCAACCTCAATTCCTTTCCCACTCACTACAAATCCTAAGAAAATGACTTTTTCCATACAGAATGTACATTTCTTTAAATTTGCATACAATTTCTCTTTCCTAAGAACTTCAAGCACACATCTTAAATGCATTAAATGATCATTTAAACTTTGACTATACACTAAAATATCATCAAAATACACAACAACAAACTTTCCAAGAAAAGCACGCAAGACATGATTCATTAATCTCATGAAAGTACTAGGTGCATTGCTTAGTCCAAAAGGCATGACTAACCATTCATACAAACCATATTGAGTCTTAAAAGCTGTTTTCCATTCATCTCCTAATCTCATTCTTATTTGATGATAACCACTTTTAAGATCAATTTTTGAAAATATACATGCACCATGCAATTCATCAAGCATATCATCAAGTCTAGGAATTGGATGTCTATACTTTACAGTGATTTTATTGATAGCACGACAATCCACACACATTCGCATTGATCCATCCTTTTTAGGTACTAGAAGTACCGGCACAGCACATGGACTCATGCTCTCCCTAACATGACCTTTCGCAAGCAGCTCATCCACCTGTTTTTGCAACTCCTTGACCTCTTGAGGATTTGTCCTATATGCTGGACGATTTGGAATTACAGCTCCAGGAATGAAATCAATTTGATGTTCTATTCCTCTAATGGGTGGCAATCCACTCGGTACCTCATTTGGAAAGACATCTTCAAATTCCTGCAACAAAGTCAAAGCAACACTAGGAATAGATGGATCAAGGTCAGTTACATTAAGAAAAACTCCCTTACATATCAGAAGGAGCATCATACTATCAGAAGAGTATGCTTGCCTCACATCTTTCCCCCTAGCAACTAAACTTACTTTCTTCTCTCCACTCTCATTTTTATTATGTAATTTCTTCTTTTTCTCTTTTTCTTTTTCTCTCTCAGCTTTTATTCTTTGTTTTTCCTCTTGATCTTTCTTTTCTCTCTCCCTCTTTTCAACCTCTCTTTGCATTTTCTCTTGCATGGCAGCTTGTACTCTCTTTTGGTCTTCAAAAGCCTCCATAGGTGTTAAAGGTGCAAGAGTCACCTTTCGGCCTTCAAAATCAAATGAATACCTATTCTTAAACCCGTCATGTGTTGCTTTTCTATCATATTGCCATGGCCTCCCAAGTAGGATATGACTAGCATGCATGGGAACTACATCACACAACACTTCATCCTTATACCTCCCAATGGTAAATGACAATAATACTTGCTTGGTCACCTTAACTTCTCCACTATCATTCAACCACTGCAATCTGTATGGATTAGGATGTTTTGTAGTAGGAAATGCAAGTTTCTCTACTAGTAGAGTGCTAGCCACATTAACACAACTCCCACCATCTATGATCATACTACAAACTTTTTCTTTGACTAAACATCTAGTATGAAAAATATTTTCTCTTTGCAGTTCATCACCTTCATCTTCCTTCACCTGTATATTTAAAGCACGCATAACAACAAGAGCACTTCCATGCACAGCATGCTCTACATCACTATCTTCATCCAAAGGTAGAATGTTAACATCTGAATCTTCATCTACAACTTCATCATCTTCATATTCAATATCACCACTCGGCCTCACCACCATCACCCTTTTATTTGGACATTCTCTAGCATAATGCCCTTTCCCTAAACATCGGAAACATTGGATGTCTCTTGTTCTTCCATTGGAGTTCATTGGGGCCTTACCCTTATCAATCACAATGGGTTTTTCTCCAGCCTTGTTCCCCTCTTTCTTCTCCTTTGAAACAAATTTATTCTCACTAGATTCCCCTTTCTTCCAATTTGGCTTCCAAGGAACATTATTGGCAGAATTCATTCCCATTCCAGATCTGGTTGTTTTCTTCTTCTTGAGTTGTTTTTCTACCTTGATTGCCATATTTAACATGTCATCAAGCTCCACATAATGATGCAGCTCCACTATGTCGGCAATTTCATCTTTCAGCCCATGTAGAAACCGTGCCATAGTTGCTTCCCTTTCTTCTTCTATATTAGCTCGTATCATAGCCATTTCCATCTCTTGAAAATATTCTTCCACACTTTTATTGCCTTGTACCAGCCCTTGTAATCGTTGATGTAACTCCCTATAGTAGTGTTGTGGTACAAATCTATCTCTCATGACTTGTTTCAGCTCATCCCAAGTCTGCACTCCTCTCATGCCATTTCTTCTTCGTTTAGTGAGTAATTGATCCCACCAAACTAATGCATAATCAGTAAACTCTACCACAGCAAGTGTCACCTTCTTTTGCTCACTATAGTTGTGGCAATCAAAGATGAGTTCAGTCTTTCTCTCCCATTCCAAGTATGCATCTGGATTTGCTTTGCCTTGGAATGATGGAATTTTCATTTTAATTCCATTAACATTGCTGTCTACTCTCCCTCTCCCTCTTGCATTTTCCACAGTTTCTTGCCTAATATTTCTGCCACCACCTCTACCACCCATATTACCTCTCATATATCTTGGTCTAATAACATCATCAAGTGCAACAGATTGCTGCCCATCATCATCATCAAGATTATCTTCATCTACATCCTCCAATTCATTGAAAACTGGCAAATCATTTAGTCCAGCACGCCTACCTCTATTCTGCCCCCTATTTGTGTTTTGCTCCCTATGAAAATTATCTCGTTCATCCCTTCCTAAATTCCTTTGATTTGTAGAGCTTGCTTGCTGCAATTCTTCAATTTGTTTTGAGTGTTTTTCCATCTGTTCTCTAATATCAACAAACAACACATTCATCCTTTGAAATTGAGATTGCAATGCCTTAAGAACATTAGAAGCTTCTGGCTCTTCTTGGGGTCGGTTGCTCTCTCGATCACTATCTCGTTTTGTTGACATACTGATTGCTGCAAAACAAATGTTAGAAATATTCTCTCACACACTCCCTCACGTGTTTCACTCTAATATGGTAACACTCAATCTGTATTTCACTCAAACTTTGGCTTTTACCCTCTAACAATCTCACCACTCTATGCCTTTTTCCACTCACTTCAGCCCCTTCCAAGTTCTAGCAAGAACTTAATATTTCCTCAACTAAATAACTAAATTGCAAGGTTTAAAACACATTCAAGAATGGAACAAGAGTAACACAAGCTGAAAAAAAATAGAATATATGATATTTGAAACCTAAGGACGAAAGACACTAAAATTTTAGACAAACATTACCAAAGGGAAGAATTTGACAAAACTGGATTTAGGACAATATATTGAGACAAAATGGAAGAAGAAAAACGAATTTTTAGGTCTCTTATGAAACGTTTATATTATGGACCCAAAAATGGCTAACTAGCGGTAATATATGGACAACCAAGCAAACGAACGAATTTTGACATGAAATTTAATATGTATGCTTAGCTGAATATCTAAAACATGCCTGTAAAATTTGAAAGGATTTGGACATGTTTACATACACATTCACTTTTGGAAGGCAGAAATTGTCACAACCCCCTGTGAGAAGGCAAAAATTTTCACACCCCCCTGTGAAAAAAACTGGAAGCCTGTGAGAATCCACCCATTGCTTAAAAATCTTTAATTTCTAATCCAAGGGCCACGAATTTACTTTTTTTTTTTTCGTTCTTTCTTTCTTTCTTTTTTTTTTAATTTAATCCAGCAACAACATTAAGGTAGAAGGACTCAAAGAAACAAGAAGGCATACAGCTTGTAGAAATTAAACTAATGGCAAAAAAAAAATGACTCCAAGGAAGACAATATATATATTTTTGACATAAACAAGAAGGAATGATGCTAAAAACCTGATTTGGAGAGCCTAAGCTCTGATACCAAATGATGTGAGCCTGCCTTGCTGGGATTTAATTCCTAAGGAAGCTCAAGCTACGGATCGTCTCCAAAACATAAGAACACCAACCAGTACCTTCAACCCAACACCAACTTGTGATGTAAAACTGAAGCTATATGGCTGGAAACCAAAGATTCAAGACCCAACCCCAACTTGTGAAGGAAAAACCTTGAATATAAGTTAAGACCTAGCAAACTTGGTTATTTTTGCAAGGAATTCGTGCAAGTTCTAACAAGAACTCAAAAGAAGGCTAAAAACCTCTCAAAGCTCTCAAAAATGGAGAGAAAACTCAGAATATTCATTAAGTTCAAAATTTGCCGTTACATATGTTTTTAAAGACTTAAAGAAAGCATAAAACAAGTGAAATGATGGAAAAATACAAATATAATAATGTGGTTACATAAAACAAATTGGGCAGCCATATAGCTTGTCTCCCACTAGCTTTTAAAAGGCATGGGCAGCCATATAGCTTGTCTCCCACTAGCTTTTAAAAGGCATCTTTGACTCCCAATGTGAATTTCAGCCACTCTTAATATATGGACATCCAATGGAACGTGAATGGTATGTATTTAGCTCCCAAAGGTATAATGATAAATGCCAATATGTATTCTAACTCCTTTGGGTCAATTGGCCTCTTGGGTAGATTGCAATTTGGACACATGCAACCAAACAGCTTCTTTGCTCTTATTTTCTTCAAGTCTTAACGTTCCAATTGTATTGAGAACATATAGATGTTTGGAAACTAATCCTTGAAGTTTTCTTGCCATTGATCGAGTAATAGGTCCTTGGTGTTGTATGCTAGCAATCAGATCCTCATCAGGTTGGGTCTTGAATCTTTGGTTTCCAGCCATATAGTTTCAGTTTTACATCACAAGTTGGTGTTGGGTTGAAGGTGCTGGTTGGTGTTCTTATGTTTTGGAGACGATCCGTAGCTTGAGCTTCCTTAGGAATTTAATCCTAGCAAGGCAGGCTCACATCATTTGGTATCAGAGCTTAGTCTCTCCAAATCAGGTTTTTAGCATCATTCCTTCTTGTTTATGTCAAAAATATATATATATATATTGTCTTCCTTGGAGTCATTTTCTGCCATTAGTTTAATTTCTACAAGCTGTATGCCTTCTTGTTTCTTTGAGTCCTTCTACCTTAATGTTGTTGCTGGATTAAATTAAAAAAGAAAAAAAAAGTAAATTCATGGCCCTTGGATTAGAAATTAAAGATTTTTAAGCAATGGGTCCAGATAGATTCTCACAGGCTTCCAGTTTTTTTCACAGGGGGGTGTGAAAATTTCTGCCTTCCAAAGTGAATGTGTATGTAAACATGTCCAAATCCTTTCAAATTTTACAGGCATGTTTTAGATATTCAGCTAAGCCTACATATTAAATTTCATGTCAAAATTCATTCGTTTGCTTGGTTGTCCATATATTACCGCTACTTAGCCATTTTTGGGTCCATAATATAAACGTTTCATAAGAGGCCTAAAAATTCGTTTTTCTTCTTCCATTTTGTCTCAATATATTGTCCTAAATCCAGTTTTGTCAAAATTCTTCCCTTTGGTAATGTTTGTCTAAAATTTTAGTGTCTTTCGTCCTTAGGTTTCAAATATCAGATATTCTATTTTTTTCCAGCTTGTGTTACTCTTGTTCCATTCTTGAATGTGTTTTTGATATGGAACCTCCAAGAATAAGCCTGAGAACCCCTTGATTTTGAACCCCCACAGCATTAACTTGAAAACCCCTAGTCGAATTCGGTACAACCCCCAAGGATTAGGTTAGATTTTAGATTACCTTGAATTGATCAAAGATCCAAGATTTCGAAACAAGTCAGTTCCAAAGTCCCAGATTCGAAACACTCCACAAGAAAGTTGATCAAACTACTTGAATGTTTCTGAAGCATGTATTCAAGCAAGAACACAAAGATAAAAGCAATTCGGCTTTAGGTTAATTAATTCATTCAAAACTTCAAAACTGATCTCTTACAACCCTAAATGAGATATAAATAGCTAAACCCTAATTAGGGTTATTAAGTAGCGTTTGGTTTTCTAATCAAAATATAAGAAATAATAAAGTAATTAAAGTCCTAATTTAATACCAAACAAACAGGGCCCTTACTTTTTAAATGAGCATAACTAGTGGGCCTTAATACATAACTAGTGGGCCTTAATACAAGCCTCATTCGTGAATTACAACTTGTAGCAAGTTGTAATTGACTTCCTTTGGTCTTGTCTCCAAGCTTGTAATTCCTTGCAAACCATAGTTAGCCAAATTCACCAAATCTTGCAAATGGCAAATTAGTGCTTGCTGAATCTTTTTGGCTCGCGATCTAGTTATAGGACCTTGTGACAGAATAATTGGATTGATGATCTCCTCAACTTGGTCCTCACGTTCTAGGCCTTGCTCATCCTTGCGGTGTACTGGTTGTTCCACAACATTTCCCCTGATACAAACCAGATATGACAGCTTTGTGCCATTGAAGAAAAGTAATCTTACATCATCCAAATAGATTTAAAAGGAGTTTAAAAGCTCTTTTATGAGGCTGAAATACACTTGGGGCGTGCTACACTTCATATGGAGCAGATTTGGTGCAATTCAAGCAATATGGGCTTTGTGGAGCTTGATACAGCTTATAGGCCAAAGCTACACAAAGGGAAGCCTAAAGTGAAGATCAAAGTATGGAAATCACGTCCAAACACATGGGCATGCTTTCTTGGGCTTGTTCAGCAAGTTTTTTGGCATGTTTAGCAAGTTTTTAAGGCTGAACATGGCTGCACATGTTGGGCTTGTTTTTCCAATACATTAGGCCTTTTTTTGGACTTAATTAAGGCATGTTTAATATGGGCCCAAGGAAGTTACGAATTTCAGCAAGTGGAAGGCATCTTTTTGTCACATGGGATGTGGTCCCCTCATTCCTTAGTTAGTTAGGATATTATTTTATTTTCCATATCTTTTAGGATTTGATATTATTTAGTCTTTCCAAATCTATTTTGGATTTGTTTTATTAGATTTGGATAGGATTTAGATTACTTATCTGATTTAGATTCAGATTTACTTTATGTTTTCCTTAGTGGATTAGGATTACTTTATATTTTCCTTAGTGGATTAGGATTACTTTATATTTTTCCTTATGCAATTAGGAATGTTTTCCATTTTCCTTATGCAATTAGGAATGTTTTCCTTATGCAATTAGGAATTTTGTAACCCTTATTTAAGGGCACTATTAGGCAGAATTTGGGATACAATAATTAATAAAATTTTTTGAATTCTTCTACAAGTTATTCTTGTGAATTTTCGTGTGAGAGAGATTAGAGTGGATTCTTTAATTCTTTCTTTGCATCAAGAATTAGGTTTACTTATCAACAAGAGTTGTGGCATTTTCCTTCTTCTTACCAACTAAATCCTTCAATCATAGTGAGTTCACGTCTCTTTATAGGCGTTGGGTTCCTTAGGAGGTGATTATCAAGTTTCAAGGAGTTCTCTACCATTGTTATACGTTGGGTTTGCTGCCATCTTTGCTAAGGGTCCGTGTCATTTTTGCTTAGGAGGTGATACCAAATGACGCGGACCCTTAGCAACGATGGCAGCAAACCCAACGTATAACAATGGTAGAGAACTCCTTGAAACTTGATAATCACCTCCTAAGGAACCCAACGCCTATAAAGAGACGCGAACTCACTATGATTGAAGGATTTAGTTGGTAAGAAGAAGGAAAACGCCACAACTCTTATTGATAAGTAAACCTAATTCTTGATGCAAAGAAAGAATTAAAGAATCCACTCTAATCTCTCTCACATGAAAATTCACAAGAATAACTTGTAGAAGAATTCAAAAAATTTTATTAATTGTTGTATCCCAAATTCGGCCTAATAGTGCCCTTAAATAAGGGTTACAAAATTCCTAATTGCATAAGGAAAACATTCCTAATTGCATAAGGAAAATGGAAAACATTCCTAATTGCATAAGGAAAAATATAAAGTAATCCTAATCCACTAAGGAAAATATAAAGTAATCCTAATTCACTAAGGAAAACATAAAGTAAATCTGAATCTAAATAAGATAAGTAATCTAAATCCTATCCAAATCTAATAAAACAAATCCAAAATAGATTTGGAAAGACTAAATAATATCAAATCCTAAAAGATATGGAAAATAAAATAATATCCTAACTAACTAAGGAATGAGGGGACCACATCCCATGTGACAAAAAGATGCCTTCCACTTGCTGAAATTCGTAACTTCCTTGGGCCCATATTAAACATGCCTTAATTAAGTCCAAAAAAAGGTCTAATGTATTGAAAAAACAAGCCCAACATGTGCAGCCATGTTCAGCCTTAAAAACTTGCTAAACATGCCAAAAAACTTGCTGAACAAGCCCAAGAAAGCATGCCCATGTGTTTGGACGTGATTTCCATACTTTGATCTTCACTTTAGGCTTCCCTTTGTGTAGCTTTGGCCTATAAGCTGTATCAAGCTCCACAAAGCCCATATTGCTTGAATTGCACCAAATCTGCTCCATATGAAGTGTAGCACGCCCCAAGTGTATTTCAGCCTCATAAAAGAGCTTTTGAACTCCTTTTAAATCTATTTGGATGATGTAAGATTGCTTTTCTTCAATGGCACAAAGCTGCCATATCTGGTTTGTATCACTAATTGCATAAGGAAAACATTCCTAATTGCATAAGGAAAATGGAAAACATTCCTAATTGCATAAGGAAAAATATAAAGTAATCCTAATCCACTAAGGAAAATATAAAGTAATCCTAATTCACTAAGGAAAACATAAAGTAAATCTGAATCTAAATCAGATAAGTAATCTAAATCCTATCCAAATCTAATAAAACAAATCCAAAATAGATTTGGAAAGACTAAATAATATCAAATCCTAAAAGATATGGAAAATAAAATAATATCCTAACTAACTAAGGAATGAGGGGACCACATCCCATGTGACAAAAAGATGCCTTCCACTTGCTGAAATTCGTAACTTCCTTGGGCCCATATTAAACATGCCTTAATTAAGTCCAAAAAAAGGCCTAATGTATTGGAAAAACAAGCCCAACATGTGCAGCCATGTTCAGCCTTAAAAACTTGCTAAACATGCCAAAAAACTTGCTGAACAAGCCCAAGAAAGCATGCCCATGTGTTTGGACGTGATTTCCATACTTTGATCTTCACTTTAGGCTTCCCTTTGTGTAGCTTTGGCCTATAAGCTGTATCAAGCTCCACAAAGCCCATATTGCTTGAATTGCACCAAATCTGCTCCATATGAAGTGTAGCACGCCCCAAGTGTATTTCAGCCTCATAAAAGAGCTTTTGAACTCCTTTTAAATCTATTTGGATGATGTAAGATTGCTTTTCTTCAATGGCACAAAGCTGCCATATCTGGTTTGTATCACTAATTGCATAAGGAAAACATTCCTAATTGCATAAGGAAAATGGAAAACATTCCTAATTGCATAAGGAAAAATATAAAGTAATCCTAATCCACTAAGGAAAATATAAAGTAATCCTAATTCACTAAGGAAAACATAAAGTAAATCTGAATCTAAATCAGATAAGTAATCTAAATCCTATCCAAATCTAATAAAACAAATCCAAAATAGATTTGGAAAGACTAAATAATATCAAATCCTAAAAGATATGGAAAATAAAATAATATCCTAACTAACTAAGGAATGAGGGGACCACATCCCATGTGACAAAAAGATGCCTTCCACTTGCTGAAATTCGTAACTTCCTTGGGCCCATATTAAACATGCCTTAATTAAGTCCAAAAAAAGGCCTAATGTATTGGAAAAACAAGCCCAACATGTGCAGCCATGTTCAGCCTTAAAAACTTGCTAAACATGCCAAAAAACTTGCTGAACAAGCCCAAGAAAGCATGCCCATGTGTTTGGACGTGATTTCCATACTTTGATCTTCACTTTAGGCTTCCCTTTGTGTAGCTTTGGCCTATAAGCTGTATCAAGCTCCACAAAGCCCATATTGCTTGAATTGCACCAAATCTGCTCCATATGAAGTGTAGCACGCCCCAAGTGTATTTCAGCCTCATAAAAGAGCTTTAGAACTCCTTCTAAATCTATTTGGATGATGTAAGATTGCTTTTCTTCAATGGCACAAAGCTGCCATATCTGGTTTGTATCATCCCCTCTGCTCAAAAGGATTCGTCCTCGAATCAAAAGCATCACCTACATCAAAAGGACTTAAATCAGCAACATTAAACGAAGCACTCACATTATACTCACCTGGCAAATCCACTTTATACGCATTATCATTAATCCTTTCAAGTATTTGAAAAGGACCATCTCCTCGTGGATTTAACTTAGACTTCCGTTGCTGTGGGAACCTTTCTTTGTGAAAATGTACCCGAACCCAATCACCAGGCTGAAAAAGCATTGGCTTTCTTCCTTTATTCATTCTAGAAGCTACTTTGGCATTTTGCTTTTCAATCCTTTCCTTAACCTGCTTATGTAACTTCCTCACGAAATCTGCCTTTGAACTAGCATCAACACTCACAAAATCGTTAGATGGCAATGGCAAAATATCTAAAGGAGTAAGCGAATTAAAACCATAAACAATTTCAAATGGAGAACAGTTAGTAGTGCTATGAACAGCCCTATTGTAAGCAAACTCCACAAATGGTAAACAATCCTCCCACATCCTAATATTCTTTTCTATTACTGCCCTAAGCAAAGTAATCAATGTTCGATTCACAACTTCAGTTTGACCATCGGTTTGAGGATGGCAAGTAGTAGAAAACAGCAACTTAGTTCCCAACTTTCCCCACAAAACACGCCAAAAATGACTCAAAAACTTAACATCTCGATCACTAACAATGCTTTTGGGTATGCCATGCAAACGCACAACCTCTTTAAAGAACAAATCAGCAATCAATTTTGCATCATCAGTTTTATGACATGGTATAAAATGAGCCATTTTACTAAATCTATCAACCACAACAAATATACTATCATGACCTCTCCTAGTTTTAGGCAAACCAAGCACAAAATCCATAGACAAATCAGTCCAAGGTCCATTAGTAACAGGTAATGGCGTGTACAAACCATGCGGTTTCAACCTAGACTTAGCTTCTCTACATGTTATGCAATGCTCACAAACTTTATGCACATCATGTTTCATACCAGGCCAATAAAAATGTTCTATCAACACATCATAGGTCTTACTTACCCCAAAATGACCCATCAAGCCTCCTCCATGGGCTTCCTTAACTAACAACTCTTTCATGGAACACTTAGGAATACACAATCTACTTTTCTTGAACAAAAAACCATCAAACAAATGAAAGTCTTTCAAAACAGCCACATCACCACACGAATTATATATGTCACCAAAATCCACATCACTAACATATAATCCCTTAATATGCTCAAAACCCAACAATCTAGCACTAAGAGAATTAAGTAAAACATACCTTCGCGATAACGCATCAGCCACTACATTCTCCTTACCTCGCTTGTATTTAATCACATATGGGAATGTTTCTATGAACTCCACCCATTTGGCATGCCTACGATTCAGCTTATCTTGACCCTTCAAATGCTTTAAACTCTCATGGTCAGTATGTATCACAAACTCTTTTTGACCACAAATAATGCTGCCATGTATCCAAAGCTCGAAACAATGCATATAACTCCTTATCATATGTCGGATACTTCAAAGCCGCTCCACTTAGCTTTTCACTAAAGTACATCAATGGCCTTTGATCCTGTATCAAAACAGCTCCAATTCTTATGCCACTTGCATCACATTCAATCTCAAAAGTCTTATCAAAATTAGGCAAAGCAAGCAAGGGTGCATTACACAATTTATCCTTAAGTTCATTAAATGCATGTTCTTGTGCATCTCCCCAAACAAATCCGACATTTTTCTTAACTAACTCATTCAAAGGTGCAGCTATTGTACTGAAATTTCTAATGAATCTCCTATAAAAACCAGCAAGTCCATGAAAACTCCTCACCTCACTAGCATTCTTAGGTTTCGGCCAGTCCCTAATAGCCTTTACCTTTTCCTCATCAACCTCAATACCTTGACTAGACACCACAAAACCAAGAAAATGAACCTTATCCATGCAAAAACTACACTTCTTAAGGTTAGCATATAACTTCTCACGCCTAAGAATGTCTAACACAAGACGCACATGCATGACATGATCATCCAAACACTTAGAGTAAACAAGAATATCATCAAAGTAAACAACAACAAATTTACCCAAGTGCTCACGCAACACATGATTCATCAAACGCATGAATGTGCTAGGTGCATTAGTAAGACCAAACGGCATAACCAACCACTCATACAGCCCATGATTAGTCTTAAATGTTGTTTTCCACTCATCACTCACACTCATTCTAATTTGATAATAACCAGATTTCAAATCAATTTTGGTGAATAAACAAGAACCATGTAACTCATCAAGCATATCATCTAGTCTAGGAATAGGATGACGATACTTTACAGTGATTTTATTGATGGCTCTGCAATCCACGCACATCCTCCATGTCCCATCCTTCTTTGGCACAAGAATAACAGGAACTGAACAAGGACTCAAGCTTTCCCTCACATATCCCTTAGCTAGCAATTCCTCCACTTGCTTTTGTATCTCCTTTGTCTCAAAAGGATTAGCTCGATACGCTGGCCTATTGGGAATGGAAGCTCCAGGAATGAAATCAATTTGATGCTCTATGCCTCTGATTGGCGGCAATTCATCAGGCATTTCTTCAGGAAACAAATCTGCATATTCCTGCAAAAGATCAACAAACACACTAGGCAAAGATTGGTTAGAAACAGTAGTATCTAAACGAGCCTCTTTGCACAAAAGCATAAACATAGGCTGTTTGGTGTAAAAAGCATGTTTAACCTCACTTGTACTAGCTAACAAACTCACATTCTTCTCTCCTTCTCTATTTTTCTCAAACTGAATTTGTTTTGATTTTTCTTTTCTCTCTTTCTTTTCATTTGCAATCTGATTTTTTTCACTCATTTTTTTGTCACTCATTTTTTTGTCACTCTCTCTTTCTTTCTTTTCAAATTCAAGTCTCATTCTTTCCATTTTACATTGGTCTTCATACACTTCTTTTGGAGAAAGTGGTGTCAGAATTGTCTTTCATCCATCCTTAGTGAATGAATACCGATTGAGATATCCATCATACTTAGCTCGCCTATCATACTGCCATGGACGTCCAAGTAGAATCTCTCCAGCATGCATTGGCACCACATCACACAACACCTCATCATGATACTTACCAATGGAAAAAGAAATGATAGATTGTCGATTTACCTTAACCTCTCCACAATCATTCAGCCACTGAAGTTTGTAAGGATGTGGGTGAAGTTTCATAGGCAGCCCCAATCGATCAACCAAAAATGTACTTACCACATTGGTACAGCTTCCACCATCCACAATCATACTACAAGCCTTGCCTTGAACGTGACACCTTGTATGGAACAAGTTGTCTCGTTGTTCTTCATGGTTTTCCTCCTTCAATTGCATATTAAGAACACGCCTAGTAACCAGCAAGTCACCCTTAATTGGTTCTTCAATGCTCCCATCACTACAACTTTCCAATGCTGGCATCTCACCATCATCACTCTCATTGTCGTCTTCCTCTTCATCAGTCACTATCTCACCATTTCTCATGGTCATAACTCTCTTGTTTGGACATTCTTTGCTGATATGTCCCACACCTTGGCACTTCCAACACTTAATATCTCGATTTCGCAGCTTAGGCTCTTCAACTTTGGACTTTGTCTTTAGAACTTGATTCGGTCTTCACTTTCCCACTATCTTGACCAGCCTTGTTTCTTCCCTTGTAATCATGCCTTCCTTCCCTATTCCAAGGAGAAAAAGAATTAGAAACAGGTTTTGAATAATACCTTGATGGTCTTCTTCCTTGGAGTTGTTTTTCCACCTTGATGGCAATATGCACCATCTCTTCTAACTCCACATATGGCTGCAAATCAACCTGGTCAGCAATATCCGAATTCAAACCAGCCAAGAAACGTGCTATAGTAGCCTCTACATCCTCATCTAGGTTAGCTCTAGTCATCAACATCTCCATCTCTTTCAGACATGTTTCCTGCAATAAAAGGTTAGCACAAAACAAATAAAAAGGCCTCACAACACTCCCTCACGTGTTTACACTCAATAGATGAAGGTTGGTCTCTCGTGTTTCACTCAATATATGAAATCACTCACGGTTCAGCTCACACCTCTCAAGCTGATTTCTTTTATGTTCTTAGGTGAATCACACTTTATGAAACAACTCAAATAGCCTCCGTGTGTAGTATCCCAAAATCTGAAATTTGAATCAAAACAGCCCCTCAAATTTGTCAAAATTTCGTGATAAAATTTTGGTTACTTCTAACCTATCCAGATTCGACCCTTATCACCTAAATAACAAGGAAAACGAAAAAAAATTTCTTGAAGCACTTTTGTACTATTTTTTTTTTTGCTCCCTCTCACTATCTCAAGATGGCCAGCCCTAATTCACACACCACACAAAACTTTTTTTCCAATCAGGTAACAAGAACAAGATCAATTTAGAGGACTTCCTTTTGAAACTCGAAATTGGAACAGAATAAATAATCAAGACTTCCTTTAGACCAATTCAGCTTTCCTTTTGAAACTTGTTTGAAAAACTTTCTTGGAAATTCGAAACAGAATCAGAATGATTAACAAGAATAAGATTCAGATTTAGAACACTTTCGAATCAACAAATTTCGAATCAACAATCAAGAACACAATTTCAAATTTGAAAAAAGCAACCTAAATTCCCAATTCGGAAATCCATAATAGAACAAATCCAATTCGGAATAGATAGAACAAACCAATTCGGAACAAATCAACCAACCCAATTTCAGAATAAGAAAAATGATTTGGACTAAAAAGGCAAACTGAATTCGAAATTGAAATAAGACTCCAAACACAAAATGAAAACTAAATTAGAACCCTAACGGAATTTTTTTTTTGAATTTTCAACTTTGAAAGAAAAACGAAAACGATTCAAGGATCAATTACAAAGAAACAAAACGAAAGTAACAAGAGAAGAAACGAAAACGAAAGTAACCCACAATGGAAACAAAAATGCAAATAGCAGGTGAAGAAAACGAAAACGAAAATAAGCCTGAGAACCCCTTGATTTCGAATCCCCACAGCATTAACTTGAAAACCCCTAGTCGAATTCGATACAACCCCCAAGGATTAGGTTAGATTTCAGATTACCTTGAATTGATCAAAGATCCAAGATTTTGAAACAAGTCAGTTCCTAAATCCCAGATTCGAAACACTCCACAAGAAAGTTGATCAAACTACTTGAATGTTTCTGAAGCATGTATTCAAGCAAGAACACAAAGATAAAAGCAATTCGGCTTTAGGTTAATAAATTCGTCCAAAACTTCATGATAAGATGGCTGTCCGTTTTTACATCAATATTAGGTTTAAATACCCTTTATTAATTCCTAAACCATGAAGGAAAATAATAAAAATAGCCCTAAAAGTGTTTGGGGCAGATTGGGCTTAAAACAGGCCCAAAAACACATTAAAATAACAAGTTCAGCTAATTATTTAACTATAAATAAGCCCAACTAGTGACTTAAGCCAAATATGCTCCAATTTGCATCCTTGATCAGCCATATCGTGCACCTTCAGCTCCTCTTCAACAAAATGTTGCATGTAACCTTGTGACGTCTCTATCATTCCCCCTTTGTTGGAGAAAACTCGTCCTAGAGTTTTAAAATGCTGAAGTAGTAAAGAAAAGCAACTTTGTAATTTCACTCCAATTACTTGTGGCATGTCATCAATTTGAAGAACCTGAAATTTTATTTCATAAACATCAAAATCATTGTTAGTCAAAATAAATTCCATGTTTGCAACAGACAGACAATCATGAATGGTGGGAGTAGAAAGTTTTATTTTTCTTGCTTCTTCTTTTAGTTGTACTTCTAACCCAAGCATATCAATTTCTTCCTTCAATATTTCTTCAAAAGTTTCCAACTTTGGAATGTCTTGTTGAAAAGTAGCAGCTTCTTTTGATTCTAGTGATGAATCTTCACAAATAATCTCTAAAGTATGATCTTCAATATCACCCTGAAAAGAAGTATCACCATAAACAGCCTCGGATGACATTAACAAATCACTACCATCAACAATCTCTTCTGCATAAATTAGTTCTTCTTCATTGCTATCTTCAACCTTCAAATTCTCCCTTTCTTTGTAGTAATCATCAACACTTTTACTTCCTTCCTTGATAGCCTGAAGTCTTTGCATGATACTCCTATAGAAATGTTCAGGTTGCTGCATTTGATTTCTGCCACCTCTTCGCCTCTCATTGCACTCCAATGTGGCTCTTTCAACACTCTGCAACCTCAAATCTATGCGCTCCAATCTTTCTGTTATGGTATCCATAGCACGGTGTAAACGTGTAAATTCAGCTTGTTGCGCCTCATGCAATCGAGCTGGATCAATCTGAACACCTGCATCTCTTCCAGACATGTTTCCTGCAATAAAAGGTTAGCACAAAACAAATAAAAATGCCTCACAACACTCCCTCACGTGTTTACACTCAATAGATGAAGGTTGGTCTCTCGTGTTTCACTCAATATATGAAATCACTCACGGTTCAGCTCACACCTCTCAAGCTGATTTCTTTTATGTTCTTAAGCGCATCACACTTTATGAAACAACTCAAATAGCCTCCGTGTGTAGTATCCCAAAATCTGAAATTTGAATCAAAACAGCCCCTCAAATTTGTCAAAATTTCGTGACAAAATTTTGGTTACTTCTAACCTATCCAGATTTGACCCTTATCACCTAAATAACAAGGAAAACGAAAAAAAATTTCTTGAAGCACTTTTGTACTCTTTTTTTTTTTGCTCCCTCTCACTATCTCAAGATGGCCAGCCCTAATTCACACACCACACAACTTTTTTTTTTCTAATCAGGTAACAAGAACAAGATCAATTTAGAGGACTTCCTTTTGAAACTCGAAATTGGAACAGAATAAATAATCAAGACTTCCTTTAGACCAATTCAGCTTTCCTTTTGAAACTTGTTTGAAACACTTTCTTGGAAATTCGAAACAGAATCAGAATGATTAACAAGAATAAGATTCAGATTTAGAACACTTTCGAATCAACAAATTTCGAATCAACAATCAAGAACACAATTTCGAATTTGAACAAAGTAACCTAAATTCCCAATTTGGAAATCCACAATAGAACAAATCCAATTCGGAATAGATAGAACAAACCAATTCGGAACAAATCAACCAACCCTATTTCAGAATAAGAAAAAAGATTTGGACTAAAAAGGCAAACTGAACTCGAAATTGAAATAAGACTCTAAACACAAAACGAAAACTAAATTAGAACCCTAACGGAATTTTTTTTTTGAATTTTCGACTTTGAAAGAAAAACAAAAATGATTCAAGGATCAATAACAAAGAAACAAAACGAAACTAACAAGAGAAGAAATGAAAACGAAAGTAACCCACAAAGGAAACAAAAACGCAAATAGCAGGTGAAGAAAACGAAAACGAAAATAACCCACAAAGAAAACAATTTAGAGGAACAAGGAAAACAAGAGAACGAATTGAACAATTGAAACAAAGCAACAAAAAACGCAAATAACAAAAGAAGAAACGAAAACAAATTGATAGGGATAAAACCTGATCTAGAGCGTTGGCTCTGATACCAAATGATACGGAACCTCCAAGAATAAGCCTGAGAACCCCTTGATTTTGAACCCCCACAGCATTAACTTGAAAACCCCTAGTCGAATTTGGTACAACCCCCAAGGATTAGGTTATTCATAGTGATCATGAATCACTAAAATACTTGAAAGGACAAAGCAAGCTGAACAAACGCCATGCCAAATGGAGTGAATTTATTGAAGCGTTTCCATATGTGATTCAATATAAGCAAGGAAAAGAAAATGTTGTTGCTGATGCCTTATCTAGGAGGTATGCCCTAATCTCTATGCTTGATGCTAGACTTCTAGGATTTGAGCATATGAAAGAATTGTATAAGCATGACTCTGAATTTGCACAAATATATGCCTCTTGTGAAAATGCTGCCTTTAAAAAATTTTATAGGCATGATGGTTTCTTATTTAGAGAGAAACGACTTTGTGTTCCAAATAGCTCTATAAGAGGATTGCTTGTAAGAGAGTCACATGGGGGAGGTTTAATGGGACATTTTGGGGTGGCTAAAACATTAGAAATTCTGAATGAACATTTTTTATTGGCCACATATGAGGAAAGATGTAGAGAAATTTTGTATGCGTGACATGTATGAAAGCAAAGTCCAAAGTAAGACCACATGGTTTGTATATGCCTTTAAGTGTACCTAGTGAACCTTGGGTAGACTTATCTATGGACTTTATTTTGGGACTACCTAGGACAAAAAAGGGTCATGATAGTTTATTTGTTGTGGTTGATAGATTTTCTAAAATGGCACATTTCATTCCATGTCATAAAACTGATGATGCATGCCATATATCTGATTTGTTCTTTAGAGAAATAGTGAGATTGCATGGTATTCCTAGGACCATAGTAAGTGATCGAGATGTAAAATTTTTGAGTCATTTTTGGAAAGTCCTATGGGGAAAGTTAGGTACAAAGCTTTGTTTCTCTACTACATGCCATCCGCAAACAGATGGGCAGACGAAAGTTGTTAATAGGACTGTGGGCACTCTTCTTCGTACCATGATTAAACAAAATTTAAAGACATGGGAGGAATGCATACCATTTATTGAATTTGCATATAATAGATCAATGCATTCGTCCACTGGATTTTCACCCTTTGAGCTTGTCTATGGTTTTAATCCACTTACTCCATTAGATTTGTTGCCTCTTCCTACTAATGAGCTTACTAGTTTTGATGGTAAAAAGAAAGCTGAATTGGTGAAGCAAATGCATCAAAGAGCCAAGCAACAAATGGAGAAGATTAATGAGAATAGAGCAACCAAAGTAAACAAAGGAAGGAAAAAGATGGTGTTCCAGCCTGGTGATCTGGTATGGGTTCATTTGCGAAAAGAAAGGTTTCCTACACAAAGGAAATCAAAGTTGCAGCCGAGAAGTGATGGACCATTTGAAGTACTCGAAAGGATTAATGATAATGCCTACAAGATTAATCTACCAGGTGAGTATGGTGTAAGTGCAAATTTTAATGTTTCTGATCTTGCTCCTTACTATGCAGATGATGAAGATTCGAGGATGAATTCTTTTGAAGAGGGAGAGGATGATGAGGATCTGATTGCTAGCATACAACACCAAGGACCTGTTACTCGATCAATGGCAAGAAAACTTCAAGGATTAGTTTCCAAACATCTATATGTTCTCAATACAATTGGAACGTTAAGACTTGAAGAAAATAAGAGCAAAGAAGCTGTTTGGTTGCATGTGTCCAAATTGCAATCTACCCAAGAGGCCAATTGACCCAAAGGAGTTAGAATACATATTGGCATCCATCATTATACCTTTGGGAGCTAAATACATACCATTCACGTTCCATTGGATGTCCATATATTAAGAGTGGCTGAAATTCACATTGGGAGTCAAAGATGCCTTTTAAAAGCTAGTGGGAGACAAGCTATATGGCTGCCCATGCCTTTTAAAAGCTAGTGCGAGACAAGCTATATGGCTGCCCAATTTGTTTTATGTAACCACATTATTATATTTGTATTTTTCCATCATTTCACTTGTTTTATGCTTTCTTTAAGTCTTTAAAAACAAGATGTAATGGCAGATTTTGAACTTAATGAATATTCTGAGTTTTCTCTCCATTTTTGAGAGCTTTGAGAGATTTTTAGCCTTCTTTTGAGTTCTGGTTAGAACTTGCACGAATTCCTTGCAAAAATAACCAAGTTTGCTAGGTCTTAACTTATATTCAAGGTTTTTCCTTCACAAGTTGGGGTTGGGTCTTGAATCTTTGATTTCCAGCCATATAGTTTCAGTTTTACATCACAAGTTGGTGTTGGGTTGAAGGTGCTGGTTGGTGTTCTTATGTTTTGGAGACGATCCGTAGCTTGAGCTTCCTTAGGAATTCAATCCCAGCAAGGCAGGCTCCTATCATTTGGTATCAGAGCTTAGTCTCGCCAAATCAGGTTTTTAGCATCATTCCTTCTTGTTTATGTCAAAAAATATATATATATATTGTCTTCCTTGGAGTCATTTTCTGCCATTAGTTTAATTTCTACAAGTTGTATGCCTTCTTGTTTCTTTGAGTCCTTCTACCTTAATGTTGTTGCTGGATTAAATTAAAAAAGAAAAAAAAAAGTAAATTCGTGGCCCTTGGATTAGAAATTAAAGATTTTTAAGCAATGGGTCCAGATGGATTCTCACAGGCTTCCAGTTTTTTTCACAGGGGGGTGTGAAAATTTCTGCCTTCCAAAGTGAATGTGTATGTAAACATGTCCAAAACCTTTCAAATTTTACAGGCATGTTTTAGATATTCAGCTAAGCCTACATATTAAATTTCATGTCAAAATTCGTTCGTTTGCTTGGTTGTCCATATATTACCGCTACTTAGCCATTTTTGGGTCCATAATATAAACGTTTCATAAGAGGCCTAAAAATTCGTTTTTCTTCTTCCATTTTGTCTCAATATATTGTCCTAAATCCAGTTTTGTCAAAATTCTTCCCTTTGGTAATGTTTGTCTAAAATTTTAGTGTCTTTCGTCCTTAGGTTTCAAATATCAGATATTCTGTTTTTTTCCAGCTTGTGTTACTCTTGTTCCATTCTTGAATGTGTTTTTGATACGGAACCTCCAAGAATAAGCCTGAGAACCCCTTGATTTCGAACCGCCACAGCATTAACTTGAAAACCCCTAGTCGAATTCGGTACAACCCCCAAGGATTAGGTTAGATTTCATATTGCCTTGAATTGATCAAAGATCCAAGATTTCGAAACAAGTCAGTTCCAAAGTCCCAAATTTGAAACACTCCACAAGAAAGTTGATCAAACTACTTGAATGTTTCTGAAGCATGTATTCAAGCAAGAACACAAAGATAAAAGCAATTCGGCTTTAGGTTAACTAATTCGGCTTTAGGTTTATATGGCTGCCCATGCCTTTTAAAAGCTAGTGCGAGACAAGCTATATGGCTGCCCAATTTGTTTTATGTAACCACATTATTATATTTGTATTTTTCCATCATTTCACTTGTTTTATGCTTTCTTTAAGTCTTTAAAAACAGATGTAATGGCAGATTTTGAACTTAATGAATATTCTGAGTTTTCTCTCCATTTTTGAGAGCTTTGAAAGGTTTTTAGCCTTCTTTTGAGTTCTGGTTAGAACTTGCACGAATTCCTTGCAAAAATAACCAAGTTTGCTAGGTCTTAACTTATATTTAAGGTTTTTCCTTCACAAGTTGGGGTTGGGTCTTGAATCTTTGGTTTCCAGCCATATAGTTTCAGTTTTACATCACAAGTTGGTGTTGGGTTGAAGGTGCTGGTTGGTGTTTTTATGTTTTGGAGACGATCCGTAGCTTGAGCTTCCTTAGGAATTCAATCCCAGCAAGGCAGGCTCACATCACAAGTAGTAGAAAACAGCAACTTAGTTCCCAACTTTCCCCACAAAACACGCCAAAAATGACTCAAAAACTTAACATCTCGATCACTAACAATGCTTTTGGGTATGCCATGCAAACGCACAACCTCTTTAAAGAACAAATCAGCAATCAATTTTGCATCATCAGTTTTATGACATGGTATAAAATGAGCCATTTTACTAAATCTATCAACCACAACAAATATACTATCACGACCTCTCCTAGTTTTAGGCAAACCAAGCACAAAATCCATAGACAAATCAGTCCAAGGTCCATCAGGAACAGGTAATGGCTTGTACAAACCATGCGGTTTCAACCTAGACTTAGCTTCTCTACATGTTATGCAATGCTCACAAACTTTATGCACATCATGTTTCATACCAGGCCAATAAAAATGTTCTATCAACACATCATAGGTCTTACTTACCCCAAAATGACCCATCAAGCCTCCTCCATGGGCTTCCTTAACTAACAACTCTCTCATGGAACACTTAGGAATACACAATCTACTTTTCTTGAACAAAAAACCATCAAACAAATGAAAGTCTTTCAAAACAGCCACATCACCACACGAATTATATATGTCACCAAAATCCACATCACTAACATATAATCCCTTAATATGCTCAAAACCCAACAATCTAGCACTAAGAGAATTAAGTAAAACATACCTTCGCGACAACGCATCAGCCACTACATTCTCCTTACCTCGCTTGTATTTAATCACATACGGGAATGTTTCTATGAACTCCACCCATTTGGCATTCCTACGATTCAGCTTATCTTGACCCTTCAAATGCTTTAAACTCTCATGGTCAGTATGTATCACAAACTCTTTTGACCACAAATAATGCTGCCATGTATCCAAAGCTCGAAACAATGCATATAACTCCTTATCATATGTCGGATACTTCAAAGCCGCTCCACTTAGCTTTTCACTAAAGTACATCAATGGCCTTTGATCCTGTATCAAAACAGCTCCAATTCCTATGCTCTGATACCAAATGATACGGAACCTCCAAGAATAAGCCTTAGAACCCCTTGATTTTGAACCCCCACAGCATTAACTTGAAAACCCCTAGTCGAATTTGGTACAACCCCCAAGGATTAGGTTAGATTTCAGATTACCTTGAATTGATCAAAGATCCAAGATTTCGAAACAAGTCAGTTCCCAAATCCCAGATTCGAAACACTCCACAAGAAAGTTGATCAAACTACTTGAATGTTTTTGAAGCATGTATTCAAGCAAGAACACAAAGATAAAAGCAATTCGGCTTTAGGTTAATAAATTCGTCCAAACTTCAAAAATCATCTCTTACAACCCTAAATGAGATATAAATAGCTAAACCCTAATTAGGGTTATTAAGTAGCTTTTGGCTTTCTAATCAAAATATAAGAAATAATAAAGTAATCAAAGTCCTAATTTAATACCAAACAAACAGGGCCCTTACTTTTTAAATGAGCATAACTAGTGGGCCTTAATACATAACTAGTGGGCCTTAATACAAGCCTCATTCGTGAATTACAACTTGTAGCAAGTTGTAATTGACTTCCTTTGGTCTTGTCTCTAAGCTTGTAATTCCTTGCAAACCATAGTTAGCCAAATTCACCAAATCTTGCAAATGGCAAATTAGTGCTTGCTGAATCTTTTTGGCTCGCGATCTAGTTATAGGACCTTGTGGCAGAATAATTGGATTGAAGATCTCCTCAACTTGGTCCTCACGTCCTAGGCCTTGCTCATCCTTGCGGTGTGCTGGTTGTTCCACAACACTTACCATCAACTAAACATCTAGAATAAAATATGTTATCTCGCTGCTCAAGACCCTCTCCCTTCACCTGCATATTCAAAGCACGCCTAGCAACTAACATTTCACCATGTTCAGCCATCAACACATTTCAACTTGCTCACTACACTCATCATCATCATCATACATGTCATTCACATCATTATCAACATCACTATGATCAGAATCAGAAATTATACCCCCATCATTAGTAGCAATCATAACTCTCCTATTTGGACATTCAGAAGCAATATGCCCATTCTCTAAACATTTGAAACATTTAATATCTCTACTAGGAGTAGTATTAGAAGTACCTGATTGCTGCCTTTTTGGACCACCATTCGTCCCTTTTCCACTTGTAGGTGGAGGATTGTTCCTTTGGAAGGAATTCTTGAAATCTCCACTTCTTGAGGACGAATTGCTACTAGTATTTTGAGGTCCTCTGTAGGTCGAACTACTTCCACCCATATTCTGAAATTTGCTAGAACCAGACTTGGTGTAATTCTTGCTCTTTAGTCTCCTTTCTATCTTCATGGCCTTTTCAACCAACTCTCCCATGGATTTGTAATCATACATTTCCAGCTCACTTGCTATGTTTGAATTTAGACCCCCAAAGAATCTAGACATCAACCTCTGCTCATCCTCTTCAATATCAGCTCTTGCCATGATCATCTCCATCTCCTTGTGGTATTCTTCAACACTCTTACCACCTTGGATTAGCCTTGCCAACCTATTATACAAATCCCTATAGTAATGAGAAGGGACAAACCTTGTTCTCATTAAGTCTTTCAAAGTCTCCCAATCAGGTATGGGTCTCAATCCCTTTCCTCTTCTATTAGATTTGAGTTGATCCGACCAGAATGTAGCATATCCCTTAAATTCCACGGCTGCAATGCGAGACTTCTTCTCTTCTGAATAATTATGGCATTCAAAAATCTGCTCCACCTTTCTCTCCCATTCAATGTACTCTTCAGCATTGTTTCTCCCTTCAAAGGAAGGTACCTTCATCTTTATGGAAGTAAGGTCATTGTCATTTGCTGGGTTATTTTCACCAACCTCTTCATTACCTCTAGGTGCTCTACGATCTCCTTCACCGATTCTTTGTAGAACCCTTTGTGGTAATCTCACTTGAGCTGCTGGTTGCTGCGCTCTTTCTCTCATCATTAGATTCATGCTCTCTTGTAGAGTAGCCATCATTCTTGCCATCTCATTCATCCTCTCATTACTTTGCTGCATATATGACTCAAAATTGCTAGAACCTTCTTGGACATTTTCCTCCCCATCTTGTACGCTCTGGTTTCTCCCACTACTCATGATCACAAACACAAACTCACAAAGAAAAGATTAGTAATAAACAAAATTCACTCAAAGTGTTTCACTCTTACCTCACCTTTGCTGATTCTTCGATTGCACTTCAGAATCGAGGCTCACAAATCAATCTGCCAAGCACGTTCAAGGAAGCTAGAAACCTAATTCCTAGACACCTAGAAAAGAAACTCGACGATTTGGAGGCGACACAAGGAAATTTTTGTCACACGATTATCATAAACCAGAGTGTTGGAACAAGCAAATAACACTCGAGCAACGTAACGGAATCCAAAAAACGGTAGCTCAATCAAGAATTAGAAACAAAGAGGTAAAAAATGACAATTCTGGCCAAGATGTATCAAAACTAACCCACCTTTAGCAAGCTGATTTATGGACCTATTGATTCTACCCAAGAAAGCTAGTGTCAAGTCTTCCTAAACTGATGAGGAAACTATGAGCAAGCTTGATGAATGTAATGGCAGCAAATATGTTGATGATATCATTATGCCAAGTGGACCAATCACAAGATCACAATCAAAGAAATTCCAGCATGTGTTCCAGCACTTCATACAAAGGTGGATTAATGAAGAGGGAGACCAACTTGTAGTGAATATGATGGACCATGAAGAGGAAGTCAGAAACTCACCAACAAGCATGAAGAATCTGCCCATAAGTATGGTGATGGGCATTAGCACGAATTTGGAATATAATATTGATATGGTTTAGTGTTAGTGTGACTAGACACATGTGAACCAACACCAAAATGAATGTACAATCTGCCCATCAATGTTGTCAGAATTATGGGCAGTAATTTAGAATATATTATTGAGGTGGATGAACAATTAATGCTATTGTGACTAGATACATGTAAACCTAGACTTTAAGCCATTAGTTCTTCTTTTCCAACTATATAAGGATGGGAAAAAGAACTTAATAGGGTTGACTACGAATTTCCAGAATTGTTGAATGTAATTTCTGTGTTTTCAAGTTTGAGAGGTTTTCTTCTTATTCTTGTTGCATGAAGAATTGGTTCTAACTTATCAAGTCTCACTTGTGGCGTTTTAATCAATTCATTTCTTCATCCCAATCACCCAAGTTCTCAATTACAGGTTAGTTGTGGGTTTGGTAGGGAGGATTTGTTTTTGAGTTCTAAGATTCTATGCTAGATGTGTATGTGGGGTTCTAGATGTAATATTTGATCCATGGGTTCCGCATCATTTGGTATCAGAGCTTTGGCTTGAAGATAAATCTCTAGGTATCTTTTATGTTTTAATTATCCAAAGAAAAAAAAAACAAATCAGATTCAGTTTCTATATTTCTTCATTTTCTGTTCTTGTTGCACCTTGTTCTTATTCTTCAAATTTGTGAACTTTTGTTTAATTTTTCAATTTCTATCCTTGTTTACTGAAATTTCAAAAGAAAAAAAGAGGAAAAGATCAAAAGAAAAACAAAAAAAAGAAAGAAAAGAGAATCAGATTCAACTTCCTCAACATAAAAGAAAAAAAAATCGTACCTGTTTCTGTCCAGAATTTTTCTTCACAAGTGTTTGAGATTTTTTGCATATTTATACCATTAACAGCTTGCTACCTTATTATATTTGATCAAATTACATCAGCTCCTCATTATGCATCCATTTAGCATTTAAAATCTGATATTTAGAGCCTTTCTTGCATTGGGAATAGATTTAGGTTGCATATTCAGATTACTCATTGGAGTGATTTGAATTCTGTTTTTTTTTTTTTTTAGGATCCAGAATTGTTTTTCTTTGTATTCTTAGTTTCATTCTTTCATATACCTCTTGTTTCTTGTATGCATTAAGTAGCTAATTCTCAATCATAGTTACTTTGGTTTGATTAACACAAATACTTTTGCTTCTTGTGTTAACTTTCAGTTCTTGTTGTCTAAAATTAAATTGCTTCTAGAATTGCAGAATTCATTTTGTTCATTAGGTTCCTTGTAGAGTCTTTAAAACAAAACTTGTTTTACTTGATTTAAGTGGATTCAATTCTGAAATTCAACTTGATAAAAGAAGAATTGAGAGGTAAAAAGGAACAAGGTTTGAGTGAAATACAAGAGGAGTGACAATCTGATCTTGAGTGAAACACGTAAGGGAGTGAGGTGAGGAAATTTTCTTTACTAACATTTTCTTGTAGGTTCTTCTTACACCATGTCAAATTCTGGAAGTGAAAAACGTGATATGACCATAAATGACATAGCCTTCATGTTAGAGGCAATGCAAAGGAGATTTGAAAGGTTTGATTTGACCATAAACAACATGAGAGGTGATGTAGACAGCATAATGCTAAGGCAGCGGAATGATATTAATCGAAGGGGGCAGAATAGAGGGAGAGGAAACATGATGAATGATGATGAGATAGAGAGGGAAGATGATGAAGAAAGTGAGGAATCAATTGCTCAAAGAAGACCTCAACAAAGGGACAGTAACATATCTTCCATAAAAATGAAGATACCATCATTCAAGGGGAGAAATGATGCTGAAGCTTACCTTGAATGGGAAAGAAAAGTTGAGTTGGTGTTTGATTGTCATAATTATAGTGAAATGAAGAAAGTTAAGATTGCAGCAGTTGAATTCACAGATTATGCACTAATTTGGTGGGATCAATTGATGATTTCCAAGAGGAGAAATGGAGAAAGAACTATCACTACTTGGGCTGAAATGAAAACTGTGATGAGAAAGAGATTTGTACCATCTTACTACTATAGGGAGCTTCACCAAAAATTACAGCGGTTAACTCAAGGATCCATGTCAGTGGAGGATTACCATAAAGAGATGGAGATGATCATGAGTAGAACTAATATAGAGGAGGATCCAGAAATCACTATGGCTCGATTTTTGAGTGGGCTGAATAGAGAGATAGCTAACATAATTGAATTACATCATTATGTGGAGCTTGAAGATATGGTACACATGGCCATGAAAGTGGAGAAGCAACTGAAACTCAAGGGAGCAGCAAAGGGATTTTCTAATTCCAGCTCTAGTTTCACTTCAAAATGGCCAAAGAAAGATGATAATCCTAAAGGGAAGGAGGCTGCCTGGAAAGGAAAGGAAAAACAAGTTCTAGATGACCCTAAAGGTAACTCTAAAACATCTAACTCTAATCAAAAGCATAGTACCATTAAATGCTTTAGGTGTTTAGGAGTAGGGCATATAGCATCTCAATGTCCAAATAAGAAAATCATGTTGATACGAGATAATGGTGAAATTGATAGTGCTAGTGAACATGAAAGTGATGATGATAATGATAGCATGCCACCATTAGAAGAAATAGAACATATTATTGAATATCCTGCCCATGGTGAATCTTTGGTTATTAGAAGAGCTTTAAACATGCAAATTAAAGATGAAGAAAGTAATCAAAGAGAGAACATTTTCCATACTCGTTGCATTGTGAATGGAAAAGTGTGCAGCATGATCATTGATGGGGGTAGTTGTGCAAATGTTGCTAGTACTGATTTTGTGGATAAATTAGGGTTAGCATGCACAAAACATCCTAGTCCTTACAAGCTGCAATGGTTGAATGATAGTGGAGAGGTGAGGGTAACAAAGCAGGTTCTGTTTTCTTTTGCAATTGGGAGATACAAAGATGAAGTTTGCTGTGATGTTGTGCCTATGCATGCTAGCCATATCCTTCTTGGTCGTCCATGGCAGTTTGATAGAAGAGCTTTGCATGATGGCTTTAAGAATCATTATTCTTTCAGCCTAAATGGTTTAAATTTCACTCTTGCTCCATTGTCACCTAAACAAGTGTATGAAGATCAAGTAAATATTTTGAGATCATTTGAAAAGAATTCTGGTGGTGAGGGTAAAACAAATAAAAAGGGAGTACAAGAGGCCAAGTGTGAGAAAAAGAATGATAAAAATGGCCCATTGGTGAGAGAAAAAGAGAAAGGGAGAGAAAATAAAAGAGAGTGTTTCTATGCAAAAGAAAAGGAGTTAAGGAGTGCTTTTTGTGAGAAAAGAAGTCTGATTGTACTTAGGTACAAAGAGACCTTGATTTCTACATCTAACCTTGATAACCCTTTGCCTAGTTGTGTTAGTTCTCTTTTACAGGAATTTGGAGATGTTTTTCCAGAAGATGTACCCAAAGGATTACCACCTTTAAGAGAGATTGAGCATCAAATTGACTTCATTCCGGGCTCAACAATTCCTAATCGACCAGCTTATAGAAGTAATCCGGAGGAAACCAAGGAACTTCAAAGGCAAGTGGAGGAGTTGCTAGCAAAGGGACATGTGCGTGAAAGTCTTAGCCCATGTGCTGTTCCTGTGTTATTAGTCCCAAAGAAAGATGGATCATGGAGAATGTGTGTGGACTGCCGAGCAATCAATAAAATCACGGTGAAGTATAGACATCCAATTCCTAGACTTGATGATATGCTTGATGAGTTGAGTGGTTCTTGCATTTTTACTAAGATTGATTTGAAAAGTGGTTACCATCAAATTAGGATGAAAGAAGGAGATGAGTGGAAAACTGCATTCAAAACAAAATATGGTCTTTATGAGTGGTTAGTTATGCCATTTGGTTTATCTAATGCACCTAGTACATTCATGAGATTAATGAACCATGTTCTGCGTGCATATCTTGGTAAATTTGTTGTTGTATATTTTGATGACATACTCATTTATAGCAAATCAGTAGATGAGCATGTAGAACATATTAGGGTTATTCTTGATGTTTTGAGAAAGGAAGAATTATATGCCAACTTGAAAAGGTGCATGTTTTGTAGTGATAAAATCATATTCTTAGGTTTTATGGTTAGTGCACAAGGAATTGAGGTTGATGATGAAAAGGTAAAGGCAATAAGAGATTGGCCAGCACCTAAAACCGTGAGTGAGGTAAGAAGTTTTCATGGTTTGGCTAGTTTCTATAGAAGGTTTGTTAAAGATTTTAGTTCCATTGCTGCACCATTAAATGAATTGGTAAAAAAGGATGTAAAGTTTAATTGGACTAAAATTCATGAAATGGCATTCAATTTGTTGAAAGAAAGGTTAACTACTGCTCCAATTCTTGCTTTACCAGATTTTGATAAGACCTTCGAATTAGAGTGTGATGCTTCAGGTGTGGGCATAGGTGCTGTTTTGATGCAAGAAGGGAAACCAATTGCATATTTTAGTGAGAAGCTTCATGGTGCACAATTAAATTATTCCACTTATGACAAGGAGCTGTATGCTTTGGTAAGAGCTTTACAAGTGTGGCAACATTACTTATTGCCTAAAGAGTTTGTTATTCATACAGATCATGAATCATTAAAGCATCTAAAGGGGCAAACCAAGCTGAACCGAAGGCATGGAAAGTGGATAGAGTTCATTGAGCCATTTCCATATGTGATAAAGTATAAGCGTGGCAAAGACAATGTAGTAGCAGATGCACTTTCAAGAAGGTATTCCTTAATCTCAACTCTTAGTTCTAAGTTATTAGGCTTTGAGCAAATTAAGGATATGTATGCCAATGATGTTGACTTTGCAAATGTTTATAAAGCATGTGAGCATTCTGCATTTCAGAAGTTTTATAGGCATGATGGGTACTTATTTAAGGATGGAAGATTATGCATGCCTAGTTGCTCATTAAGGGAATTTCTTGTGCGTGAGGCACATAGTGGAGGACTCATGGGACATTTTGGGATATTTAAGACTTTAGACATTCTGCATGAACATTTCTATTGGCCAAACATGAGAAAGGATGTTGAAAGAATTTGTGCCAAGTGTATTGCATGTAAACAAGCAAAATCTAAGTCTTTACCTCATGGGCTGTATACTCCTTTACCTATTCCTAATGCGCCTTGGATGGACATATCTATGGACTTTGTTTTGGGGCTGCCTAGGACTAGAAAAGGAAAAGATAGCATATTTGTTGTTGTTGATAGATTCAGCAAAATGACTCATTTCATTGCATGTCACAAAACTGATGATGCAACAAATATTGCAAATTTGTTCTTTGGGGAAGTAGTTCGGTTGCATGGCATTCCTAAAACAATTGTAAGTGATAGAGATGTGAAGTTCTTAAGTCATTTTTGGCGTGTTTTATGGAATAAGTTAGGTACTAAATTGTTGTTCTCTACAACTTGTCATCCACAAACTGATGGACAAACAGAAGTGGTAAATAGGACTTTAGGATCTTTGTTACGTGCTGTTGTGGGTAAGAATTTGAAAACTTGGGAAGATTGTTTGCCATTAGTGGAGTTTGCATATAATAGAAGCATACATTCTTCTACTGGTTATTCACCATTTGAAATTGTTTATGGTTTTAATCCACTTACACCACTTGATTTGTTTCCTTTGCCATTAAATGAAATAACTAACTTAGATGGTGAAAAGAAAGCTGAGTTGGTTAAGCAGATACATGAAAAGGCACGAGCTCATCTTGAGAAGAAATATGAATCAGTTGCCCATAATGCAAATAGAAGAAGGAAACATGTGATTTTCCAACCTGGTGATTGGGTATGGGTTCATATGAGGAAGGAAAGATTTCCTAAACAAAGGAAATCCAAGTTGGATGCAAGGGGAGATGGCCCATTCCAAGTTTTAGAACGGATCAATGACAATGCCTACAAAATTGATCTACCAGGTGAGTATAATGTTTCTGCAACTTTCAATGTGAGTGATCTTTCTCCTTTTGATGTAGGCTCAGATTTGAGGACAAATCTTTTTGAGCAAGGAGGGAATGATGAGGAAACTATAAGCAAGCTTGATGAATGTAATGGCAGCAAATATGTTGATGATGTCATTATGCCAAGTGGACCAATCACAAGATCACAATCAAAGAAATTCCAGCATGTGTTCCAGCACTTCATACAAAGGTGGATTAATGAAGAGGGAGACCAACTTGTAGTGAATATGATGGACCATGAAGAGGAAGTCAGAAACTCACCAACAAGCATGAAGAATCTGCCCATAAGTATGGTGATGGGCATTAGCACGAATTTGGAATATAATATTGATATGGTTTAGTGTTAGTGTGACTAGACACATGTGAACCAACACCAAAATGAATGTACAATCTGCCCATCAATGTTGTCAGAATTATGGGCAGTAATTTAGAGTATATTATTGAGGTGGATGAACAATTAATGCTATTGTGACTAGATACATGTAAACCTAGACTTTAAGCCATTAGTTCTTCTTTTCCAACTATATAAGGATGGGAAAAAGAACTTAATAGGGTTGACTACGAATTTCCAGAATTGTTGAATGTAATTTCTGTGTTTTCAAGTTTGAGAGGTTTTCTTCTTATTCTTGTTGCATGAAGAATTGGTTCTAACTTATCAAGTCTCACTTGTGGCGTTTTAATCAATTCATTTCTTCATCCCAATCACCCAAGTTCTCAATTACAGGTTAGTTGTGGGTTTGGTAGGGAGGATTTGTTTTTGAGTTCTAAGATTCTATGCTAGATGTGTATGTGGGGTTCTAGATGTAATATTTGATCCATGGGTTCCGCATCATAAACTAAAGAGAATTTCGAATTCCCCTTTGCAATGGCAGCCCCCACAATTCGAACAAAAACAGCCCCCCAAAAAAAATGGAAATTTTGTGGCCTAAAAATTTTGATTGCTTCTAAACCCACTTCAAACCAACCACAGAACCTTTAATTACTAAGAAATAGAAAAATTTTTGTTGGAGCACTTTTGTACTCTTTTTTTTTTTAGGGATAGATCACTATCTCTAGATCACCCCCCCCCCCCCAAATACTAAACGAATATCAATAAATGGAAGCTTAAACAGCAAACAAATTATTGCAAGCTCAAACGAAAAGATCCGTATACTTTAAAAATTGAAAACGAATTGACTATGGTGAAGTAGGTGAAAAACGATTTGGACTATGATGAAAAGGGGACACAAACGAATTAGGGCATGGGGAAAGAAGAAATTTCGAATAAAATAAAAGAACCCTAAAAAAATGAATTGAACAAATGAAGACTCTAACGGAAATAAAAACAAGCCCTAGAAAGACAGATAGATAAAGATTTACTTGTAATTGGCTCTGATACCAAATGACGCGGAATCCTATGGCAATGAAGGCCTCAAACCCCAACGCACACTTCGATATAGGAATCCAAGAACAAGGATAAACCACCCTCTATAGCACCCAATGCTTAGCGAAGCAAGAACACTAATGACGGAAGGATTTGGAAGGACGGATCAGAAGAACGCCACAATCGAAATTGATAAGTTAGTCTGATTTGTGATGCAATCAATGAAAGAAGCAAAATCTCTCACTCTCTCAAAGATGGCCGAAATTTGCATAAAAAGCAATCTGAATATAATTTTGTCAAAAGTTTCTCTTACAAGAAAATAAGGCCCTATTTATAGAAAAACAAATTAAAATTCGTAACTATCCTAACCCTAGTGAAAAAAGGAAAATTACAAAGTCAAAATCCTTGTCAAATAAGGAAAATATCATCCTAACCAACTAAGGAAAGAAGGATCCTTGTCAAATAAGGAAAATATCATCCTAACCAACTAAGGAAAGAAGGATCCTTGTCAAATAAGGAAAATATCATCATGACCAACTAAGGAAAGAAGGATCCTTGTCAAATAAGGAAAATATCATCCTAACCAACTAAGGAAAGAAGGGAACCACATCCCATGTGCATGGGTGTGAACACAGCCCATGTGCATGAAAGAATAGGCTGCCCATGTGACAAAAGTGGTCCCAAAAACCTAATTTCGTCCAAGGCCCATGTGCTTGCATGTGGGCTGCCTTCCTTACTCCTTTCTTGCTCCTCTAGCCCATTTTTAAAGCCTTATCTTCCATATAAACATTCAGCATCACAATCAGCCTTTGTTGGTCTTCCAGCTCCATACTGCACTTGTTTATTGCTAGTTCAGTCACCTCCCTTGTAACAAAGTCTTGAACATGCAATCCAAGAGTGACGCCATACTTCCTTGCTTTATTCCTTGTCAATGGTCCTTGTTGTAGCACCAAAGGATCCTTGCCATGCTGGTTTACATCACAGTTTGTTGAAAGATTTGGCTTCGACCCATTTTGAAAAATAATTCACTGCTACTATAATAAAGCGGTGACCGTTTAAAGCTGTTGGATGTATCTCTCCTATAATGTCAATCCCTCAAGTTGTGAAAGGCTAGGGTGAAGACATAGAATGCAATTATTCAGGAGGCATGTGATTCAAATTACCTACATCTAACGTTGCTGGCACTTCTTCACAAACTCAATACAATCTCTCTCCATGGTCAACCAATAGTAACCTTATCGAATTATCTTCTTAACTAGTGCTAAACCACTCATGTGTGGATTACAATTTCCCGTGTGTATTTTCAACATGATATACTCCACTTTAGGCTTCCTCAAGCATCTCAAGTGCACCCCATCAGGCCATCTTCGATACAACTCTCCATGAAAGGTGATGTATTGTAAGGACCATCACCTTATGGCTCTTCTTTCTTTCATTGTTACCCCCACTGGGTGTTCCTTCTCCTCCAAAAACTGTCTTATAATGTCATGCCACATATCATGGTCTATATCAGTTTTCACGATTGTCTCATATTCATAGCAAGGAGTTGATGAACTAATCAAAATCAGAGGATTAAGGAATAAGTTGATAGGATTTTCCCATACCGAAGCCAATGTGGCTAGGGAATCAGCCATCTGGTTTTCTTCTCTTGGTAGGTGTATAATCCTGCACTCCTTAAAATTCTACTTCATCAAGGTCAAGTAATGGTGGTATGGTTTTAGTTTCTCTTCTTTTAACTCCCACTCTCCATTTATTTGGGATACTACTAGCAATGAATCGCCAAAGACTTGCACCTTATCCACCTTCATAATCAACAGGGTTTCCAAACCAAAAAAAACATGCTTCATACTCCACCATATTATTGGTCGCCCTGAAATTCAACTTCTTGGCTAAAGGGATAATCTCCTCTTTAGGAGATTCTAGTATGACTCCCAAACCTGCTCCTTTCCTATTCACTGCTCCGTCAAAATACATTTTCCATCCTTGTACTTCTATGGCCTCTAAATGTTCATCAGGAAATTCCAAGACTACATCTTTGCTATCCGACAATGGTTGTTGGGCCAGGAATTTTGCAACCGCTCTACCTTTAACTATTTTTCTGGTTACATACTCAATCTCAAATTCTTCCAATATTATCAACCATCGCCCATACTTCCCAATCAAAGAGGGTGTCTCCCTTAAGTACTTCACCGGATCCAACCTGGAAAATGCTTGCACACTATAAGATTGAAAGTAATGCCGCAACTTCTTAGAAGACCAAACCACAGCTATACAGGTCTTTTCAATGATACTATATTTAATTTCATAAGGTAGGAAATTTCTACTCAAATAATAGACTGTGCGCTCAATCCTTGATTCATCTGCCTGGGCTAGCATGGCTCCTATTGACTCTTCTTCTACTGCTAAATATAGTAATAAGGGTTTATCGGGTTTAGGTGGCTTCAAAATAGGTGGATTTAGAAGATACTCCTTTTGCACTCAAAGGCCTTTTGACACTCTTCATTCCATATGACTGGCTGATTCTTTTTAAATAATTAGAAGATAGGTTCACAGATTATGGTGAGCTTTGCTATAAACCTGCTAATGTACTGCAATCTGCAAATAAACCCCTAAACTTCTCTCTCTGTCTTAGGGGATGGCATATCCTTGATTGCCTTAACCTTGTCAGGGTCAATCTCAATGCCATTTGGACCAATCACATGTCCCAACAACTTACCTGAGGTAATCCCAAACACACACTTCTTCGAATTTAACCTTAGCTTATACTTCACTGCTATCTTGAAGAATAATTCTAAGTTTTGGAAGTGTTGTTCCTTTGTATCTGACTTCACCATCATATCATCAACATACACTCTGACTTCTTTATGAATCATATCATGAAATAATGTGGTGTCCATCCTTTGATAGGTTGCTCCAGCATTTTTTAACCCAAACGGCATTACCCTATAACAAAATATACCCATGTAGTAATGAATATAGTTTTGGCTTTATCCACTTGGGCCATTAACACTTGGTTGTCTCCAAAAAAATCCATCTACAAACAAGTGTAGCATGCTAGAGTCTTGATGAGGAAACTATAAGCAAGCTTGATGAATGTAATGGCAGCAAATATGTTGATGATATCATTATGCCAAGTGGACCAATCACAAGATCACAATCAAAGAAATTCCAGCATGTGTTCCAGCACTTCATACAAAGGTGGATTAATGAAGAGGGAGACCAACTTGTAGTGAATATGATGGACCATGAAGAGGAAGTCAGAAACTCACCAACAAGCATGAAGAATCTGCCCATAAGTATGGTGATGGGCATTAGCACGAATTTGGAATATAATATTGATATGGTTTAGTGTTAGTGTGACTAGACACATGTGAACCAACACCAAAATGAATGTACAATCTGCCCATCAATGTTGTCAGAATTATGGGCAGTAATTTAGAGTATATTATTGAGGTGGATGAACAATTAATGCTATTGTGACTAGATACATGTAAACCTAGACTTTAAGCCATTAGTTCTTCTTTTCCAACTATATAAGGATGGGAAAAAGAACTTAATAGGGTTGACTACGAATTTCCAGAATTGTTGAATGTAATTTCTGTGTTTTCAAGTTTGAGAGGTTTTCTTCTTATTCTTGTTGCATGAAGAATTGGTTCTAACTTATCAAGTCTCACTTGTGGCGTTTTAATCAATTCATTTCTTCATCCCAATCACCCAAGTTCTCAATTACAGGTTAGTTGTGGGTTTGGTAGGGAGGATTTGTTTTTGAGTTCTAAGATTCTATGCTAGATGTGTATGTGGAGTTCTAGATGTAATATTTGATCCATGGGTTCCGCATCATTTGGTATCAGAGCTTTGGCTTGAAGATAAATCTCTAGGTATCTTTTATGTTTTAATTATCCAAAGAAAAAAAAAACGAATCAGATTCAGTTTCTATATTTCTTCATTTTCTGTTCTTGTTGCACCTTGTCCTTATTCTTCAAATCTGTGAATTTTTTTTAATTTTTTAATTTCTATCCTTGTTTACTGAAAGTTCAAAAGAAAAAAAAGAGGAAAAGATCAAAAAAAAAAAAGAAAAGAGAATCAGATTCAACTTCCTCAACATAAAAGAAAAAAAAACGTATCTGTTTCTGCCCAGAATTTTTCTTCACAAGTGTTTGAGATTTTTTGCATATTTATACCATTAACAGCTTGCTACCTTATTATATTTGATCAAATTACATCAGCTCCTCATTATGCATCCATTTAGCATTTAAAATCTGATATTTAGAGCCTTTCTTGCATTGAGAATAGATTTAGGTTGCATATTCAGATTACTCATTGGAGTGATTTGAATTCTGTTTTTTTTTTTTTTTTTTTTAGGATCCAGAATTGTTTTTCTTTGTATTCTTAGTTTCATTCTTTCACATACCTCTTGTTTCTTGTATGCATTAAGTAGCTAATTCTCAATCATAGTTACTTTGGTTTGATTAACACAAATACTTTTGCTTCTTGTGTTAACTTTCAGTTCTTGTTGTCTAAAATTAAATTGCTTCTAGAATTGCAGAATTCATTTTGTTCATTAGGTTCCTTGTAGAGTTTTTAAAACAAAACTTGTTTTACTTGATTTAAGTGGATTCAATTCTGAAATTCAACTTGATAAAAGAAGAATTGAGAGGTAAAAAGGAACAAGGTTTAGTGAAATACAAGAGGAGTGACAATCTGATCTTGAGTGAAACACGTAAGGGAGTGAGGTGAGGAAATTTTCTTTACTAACATTTTCTTGTAAGTTCTTCTTACACCATGTCAAATTCTGGAAGTGAAAAACGTGATATGACCATAAATGACATAGCCTTCATGTTAGAGGCAATGCAAAGGAGATTTGAAAGGTTTGATTTGACCATAAACAACATGAGAGGTGATGTAGACAGCATAATGCAAAGGCAGCGGAATGATACTAATCGAAGGGGGCAGAATAGAGGGAGAGGAAACATGATGAATGATGATGAGATAGAGAGGGAAGATGATGAAGAAAGTGAGGAATCAATTGCTCAAAGAAGACCTCAACAAAGGGACAGTAACATATCTTCCATAAAAATGAAGATACCATCATTCAAGGGGAGAAATGATGCTGAAGCTTACCTTGAATGGGAAAGAAAAGTTGAGTTGGTGTTTGATTGTCATAATTATAGTGAAATGAAGAAAGTTAAGATTGCAGCAGTTGAATTCACAGATTATGCACTAATTTGGTGGGATCAATTGATGATTTCCAAGAGGAGAAATGGAGAAAGAACTATCACTACTTGGGCTGAAATGAAAACTGTGATGAGAAAGAGATTTGTACCATCTTACTACTATAGGGAGCTTCACCAAAAATTACAGCGGTTAACTCAAGGATCCATGTCAGTGGAGGATTACCATAAAGAGATGGAGATGATCATGAGTAGAACTAATATAGAGGAGGATCCAGAAATCACTATGGCTCGATTTTTGAGTGGGCTGAATAGAGAGATAGCTAACATAATTGAATTACATCATTATGTGGAGCTTGAAGATATGGTACACATGGCCATGAAAGTGGAGAAGCAACTGAAACTCAAGGGAGCAGCAAAGGGATTTTCTAATTCCAGCTCTAGTTTCACTTCAAAATGGCCAAAGAAAGATGATAATCCTAAAGGGAAGGAGGCTGCCTGGAAAGGAAAGGAAAAACAAGTTCTAGAAGACCCTAAAGGTAACTCTAAAACATCTAACTCTAATCAAAAGCATAGTACCATTAAATGCTTTAGGTGTTTAGGAGTAGGGCATATAGCATCTCAATGTCCAAATAAGAAAATCATGTTGATACGAGATAATGGTGAAATTGATAGTGCTAGTGAACATGAAAGTGATGATGATAATGATAGCATGCCACCATTAGAAGAAATTGAACATATTATTGAATATCCAGCCCATGGTGAATCTTTGGTTATTAGAAGAGCTTTAAACATGCAAATTAAAGATGAAAAAAGTAATCAAAGAGAGAACATTTTCCATACTCGTTGCATTGTGAATGGAAAAGTGTGCAGCATGATCATTGATGGGGGTAGTTGTGCAAATGTTGCTAGTACTGATTTTGTGGATAAATTAGGGTTAGCATGCACAAAACATCCTAGTCCTTACAAGCTGCAATGGTTGAATGATAGTGGAGAGGTGAGGGTAACAAAGCAGGTTCTGTTTTCTTTTGCAATTGGGAGATACAAAGATGAAGTTTGCTGTGATGTTGTGCCTATGCATGCTAGCCATATCCTTCTTGGTCGTCCATGGCAGTTTGATAGAAGAGCTTTGCATGATGGCTTTAAGAATCATTATTCTTTCAGCCTAAATGGTTTAAATTTCACTCTTGCTCCATTGTCACCTAAACAAGTGTATGAAGATCAAGTAAATATTTTGAGATCATTTGAAAAGAATTCTGGTGGTGAGGGTAAAACAAATAAAAAGGGAGTACAAGAGGCCAAGTGTGAGAAAAAGAATGATAAAAATGGCCCATTGGTGAGAGAAAAAGAGAAAGGGAGAGAAAATAAAAGAGAGTGTTTCTATGCAAAAGAAAAGGAGTTAAGGAGTGCTTTTTGTGAGAAAAGAAGTCTGATTGTACTTAGGTACAAAGAGACCTTGATTTCTACATCTAACCTTGATAACCCTTTGCCTAGTTGTGTTAGTTCTCTTTTACAGGAATTTGGAGATGTTTTTCCAGAAGATGTACCCAAAGGATTACCACCTTTAAGAGGGATTGAGCATCAAATTGACTTCATTCCGGGCTCAACAATTCCTAATCGACCAGCTTATAGAAGTAATCCGGAGGAAACCAAGGAACTTCAAAGGCAAGTGGAGGAGTTGCTAGCAAAGGGACATGTTCGTGAAAGTCTTAGCCCATGTGCTGTTCCGGTGTTATTAGTCCCAAAGAAAGATGGATCATGGAGAATGTGTGTGGACTGCCGAGCAATCAATAAAATCACGGTGAAGTATAGACATCCAATTCCTATACTTGATGATATGCTTGATGAGTTGAGTGGTTCTTGCATTTTTACTAAGATTGATTTGAAAAGTGGTTACCATCAAATTAGGATGAAAGAAGGAGATGAGTGGAAAACTGCATTCAAAACAAAATATGGTCTTTATGAGTGGTTAGTTATGCCATTTGGTTTATCTAATGCACCTAGTACATTCATGAGATTAATGAACCATGTTCTGCGTGCATATCTTGGTAAATTTGTTGTTGTATATTTTGATGACATACTCATTTATAGCAAATCAGTAGATGAGCATGTAGAACATATTAGGGTTATTCTTGATGTTTTGAGAAAGGAAGAATTATATGCCAACTTGAAAAAGTGCATGTTTTGTAGTGATAAAATCATATTCTTAGGTTTTATGGTTAGTGCACAAGGAATTGAGGTTGATGATGAAAAGGTAAAGGCAATAAGAGATTGGCCAGCACCTAAAACCGTGAGTGAGGTAAGAAGTTTTCATGGTTTGGCTAGTTTCTATAGAAGGTTTGTTAAATATTTTAGTTCCATTGCTGCACCATTAAATGAATTGGTAAAAAAGGATGTAAAGTTTAATTGGACTAAAATTCATGAAATGGCATTCAATTTGTTGAAAGAAAGGTTAACTACTGCTCCAATTCTTGCTTTACCAGATTTTGATAAGACCTTCGAATTAGAGTGTGATGCTTCAGGTGTGGGCATAGGTGCTGTTTTGATGCAAGAAGGGAAACCAATTGCATATTTTAGTGAGAAGCTTCATGGTGCACAATTAAATTATTCCACTTATGACAAGGAGCTGTATGCTTTGGTAAGAGCTTTACAAGTGTGGCAACATTACTTATTGCCTAAAGAGTTTGTTATTCATACAGATCATGAATCATTAAAGCATCTAAAGGGGCAAACCAAGCTGAACCGAAGGCATGGAAAGTGGATAGAGTTCATTGAGCCATTTCCATATGTGATAAAGTATAAGCGTGGCAAAGACAATGTAGTAGCAGATGCACTTTCAAGAAGGTATTCCTTAATCTCAACTCTTAGTTCTAAGTTATTAGGCTTTGAGCAAATTAAGGATATGTATGCCAATGATGTTGACTTTGCAAATGTTTATAAAGCATGTGAGCATTCTGCATTTCAGAAGTTTTATAGGCATGATGGGTACTTATTTAAGGATGGAAGATTATGCATGCCTAGTTGCTCATTAAGGGAATTGCTTGTGCGTGAGGCACATAGTGGAGGACTCATGGGACATTTTGGGATATTTAAGACTTTAGACATTCTGCATGAACATTTCTATTGGCCAAACATGAGAAAGGATGTTGAAAGAATTTGTGCCAAGTGTATTGCATGTAAACAAGCAAAATCTAAGTCTTTACCTCATGGGCTGTATACTCCTTTACCTATTCCTAATGCGCCTTGGATGGACATATCTATGGACTTTGTTTTGGGGCTGCCTAGGACTAGAAAAGGAAAAGATAGCATATTTGTTGTTGTTGATAGATTCAGCAAAATGACTCATTTCATTGCATGTCACAAAACTGATGATGCAACAAATATTGCAAATTTGTTCTTTGGGGAAGTAGTTCGGTTGCATGGCATTCCTAAAACAATTGTAAGTGATAGAGATGTGAAGTTCTTAAGTCATTTTTGGCGTGTTTTATGGAATAAGTTAGGTACTAAATTGTTGTTCTCTACAACTTGTCATCCACAAACTGATGGACAAACAGAAGTGGTAAATAGGACTTTAGGATCTTTGTTACGTGCTGTTGTGGGTAAGAATTTGAAAACTTGGGAAGATTGTTTGCCATTAGTGGAGTTTGCATATAATAGAAGCATACATTCTTCTACTGGTTATTCACCATTTGAAATTGTTTATGGTTTTAATCCACTTACACCACTTGATTTGTTTCCTTTGCCATTAAATGAAATAACTAACTTAGATGGTGAAAAGAAAGCTGAGTTGGTTAAGCAGATACATGAAAAGGCACGAGCTCATCTTGAGAAGAAATATGAATCAGTTGCCCATAATGCAAATAGAAGAAGGAAACATGTGATTTTCCAACCTGGTGATTGGGTATGGGTTCATATGAGGAAGGAAAGATTTCCTAAACAAAGGAAATCCAAGTTGGATGCAAGGGGAGATGGCCCATTCCAAGTTTTAGAACGGATCAATGACAATGCCTACAAAATTGATCTACCAGGTGAGTATAATGTTTCTGCAACTTTCAATGTGAGTGATCTTTCTCCTTTTGATGTAGGCTCAGATTTGAGGACAAATCTTTTTGAGCAAGGAGGGAATGATGAGGAAACTATAAGCAAGCTTGATGAATGTAATGGCAGCAAATATGTTGATGATATCATTATGCCAAGTGGACCAATCACAAGATCACAATCAAAGAAATTCCAGCATGTGTTCCAGCACTTCATACAAAGGTGGATTAATGAAGAGGGAGACCAACTTGTAGTGAATATGATGGACCATGAAGAGGAAGTCAGAAACTCACCAACAAGCATGAAGAATCTGCCCATAAGTATGGTGATGGGCATTAGCACGAATTTGGAATATAATATTGATATGGTTTAGTGTTAGTGTGACTAGACACATGTGAACCAACACCAAAATGAATGTACAATCTGCCCATCAATGTTGTCAGAATTATGGGCAGCAATTTAGAGTATATTATTGAGGTGGATGAACAATTAATGCTATTGTGACTAGATACATGTAAACCTAGACTTTAAGGCATTAGTTCTTCTTTTCCAACTATATAAGGATGGGAAAAAGAACTTAATAGGGTTGACTACGAATTTCCAGAATTGTTGAATGTAATTTCTGTGTTTTCAAGTTTGAGAGGTTTTCTTCTTATTCTTGTTGCATGAAGAATTGGTTCTAACTTATCAAGTCTCACTTGTGGCGTTTTAATCAATTCATTTCTTCATCCCAATCACCCAAGTTCTCAATTACAGGTTAGTTGTGGGTTTGGTAGGGAGGATTTGTTTTTGAGTTCTAAGATTCTATGCTAGATGTGTATGTGGAGTTCTAGATGTAATATTTGATCCATGGGTTCCGCATCAAGTCTGCACTGTCAATGAGGAAATCTATATGGGGTAAAGGAAAATCATCTTTAGGGGAAGCCTTGTTTAAGTCTCTATAGTCCACATAGACCCTAATTCTTTCATCTTTCTTTGGTGCGGATACTATGTTAGCTAGCCAATCTGGATAATCTATCACTTCAAGGAACTTTACTTGTATTTGTTTGGTGACCTCTTCTTTAACCAATTCAGCCCATTCAGGTCTTAACCGCCTAAGCTTTTATTTGAAAAGTTTCATGTGATTGTAAGTAGGGATCAGATGTTCGGCTATGTCTCGATCTATTCCAGGCATATCCTCATAAGACCAAGCGAAAACCACTTCATATTTTTTAAATATTTTTTCAAATCTCTCTCTCATCAAGAGTAAAGTCGGATGCTATGCTAATATTTGTAGGATTTTTGGTTATTCTCAAATTTAATGATTGTGTATCGACAGAGTTAATATTAAAGATGCTCATGTAACCACTATTTGAATGTATGCAACCGTCAGGAGAAACATCAAACAAGTAAGCAAAATCAGAGTTTATTGCATTCATTTTGGAAAAGAAAACATCATCATCCTCATATAAAGTAGACAAATTAAAATCAAAATCAAATTATTGTTCTCAAAATCATAAAGCAGAACATCTTTAGACTTCTCTTCAACCAGGGCAACAATCTCCTCTGGAGTCTTCTGGACAACTTCCTTCTTTCCTTCTGGATTGATCTCCTTGTAAGTTGGCAGGATGAGCTCTTTCTTGACTTGTTCCACCAATTCAGCAATAGCAGCAAAAATCTCAAAACTCGGGATCAACTTTCCCATGAACATGACTGGCTCGGACTTTCCTTGGAGTGGCCCCATATCAGGAGCTTTGACAAAAATTTCTTCGAGTGGTGGAAAGTTTATTTTATCATTCTTCTTTGGCTGGACATCTTTGTTGGCTTTTTCATACCCTAACCCTTTCTTGGAAGTTTGAGTCTTGAAATCTGGAAGCTTTGTCACACCGGCTTTGCCCTTTCTAAGACTAGCACCAAGAAGGTAGCTCATGTTCTTCATCATGTTCAAGACCTTGGAGTCTACTACTTCATTATCAGAAATTGCAGCTACTTGGAAACCATTGAGAGACCTCTCAATCATTAGAGCATTAACAACCTCATTATCTTTGACCTCGATTACCACCGTCTCTTTTTCATTCGGGAACTTGATCTTTTGATGAAGGGTGGAAGGAACTCCACCAAGAGGATGAAACCAAGGTCATCCCAAAAGTAGAGCAAAAGTTACAGGTATGTCCAAAACCACAAATTCTACCATAGATTCAATTGGACCAACCTTCACAACAGCTTTGAAAGTCCCCTAGGCAAGCCTCTTTTTTATTGTCATAAGCCCTAATAGTTACCTCGGTTGGGCTTAGATCCCTTGCTGACATATCTAGCTTTGGCAAAATTTTAAGTGGGCAAACATTTATGGCGGACCCATCATCAACCATCACACATGGGGTCCTTTTTCCTTTGACTTCTACTTTGATAAAGAGAGGGCTGATGTGATCTCTCCCCTCTTTTAGTAAATTCGCATCTGAGAAAGATACCATTCCCATATTAACTTCACTCTTCTTTTGAATATCTTCATACTTCATCACTCCTTCAACTTTCACAAAGTTAACCAGCTCTTTCAATGTTATAGAGGTGGAAATTGGCATGCTAGCCAAGGCCTTGGTCATAGTTTCACGGTGCTTCTTAGAAGTGGTCAATAAGTCCCAAATACTGATACTTGCTTGGGTTCTTTTCAACTGCTTAAGAACAGTGTCATCTTCTTCTTCTTTATTCTTAGCTTCAGATTCCTTTATTAGCTTCTAATTCCTTAGGTGGTGGCCTTGCATAAGGCTTACCAGATCTAATGTTAATTACTTCATCTTCTTTAAGCTCGGACCAGGTCCATTCCTCCTTCTTGGGTTCAAGATCATCATCACTATCGCTTGAATCCCAAAACTCATTCACAGCACCGATTGCTACTTCTTTTCCAACCATAATTTGTTCAATTTTGCTAAACACCACTTCTTCTTTGGTTGCTTCTCCATCCACATCTTGGAAAGAAGACATGACAAAACTTTCATGCAAACCTCTCTAATTATGAAGGTCACCAGTGGTGGTACCCTATTAAACCTTGGCAATGGATTGTCTTTGGTGTTCGGCTTGTTAGGCTCGGGCAGCTTCCCACTATCAATTAAATTCTGGATCTCATGCCTCAATCTCACACAATTATCCGTATCATGCCCTTGCATTTGATGAAATTGATAAAATGTCTTAGTGTCAAAATTAGGTGTGAGAGGGTTAGGCGAAGGATGAGGATTTAAGGGTTGTAATAATTGCTTCTTTTGTATCTTATTGAGGACCCAAGATAGTGGCTTTCCCGATTATGAAAAACTGCCTTCTTCCTCCTTGGCCAGTAGAATTAACATCAACTACCTTTTGCATGCTTTGGTTACTAGACTGGTAATTTCCTTTCTCATTCCTTCTTGTTGAAAAGCGGTTCTTCTCTCTTTGCCACTCTTTGATTTGTAGACCAGCTTGCAAAAGGTCCTTAAAATCCCAAATGAGTGTATGAGACATCCTTTCATGAAGGATAGGTAACACTCCTCTCATAATCATTCTAATTTGATTGGATTCATCAGGCCTTCTCTTGAGCAATGCAGCCTTATTTCTCCACCTCTTCATGTAGTCCATGAAGTTCTCATTCGGCATTTGTCTAATTGACTCCACCTCCAATAGAGTAACTTCCAATTCAGCATTGTATCCATATTGTTGGAAGGAGGCCTTGTATAGCAGATCCCAACTCTTTTGTGTGCCATCATCTAAGGTATTGAACCAATTTAGGATAATAGGATCCAATGAGTGCATGAAGTACCTTAGGGTTTGAATCTTGTAGCTCTGGCAAATTGCATAACAGTGATATACTGCTTCACATGGAGGTGAGGATTTCCAGTTCCATTAAACTTTGCAAAGGATGGCATCTTGAACTTGTATGGAACTTCTTCATCTAGCTCAAACAATTTGTCAACCTCAGACATTTCTTCAGTTTTCAACTTCTTTTCAAACTTCTTTTCCAGGTCAACAATCATCTTCTTAACATCTGAAGTTTTAGTTTTCTCTATAGCTGATCTTTCAACAACCTTTGACTACTTGTCTTGAGGATCTTGGAAGTATTGATCCCAGTCATCATCATCATCGATGACTACCTTGTCATCATCAAAAGCCACTTCACCAACCTTAGCCTTCCTTTTGTCCTTTGGCTTATTGGTGCTAGCAGATGCTTCGACATTGTTCTCTAAATTATAGCCAATTGGTTCTACAAGGTCTCAGCCAGGGCCTCCTTTAGTTCTTCCATTTTAGCATTGAGGGCGTCGTCCACCATTCTTTGAATTTGTTCAAGCTCCATTGTTTTTGGTGAAAAAGTAATTAAGTTGTTGGATTCTTCATCACCGGCTTAAGTGGGGTTGTCGTACTCTCTTGAGCTACTGTACTCCAAGTCTGTGACCAGAGAAGATTAATGATATGAGATGCAAATGTATGTATGCATTATGCATGTATGCACAAACAACAAACAAATAAAGATAATTAGGACGTTCCTTCCAAATTTATAACTTCTACACACAGATGGCGAGTCTCTTTTCCTAGGTATATGGCTAACAAAATACCAACATGGGGTATCTTATTTTTGGATAATTCTCTCAGACATTTCAATTGATAGTTATATTGTCAAATGTGAAAATCAGTTCATGATAATTCCCATTAATTAGGCTTTAATCCATCCAATCAACTAAAGCAACTTTTATGCTATATTGAATTAAAACTAAACTAAGAGGTTTATTATAAATAGATTTCTCACTTGAAAAAGTAACTAATGACTCATGCCAAAAATAAGCCCGTGATTAATAATTCTTAGTATAAACTAGGCTCACAATTGATTTTTGGTATTTCCATAATTGACCTAAATATTCATAAGCTCTTTTGAAAAGGTTGTGAAAATAATTTTATTTCTAAGCCTATTGTAAAAAGAAAATGGATTTTGGGCTTTGTATTTGGGCCATGAAAAAAGAATTTTTGACTTGTTTGTAGAAAAGTTTTATGTCCAAAGACCATTTCAAAAATTTTGAAAATAGTTTTGGTCTTTTGGATTTAGAGGAAAAAATTATTTGAGCTCACAATGTAATTAGGTCATATTAGAAAAAGAACAAACCAAATAAACCATGATCTAAACCAAGATAAATTAATCATAGTCAAACAATAAGCATTTGGGTTAAAAACCTAAGGAAAGTAACTAGGCCAATTACATGAGCTTTAGCCTTTGGGTTGAAAGGTTTATGCTCCCATAACAAGTATATACCAAAAGGTACAAGGCTATGAAAGGTTATGCCATGCTCGATCTCCATACCTTGATGAGGATCTGATTGCTAGCATACAACACCAAGGACCTGTTACTCGATCAATGGCAAGAAAACTTCAAGGATTAGTTTCCAAACATCTATATGTTCTCAATACAATTGGAACTTTAAGACTTGAAGAAAATAAGAGCAAAGAAGTTGTTTGGTTGCACGTGTCCAAATTGCAATCTACCCAAGAGGCCAATTGACCCAAAGGAGTTAGAATACATATTGGCATCCATCATTATACCTTTGGGAGCTAAATGCATACCATTCACGTACCATTGGATGCCCATATATTAAGAGTGGCTGAAACTCACATTGGGAGTCAAAGATGCCTTTTAAAAGCTAGTGGGAGACAAGCTATATGGCTGCCCAATTTGTTTTATGTAACCACATTATTATATTTGTATTTTTCCATCATTTCACTTGTTTTATGCTTTCTTCAAGTCTTTAAAAATAGATGTAATGGTAGACTTTGAACTTAATGAATATTCTGAGTTTTCTCTCCATTTTTTAGAGCTTTGAGAGGTTTTTAGCCTTCTTTTGAGTTCTGGTTAGAACTTGCACGAATTCCTTGCAAAAATAACCAAGTTTGCTAGGTCTTAACTTATATTCAAGGTTTTTCCTTCACAAGTTGGGGTTGGGTCTTGAATCTTTGGTTTCCAGCCATATAGCTTCAGTTTTACATCACAAGTTGGTGTTGGGTTGAAGGTGCTGGTTGGTGTTCTTATGTTTTGGAGACGATCCGTAGCTTGAGCTTCCTTAGGAATTAAATCCCAGCAAGGCAGGCTCACATCATTTGGTATCAGAGCTTAGGCTCTCTAAATCAGGTTTTTTAGCATCATTCCTTCTTGTTTATGTCAAAAAAAAAATATTGTCTTCCTTTGAGTCATTTTCTGCCATTAGTTTAATTTCTACAAGCTGTATGCTTTCTTGTTTCTTTGAGTCCTTCTTCCTTAATGTTGTTGCTTGATTAATTTAAAAAAAGAAAGAAAGAAAGAACAGAAAAGAAAAAAAAAGAAAAAAAAAAGAGGAAACAACAACTAATCTCTCAAATTAGCTAGTGGGTTAGAAACTGAAGTTGCGTTTGCACATAACCAAATCTTCTCAAATTTTATATGCTTGTTTTAGATGCTAAACTTAGCTTGGAAATCAAATTTTAAGTCAAAATTCCTCCATTTGCCTAGTTATCCATATATTGCAGCCAATTTAGCTAGTTTTGTGTCCAAAAGTGAACGTGTATGTAAACATGTCCAAATCCTTTCAAATTTTACAGGCATGTTTTAGATATTCAGCTAAGCCTAAATATTAAATTTCATGTCAAAATTCGTTGGTTTGCTTGGTTGTCCATATATTACCGCTAGTTAGCCATTTTTGGGTCCAGAACATAAACATTTCATAAGAGACCTAAAAATTTAATTTTCTTCTTCCATTTTGTCTCAATATATTATCCTAAATCCAGTTTTGTCAAATTCTTCCCTTTAGTAATGTTTGTCTAAAATTTTAGTGTCTTTCGTCCTTAGGTTTCAAATATCAGATATTCTGTTTTTTTTTTCCAGCTTGTTTTACTCTTGTTCCATTCTTGAATGTGTTTTAAACCTTGCAATTTAGTTATTTAGTTGAGGAAATATTAAGTTCTTGCTAGAACTTGGAAGGGGCTGAAGTGAGTGAAAAAAGGCATAGAGTGGTGAGATTGTTAGAGGGTAAAAGCCAAAGTTTGAGTGAAACACAGATTGAGTGTTACCAGATTAGAGTGAAACACGTGAGGGAGTGTGTGAGAGAATATTTCTAACATTTGTTTTGCAGCAATCAGTATGTCAACAAAACGAGATAGTGATCTAGAGAGCAACCAGCCCCAAGAGGAGCCAGAAGCTTCTTATGTTCTTAAGGCATTGCAATCTCAATTTCAAAGGATGAATGTGTTGTTTGTTGATATTAGAGAACAGATGGAAAAACACTCAAAGCAAATTGAAGAATTGCAGCAAGCAAGCTCTACAAATCAAAGAAATTTAGGAAGGGATGAACGAGATAATTTTCATAGGGAGCAAAACACAAATAGGGGGCAGAATCTGAGGTAGGCGCGCTGGACTAAATGATTTGCCAGTTTTCAATGACTTGGAGGATGTAGATGAAGATAATCTTGATGATGATGATGGGCAGCAATCTATTGCACTTGATGATGTTATTAGACCAAGATATATGAGAGGTAATATGGGTGGTAGAGGTGGTGGCAGAAATATTAGGCAAAAAACTATGGAAAATGCAAGAGGGAGAGGGAGAGTAGACAGCAACGTTAATGGAATTAAAATGAAAATTCCATCATTCCAAGGCAAAGCAAATCTAGATGCATATTTGGAATGGGAGAGAAAGACCGAACTCATCTTTGATTGCCACAACTATAGTGAGCAAAAGAAGGTGACACTTGCTGTGGTAGAGTTTACTGATTATGCATTAGTTTGGTGGGATCAATTACTCACTAAACGAAGAAGAAATGGCATGAGAGGAGTGCAGACTTGGGATGAGTTGAAACAGGTCATGAGAGATCGATTTGTTCCACAACACTACTATAGAGAGTTGCATCAAAGATTACAAGGGCTGGTGCAGGGCAATAAAAGTGTGGAAGAATATTTTCAAGAAATGGAAATGGCTATGATACGAGCTAATATAGAAGAAGAAAGGGAAGCAACTATGGCACGGTTCCTACATGGGCTGAAAGATGAAATTGCCGACATAGTGGAGCTGCATCATTATGTGGAGCTTGATGATATGTTAAATATGGCAATCAAGGTAGAAAAACAACTCAAGAAGAAGAAAACAACCAGATCGGGTATGGGAATTAATTCTACCAACAATGTTCCATGGAAGCCAAATTGGAAGAAAGGGGAATCTAGTGAGAGTAAATTTGTTTCAAAGGAGAAGAAAGAGGGAAACAAGGCTGGAGAAAAACCCATTGTGATTGATAAGGGTAAGGCACCAATGAACTCCAGCGGAAGAACTAGAGACATCCAATGTTTTAGATGCTTAGGCAAGGGACATTATGCTGCACAATGTCCAAATAAAAAAGGGCAATGGTGATAAGGCCAAGTGGAGAGATAGAATCTGAAGATGATGAGGCTGTTAATGATGATTCAAGTGATGACATTCAACCTATGGGTGATGATAGTGATGTAGAGCATGCTGTACGTGGCAACGTTCTAGTTGTTATGCGTGCTTTAAATACCCAAGTAAAGGCAGATGATGGTGATGAGCTACAAAGAGAAAATATCTTTCATACTAGGTGTCTAGTTAAAGATAGAGCTTGTAGCATGATAATAGACAGTGGAAGTTGCGTGAATGTGGCTAGTACTCTACTAGTGGAAAAACTTGATTTTCCTACTACAAAACATCCTAAGCCATATAGGTTGCAATGGTTTAATAATTCTGGTGAAGTTAGGGTGACTAAGCAAGTGTTGCTAACATTTTCCATTGGGAGGTATAAGGATGAAGTGTTATGTGATGTTGTTCCTATGCATGCTAGTCATATTCTGCTTGGGAGGCCATGGCAATATGATAGAAGGGCTGTACATGATGGATTCAAAAATAGGTACTCTTTTGATTTTGAAGGTTGAAAGTTGACGCTTGCACCTTTGACACCGATGGAGGCTTTTGAAGACCAAAACGAATACAAGCTGCCATGGAAGAGAAAATGCAAAAAGAATCTGAAAAGAGAGTGAGAGAAAGAAAAGAGCAAGAGGAAAAACAAAGAATAAAAAAAAAAAAGAAAATGAAAATGAGAAAAAGAAAAAAATCTACAATAACAATGAGAGTTGTGAGAAGAAAGTAAGTTTAGTTGCTAGGGGAAAAGATGTGAGGCAAGCCTATTCTTCAAATAATGTGATGCTACTCTTACTATGTAAGGGAGCTTTTCTTAATGTAACTGACCTTGATCCTCCTATTCCTAGTGTTGCATTGACTTTGTTGCAGGAATTTGAAGATATCTTTCCCGATGAAGTATCTAGCGGACTACCACCTATCAGAGGAATAGAACATCAAATTGATTTTATTCCTGGAGCTGTAATTCCGAATCAGCTAGCATATAGAACCAATCCTCAAGAGGCCAAAGAGTTACAAAAACAGGTGGAAGAATTACTTGCAAAGGGTCATGTTAGAGAGAGCGTGAGTCCATGCGCTGTACCGGTACTTTTGGTACCCAAAAAGGATGGATCAATGCGAATGTGTGTGGATTGTCGCGCCGTCAACAAAATCACTGTAAAGTATAGACATCCAATCCCTAGACTTGATGATATGCTTGATGAATTGCATGGTGCATGTATATTTTCGAAAATTGATCTTAAAAGTGGTTATCATCAAATAAGAATGAGATTAGGAGATGAATGGAAAACAGATTTTAAGACTCAATATGGTTTGTATGAATGGTTAGTCATGCCTTTTGGACTAAGCAATGCACCTAGTACTTTCATGAGATTAATGAATCATGTCTTGCGTGCTTTTCTTGGAAAGTTTATTGTTGTGTATTTTGATGATATTTTAGTGTATAGTCAATGTTTAAATGATCATTTAATGCATTTAAGATGTGTGCTTGAAGTTCTTAGGAAAGAGAAATTGTATGCAAATTTAAAGAAATGTACATTCTGCATGAAAAAAAGTCATTTTCTTAGGATTTGTAGTGAGTGGGAAAGGAATTGAGGTTGATGAGGATAAGGTAAAAGCCATCAAAGAATGGCCTACACCAAAATCCGTGACTGGTGTTAGGAGTTTTCATGGTCTTGCTAGTTTTTATAGGAGGTTTATTAGAGATTTTAGCACAATTGCAGCCCCATTGAATGAAATAGTGAAGAAAATGTAGGGTTCAGATGGAATGAGGAACAGGAGCATGCATTTAGATTACTGAAAGAAAAATTATGTTCTGCACCATTACTTGCATTACCTGATTTTTCTAAGACTTTTGAAGTTGAATGTGATGCTTCCGGAGTGGGTATAGGTGTTGTTTTGACGCAGGAAAGAAGACCAATTGCATACTTTAGTGAGAAGCTAAGTGGAGCTCCTTTGAATTACTCTACTTATGACAAGGAGATGTATGCATTAGTCAGGGCGTTGGAGATGTGGCAACATTATCTTTGGCCAAAGGAGTTTGTTATTCATAGTGATCATGAATCACTAAAATACTTGAAAGGACAAAGCAAGCTGAACAAACGCCATGCCAAATGGAGTGAATTTATTGAAGCGTTTCCATATGTGATTCAATATAAGCAAGGAAAAGAAAATGTTGTTGCTGATGCCTTATCTAGGAGGTATGCCCTAATTCTTCTACAAGTTCTTCTTGTGAATTTTCGTGTGAGAGAGATTAGAGTGGATTCTTTAATTCTTTCTTTGCATCAAGAATTAGGTTTACTTATCAACAAGAGTTGTGGCGTTTTCCTTCTTCTTACCAACTAAATCCTTCAATCATAGTGAGTTCGCATCTCTTTATAGGCGTTGGGTTCCTTAGGAGGTGATTATCAAGTTTCAAGGAGTTCTCTACCATTGTTATACGTTGGGTTTGCTGCCATCGTTGCTAAGGGTCGGCGTCATTTGGTATCAGAGCCTTGCTACAAGGTAATTTTTATCTACTTTGTCTTTCTAGGGTTTGTTAATTTAGGTCTTTTAAATTTCTGCATTTTAGGGTTCTTAGAGAGTCTAGTCTTTAATTTTCGAAAAAGAGTCATATATCAATTCTGATCAAGGCCGAATTGAAGGAGGGTATTCTTAGGGTGAAAACAAAACCTAGGAAAGGGTTCTTGGAGAATTTCGAAACCAAGAATTAGGGTTCTTGAAAGAAAGAAAAAGCTAGAGTTTGTGTTCAAGTTTGATTTCGATTTGGTCTTGAGTGAATCTAGGGTTGCGAATTAAGTCCAGATTTTGAAAAGTCCTTGGGAGTAAATTAAGTCCCGAATCAAGGGGATAGTGAGAGGAAGCAAAAAAAAAAGTGTACAACACCACCTCAACAAAAATTGTTTGATATTCTTGCTATTTGGGTGCTAAGGATCAGATCTAGGTGGGTTAGAAGTAATAAAAAAAATTTGGGCAAAAAATTTCACCTTTTGAGTGCTTTTAGAATTCAAAAATCAAACCTTAATATTCATATTATTTGAGTGTTTTAGGTGGGAATTAGAGTCTAGAAGCTAGCATTTTGGGTAGAATTGATTAGGTCCACAAAGCAGCTTGCCAAGTGTGGGTTGTTTTTGATTCATTATATCCCAATTTGTCTTGTTTATTGGCTTTATTATTTCTGATTTCTTTATCTAGCTTTCAATTCCATTACATTGCTAAGTATCATTTGCTTGTGTCGATACTTGGTTCTATATCGTGCAGTGCAAATTACCTTGCATTGCCTCCGAATACTTGTCTTGTTTTCTATCTAGTTCTAGGATTTAGGTTCTAGTTTCTTGAACGACTTGACAATTGTTGGTTGGTGAGCTTGGTTCTGAAGTGCAATCAAGGAAGACAAGAAAAGTGAGGTAATTCTAAACACTTGAGTGAATTTTGATTATTACTAATCTTGTTTCTTTGAGTTTGTTTGTTTGTTAACATGGCTGGAAAAGGAGAAGAGACTAGCAAAAAAGGAGCTATGGCCGAAAGCTTGGCTAGGCTTAATGAGACTTTGGCAGCAATGCTTGGTCGAATGGAGATGATGGATACTAGATTGCAAGAGAATGCAGCACGACAAGCACAACAAATTCAGCAAGTGCAACAAGGGCAGCCAGCCGCACATCCAAATCCCATAATGCGAGCTAGAAGAGTGCTTAGGAGAGAAGGACAGGGAAATCTTGAAGCCCTAGAAGCAGCCGAAAGGGTAGAAGATGAGGATGAAGGTGGAAATCAACCTACCACTGATGGTGACCTTACTTCCATCAAGATGAAGATTCCTTCCTTTGAAGGGAAGAACAATGCAGAAGAGTTCATAGAATGGGAGAGAAAAGTTGAGCAATCGGTTTTGTACAATTTGAATGCCATAACTACACCGAAGAGAAGAAATCAGTTTTGGCAGCCGTAGAGTTCAAAGGGGTATGCTACCTTTTTGTGGGATCAATTGAAAGCTAATAGAAGAGGGAAAGGTATGAGGCCTATTCCTGAATGGTCAACCTTGAAAGAACTAATGAGAAGCCGATTTGTACCATCTCACTACATTCGGGATTTGTACAATCGACTAGCAAGACTAGTTCAAGGTGGAAGAAGTGTGGAAGAGTACCACAAAGAGATGGAGATGATCATGGCTAGGGAAAATATTGATTAAGATGAAGACAAGAAGATGCACGATTTCTTGGGGGATTGAACTTGAACATAGCCAATGAATTGGAGATGTATGAATTCAACACAATGGAAGAGTTAGTTCAAAAGGCCATGAAGATAGAGAGAAGATTGAAGAATAAAGCTATTTCAAAAACTAGCTACTCTAATGCTAATGGAAAATTTTCAAACTTCAAGGGTTCAAGTTCGAGTGGAGGTTCCTACAAAGGGGATTACAAGGGTTCTTTCCAAAAGAATTCTTCCTACAATCCTAATTTCAAGAAGCCGAATGATGGGGATGCAAAAACATCCAAGGAAACACCTTCTAGACCTACTCCAAGTAGGGAAATTAAATGCTACAAGTGTTTGGGAAGTGGACACATTGCTTCTCAATGTCCAAATAAGAGGGTGATGATTGCTACCCATGAAGGGGAAATTGAATCAGAATCTGAACATGAAGAAGAAGAGGAGGCCGAATGTGGTGATAGGGCCGAATATGATGAAGAGGCTTGGGAGAATCAAGTCTTGAATGCTGAACATGGAGAGATGCTTGTTACTAGAAGAGCCTTGAATATTCAAGTCAAGGAAGAAGGCTTGGATCAAAGGGAGAATCTTTTCCACTCTAGGTGTTTGGTGAATGGTAAGGTTTGTACACTTATCATTGATGGTGGAAAGTTGTACCAATGCTGCTAGTACTACAATGGTGGATAAATTGGGGTTAGCTTGTTTTAAACATCCCAATCCTTACAAGTTGCAATGGTTCAATGACGTTGGGGAAGTAAAAGTGTTGAAGCAAGTCAAGGTACCATTCTCCATTGGGTGGTATAAAGATTTGGTTTTGTGTGATGTAGTGCCAATGCAAGCTGGACATTTGCTATTAGGAAGACCATGACAGCATGATAGAAGGGCACAACATGATGGCTTTTCTAATAAGTATACCTTTACTTATGAAGGAAAGAAGGTTGTTCTAGCACCATTATCACCTCAAGAGGTGTATGAAGATCAAAAGAGGATGCTAGAGAGGGGGAAATAAGTTTCGGCCAACATGAACCAAGGGGGTTCAAATTCGGCCAATGATGTTTCTTCAACACCCAAGGGTAATTCTAAGGGTAGGGAAAGAGAAAATAATAAAGTGAGTGAGTGCAGAAAGGGAAAAGAGGCCGAGAGTCAAAAGAAAGTAAGCAAACAAATAAATGGCCCATTGGTGAGAGAAAATAAGCAAGGAGAAAAAGCAAAACATACTTTTTATGCAAGAGCAAGAGAGACAGATGTAGGGCAGCCTGTACTCATTATTATGTATAAAGAATCGTTACTTGTTGACAGTGAAGAATCTCTTGATTCTTTACCTTCTAGTTTTGTGTCTTTGTTGCAGGATTTTGAGGATGTGTTTCCTGAAGACCTTCCTAGTGGTTTGCTGCCATTAAGAGGGATTGAACATCAAATTGATTTCATGCCCGGTTCTACAATTCCAAACCGGCCAGCATATAGGAGCAATCCTATGGAGACAAAAGAGATGCAAAGACAAGTTGAAGAGCTTTTGGAGAAAGGCTTGGTTTGCGAGAGCCTTAGTCCTTGTGTCATTCCAGTCTTATTAGTACCTAAGAAAGATGGTTCTTGGAGGATGTGTGTTGATTGTAGGGCTGTGAACAAGATTACTGTGAAGTATAGACATCCCATTCCTAGACTTGATGAGATGTTGGATGAATTGCATGGGGCGAGATATTTCACAAAGATTGATCTTATGAGTGGTTATCATCAAATTCGCATGAAGCCTGGAGATGAATGGAAGACTGCCTTCAAAATGAAATATGGTTTGTATGAATGGTTAGTTATGCCTTTTGGTTTATCTAATGCACCTAGTACTTTCATTAGATTAATGAACCATGTTTTGAGAGCTTATTTAGGTAAGTTTGTGGTAGTTTACTTTGATGATATTCTGATTTATAGCAAAACTGAGGAAGAACATGTTGAACATGTTAGGAAAGTGCTTGAAATCCTTAGGGAGCAAAACCTTTATGTTAAGCTTAAGAAGTGTTCTTTTTGTCTAGATAGGGTTGTTTTTCTTGGTTTTGTTGTAAGTATGCAGGGAATTGAAAGTTGATCAAGAGAAGGTGAAAGCTATCCAAGAGTGGCTGAATCCTTCAAGTGTGACAGAAGTGAGGAGTTTTCACAGATTGGCAAGCTTCTATAGGAGATTTGTCCCTAATTTCTCTACATTGGCAGCTCCCTTGACTAGCATAATCAAGAAAGAAGTGGGATTCGTTTGGGGCAAGGAGCAACAAGAAGCATTTGATGCTTTGAAAGAGAAGCTTTCTACTACACTCGTTTTAGCTTTACCTAACTTTGATTCTACTTTTGAAATTGAATGTGATGCTTCTGGTGTAGGTATTGGAGCTGTTTTGATGCAAGAGAAGAAGCCTATTGCATACTTTAGGGAAAAGCTTAATGGAGCAAAGTTGAATTATTCAACTTATGACAAGGAGCTATATGCTTTGGTGAGAGCATTGGAAGTATGGGAGCATTATTTGCTGCCCAAGGAATTCGTGATCCATTCAGACCATGAATCATTGAAGCATTTGAGAGGGCAAGGCAAGTTGAATAAAAGACATGCAAAATGGGTTGTGAAGATTGAGAAGTTTCCTTATGTGATCAAATACAAGCAAGGTAAAGACAATGTAGTGGCAGATGCACTTTCAAGGAGGTACGCTTTACTTAATGTTTTGAGTACTAAATTGCTTGGATTTGAATGTATAAAGGACTTATATGTTGGTGATTCTGATTTTGGCAATGTTTATGATGCTTGTGAGCATGGTGCTTTTAATTCTTTCTATAGACATGATGGGTTTTTGTTTAAGGGTTCGAAATTATGCATGCCTAGATGTTCTATGAGAGATTTGCTAGTATTAGAATCACATTGTGGGGGTTTGATGGGGCATTTTGGAGTTGATAAGACTTTAGACATGCTGAATGAACACTTTTATTGGCCCAATATGAAAAGGGATGTAATTCGGATTTGTAAGGCTTGTTTGGCTTGTAGGCTAGCTAAGTCTAAGTCTATGCCTCATGGTTTGTATATGCCATTACCCGTTCCTAGTTCTCTTTGGATGGACATTAGTATGGACTTTGTTTTAAGATTACCAAGGACTAAGAGGGGGAGAGATAGCATATTTGTGGTTGTTGATAGGTTTAGTAAGATGGCACACTTTATCCCATGTCATAAGAGTGATGATGCTAGTTTAGTGGCCGAACTCTTCTTTAGGGAGGTGGTTCGAATTCGTGGGATACCAAAATCCATAATTTCTGATAGAGACACCAAGTTTTTGTCTCACTTTTGGCGTGTGCTTTGGGGAAAGTTAGGTACCAAGTTGTTATTTTCCACCACTTGTCATCCTCAAACAGATGGACAAACAGAACTTTAGGTACCATGTTGAGAGCTTTAGTGGGTAAGAATTTGAGTTCTTGGGAAGATTGTTTGCCATTCATTGAGTTTGCTTATAATCGTGCTATTCATTCTTCTACTGGATATTCACCTTTTGATCTTGTTTATGGTTTTAACCCACTAACAGTTTTGGATCTTGTTCTTTACCTTCTCATGAGCTTGTTAGTTTAGATGCTGGGAAGAAAGCTAAATTGGTGAAAGAGATGCATGAGAAAGCAAGGGCGAATATTGAGAAAAGGAACAATAGATATGCTGATTCTGCAAATAGAGGGAGATGTGAGATGAAGTTTCAAGTAGGAGATTGGGTTTGGGTGCATTTTCAAAAAGAGAGGTTTCCTAACCAAAGGAAGAACAAGTTGCAAGCTAGAGGAGATGGCCCATTCCAAGTGCTGGAGAAGATTAATGACAATGCCTACAAGATCGACTTACCAGGTACGTATAATGTTAGTGCTACTTTCAATGTAAGTGATCTTTCTCCTTTTTGATGATGCAGATTTGAGGACAAATCTTTTTGAAGAGGGGGAGAATGATGCAAGAAAGGATCCCTTGAAGCTAGCAAGTGGACCAATCACTAGGAGCAAGGCAAAGAGATATCAAGCTAGTATGGCTTTGCATATTCAAGAAGAGATTTCCAAAGAGCTTCAAGAATTATCATTCAAGAAGATGGAGATAGAGCTTGAAGAAGGCACACCAAAGCTGATTATGATGCTTAGTGTGGAAGCTAAAGGCTAGTTAAAGAAAGGTCCAACGTGCAAGAATGGTCCATGGGGGTTCATATAAAGCCTTGGGAAGTAATTTAAAGCCCATGGACAGCCCAAAAAGTGGGGGGCATTTCTTATGTTGAAGGGATTAGTTTGGTTGTTTCCATACTTTATATTTTCCTTAGTGGATTAGGATTTTGTTTTCATACTTTATATTTTCCTTAGTGGATTAGGATTTTGTTTCCATACTTAATGTTTTCCTTATGCATTTAGGAATGTTTTCCTTATGCAATTAGGAATGTTTTCCTTATGCAATTAGGAATGTTTTAGTCTTAATTTTCCATACGCAATTAGAAATTTTGTAACCCTTATTTAAGGGCACTATTAGGCCGAATTTGAGACAACAACAATTAATAAAAATTTTTGAATTCTTCTACAAGTTCTTGTGAATTTTCGTGTGAGAGAGATTAGAGTGGATTCTTTAATTCTTTCTTTGCATCAAGAATTAGGTTTACTTATCAACAAGAGTTGTGGCATTTTCCTTCTTCTTACCAACTAAATCCTTCAATCATAGTGAGTTCGCATCTCTTTATAGGCGTTGGGTTCCTTGGGAGGTGATTATCAAGTTTCAAGGAGTTCTCTACCATTGTTATACATTGGGTTTGCTGCCATCGTTGCTAAGGGTCCACGTCACCTTACCTCGTGGCTGGTTCTTATCACCTGTGGCCAAGTAAAATAATATTAGTATACTTTAAAATTTATGTAAAAAGTTTACTTACCTTCTATCATCTTCTAGGTCGATTTGGCTTGGTGGAACATTGAAGAGCAGATGAACTGGACTGCTTTCATGAATACCACACTGCCTTTCCAGCATACCCACTGAGTCATTGTTGGTCCTGTGTCTAGTGGCTGGTTTCTTGGGGAGAGGGTGTATAAGTAATTCCTTGGTCATGAGCGATGGAGGATCCCGATGAATTGCCCAGTGTATACTTTTAAAATCACATCAATGCCGGAGAGTGCGTGGTGGTTAGCTTAGTATGGTTATGATGTTGAAACCTTTCTCTATCCATCGGGTGCATCATATATCCAGTTTATTCGAGTAGGGCTCTTGAACTTTGACGTATCTCCTGTTGGTGTCCAAAAAATTCTCGAGGAAGATGAGGATAGTGATGAAGAGGAGTATCACAGAGAGGGAGGAGGGTCCATCTCTCATCCCGAGGCCAGCACCTCTGTAGACCCTTAATTTTTGATCCAGTCCGGTCCAATATATTTTATTTAGTCCAAAATAATTTTTGTGTTATCTTAATTAAATAATATTTGTTTTAGTATTTATTTTTTATAATTATAGTAATAAATAATAAAAATAAATAAATAAAAATAAAAATCGGCAACGGAAAAATTCATCGCCGAAAGTAATTGGACGAAATGGCCTAGCAGCCTGCTAACGCCAATTCTTGCTCGCAATTCCTCGCATTGCTTTTCAAATGCAAGGGCATGAAATAGATAAATGTGCTCGTCTAAGGCATGAGATCCAAGATTTGATTGATAATAGTAAGCTACCTGAGCCGGATAAGCCCAATACCAAGAACAACCCTTTGCCTAAGTTTGGAAGAGTGCCACCATCAGTAACCTTCATGGTAGGAAAAGGATTAGAAGAAGATTTTGTTTTATCATCCTTTCAAGATGAAGATATTGAAGATGTGAAAGGAAAAGAAGCTTAACTCAACAAACTTTCCTTAGCTTGAATGTTGCTTTTCAATTTTGCTTTCTTTAATATTTAATTTGAACAATTATGTTTTTCTAATTTAAATTTATTTGAATAAATTATTGTCATCAAAATTTTTGTTGGTTTTTGTTCACTTTGGTACTCAACCAATGAGAAATCTAGCTTGATGTTCATAAATTAACGTGTCTAGGCATCATGACTTGAATGACTTTACTAGATAAGGGAACTGCTCTATAGCATTGAGTTGTGTATGCTTACTTAGAGAGGGCTCCTGCATAATTACCTTTGTCTAGGTCCTAGTCAGTCTTAAAACATGCTTTGACAAACATTCGAAGTGAAATTGAACTCTACTTATTTAAGGGAGAGATGATCTAGACATTGCTTGATTAGCCAACAACTAGTATCCACCATATTAAATATCAATCCCTAGTTGTCCCTTTGAGCCTTCATAAAATTTTAGCTTTCTTTTCATTGGCTTACAAACCCCAATAACCTACCTTGAGCTGTTGTGATACTTTTGACAAGTCTTATGATCACTAAGATGAAGAGGCAAGAAGATCAAAGAAAGCAATGATTAGTCAAGATCATGAGGATAGTTGAAGTTCTAAAGACCATAAGGGTAGTTGAAGTTTTCAAGACCATAAGAGTAGTTGAAGTTCACCTAAAATCTCCAATCTATCAAGACAACATCAAAGTAACAAATGATTTATCCCTGTTAAAGAAGATTTATGTCACTACACTCATCCATTATTGGAAACCCAAGTTGGTATAAACAAGACAACTATATTTGAGCTAGAATAAAAAAAATAATAAATAAAAGAAGAAGAAGAAGAAAAGAAAAGAAAAGAAAAAAGGACAAAAGAGAAAAAAGAAAAAGAAAGAAAGAAAAAATATAAAACCCAAAATGATTCAGAAAGCCAACTGAGTTCTCTTTTACCTAAAGCAGCAAAAGGCTTCCATTTGGTTTATAAGGACGGTTTGACTTGGATTGGTCCAACACAACCAAAGATTCAATCAAAATTGGTGAAAAAAAGGAGGAAGACCATCCAGTTCTTGAAAGTTCTGTACTTGACAATCCTACAAGGAAGAAGGACAAAATGATAAAATACTCAAAGAAAGGAAAGAGTAAGAAAAATAAAAGGAAAGAAAAGGGAGAAGAAGAAAAGAAGCGAATTTGGGTACCAAACTTTTTACAAGGGCAAAAACTGTCGTAATCAAAATCCAGATTAATGCCAAGAAGATAGAAAGAATTTAGAGTCTAGCAAGATTGCTCCCAGCTGCCTAAAGTTCAAACAAGAAATTTGTAGTCCATTGTGTCACAATAACTCCCACTAACAAATGGCCTTTATTTAACCCATGTCCCTTATAGACCCCATTTCAAACCTATCAAAGACCAGTTGATCTCTCTTGGCAGGTAGAGCTATTAGTGGAGATAGTTTGGATAAGCATGCATATGAGATAGACAATATTTAAACTCAATGAGACCTTTGGTCAAGTAATGTGTATGTGCCTATCTAAAGTGCAACAATTCGTGCTTAAATAGAAATAATTCCCGAGTTTAGTATGGTAACTAGGGTTGTCATGTTATAGATATGTTAATTGGAAAAATCAAGTTCTGAGGTACATTGACATTGATTTGGCAAAGCTAACATCTGATTTCAAAATCAAAATTCAAAAAATAAGAAATGTTTTTATCATACAAAGCCTTCAAGTTAAGAGAAGTTTCTTGAACAGTCGAACCTCGAAGGGCACATTGGGTAAAGAAAATGATTACTGGCAAGGTTATGAAGCTACCATTTGACATACTGAATCATAATTTGAAATGGATTTATCTCTGCTATTTGGGGCCTCCATTATTCATATTTTCAACATCTTGAAGATAAAAGCCATAAATATGAAGCATCCTGTCATTCCGAACAAGACCTGAATGGGCATCTCAAAGGAGTCAATGAGAACACTTCTGCTGATCACCTTGGTCTAGAGTTGATGGAGCCACTGTAAGTATTACTCATGCATATCATGCATACATGAGCATATCACATCGCACTTTCTTGTCTTTGTCTATTCCTTGTCAAGGTGAACAGCAAACACCCTGTGAAGTAAACAATCAAAAGAAGATATCAAATTAGGGGGCATGGAAAGCCAATTGCTTGAGAAAGTTCTAGTAATTTTGCAAAAGAAGAAATACATGCTTGTCCGAAGAACTAGACAATCTACAACATCAACCAAAGCCCGTATAAAAAATCATGGGCTTGAGCCTACACAGGCAAAGTTTCTCCTTCTCAATTTTTAAGTTTATATATGTACAAAGCATTTTCAAACTCACTTTCAAATATCTTGCCACGCAGGGAGCAAGGAGAAGATATGAAGGCTAGCTAAAAAAAATGGCTAAAATTTTTTTGCTTTGCAAAAAGTGCAAAGGAAGAACAAAAAAGAATGGAAAAAGAAGAAAATTAGAATTCTCAAAAGAATAAAGACGCAAAAGACGAAAGATGAGTCCAGCTAAAAGAGCTGAAGCCAGGATAAAGACCCGACTTCCAATGGATAAAGATCCATTTTCAAGGGTAAGGACCCGATTTTCAATGGATAAAGATCCATATTTCAAGGGTAAAGACCCAATCTCTAATAAAGATCCATGTTTCAGGGGTAAAGACCCAATCTCTAATGGATAAAGATCCATGTTCCCAGGTTAAAGACCCGATTCCAATGGATAAAGATCCATATTTCAAGGGTAAAGACTCGATCTCTAATGGATAAAGATCCATGTTTCAAGGGTAAAGACCCAATCTCCAATGGATAAAGATCCATGTTCCTAGGGTAAAGACCCAAATTTTAATAGATAAAGATCTATTTTTGGTGGACAAAGACCCATAATCCATAAAAATTGAACAACCAGTTAAGCCAAGCCAGAATTCTCAACTGATAAAAGGTCAGTCAAATTAAATTCAATCTCACGTCTTAGTACCCAAATCAAATTCAAGTAACCATCTCAGAAAAATTAAGTCTTATTGCTTTTCACTCTCTTTTACTAAAGTCTCAGATCGTTCAAGCAGGGGGCAAACTGTAGACCCTTAATTTTTGACCTAGTCCGGTCCAATATATTTTATTTAGTCCAAAATAATTTTGTGTTATCTTAATTAAATAATATTTGTTTTAGTATTTATTTTTTATAATTATAGTAATAAATAATAATAATAATAAATAAATAAATATAAAAATAAAAATCGGCAATGAAAAAATTCATCGCCGAAAGTAATTGGATGAAATGGCCTTGGGCCATTTCACCCGCAGGAGTGTCCTAAGGGCAAAATGGCCTGGCAGCCCGCCAACACCAATTCTCGCTCACAATTCCTCGCAGCTCATCACAAATTTTTCCAGCGAGATTTTTCCAACGCAATTTTTTCGAAACCAAATTCTATTTGGTTTTGGTTTTCTTTTCCTAATTAAGGATAGTTTCCTTAAACAATTGGAATTAATCTTCTAAATTTCCTATAAATAACACTAAAAAAAACACAAATAGAGGGAAAAGACTTGGTAGTGAAGCGATCGGACTGGATTTTGAGGAGAAAAACTTTGGATTTGGACTGGAACTTGAGACTTCAGATTTAAGAGGAGCAACAAGCAAGCCATTAACAATTCATCAAAGGTAGCAACCTTGCATTTGTCCTTGTTCATCCAAGAAGCAATTTTTTATGGAACCAACGAATGAAAGTTTGAATCTCTAATTTCTTTTTATTTTCTTACAGTAGCTTTGTTTCTTTGATTCATAAGAATATACACTCCAAACCTTGATCTATAAATATGTGGTAACATTGATCTTCGTTTCAATAACATAAATGATTTCTTCTATTTCCAAATACCTTAAAAATCCTAATTCGTTTCTTATGTTTCAAAAAACCATAAAAATACTTTTCTATTTCTTCTAAACCTTAAAATCCCTAAAAATACTTTTCTATTTCTTCCAAACCTTAAGAACCCTAAAAATACTTTTATGTTTCTTCTAAACCTCAAAAACCCTAAATTTTTCCATTTTCCAAAAACCCTAAGAAAAATACTCTTTTATTTCCAAAAACCTTAAATCGTTTTTCCTATTTCCAAAAGCTCTTAAAAACCCTAAACTGTTTTCTTCTAATACTTTTCCAAAATTTCCAAATGCTTTGCTTTGTTAAATATCCAAACTCTAAACTTACCTTACAGTTTCTAAAAATCACTAAAGCTTTATAAAACTCTAAACTATTTTCTTCAACTCCAAAAACCAAACATATTTTCTGAAACACTAAAAACCCTAATTCTCTCAAAACCAAAACTATAAACCCTAGTTTTCCTAAACCCTAATCCTTAAAACCTTAAAACCTTATAAACCTAAACATTCAAACTCAACACAGTAAACCCAAAATAATAATCCAGTAACTAAGAATTATAAACCTAATGTTTTAATATCCCAAAACCCTAATTTCATAATGTTACTCTTAAACCCTAATTTGATTTATGAAATCATAATCCATTCCAATTTTCTAAAACCTTTGCAGTAGGTTAAACAAATAATAATAATAATAATACTAAAATTCCAAAACCCTGAATATTAATTAAAGAACTTTAAGTCGAAATAGTAAACCCTAATTTGTGTCCTTACTTGCTTTATTTTTAGATTTAATTATATAGTTCATTATATGCTTTAACTTATTTGCAATGCTTGATTTAATTTATCATGGATGAATGTTTATTATATATTTTGATTGATGTTTAATATCTTTGATGAATGATTTAATTATGATGAATGGTTATTTACTTTTATCGATTTATTTTGATTTCCGAAAGTGTAAGAGGCATGTTTCCACTTTGTGGGTACCTCATTAGTTAAATATCATGTAATTTAAATTGCTTTTATATTTTAAACCAATGTAAAGGACATGTTTCTACCTTTTGGTGGGTGTCCTATTAGTTTAGATATGGATGATGTAAGGACATGTTTCCATCCTCGGATGGGTGTCAATGTATTTGTTTTGCTTGGACATTGCTTTGATTTTAATATAACGATGTTTTATTTCAATTGTTATGTGTAATATGGATAATATTGTTATACTTAAGAATTTTATAATATTAAGACCTGCAAAGGAGGCCGGTTCCAATGAACCGGGCATTGTGGGGGTGCTGGGCTATTTCTCACCTTTCCCACACGTACCCAACTTTCCAAACCCATTAGGGAGTTGGGGATTCCTTAGGAATCGAGTCATCCACCCCTTTCATTTTCCCGGCCCGTTCGGGTGGCAACTCCATTTTCTCCGGGCTTAGGTTCGTGTTCTCTAAGGCCCCAAGCCTAAACAGTGCAGAAGTCGCACGAACCATTCCACTGGGAGAGGGAACAAAAATCCCCGTTCACAACCTCTTAGGTAAACTTTTACCGTTTTGCCATTGCAATTACTCCTTTTTCAACTTGTTTTGACTGGTTTAATGATTATTGCAGGCTACTGGCTCATTTGGTTATGAGGCTGGACCTTCCTCATTTGGTCATGAGGCTGGACCTTCCTCCGTCACTCCTCCATTTGCTCTTTCTTATCAACCGGAGATGCCATCTCATCCACAAGGCATTGATATGAGTTACTTGGTAGGTTATCCTATTCCTTGATGATTTATACTATATGTATGCATGATTATGTATGCTCTTACCCTTTTCCCTTTCTGACTCATAACGGATGCTTGAGAAACAAAATAAGAAACTACAAGAGGAGCTAGCTACTAGTCACCAATAGGTTGCCCATTTTGAAAAATTGTATCATTAGTCAGAGCAAGACTTTTGAGATTTTTGATTCCAGGGAATGAGGGATCCTGGTGCTTCATCTTCTAGGGGGCCCCAAACTAATGACCATGAGATTCCTTCATCTACTTTGGATGAGAACCATTACAGACCTGAATTCCAGGGTACTAGAGGTTCAGGTGCTCCTTCTTTGAGTAGACTCAAGATAAATGATATGCCTCCTCCTCCAACAGGCAATGACTTTTTTAGCGCTTTGTTTGATCATGATCTACCACTTCCTTCTCAGTGATCCATCATTATTGTATTAATTGAGAAAATATTGTAATAATAATAATTTACACTTTTACTGCAACTTTTGACTTTCAAATTTTTTTTTGTATTATTATTATCATTATTATTACTATGGTATAATCATTGGTCCTTCCTCTCACAATTCAGAATCCTAAAGTATCACTGATTCACAAAACCAAAAGCAATGCAACAACTCAAAACCATTTCATCGTTGATTTCCTATCCTTGCGCATCTCAGTCTCAAGCCATTCCTTGTCAAATTTGGTATAGCTAATCTCCCTATATAAATTCTCTTTCCAGGTTATGACCCTATAAAGAAGCTAGGAAATTTTACATGAATTTGAATTTCAGCATCAAAATTCCTTTCAACAATTTTAATTTTCCTTTAATCTTCAACAATGACAAAACTCAATTTGAAGAAAATAAAAGGCTTATTTAAAAACATGAAAGCCATTAATTGGGAACAAATATCTTGGTCTAACATTAATACTTTGAAGTGCTTTCAAAATATTAAATTGGACTATTCTTTTTTTAAATGCCATGGTTTCCTTTTGGAATGTGAATTCTAGAACATTTAAGATAAATGACTTTGAGATATGTCCCATGATTGAAGAGTTTGAGGCCATCCTTGGATATCCAAGCAATCAAGCAATGGTGTTGCCTATATTGATGACGTGGACCCTTAGCAACGATGGCAGCAAACCCAACGTATAACAATGGTAGAGAACTCCTTGAAACTTGATAATCACCTCCTAAGGAACCCAACGCCTATAAAGAGACGCAAACTCACTATGATTGAAGGATTTAGTTGGTAAGAAGAAGGAAAATGCCACAACTCTCGTTGATAAGTAAACCTAATTCTTGATGCAAAGAAAGAATTAAAGAATCCACTCTAAACTCTTTCACACGAAAATTCACAAGAAGAAATTTTAGAAGAATTCGAAAATCTTTTAATAATAATATGTCAAAAGTTTCCTTACAAGAAAAATAAGGCCCTATTTATACTAAAAGGCACGCATAAATCCGAAACCCTAATTCTAATGGGAAAAGGAAAGCTACAAAGTCAAAATCCTAACCCATTAAGGAAAATATAAAGTATGGAAACAAAATCCTAATCCACTAAGGAAAATATAAAGTATGGAAACAAAATCCTAATCCACCAAGGAAAATATAAAGTATGGAAAAACCAAACTAAATCCCTTCAACATAAGAACATGCCCCACACTATTTGGGTTGTCCATGGGCCTTAAATTACTTCCCAAGGCTTTATATGAACCCCCATGGACCTTTCTTGCATTTTGGACCTTTCTTACACGTTGGACCTCTTTAGCTAGCCTTTAGCTTCCACACTAAGCATCATAATCAGCTTTGGTGTGCCTTCTTCAAGCTCTATTGTGCACTTTTCCATTGCCATTTCAGTCACTTCCTTTGAAATTTGATCTTAAATATGCAATCCCATAGCTGCTCCAAACTTCTTAGCTCTGCTCCTAGTCAATGGCCCATTTGGAAGCACCAATGGATCCTTACCTCGTGGCTGGTTCGTATCATTCTCCCCCTCTTCAAAAAGATTTATCATCAAATCTGCATCATCATAAGGAGATAAATCAGACACATTAAAAGTAGTACAAACACTATACTCACCAGGCAAGTCTATCTTGTATGCATTATCATTGATCTTTGCCAACACTTGAAATGGACCATCACCACGTGCATCGAGCTTATTCTTCCTTTGATTTGGAAACCTCTCCTTTCGGAAGTGTACCCAAACCCAATCTCCTACTTGAAACTTCATCTCACGTCTCCCTCTATTTGCAGAATCAGCATATCTCTTGTTCCTTTTCTCAATATTCGCCCTTGCTTTCTCATGCATCTCTTTCACCAATTTAGCTTTCTTCTCACCATCTAAACTAACAAGCTCATGAGAAGGTAAAGAAACAAGATCCAAAACTATTAGTGGGTTAAAACCATAAAAAAGCTCAAAAGGTGAATATCCTGTAGAAGAATGAATAGCACGATTATAAGCAAACTTAATAAATGGCAAACAATCTTCCCAAGAACTCAAATTCTTACCCACTAAAGCTCTTAACATGGTACCTAAAGTTTTGTTTACTACTTCTGTTTGTCCATCCGTTTCAGGATGAAAAGTGGTGGAAAATAACAACTTGGTACCTAACTTTCCCCTAAGCACACGCCAAAAGTGAGACAAAAACTTGGTGTCTCTATCAGAAACTATGGATTTTGGTATCCCATGAATTCGAACCACCTCCCTAAAGAAGAGTTCGGCCACTAAACTAGCATCATCACTCTTATGACATGGGATAAAGTGTGCCATCTTACTAAACCTATCAACAACCACAAATATGCTATCTCTCCCCTCTTAGTCCTTGGTAATCCTAAAACAAAGTCCATACTAATGTCCATCCAAGGAGAACTAGGAACGAGTAATGGCATATACAAACCATGAGGCATAGACTTAGACTTAGCTTGCCTACAAGCCAAACAAGCCTTACAAATCCGAATTACATCCCTTTTCATATTCGGCCAATAAAAGTGTTCATTCAGCATGTCTAAAGTCTTATATATTCCAAAATGCCCCATCAAACCCCCACAATGTAATTCTAATACTAGCAAATCTCTCATAGAACATCTAGGCATGTATAATTTCGAACCCTTAAACAAAAAACCCATCATGTCTATAGAAAGAATTAAAAGCACCATGCTCACAAGCAACATAAACATTGCCGAAATCAGAATCACCAACATATAAGTCCTTTATACATTCAAATCCAAGCAATTTAGTACTCAAAACATTAAGTAAAGCGTACCTCCTTGAAAGTGCATCTGCCACTACATTGTCTTTACCTTGCGTGTATTTGATCACATAAGGAAACTTCTCAATCTTCACAACCCATTTTGCATGTCTTTTATTCAACTTGCCTTGTCCTCTCAAATGCTTCAATGATTCATGGTCTGAATGGATCACGAATTCCTTGGGCAGCAAATAATGCTCCCATACTTCCAATGCTCTCACCAAAGCATATAGCTCCTTGTCATAAGTTGAATAGTTCAGCTTTGCTCCATTAAGCTTTTCACTAAAGTATGCAATGGTTTTCTTCTCTTGCATAAAAAAAGCACCAATACCTACACCAGAAGCATCACATTCAATTTCAAAAGTAGAATCAAAGTTAGGTAAAGCTAAAACGGGTGTAGTAGAAAGCTTCTCTTTCAAAGCATCAAAAGCTTCTCTTTCAAGTTTCAAATGCTTCCTTTACTCCAGCATTCTTTAACCCAAACAGCATCGCACTATAACAAAATATACCCCACGTAGTAATGAAGGCAGTTTTAGCTTTATCCTCTTGGGCAATTAATACTTGGTTGTATCCGAAAAATCCATCTACAAATGAGTGTAACATGCTAGAAGCTGCACTATAAATGAGGATATCTATATGGGGTAAAGGAAAATCATCTTTAGGAGAAGCTTTGTTCAAGTCTCTATAGTGTACACATAACCTAATTCTTCCATCTTTCTTTAGCAAGGGTACTATGTTGGCTAGCCAATCTGGATAATCTATCACTTCAAGAAACTTTACTTGTATATGTTTAGTGACCTCTTCTTTAACCAATTCAGCCCATTCTGGTCATAACCGTCTACGTTTTTGTTTGACAGGTTTCATGTGAGTGTAGGTAGGAATCAAATGCTCATCTATGTCTCGATCTATTCCAGGCATATTCTCATAAGACCAAGCAAAAATCTCTTTATATTTTTTAAATATTTTTCAAATCTCTCTCACTCATCAGGAGTAAGGTTGGATGCTATGCTAATGTTTTTAGGATTTTTTATTGTTCCCAAATTTAATGATTGTGTATCAACAGAGTTAATATTAAAGATGCTCATGTAACCACTATTTGAATGTATGCAACCATCAGGAAAAACATCACACAAGTAAGCAAAATCAGACTTTATTGCATTCATTTTGGAAAAGAAAACATCATCATCCTCATATAAAGTAGACACATTAAAATCAAAATCAAAATCATTGTCTTCAAAATCATAAAGCAAAACATCTTCAAACTTCTCTTCAACCAGGGCAGCAATCTCCTCTGAAGTCTTCTTGGCATTCAGGATAGCTTCCTTCTCCCCTTCCAGATTGGGCTCCTTGTCGGTTGGCAGGTTGAGCTCTTTCTTTACTTGTTCCACTAGCTCGGCAACATCAACAAAAATTTCAAAACCCGGGTTAACTTTCCCATAAACATGATCAACTCGGGCTTTCCTTGGAGTGGTCCCATATCTGGAGCTTTGACAAAGATCTCTTCAAGTGGTGGGAAGCTCATCTTCTCATTCTTCTTTGGTTGAACATCTTTACTGGCTTCTTCATACCCTAACCCTGTCTTGGAAGCTTGAGTCTTGAAATCTGTAAGCTTTGTCACACTGACCTTGCCCTTTCCAAGACCAGCACTAGGAAGGTAGCTCATGTTCTTCATCATGTTCAAGATCTTGGAGTCCACTACCTCATCATTAGAAATTGCGGCTACTTAAAAACCATTGAGAGGCCTCTCGATCATTAGAGCATTGACCACCTCATTATCTTCGGCCTCGATGACCACTGTCTCATCTTCGTTAGGGAACTTGATTTTTTGATGAAGGGTGGAAGGAACTCCACCAAGAGGATGAAACCATGGTCATCCTAAAAGCATAGCAAAAGTAACGGGTATGTCCAAAATCACAAATTCTACCATAGACTCAATTGGACCAACCTTCACAATAGCTTTGAAAGTCCCCTCGACATGCCTCTTGGTATTGTCATAAGCCCTAATGGTTACCTCAGTTGGGCTTAGATCCCTTGTTGACATAGCTATCTTTGGCAAAATTTTAAGTGGGCAAACATTTATGGCGGACCCACCATCAACCATCACACATGGGGTCCTTTTTCCATTGAATTCTACTTTGATAAAGAGAGGGCGAATGTGATCTCTCCCCTCTTTTGGTAAATGTGTCTCTGAGAAAGATACCACACCCATATTAACTTTGCTCTTCTTTTGAATATCTTCACACTTCTTCACTCCAACTTTCACAAAGTTAACCAGCTCCTTCAGTGTTATAGAGATGGAAATTGGCATGCTAGCCAAGGCCTTGGCCATAGTTTCACGGTGCTTCTTAGAAGTGGCTAATAGGTCCCAAATGCTAACACTCGCTTGGGTTCTCTTCAACTGCTTAAGCACAGTGTCATCTTCCTCTTCTTTGTTCCCAATTTCAACTTCCTTTTCCTTATTAGTTTCTACTTCCTTAGGTGTTGGCCTTGCATAAGCTTACCAGATCAAGTGTTCATCACTTCATCTTCCTCAGGCTCGGACCAGGTCCATTCTTCCTTCTTGGGTTCGAGATCATCATCACTATCGCTTGAATCCCAAAACTCATTCACAACACAGATTGCTACTTCTTTTCCAGCCATAGCTTATTCAATCTTGTTAAACACCACTTCTTCATTGCTTGCTTCTCCATTCACATCTTGGAAAGAAGACATGACAAAAATTTCATGCAAACCTCCTCCAAACATAAAGGTCGTCTGTGGTGGTACCCTATTGAACCTTGGCACTAGATTGTCTTTAGTGTTTGGTTTGTTGGGCTTGGGCAGCTTCCCACTATCAATCAAATTCTAGATCTCATGCCTCAACCTCAAATATTTATCTGTGTCATGCCCTTGCATTTGATGAAATTGGAAAAATGCCTTAGTGTCAAAATTAGGTGGGAGAGGGTTAGGCAAAAGATGAGATTTAAGGGTTGTAACAATCCCTTCTTTTGTAGCTTATTGAGGACCCAAGATAGCGGCTTTCCCAATTTTGAAAACTGCCTTCTTCCTCCTTGGCCAGTGGCATTAACACCAACTGATTTTTGTGTGCCTTGGTTACTAGACTGGTAATTTCCCTTTTCGTTCCTCCTTACTGAAAAGTGATTCTTCTCGCTTTCCCACCCTTCAATTTGTAGACCAGCTTGCAAAAGGTCCTTGAAATCTCAGATGAGTGTATGAGACATCCTTTCGTGAAAGCTAGGTAACACCCCTCTTACAATCATTCTAATTTGATTCGATTCATCGGGCCTCCTTTTGAGTAATGTGGCCTTATTCCTCTACCTCTTCACATAGTCCACGAAGTTCTCATTTTGCCTTTGTCTAACGGACTCCACCTCCATTCCAATTCAGCATTGTATCCATATTGTTGGATGAAGGCCTTGTATAGCAGATCCCAGCTCTTTTGAGTGCTATCATCTAAGGTATTGAACCAATTTTAGACAATAGGATCTAATGAGAGCATGAAGTACCTTAGGGTTTGAGCGTTAGTAGCTTCAGCAGATTGCATAGCAGTGATATGCTGCTTCACATAAAGGTGAGGCTTTCCATTTCCATCAAACTTAGAGAAGGATGGCATCTTGAACTTGTACCGAACCTCTTCATCTAGCTCAAACAACTTATCGACCTCAGATATTTCTTCAGTTTTTAACTTCTTTTCCAAGTCAATGATCAACTTCTCAACATCTGAAGTTTCAGTCTTTTCCAGAGCTAATCTTTTAACAACCTTCATCTCTTTCTTCTTGTCTTGAAGATCTTAGAAGTGTTGAGCCCAGTCATCATCATCATCAATGACTACCTTGTCATCATCAAAAGCCACTTCACCAACTTTAGCCTTTCCCTTGTCTTTCTTGGTGCTTGTGGATGCTTTAGCGGTGTTCCCAAACATTGTAGCCATTTGACTCTTCATGATCTCAGCTATGGCCACCTTTAATTCTTCCATCATGACTTCAAGGGCATCATCCAACATCTTTTGAATTTGCTCAGGTTCCATTGCTTTTGGTGAGAAGCTAATTGAATTGTTGCTGGATTCTTCATCATCGACGTAGGTTAGATTGTCGTAGGCTTTTTAACTGTTGTAATCCAGGGCTGTGAACCAGAAAAGATCAATGATATGAGGTGAAAATGTATGTATGCATGTATGCACAAATAATAAACAAAGATAAGTAGAACATCCCTTCCAACCTTATAACTTCCACACACGGATGGCGAGTCTCTTTTTCTAGGTATATGGTTAACAAAATACCAACATGAGGTTTCTTGTTTTTGAATAATTCCTTCAGACGTTTCAACCAATAGACATTTTTGAATATGGAAATCAGCATAATAATTCCCACTAATTAGATTTTAATCCATTAAAAGATAATTGAAGTAAGAATTATCTTTTTTACTTTTTCAAGCAGCTTTTATGCTATATTGGATTAAAACTAAATTAAGAGGTTTATTATAAATAGATTTCTCACTTGAAAAAATAACTAATGATTCATTCCAAAAATAAGCCCATGATTAATATTTCTTAGTATAAACTAGGCTCATAATTGATTTTTGGTATTTTCATAATTGACCTAAATACTCGTAAGCTCTTTCAAAAGGTTGTGAAATTTTTTTTTCCTAAGCCCATTGTAAAAATATTTTAGAAAAAATGGATTTTGGGCTTTATGTTAGGGTCATGAGAAAAGAATTTTTGACTTGTTTTGGAAAAGTTTTATGTCTAAAGACCAATTTGAAAATTTTAAAAATAGCTTTGGTCTTTTGGATTTAGAGGAAAAAATCATTTGAGCTCACAATGTAATTAGGTCATATTAGAAAAAGAACAAACTAAATAAGCCATGATTTAAACCAAGATAAATTAACCATAGTCAAACAATAAGCATGTAAAAACCTAAGGAAAGTAACTAGGCCAATTACATGAGCTTTAGTCTTTGGGTTAAAAGGCTTAGGTTCCTATAACAACTATATACCAAAAGTTACAAGGCTATGAGTGGTTATGCCATGCTCGATCTCCATACCTTGAGTGAAAGTATGGTATCCCTTACATAACACAGCATGGGTAATACGGGCATCCTAACTTACGCACACGATGCAATCTAAATGATGCAATGGATAATATCATGACAAGAAAGAATAGAATAATATAAAGACCAACGGAATCAACTTCTCTTATCCCGAGTGGAGTTGCCACTGTGAGCGGAGATTTTTGCCCCCACTCCTGATGGAATAGTTCTTGCAACTTCAGCACTGTTAGGCTCGGGGCCATAGAGAACACGAGCCTAAATCTGGAGAAAATGGAGTTGCTACCCGGATGGGCATGGGAAAAAGAAAGGGGTGGGTGACTTGATTCCTAAGGAATCCCCAACCCCTTAATGGGTTTGAAAAGTTGGATACGTGATGCAAACCCTTAGCAACGATGGCAGCAAACCCAACGTATAACAATGGTAGAGAACTCCTTGACCTAAGGAACCCAACGCCTATAAAGAGACGTGAACTCACTATGATTGAAGGATTTAGTTGGTAAGAAGAAGGAAAATGCCACAACTCTCGCTGATAAGTAAACCTAATTCTTGATGCAAAGAAAGAATTAAAGAATCCACTCTAATCTCTCTCACACGAAAATTCACAAGAAGAACTTGTAGAAGAATTCGAAAATCTTTAAGAATAATATGTCAAAAAAAAGTCCCCTTACAAGAAAAATAAGGCCCTATTTAAATAAAGAGAAACGCATAAATATGAAACCCTAATTCTAATGGGAAAAGGAAAGCTACAAAGTCAAAATCCTAACCCATTAAGGAAAATGTAAAGTATGGAAACAAAATCCTAATCCACTAAGGAAAATATAAAGTATGGAAACAACCAAACTAATCCACTAAGGAAAATATAATGGAAACTACCAAACTAAATCTCTTCAACATAAGAACACGCCCCACACTATTTGGGCTGTCCATGGGCCTTAAATTACTTCCCAAGGCTTTATATGAACCCCCATGGACCTTTCTTGCACGTTGGACCTCTTTAGCTAGCCTTTAGCTTCCACACTAAGCATCATAATCAGCTTTGGTGTGCCTTCTTCAAGCTCTATTATGCACTTTTCCATTGCCATTTCAGTCACTTCCTTTGAAATTTGATCTTGAATATGCAATCCCATAGCTGCTCCAAACTTCTTAGCTCTGCTCCTAGTCAATGGCCCATTTGGAAGCACCAATGGATCCTTACCTCTTGGCTGGTTCGTATCATTCTCCCCCTCTTCAAAAAGATTTTTCCTCAAATCTGCATCATCATAAGGAGATAAATCAGACACATTAAAAGTATTACTAACACCATACTCACCAGGCAAGTCTATCTTATATGCATTATCATTGATCTTTGCCAACACTTGAAATGGACCATCACCACTTGCACCAAGCTTATTCTTCCTTTGATTTGGAAACCTCTCCTTTCGGAAGTGTACCCAAACCCAATCTCCAACTTGAAACTTCATCTCACGTCTCCCTCTATTTGCAGAATCAGCATATCTCTTGTTCCTTTTCTCAATATTCGCCCTTGCTTTCTCATGCTCTCTTTCACCAATTTAGCTTTCTTCTCACCATCTAGACTATCAAGCTCATGAGAAGGTAAAGAAATAAGATCCAAAACTGTTAGTGGGTTAAAACCATAAACAAGCTCAAAAGGTGAATGTCCTGTAGAAGAATGAATAGCACGATTATAAGCAAACTCAGTAAATGGCAAACAATCTTCCCAAGAACTCAAATTCTTACCCACTAAAGCTCTCAACATGGTACCTAAAGTTCTGTTTACTACTTCTGTTTGTCCATCCATTTGAGGATGACAAGTGGTGGAAAATAACAACTTGGTACCTAACTTTCCCCAAAGCACACGCCAAAAGTGAGACAAAAACTTGGTCTCTATCAGAAACTATGGATTTTGGTATCCCATGAATTCGAACCACCTCCCTAAAGAAGAGTTCGGCCACTAAACTAGCATCATCACTCTTATGACATGGGATAAAGTGTGCCATCTTACTAAACCTATCAACAACCATAAATATGCTATCTCTCCCCCTCTTAGTCCTTGGTAATCCTAAAACAAAGTCCATACTAATGTCCATCTAAGGAGAACTAGGAACAGGTAATGGCATATACAAACCATGAGGCATAGACTTAGACTTAGCTTGCCTACAGGCCAAACAAGCCTTACAAATCTGAATTACATCCCTTTTCATATTGGGCCAATAAAAGTGTTCATTCAGCATGTCTAAAGTCTTATCAACTCCAAAATGCCCCATCAAACCAACACAATGTGATTCTAATACTAACAAATCTCTCATAGAACATCTAGGCATGCATAATTTTGAACCCTTAAACAAAAACCCATCATGTCTATAGAAAGAATTAAAAGCGCCATGCTCACAAGCATCATAAACATTGCCGAAATCAGAATCACCAACATATAAGTCCTTTATACATTCAAATCCAAGCAATTTAGTACTAAAAACATTAAGTAAAGCGTACCTCCTTGAAAGTGCATCTGCCACTACATTGTCTTTACCTTGTTTGTATTTGATCACATAAGGAAACTTCTCAATCTTCACAACCCATTTTGCATGTCTTTTATTCAACTTGCCTTGCCCTCTCAAATGCTTCAATGATTCGTGGTCTGAATGGATCACGAATTCCTTGGGCAGCAAATAATGCTCTCATACTTCCAATGCTCTCACCAAAGCATATAGCTCCTAGTCATAAGTTGAATAATTCAGCTTTGCTCCATTAAGCTTTTCACTAAAGTATGCAATGAGCTTCTTCTCTTGCATCAAAACAGCTCCAATACCTACACCAGAAGCATCACATTCAATTTCAAAAGTAGAATCAAAGTTAGGTAAAGCTAAAATGGGTGTAGTAGAAAGCTTCTCTTTCAAAGCATCAAATTCTTCTTGTTGCTCCTTGCCCCAAACGAATCCCACTTCTTTCTTGATTATGCTAGTCAAGGGGGCTGCCAATGTAGAGAAATTAGGGTCAAATCTCCTATAGAAGCTTGCCAATCCGTGAAAACTCCTCACTTCTGTCACACTTGAAGGATTCGGCCACTCTTGGATAGCTTTCACCTTCTCTTGATCAACTTCAATTCCCTGCATACCTACAACAAAACCAAGAAAAACAACCCTATCTAGACAAAAAGAACACTTCTTAAGCTTAGCATAAAGGTTTTGCTCCCTAAGGATTTCAAGCACTTTCCTAACATGTTTAGCATGTTCTTCCTCAGTTTTGCTATAAATCAGAATATCATCAAAGTAAACTACTACAAACTTACCTAAATAAGCTCTCAAAACATGGTTCATTAATCTCATGAAAGTACTAGGTGCATTAGATAAACCAAAAGGCATAACTAACCATTCATACAAACCATATTTCGTTTTGAAGGCAGTCTTCCATTCATCTCCAGACTTCATGCGAATTTTATGATAACCACTCATAAGATCAATCTTTGTGAAATATTTCGCCCCATGCAATTCGTCCTACATGTCATCAAGTCTAGAAATGGGATGTCTATACTTCACAGTAATCTTATTCACAGCCCTACAATCAACACACATCCTCCAAGAACCATCTTTCTTGGGTACTAATAAGACTGGAACGACACAAGGACTAAGGCTCTCGCGAACAAAGCCTTTCTCCAAAAGCTCTTCAACTTGTCTTTGCATCTCTTTTATCTCCATAGGATTGCTCCTATATGCTGGCCAGTTTGGAATTGTAGAACCGGGTATGAAGTCAATTTGATGTTCAATCCCTCTTAATGGCGGAAAATCACTAGGAAGGTCTTCAGGAAACACATCCTTAAAATCCTGCAACAAAGACACAAAACTAGAAGGTAAAGAATCAAGAGATTCTTCACTGTCAGCAAGTAACGATTCTTTATACATAATAATGAGTACAGGCTGCCCTATATCTATCTCTCTTGCTCTTGCATAAAAAGTATGTTTTGTTTTTTCTCCTTGCTTATTTTCTCTCACCAATGGGCCATTTATTTGTTTGCTTACTTTCTTTTGACTCTCGGCCTCTTTTCCCTTTCTGCACTCACTCACTTTATTATTTTCTCTCTCCCTACCCTTAGAATTACCCTTGGGTGTTGAAGAAACATCATTGGCTAAATTTGAACACCCTTGGTTCATGTTGGCCGAAACTTCTTTCTCCCTCTCTAGCATCCTCTTTTGATCTTCATACACCTCTTGAGGTGATAATGGTGCTAGAACAACCTTATTTCCTTCATAAGTAAAGGTATACTTATTAGAAAAGACATCATGTTATGCCCTTCTATCATGCTGCCATGGTCTTCCTAATAGCAAATGTCCAGCTTGCATTGGCACTACATCACACAAAACCTCATCTTTATACCACCCAATGGAGAATGGTACCTTGACTTGCTTCAACACTTTTACTTCCCTAGCGTCATTGAACCATTGCAACTTGTAAGGATTGGGATGTTTAAAACAAGCTAACCCCAATTTATCGACCATTGTGGTACTAGCAGCATTGGTACAACTTCCACCATCAATGATAAGTGTACAAACCTTACCATTCACCAAACACCTAGAGTGGAAAAGATTCTCCCTTTGATCCAAGCCTTCTTCCTTGACTTGAATATTCAAGGCTCTTCTAGTAACAAGCATCTCTCCATGTTCAGCATTCAAGACTTGATTCTCCCAAGCCTCTTCATCATATTTTGCCCTATCACCACATTCGGCCTCCTCTTCTTCTTCATGTTCAGATTCTGATTCAATTTCCCCTTCATGGGTTGCAATCATCACCCTCTTATTCGGACATTGAGAAGCAATGTGTCCACTTTCCAAACACTTGTAGCATTTAATTTCCCTACTTGGAGTAGGTCTAGAAGGTGTTTCCTTGGCTGTTTTTGCATCCCCATCATTCGGCTTCTTGAAATTAGGATTGTAGGAAGAATTCTTTTGGAAAGAACCCTTGTAATCCCCTTTGTAGGAATCTCCACTCGAACTTGAACCCTTGAAGTTTGAAAATTTTCCACTAGCTTTAGAGTAGCTAGTTTTCGAAATAGCTTTATTCTTCAATCTTCTCTCTATCTTCATGGCCTTTTGAACTAACTCTTCCATTGTGTTGAATTCATACATCTCCAAATTCATTGGCTATGTTCAAATTCAATCCCCCAAGAAATCGTGACATCTTCTTGTCTTCATCTTCATCAATATTTGGGTGGATTACAAGGGTTCTTTCCAATGGTCAATCTTTGCTTCCTCCTTCATCTTCAACAAAAACAATGCCTTCATCCGATTTGGATGAAAATTTTCCAATATTGACCATTCAAGAATAGGCCTCATAAATTTCCCTCTTCTATTAGCTTTCAATTGATCCCACCAAAAGGTAGCATACCCCTTGAACTCTACGGCTGCCAAAACTGATTTCTTCTCTTCGGTGTAGTTATGGCATTCGAAAATCTGCTCAACTTTCCTCTCCCATTCTATGAGCTCTTCTGCATTGTTCTTCCCTTCAAAGGAAGGAATCTTCATCTTGATGGAAGTAAGGTCACCATCAGTGGTAGGTTGATTTCCACCTTCATCTTCATCTTCTACCCTTTCGGCTGCTTCTAGGGCTTCAAGATTTCCTTGGCCTTCTCTCCTAAGCACTCTTCTAACTCACATTATGGGATTTGGATGTGCGGCTGGCTGCCCTTGTTGCACTTGTCGTGCTGCATTCTCTTGCATTCTAGCATCCATCGTCTCCATTCGACCAAGCATTGCTGCCAAAGTCTCATTAAGCCTAGCCAAGCTTTCGGCCATAGCTCCTTCCTTGCTAGTCTCTTCTCCTTTTCCAGCCATGTTAACAAATAAACAAACTCAAAGAAACAAGATTAGTAATAATCGAAATTCACTCAAGTGTTTAGAATTACCTCACTTTTCTTGTCTTCCTTGATTGCACTTCAGAACCAAGCTCACCAACCAACAATTGTCAAGTCGTTCAAGAAACTAGAACCTAAATCCTAGAACTATATAGAAAACAAGACAAGTATCCAGAGGCAATGCAAGGTAATTTGCACTGCATGATATAAAACCAAGTATCGACACAAGCAAATGATACTTAGCAATGTAATGGAATTAAAAGCTAGATAAAGAAATCAGAAACAATGAAGCCAATAAACAAGACAAATTTGGATATAATGAATCAAAAACAACCCATACTTGGCAAGCTGCTTTATGGACCTAATCAATTCTACCCAAAATGCTAGCTTCTAGACTCTAATTCCCACCTATAACACTCAAATAACATGAATATTAAGGTCTGATTTTTGAATTCCAAAAGCCCCTCAAAAGGTGAAATTTTTCGCCCAAAAAAATTTTATTACTTCTAACCCACCTAGATCTGATCCTTAGCACCCAAATAGCAAGAATATCAAACAATTTTTGTTGAGGTGGTTTTGTACTTTTTTTTCTTTGCTTCCTCTCACTATCCCCTTGATTCGGGACTTAATTTACTCCCAAGAACTTTTCAAAATCTGGACTTAATTCGCAACCCCAGATTCACTCAAAATCAAATCGAAATCAAACTTGAACAAAAACTCTAGCTTTCGCTTTCTTTCAGGAACCCTAATCTTGGTTTTGAATCCAATTCAGATGCAAGGCCTAGGTTTCAAAATTCAATTAGACTCCTTTTCCTAGGTTTCGAATTACTCTTCGAACAATCTTTAGGCTTTTCAAATTTTGATATATGACTCTTTTTTCAAAAATTAAAGACTACACTCTCTAAGAACCCTAAAACGCAAAAACTTAAAAGACCTAAATTAACAAACCCTAGAAAGACAAAGTACATAAAAATTACCTTGTAGCAAGGCTCTGATACCAAATGACACGGACCCTTAGCAACGATGGCAGCAAACCCAACGTATAACAATGGTAGATAACTCCTTGAAACTTGATAATCACCTCCTAAGGAACCCAACGCTTATAAAGAGATGTGAACTCACTATGATTGAAGGATTTAGTTGGTATGAAGAAGGAAATGTCACAACTCTCGTTGATAAGTAAACCTAATTCTTGATGCAAAGAAAGAATTAAAGAATCCACTCTAATCTCTCTCACACGAAAATTCACAAGAAGAACTTGTAGAAGAATTCGAAAATCTTTAATAATAATATGTCAAAAAAAGTCCCCTTACAAGAAAAATAAGGCCCTATTTATACTAAAAGGCACACATAAATCCGAAACCCTAATTCTAATGGGAAAAGGAAAGCTAAAAAGTCAAAATCCTAACCCATTAAGGAAAATATAAAGTATGGAAACAAAATCCTAATCCACTAAGGAAAATATAAAGTATGGAAACAAAATCCTAATCCACTAAGGAAAATATAAAGTATGGAAACAACCAAACTAATTCCTTCAACATAAGAAATGCCCCACACTATTTGGGCTGTCCATGGGCCTTAAATTACTTCCCAAGGCTTTATATGAACCCCCATGGACCTTTCTTGCACGTTGGACCTCTTTAGCTAGCCTTTAGCTTCCACACTAAGCATCATAATCAGCTTTGGTGTGCCTTCTTCAAGCTCTATTGTGCACTTTTCCATATTCATTTCAGTCACTTCCTTTGAAATTTGATCTTGAATATGCAATCCCATAGCTGCTCCAAACTTCTTAGCTCTGCTCCTAGTTAATGGCCCATTTGGAAGCACCAATGGATCCTTACCTCTTGGCTGGTTCGTATCAGTACGTGTGCAGAAGATGAGAATGACCCAATACCCCCCCCCACAATACCCGGTTCATTGGAACCAGCCTCTTTTTCAAGTCTTAATATTATAAAATTCTTAATTAATACAATATTATCCATACTACATGCAATCATAAGAATAAATAAATACTTTATTAAAATCACAATAATGTCCAAACAACACAAACTAGTAGGCAGCCATCCATGGATGGAAACATGCCGTTACAATTGTCCAATGTCCAAAATAAAATAAATAAAATAGGATATGCACCAATTGGTGAAAACGTATCCTTTACATTGACCCAAAATTTAAAATAAATTAAATTACATGATGCTCATAACATGAGGTATCCAAAATATGGAAACATACCTCTTACAATTTCTTGAAACCAAAACAAATTAATAAAGATAACCAACCAACCATTCATCATAAATAAATCATTCATCGAAGATATAAATCAAAGATATAAATAAATCACTAATCAAAAAAATATAATAAACATGCTTCTAACTTGAATAAAGCAAATAAAGATGCAAGTTTAGGTTTATATCTCAATTTAGGGTTTCTTAAATAAAATTTAGGGTTTTTGGGATTTTGGAATTAACACAATTATTATTATTTAAAATACTTAGCCTACTGTAAGGAATTTAAAAAAAATAGAATTGATAAGGATTTTATAGTTTTAAGAAAGTAGTAGGGTTTTTTGGTTAATCAAATTAGGGTTTAGGGCTAGTATCATGTAATTAGGGTTTTTAGAAAGAAATAAATTAGGGTTTGATATTTATAAAAAGATAATGTTTGTAGCTTAAAATTTTACATGAATTAGGGTTTAGTGTCTGTGAAAAACTAATCAAAGATTTTAAGGTTTATACAAACTGTGAAGAGGTTTAGATGATACTGTATGGTTTTATATAAAAAAACCTTAATGTGATTTCTGAGTAACACATTGATTAAATAGCTACGAGATAAAAGAAAAACAAACAAACATCCTAAGCCGAACAAGTTTACTGGTTCTAAAGGTTATGATTTAGCAAAACAATAATATGCACTCCATGCAAACTAATATATACTGATTCAATAAGAGATTGCATACTGTGGCTTTAGTTAGATAAAGAGCAAACTCATTCAATGTTTACAACAATCAAAGCATATAGTATTTATTTAATTTAAAGCATACTGTCATTTGTTGGCTCCACCAAAAATTATCTAAATGTGAATTCTAGATTAGCTTTGGCAAAGACAGTGTGTGTACTACCTTTGTTGAGTTGGTGTGTTGCCTTATTGTTGCTTGTCTAGAAGTCCGAATAATTCTTGAGTCAAATCTCCCTTTTCCTTCTTTGTGTGTTTTTAATGTGGTATTTATAGGTAATTAAAATAAAAAACCTAATATGTTAAGGAAATTAAAAATTGTTAAGGAAATAAAACTAATACCGAGTAAAATAAGGTTTGGGCAGAAATCGGCAGTGTGCGTGGGTTGTTGGGCGAGACTGGCGTGCTGCTGTGGGCTGGCGAGGGTGCACTGGACTGGGCTGCAATTTCGCCGCAGGCTTTGCCAACCTTCGTCGCTGATTCTGCCGTCATTGATTTTTTATTTTATATATATATATATATTTAAAAATAAATATAATTAATAAATAATAAAATAAATAAATAATAAATGAGAAGTAAAATAAATATTATATTAAAATAAATTATAAATTATAAATAATAAATAAAATAATAATAAAATAAATAATAAGTAATAAGTAAAATAAGTATTATATTATCAAAATAAATAATATATACCACAAAAATTATTTCGAACTATTTTAAAATCTTTGGACTGGACTAGATAAAAAATTAAGGGTCTACAAGAGGTTAGAAGTTTTCTAGGTTTGGTAGGCTATTATTGTCTATTTGTGAAGATTTTTTCTATGATAGCTATACCACTCACTAGATTACTTCAGAAGGGAGTTAGATTTGTATGGACATATCGGTGTCAGGTGTGTTTTGAGCAGTTGAGGGAGATGTTGGCTCAAACTCCCGTCCTTATCCTGCCTAGGAAGGTAAATCTTATATGATATACAGTGATGCTTCAAATAGCGGTTTAGGCTGTGTTCTGATGCAGGAGGGTAGAGTCATTGCTTATGCCTCTCGACAGTTGAAGCCACATGAGCTGAATTACCCAACTCATGATCTGAAGCTAGCAGCCATAGTTTTTGCATTGAAGATTTGGCAACATTATTTGTATAGGGAGAAGTGTTTCATTTATACAGATCACAAGAGTTTGAAGTACCTGGGTGTTCAAAGAGAGTTGTATCTTTGGCAGAGATGGTGGTTGGAGTTTATTAAAGACTATGACTATTTGATTAATTATCATCCTAGCAAGACAAATGTTGTTGCTGATGCCTTGAGTCAAAAGTCATTGGCAGCTTTGACTGCTTATTCACTCTTGTTAGTTGTTGAGTTGAGAGTGTTACATGCCAGATTTGAGTAGAGTGATGATGGTTCTTTGATGGCTCAGTTGTAGTTGAGGCATGTTTTGTTGGATCAGATTAGGGAGGTCCAGTTGGCATATGAGAAAATCTAGAAGATTGTGATGGATTGCCAAAAGGGTGGAGTCGAGACTTTCATGTGAGAGATGATGGCAGTCTGTGGTATAGTGATAGGTTGTGTATTTCTAATGATGCAGGATTGAAAAGGATGATTTTGGAGGAAGCACATCAGTCACCTTATGCTATGCACCCTGGGAGTACCAAGATGTATTAGGATTTGAAGCAATGTTATTGGTGGTCAGGTATGAAGAGGGGCATAGCAGAGTTTGTATCCAGATGTCTCACTTGCCAGAGAGTGAAGATGAGCACCAAGTTCCTTCAGGGTTGTTCCAATAATTATCAGTGCCAGAGTGGAAATGGGAGCGAGTGGCAATGAATTTTGTGACTGGACTGCCTTTGACTAAGAAGAAGCATGATGCAATCTGGGTGATTATTGATCGGATGATGAAGACAACTCATTTTCTTCCAATTCGGATGGATTATTCTCTTGAGAAGTTGGTTGAGCTGTATATCAGTGAGATATTGAGGTTGCATGGGTCCCAGTTTCTTTGGTGTCGGACCAAGATCCTTGATTTACATCGAGGTTTTGGAGGAGTTTACAGGATGCATTGGGTTCTTGGTTACATTTTAGCACTACTTTCCATCCTCAGACAGATGGGCAGTCAGAGAAAGTGATACAGATTTTAAAAGATATGTTGAGGAGTTGTATCATTGATTTCACGGGGAGCTAGGATAGATTTTTGACACTGATTTACTTTGCTTATAATAACAGTCATCAGTCTAGCATTGGGATGGCACCTTATGAGGCCTTATATGGAAGGAAGTGAAGGACACCTTTGTGCCGGGATGAAGTTGGAGAAGGTAGATTAATCTGTCCCAATTTGATTAAAGAAATAGAAGAGAATGTGAAGGTGATTCAGGGTCATTTGAAAGCAGCTTTAGAATGATAGAAATCCTATACAGATTTGAAGAGAAGAGATATAGAGTTCAATGTAGGAGATAGAGTGTTCTTAAAGGTGTCTCTATGGAAGAAGTTTTTGAGATTCAGCTGTAAAGGGAAGTTGAGTCCTCGTTTCATAGGACTATATGAGGTGCTAGAGAGAGTTGGTTCAACGGCTTATAAACTAGCTTTGCCGCTTGAGTTGGATTAGATTCATAATGTCTTCCATGTCTCCATGCTTCGGAGATACAGTCAGACCCATCTCATATCTTGTCAATGGAGTCTATTGAGGTAAGTCCAGATCTGACTTATGAGAAAGAACCAGTGGCGATCTTGGCACGGTAAGTGAAAGAGTTAGGGAATAAGAAGGTGCCACTTGTGATAGTCCTTTTAGAGGAATCATGCCACTGAGGAGGCGACATAGGAGAGTGAGTAGATGATATAGAGTCAGCATCCCTAATTGTTTCATAGTTAACAGGTAATTTCGAGAACGAAATTTATTTTAGGGGGAGAGAATTATAATATCCCAAAATTATTTTTGAAAAATCCTAATTTTTGGAAAATTAAATAAAATAAATTATAACTTAATTAGATAAATTAAATAAATGGTTTTAAATGAAAAATGGAAGGTTTTTAAATGAAAAAGTGAAATGTATATACGATATATATACAAAATATGTATAACATATAAAAGCCAACAAAAAAGTCAACACTTTTTAAAGAAAAGTCAAAAGTCAAAGTGCAAAGGGTATTTTAGTAATTAAATCTTAAAAATTTAAAATTATTAAATTAATTAAAAAATAAATAATTTTTGAATGGAAGAGGGATTTTTAGACTTTTAATTTATTAAATAAATAAATAATTAATTAATTATTAAAATATTAAATAATATATTTATATGGTTATAAATAAAAGATTGAAGGAAAGAGAAAATAAAAGTTGTCCTCATTTCTTCTTCTTCATCATCAAGGATGAACCATCATGGGAGAATAGCTCAAGCATTTTGATCTTCCAAGCTTCCAAAATTGAAGGATTCCAAAGGTTCAAAAAGGATTTTTAGTGATTTCCACTTGAAAAAAATAAGTTCTTTAGCTTTTTCTTTGGATTTCCATGGAAATTATGATTATGTGTGATTTTGGATTTTTAAGTAGTATGTTACAATTATTGGAATTTGTGTGTATGATGTTATTTTGGGTAGTTAATAATGATTTTAAGGTTGGATTGAAGAAATGATTGAGTTTGGGTAAGATTGGTGAAGAGAGAGAATTTAGGGTTATGTAATTTTTAGGGTTTTGAAATCATGGTTTTTAATTGTGAAAATTGATTCCAAATGAGTTGTTTTGGTGTATAATCAAGTATTTTAAATTCAAATATTGGATTTGGTTGAGTTTGATTGGAGTTTGAGAATGGAGGTGTGATTTAGGGTTTTAGAAAAGTGATTTTTCAAAAGTTGTAGAATTGTTTGATTTTATTGGCTTAAATGTGTTGTTTAGTGTTAAAAGTGATGAATATAAACTTAAAATGATAAATGGATTGAGTTGGAATAGAAAACCTTCAATGGGGGAAGGTTATGCCATTTTAGGGTTTTGGTCCTAAGTGTGAGTTTTTGTAATGTAATTTGATTTAAATGTGTTAAAATATGATTTTAATAATATATATAAACTTAAAATACCAAATTGAATGGGTTAGTATGGTATTCCAAAGTTAAAATGAGATTAGCCTTAACTTTAGAATTTTTGCTTAGATGGTGTTTAATTATGGATTAAGATTGGAAATTCCTAAGAATGTAGTACTAAATGATTATTTATGATTACATTTAGTTTAGGCATTGAGGAGAGTTGATTTTCCCCATCCAAGTGTTGAAGGGCATGTTGGAAGAGAAGGATTAGAGGGTGTTTAAGCTTGCTTTTGTTTGTCTTTTGATGTATGTACAAACTTTGGATGAATTGATTATATTTGCATTATATTGCACTCAACACATTTTGGACTGAAAAATGTGTTAAGCTACTTGATTCATGAAACATGTATGAATAAAGTGTTATGACATGTGTAATGTCATATATGTGTTAAATGCATTGTGAAAAGCCATTGTTAATGGCTAAATTGTGAAAAATGTGTATTATGTGAAAATGACCCAAAGTTTTTGGGTAATGCCAATTGTTGTGTATACATTAAGGGCATTGTTAAAAAGCCATTGGTAATGGTTAAAGTGCATAAATGTAAATCATATGTGCCTTATATGAAATTACCCAAAATATTTGGGTAATGATATTTAACGTAAAATGTGATAAAATGTTATAAGTTGACAGTGATATAAATGAGAAAAATGAGAAAAGTGAGAAAAATATGAGAAAATGATATGAAATGAGAAAAAATGAGAAAACGATGAGAAAAAGATATGAAATGAGCAAATTGAAAAATGAGGCAATGTGCCTAGCTTGATTATGAGAAAATGAGAAAGAGATTAATGATGAGTAATGTGAATTAATTGTGTGCCTAGTATGTTGTTCAATTTTCAGAGTTTTGTGTTTGGTGGCATACCTATGAGGTTATCCTCATTGTTTGCCTTCGGGCTAAATGTTGGGCATCACTATGATTTGCCTTCAGGCTAGACGTTGGACGTCAATTGCCTTTGGGCTAGATGTTAGGCATCACTATGATTTGCCTTCGGGCTAGACACTGGGTGTCAATATGGACCAAAAACATTAACTTTGGAATTTGAATAGCATATAAGATCCTTTGGGCCCATGCTTGTGTTTGTTTTTATGTGAATTATAAATTATGAAATAATCGAAAGATATGTTATAATGAAATGATATGAGATATGATATCCATATGCATTATGCATTTGTATTGCATTTGGGCTTTATTTCTATTAGAGTTTGTACCATTAGGCTTTTGGCTTAGAGCGATTGAAATTCATCGCACAAGTGACAGGGTAGATCCGGCTAAGCCGAAAAGTTTTTCTAGACTAGGTCGGGTCTAGACGTGAGTTTTTACTTGTAGAGTTGATATCAAGATCAGAAACACTATCAGCAGCATGTATATATTTTATATTATTATATTTTGTGATATTATGTATATTATAATATGTTTTTGATGATATGTATCATAAATTATAAAGAATATTTTAGATAAAGTTTTAGATATGTTATATATATATGCATAAATATTTTGAGAAAATGTGGAGATATTGAGGAGGATGGATGAAATGTATTTTTGGGTTATTTGGGAGTGTTTTTATGTAGGTTGTGTTGTGCTGTTAATTTGGGAATGCCCAAATTACAAACAAAACTCTGGCAAATTTTTTTCAGAGATTTTAAAGAAAAATGCTTATTTTAACACCTATGATTTATAATAATATTTTATTTGTTATTAAATATACATTTTAAAGTATTTATGATTTTAAATTTGAAAAGTTAAATTTTTTTTATTAAATCGGTCTGTGATATTTTTGTATCATATATTCATATTTTATATATACTAGGTGTGTATGTATTGTACGTATATAGGGTATAAAGGTGTTACATTGCAAGTTTAGAATCCACCCTCATCCAAGTTCAGCTTTAAAGGCATATTACTTTTCACTCTCTGAATGAATTCAATATCATTCAAGCAGGAGGCAAAACTGTAGACCCTTAGCTTTGGCCAAAACAAGTCCAATCCCAATTAAACGATGCTAGGACAAATTTGATCCAATTTTAAAAGCTTAAACCTAGTGTGAAGTCTTGAATTAGACTGGTCCAATTTTAAAAGGCCTAAATTACACTCAGTCCAATTTTTAAAAGTTTGAATAAGTCCGATCCAAAGTCAAAAATTATCCAGTTGGGTTTAATTTAGTATGAGCCATGTTCATATCGAATTGGACAGCCCAATTCGACAATAGCACAATGTTCAATTAGATATTAGGATAAAGCTCATGTCGAATTGGACCACATGAGCTTTATGCTCATATTGAATTGGACTGATTCTAATTCGACATGAGCCGTATTTAGCGTCCTAAATTAAGAAGGATTAGGATAATCAAATAGAGTTAATATTGGTAAGCATGTTTAACCCTAAGTTTGGCCTATAAATACACATATTAGAGGGATTAGTAGAGGAAGCCACAATGATTAAAAGAGAGGGGAAGAGAATTAAAAAGTGGTAGCCAAACAATCATTATCATAAAACTAGAAAGACAGAAAGCAAAAGCAAATAAAAGCAGACTGTGGACATTCATGTTTAGCCAAAAAACCATTATTGACCCAAACCAATTAAGGTGATCTAAACATAAGGTACTATAGTATCAGTAGCATGGCTTGGGTCAGTATTCAATATTTGGTGAAGGCAACAAACATAGGTATGATCTTCCTAACTCATTTTAATTAAATTCCATTGATCATCCTTATTGTGTAATTCATTATTGTTTGTATGGTTTTGAAATTCCACACAATAAACCATAGCTTTAGGTTTAAATATAATTGAAACCCTAATTGCATATTAGTTTTATAATCTAAAACCTTAATTTTGCATGTTAACACTAGTTTAGGATTAAAATCCTAATTTTATAATAAATCCTAAATTCCACAACCAAACCCTAATTCCATAACAAAACTCAATCCTATAAACCATTTACCTTTTGGGAGTGTTACACCTGATCCCCCACAAGGGGTGCTTCCCCCCTTGACCCCCACCCGCTAATTGGCTAGTGGGAACACAGTATGCATCACACTCTATAATTCGTTATTGCATTAATATTAAGATATGTATATTTTTCTTTCTTTTAATTATTCAATTATTTTCATGTATGTTTGTATTATTTTTTCCTTGCTTTGTTGTTTTCCTTGGATTTATATGTATTTTTCAAAGAGGATTGTAAAAAGCATGTTTCCACACTATGTGAGTGCCTTTTTTTGTTTAGTTTGTTATTTAATTTTTTATGGACTTTGGAATGATTGTAAGGGACACATTTTCACTAATTGGTGGGTGTCCTATTTTATTTTTTTGTATGGACATTTGGATATTATAAGGGCATATTTCCATCTTTGGATGGGAGCCTATTTTGCTTGATTTATTTCAATAATAATATGATGAATGTTTATTTTCTTTAAATTATATGCAATATGGATGATGTTATAATAATTAAGAATTAAATAATATTTAGATCTGGAAAGGAGACCAATTCCAACGGATAGGGTGCTAGGGGGTGTTGGGCCATTCTCACATTTCCCATGCGTACCCAACTTTTCGAACCTAGTACGGGTTGGGATTTCCTTAGAAATCGAGTCATCCACCCCTTTCCATTTTTTTGGCTAGTCCGAGTAGCAACTCCTATTTTCTAGGTTTAGGCCGTGTTCTTTAAGGTCTAGAGCCTAACAGTGCCGAAGTCTCAAAAATCATGCCACTGGGAGTGGGGGCAAAAATCCTTGCTCATGGGGGGTGCTGGGCCATTTCTCACCTTCCCCATACTTACCCAAATTTTCGAACCCATTAGGGGTTAAAGATTCCTTAGGAATCAAGTCATCCACCCCTTTCTATCTTCCCGACCCATTCGGGTGTCAACTTCTATTCTTTGAGTTTAGGCTCATATTCTCTAAGGCCTGAAGCCTGACAGTGTCGAAGTCGTAAGAACTATTCCACTAGGAGTGGGGATGAAAATCCCCTTTCACACATATATGGTTCTAACCAAATTAGCCTTCTTTTGTTTATTCATTCTAACAAAGCTCATTCAAAGGTAAAGGCAACAAATCCATGGAATTAAATGGTTTAAAACCATAAACAATCTTAAAAGGTGAAAAACCCGTAGAAGAATGAATGCACATATTATATCCAAATTCAACTAATGGAAAGCAATCTTCCTAATCTTTTAAGTTCCTCCCTATAATAGTCCTCAATAGAGTTCCTAAAGTTCTATTTACTACTTTAGTTTGCCTTTTAGTTTATTGGTGACAAGTGGTAAAAAATCACAATTTAGTTTCTAATTTTCCCTATAAGACTCACAAAAATTTGCTCAAGAATTTCATATCTCTATCATAAAGTATCATTTTAGACATATCATGGAATTGCACAACATCCCTAAAGAACATTTTAGTAACATTAATAGCATCAAGAGTTTTATGACAAGCAATGAATGTGCTATCTTACTAAATCTATCAACAACCATAAAGATGCTATCTTTTTCTTTCTTAGTTCTTATAATATATATAATTTTAATATACACAACAATAATTAAAATAAGGGAATAACTAAATATGTTGGAAGAGAATTATACACAAAATATACTTAAGATATACATAATATATACATATATACATATAAACATCTTTAGGTTAAAAAGTAAAAAAAAAAAAAGAAATGAAAAGTCAAAAGTAAGAAGGAAAATATTTATAGTTGAAAATTAAAGAAAATATTATATTTAATTCATTAATTAATTATTTAAGTATATAAGGAGGATAAAGATGGAAAATTATTTCAAAAAAATGAAAATGTATTCTTCTTCCTTTTTAAATCTACATCATTAGGAACACAAAGTTGGTTTTGATGAAATAACAAAGAATAAGTAGTCAATCCTACCATAGACTTATGTCTTATGGCATCAGCAACAACATTCTTCTTGCCTAGGTTATGATCAATCAATCAATCAATCATAATCTTTAATCAACTTTAAGCACCGTCTATATCTAAGATTCAGCTCCTTCTAAATTCTTAGACACTTCAAACTCTTTTAATTTGTATAGATGCAACATTTCTCTCTATGTAAATAATGTCGCCAAATCTTCAAAGCAAACACTATTGCTGCTAACTCCAAATCAAGTGTCAAATAATTTAACTTATGAGGCTTCAGTTGTCTGGAAGCATAAGCAATAACTATGCCCTCCTACATCAAAACAATCTATAATCCATTATGTGAAGCATCTCTTTAAATCATGTATGGTTTACCTTATATGTGTAACATATGAATAGAAGCTTCAGTCAATGTCTCTTTCAACTGATCAAATCTTGATTGACATCGATATGTCCACACAAATTTCACTTCTTTCTAAAGTAACCTAGTAAGTGGCATAGCTATCATAGAAAATCCTTTCACAAATCGATGATAATAACAAGCCAAACCTAAGAAACTTCTGACTTCTATTACATTCTTTAGTTGATTCCATATGTCCAAGAAAAACAACTTTATCATGCCAAAATTCACACTTGGACAATTTAGCATATATTTGTTTCTCCCTTAAAGTTTGCAATATAATTTGTAAGTGCCTATTAAGATCATCCTGGTTATACGTGAAAACTAGGATATCATCAATAAATAATACCACATACGGATCTAATTATGGCATGAATATTTGATTCATCAAATCCATAAAGTGTTGTCCCAAGATGGAAACCAAAAGGGGAGGGTGAATTGGTTGTTTGAGAGTTGATGGCAATTTCAAAAATTAACAAACAAGAAATGTAGAAGATATCAAAGAAAATTAAGTAGATAGTAAAATAATAAACACAAGAGACTTATAGTGGTTCAGATTTACCTTGATCCTACATCCACTTCCTTAACAGCTTGTTAATGTTTCACTAGACTTGAGTTTTTAGAAACTTAGCTCTAACTTAGTGTTTTCACAAGCTCTCACCAAACTTAACAATGGTTTGAGATCAATCCTCACAACCCTTATAAGAGTTATCCTAGGCCCACTCTCACAACCTAAGTATTTCCAAGCTGACACTCAAACTTTAATAGTGTTTTAATGCTCACACCCAAAATTCTTAGAATTTATGGTTTTGATCCTTTAATCTTTAGATAAGATAATGAAAAATGTTGGTCAATGAAATTACAATATCAATCAAGGTGTTCTCTAACCATAAAAATGAAGTTTAATGTGGTTTTTATAGCCTTTTGGCTTGAACTAGCCATTTGAGGTGGTTCCCACATGATTAGTGCTTGTTTCCTACTAATTCTATGTTCGGAGCTCGATGTGTGGTCGCTTAGCTGGATGTACGGTCATACAGTTTAAAAAATTCTAAGTAACGGCTACTTCTAATTGTTGAATTTTGTTGTTTGACAGAATCTAGTTGCCCATACCTGTATGTCTTATGGTCGGCCGGCTCGGTGTGCAGTCACTCAACACAACATTATCATTGAATTTAAATTTTTCATTCCACGTGGTCGGTTCTTATTAGTCCGAGATATTTTAGTGCTTAGATTCAAATTTGTTGGACTCATGCAGTCGATCGGTTCATCTGGGAAGCCACATAAGATATTTAGCATTGAGGAAGCACCATGAAGTTTGACCGCTATCTCTTATGTATTAATTTAGTATTTTTATTCTTTGTCATATGCAGTTGCTCAGTTTCCTGGGTGGTCGCTCGATAGGTTTGGCATTCTGATTTCACTGCTAACAGAGATCACGAGCTCTTCTATGGAAATTATGGATTTTCTTCATTCCTGAGGACTTAGCTCTTTTGCTGTAATTGATTTGCTTGGCTCTATATGGAATTGCAATAGTTGCTAAGTTCGGTTGCTCCATTAGCACTGTCTCCAAAATAGTGCATTCGTCGATGAAGCCTCCTCCTCAAATAAAGATGTCTCTGACGCTACTCTCTCGGCAAGAACAAATTTTTCTATTATGATTTTTTTGGCGGGTTCAGTCAGGAGAAACAAAAGATATATTTTCTATCAGTCAAAAGCAGATACCACCCCCCATGCTCCCACGGTCTGCTTACTGAGGAATAAATAGAGCAGTAACTGGCTAAGCGCTTTGAGTTGAGTGAGAGTAGGGCATGCTAATCCCCAACCTGGGAAGTGTCAACACAACAAAGGAAGGGGGAAGTCTTCTCTTTTGGAGAAGGAGGGGAGATTCAGGCTTTTATGAAGTAGAAAAAATTCTGTAAATGTTCCGCTAGTGGTAACGTCATTGATGCCAGAAAAAGATGATAAAACACTCAGCTTGATAGATCGATGGCTTAGCTCCACCTCCTAAATGCCTATTCGAATCTGTGCTTTTAGCTCGACAAGTCTGTATATTAGATCAACTTTCTGCTCGGTAGTTCCATGCTCGGTAGATCTATGCTCTTGCTCTATATATCGGCATTATATATATGTTTAGTTTTCCTTGCTCTTGCTACATTCTATGTTCAGTCTTCCATTTTCTGCTCAGTAAGTGATGAGGATCTGATTGCTAGCATACAACACCAAGGACCTGTTACTCGATCAATGGCAAGAAAACTTCAAGGATTAGTTTCCAAACATCTATATGTTCTCAATACAATTGGAACGTTAAGACTTGAAGAAAATAAGAGCAAAGAAGCTGTTTGGTTGCATGTGTCCAAATTGCAATCTACCCAAGAGGCCAATTGACCCAAAGGAGTTAGAATACATATTGGCATCCATCATTATACCTTTGGGAGCTAAATACATACCATTCACGTTCCATTGGATGTCCATATATTAAGAGTGGCTGAAATTCACATTGGGAGTCAAAGATGCCTTTTAAAAGCTAGTGGGAGACAAGCTATATGGCTGCCCATGCCTTTTAAAAGCTAGTGGGAGACAAGCTATATGGCTGCCCAATTTGTTTTATGTAACCACATTATTATATTTGTATTTTCCCATCATTTCACTTGTTTTATGCTTTCTTTAAGTCTTTAAAAATAGATGTAATGGCAGATTTTGAACTTAATGAATATTCTGAGTTTTCTCTCCATTTTTGAGAGCTTTGAGAGGTTTTTAGCCTTCTTTTGAGTTCTTGTTAGAACTTGCACGAATTCCTTGCAAAAATAACCAAGTTTGCTAGGTCTTAACTTATATTCAAGGTTTTTCCTTCACAAGTTGGGGTTGGGTCTTGAATCTTTGGTTTCCAGCCACATAGCTTCAGTTTTACATCACAAGTTGGTGTTGGGTTGAAGGTACTGGTTGGTGTTCTTATGTTTTGGAGACGATCCGTAGCTTGAGCTTCCTTAGGAATTAAATCCCAGCAAGGCAGGCTCACATCATTTGGTATCAGAGCTTAGGCTCTCCAAATCAGGTTTTTAGCATCATTCCTTCTTGTTTATGTCAAATATATATATATATTGTCTTCCTTGGAGTCACTTTTTTTTGCCATTAGTTTAATTTCTACAAGCTGTATGCCTTCTTGTTTCTTTGAGTCCTTCTACTTTAATGTTGTTGCTGGATTAAATTAAAAAAAAAAGAAAGAAAGAAAGAACGAAAAAAAAAAAGTAAATTCGTGGCCCTTGGATTAGAAATTAAAGATTTTTAAGCAATGGGTGGATTCTCACAGGCTTCCAGTTTTTTTCACAGGGGGGTGTGAAAATTTCTGGCTTCCAGTTTTTTTCACAGGGGGTTGTGAAAATTTTTGCCTTCTCACAAGGGGTTGTGACAATTTCTGCCTTCCAAAAGTGAATGTGTATGTAAACATGTCCAAATCCTTTCAAATTTTACAGGCATGTTTTAGATATTTAGCTAAGCATACATATTAAATTTCATGTCAAAATTCGTTCGTTTGCTTGGTTGTCCATATATTACCGCTAGTTAGCCATTTTTGGGTCCATAATATAAACGTTTCATAAGAGACCTAAAAATTCGTTTTTCTTCTTCCATTTTGTCTCAATATATTGTCCTAAATCCAGTTTTGTCAAATTCTTCCCTTTGGTAATGTTTGTCTAAAATTTTAGTGTCTTTCGTCCTTAGGTTTCAAATATCATATATTCTGTTTTTTTTCAGCTTGTGTTACTCTTGTTCCATTCTTGAATGTGTTTTAAACCTTGCAATTTAGTTATTTAGTTGAGGAAATATTAAGTTCTTGCTAGAACTTGGAAGGGGCTGAAGTGAGTGGAAAAAGGCAGAGTGGTGAGATTGTTAGAGGGTAAAAGCCAAAGTTTGAGTGAAATACAGATTGAGTGTTACCATATTAGAGTGAAACACGTGAGGGAGTGTGTGAGAGAATATTTCTAACATTTGTTTTGCAGCAATCAGTATGTCAACAAAACGAGATAGTGATCGAGAGAGCAACCGACCCCAAGAAGAGCCAGAAGCTTCTAATGTTCTTAAGGCATTGCAATCTCAATTTCAAAGGATGAATGTGTTGTTTGTTGATATTAGAGAACAGATGGAAAAACACTCAAAACAAATTGAAGAATTGCAGCAAGCAAGCTCTACAAATCAAAGGAATTTAGGAAGGGATGAACGAGATAATTTTCATAGGGAGCAAAACACAAATAGGGGGCAGAATAGAGGTAGGCGTGCTGGACTAAATGATTTGCCAGTTTTCAATGAATTGGAGGATGTAGATGAAGATAATCTTGATGATGATGATGGGCAGCAATCTGTTGCACTTGATGATGTTATTAGACCAAGATATATGAGAGGTAATATGGGTGGTAGAGGTGGTGGCAGAAATATTAGGCAAGAAACTGTGGAAAATGCAAGAGGGAGAGGGAGAGTAGACAGCAATGTTAATGGAATTAAAATGAAAATTCCATCATTCCAAGGCAAAGCAAATCCAGATGCATACTTGGAATGGGAGAGAAAGACTGAACTCATCTTTGATTGCCACAACTATAGTGAGCAAAAGAAGGTGACACTTGCTGTGGTAGAGTTTACTGATTATGCATTAGTTTGGTGGGATCAATTACTCACTAAACGAAGAAGAAATGGCATGAGAGGAGTGCAGACTTGGGATGAGCTGAAACAAGTCATGAGAGATAGATTTGTACCACAACACTACTATAGGGAGTTACATCAACGATTACAAGGGCTGGTACAAGGCAATAAAAGTGTGGAAGAATATTTTCAAGAGATGGAAATGGCTATGATACGAGCTAATATAGAAGAAGAAAGGGAAGCAACTATGGCACGGTTTCTACATGGGCTGAAAGATGAAATTGCCGACATAGTGGAGCTGCATCATTATGTGGAGCTTGATGACATGTTAAATATGGCAATCAAGGTAGAAAAACAACTCAAGAAGAAGAAAACAACCAGATCTGGAATGGGAATGAATTCTGCCAATAATGTTCCTTGGAAGCCAAATTGGAAGAAAGGGGAATCTAGTGAGAATAAATTTGTTTCAAAGGAGAAGAAAGAGGGGAACAAGGCTGGAGAAAAACCCATTGTGATTGATAAGGGTAAGGCCCCAATGAACTCCAATGGAAGAACAAGAGACATCCAATGTTTCCGATGTTTAGGGAAAGGGCATTATGCTAGAGAATGTCTAAATAAAAGGGTGATGGTGGTGAGGCCGAGTGGTGATATTGAATCTGAAGATGATGAAGTTGTAGATGAAGATTCAGATGTTAACATTCTACCTTTGGATGAAGATAGTGATGTAGAGCATGCTGTGCATGGAAGTGCTCTTGTTGTTATGCGTGCTTTAAATATACAGGTGAAGGAAGATGAAGGTGATGAACTGCAAAGAGAAAATATTTTTCATACTAGATGTTTAGTCAAAGAAAAAGTTTGTAGTATGATCATAGATGGTGGGAGTTGTGTTAATGTGGCTAGCACTCTACTAGTAGAGAAACTTGCATTTCCTACTACAAAACATCCTAATCCATACAGATTGCAGTGGTTGAATGATAGTGGAGAAGTTAAGGTGACCAAGCAAGTATTATTGTCATTTACCATTGGGAGGTATAAGGATGAAGTGTTGTGTGATGTAGTTCCCATGCATGCTAGTCATATCCTACTTGGGAGGCCATGGCAATATGATAGAAAAGCAACACATGACGGGTTTAAGAATAGGTATTCATTTGATTTTGAAGGCCGAAAGGTGACTCTTGCACCTTTAACACCTATGGAGGCTTTTGAAGACCAAAAGAGAGTACAAGCTGCCATGCAAGAGAAAATGCAAAGAGAGGTTGAAAAGAGGGAGAGAGAAAAGAAAGATCAAGAGGAAAAACAAAGAATAAAAGCTGAGAGAGAAAAAGAAAAAGAGAAAAAGAAGAAATTACATAATAAAAATGAGAGTGGAGAGAAGAAAGTAAGTTTAGTTGCTAGGGGGAAAGATGTGAGGCAAGCATACTCTTCTGATAGTATGATGCTCCTTCTGATATGTAAGGGAGTTTTTCTTAATGTAACTGACCTTGATCCATCTATTCCTAGTGTTGCTTTGACTTTGTTGCAGGAATTTGAAGATGTCTTTCCAAATGAGGTACCGAGTGGATTGCCACCCATTAGAGGAATAGAACATCAAATTGATTTCATTCCTGGAGCTGTAATTCCAAATTGTCCAGCATATAGGACAAATCCTCAAGAGGTCAAGGAGTTGCAAAAACAGGTGGATGAGCTGCTTGCGAAAGGTCATGTTAGGGAGAGCATGAGTCCATGTGCTGTGCCGGTACTTCTAGTGCCTAAAAAGGATGGATCAATGCGAATGTGTGTGGATTGTCGTGCTATCAATAAAATCACTGTAAAGTATAGACATCCAATTCCTAGACTTGATGATATGCTTGATGAATTGCATGGTGCATGTATATTTTCAAAAATTGATCTTAAAAGTGGTTATCATCAAATAAGAATGAGATTAGGAGATGAATGGAAAACAGCTTTTAAGACTCAATATGGTTTGTATGAATGGTTAGTCATGCCTTTTGGACTAAGCAATGCGCCTAGTACTTTCATGAGATTAATGAATCATGTCTTGCGTGCTTTTCTTGGAAAGTTTGTTGTTGTGTATTTTGATGATATTTTAGTGTATAGTCAAAGTTTAAATGATCATTTAATGCATTTAAGATGTGTGCTTGAAGTTCTTAGGAAAGAGAAATTGTATGCAAATTTAAAGAAATGTACATTCTGTATGGAAAAAGTCATTTTCTTAGGATTTGTAGTGAGTGGGAAAGGAATTGAGGTTGATGATGATAAGGTAAAAGCCATCAAAGAGTGGCCTACACCAAAATCCGTGACTGATGTTAGGAGTTTTCATGGTCTTGCTAGTTTTTATAGGAGATTTGTTAGAGACTTTAGTACAATTGCAGCCCCATTAAATGAAATTGTGAAGAAAAATGTAGGGTTCAAATGGAATAAGGAACAGGAGCATGCATTTAGATTACTAAAAGAAAAATTATGTTCTGCACCATTACTTGCATTACCTGATTTTTCTAAGACTTTTGAAGTTGAATGTGATGCTTCCGGAGTGGGTATAGGTGCTGTTTTGATGCAGGAAAGAAGACCAATTGCATACTTTAGTGAGAAGCTAAGTGGAGCTCCTTTGAATTACTCTACTTATGACAAGGAGATGTATGCATTAGTGAGGGCGTTGGAGACGTGGCAGCATTATCTTTGGCCAAAGGAGTTTGTTATTCATAGTGATCATGAATCACTAAAATACTTGAAAGGACAAAGCAAGCTGAACAAACGCCATGCCAAATGGAGTGAATTTATTGAAGCATTTCCATATGTGATTCAATATAAGCAAGGAAAAGAAAATGTTGTTGCTGATGCCTTATCTAGGAGGTATGCCCTAATCTCTATGCTTGATGCTAGACTTCTAGGATTTGAGCATATGAAAGAATTGTATAAGCATGACTCTGAATTTGCACAAATATGTGCCTCTTGTGAAAATGCTGCCTTTGAAAAATTTTATAGGCATGATGGTTTCTTATTTAGAGAGAAACGACTTTGTGTTCCAAATAGCTCTATAAGAGGATTGCTTGTAAGAGAGTCACATGGGGGAGGTTTAATGGGACATTTTGGGGTGGCTAAAACATTAGAAATTCTGCATGAACATTTTTATTGGCCACATATGAGGAAAGATGTAGAGAAATTTTGTGCTAAATGCGTGACATGTATGAAAGCAAAATCCAAAGTAAGACCACATGGTTTGTATATGCCTTTAAGTGTACCTATTGAACCTTGGGTAGACTTATCTATGGATTTTATTTTGGGGCTACCTAGGACAAAAAAAGGTCATGATAGTTTATTTGTTGTGGTTGATCGATTTTCTAAAATGGCACATTTCATTCCATGTCATAAAACTGATGATGCATGCCATATATCTGATTTGTTCTTTAGAGAAGTAGTGAGATTGCATGGTATTCCTAGGACCATAGTAAGTGATCGAGATGTAAAATTTTTGAGTCATTTTTGGAAAGTCCTATGGGGAAAGTTAGGTACAAAGCTTTGTTTCTCTACTACATGCCATCCGCAAACAGATGGGCAGACGGAAGTTGTTAATAGGACTGTGGGCACTCTTCTTCGTACCATGATTAAACAAAATTTGAAGACATGGGAGGAATGCATACCATTTATTGAATTTGCATATAATAGATCAATGCATTCATCCACTGGATTTTCACCCTTTGAGCTTGTCTATGGTTTTAATCCACTTACTCCATTAGATTTGTTGCCTCTTCCTACTAATGAGCTTACTAGTTTTGATGGTAAAAAGAAAGCTGAATTGGTGAAGCAAATGCATCAAAGGGCCAAGCAACAAATGGAGAAGATTAATGAGAATAGAGCAACCAAAGTAAACAAAGGAAGGAAAAAGATGGTGTTCCAGCCTGGTGATCTGGTATGGGTTCATTTGCGAAAAGAAAGGTTTCCTACACAAAGGAAATCAAAATTGCAGCCGAGAAGTGATGGACCATTTGAAGTACTCGAAAGGATTAATGATAATGCCTACAAGATTAATCTACCAGGTGAGTATGGTGTAAGTGCAACTTTTAATGTTTCTGATCTTGCTCCTTACTATGCAGATGATGAAGATTCGAGGACGAATTCTTTTGAAGAGGGAGAGGATGATGAGGATCTGATTGCTAGCATACAACACCAAGGACCTGTTACTCGATCAATGGCAAGAAAACTTCAAGGATTAGTTTCCAAACATCTATATGTTCTCAATACAATTGGAACGTTAAGACTTGAAGAAAATAAGAGCAAAGAAGCTGTTTGGTTGCATGTGTCCAAATTGCAATCTACCCAAGAGGCCAATTGACCCAAAGGAGTTAGAATACATATTGGCATCCATCATTATACCTTTGGGAGCTAAATACATACCATTCACGTTCCATTGGATGTCCATATATTAAGAGTGGCTGAAATTCACATTGGGAGTCAAAGATGCCTTTTAAAAGCTAGTGGGAGACAAGCTATATGGCTGCCCATGCCTTTTAAAAGCTAGTGGGAGACAAGCTATATGGCTGCCCAATTTGTTTTATGTAACCACATTATTATATTTGTATTTTCCCATCATTTCACTTGTTTTATGCTTTCTTTAAGTCTTTAAAAACAGATGTAATGGCAGATTTTGAACTTAATGAATATTCTGAGTTTTCTCTCCATTTTTGAGAGCTTTGAGAGGTTTTTAGCCTTCTTTTGAGTTCTTGTTAGAACTTGCACGAATTCCTTGCAAAAATAACCAAGTTTGCTAGGTCTTAACTTATATTCAAGGTTTTTCCTTCACAAGTTGGGGTTGGGTCTTGAATCTTTGGTTTCCAGCCACATAGCTTCAGTTTTACATCACAAGTTGGTGTTGGGTTGAAGGTACTGGTTGGTGTTCTTATGTTTTGGAGACGATCCGTAGCTTGAGCTTCCTTAGGAATTAAATCCCAGCAAGGCAGGCTCACATCAGTAAGACTTCTTGTCATATTGTCATTTGGTTCTATGCTTTCTGCTGAAGTTGTACAGTCATACGGTCGCACTGAAGTTCAAGCGGTCACATAGCTGCTCGGGTACTGATGCTACAATAACAAACTTGTTTGAGATTATTAGACCTTTACCAATTTGATTATCAAAGATCAAAACAATGGCTGATTGAAATAAGCTCAACAATCTCCCCTTTTTTTACTTTGGCAATCAAATTGAATTTTGAGTTGAGCATAATTAAGTTCATGAAGAAATTAATAAATTTTCTCCCCTTATGTAAAATGATTAATGCATGCTTATTTGATATGAATTGGTGTATGCCCTTTTTGATACCAATATGTTTTCTCAATATGTTTTCTTGTTCCATTCTAAGTTATCTTCCCCTTTTTATCTTTAAAAGTATTTAAGATATGAAATAATAATTTAAAAATACACTTAAATTCAATCATATTTTCTCCCCCTTTGACAAAGGGAAAAATGAAACAAGATAAAATCCATGGATACCAATTAATGAAAAAACAAGTGAAATAGAAGTTAGATACCAAGTGAAAAGAAAATAGAAGACAATGATTAATCAAATCCTTTTTCTTTTCCTTTTCTTAATGGTGGAGGAGGAGATGGAGAACTTCCATCATTATCACCAATAGAAGGAGTTAGAGAGGAGTCATGTGAAGATGGTGAGGTTCCTTCATAAGGACTTTTAAGATGCTCACTTACATCCCATTCACTCAAATCACATTGAGGAAGATTAAATTTTCCTTGTAAGTTATATATGTCATGATGAATGTGGGAAATGAGATCAACCTTTTTGATAAGTTTTGTGATCCACTTTGTAACATCCTTCCTGAAGTGATGAAATTATTTTGAAGAGAATATATGGCCTTGAAGCTAAGCTTTAGGGTTTTGGATGATTCACCTTTTTCTTTGGTAGGTTTGGATGGTGTAGGGAGGTGTTCAACTTCAACAAGGGTTGGTTTACATTCTTGTTCCAAGATATGGTATCTAGGTCTCTTCCTTTCCCTTTGGATAACTCCCTTTGTACCAAAAATATATTCATAGTGATTATCAATCTTTTGGATACATCTAGCATATTCAAGGTATTCTAGATTGATAGATTTTATGGCCAGATCAAGGGGGTCAGTAAGAGTTGCAAGATTTTAGGGGGTTAGGAGCCCTAAGTGTCTTGTAAGGTGGGTGATTTAGGAGGATAGAAAGAAGGTTCCTGTTTGAAATTTTCCATGATGTATGAATGTATCAATGAGAAATCTAGCACTTTATATTGGCTTATTATGCATAATAAAATTTAAGAAAAATAAGTCATGTTGAGTAACCTTTTCATTTCCATCACTTCTTTGGTGAATGGTATAAGTGATTATTCTATGTAAGAGCCAAAAGAGAATGTTCCTAAAATGCATAGCTTTGGATGATCTACTTTTATATTGGGTTTCAATGGATAGTTTACTCTAAAAGATGAATAATTCTTTAAAGAAAAATCTACATCATTGTAGGATAGTTTACTCTAGGTGTTTGGAGAATCTTTATCATTGATGGTGGAAGTTGTACCAATGCTGCTAGTACTACAATGGTGGATAAATTGGGGTTAGCTTGTTTTAAACATCCCAATCCTTACAAGTTGCAATGGTTCAATGACGGATGGGAAGTAAAAGTATTGAAGCAAGTCAAGGTACCATTATCCATTAGGTGGTATAAAGATGAGGTTTTGTGTGATGTAGTGCCAATGCAAGCTGGACATTTGCTATTAGGAAGACCATGGCAGCATGATAGAAGGGCACAACATGTTGGCTTTTCTAATAAGTATACCTTTACTTATGAAGGAAAGAAGGTTGTTCTAACACCATTATCACCTCAAGAGGTGTAAGAAGATCTGATGCGGAACCCATGGATCAAATATTACATCTAGAACTCCACATACACATCTAGCATAGAATCTTAGAACTCAAAAACAAATCCTCCCTACCAAACCCACAACTAACCTGTAATTGAGAACTTGGGTGATTGGGATGAAGAAATGAATTGATTAAAATGCCACAAGTGAGACTTGATAAGTTAGAACCAATTCTTCATGCAACAAGAATAAGAAGAAAACCTCTCAAACTTGAAAACACAGAAATTACATTCAACAATTCTGGAAATTCGTAGTCCACCCTATTAAGTTCTTTTTCCCATCCTTATATAGTTGGAAAAGAAGAACTAATGGCTTAAAGTCTAGGTTTACATGTATCTAGTCACAATAGCATTAATTGTTCATCCACCTCAATAATATACTCTAAATTACTGCCCATAATTCTGACAACATGGATGGGCAGATTGTACATTCATTTTGGTGTTGGTTCACATATGTCTAGTCACACTAACACTAAACCATATCAATATTATATTCCAAATTCGTGCTAATGCCCATCACCATACTTATGGGCAGATTCTTCATGCTTCTTGGTGAGTTTTTGACTTTCTCTTCATGATCCATCATATTCAGTACAAGTTGGTCTCCCTTTTCATTAATCCACCTTTGAATGAAGTGTTGGTACACATGCTGGAGTTTCTTTGATTGTGATCTTGTGATTGGTCCACTTGGCATAATGATATCATTAACATATTTGCTGCCTTGTGTAGATTCATCAAGCTTGCTTATAGTTTCCTCATCATTCCCACCTTGCTCAAAAAGATTTGTCCTCAAATCTGAACCTACATCAAAAGAAGAAAGATCACTAACATTGAAAGTTATAGAAACGTTATACTCTCCTGGTAGATCAATTTTGTAGGCATTGTCATTGATTTGCTCTAAAACATGGAATGGGTCATCTCCCCTTGCATCCAACTTGGATTTTCTTTGTTTAGGAAATCTTTTCTTTCTCACATGAACCCATACCCAATCACCAGGTTGGAAAATCACATGTTTCCTTCTTCTATTTGGGACTAATAACACCGGAACAGCACATGGGCTAAGACTTTCACGCACATGTCCCTTTGCTAGCAACTCCTCCACTTGCCTTTGAAGTTCCTTGGTTTCCTCCGGATTACTTCTATAAGCTGGTCGATTAGGAATTGTTGAGCCCGCAATGAAGTCAATTGGATGCTCAATCCCTCTTAAAGGTGGTAAACCTTTGGGTACATCTTCTGGAAAAACATCTCCAAATTCCTGTAAAAGAGAACTAACACAACTAGGCAAAGGGTTATCAAGGTTAGATGTAGAAATCAAGGTCTCTTTGTACCTAAGTACAATCAGACTTCTTTTCTCACAAAAAGCACTCCTTAACTCCTTTTCTTTTGCATAGAAACACTCTCTTTTATTTTCTCTCCCTTTCTCTTTTTCTCTCACCAATGGGCCATTTTTATCATTCTTTTTCTCACACTTGGCCTCTTGTACTCCATTTTTATTTGTTTTACCGTCACCACCAGAATTCCTTTCAAATGATCTCAAAATATTTACTTGATCTTCATACACTTGTTTAGGTGACAATGGAGCAAGAGTGAAATTTAAACCATTTAGGCTGAAAGAATAATGATTCTTAAAGCCATCATGCAAAGCTTTTCTATCAAACTGCCATGGACGACCAAGAAGGATATGGCTAGCATGCATAGGCACAACATCACAGCAAACTTCATCTTTGTATCTCCCAATTGCAAAAGGAAACAGAACCTGCTTTGTTACCCTCACCTCTCCACTATCATTCAACCATTGCAGCTTGTAAGGACTAGGATGTTTTGTGCATGCTAACCCTAATTTATCCACAAAATCAGTACTAGCAACATTTGCACAACTACCCCCATCAATGATCATGCTGCACACTTTTCCATTCACAATGCAACGAGTATGGAAAATGTTCTCTCTTTGATTATTTTCTTCATCTTTAATTTGCATGTTTAAAGCTCTTCTAATAACCAAAGATTCACCATGGGCAGGATATTCAATAATATGTTCAATTTCTTCTAATGGTGGCATGCTATCATTATCATCATCACTTTCATGTTCACTAGCACTATCAATTTCACCATTATCTCGTATCAACATGATTTTCTTATTTGGACATTGAGATGCTATATGCCCTACTTCTAAACACCTAAAGCATTTAATGGTACTATGCTTTTGATTAGAGTTAGATGTTTTAGAGTTACCTTTAGGGTCATCTAGAACTTGTTTTTCCTTTCCTTTCCAGGCAGCCTCCTTCCCTTTAGGATTATCATCTTTCTTTGGCCATTTTGAAGTGAAACTAGAGCTGGAATTAGAAAATCCCTTGGCTGCTCCCTTGAGTTTCAGTTGCTTCTCCACTTTCATGGCTATGTGTACCATATCTTCAAGCTCCACATAATGATGTAATTCAATTATGTTAGCTATCTCTCTATTCAGCCCACTCAAAAATCGAGCCATAGTGATTTCTGGATCCTCCTCTATATTAGTTCTACTCATGATCATCTCCATCTCTTTATGGTAATCCTCCACTGACATGGATCCTTGAGTTAACCGCTGTAATTTTTGGTGAAGCTCCCTATAGTAGTAAGATGGTACAAATCTCTTTCTCATCACAGTTTTCATTTCAGCCCAAGTAGTGATGGTTCTTTCTCCATTTCTCCTCTTGGAAATCATCAATTGATCCCACCAAATTAGTGCATAATCTGTGAATTCAACTGCTGCAATTTTAACTTTCTTCATTTCACTATAGTTGTGACAATCAAACACCAACTCAACTTTTCTTTCCCATTCAAGGTAAGCTTCAGCATCATTTCTCCCCTTGAAGGATGGTATCTTCATTTTTATGGAAGATATGTTACTGTCCCTTTGTTGAGGTCTTCTTTGAGCAATTGATTGCTCACTTTCTTCATCATCTTCCCTCTCTATCTCATCATCATTCATCATGTTTCCTCTCCCTCTATTTTGCCCCCTTCGATTAGTATCATTCCGCTGCCTTTGCATTATACTGTCTACATCACCTCTCATGTTGTTTATGGTCAAATCAAACCTTTCAAATCTCCTTTGCATTGCCTCTAACATGAAGGCTATGTCATTTATGGTCATATCACGTTTTTCACTTCCAGAATTTGACATGGTGTAAGAAGAACCTACAAGAAAATGTTAATAAAGAAAATTTCCTCACCTCACTCCCTTACGTGTTTCACTCAAGATCAGATTGACACTCCTCTTGTATTTCACACAAACCTTGGTCCCTTTTACCTCTCAATTCTTCTTTTATCAAGTTGAATTTCAGAATTGAATCCACTTAAATCAAGTAGAACAAGTTTTGTTTTAAAGACTCTACAAGGAACCTAATGAACAAAATGAATTCTGCAATTCTAGAAGCAATTTAATTTTAGACAACAAGAACTGAAAGTTATCACAAGAAGCAAAAGTATTTGTGTTAATCAAACCAAAGTAACTATGATTGAGAATTAGCTACTTAATGCATACAAGAAACAAGAGGTATATGAAAGAATGAAACTAAGAATACAAAGAAAAACAATTCTGGATCCCTAAAAAAAAGAATTCAAATCACTCCAATGAGTAATCTGAATATGCAACCTAAATCTATTCCCAATGCAAGAAAGGCTCTAAATATCAGATTTTAAATGCTAAATGGATGCATAATGAGGAGCTGATGTAATTTGATCAAATATAATAAGGTAGCAAACTGTTAATGGTATAAATATGCAAAAAATCTCAAACATTTGTGAAGAAAAATTCTGGACAGAAACAGGTACGATTTTTTTTTCTTTTATGTTGAGGAAGTTGAATCTGATTCTCTTTTCCTTTTTTTTTTCTTTTGATCTTTTCCTCTTTTTTTCTTTTGAACTTTCAGTAAACAAGGATAGAAATTGAAAAATTAAACAAAAGTTCACAGATTTGAAGAATAAGAACAAGGTGCAACAAGAACAGAAAATGAAGAAATATAGAAACTGAATCTGATTCGTTTTTTTTTTCTTTTTTTTTCTTTGGATAATTAAAACATAAAAGATACCTAGAGATTTATCTTCAAGCCAAAGCTCTGATACCAAATGATGCGGAACCCATGGATCAAATATTACATCTAGAACTCCACATACACATCTAGCATAGAATCTTAGAACTCAAAAACAAATCCTCCCTACCAAACCCACAACTAACCTGTAATTGAGAACTTGGGTGATTGGGATGAAGAAATGAATTGATTAAAACGCCACAAGTGAGACTTGATAAGTTAGAACCAATTCTTCATGCAACAAGAATAAGAAGAAAACCTCTCAAACTTGAAAACACAGAAATTACATTCAACAATTCTGGAAATTCGTAGTCCACCCTATTAAGTTCTTTTTCCCATCCTTATATAGTTGGAAAAGAAGAACTAATGGCTTAAAGTCTAGGTTTACATGTATCTAGTCACAATAGCATTAATTGTTCATCCACCTCAATAATATACTCTAAATTACTGCCCATAATTCTGACAACATGGATGGGCAGATTGTACATTCATTTTGGTGTTGGTTCACATATGTCTAGTCACACTAACACTAAACCATATCAATATTATATTCCAAATTCGTGCTAATGCCCATCACCATACTTATGGGCAGATTCTTCATGCTTCTTGGTGAGTTTTTGACTTTCTCTTCATGATCCATCATATTCAGTACAAGTTGGTCTCCCTTTTCATTAATCCACCTTTGAATGAAGTGTTGGTACACATGCTGGAGTTTCTTTGATTGTGATCTTGTGATTGGTCCACTTGGCATAATGATATCATTAACATATTTGCTGCCTTGTGTAGATTCATCAAGCTTGCTTATAGTTTCCTCATCAAGATCAAAAGAGGATGCTAGAGAGGGAGAAAGAAGTTTCGGCCAACATGAACCAAAGGGGTTCTAATTCGGCCAATGTTGTTTCTTCAACACCCAAGGGTAATTCTAAGGGTAGGGAGAGAGAAAATAATAAAGTGAGTGAGTGTAGAAAGGAAAAAGAGGCCGAGAGTCAAAAGAAAGTAAGCAAACAAATAAATGGCCCATTGGTGAGAGAAATTAAGCAAGGAGAAAAAGCAAAACATTCTTTTTATGCAAGAGCAAGAGAGATAGATGTAGGGCAGCCTGTACTCATTATTATGTATAAAGAATCATTACTTGCCAACAGTGAAGAATCTCTTGATTCTTTACCTTCTGGATTTTTGTCTTTGTTGCAGGATTTTAAGGATGTGTTTCCTGAAGACCTTCCTAGTGGTTTGCCACCATTAAGAGGGATTGAACATCAAATTGACTTCATACCCGGTTCTGCAATTCCAAACCGGCCAGCATATAGGAGCAATCCTATGGAGACAAAAGAGATGCAAAGACAAGTTGAAGAGCATTTGGAGAAAGGCTTGGTTCGCGAGAGTCTTAGTCCTTGTGCCATTACAGTCTTATTAGTACCCAAGAAAGATGGTTATTGGAGGATGTGTGTTGATTGTAGGGCTGTGACCAAGATTACTATAAAGTATAGACATCCCATTCCTAGACTTGATGACATGTTGGACGAATTGCATGGGGCGAGATATTTCACAAAGATTGATCTTATGAGTGGTTATCATCAAATTCGCATGAAGCCGGGAGATGAATGGAAGACTGCCTTCAAAACGAAATATGGTTTGTATGAATGGTTAGTTATGCCTTTTGGTTTATCTAATGCACCTAGTACTTTCATGAGATTAATGAACCATGTTTTGAGAGCTTATTTAGGTAAGTTTGTGGTAGTTTACTTTGATGATATTCTGATTTATAGCAAAACTGAGGAAGAACATGTTGAACATGTTAGGAAAGTGCTTGAAATCCTTAGGGAGCAAAACCTTTATGCTAAGCTTAAGAAGTGTTCTTTTTGTCTAGATAGGGTTGTTTTTCTTGGTTTTGTTGTAAGTATGCAGGGAATTGAAGTTGATCAAGAGAAGGTGAAAGCTATCCAAGAGTGGCCGAATCCTTCAAGTGTGAAAAAAGTGAGGAGTTTTCACGGATTGGCAAGCTTCTATAGGAGATTTGTCCCTAATTTCTCTACATTGGCAGCCCCCTTGACTAGCATAATCAAGAAAGAAGTGGGATTCGTTTGGGGCAAGGAGCAACAAGAAGCATTTGATGCTTTGAAAGAGAAGCTTTCTACTACACCCATTTTAGCTTTACCTAACTTTGATTCTACTTTTGAAATTGAATGTGATGCTTCTGGTGTAGGTATTGGAGCTGTTTTGATGCAAGAGAAGAAGCCCATTGCATACTTTAGTGAATAGCTTAATGGAGCAAAGCTGAATTATTCAACTTATGACAAGGAGCTATATGCTTTGGTGAGAGCATTGGAAGTATGGGAGCATTATTTGCTGCCCAAGGAATTCGTGATCCATTCAGACTATGAATCATTGAAGCATTTAAGAGGGCAAGGCAAGTTGAATAAAAGACATGCAAAATGGGTTGTGAAGATTGAGAAGTTTCCTTATGTGATCAAATACAAGCAAGGTAAAGACAATGTAGTGGCAGATGCACTTTCAAGGAGGTACGCTTTACTTAATATTTTGAGTACTAAATTGCTTGGATTTGAATGTATAAAGGACTTATATGTTGGTGATTCTGATTTTGGCAATGTTTATGATGCTTGTGAGCATGGTGCTTTTAATTCTTTCTATAGACATGATGGGTTTTTGTTTAAGGGTTCGAAATTATGCATGCCTAGATGTTCTATGAGAGATTTGCTAGTATTAGAATCACATTGTGGGGGTTTGATGGGGGCATTTTGGAGTTGATAAGACTTTAGACATGCTGAATGAACACTTTTATTGGCCGAATATGAAAAGGGATGTAATTCGGATTTGTAAGGCTTGTTTGGCTTGTAGGCAAGCTAAGTCTAAGTCTATGCCTCATGGTTTGTGATGAGGAAACTATAAGCAAGCTTGATGAATGTAATGGCAGCAAATATGTTGATGATATCATCATGCCAAGTGGACCAATCACAAGATCACAATCAAAGAAATTCCAGCATGTGTTCCAACACTTCATACAAAGGTGGATTAATGAAGAGGGAGACCAACTTGTAGTGAATATGATGGATCATGAAGAGGAAGTCAGAAACTCACCAACAAGCATGAAGAATCTGCCCATAAGTATGGTGATGGGCATTAGCACGAATTTGGAATATAATATTGATATGGTTTAGTGTTAGTGTGACTAGACACATGTGAACCAACACCAAAATGAATGTACAATCTGCCCATCTATGTTGTCAGAATTATGGGCAGTAATTTAGAGTATATTATTGAGGTGGATGAACAATTAATGCTATTGTGACTAGATACATGTAAACCTAGACTTTAAGCCATTAGTTCTTCTTTTCCAACTATATAAGGATGGGAAAAAGAACTTAATAGGGTTGACTACGAATTTCCAGAATTGTTGAATGTAATTTCTGTGTTTTCAAGTTTGAGAGGTTTTCTTCTTATTCTTGTTGCATGAAGAATTGGTTCTAACTTATCAAGTCTCACTTGTGGCGTTTTAATCAATTCATTTCTTCATCCCAATCACCCAAGTTCTCAATTACAGGTTAGTTGTGGGTTTGGTAGGGAGGATTTGTTTTTGAGTTCTAAGATTCTATGCTAGATGTGTATTTGGGGTTCTAGATGTAATATTTGATCCATGGGTTCCGCATCATTTGGTATCAGAGCTTTGGCTTGAAGATAAATCTCTAGGTATCTTTTATGTTTTAATTATCCAAAGGAAAAAAAAAAGAAAAAAAACGAATCAGATTCAATTTCTATATTTCTTCATTTTCTGTTCTTGTTGCACCTTGTTCTTATTCTTCAAATCTGTGAACTTTTGTTTAATTTTTCAATTTCTATCCTTGTTTACTGAAAGTTCAAAAGAAAAAAAGAGGAAAAGATCAAAAGAAAAACAAAAAAAAAGAGAAGAGAATCAGATTCAACTTCCTCAACATAAAAGAAAAAAAAATCGTACTTGTTTCTGTCCAGAATTTTTCTTCACAAGTGTTTGAGATTTTTTGCATATTTATACCATTAACAGCTTGCTACCTTATTATATTTGATCAAATTACATCAGCTCCTCATTATGCATCCATTTAGCATTTAAAATATGATATTTAGAGCCTTTCTTGCATTGGGAATAGATTTAGGTTGCATATTCAGATTACTCATTGGAGTGATTTGAATTCTGTTTCTTTTTTTAGGATCCAGAATTGTTTTTCTTTGTATTCTTAGTTTCATTCTTTCATATACCTCTTGTTTCTTGTATGCATTAAGTAGCTAATTCTCAATCATAGTTACTTTGGTTTGATTAACACAAATACTTTTGCTTCTTGTGTTAACTTTCAGTTCTTGTTGTCTAAAATTAAATTGCTTCTAGAATTGCAGAATTCATTTTGTTCATTAGGTTCCTTGTAGAGTCTTTAAAATAAAACTTGTTTTACTTGATTTAAGTGGATTCAATTCTGAAATTCAACTTGATAAAAGAAGAATTGAGAGGTAAAAAGGAACAATGTTTGAGTGAAATATAAGAGGAGTGACAATCTGATCTTGAGTGAAACACGTAAGGGAGTGAGGTGAGGAAATTTTCTTTACTAACATTTTCTTGTAGGTTCTTCTTACACCATGTCAAATTCTGGAAGTGAAAAACGTGATATGACCATAAATGACATAGCCTTCATGTTAGAGGCAATGCAAAGGAGATTTGAAAGGTTTGATTTGACCATAAACAACATGAGAGGTGATGTAGACAGCATAATGCAAAGGCAGCGAAATGATACCAATCGAAGGGGGCAGAATAGAGGGAGAGGAAACATGATGAATGATGATGAGATAGAGAGGGAAGATGATGAAGAAAGTGAGGAATCAATTGCTCAAAGAAGACCTCAACAAAGGGACAGTAACATATCTTCCATAAAAATGAAGATACCATCATTCAAGGGGAGAAATGATGCTGAAACTTACCTTGAATGGGAAAGAAAAGTTGAGTTGGTGTTTGATTGTCATAATTATAGTGAAATGAAGAAAGTTAAAATTGCAGCAGTTGAATTCACAGATTATGCACTAATTTGGTGGGATCAATTGATGATTTCCAAGAGGAGAAATGGAGAAAGAACCATCACTACTTGGGCTGAAATGAAAACTGTGATGAGAAAGAGATTTGTACCATCTTACTACTATAGGGAGCTTCACCAAAAATTACAGCGGTTAACTCAAGGATCCATGTCAGTGGAGGATTACCATAAAGAGATGGAGATGATCATGAGTAGAACTAATATAGAGGAGGATCCAGAAATCACTATGGCTCGATTTTTGAGTGGGCTGAATAGAGAGATAGCTAACATAATTGAATTACATCATTATGTGGAGCTTGAAGATATGGTACACATGGCCATGAAAGTGGAGAAGCAACTGAAACTCAAGGGAGCAGCAAAGGGATTTTCTAATTCTAGCTCTAGTTTCACTTCAAAATGGCCAAAGAAAGATGATAATCCTAAAGGGAAGGAGGCTGCCTGGAAAGGAAAGGAAAAACAAGTTCTAGATGACCCTAAAGGTAACTCTAAAACATCTAACTCTAATCAAAAGCATAGTACCATTAAATGCTTTAGGTGTTTAGGAGTAGGGCATATAGCATCTCAATGTCCAAATAAGAAGATCATGTTGATACGAGATAATGGTGAAATTGATAGTGCTAGTGAACATGAAAGTGATGATGATAATGATAGCATGCCACCATTAGAAGAAATTGAACATATTATTGAATATCCTGCCCATGGTGAATCTTTGGTTATTAGAAGAGCTTTAAACATGCAAATTAAAGATGAAGAAAGTAATCAAAGAGAGAACATTTTCCATACTCGTTGCATTGTGAATGGAAAAGTGTGCAGCATGATCATTGATGGGGGTAGTTGTGCAAATGTTGCTAGTACTGATTTTGTGGATAAATTAGGGTTAGCATGCACAAAACATCCTAGTCCTTACAAGCTGCAATGGTTGAATGATAGTGGAGAGGTGAGGGTAACAAAGCAGGTTCTGTTTTCTTTTGCAATTGGGAGATACAAAGATGAAGTTTGCTGTGATGTTGTGCCTATGCATGCTAGCCATATCCTTCTTGGTCGTCCATGGCAGTTTGATAGAAAAGCTTTGCATGATGGCTTTAAGAATCATTATTCTTTCAGCCTAAATGGTTTAAATTTCACTCTTGCTCCATTGTCACCTAAACAAGTGTATGAAGATCAAGTAAATATTTTGAGATCATTTGAAAAGAATTCTGGTGGTGAGGGTAAAACAAATAAAAAAGGAGTACAAGAGGCCAAGTGTGAGAAAAAGAATGATAAAAATGGCCCATTGGTGAGAGAAAAAGAGAAAGGGAGAGAAAATAAAAGAGAGTGTTTCTATGCAAAAGAAAAGGAGTTAAGGAGTGCTTTTTGTGAGAAAAGAAGTCTGATTGTACTTAGGTACAAAGAGACCTTGATTTCTACATCTAACCTTGATAACCCTTTGCCTAGTTGTGTTAGTTCTCTTTTACAGGAATTTGGAGATGTTTTTCCAGAAGATGTTCCCAAAGGTTTACCACCTTTAAGAGGGATTGAGCATCAAATTGACTTCATTCCGGGCTCAACGATTCCTAATCGACCAGCTTATAGAAGTAATCCTGATGCGGAACCCATGGATCAAATATTACATCTAGAACCCCACATACACATCTAGCATAGAATCTTAGAACTCAAAAACAAATCCTCCCTACCAAACCCACAACTAACCTGTAATTGAGAACTTGGGTGATTGGGATGAAGAAATGAATTGATTAAAACGCCACAAGTGAGACTTGATAAGTTAGAACCAATTCTTCATGCAACAAGAATAAGAAGAAAACCTCTCAAACTTGAAAACACAGAAATTACATTCAACAATTCTGGAAATTCGTAGTCAACCCTATTAAGTTCTTTTTCCCATCCTTATATAGTTGGAAAAGAAGAACTAATGGCTTAAAAGTCTAGGTTTACATGTATCTAGTCACAATAGCATTAATTGTTCATCCACATCAATAATATACTCTAAATTACTGCCCATAATTATGACAACATTGATGGGCAGATTCCACATGCATTTTGGTGTTGGTTCACATGTGTCTAGTCACACTAGCACTAAACCATGTCAATATTATATTCCAAATTCGTGCTAATGCCCATCACCATACTTATGGGCAGATTCTTCATGCTTGTTGGTGATTTTCTGACTTCCTCTTCATGATCCATCATATTCACTACAAGTTGGTCTCCCTCTTCATTAATCCACCTTTGAATGAAGTGCTGGAACACATGCTGGAGTTTCTTTGATTGTGATCTTGTGATTGGTCCACTTGGCATAATGATATCATCAACATATTTCCTATAAGGAAAACTATTAACTAAATATTACAATAAAAACCTAATAAGTAAAATATGGAGGGGACCACTTAAAAGACTCAAAAACACGCCCCCAAACATGTGTTAAGCATGCCAAAGTCGTTCTTGCTGAAACTGGTATAGGGGGTTGTGAAACAGTAGATTTCACAGGGGGTTGTGGGACTTTCTGGACAAGCAGCACATTTCACAGGGTGGTTGTGGTATTGGCTGGACAATTCGCACATTTCAGCACCATGTGTACAATTCAGCACCATGACTAGCTTGGGTTGGTCTTCTAGTTCCTTCTCACACTTGTCCCATGCTAATTCAGTCACCTCTCTTGTAATAAAGTATTGAATATGCATTCCAAGAGTGATGCCATATTTCCTTGCTTTATTCCTCGTCAATGGCCCTTGTTGTAGCACCAATGGATCCTTGCTATGCTGGTTCACATCATTCTCCCCTTCTTTAAAAAGATTTGTCCTCAAATCTGCATCATCAAAAGGAGATAAATCAGTTACATTAAAAGTAGCACTAACATCATACTCACTAGGTAAGTCGATCTTGTAGGCATTGTCATTGATTTGCTCTAATACTTGGAAAGGACCATCTCCCCTTGCATCCAACTTGGATTTTCTTTGTTTAGGAAATCTTTTCTTTCTCACATGAACCCATACCCAATCACCAGGTTGGAAAATCACATGTTTCCTTCTTCTATTTGCATTATGGGCAACTGATTCATATTTCTTCTCAAGATGAGCTCGTGCCTTCTCATGTATCTGCTTAACCAACTCAGCTTTCTTTTCACCATCTAAGTTAGTTATTTCATTTAATGGTAAAGGAAACAAATCAAGTGGTGTAAGTGGATTAAAACCATAAACAATTTCAAATGGTGAATAATCAGTAGAAGAATGTATGCTTCTATTATATGCAAACTCCACTAATGGCAAACAATCTTCCCAAGTTTTCAAATTCTTACCCACTACAACACGTAACAAAGATCCTAAAGTCCTATTTACCACTTCTGTTTGTCCATCAGTTTGTGGATGACAAGTTGTAGAGAACAACAATTTAGTACCTAACTTATTCCATAAAACACGCCAAAAATGACTTAAGAACTTCACATCTCTATCACTTACAATTGTTTTAGGAATGCCATGCAACCGAACTACTTCCCCAAAGAACAAATTTGCAATATTTGTTGCATCATCAGTTTTGTGACATGCAATGAAATGAGCCATTTTGCTGAATCTATCAACAATAACAAATATGCTATCTTTTCCTTTTCTAGTCCTAGGCAGCCCCAAAACAAAGTCCATAGATATGTCCATCCAAGGTGCATTAGGAATAGGTAAAGGAGTATACAGCCCATGAGGTAAAGACTTAGATTTTGCTTGTTTACATGCAATACACTTGGCACAAATTCTTTCAACATCCTTTCTCATGTTTGGCCAATAGAAATGCTCATGCAGAATGTCTAAAGTCTTAAATATCCCAAAATGTCCCATGAGTCCTCCACTATGTGCCTCACGCACAAGCAATTCCCTTAATGAGCAACTAGGCATGCATAATCTTCCATCCTTAAACAAGTACCCATCATGCCTATAAAACTTCTGAAATGCAGAATGCTCACATGCTTTATAAACATTTGCAAAGTCAACATCATTGGCATACATATCCTTAATTTGCTCAAAGCCTAATAACTTAGAACTAAGAGTTGAGATTAAGGAATACCTTCTTGAAAGTGCATCTGCTACTACATTGTCTTTGCCACGCTTATACTTTATCACATACGGAAATGGCTCAATGAACTCTATCCACTTTCCATGCCTTCGGTTCAGCTTGGTTTGCCCCTTTAGATGCTTTAATGATTCATGATCTGTATGAATAACAAACTCTTTAGGCAATAAGTAATGTTGCCACACTTGTAAAGCTCTTACCAAAGCATACAGCTCCTTGTCATAAGTGGAATAATTTAATTGTGCACCATGAAGCTTCTCACTAAAATATGCAATTGGTTTCCCTTCTTGCATCAAAACAGCACCTATGCCCACACCTGAAGCATCACACTCTAATTCGAAGGTCTTATCAAAATCTGGTAAAGCAAGAATTGGAGCAGTAGTTAACCTTTCTTTCAACAAATTGAATGCCATTTCATGAATTTTAGTCCAATTAAACTTTACATCCTTTTTTACCAATTCATTTAATGGTGCAGCAATGGAACTAAAATCTTTAACAAACCTTCTATAGAAACTAGCCAAACCATGAAAACTTCTTACCTCACTCACGGTTTTAGGTGCTGGCCAATCTCTTATTTCCTTTACCTTTTCATCATCAACCTCAATTCCTTGTGCACTAACCATAAAACCTAAGAATATGATTTTATCACTACAAAACATGCACCTTTTCAAGTTGGCATATAATTCTTCCTTTCTCAAAACATCAAGAATAACCCTAATATGTTCTACATGCTCATCTACTGATTTGCTATAAATGAGTATGTCATCAAAATATACAACAACAAATTTACCAAGATATGCACGCAGAACATGGTTCATTAATCTCATGAATGTACTAGGTGCATTAGATAAACCAAATGGCATAACTAACCACTCATAAAGACCATATTTTGTTTTGAATGCAGTTTTCCACTCATCTCCTTCTTTCATCCTAATTTGATGGTAACCACTTTTCAAATCAATCTTAGTAAAAATGCAAGAACCACTCAACTCATCAAGCATATCATCAAGTCTAGGAATTGGATGTCTATACTTCACCGTGATTTTATTGATTGCTCGGCAGTCCACACACATTCTCCATGATCCATCTTTCTTTGGGACTAATAACACCGGAACAGCACATGGGCTAAGACTTTCACGCACATGTCCCTTTGCTAGCAACTCCTCCACTTGCCTTTGAAGTTCCTTGGTTTCCTCCGGATTACTTCTATAAGCTGGTCGATTAGGAATTGTTGAGCCCGGAATGAAGTCAATTTGATGCTCAATCCCTCTTAAAGGTGGTAATCCTTTGGGTACATCTTCTGGAAAAACATCTCCAAATTCCTGTAAAAGAGAACTAACACAACTAGGCAAAGGGTTATCAAGGTTAGATGTAGAAATCAAGGTCTCTTTGTACCTAAGTACAATCAGACTTCTTTTCTCACAAAAAGCATTCCTTAACTCCTTTTCTTTTGCATAGAAACACTCTCTTTTATTTTCTCTCCCTTTCTCTTTTTCTCTCACCAATGGGCCATTTTTATCATTCTTTTTCTCACACTTGGCCTCTTGTACTCCCTTTTTATTTGTTTTACCCTCACCACCAGAATTCTTTTCAAATGATCTCAAAATATTTACTTGATCTTCATACACTTGTTTAGGTGACAATGGAGCAAGAGTGAAATTTAAACCATTTAGGCTGAAAGAATAATGATTCTTAAAGCCATCATGCAAAGCTCTTCTATCAAACTGCCATGGACGACCAAGAAGGATATGGCTAGCATGCATAGACACAACATCACAGCAAACTTCATCTTTGTATCTCCCAATTGCAAAAGAAAACAGAACCTGCTTTGTTACCCTCACCTCTCCACTATCATTCAACCATTGCAGCTTGTAAGGACTAGGATGTTTTGTGCATGCTAACCCTAATTTATCCACAAAATCAGTACTAGCAACATTTGCACAACTACCCCCATCAATGATCATGCTGCACACTTTTCCATTCACAATGCAACGAGTATGGAAAATGTTCTCTCTTTGATTACTTTCTTCATCTTTAATTTGCATGTTTAAAGCTCTTCTAATAACCAAAGATTCACCATGGGCAGGATATTCAATAATATGTTCTATTTCTTCTAATGGTGGCATGCTATCATTATCATCATCACTTTCATGTTCACTAGCACTATCAATTTCACCATTATCTCGTATCAACATGATTTTCTTATTTGGACATTGAGATGCTATATGCCCTACTCCTAAACACCTAAAGCATTTAATGATACTATGCTTTTGATTAGAGTTAGATGTTTTAGAGTTACCTTTAGGGTCATCTAGAACTTGTTTTTCCTATCCTTTCCAGGCAGCCTCCTTCCCTTTAGGATTATCATCTTTCTTTGGCCATTTTGAAGTGAAACTAGAGCTGGAATTAGAAAATCCCTTGGCTGCTCCCTTGAGTTTCAGTTGCTTCTCCACTTTCATGGCCATGTGTACCATATCTTCAAGCTCCACATAATGATGTAATTCAATTATGTTAGCTATCTCTCTATTCAGCCCACTCAAAAATCGAGCCATAGTGATTTCTGGATCCTCCTCTATATTAGTTCTACTCATGATCATCTCCATCTCTTTATGGTAATCCTCCACTGACATGGATCCTTGAGTTAACCGCTGTAATTTTTGGTGAAGCTCCCTATAGTAGTAAGATGGTACAAATCTCTTTCTCATCACAGTTTTCATTTCAGCCCAAGTAGTGATGGTTCTTTCTCCATTTCTCCTCTTGGAAATCATCAATTGATCCCACCAAATTAGTGCATAATCTGTGAATTCAACTGCTGCAATTTTAACTTTCTTCATTTCACTATAGTTGTGACAATCAAACACCAACTCAACTTTTCTTTCCCATTCAAGGTAAGCTTCAGCATCATTTCTCCCCTTGAAGGATGGTATCTTCATTTTTATGGAAGATATGTTACTGTCCCTTTGTTGAGGTCTTCTTTGAGCAATTGATTGCTCACTTTCTTCATCATCTTCCCTCTCTATCTCATCATCATTCATCATGTTTCCTCTCCCTCTATTTTGCCCCCTTCGATTAGTATCATTCCGCTGCCTTTGCATTATGCTGTCTACATCACCTCTCATGTTGTTTATGGTCAAATCAAACCTTTCAAATCTCCTTTGCATTGCCTCTAACATGAAGGCTATGTCATTTATGGTCATATCACATTTTTCACTTCCAGAATTTGACATGGTGTAAGAAGAACCTACAAGAAAATGTTAATAAAGAAAATTTCCTCACCTCACTCCCTTACGTGTTTCACTCAAGATCAGATTGACACTCCTCTTGTATTTCACTCAAACCTTGGTCCCTTTTACCTCTCAATTCTTCTTTTATCAAGTTGAATTTCAGAATTGAATCCACTTAAATCAAGTAGAACAAGTTTTGTTTTAAAGACTCTACAAGGAACCTAATGAACAAAATGAATTCTGCAATTCTAGAAGCAATTTAATTTTAGACAACAAGAACTGAAAGTTATCACAAGAAGCAAAAGTATTTGTGTTAATCAAACCAAAGTAACTATGATTGAGAATTAGCTACTTAATGCATACAAGAAACAAGAGGTATATGAAAGAATGAAACTAAGAATACAAAGAAAAACAATTCTGGATCCTAAAAAAAAAAAAACAGAATTCAAATCACTCCAATGAGTAATCTGAATATGCAACCTAAATCTATTCCCAATGCAAGAAAGGCTCTAAATATCAGATTTTAAATGCTAAATGGATGCATAATGAGGAGCTGATGTAATTTGATCAAATATAATAAGGTAGCAAGCTGTTAATGGTATAAATATGCAAAAAATCTCAAACACTTGTGAAGAAAAATTCTGGGCAGAAACAGATACGTTTTTTTTTTTCTTTTATGTTGAGGAAGTTGAATCTGATTCTCTTTTCTTTTTTCTTTTGTTTTTCTTTTGATCTTTTCCTCTTTTTTTTCTTTTGAACTTTCAGTAAACAAGGATAGAAATTGAAAAATTAAACAAAAGTTCACAGATTTGAAGAATAAGAACAAGGTGCAACAAGAACAGAAAATGAAGAAATATAGAAACTGAATCTGATTCGTTTTTTTTTCTTTTTTTTTTCTTTGGATAATTAAAACATAAAAGATACCTAGAGATTTATCTTCAAGCCAAAGCTCTGATACCAAATGATGCGGAACCCATGGATCAAATATTACATCTAGAACCCCACATACACATCTAGCATAGAATCTTAGAACTCAAAAACAAATCCTCCCTACCAAACCCACAACTAACCTGTAATTGAGAACTTGGGTGATTGGGATGAAGAAATGAATTGATTAAAACGCCACAAGTGAGACTTGATAAGTTAGAACCAATTCTTCATGCAACAAGAATAAGAAGAAAACCTCTCAAACTTGAAAACACAGAAATTACATTCAACAATTCTGGAAATTCGTAGTCAACCCTATTAAGTTCTTTTTCCCATCCTTATATAGTTGGAAAAGAAGAACTAATGGCTTAAAAGTCTAGGTTTACATGTATCTAGTCACAATAGCATTAATTGTTCATCCACATCAATAATATACTCTAAATTACTGCCCATAATTATGACAACATTGATGGGCAGATTCCACATGCATTTTGGTGTTGGTTCACATGTGTCTAGTCACACTAGCACTAAACCATGTCAATATTATATTCCAAATTCGTGCTAATGCCCATCACCATACTTATGGGCAGATTCTTCATGCTTGTTGGTGATTTTCTGACTTCCTCTTCATGATCCATCATATTCACTACAAGTTGGTCTCCCTCTTCATTAATCCACCTTTGAATGAAGTGCTGGAACACATGCTGGAGTTTCTTTGATTGTGATCTTGTGATTGGTCCACTTGGCATAATGATATCATCAACATATTTGCTGCCATGTGTTTATGGTGATACTTCTTGATGAGGAAACTATAAGCAAGCTTGATGAATCTACACATGGCAGCAAATATGTTGATGATATCATTATGCCAAGTGGACCAATCACAAGATCACAATCAAAGAAACTCCAGCATGTGTTCCAGCACTTCATTCAAAGGTGGATTAATGAAGAGGGAGACCAACTTGTAGTGAATATGATGGATCATGAAGAGGAAGTCAGAAACTCACCAACAAGCATGAAGAATCTGCCCATAAGTATGGTGATGGGCATTAGCACGAATTTGTAATATAATATTGATATGGTTTAGTGCTAGTGTGACTAGACACATGTGAACCAACACCAAAATGCATGTAGAATCTGCCCATCAATGTGGTCAGAATTATAGGCATTAATTTAGAGTATATTATTGATGTGGATGAACAATTAATGCTATTGTGACTAGATACATGTAAACCTAGACTTTTAAGCCATTAGTTCTTCTTTTCCAACTATATAGGGATGGGAAAAAGAACTTAAGAGGGTTACTACGAAATTGGCAGATTGTTATCATTGTAATTTAAGTGTTTTCAAGTTTGAGAGGTTTTCTTCTTATTCTTGTTGCATGAAGAATTGGTTCTAACTTATCAAGTCTGACTTGTGGCGTTTAAATCAATTCATTTCTTCATCCCAATCACCCAAGTTCTCAATTACAGGTTAGTTGTGGGTTTGGTAGGGAGGATTTGTTTTTGAGTTCTAAGATTCAATGCTAGATGTGTATGTGGGGTTCTAGATGTAATATTTGATCCATGGGTTCCGCATCATTTGGTATCAGAGCTTTGGCTTGAAAATAAATCTCTAGGTATCTTTTATGTTTTAATTATCCAAAGAAAAAAAAACGAAAAAAAAAAAGAGAACCAGATTTAGTTTCTTGTTTCTTCATTTTCTGTCCTTGTTGCACCTTGTTCTTGTTCTTCAAATCTGTGGATTTTTTGTTTAACTTTTCAATTTCTATTCTTGTTTACTGAAAGTTCAAAAAAAAAAAAGAAGGAAAAGATCAAAAGAAAAAAAAAAGAATCAGATTCAACTTCCTCAACATAAAAGAAAAAAAAAATTCGTACCTGTTTCTGTCCAATATTTTTCTACACAAGTTTTTGAGATTTTTTTGCATATTTATACCATTAACAGCTTACTACCTTATTATATTTGATAAAATTACATCAGCTCCCCATTATGCATCCATTTAGCATTTGAAATCTGATATTTAGAGCATATCTTGCATTGGGAATAGATTTAGGCTGCATATTCAGATTACTCATTGGAGTGATTTGAATTCTATTTTTCAATATCCAAAATTGTTTTTCTTTGTATTCTTAGTTTCATTCTTTCATATACCTCTTGTTTCTTGTATGCATTAAGTAGCTAATTCTCAATCATAGTTACTTTGGTTTGATTAACACAAATACTTTTGCTTCTTGTGTTAACTTTCAGTTCTTGTTGTTTAAAATTAAATTGCTTCTAGAATTGCTGAATTCATTTTGTTCATTAGGATCCTTGTAGAGTCTTTAAAACAATACTTGTTTTACTTGATTTAAGTGGATTCAATTCAGAAATTCAACTTGATAAAAGAAGAATTGAGAGGTAAAAAGGACCAAGTTTTGAGTGAAATACAAGAAGAGTGACAATCTGATCTTGAGTGAAACACGTAAGGGAGTGAGGTGAGGAAATTTTCTTTACTAACATTTTCTTGCAGGTTCTTCATACACCATGTCAAATTCTGGAAGTGAAAAATGTGATATGACCATAAATGACATAGCCTTCATGTTAGAGGCAATGCAAAGGAGATTTGAAAGGTTTGATTTGGCCATAAACAACATGAGAGGTGATGTAGACAGCATAATGCAAAGGCAGCGGGATGATAATAATCAAACATGAGAAAGGATGTTGAAAGAATTTGTGCCAAGTGTATTGCATGTAAACAAGCAAAATCTAAGTCTTTACCTCATGGGCTGTATACTCCTTTACCTATTCCTAATGCACCTTGGATTGACATATCTATGGACTTTGTTTTGGGGCTGCCTAGAACTAGAAAAGGAAAAGATAGCATATTTGTTATTGTTGATAGATTCAGCAAAATGGCTCATTTCATTGCATGTCACAAAACTGATGATGCAACAAATATTGCAAATTTGTTCTTTGGGGAAGTAGTTTGGTTGCATGGCATTCCTAAAACAATTGTAAGTGATAGAGATGTGAAGTTCTTAAGTCATTTTTGGCGTGTTTTATGGAATAAGTTAGGTACTAAATTGTTGTTTTCTACAACTTGTCATCCACAAACTGATGGACAAACAGAAGTGGTAAATAGGACTTTAGGATCTTTGTTACGTGCTGTTGTGGGTAAGAATTTGAAAACTTGGGAAGATTGTTTGCCATTAGTGGAGTTTGCATATAATAGAAGCATACATTCTTCTACTGGTTATTCACCATTTGAAATTGTTTATGGTTTTAATCCACTTACACCACTTGATCTGTTTCCTTTGCCATTAAATGAAATAACTAACTTAGATGGTGAAAAGAAAGTGGAGTTGGTTAAGCAGATACATGAGAAGGCACGAGCTCATCTTGAGAAGAAATATGAATCATTTGCCCATAATGCAAATAGAAGAAGGAAACATGTGATTTTCCAACCTGGTGATTGGGTATGGGTTCATATGAGGAAGGAAAGATTTCCTAAACAAAGGAAATCCAAGTTGGATGCAAGGGGAGATGGCCCATTCCAAGTTTTGGAACGGGTCAATGACAATGCCTACAAAATCGATCTACTAGGTGAGTATAATGTTTCTGCAACTTTCAATGTTAGTGATCTTTCTCCTTTTGATGTACGCTCAGATTTGAGGACAAATCTTTTTGAGCAAGGAGGGAATGATGAGGAAACTATAAGCAAGTTTGATGAATCTACACACGGTAGCAAATATGTTGATGATATCATTATGCCAAGTGGACCAATCACAAGATCACAATCAAAGAAACTCCAGCATGTGTTCCAGCACTTCATTCAAAGGTGGATTAATGAAGAGGGAGACCAACTTGTAGTGAATATGATGGATCATGAAGAGGAAGTCAGAAACTCACCAACAAGCATGAAGAATCTGCCCATAAGTATGGTGATGGGCATTAGCACGAATTTGTAATATAATATTGATATGGTTTAGTGCTAGTGTGACTAGACACATGTGAACCAACACCAAAATGCATGTAGAATCTGCCCATCAATGTGGTCAGAATTATAGGCAGTAATTTAGAGTATATTATTGATGTGGATGAACAATTAATGCTATTGTGACTAGATACATGTAAACCTAGACTTTTAAGCCATTAGTTCTTCTTTTCCAACTATATAGGGATGGGAAAAAGAACTTAAGAGGGTTACTACGAAATTGGCAGATTGTTATCATTGTAATTTAAGTGTTTTCAAGTTTGAGAGGTTTTCTTCTTATTCTTGTTGCATGAAGAATTGGTTCTAACTTATCAAGTCTGACTTGTGGCGTTTAAATCAATTCATTTCTTCATCCCAATCACCCAAGTTCTCAATTACAGGTTAGTTGTGGGTTTGGTAGGGAGGATTTGTTTTTGAGTTCTAAGATTCAATGCTAGATGTGTATGTGGGGTTCTAGATGTAATATTTGATCCATGGGTTCCGCATCACTTCTTTTCAGGGTGATATTGAAGATCATACTTTAGAGATTATTGGTGAAGATTCATCACTAGAATCAAAAGAAGCTGCTACTTTTCAACAAGACATTTCAAAGTTGGAAACTTTTGAAGAAATATTGAAGGAAGAAATTGATATGCTTGGGTTAGAAGTACAAATAAAAGAAGAAGCAAGAAAAATAAAACTTTCTACTCCTACCATTCATGATTGCCTGTCTGTTGCAAACATGGAATTTATTTTGCCTAACAATGATTGTGATGTTTATGAAATAAAATTTCAGGTTCTTCAAATTGATGACATGCCACAAGTAATTGGAGTGAAATTACAAAGTTGCTTTTCTTTACTACTTCATCATTTTAAAACTCGAGGACGAGTTTTCTCCAACAAAGGGGGAATGATAGAGATGTCACAAGGCTACATGCAACATTTTGTTGAAGAGGAGCTGAAGGTGCACGATATGGCTGATCAAGGATGCAAATTGGAGCATATTTGGCTCAATCACTAGTTGGCCTTATTTATAGTTAAATAATTAGCTGAACTTGTTATTTTAATATGTATTAAGGCCCACTAGTTATGCTCATTTAAAAAGTAAGGGCCCTGTTTGTTTTGTATTAAATTAGGACTTTGTTTACTTTATTATTTCTTAAAATTTGATTAGGAAGCCAAACGCTGCTTAATAACCCTAATTAGGGTTTAGCTATTTATGTCTCATTTAGGGTTGTAAGCCATCTCAGTTTTGAAGTTTGGACGAATTTATTAACCTAAAGCCGAATTGCTTTTATCTTTGTGTTCTTGCTTGAATACATGCTTCAGAAACATTCAAGTAGTTTGATCAACTTTCTTGTGGAGTGTTTCGAATCTGGGATTTAGGAACTGACTTGTTTCGAAATCTTGGATCTTTGATCAATTCAAGGTAATCTGAAATCTAACCTAATCCTTGGGGGTTGTACCGAATTCGACTAGGGGTTTTCAAGTTAATGCTGTGGGGGTTCGAAATCAAGGGGTTCTCAGGCTTATTCTTGGAGGTTCCGTATCAAAGTATTTAAATTTGATCTAGTTACTCCCTTTGAAGTTTCACCAATGATGAGTTCTTTTGGATGATCCTTCTTATATTCCCAATCCTTGGGTAACTCTTGAGTTTCCTTTTCTTGTTCGTCATGATTGTTCTTTGGAGCAACAATCATTTCTTATTGATCATATGTACCTATAAAATCATCAAGAGCCCTACCTTTCCTTTGATCAAGATTCTATTAATAAAAAACAACATGCATTGATTCTTCAACTACTAGAGTTTTCTTATTAAATACCCTATATGCTTTGCTAGATGATGAATAACCTAAAAATATGTATTCATCTGATTTAGATAAAAATTTTCCAAGATTATTCTTGGTGCTTAATATAAAGCATTTACATCCAAATACTCTAAGATATGAAATTCTGAGTATTCTTCCATTCCATAGCTCATAAGAAGTTTTATTTATCAAAGGCCATTTGTAAACATGATTTGGAATGTAACAAGCGGTATTAACAGCTTTCGCCAAAAATATGATTGTAGGTCATACTCATTGAGCATTGTCCTAGCCATTTCAACCAAAGTTCAATTTTTTCTTTCAACCACACCATTTTGTTTTGGTATTCTAGGAGCCAAAAAGTTATGTGAGATACCAAATTCATTGCAAAAACTTTCAAAATTTTTATTTTCAAATTCTTTACCATGATCACTTCTAATGGATGTGATTACATAGCCTTTCTCATTTTGAACCCTTTTTGCAAATATTTTATAATGATTGAAAGCTTCATTCTTTTGAGCTAAGAATTTTACCCATGTAAATCTTGAGTAATCATCAACAACTACAAATTTATATAACTTGCCACCTAGGCTAGCAACTCTATTTGATCCAAACAAATCCAAGTGAATGAGTTCTAGGGGCCTAGAAGTGCTTACAACATTTTTAGACATGAATGAACTTTTATGTTGCTTACCAAATTGACAAGGTTCACATGTTTTATCTTTGTCAAATTTTATCTTAGGGAGACCATTAACTAGTTCTTCTTTAATAATGCATTGCAAGTGATCCATACTAGCATGACCTAGTCTCCTATGCCATAACCAAGCATCATTATTAATAGAAATCAAGCATTCAAAAGCATTATTGGAATGTATGTCAATTTTATATGTATTGCTAATTCTTTCTCCTTTGAATGTAATTTCACTATTCAGATTGGTAACTTTGCATCCTTTGGAATTAAAGTTTACTTCATATCCTTTATCACATAATTGAGTTACACTAAGCAAATTGTGTTTTAAAGCATCAACAAGCCATACATTTTCAATCAAATTCTTACCAAGCATGCCATAGAGCCAATGCCAATGATTTTACCTTTAGCATTATTTTCAAAAGTAACATTACCTCCAAGATTGTGAATAAGACTTGTAAAGAGCTTTACATTCCCTGCCATATGCCTTAAGCATCCATTATCCATGAGTCATGTGCTTTCATTGATAGTAGATTTTAGGCATACCTATAAAATAATAATGTTTATCTTTTCCTAGGTACCCAAATGAAGTTGGGTCCTTGGGGATTAGTAATAGAAAGATCTTCTAACTTGAGCCCTTTCTAATGTAGCAAAATATTCTTTTGTGTCCAAATTTCATACAATATGTGCTTTGATATATAGTTTTATACCTATGCAATTTTCTATTAACATTCAAATGCATACAATTGCAAGTGTGAGATTAATTTTATGCATTTTTATGCTTGTGTGCATGTCTAGTATACAAGAATGCATGATTTCCCTTGGAATTTTAGTTCTAGAGTCTTGTGATCCTAATGTAGTCCTTTTAGGAATATTAGGTTTAGTTTGTACAATTGTGTTTTTTACAACTTCAACACTAGAGGTTTGAGTTGTAGATTCTTTCACAAATGTTGGTTTACTTGATGTGGCATTAGATGAGTCATTGAATCCTAAACCATGTTTCAAGGAGGGTGACCTTTGATTCTTTATCAATGTGTCTAGTGCTCTTTTCCCTTATAAAATTTTGAAATTGATCCCTTTAGTTCTTTTAGTTCATTCTTCAAAATTTCATTTTCCTTGATCACAACATCTAAGCTATGTGAGTTTTTATTCATATCATCAATCAATTGTTGATTTGAGGTCTTTAATTCTAATGAGAATTTTTTAAGCACACAAAATCCTTTTTCTAACTTAGAGCATTTATCCTTATAAAATTGCATTTTAGAGTAATATTTTTCTACTCTAAGATTCATGTGCTCAATCATATTATTGTCATATAAAGCATCATCAACATCATTATTATGATATGCAATAAGATTCAAGGATTGAGTACCTACCTCATTGGAGTCATCCTCAATAGCCATGAAACATAGATTGGTAATTCCTTCCTCCTCCTCTTCTTCTTCTTCTTCACTTGAGGAAGAGTCATCCCATGTAGCTTTGAGAGATTTCTTCTTTTCTTTTTCCCACTTCTTCTTGTTTCTAAACTTGAAGCAATCCGATTTGATATGACCAAAATTTTCACATTCATAACACTTTACCTCATTCTTTTTGTCTTTATCTTTGAAGGAGGATTTAGAATGTGTACCTTTGTTATCTTGCAATCTTCTCTTTCTTTTCCAATCATTCATTCTTTTTAAAAATAATGTCATTTCTTCTTCATCATCACTATCTTCATTGCTTGAGCTCTCAATTTCCTTAATTGCTTTGAGAGCTATTGGTTTTCACTTCTGTTTTTCACCTTGTTCTTCTTCTCTTTAGGTGTGCAACTCAAAGGTGAGTAGTTTTTCGACAAGTTCATCGGTTCTTAAAGAGCTAAGATCATGTGCTTCTTCAATTGAAGAAACTTTAGATTCAAAGTTCTTCTTTGCTCTAAGTGCTCTGAAGATCTTGCTATTGACTTCATCTTGATAATATATCTTGCCATATTTCTTCAATTTGTTGACGATGGCAAGCAAGCAATTTGTCATGTCAGTAACATTTTCATTAGGCTTCATCTTGAATAGCTCATACTCATGTATATGCATTTGTTTCTTGGTGAGCCTCACTTGGGTAGTACCCTCATGATAGTTCTTAAGAGTCTTCCAAATGCAATGTGCAGAAGTGAGATGTTGAATTCCCCCACCTTCTTCTCTTGAAATAGAGTTTATCAAGATAGAGGCTGCCCTATGGTTCTTGAATCGATCTCTCACATTGACATTTGACCATTGTTGACGTGGAACGCTATGGCAATGAATGCCTCAAACCCCAACGCACGTTTGATAGAAGAAAACTAAGAACGAAGGAAAAACCACCTTCTAAAGCACCCAATTGCTTAGCAAAGCACGAACACTTATAACGGAAAGATTTAGGAAGCTGAAATTAGATGAACGCCACAATCGAAATTAATAAGTAAATCTAATTCTTGATGCAATCAGAAGAAAAAGAGAATCCACTCCTATTCTATGATGGCCGAAAATTTCAATAAGAAAATTGATAATATAATTTGTCAAAAAGTGTCCTTACAAGAAAAATAAGACCCTATTTATACTAAAAAGCACACATAAATCCAAAACCCTAATTCTAATGGGAAAAGGAAAGCTACAAAGTCAAAATCCTAACCCATTAAGGAAAATATAAAGTATGGAAACAAATTAATATTCTGAAATAACTAAATAGGAAACCACACATCCTAACCCACTAAGGAAAATATAAAGTATAAAAAAAGGGCCAAACTAAAACCCTTTATAATAAGAACAAGCCCCATATTATTTAGGCTGTCCATGAGCCTTAAATTACTTCCCAAGGCTGTATATGAACCCCCATGGACCTTTCTTGCACGTTGGACCTCTTTAGCTAGCCTTTAGCTTCCATATTCACACTAAGCATCATAATCAGCTTTGGTGTGCCTTCTTCAAGCTCTATTGTGCACTTTTCCATTGCCATTTCAGTCACTTCCTTTGAAATTTGATCTTGAATATGCAATCCCATAGCTGCTCCAAACTTCTTAGCTCTGCTCCTAGTCAATGGCCCATTTGGAAGCACCAATGGATCCTTACCTCGTGGCTGGTTCATATCATTCTCTCCCTCTTCAAAAAGATTTGTCCTCAAATCTGCATCATCATGAGGAGATAAATCAGACACATTAAAAGTAGTACTAACACCATACTAACCAGGCAAGTCTATCTTGTATGCATTATCATTGATCTTTGCCAACACTTGAAATGGACCATCACCACGTGCATCAAGCTTATTCTTCCTTTGATTTGGAAACCTCTCCTTTCGAAAGTGTACCCAAACCCAATCCCCAGGAGCAAACACTATCTTCTTGCGTCCTCTATTCGCTCGGTCAGCATATGACTTGTTCTTTTTCTCCATATTAACTCGAGCTTTCTCATGCATAGCCTTCACCAATTCTGCTTTCCTGTCTCCATCTAAACTAACAAGCTCATGTGAAGGTAAAGGAATAAGATCAAGTACAGTTAATGGGTTAAAACCATAAACAAGCTCAAATGGCGAATAACCTGTAGAAGAATGAACAGAACGATTATAATCAAACTCAATAAAAGGTAAACAATCTTCCCAAGCAGCCAAATTCTTTCCCACTATAGCTCTCAACAATGTACCAAGTGTACGATTAACTACCTCTGTTTGCCCATCTGTTTGTGGATGACAAGTAGTAGAAAACAAAAGCTTAGTTCCTAATCTACCCCATAAAACTCTCCAAAAATGGGACAAAAACTTAGCATCTCTATCAGACACAATAGTCCTAGGCACCCCATGTAGTCGAACTACTTCTCTAAAGAACAAATCAGCTACAACAATCGCATCATTAGCTTTATGACAAGGAATAAAATGTGCCATCTTACTAAACCTGTCAACAACTACAAAAATGCTATCCCTACCTTTTCTAGTTCTAGGCAATCCAAGCACAAAATCCATGCTAATATCAATCCAAGGTGAACTAGGTATAGGTAAAGGCATATATAGACCATGAGGCATAGACTTAGATTTTGCCTGTCTACAAGCAATACAAGCAGAACACAATCTCTCAACATCCTTACGCATAGACGGCCAATAAAATGCTCAAACAAGATATCATAAGTCTTAGCTACCCCAAAATGTCCCATCAATCCCCCACAATGAGATTCTAACACAAGCAAATCATGCATGGAGCATTTAGGCACACATAATTTATTTCCCTTAAACAAGTATCCATCATGTCTATAAAATGAATTAAAAGCTCCATGTTCACATGCAACATACACATTGCCAAAATCAACATCACCTACATATAAGTCCTTAACGTACTCAAAACCAAGCAATTTAGAACTCAACACAGATAGTAATGTATATCTTCTAGACAACGCATCAACCACTATATTATCCTTTCCTTGCTTGTATTTAACAACATAAGGGAATTGTTCTATAAATTCTATCCACTTACCATGCCTCTTGTTCAACTTACCTTGTCCCTTCAAGTGTTTGAGGGACTCATGATCTGTATGTATCACGAACTCCTTTGGAAGGAGGTAGTGCTGCCACACGTCCAATGCTCTCACCAAGGCGTACAACTCCTTATCATAAGTGGAATAGTTCAATTGTGCACCATTGAGTTTCTCACTAAAATAGGCTATGGGCTTTTTCTCTTGCATCAATACAGCTCCAATACCTACACCAGAAGCATCACACTCAATCTCAAATGTACTCTGAAAATTAGGTAATGATAAAATAGGAGCGGATGTCAACTTCTCTTTTAGGCAGTCGAAGGCTTTTTGTTGCTCCTCTCCCCATTGGAACCCAACTTCCTTTTTGATTATGCTAGTTAACGGTGCTGCAATAGTAGAAAAGTTATTCACGAACCTCCTATAGAAACTAGCCAATCCATGAAAGCTCCTCACGTCCGTCACACTCTTTGGAGTAGGCCACTCCTTTATAGCTTTCTCTTCAACTACTTCAACGCCCTGCGCACTCACAACAAAACCAAGAAACACAAGCCTATCTATGCAAAATGTGCATTTCTTAAGCTTGGCATATAAGTTTTCATTTCTCAATACTTCCAAAACTAGCCTAGCATGCTCAACATGGTCATCCAAAGTCTTACTATAAATCAGAATATCATCAAAATAGACTACAACAAATTTGCCCAAATAAGCTCTCAAAACATGGTTCATTAGTCTCATAAAAGTACTTGGTGCATTAGACAACCCAAAAGGCATTACTAACCACTCATATAGACCATATTTAGTTTTAAATGCTGTTTTCCATTCATCACCAGGTTTCATACTAATATGATGATATCCACTCATAAGATCAATTTTAGAAAAATACCTGGCACCATGCAGCTCGTCCAACATGTTGTTGTGGAACAACGAGCACACCACAAGGACGAGTGATACAAACCAGATATGGCAGCTTTGTGCCATTGAAGAAAAGCAATCTTACATCATCCAAATAGATTTAAAAGGAGTTCAAAAGCTCTTTTATGAGGCTGAAATACACTTGGGGCGTGCTACACTTCATATGGTGCAGATTTGGTGCAATTCAAGCAATATGGGCTTTGTGGAGCTTGATACAGCTTATAGGCCAAAGCTACACAAAGGGAAGCCTAAAGTGAAGATCAAAGTATGGAAATCACGTCCAAACACATGGGCATGCTTTCTTGGGCTTGTTCAGCAAGTTTTTTGGCATGTTTAGCAAGTTTTTAAGGCTGAAACATGGCTGCACATGTTGGGCTTGTTTTTCCAATACATTAGGCCTTTTTTGGACTTAATTAAGGCATGTTTAATATGGGCCCAAGGAAGTTACGAATTTCAACAAGTGGAAGGCATCTTTTTGTCACATGGGATGTGGTCCCCTCATTCCTTAGTTAGTTAGGATATTATTTTATTTTCCATATCTTTTAGGATTTGATATTATTTAGTCTTTCCAAATCTATTTTGGATTTGTTTTATTATATTTGGATAGGATTTAGATTACTTATCTGATTTAGATTCAGATTTACTTTATGTTTTCCTTAATGGATTAGGATTACTTTATATTTTCCTTAGTGGATTAGGATTACTTTATATTTTTCCTTATGCAATTAGGAATTTTGTAACCCTTATTTAAGGGCACTATTAGGCCAAATTTGATATACAACAATTAATAAAAATTTTTGAATTCTTCTACAAGTTCTTCTTGTAAATTTTCGTGTGAGAGAGATTAGAGTGGATTCTTTAATTCTTTCTTTGCATCAAGAATTAGGTTTACTTATCAACAAGAGTTGTGGCGTTTTCCTTCTTCTTACCAACTAAATCCTTCAATCATAGTGAGTTCGCGTCTCTTTATAGGCGTTGGGTTCCTTAGGAGGTGATTATCAAGTTTCAAGGAGTTCTCTACCATTGTTATACGTTGGGTTTGCTGCCATCGTTGCTAAGGGTCCGCGTCAACGAGCAAGGCCTAGGACGTGAGGACCAAGTTGAGGAGATCATCAATCCAATTATTCTGCCACAAGTTCCTATAACTATATCGCGAGCCAAAAAGATGCAGTAAGCATTAATTTGCCATTTGCAAGATTTGGTGAATTTGGCTAACTATGGTTTGTAAGGAATTACAAGCTTGGAGACAAGACCAAAGGAAGTCAATTACAACTTGCTAAAAGTTGTAATTCACGAATGAGGCTTGTAATTAATATGTATTAAGGCCCACTAGTTATGCTCATTTAAAAAGTAAGGGCCCTGTTTGTTTGGTATTAAATTAGGACTTTAATTACTTTATTATTTCTTAAAATTTGATTAGAAAGCCAAACGCTACTTAATAACCCTAATTATGGTTTAGCTATTTATATCTCATTTAGGGTTGTAAGACAGGAGTTTTGAAGTTTGGACGAATTTATTAACCTAAAGCTGAATTGCTTTATCTTTGTGTTCTTGCTTGAATACATGCTTCAGAAACATTCAAGCAGTTTTATCAACTTTCTTGTGGAGTGTTTCGAATATGGGATTTAGAAACTGACTTGTTTCGAAATCTTGGATCTTTGATCAATTCAAGGTAATCTGAAATCTAACCTAATCCTTGGGGGTTGTATCGAATTCGACTAGGGGTTTTCAAGTTAATGCTGTGGGGGTTCGAAATCAAGGGGTTCTCAGGCTTATTCTTGGAGGTTTCGTATCATTTGGTATCAGAGCCTACGCTCTAGATCAGGTTTTATCCCTTCCAATTCGTTTTCGTTTCTTCTTTTGTTATTTGCATTTTTGTTGCTTTGTTTCAATTGTTCAATTCGTTCTCTTGTTTTCCTTGTTCCTCTGAATTGTTTTCTTTGTGGGTTATTTTCGTTTTCGTTTTCTTCACCTGCTATTTGCGTTTTTGTTTCCTTTGTGGGTTACTTTCGTTTTCGTTTCTTCTCTTGTTAGTTTTGTTTTGTTTCTTTGTTATTGATCCTTGAATCGTTTTCGTTTTTCTTTCAAAGTTGAAAATTCAAAAAAAAAAATTCCGTTAGGGTTCTAATTTAGTTTTCGTTTTGTGTTTGGAGTCTTATTTCAATTTCGAATTCAGTTTGCCTTTTTAGTCCAAATCATTTTTTTTTCTTATTCTGAAATTGGGTTGGTTGATTTGTTCCGAATTGGTTTGTTCTATCTATTCCGAATTGGATTTGTTCTATTGTGGATTTCCGAATTGGGAATTTAGGTTGCTTTGTTCAAATTCGAAATTGTGTTCTTGATTGTTGATTCGAAAGTGTTCTAAATCAAATCTTATTCTTGTTAATCATTCTGATTCTGTTTCGAGTTTCCAAGAAAGTGTTTCAAACAAGTTTCAAAAGGAAAGCTGAATTGGTCTAAAGGAAGTCTTGATTATTTATTTTGTTCCAATTTCGAGTTTCAAAAGGAAGTCCCTAAATTGATCTTGTTCTTGTTACTTGATTGGAAAAAAATTTCGTGTGGTGTGAACTAGGGCTGCCCTTCAAAAGAGATAGTGAGAGGGAGCAAAAAAAAAAAAAGAGTATAAAATCACTTCAAGAAAAATTTTTCGTTTTCCTTGTTATTTAGGTGTTAAGGGTCGAATCTAGGTGGGTTAGACGTAACTGAAATTTTTTTCACGAAATTTCAGATTTTGGGATACTACACACGGAAGGCTATTTGAGTTGTTTCATAAAGTGTGATTCACCTAAGAACGCAAAAGATATCAGCTTGAGAGGTGTTAGCTGAACCGTGAGTGATTTCATATATTGAGTGAAACACGAGAGACCAACCTTCATCTATTGAGTGTAAACACGTGAGGGAGTGTTGTGAGGCCTTTTATTTGTTTTGTGCTAACCTTTTATTGCAGGGAAAATGTCTGGCCAAGATGACAGTGATAGGGGTGTTCCGATTGATCCAGCTCGATTGCGTGAGGTGCAGCAAGCTGAATTTACACGTTTATACCGCACTATGGAGAACATAACAGAAACATTGAAGAGCATGGATTTGAGGTTGCAGAGTGTTGAAAGAGCCACACCGGAGCGCATTGAGAGGCAAAGAGGTGGCAGAAATCAAATGCAACATCCTAAACTTTTGGAAGATGAAAATGAGCTTGAGGAGGATAATGCAAGTCTGGTTGGAGGAGCTCTACATAGAGGTGGAGGTAGAGGAGGACGTGGTGCTGGTAGAGGTAGAGGAAGGATGAATAATAATCCTTTCTATGGTAGAAATCATGGTGATGATGAAGTCGTTGATAGGAGCTTGGGAAGCATCAAGCTGAAAATTCCTAATTTTCGTGGTAAATCAGATCCAGAAGCTTATTTGCAATGGGAGAAGCAGGTTGACCTCATATTTGATTGCCATCGATGTACTGAGGAAAAGAAGGTCAAGCTTATTGTTACTCAATTTACAGATTATGCTATAGCTTGGTGGGATCAGTTAGTGACTAGTAGAAGAAGGAATTTGGAGTATCCTATTGAGACTTGGGCTGATCTTAAATCAGTCATGAGGAAGAGGTTTGTGCCTAGACATTTCCATAGGGAAATCATGCAGAGACTTCAGGTTCTCAAGCAAGGAAGTAAAAGTGTTGATGACTACTACAAAGAGATGGAGATGTTGATGACTAGAGCTAACCTAGATGAGGATGTAGAGGCTACTATGGCACGTTTCTTGGCTGGTTTGAATTCGGATATTGCTGACCAGGTTGATTTGCAGCCATATGTGGAGTTAGAAGAGATGTTGCATATTGCCATCAAGGTGGAAAAACAACTCCAAGGAAGACGACCATCAAGGTATTATTCAAAACCTGTTTCTAATTCTTTTTCTCCTTGGAATAGGGAAGGAAGGCGTGATTACAAGGAAAGAAACAAGGCTGGTCAAGATAGTGGGAAAGTGAAGGCCAAATCAAGTTCTAAAGACAAGTCCAAAGTTGAAGAGCCTAAGCTGCGAAATCGAGATATTAAGTGTTGGAAGTGCCAAGGTGTGGGACATATCAGCAAAGAATGTCCAAACAAGAGAGTTATGACCATGAGAAATGGTGAGATAGTGATTGATGAAGAGGAAGACGACAATGAGAGTGTCACGATGGTGAGATGCCAGCGTTGGAAAGTTGTAGTGATGGGAGCATTGAAGAACCAATTAAGGGTGACTTGCTGGTTACTAGGCATGCTCTTAATATGCAATTGAAGGAGGAATTCCTTACAAGGTGTCACGTTCAAGGCAAGGCTTGTAGTATGATTGTGGATGGTGGAAGCTGTACCAATGTGGTAAGTACATTTTTGGTTGATCGATTGGGGCTGCCTATGAAACTTCACCCACATCCTTACAAACTTCAGTGGCTGAATGATTGTGGAGAGGTTAAGGTAAATCGACAATCTATCATTTCTTTTTCCATTGGTAAGTATCATGATGAGGTGTTGTGTGATGTGGTGCCAATGCATGCTGGAGATATTCTACTTGGACGTCCATGGCAGTATGATAGGCGAGATAAGCATGATGGATATCTCAATCGGTATTCATTCACTAAGGATGGACGAAAGACAATTCTGACACCACTCTCTCCAAAAGAAGTGTATGAAGACCAATGTGAAATGGAAAGAATGAGACTTGAATTTGAAAAGAAAGAAAGAGAGAGTGACAAAAAAATGAGTGAAAAAAATCAGATTGCAAATGAAAAGAAAGAAAGAGAGAGTGACAAAAAAATGAGTGAAAAAAATCAGATTGCAAATGAAAAGAAAGAGAGAAAAGAAAAATCAAAACAAATTCAGTTTGAGAAAAATAGAGAAGGAGAGAAGAATGTGAGTTTGTTAACTAGTACAAGTGAGGTTAAACATGCTTTTTACACCAAACAGCCTATGTTTGTGCTTTTGTGCAAAGAGGCTCGTTTAGAAACTACTGTTTCTAACCAATCTTTGCCTAGTGTGTTTGTTGATCTTTTGCAGGAATATGCAGATTTGTTTCCCGAAGAAATGCCTGATGAATTGCCGCCAATTAGAGGCATAGAGCATCAAATTGATTTCATTCCTGGAGCTTCCATTCCCAATAGGCCAGCGTATCGAGCTAATCCTTTTGAGACAAAGGAGATACAAAAGCAAGTGGAGGAATTGCTAGCTAAGGGATATGTGAGGGAAATGATACAAACCAGATATGGCAGCTTTGTGCCATTGAAGAAAAGCAATCTTACATCATCCAAATAGATTTAAAAGGAGTTCAAAAGCTCTTTTATGAGGCTGAAATACACTTGGGGCGTGCTACACTTAATATGGAGCAGATTTGGTGCAATTCAAGCAATATGGGCTTTGTGGAGCTTGATACAGCTTATAGGCCAAAGCTACACAAAGGGAAACCTAAAGTGAAGATCAAAGTATGGAAATCACGTCCAAACACATGGGCATGCTTTCTTGGGCTTGTTCAGCAAGTTTTTTGGCATGTTTAGCAAGTTTTTAAGGCTGAACATGGCTGCACATGTTGGGCTTGTTTTTCCAATACATTAGGCCTTTTTTTGGACTTTAATTAAGGCATGTTTAATATGGGCCCAAGGAAGTTACGAATTTCAGCAAGTGGAAGGCATCTTTTTGTCACATGGGATGTGGTCCCCTCATTCCTTAGTTAGTTAGGATATTATTTTATTTTCCATATCTTTTAGGATTTGATATTATTTAGTCTTTCCAAATCTATTTTGGATTTGTTTTATTAGATTTGGATAGGATTTAGATTACTTATCTAATTTAGATTCAGATTTACTTTATGTTTTCCTTAGTGGATTAGGATTACTTTATATTTTCCTTAGTGGATTAGGATTACTTTATATTTTTCCTTATGCAATTAGGAATGTTTTCCATTTTCCTTATGCAATTAGGAATGTTTTCCTTATGCAATTAGGAATTTTGTAACCCTTATTTAAGGGCACTATTAGGCCAAATTTGACATACAACAATTAATAAAAATTTTTGAATTCTTCTACAAGTTATTCTTGTGAATTTTCATGTGAGAGAGATTAGAGTGGATTCTTTAATTCTTTCTTTGCATCAAGAATTAGGTTTACTTATCAACAAGAGTTGTGGCATTTTCCTTCTTCTTACCAACTAAATCCTTCAATCATAGCGAGTTCGCATCTCTTTATAGGCGTTGGGTTCCTTAGGAGGTGATTATCAAGTTTCAAGGAGTTCTCTACCATTGTTATACGTTGGGTTTGCTGCCATCGTTGCTAAGGGTCCGCGTCATTTGGTATCAGAGCCTTGCTACAAGGTAATTTTTATCTACTTTGTCTTTCTAGGGCTTGTTTAATTGTTCCATTAGGGTTATTTTATTCAAATTCGTTTTTTCCTTTCCTTCTCTATTCAATTTTCGTTTTTGGCATTCAAGAGTCAGTTTTAGTTCGTTTTAGTATTCAGAATAGTTTATTCAATTCATTTTTTTCACTTTCCCATCCATTTAAGTATTCCGTTTGTTAAGTCATTGGTGTTCTAGTAGTCAGAATTTAGTTTGTTTTGTGTCTATTGGGTCTTGTTCAATTTGGTTGTGTTTTTCCCTTCAAATTCATCTTGTGCAAGCCTTTTCTTGGGGTTGATTGTTTCTTTCCTTCAAATCGTTTTATGTGGCCATTCTTGGGCTGTTTCTTTTGTGTTTGTTTAGTGATTTTCAAATTCTACATATAAAAAAAAAATGTCAACAACAATTGAGATTGAGATGGATGAAGAGGAAGCCAAAGAAAAATACCATCTACAATATCTCGATGGTAAGATTCGATTTCTTGAAGAGCTTATTGAAAGGTGGTATCAAAAGTTAGGAGGTGCACGAAGGTACACAAGGGAATATTCATATTGTGAAAAGGAGATTGCTTCATTAGAGGAAGAACTTTCAGTTTTCTATGCAAAGGAGAAAAACTTTCTTATTCATTGTAAGAGACGACAAGAAGAAAGGAAATCTAAGAGGATGAAACTAGAATATAAGAAACTGAGACAACAATTGGAAGATATGTGTAAGCATACTTCTAAACTATGTGAAGCAATAAGTGTGGTTTCAAAAATTCCTACCATTAAGGTGAAAGAGGAGAGTGCAACCATGGAGGATTCCAATGTTGAACTAAAAAAAGAGGATGAATTGGAAGAGTTGCATGAAGAGGATGTTTGTGAAGTAGAGGATGTAGTGCCATTACTTGATGAAGTAAGGAGTGAAGTTACTGAGATTTCCCATAATTGAATTTAAAGAAGAGTTTGTGAAAAATGGAGATCTTCTTGGAGATGTGGATGAGAATTCACCTATTTATGATGATTATGGTTGTGATGATGATGATTGTGATGAAATTGTTCAAAATATGGTTGAAGAGGTAGACAAAGAATATGGAGGTGATTTAGAAGTTCAAGAAGAGGATGGTTCAGTTCCATGTGAGCTGTCTTTAACTAACGGAGCTTTTCCTAGTTTTTTTGACAATGTGCAGGTTGATGTTCTAGAAGAAACATTCAAACTATTTTCATCAACTCAAGAGGAGGTTTTTGAAGATCAATTGGTGCCTAAAGTTTCCATTCCAGATATGAACATGAGCAAGATTCGAGGACGAATCTTTTCAAAAGAAAGGGAGAATGATACAAACCAGATATGGCAGCTTTGTGCCATTGAAGAAAAGCAATCTTACATCATCCAAATAGATTTAAAAGGAGTTCAAAAGCTCTTTTATGAGACTGAAATACACTTGGGGCGTGCTACACTTCATATGGAGCAGATTTGGTGCAATTCAAGCAATATGGGCTTTGTGGAGCTTGATACAGCTTATAGGCCAAAGCTACATAAAGGGAAGCCTAAAGTGAAGATCAAAGTATGGAAATCACGTCCAAACACATGGGCATGCTTTCTTGGGCTTGTTCAGCAAGTTTTTTGGCATGTTTAGCAAGTTTTTAAGGCTGAAACATGGCTGCACATGTTGGGCTTGTTTTTCCAATACATTAGGCCTTTTTTGGACTTAATTAAGGCATGTTTAATATGGGCCCAAGGAAGTTACGAATTTCAGCAAGTGGAAGGCATCTTTTTGTCACATGGGATGTGGTCCCCTCATTCCTTAGTTAGTTAGGATATTATTTTATTTTCCATATCTTTTAGGATTTGATATTATTTAGTCTTTCCAAATCTATTTTGGATTTGTTTTATTAGATTTGGATAGGATTTAGATTACTTATCTGATTTAGATTCAGATTTACTTTATATTTTCCTTAGTGGATTAGGATTACTTTATATTTTCCTTAGTGGATTAGGATTACTTTATATTTTTCCTTATGCAATTAGGAATGTTTTCCATTTTCCTTATGCAATTAGGAATGTTTTCCTTATGCAATTAGGAATTTTGTAACCCTTATTTAAGGGCACTATTAGGCAGAATTTGACATACGACAATTAATAAAAATTTTTGAATTCTTCTACAAGTTATTCTTGTGAATTTTCGTGTGAGAGAGATTAGAGTGGATTCTTTAATTCTTTCTTTGCATCAAGAATTAGGTTTACTTATCAACAAGAGTTGTGGCGTTTTCCTTCTTCTTACCAACTAAATCCTTCAATCATAGTGAGTTCGCGTCTCTTTATAGGCGTTGGGTTCCTTAGGAGGTGATTATCAAGTTTCAAGGAGTAACTCTCTACCATTGTTATACGTTGGGTTTGCTGCCATCGTTGCTAAGGGTCCGCGTCAGGAAAGCTTGAGTCCTTGTTCAGTTCCTGTTATTCTTGTGCCAAAGAAGGATGGGACGTGGAGGATGTGCGTGGATTGCAGAGCCATCAATAAAATCACTGTAAAGTATCGTCATCCTATTCCTAGACTAGATGATATGCTTGATGAGTTACATGGTTATTGTTTGTTCACCAAAATTGATTTGAAATCTGGTTATTATCAAATTAGAATGAGTGTGGGTGATGAGTGGAAAACATCATTTAAGACTAAATATGGGCTGTATGAGTGGTTGGTTATGCCGTTTGGTCTTACTAATGCACCTAGCACATTCATGCGTTTGATGAATCATGTGTTGCGTGAGCACTTGGGTAAATTTGTTGTTGTTTACTTTGATGATATTCTTGTTTACTCTGAGTGTTTGGATGATCATGTCATGCATGTGCGTCTTGTGTTAGACATTCTTAGGCGTGAGAAGTTATATGCTAACCTTAAGAAGTGTAGTTTTTGCATGGATAAGGTTCATTTTCTTGGTTTTGTGGTGTCTAGTCAAGGTATTGAGGTTGATGATGAAAAGGTAAAGGCTATTAGGGATTGGCCGAAACCTAAGAATGCTAGTGAGGTGAGGAGTTTGCATGGACTTGCTGGTTTTTATAGGAGATTCATTAGAAATTTCAGTACTATAGCTGCACCTTTGAATGAGTTAGTTACGAAAAATGTCGGATTTGTTTGGGGAGATGCACAAGAACATGCATTTAATGAACTTAAGGATAAATTGTGTAATGCACCCTTGCTTGCTTTGCCTAATTTTGATAAGACTTTTGAGATTGAATGTGATGCAAGTGGCATAGGAATTGGAGCTGTTTTGATACAGGATCAAAAGCTGATGTGAGCCTGCCTTGCTGGGATTTAATTCCTAAGGAAGCTCAAGCTACGGATCGTCTCCAAAACATAAGAACACCAACCAGTACCTTCAACCCAACACCAACTTGTGATGTAAAACTGAAGCTATATGGCTGGAAACCAAAGATTCAAGACCCAACCCCAACTTGTGAAAGGAAAAACCTTGAATATAAGTTAAGACCTAGCAAACTTGGTTATTTTTGCAAGGAATTCGTGCAAGTTCTAACAAGAACTCAAAAGAAGGCTAAAAACCTCTCAAAGCTCTCAAAAATGGAGAGAAAACTCAGAATATTCATTAAGTTCAAAATCTGCCATTACATATGTTTTTAAAGACTTAAAGAAAGCATAAAACAAGTGAAATGATGGAAAAATACAAATATAATAATGTGGTTACATAAAACAAATTGGGCAGCCATATAGCTTGTCTCCCACTAGCTTTTAAAAGGCATGGGCAGCCATATAGCTTGTCTCCCACTAGCTTTTAAAAGGCATCTTTGACTCCCAATGTGAATTTCAGCCACTCTTAATATATGGACATCCAATGGAACGTGAATGGTATGTATTTAGCTCCCAAAGGTATAATGATGGATGCCAATATGTATTCTAACTCCTTTGGGTCAATTGGCCTCTTGGGTAGATTGCAATTTGGACACATGCAACCAAACAGCTTCTTTGCTCTTATTTTCTTCAAGTCTTAACGTTCCAATTGTATTGAGAACATATAGATGTTTGGAAACTAATCCTTGAAGTTTTCTTGCCATTGATCGAGTAATAGGTCCTTGGTGTTGTATGCTAGCAATCAGATCCTCATCATCCTCTCCCTCTTCAAAAGAATTCGTCCTCGAATCTTCATCATCTGCATAGTAAGGAGCAAGATCAGAAACATTAAAAGTTGCACTTACACCATACTCACCTGGTAGATTAATCTTGTAGGCATTATCATTAATCCTTTCGAGTACGTCAAATGGTCCATCACTTCTCGGCTGCAATTTTGATTTCCTTTGTGTAGGAAACCTTTCTTTTCGCAAATGAACCCATACCAGATCACCAGGCTGGAACACCATCTTTTTCCTTCCTTTGTTTACTTTGGTTGCTCTATTCTCATTAATCTTCTCCATTTGTTGCTTGGCCCTTTGATGCATTTGCTTCACCAATTCAGCTTTCTTTTTACCATCAAAACTAGTAAGCTCATTAGTAGGAAGAGGCAACAAATCTAATGGAGTAAGTGGATTAAAACCATAGACAAGCTCAAAGGGTGAAAATCCAGTGGATGAATGCATTGATCTATTATATGCAAATTCAATAAATGGTATGCATTCCTCCCATGTCTTCAAATTTTGTTTAATCATGGTACGAAGAAGAGTGCCCACAGTCCTATTAACAACTTCCGTCTGCCCATCTGTTTGTGGATGGCATGTAGTAGAGAAACAAAGCTTTGTACCTAACTTTCCCCATAGGACTTTCCAAAAATGACTCAAAAATTTTACATCTCGATCACTTACTATGGTCCTAGGAATACCATGCAATCTCACTACTTCTCTAAAGAACAAATCAGATATATGGCATGCATCATCAGTTTTATGACATGGAATGAAATGTGCCATTTTAGAAAATCGATCAACCACAACAAATAAACTATCATGACCTTTTTTTGTCCTAGGTAGCCCCAAAATAAAATCCATAGATAAGTCTACCCAAGGTTCACTAGGTACACTTAAAGGCATATACAAACCATGTGGTCTTACTTTGGATTTTGCTTTCATACATGTCACGCATTTAGCACAAAATTTCTCTACATCTTTCCTCATATGTGGCCAATAAAAATGTTCATGCAGAATTTCTAATGTTTTAGCCACCCCAAAATGTCCCATTAAACCTCCCCCATGTGACTCTCTTACAAGCAATCCTCTTATAGAGCTATTTGGAACACAAAGTCGTTTCTCTCTAAATAAGAAACCATCATGCCTATAAAATTTTTCAAAGGCAGCATTTTCACAAGAGGCATATATTTGTGCAAATTCAGAGTCATGCTTATACAATTCTTTCATATGCTCAAATCCTAGAAGTCTAGCATCAAGCATAGAGATTAGGGCATACCTCCTAGATAAGGCATCAGCAACAACATTTTCTTTTCCTTGCTTATATTGAATCACATATGGAAATGCTTCAATAAATTCACTCCATTTGGCATGGCGTTTGTTCAGCTTGCTTTGTCCTTTCAAGTATTTTAGTGATTCATGATCACTATGAATAACAAACTCCTTTGGCCAAAGATAATGCTGCCACGTCTCCAACGCCCTCACTAATGCATACATCTCCTTGTCATAAGTAGAGTAATTCAAAGGAGCTCCACTTAGCTTCTCACTAAAGTATGCAATTGGTCTTCTTTCCTGCATCAAAACAGCACCTATACCCACTCCGGAAGCATCACATTCAACTTCAAAAGTCTTAGAAAAATCAGGTAATGCAAGTAATGGTGCAGAACATAATTTTTCTTTTAGTAATCTAAATGCATGCTCCTGTTCCTTATTCCATTTGAACCCTACATTTTTCTTCACAATTTCATTTAATGGGGCTGCAATTGTACTAAAGTCTCTAACAAATCTCCTATACAAACTAGCAAGACCATGAAAACTCCTAACATCAGTCACGGATTTTGGTGTAGGCCACTCTTTGATGGCTTTTACCTTATCATCATCAACCTCAATTCCTTTCCCACTCACTACAAATCCTAAGAAAATGACTTTTTCCATACATAATGTACATTTCTTTAAATTTGCATACAATTTCTCTTTCCTAAGAACTTCAAGCACACATCTTAAATGCATTAAATGATCATTTAAACTTTGACTATACACTAAAATATCATCAAAATACACAACAACAAACTTTCCAAGAAAAGCACGCAAGACATGATTCATTAATCTCATGAAAGTACTAGGTGCATTGCTTAGTCCAAAAGGCATGACTAACCATTCATACAAACCATATTGAGTCTTAAAAGCTGTTTTCCATTCATCTCCTAATCTCATTCTTATTTGATGATAACCACTTTTAAGATCAATTTTTGAAAATATACATGCACCATGCAATTCATCAAGCATATCATCAAGTCTAGGAATTGGATGTCTATACTTTACAGTGATTTTATTGATAGCACGACAATCCACACACATTCGCATTGATCCATCCTTTTTAGGTACTAGAAGTACCGGCACAGCACATGGACTCATGCTCTCCCTAACATGACCTTTCGCAAGCAGCTCATCCACCTGTTTTTGCAACTCCTTGACCTCTTGAGGATTTGTCCTATATGCTGGACGATTTGGAATTACAGCTCCAGGAATGAAATCAATTTGATGTTCTATTCCTCTAATGGGTGGCAATCCACTCGGTACCTCATTTGGAAAGACATCTTCAAATTCCTGCAACAAAGTCAAAGCAACACTAGGAATAGATGGATCAAGGTCAGTTACATTAAGAAAAACTCCCTTACATATCAGAAGGAGCATCATACTATCAGAAGAGTATGCTTGCCTCACATCTTTCCCCCTAGCAACTAAACTTACTTTCTTCTCTCCACTCTCATTTTTATTATGTAATTTCTTCTTTTTCTCTTTTTCTTTTTCTCTCTCAGCTTTTATTCTTTGTTTTTCCTCTTGATCTTTCTTTTCTCTCTCCCTCTTTTCAACCTCTCTTTGCATTTTCTCTTGCATGGCAGCTTGTACTCTCTTTTGGTCTTCAAAAGCCTCCATAGGTGTTAAAGGTGCAAGAGTCACCTTTCGGCCTTCAAAATCAAATGAATACCTATTCTTAAACCCGTCATGTGTTGCTTTTCTATCATATTGCCATGGCCTCCCAAGTAGGATATGACTAGCATGCATGGGAACTACATCACACAACACTTCATCCTTATACCTCCCAATGGTAAATGACAATAATACTTGCTTGGTCACCTTAACTTCTCCACTATCATTCAACCACTGCAATCTGTATGGATTAGGATGTTTTGTAGTAGGAAATGCAAGTTTCTCTACTAGTAGAGTGCTAGCCACATTAACACAACTCCCACCATCTATGATCATACTACAAACTTTTTCTTTGACTAAACATCTAGTATGAAAAATATTTTCTCTTTGCAGTTCATCACCTTCATCTTCCTTCACCTGTATATTTAAAGCACGCATAACAACAAGAGCACTTCCATGCACAGCATGCTCTACATCACTATCTTCATCCAAAGGTAGAATGTTAACATCTGAATCTTCATCTACAACTTCATCATCTTCAGATTCAATATCACCACTCGGCCTCACCACCATCACCCTTTTATTTGGACATTCTCTAGCATAATGCCCTTTCCCTAAACATCGGAAACATTGGATGTCTCTTGTTCTTCCATTGGAGTTCATTGGGGCCTTACCCTTATCAATCACAATGGGTTTTTCTCCAGCCTTGTTCCCCTCTTTCTTCTCCTTTGAAACAAATTTATTCTCACTAGATTCCCCTTTCTTCCAATTTGGCTTCCAAGGAACATTATTGGCAGAATTCATTCCCATTCCAGATCTGGTTGTTTTCTTCTTCTTGAGTTGTTTTTCTACCTTGATTGCCATATTTAACATGTCATCAAGCTCCACATAATGATGCAGCTCCACTATGTCGGCAATTTCATCTTTCAGCCCATGTAGAAACCGTGCCATAGTTGCTTCCCTTTCTTCTTCTATATTAGCTCGTATCATAGCCATTTCCATCTCTTGAAAATATTCTTCCACACTTTTATTGCCTTGTACCAGCCCTTGTAATCGTTGATGTAACTCCCTATAGTAGTGTTGTGGTACAAATCTATCTCTCATGACTTGTTTCAGCTCATCCCAAGTCTGCACTCCTCTCATGCCATTTCTTCTTCGTTTAGTGAGTAATTGATCCCACCAAACTAATGCATAATCAGTAAACTCTACCACAGCAAGTGTCACGTTCTTTTGCTCACTATAGTTGTGGCAATCAAAGATGAGTTCAGTCTTTCTCTCCCATTCCAAGTATGCATCTGGATTTGCTTTGCCTTGGAATGATGGAATTTTCATTTTAATTCCATTAACATTGCTGTCTACTCTCCCTCTCCCTCTTGCATTTTCCACAGTTTCTTGCCTAATATTTCTGCCACCACCTCTACCACCCATATTACCTCTCATATATCTTGGTCTAATAACATCATCAAGTGCAACAGATTGCTGCCCATCATCATCATCAAGATTATCTTCATCTACATCCTCCAATTCATTGAAAACTGGCAAATCATTTAGTCCAGCACGCCTACCTCTATTCTGCCCCCTATTTGTGTTTTGCTCCCTATGAAAATTATCTCGTTCATCCCTTCCTAAATTCCTTTGATTTGTAGAGCTTGCTTGCTGCAATTCTTCAATTTGTTTTGAGTGTTTTTCCATCTGTTCTCTAATATCAACAAACAACACATTCATCCTTTGAAATTGAGATTGCAATGCCTTAAGAACATTAGAAGCTTCTGGCTCTTCTTGGGGTCGGTTGCTCTCTCGATCACTATCTCGTTTTGTTGACATACTGATTGCTGCAAAACAAATGTTAGAAATATTCTCTCACACACTCCCTCACGTGTTTCACTCTAATATGGTAACACTCAATCTGTATTTCACTCAAACTTTGGCTTTTACCCTCTAACAATCTCACCACTCTATGCCTTTTTCCACTCACTTCAGCCCCTTCCAAGTTCTAGCAAGAACTTAATATTTCCTCAACTAAATAACTAAATTGCAAGGTTTAAAACACATTCAAGAATGGAACAAGAGTAACACAAGCTGAAAAAAAACAGAATATATGATATTTGAAACCTAAGGACGAAAGACACTAAAATTTTAGACAAACATTACCAAAGGGAAGAATTTGACAAAACTGGATTTAGGACAATATATTGAGACAAAATGGAAGAAGAAAAACGAATTTTTAGGTCTCTTATGAAACGTTTATATTATGGACCCAAAAATGGCTAACTAGCGGTAATATATGGACAACCAAGCAAACGAACGAATTTTGACATGAAATTTAATATGTATGCTTAGCTGAATATCTAAAACATGCCTGTAAAATTTGAAAGGATTTGGACATGTTTACATACACATTCACTTTTGGAAGGCAGAAATTGTCACAACCCCCTGTGAGAAGGCAAAAATTTTCACAACCCCCTGTGAAAAAAACTGGAAGCCAGAAATTTTCACACCCCCCTGTGAAAAAAACTGGAAGCCTGTGAGAATCCACCCATTGCTTAAAAATCTTTAATTTCTAATCCAAGGGCCACGAATTTACTTTTTTTTTTTCGTTCTTTCTTTCTTTCTTTTTTTTTTTAATTTAATCCAGCAACAACATTAAGGTAGAAGGACTCAAAGAAACAAGAAGGCATACAGCTTGTAGAAATTAAACTAATGGCAAAAAAAAATGACTCCAAGGAAGACAATATATATATTTTTGACATAAACAAGAAGGAATGATGCTAAAAACCTGATTTGGAGAGCCTAAGCTCTGATACCAAATGATGTGAGCCTGCCTTGCTGGGATTTAATTCCTAAGGAAGCTCAAGCTACGGATCGTCTCCAAAACATAAGAACACCAACCAGTACCTTCAACCCAACACCAACTTGTGATGTAAAACTGAAGCTATATGGCTGGAAACCAAAGATTCAAGACCCAACCCCAACTTGTGAAAGGAAAAACCTTGAATATAAGTTAAGACCTAGCAAACTTGGTTATTTTTGCAAGGAATTCGTGCAAGTTCTAACAAGAACTCAAAAGAAGGCTAAAAACCTCTCAAAGCTCTCAAAAATGGAGAGAAAACTCAGAATATTCATTAAGTTCAAAATCTGCCATTACATATGTTTTTAAAGACTTAAAGAAAGCATAAAACAAGTGAAATGATGGAAAAATACAAATATAATAATGTGGTTACATAAAACAAATTGGGCAGCCATATAGCTTGTCTCCCACTAGCTTTTAAAAGGCATGGGCAGCCATATAGCTTGTCTCCCACTAGCTTTTAAAAGGCATCTTTGACTCCCAATGTGAATTTCAGCCACTCTTAATATATGGACATCCAATGGAACGTGAATGGTATGTATTTAGCTCCCAAAGGTATAATGATGGATGCCAATATGTATTCTAACTCCTTTGGGTCAATTGGCCTCTTGGGTAGATTGCAATTTGGACACATGCAACCAAACAGCTTCTTTGCTCTTATTTTCTTCAAGTCTTAACGTTCCAATTGTATTGAGAACATATAGATGTTTGGAAACTAATCCTTGAAGTTTTCTTGCCATTGATCGAGTAATAGGTCCTTGGTGTTGTATGCTAGCAATCAGATCCTCATCAAAAGCCATTGATGTACTTTAGTGAAAAGCTAAGTGGAGCGGCTTTTAAGTATCCGACATATGATAAGGAGTTATATGCATTGTATCGAGCTTTGCATACATGGAAGCATTATTTGTGGTCAAAAGAGTTTGTGATACATACTGACCATGAGAGTTTAAAGCATTTGAAGGGTCAAGATAAGGTGAATCGTAGGCATGCCAAATGGGTGGAGTTCATAGAAACATTCCCATATGTGATTAAATACAAGCGAGGTAAGGAGAATGTAGTGGCTGATGCATTATCGCGAAGGTATGTTTTACTTAATTCTCTTAGTGCTAGATTGTTGGGTTTTGAGCATATTAAGGGATTATATGTTAGTGATGTGGATTTTGGTGACATATATAATTCGTGTGGTGATGTGGCTGTTTTGAAAGACTTTCATTTGTTTGATGGTTTTTTGTTCAAGAAAAGTAGATTGTGTATTCCTAAGTGTTCCATGAGAGAGTTGTTAGTTAAGGAAGCCCATGGAGGAGGCTTGATGGGTCATTTTGGGGTAAGTAAGACCTATGATGTGTTGATAGAACATTTTTATTGGCCTGGTATGAAACATGATGTGCATAAAGTTTGTGAGCATTGCATAACATGTAGAGAAGCTAAGTCTAGGTTGAAACCGCATGGTTTGTACACGCCATTACCTGTTCCTAATGGACCTTGGACTGATTTGTCTATGGATTTTGTGCTTGGTTTGCCTAAAACTAGGAGAGGTCGTGATAGTATATTTGTTGTGGTTGATAGATTTAGTAAAATGGCTCATTTTATACCATGTCATAAAACTGATGATGCAAAATTGATTGCTGATTTGTTCTTTAAAGAGGTTGTGCATTTGCATGGCATACCCAAAAGCATTTTTAGTGATCGAGATGTTAAGTTTTTGAGTCATTTTTGGCGTGTTTTGTGGGGAAAGTTGGGAACTAAGTTGCTGTTTTCTACTACTTGCCATCCTCAAACCGATGGTCAAACTGAGGTTGTGAATCGAACATTGATTACTTTGCTTAGGGCAGTAATAGAAAAGAATATTAGGATGTGGGAGGATTGTTTACCATTTGTGGAGTTTGCTTACAATAGGGCTGTTCATAGCACTACTAACTGTTCTCCATTTGAAATTGTTTATGGTTTTAATCCGCTTACTCCTTTAGATATTTTGCCATTGCCATCTAACGATTTTGTGAGTGTTGATGCTAGTTCAAAGGCAGATTTCGTGAGGAAGTTACATAAGCAGGTTAAGGAAAGGATTGAAAAGCAAAATGCCAAAGTAGCTTCTAGAGTGAATAAAGGAAGAAAGCCAATGCTTTTTCAGCCTGGTGATTTGGTTTGGGTACATTTTCGCAAAGAAAGGTTCCCACAGCAACGCAAGTCTAAGTTAAATCCACGAGGAGATGGTCCTTTTCAAATACTTGAAAGGATTAATGATAATGCGTATAAAGTGGATTTGCCAGGTGAGTATAATGTGAGTGCTTCGTTTAATGTTGTTGATTTAAGTCCTTTTGATGTAGGTGATGCTTATGATTCGAGGACGAATCCTTTTGAGGAGAGGGGAAATGTTGTGGAACAACGAGCACACCACAAGGACGAGCAAGGCCTAGGACGTGAGGACCAAGTTGAGGAGATCATCAATCCAATTATTCTGCCACAAGGTCCTATAACTAGATCGCGAGCCAAAAAGATTCAGCAAGCATTAATTTGCCATTTGCAAGATTTGGTGAATTTGGCTAACTATTGTTTGCAAGGAATTACAAGCTTGGAGACAAGACCAAAGGAAGTCAATTACAACTTGCTACAAGTTGTAATTCACGAATGAGACTTGTAATTAATATGTATTAAGGCCCACTAGTTATGCTCATTTAAAAAGTAAGGGCCCTGTTTGTTTGGTATTAAATTAGGACTTTGATTACTTTATTATTTCTTAAAATTTGATTAGAAAGCCAAATGCTACTTAATAACCCTAATTAAGGTTTAGCTATTTATATCTCATTTAGGGTTGTAAGACAGGAGTTTTGAAGTTTGGACGAATTTATTAACCTAAAGCTGAATTGCTTTATCTTTGTGTTCTTGCTTGAATACATGCTTCAGAAACATTCAAGTAGTTTGATCAACTTTCTTGTGGAGTGTTTCGAATCTGGGATTTAGAAACTGACTTGTTTCGAAATCTTGGATCTTTGATCAATTCAAGGTAATCTGAAATCTAACCTAATCCTTGGGGGTTGTACCGAATTCGACTAGGGGTTTTCAAGTTAATGCTGTGGGGGTTCGAAATCAAGGGGTTCTCAGGCTTATTCTTGGAGGTTCCATATCACATGTCATCAAGTCATGGTATAGGATGCCGATACTTCACTGTGATCTTATTTACAGCCCTACAATCAACACACATTCTCCATGTGCCATCCTTCTTTGGAACCAACAACACAGAAACAGCACATGGACTTAAACTCTCTCTAATCGGCCCTTTCTCCAGTAACTTATCTACTTGCTTTTGCATCTCTTTCGTTTCCATGGGATTACTCCGGTAAGCTGGTCTATTTGGGATGGTAGAACCAGGCACGAAGTCTATTTGATGCTCAATTCCTCTTAGCGGTGGCAATCCACTAGGTAATTCATCTGGAAACACATCCTGAAAATCCTGCAACAAAGACACAAAACTAGAAAGCAAACTATCAAGCGAAACATTAGTGTCAGCAAACAAAGTTTCTTTATATCTAATGAGCAATAATGGCTGCCCAATAGACATTGCAAAATTAACCTCTCTCGCTCTTGCATAAAAAGTTTATTTTGCTCTCCCTTCTTTCTTATTTTCTCTCACCAATGGGCCATTTATTTGTTTTGTTTCTTTTCTGGCCTCTTTTCCCATTTTCTTTTCACTCTCACTCACCTTATCATGTTCTCTCAAACTCCCTTTAATTTTTGAATTGGTAGCTCCAACTTGCCTCTCTGCCTCAATCATCTTTCTTTGATCTTCATACACTTCTAGGGGTGATAATGGAACAAGAGTGACATGTTTTCCTTCATAGGTAAATGTGTACCTATTAGAAAACCCATCATGTTGCGCTTTCCGATCATATTGCCACGGTCTACCCAACAACATATGTCCAGCTTGCATAGGAACTACATCACAATCAACTTCATCTTTATACTAGCCTATTGAAAATGGTACCCTCACTCGCTTAGTTACTTTCACCTCACCACTATCATTAAACCACTGCAACTTATAAGGATTGGGATGCTTCATACATTCTAACCCCAATTTTTCAACCATAGTAGTACTTGCAGCATTAGTACAGCTCCCACTATCAATAATAAGTGTACAAACCTTATTATTCACTAAGCATCTAGTATGAAAAATATTATCACGCTGTACTAGACTTTCCTCTTTCACCTGCATATTCAATGCACGCCTAGCAACTAACAATTCACCACGCTCAGCTAGCAAAGTACAATCAACATGCTCATCACTACCAACATCATCATATATAGGATAATCAAAGTTCCCAACATCATCATTATCATTATCACTAGGTTCAGAATCAGACACAACATCACCATCAGCTGTAGCAATCATAACTCTTCTATTTGGACATTGGGATGCAATATGACCATTCCCTAAACACTTAAAACATTTAATCTCCCTACTAGGAGTGGTAGTGTTAGGCGTACCTGTTTACTTGTTTGTACCACTAGATGGCCCTTTTCCACTGGAGGTTGCAGCATTGCTTTTCTGGAATGAATTCTTGAACTCCCCTTTCTCTCCACCCCTATTGGCTGAATTTGCCCCACCACTATATTGGGGTCCTCTATAGGACGAATTACTCCCAAACACATTTTGTGGTCTCCCATAGCCAAGTTTGGTGGAACTCTTGCTCTTTAACCTCCTCTCTATCTTCATAGCTTTATCAACCATCTCCTCCATGGTATTGTAATCATACATGTTGTTGTGGAACAACGAGCACACCACAAGGACGAGCAAGGCCTAGGACGTGAGGACCAAGTTAAGGAGATCATCAATCCAATTATTCTGCCACAAGGTCCTATAACTAGATCGCAAGCCAAAAAGATTCAGCAAGCACTAATTTGCCATTTGCAAGATTTGGTGAATTTGGCTAACTATGGTTTGCAAGGAATTACAAGCTCGGAGACAAGACCAAAGGAAGTCAATTACAACTTGCTACAAGTTGTAATTCACGAATGAGGCTTGTAATTAATATGTATTAAGGCCCACTAGTTATGCTCATTTAAAAAGTAAGGGCCCTGTTTGTTTGGTATTAAATTAGGACTTTGATTACTTTATTATTTCTTAAAATTTGATTAGAAAGCCAAACGCTACTTAATAACCCTAATTAGGATTTAGCTATTTATATCTCATTTAGGGTTGTAAGACATCAGTTTTGAAGTTTGGACGAATTTATTAACCTAAAGCCGAATTGCTTTATCTTTGTGTTCTTGCTTGAATACATGCTTCAGAAACATTCAAGTAGTTTGATCAACTTTCTTGTGGAGTGTTTCGAATCTGGGATTTAGAAACTAACTTGTTTCGAAATCTTGGATCTTTGATCAATTCAAGGTAATCTGAAATCTAACCTAATCCTTGGGGGTTGTACCGAATTCGACTAGGGGTTTTCAAATTAATGTTGTGGGGGGTTCGAAATCAAGGGGTTCTCAGGCTTATTCTTGGAGGTTCCGTATCATTTGGTATCAGAGTTAGCGCTCTAGATCAGTTTTTATCCCTATCAATTTCGAATTCTTTGTTTATTTCATTTCTTCTTTTGTTATTTGCTTTTTCGTTACTTTGATCCAATTGTTGAATTCGTTCTCTTGTTTTCCTTGTTCATCTGAATTGTTTTCTTTGTGGGTTATTTTCGTTTTTCTTTTCTTCACCTGTTATTTGCGTTTTCGTTTTTCTTTGTGGTTTATTTTCGTTTTTGTTTTCATAAAACCTAAATTCGAAATTCAGGGAAAGTGTTCTAAATCCGAATCTTGTTCTTGTTATTCATTCTGATTTGAATTCGAAATTCACCAAAGTGTTCTAAATCCGAATCTTGTTCTTGTTAATCATTCTGATTTAGCTTCGAAATTCAAAGAAAGTGCTTCAAATTCGATCTTGTTCTTGTTACCTGATTGGAAAAAAAAAGTTTCGTGGTGTGAACTAGGGCTGTCCTTCAAAAGAGATAGTGAGAGGGAGCAAAAAAAAAAAAGAGTATAAAATCACTTTAAGAAAAATTTTTCGTTTTCCTTGTTATTTAGGTGCTAAGGGTCGAATCTAGGTGGGTTAGACGTAACTGAATTTTTTCTCACGAAATTTCAGATTTTGGGATACTACACACGGAAGGTTATTTGAGTTGTTTCATAAAGTGTGATTCACCTAAGAACGAAAAGATATCAGCTTGAGAGGTGTGAGCTGAACCGTGAGTGATTTCATATATTGAGTGAAACACGAGAGACCAACCTTCATCTATTGAGTGTAAACACGTGAGGGAGTGTTGTGAGGCCTTTTATTTGTTTTGTGCTAACCTTTTATTGCAGGGAAAATGTCTGGCCAAGATGACAGTGACAGGGGTGTTCAGATTGATCCAGCTCGATTGCGTGAGGCGCAGCAAGCTGAATTTACACGTTTATACCACACTATGGAGAACATAACAGAAACATTGGAGCGCATGGATTTGAGGTTGCAGAGTGTTGAAAGAGCCACACCGGAGCGCATTGAGAGGCAAAGAGGTGGCAGAAATCGAATGCAACAGCCTGAACATTTGGAAGATGAAAATGAGCTTGAGGAGGATAATGCAAGTCTGGTTGGAGGAGCTCTACATAGAGGTTATGTAGAGGAGGCCGTGGTGCTGGTAGAGGTAGAGGAAGGATGAATAATAATCCTTTCTATGGTAGAAATCATGGTGATGATGAAGTCGTTGATAGGAGCTTGGGAAGCATCAAGCTGAAAATTCCTAATTTTCGTGGTAAATCAGATCCAGAAGCTTATTTGCAATGGGAGAAGCAGGTTGACCTCATATTTGATTGCCATCGATGTACTGAGGAAAAGAAGGTCAAGCTTATTGTTACTCAATTTACAGATTATGCTATAGCTTGGTGGGATCAGTTAGTGACTAGTAGAAGAAGGAATTTGGAGTATCCTATTGAGACTTGGGCTGATCTTAAATCAGTCATGAGGAAGAGGTTTGTGCCTAGAAATTTCCATAGGGAAATCATGCAGAGACTTCAGGTTCTCAAGCAAGGAAGTAAAAGTGTTGATGACTACTACAAAGAGATGGAGATGTTGATGACTAGAGATAACCTAGATGAGGATGTAGAGGCTACTATGGCACGTTTCTTGGCTGGTTTGAATTCGGATATTGCTGACCAGGTTGATTTGCAGCCATATGTGGAGTTAGAAGAGATGGTGCATATTGCCATCAAGGTGGAAAAACAACTCCAAGGAAGACGACCATCAAGGTATTATTCAAAACCTGTTTCTAATTCTTTTTCTCCTTGGAATAGGGAAGGAAGGCGTGATTACAAGGAAAGAAACAAGGCTGGTCAAGATAGTGGGAAAGTGAAGGCCGAATCAGGTTCTAAAGACAAGTCCAAAGTTGAAGAGCCTAAGCTGCGAAATCGAGATATTAAGTGTTGGAAGTGCCAAGGTGTGGGACATATCAGCAAAGAATGTCCAAACAAGAGAGTTATGACAATGAGAAGTGGAGAGATAGTGACTGATGAAGAGGAAGACGACAATGAGAGTGATGATGGTGAGATGCCAGCATTGGAAAGTTGTAGTGATGGGAGCATTGAAGAACCAATTAAGGGTGACTTGCTGGTTACTAGGTGTGCTCTTAATATGCAATTGAAGGAGGAAAACCATGAAGAACAATGAGACAACTTGTTCCATACAAGGTGTCATGTTCAAGGCAAGGCTTGTAGTATGATTGTGGATGGTGGAAGCTGTACCAATGTGGTAAGTACATTTTTGGTTGATCGATTGGGGCTGCCTATGAAACTTCACCCACATCCTTACAAACTTCAGTGGCTGAATGATTGTGGAGAGGTTAAGGTAAATCGACAATCTATCATTTCTTTTTCCATTGGTAAGTATCATGATGAGGTGTTGTGTGATGTGGTGCCAATGCATGCTGGAGAGATTTTACTTGGACTTCCATGGCAGTATGATAGGCGAGCTAAGCATGATGGATATCTCAATCGGTATTCATTCACTAAGGATGGACGAAAGACAATTCTGACACCACTCTCTCCAAAAGAAGTGTATGAAGACCAATGTAAAATGGAAAGAATGAGACTTGAATTTGAAAAGAAAGAAAGAGAGAGTGACAAAAAAATGAGTGAAAAAAATCAGATTGCAAATGAAAAAGAAAGAGAGAAAAGAAAAATCAAAACAAATTCAGTTTGAGAAAAATAGAGAAGGAGAGAAGAATGTGAGTTTGTTAGCTAGTACAAGTGAGGTTAAACATGCTTTTTACACCAAACAGCCTATGTTTGTGCTTTTGTGCAAAGAGGCTCGTTTAGATACTACTGTTTTCTAACCAATCTTTGCCTAGTGTGTTTGTTGATCTTTTGCAGGAATATGCAGATTTGCTTCCCGAAGAAATTCTGATGAATTGCCGCCAATCAGAGGCATAGAGCATCAAATTGATTTCATTCCTGGAGCTTCCATTCCCAATAGGCCAGCGTATCGAGCTAATCCTTTTGAGACAAAGGAGATACAAAAGCAAGTGGAGGAATTGCTAGCTAAGGGATATGTGAGGGAAAGCTTGAGTCCTTGTTCAGTTCCTGTTATTATTGTGCAAAGAAGGATGGGACATGGAGGATGTGCGTGGATTGCAGAGCCATCAATAAAATCACTGTAAAGTATCGTCATCCTATTCCTAGACTAGATGATATGCTTGATGAGTTACATGGTTCTTGTTTGTTCACCAAAATTGATTTGAAATCTGGTTATTATCAAATTAGAATGAGTGTGGGTGATGAGTGGAAAACAGCATTTAAGACTAAATATGGGCTGTATGAGTGGTTGGTTATGCCATTTGGTCTTACTAATGCACCTAGCACATTCATGCGTTTGATGAATCATGTGTTGCGTGAGCACTTGGGTAAATTTGTTGTTGTTTACTTTGATGATATTCTTGTTTACTCTGAGTGTTTGGATGATCATGTCATGCATGTGCGTCTTGTGTTAGACATTCTTAGGCGTGAGAAGTTATATGCTAACCTTAAGAAGTGTAGTTTTTGCATGGATAAGGTTCATTTTCTTGGTTTTGTGGTGTCTAGTCAAGGTATTGAGGTTGATGATGAAAAGGTAAAGGCTATTAGGGATTGGCCGAAACCTAAGAATGCTAGTGAGGTGAGGAGTTTGCATGGACTTGCTGGTTTTTATAGGAGATTCATTAGAAATTTCAGTACTATAGCTGCACCTTTGAATGAGTTAGTTACGAAAAATGTCGGATTTGTTTGGGGAGATGCACAAGAACATGCATTTAATGAACTTAAGGATAAATTGTGTAATGCACCCTTGCTTGCTTTGCCTAATTTTGATAAGACTTTTGAGATTGAATGTGATGCAAGTGGCATAGGAATTGGAGCTGTTTTGATACAGGATCAAAAGCCATTGATGTACTTTAGTGAAAAGCTAAGTGGAGCGGCTTTTAAGTATCCGACATATGATAAGGAGTTATATGCATTGTATCGAGCTTTGCATACATGGAAGCATTATTTGTGGTCAAAAGAGTTTGTGATACATACTGACCATGAGAGTTTAAAGCATTTGAAGGGTCAAGATAAGCTGAATCGTAGGCATGCCAAATGGGTGGAGTTCATAGAAACATTCCCATATGTGATTAAATACAAGCGAGGTAAGGAGAATGTAGTGGCTGATGCATTATCGCGAAGGTATGTTTTACTTAATTCTCTTAGTGCTAGATTGTTGGGTTTTGAGCATATTAAGGGATTATATGTTAGTGATGTGGATTTTGGTGACATATATAATTCGTGTGGTGATGTGGCTGTTTTGAAAGACTTTCATTTGTTTGATGGTTTTTTGTTCAAGAAAAGTAGATTGTGTATTCCTAAGTGTTCCATGAGAGAGTTGTTAGTTAAGGAAGCCCATGGAGGAGGCTTGATGGGTCATTTTGGGGTAAGTAAGACCTATGATGTGTTGATAGAACATTTTTATTGGCCTGGTATGAAACATGATGTGCATAAAGTTTGTGAGCATTGCATAACATGTAGAGAAGCTAAGTCTAGGTTGAAACCGCATGGTTTGTACACGCCATTACCTGTTCCTAATGGACCTTGGACTGATTTGTCTATGGATTTTGTGCTTGGTTTGCCTAAAACTAGGAGAGGTCATGATAGTATATTTGTTGTGGTTGATAGATTTAGTAAAATGGCTCATTTTATACCATGTCATAAAACTGATGATGCAAAATTGATTGCTGATTTGTTCTTTAAAGAGGTTGTGCATTTGCATGGCATACCCAAAAGCATTTTTAGTGATCGAGATGTTAAGTTTTTGAGTCATTTTTGGCGTGTTTTGTGGGGAAAGTTGGGAACTAAGTTGCTGTTTCTACTACTTGCCATCCTCAAACCGATGGTCAAACTGAGGTTGTGAATCGAACATTGATTACTTTGCTTAGGGCAGTAATAGAAAAGAATATTAGGATGTGGGAGGATTGTTTACCATTTGTGGAGTTTGCTTACAATAGGGCTGTTCATAGCACTACTAACTGTTCTCCATTTGAAATTATTTATGGTTTTAATCCGCTTACTCCTTTAGATATTTTGCCATTGCCATCTAACGATTTTGTGAGTGTTGATGCTAGTTCAAAGGCAGATTTCGTGAGGAAGTTACATAAGCAGGTTAAGGAAAGGATTGAAAAGCAAAATGCCAAAGTAGCTTCTAGAGTGAATAAAGGAAGAAAGCCAATGCTTTTTCAGCCTGGTGATTGGGTTTGGGTACATTTTTGCAAAGAAAGGTTCCCACAGCAACGCAAGTCTAAGTTAAATCCACGAGGAGATGGTCCTTTTCAAATACTTGAAAGGATTAATGATAATGCGTATAAAGTGGATTTGCCAGGTGAGTATAATGTGAGTGCTTCGTTTAATGTTGCTGATTTAAGTCCTTTTGATGTAGGTGATGCTTATGATTCGAGGACGAATCCTTTTGAGGAGAGGGGAAATGTTGTGGAACAACGAGCACACCACAAGGACGAGCAAGGCCTAGGACGTGAGGACCAAGTTGAGGAGATCATCAATCCAATTATTCTGCCACAAGGTCCTATAACTAGATCGCGAGCCAAAAAGATTCAGCAAGCACTAATTTGCCATTTGCAAGATTTGGTGAATTTGGCTAACTATGGTTTGCAAGGAATTACAAGCTTGGAGACAAGACCAAAGGAAGTCAATTACAACTTGCTACAAGTTGTAATTCACGAATAAGGCTTGTAATTAATATGTATTAAGGCCCACTAGTTATGCTCATTTAAAAAGTAAGGGCCCTGTTTGTTTGGTATTAAATTAGGACTTTGATTACTTTATTATTTCTTAAAATTTGATTAGAAAGCCAAACGCTACTTAATAACCCTAATTAGAGTTTAGCTATTTATATCTCATTTAGGGTTGTAAGAGATCAGTTTTGAAGTTTGGACGAATTTATTAACCTAAAGCCGAATTTCTTTATCTTTGTGTTCTTGCTTGAATACATGCTTCAGAAACATTCAAGTAGTTTGATCAACTTTCTTGTGGAGTGTTTCGAATCTGGGATTTAGAAACTGACTTGTTTCGAAATCTTGGATCTTTGATCAATTCAAGGTAATCTGAAATCTAACCTAATCCTTGGGGGTTGTACCGAATTCTACTAGGGGTTTTCAAGTTAATGCTGCGGGGGTTCGAAATCAAGGGGTTCTCAGGGTTATTCTTGGAGGTTCCATATGACTTGCCATCTCATTCATCGTCTCATTACTTTGTTGTATATATGTCTCAAAATTACTAGAACCTTCTTGGACATTTTCCTCCCCATCTTGCACGTTCTGGTTTCTCCCACTGCTCATGATCACAAACTCACAAAGAAAAGATTAGTAATAAACTAAATTCACTCAAAGTGTTTTGCTCTTACCTCACCTTTGTTGATTCTTCGATTGCACTTCAGAATCGAGGCTCACAAATCAATCTGCCAAGCACGTTCAAGGAAGCTAGAAACCTAATTCCTAGACACTTAGAAAAGAAACTCGACGATTTGGAGGCGACACAAGGAAATTTGTGTCACACGAACCAGAGTGTTGGAACAAGCAAATAACACTACAGCAACGTAACGGAATCCAAAAAAAAACGGTAGCTCAATCAAGAATTAGAAACAAAGAGGTAAAAATATGACAATTCTGGCCAAGATGTATCAAAACCAACCCACCTTTAGCAAGCTGATTTATGGACCTATTGATTCTACCCAAGAAAAGCTAGTGTCAAGTCTTCCTAAACTAAAGAGAATTTTGAATTACCCTTTGCAATGGTAGCCCCCACAATTCGAACAAAACAGCCCCAAAAAAAATGGAAATTTTGTGGCCTAAAAATTTCGATTGCTTCTAACCCACTTCAAACCAACCACGATTTCTTGGGGGATTGAATTTGAACATAGCCAATGAATTGGAGATGTATGAATTCAACACAATGGAAGAGTTAGTTCAAAAGGCCATGAAGATAGAGAGAAGATTGAAGAATAAAGCTATTTCGAAAACTGGCTACTCTAAAGCTAGTGGAAAATTTTCAAACTTCAAGGGTTCAAGTTCGAGTGGAGGTTCCTACAAAGGGGATTACAAGGGTTCTTTCCAAAATAATTCTTCCTACAATCCTAATTTCAATAAGCCGAATGATGGGGATGCAAAAACAGCCAAGGAAACACCTTCTAGACCTACTCCAAGTAGGGAAATTAAATGCTACAAGTGTTTGGGAAGTGGACACATTGCTTCTCAATGTCCAAATAAGAGGGTGATGATTGCTACCCATGAAGGGGAAATTGAATCAGAATCTGAATATGAAGAAGAAGAGAAGGCCGAATGTGGTGATAGGGCTGAATATGATGAAGAGGCTTGGGAGAATCAAGTCTTGAATGCTGAACATGGAGAGATGCTTGTTACTAGAAGAGCCTTGAATATTCAAGTCAAGGAAGAAGGCTTGGATCAAAGGGAGAATCTTTTCCACTCTAGGTGATTGGTGAATGGTAAGGTTTGTACACTTATCATTGATGGTGGAAGTTGTACCAATGCTGCTAGTACTACAATGGTGGATAAATTGGGGTTAACTTGTTTTAAACATCCCAATCCTTACAAGTTGCAATGGTTCAATGACGCTGGGGAAGTAAAAGTGTTGAAGCAAGTCAAGGTACCATTCTCCATTGGGTGGCATAAATATGAGGTTTTATGTGATGTTGACGCGGACCCTTAGCAACGATGGCAGCAAACCCAACGTATAACAATGGTAGACAACTCCTTGAAACTTGATAATCACCTCCTAAGGAACCCAACGCCTATAAAGAGACGCGAACTCACTATGATTGAAGGATTTAGTTGGTAAGAAGAAGGAAAATGCCACAACTCTTGTTGATAAGTAAACCTAATTCTTGATGCAAAGAAAGAATTAAAGAATCCACTCTAATCTCTCTCACACGAAAATTCACAAGAAGAACTTGTAGAAGAATTCAAAATTTTTTTTATTAATTGTTGTTGTCTGAAATTCGGCCTAATAGTGCCCTTAAATAAGGGTTACAAATTCCTAATTGCATATGGAAAACTAAAACATTCCTAATTGCATAAGGAAAACATTCCTAATTGCATAAGGAAAACATAAAGTATGGAAACAAAATCCTAATCCACTAAGGAAAATATAAAGTATGGAAACAAAATCCTAATCCAATAAGGAAAATATGAAGTATGGAAACAACCAAACTAATCCCTTCAACATAAGAAACACCCCACACTATTTGGGCTGCCCATGGGCCTTAAATTACTTCCCAAGGCTTTATATGAACCCCCATGGACCTTTCTTGCACGTTGGACCTTTCTTTAGCTAGCCTTTAGCTTCCACACTAAGCATCATAATCAGCTTTGGTGTGCCTTCTTCAAGCTCTATCTCCATCTTCTTGAATGATAATTCTTGAAGCTCTTTGGAAATCTCTTCTTGAATATGCAAAGCCATACTAGCTTGATATCTCTTTGCCTTGCTCCAAGTGATTGGTCCACTTGCTAGCTTCAAGGGATCCTTTCTTGCATCACACGTTAATATCTCATAGACACGAGCACACACATACACACACACACACACGTTGGACCCAATAAGTCACAACATAGTACCCAAGTTCCAGAAATATCAATTTAATCCATCTTGACACCGGAGTAAGTTTCACATAAATAACCCGAAGGCTGCCCCTATGGGCACCGAGGCTAGTACCAATAACATGAGTCCTACAAATTTGAATCTAAGCACCAAAAGTGAGACAAAAACTTGGTGTCTCTATTAGAAACTATGGATTTTGGTATCCCATGAAATCGAACCACCTCCCTAAAGAAGAGTTCGGCCACTAAACTAGCATCATCACTCTTATGACATGGGATAAAGTGTGCCATCTTACTAAACCTATCAACAACCACAAATATGCTATCTCTCCCCCTCTTAGTCCTTGGTAATCCTAAAACAAAGTCCATACTAATGTCCATCCAAGGAGAACTAGGAACGGGTAATGGCATATACAAACCATGAGTGATGAGGAAATTATAAGCAAGCTTAATGAATCTACACAAGGCAGCAATTTGTTGATGATATCATTATTCCAAGTGGACCAATCACAAGATCACAATCAAAGTGATGAGGAAACTATAAGCAAGCTTGATGAATGTAATGGCAGCAAATATGTTGATGATATCATTATGCCAAGTGGACCAATCACAAGATCACAATCAAAGAAATTCCAGCATGTGTTCCAGCACTTCATTCAAAGGTGGATTAATGAAGAGGGAGACCAACTTGTAGTGAATATGATGGATCATGAAGAGGAAGTCAGAAAATCACCAACAAGCATGAAGAATCTGCCCATAAGTATGGTGATGGGCATTAGCACGAATTTGGAATATAATATTGACATGGTTTAGTGCTAGTGTGACTAGACACATGTGAACCAACACCAAAATGCATGTGGAATCTGCCCATCAATGTTGTCATAATTATGGGCAGTAATTTAGAGTATATTATTGAGGTGGATGAACAATTAATGCTATTGTGACTAGATACATGTAAACCTAGACTTTAAGCCATTAGTTCTTCTTTTCCAACTATATAAGGATGGGAAAAAGAACTTAATAGGGTTGACTACGAATTTCCAGAATTGTTGAATGTAATTTCTGTGTTTTCAAGTTTGAGAGGTTTTCTTCTTATTCTTGTTGCATGAAGAATTGGTTCTAACTTATCAAGTCTCACTTGTGGCGTTTTAATCAATTCATTTCTTCATCCCAATCACCCAAGTTCTCAATTACAGGTTAGTTGTGGGTTTGGTAGGGAGGATTTGTTTTTGAGTTCTAAGATTCTATGCTAGATGTGTATGTGGAGTTCTAGATGTAATATTTGATCCATGGGTTCCGCATCATTTGGTATCAGAGCTTTGGCTTGAAGATAAATCTCTAGGTATCTTTTATGTTTTAATTATCCAAAGAAAAAAAAAACGAATCAGATTCAGTTTCTATATTTCTTCATTTTCTGTTCTTGTTGCACCTTGTTCTTATTCTTCAAATCTGTGAACTTTTGTTTAATTTTTCAATTTCTATCCTTGTTTACTGAAAGTTCAAAAGAAAAAAAGAGGAAAAGATCAAAAGAAAAACAAAAAAAAAAGAAAAGAGAATCAGATTCAACTTCCTCAACATAAAAGAAAAAAAAATCGTACCTGTTTCTGTCCAGAATTTTTCTTCACAAGTGTTTGAGATTTTTTGCATATTTATACCATTAACAGCTTGCTACCTTATTATATTTGATCAAATTACATCAGCTCCTCATTATGCATCCATTTAGCATTTAAAATCTGATATTTAGAGCCTTTCTTGCATTGGGAATAGATTTAGGTTGCATATTCAGATTACTCATTGGAGTGATTTGAATTCTGTTTTTTTTTTAGGATCCAGAATTGTTTTTCTTTGTATTCTTAGTTTCATTCTTTCACATACCTCTTGTTTCTTGTATGCATTAAGTAGCTAATTCTCAATCATAGTTACTTTGGTTTGATTAACACAAATACTTTTGCTTCTTGTGTTAACTTTCAGTTCTTGTTGTCTAAAATTGCAGTTCTCGTTTGATTAAATTGCTTCTAGAATTGCAGAATTCATTTTGTTCATTAGGTTCCTTGTAGAGTTTTTAAAACAAAACTTGTTTTACTTGATTTAAGTGGATTCAATTCTGAAATTCAACTTGATAAAAGAAGAATTGAGAGGTAAAAAGGAACAAGGTTTGAGTGAAATACAAGAGGAGTGTCAATCTGATCTTGAGTGAAACACGTAAGGGAGTGAGGTGAGAAAATTTTCTTTACTAACATTTTCTTGTAGGTTCTTCTTACACCATGTCAAATTCTGGAAGTGAAAAATGTGATATGACCATAAATGACATAGCCTTCATGTTAGAGGCAATGCAAAGGAGATTTGAAAGGTTTGATTTGACCATAAACAACATGAGAGGTGATGTAGACAGCATAATGCAAAGGCAGCGAAATGATACTAATCGAAGGGGGCAGAATAGAGGGAGAGGAAACATGATGAATGATGATGAGATAGAGAGGGAAGATGATGAAGAAAGTGAGCAATCAATTGCTCAAAGAAGACCTCAACAAAGGGACAGTAACATATCTTCCATAAAAATGAAGATACCATCCTTCAAGGGGAGAAATGATGCTGAAGCTTACCTTGAATGGGAAAGAAAAGTTGAGTTGGTGTTTGATTGTCACAACTATAGTGAAATGAAGAAAGTTAAAATTGCAGCAGTTGAATTCACAGATTATGCACTAATTTGGTGGGATCAATTGATGATTTCCAAGAGGAGAAATGGAGAAAGAACCATCACTACTTGGGCTGAAATGAAAACTGTGATGAGAAAGAGATTTGTACCATCTTACTACTATAGGGAGCTTCACCAAAAATTACAGAGGTTAACTCAAGGATCCATGTCAGTGGAGGATTACCATAAAGAGATGGAAATGATCATGAGTAGAACTAATATAGAGGAGGATCCAGAAATCACTATGGCTCGATTTTTGAGTGGGCTGAATAGAGAGATAGCTAACATAATTGAATTACATCATTATGTGGAGCTTGAAGATATGGTACACATGGCCATGAAAGTGGAGAAGCAACTGAAACTCAAGGGAGCAGCCAAGGGATTTTCTAATTCCAGCTCTAGTTTCACTTCAAAATGGCCAAAGAAAGATGATAATCCTAAAGGGAAGGAGGCTGCCTGGAAAGGAAAGGAAAAACAAGTTCTAGATGACCCTAAAGGTAACTCTAAAACATCTAACTCTAATCAAAAGCATAGTACCATTAAATGCTTTAGGTGTTTAGGAGTAGGGCATATAGCATCTCAATGTCCAAATAAGAAAATCATGTTGATACGAGATAATGGTGAAATTGATAGTGCTAGTGAACATGAAAGTGATGATGATAATGATAGCATGCCACCATTAGAAGAAATAGAACATATTATTGAATATCCTGCCCATGGTGAATCTTTGGTTATTAGAAGAGCTTTAAACATGCAAATTAAAGATGAAGAAAGTAATCAAAGAGAGAACATTTTCCATACTCGTTGCATTGTGAATGGAAAAGTGTGCAGCATGATCATTGATGGGGGTAGTTGTGCAAATGTTGCTAGTACTGATTTTGTGGATAAATTAGGGTTAGCATGCACAAAACATCCTAGTCCTTACAAGCTGCAATGGTTGAATGATAGTGGAGAGGTGTGGGTAACAAAGCAGGTTCTATTTTCTTTTGCAATTGGGAGATACAAGGATGAAGTTTGCTGTGATGTTGTGCCTATGCATGCTAGCCATATCCTTCTTGGTCGTCCATGGCAGTTTGATAGAAAAGCTTTGCATGATGGCTTTAAGAATCATTATTCTTTCAGCCTAAATGGTTTAAATTTCACTCTTGCTCCATTGTCACCTAAACAAGTGTATGAAGATCAAGTAAATATTTTGAGATCATTTGAAAAGAATTCTGGTGGTGAGGGTAAAACAAATAAAAAGGGAGTGCAAGAGGCCAAGTGTGAGAAAAAGAATGATAAAAATGGCCCATTGGTGAGAGAAAAAGAGAAAGGGAGAGAAAATAAAAGAGAGTGTTTCTATGCAAAAGAAAAGGAGTTAAGGAGTGCTTTTTGTGAGAAAAGAAGTCTGATTGTACTTAGGTACAAAGAGACCTTGATTTCTACATCTAACCTTGATAACCCTTTGCCTAGTTGTGTTTGTTCTCTTTTACAGGAATTTGGAGATGTTTTTCCAGAAGATGTACCCAAAGGTTTACCACCTTTAAGAGGGATTGAGCATCAAATTGACTTCATTCCGGGCTCAACAATTCCTAATCGACCAACTTATAGAAGTAATCTGGAGGAAACCAAGGAACTTCAAAGGCAAGTGGAGGAGTTGCTAGCAAAGGGATATGTGCATGAAAGTCTTAGCCCATGTGTTGTTCCGGTGTTATTAGTCCCAAATAGAAGAAGGAAACATGTGATTTTCCAACCTGGTGATTGGGTATGGGTTCATGTGAGAAAGAAAAGATTTCCTAAACAAAGAAAATCCAAGTTGGATGCAAGGGGAGATGGTCCATTCCAAGTTTTAGAACAAATCAATGACAATAAAATCGATCTACCAGGTCAGTATAATGTTTCTGCAACTTTCAATGTTAGTGATCTTTCTTCTTTTGATGTAGGTTCAGATTTGAGGACAAATCTTTTTGAGCAAGGAGGGAATGATGAGGAAATTATAAGCAAGCTTAATGAATCTACACAAGGCAGCAATTTGTTGATGATATCATTATTCCAAGTGGACCAATCACAAGATCACAATCAAAGTGATGAGGAAACTATAAGCAAGCTTGATGAATGTAATGGCAGCAAATATGTTGATGATATCATTATGCCAAGTGGACCAATCACAAGATCACAATCAAAGAAATTCCAGCATGTGTTCCAGCACTTCATTCAAAGGTGGATTAATGAAGAGGGAGACCAACTTGTAGTGAATATGATGGATCATGAAGAGGAAGTCAGAAAATCACCAACAAGCATGAAGAATCTGCCCATAAGTATGGTGATGGGCATTAGCACGAATTTGGAATATAATATTGACATGGTTTAGTGCTAGTGTGACTAGACACATGTGAACCAACACCAAAATGCATGTGGAATCTGCCCATCAATGTTGTCATAATTATGGGCAGTAATTTAGAGTATATTATTGAGGTGGATGAACAATTAATGCTATTGTGACTAGATACATGTAAACCTAGACTTTAAGCCATTAGTTCTTCTTTTCCAACTATATAAGGATGGGAAAAAGAACTTAATAGGGTTGACTACGAATTTCCAGAATTGTTGAATGTAATTTCTGTGTTTTCAAGTTTGAGAGGTTTTCTTCTTATTCTTGTTGCATGAAGAATTGGTTCTAACTTATCAAGTCTCACTTGTGGCGTTTTAATCAATTCATTTCTTCATCCCAATCACCCAAGTTCTCAATTACAGGTTAGTTGTGGGTTTGGTAGGGAGGATTTGTTTTTGAGTTCTAAGATTCTATGCTAGATGTGTATGTGGAGTTCTAGATGTAATATTTGATCCATGGGTTCCGCATCAATGAGGCATAGATTTAGACTTAGCTTGCCTACAAGCCAAACAAGCCTTACAAATCCGAATTACATCCCTTTTCATATTTGGCCAATAAAAGTGTTCATTCAGCATGTCTAAAGTCTTATCAACTCCAAAATGCCCCATCAAACCCCCACAATGTGATTCTAATACTAGCAAATCTCTCATAGAACATCTAGGCATGCATAATTTCGAACCCTTAAACAAAAACCCATCATGTCTATAGAAAGAATTAAAAGCACCATGCTCACAAGCATCATAAACATTGCCGAAATCAGAATCACCAACATATAAGTCCTTTATACATTCAAATCCAAGCAATTTAGTACTCAAAACATTAAGTAAAGCGTACCTCCTTGAAAGTGCATTTGCCACTACATTGTCTTTACCTTGCTTGTATTTGATCACATAAGGAAACTTCTTAATCTTCACAACCCATTTTGCATGTCTTTTATTCAACTTGCCTTGCCCTCTCAAATGCTTCAGTGATTCATGGTCTGAATGGATCACAAATTCCTTGGGCAGCAAATAATGCTTCCTACTTCCAATGCTCTCACCAAAAGCATATAGCTCCTTGTCATAAGTTGAATAATTCAGCTTTGCTCCATTAAGCTTTTCACTAAAGTATGCAATGGGCTTCTTCTCTTGCATCAAAACAACTCTAATACCTACACCAGAAGCATCACATTCAATTTCAAAAGTAGAATCAAAGTTAGGTAAAGCTAAAACGGGTGTAGTGGAAAGCTTCTCTTTCAAAGCATCAAATGCTTCTTGTTGCTCCTTGCCCTAAACGAATCCCACTTCTTTCTTGATTATGCTAGTCAAGGGGGCTGCCAATGTAGAGAAATTAGGGACAAATCTCCTATAGAAGCTTGCCAATCCGTGAAAACTCCTCACTTCTGTCACACTTGAAGGATTCGACCACTCTTGGATAGCTTTCACCTTCTCTTGATCAACTTCAATTCCCTGCATACTTACAACAAAACCAAGAAAAACAACCCTATCTAGACAAAAAGAACACTTCTTAAGCTTAGCATAAAGGTTTTGCTCCCTAAGGATTTCAAGCACTTTCCTAACATGTTCAACATGTTCTTCCTCAGTTTTGCTATAAATCAGAATATCATCAAAGTAAACTACCACAAACTTACATAAATAAGCTCTCAAAACATGGTTCATTAATCTCATGAAAGTACTAGGTGCATTAGATAAACCAAAAGGCATAACTAACCATTCATACAAACCATATTTTGTTTTGAAGGCAGTCTTCTATTCATCTCCAGGCTTCATGCGAATTTGATGATAACCACTCATAAGATCAATCTTTGTGAAATATTTTGTCCCATGCAATTCGTCCAACATGTCATCAAGTCTAGGAATGGGATGTCTATACTTCACAGTAATCTTGTTCACAGCCCTACAATCAACACACATCCTCCAAGAACCATCTTTCTTGGGTACTAATAAGACTGGAACGGCACAAGGACTAAGGCTCTCGCGAACCAAGCCTTTCTCCAAAAGCTCTTCAACTTGTCTTTGCATCTCTTTTGTCTCCATAGGATTGCTCCTATATGGTGGCCGATTTGGAATTGTAGAACCGGGTATGAAGTCAATTTGATGTTCAATCCCTCTTAATGGCGGCAAACCACTAGGAAGGTCTTCAGGAAACACATCCTTAAAATCCTGCAACAAAGACACAAAACTAGAAGGTAAAGAATCAAGAGATTCTTCACTGTCAGCAAGTAACGATTCTTTATACATAATAATGATTACAGGCTGCCTTACATCTATCTCTCTTACTCTTGCATAAAAGTATGTTTTGCTTTTTCTCCTTGCTTATTTTCTCTCACCAATGGGCCATTTATTTGTTTGCTTACTTTCTTTTGACTCTCGACCTCTTTTCCCTATCTGCACTCACTCACTTTATTATTTTCTCTCTATCTTCATGGCCTTTTGAACTAACTCTTCCATTGTGTTGAATTCATACATCTCCAATTCATTGGCTATGTTCAAATTCAATCCCCCAAGAAATAGTGACATCTTCTTGTCTCCATCTTCATCAATATTTGCCTTAGCCATGATCATCTCCATCTCTTTGTGGTACTCTTCCACACTTCTTCCACCTTGAACTAGTCTTGCTAGTCAATTGTACAAATCTCGAATGTTGTGAGATGGTACAAATCGGCTTCTCATTAGTTCTTTCAAGGTTGATCATTCAGGAATAGGCCTCATACCTTTCCCTCTTCTATTAGCTTTCAGTTGATCCCACCAAAAGGTAGCATACCCTTTGAACTCTATGGCTGCCAAAACTGATTTCTTCTCTTTGGTGTAGTTATGGCATTCGAAAATCTGCTCAACTTTCCTCTCCCATTCTATGAACTCTTCTGCATTGTTCTTCCCTTCAAAGGAAGGAATCTTCATCTTGATGGAAGTAAGGTCACCATCAGTGGTAGGTTGATTTCCACCTTCATCCTCATCTTCTACCCTTTCGGCTGCTTCTAGGGCTTCAAGATTTCCCTGTCCTTCTCTCCTAAGCACTCTTCTAGCTCGCATTATGGGATTTGGATGTGCGGCTGGCTGCCCTTGTTGCACTTGCTGAATTTTTTGTGCTTGTCATGCTGCATTCTCTTGCAATCTAGTATCAATCATCTCCATTCAACCAAGCATTGCTGCCAAAGTCTCATTAAGCCTAGCCAAGCTTTCGGCCATAGCTCCTTCTTTGCTAGTCTCTTCTCCTTTTCCAGCCATGTTAATAAACAAACTCAAAGAAACAAGATTAGTAATAATCGAAATTCACTCAAGTGTTTAGAATTACCTCACTTTTCTTGTCTTCCTTGATTGCACTTCAGAACCAAGCTCACCAACCAACAATTGTCAAGTCGTTCAAGAAACTAGAACCTAAATCCTAGAACTAGATAGAAAACAAGACAAGTATCCGGAGGCAATGCAAGGTAATTTGCACTACACGATATAAAACCAAGTATCGACATAAGCAAATGATACTTAGCAATGTAATGGAATTAAAAGCTAGATAAAGAAATCAGAAACAATGAAGACAATAAACAAGACAAATTTGGATATAATGAATAAAAAACAACCCACACTTGGCAAGCTGCTTTATGGACCTAATCAATTCTACCCAAAACGCTAGCTTCTAGACTCTAATTTCCACCTATAACACTCAAATAACATGAATATTAAGGTCTGATTTTCGAATTCCAAAAGCCCCTCAAACGGTGAAATTTTTCGCCCAAAAAATTTTATTACTTCTCACCCACCTAGATCTGATCCTTAGCACCCAAATAGCAAGAATATCAAACAATTTTTGTTGAGGTGGTTTTGTATTCTTTTTTTTTTTTTTGCTTCCTCTCACTATCCCCTTGATTCGGGACTTAATTTACTCCCAAGGACTTTTCGAAATCTGGACTTAATTCGCAACCCTAGATTCACTCAAGACCAAATCGAAATCAAACTTGAACACAAACTCTAGCTTTTGCTTTATTTCAAGAACCCTAATTCTTGGTTTCGAAATTCTCCAAGAATCCTTTCCTAGATTTCGTTTTCACCCTAAGAATACCCTCCTTCAATTCAGCCTTGATCAGAATTGATATATGACTCTTTTTTGAAAATTAAAGACTAGACTCTCTAAGAACCCTAAAACGTAGAAATTTAAAAGACCTAAATTAACAAACCCTAGAAAGACAAAGTAGATAAAAATTACCTTGTAGCAAGGCTCTGATACCAAATGATGCAGACCCTTAGCAACGATGGCAGCAAACCCAATGAATAACAATGGTAGAGAACTCCTTGAAACTTAATAATCACCTTCTAAGGAACCCAACGCCTATAAAGAGACGCGAACTCACTATGATTGAAGGATTTAGTTGGTAAGAAGAAGGAAAACGCCACAACTCTTGTTGATAAGTAAACCTAATTCTTGATGCAAAGAAAGAATTAAAGAATCCACTCTAATCTCTCTCACACAAAAAATCACAAGAAGAACTTGTAGAAGAATTCGAAATTTTTTTTATTAATTGTTGTTGTTTGAAATTCAGCCTAATAGTGCCCTTAAATAAGGGTTACAAAATTTCTAATTGCATATGGAAAACTAAAACATTCCTAATTGCATAAGGAAAACATTCCTAATTGCATAAGGAAATCATAAAGTATGGAAACAAAATCCTAATCCACTAAGGAAAATATAAGGTATGGAAACAAAATCTTAATCTACTAAGGAAAATATAAAGTATGGAAACAAAATCCTAATCCAATAAGGAAAATATAAAGTATGGAAACAACCAAACTAATCTCTTCAACATAAGAAACGCCCCACACCATTTGGGCTGTCCATGGGCCTTAAATTACTTCCCAAGGCTTTATATGAACCCCCATGGACATTTCTTGCACGTTGGACCTTTCTTTAGCTAGCCTTTAGCTTCCACACTAAGCATCATAATCAGCTTTGGTGTGCCTTCTTCAAGCTCTATCTCCATCTTCTTGAATGATAATTCTTGAAGCTCTTTGGAAATCTCTTCTTGAATATGCAAAGCCATACTAGCTTGATATCTCTTTGCCTTGCTCCTAGTAATTGGTCCACTTGCTAGATTCAAGGGATCCTTTCTTGCATCAGATGTAGTGCCAATGCGAGCTGGACATTTGCTATTAGGAAGACCATGGCAGCATGATAGAAGGGCACAACATGATGGCTTTTCTAATAAGTATACCTTTACTTATGAAGGAAAGAAGGTTGTTCTAGCACCATTATCACCTCAAGAGGTGTATGAAGATCAAAAAAGGATGCTAGAGAGGGAGAAAAAAGTTTCGGCCAACATGAACCAAGGGGGTTCAAATTCGGCCAATGATGTTTCTTCAACACCCAAGGGTAATTCTAAGGGTAAGGAGAGAGAAAATAATAAAGTGAGTGAGTGCAGAAAGGGAAAAGAGGCCGAGAGTCAAAAGAAAGTAAGCAAACAAATAAATGGCCCATTAGTGAGAGAAAATAAGCAAGGAGAAAAAGCAAAACATACTTTTTGTGCAAGAGCTAGAGAGATAGATGTAGGGCAGCCTGTACTCATTATTATGTATAAAGAATTGTTACTTGCTGATAGTGAAGAATCTCTTGATTCTTTACCTTCTAGTTTTGTATTTTTGTTGCAGGATTTTAAGGATGTGTTTCCTGAAGACCTTCCTAGTGGTTTGCCGCCATTAAGAGGGATTGAAAATCAAATTAATTTCATACCGGGTTCTACAATTCCAAACCGGCCATCATATAGAAGCAATCCTATGGAGACAAAAGAGATGTAAAGATAAGTTGAAGAGCTTTTGGAGAAAGGCTTGGTTCGCGAGAGCCTTAGTCCTTGTGCCGTTCCAGTCTTATTAGTACCCAAGAAAGATGGTTCTTGGAGGATGTGTGTTGATTGTAGGGCTGTGAACAAGATTACTGTGAAGTATAGACATCCCATTCCTAGACTTGATGACATGTTGGACGAATTGCATGGGACAAAATATTTCACAAAGATTGATCTTATGAGTGGTTATCATCAAATTCGCATGAAGCTGGGAGATGAATGGAAGACTGCCTTCAAACGAAATATGGTTTGTATGAATGGTTAGTTATGCCTTTTGGTTTATCTAATGCACCTAGTACTTTCATGAGATTAATGAACCATGTTTTGAGAGCTTATTTAGGTAAGTTTGTGGTAGTTTACTTTTATGATATTCTGATTTATAGCAAAACTGAGGAAGAACATGTTGAACATGTTAGGAAAGTGCTTGAAATCCTTAGGGAACAAAACCTTTATGCTAAGCTTAAGAAGTGTTCTTTTTGTCTAGATAGGGTTGTTTTTCTTGGTTTTGTTGTAAGTATGCAGGGAATTGAAGTTGATCAAGAGAAGGTGAAAGTTATCCAAGAGTGGCCGAATCCTTCAAGTGTGACAGAAGTGAGGAGTTTTCACGGATTGGCAAGCTTCTATAGGAGATTTGTCCCTAATTTCTCTACATTGGCAGCCCCCTTGACTAGCATAATCAAGAAAGAAGTGGGATTCATTTGGGGCAAGGAGCAACAAGAAGCATTTGATGCTTTGAAAGAGAAGCTTTCTACTACACCCGTTTTAGCTTTACCTAACTTTGATTCTACTTTTGAAATTGAATGTGATGCTTCTGGTGTAGGTATTGGAGCTGTTCTGATGCAAGAGAAGAAGCCCATTGCATACTTTAGTGAAAAGCTTAATGGAGCAAAGCTGAATTATTCAACTTATGACAAGGAGCTATAAGCTTTGGTGAGAGCATTGGAAGTATGGGAGCATTATTTGCTGCCCAAGGAATTCGTGATCCATTCAGACCATGAATCATTGAAGCATTTGAGAGGGCAAGGCAAGTTGAATAAAAGACATACAAAATGGGTTATGAAGATTGAGAAGTTTCCTTATGTGATCAAATACAAGCAAGGTAAAGACAATGTAGTGGTAGATGCACTTTCAAGGAGGTACGCTTTACTTAATGTTTTGAGTACTAAATTGCTTGGATTTGAATGTATAAAGGACTTATATGTTGGTGATTCTGATTTCAGCAATGTTTATGATGCTTGTGAGCATGGTGCTTTTAATTCTTTCTATAGACATGATGGGTTTTTATTTAAGGGTTCAAAATTATGCATGCCTAGATGTTCTATGAGAGATTTGCTAGTATTAGAATCACATTGTGGGGGTTTGATGGGGCATTTTGGAGTTGATAAGACTTTAGACATGCTGAATGAACACTTTTATTGGCCGAATATGAAAAGGGATGTAATTCAGATTTGTAAGGCTTGTTTGGCTTGTAGGCAAGCTAAGTCTAAGTCTATGCCTCATGGACATTAGTATGCTAGTTCTCCTTGGATGGACATTCGTATGGAATTTTTTTTAGGATTACCAAGGACTAAGAGGGGGAGAGATAGCATATTTGTGGTTGTTGATAGGTTTAGTAAGATGGCACACTTTTTCCCATGTCATAAGAGTAATGATGCTAGTTTAGTGGCCGAACTCTTCTTTAAGGAGGTGGTTCGAATTCATGGGATACCAAAATCCATAGTTTCTGATAGAGACACCAAGTTTTTGTCTCACTTTTGGCATGTGCTTTGGGGAAAGTTAGGTACCAAGTTGTTTTTTTCCACCACTTGTCATCCTCAAATGGATGGACAAACAGAAGTAGTAAACAGAACTTTAGGTACCATGTTGAGAGCTTTAGTGGGTAAGAATTTGAGTTCTTGGGAAGATTGTTTGCCATTTATTGAGTTTGCTTATAATCGTGCTATTCATTCTTCTACAGGATATTCACCTTTTGAGCTTGTTTATGGCCACTAACAGTTTTGGATCTTGTTTCGTTACCTTCTCATGAGCTTGTTAGTTTAGATAGTGAGAAGAAAGCTAAATTGGTGAAAGAGATGCATGAGAAAGCAAGGGCGAATATTGAGAAAAGGAATAAGAGATATGTTGATTCTGCAAATAGAGGGAGATGTGAGATTAAGTTTCAAGTAGGAGATTGGGTTTGGGTACATTTTCGAAAAGAGAGGTTTCCTAACCAAAGGAAGAACAAGTTGCAAGCAAGGGGAGATGGCCCATTCCAAGTGCTGGAGAAGATTAATGACAATGTGATAGAGATGTCACAAGGCTACATGCAACATTTTGTTGAAGAGGAGCTGAAGGTGCACGATATGGCTGATCAACGATGCAAATTGGAGCATATTTGGCTCAAGTCACTAGTTGAGCTTATTTATAGTTAAATAATTAGCTGAACTTGTTATTTTAATATGTATTAAGGCCCACTAGTTATGCTCATTTAAAAAGTAAGGGCCCTGTTTGTTTGGTATTAAATTAGGACTTTGATTACTTTATTATTTCTTAAAATTTGATTAGAAAGCCAAACGCTACTTAATAACCCTAATTAGGGTTTAGCTATTTATATCTCATTTAGGGTTGTAAGTTTGCAGTTTTTGGAAGTTTGGACGAATTTATTAACCTTAAAGCTGAATTGCTTTAACTTTGTGTTCTTGCTTGAATACATGCTTCAGAAACGTTCAAGTAGTTTGATCAACTTTCTTGTGGAGTGTTTCGAATCTGGGATTTAGGAACTGACTTGTTTCGAAATCTTGGATCTTTGATCAATTCAAGGTAATCTGAAATCTAACCTAATCCTTGGGGGTTGTACCGAATTCGACTAGGGGTTTTCAAGTTAATGCTGTGGGGGTTCGAAATCAAGGAGTTCTCAGGCTTATTCTTGGAGGTTCCGTATCATTTGGTATCAGAGCCAACGCTCTAGATCAAGTTTTATCCCTATCAATTCGTTTTCATTTCTTCTTTTGTTATTTGCATTTTTGTTGCTTTGTTTCAATTGTTCAATTCGTTCTCTTGTTTTCCTTGTTCCTCTGAATTGTTTTCTTTGTGGGTTATTTTCGTTTTCGTTTTTCTTCACCTGCTATTTGCGTTTTTGTTTCCTTTGTGGGTTACTTTCGTTTTCATTTCGTCTCTTGTTAGTTTCGTTTTGTTTCTTTGTTATTGATCCTTGAATCATTTTCGTTTTTCTTTTAAAGTCAAAAATTCAAAAAAAAAATTCCGTTAGGGTTCTAATTTAGTTTTCGTTTTGTGTTTAGAGTCTTATTTCAATTTCGAATTCAGTTTGCCTTTTTTAGTCCAAATCGTTTTTTTTTTCTTATTCTGAAATTGGGTTGGTTGATTTGTTCCGAATTGGTTTGTTCTATCTATTCCGAATAGGATTTGTTCTATTGTGGATTTCCGAATTGGGAATTTAGGTTGCTTTGTTCAAATTTGAAATTGTGTTCTTGATTGTTGAGTCAAAATTTGTTGATTCGAAAGTGTTCTAAATCCGAATCTTATTCTTGTTAATAATTCTGATTCTGTTTCGAATTTCCAAGAAAGTGTTTCAAACAAGTTTCAAAAGGAAAGCTGAATTGGTCTAAAGGAAGTCTTGATTATTTATTCTGTTCCAATTTCGAGTTTCAAAAGGAAGTTCTCTAAATTGATCTTGTTCTTGTTACCTGATTGAAAAAAAAAAAGTTTTGTGTGGTGTGTGAATTAGGGCTGCCCATCTTGAGATAGTGAGAGGGAGCAAAAAAAAAAATAGTATAAAATCACTTCAAGAAAAATTTTTCGTTTTCCTTGTTTTTTAGGTGCTAAGGGTCGAATCTAGGTGGGTTAGACGTAACTGAATTTTTTCTCACGAAATTTCAGATTTTGGGATACTACACACGGAGGCTATTTGAGTTGTTTCATAAAGTGTGATTCACCTAAGAACATAAAAGAAATCAGCTTGAGAGGTGTGAGCTGAACCGTGAGTGATTTCATATATTGAGTGAAAAACGAGAGACCAACCTTCATCTATTGAGTGTAAACACGTGAGGGAGTGTTGTGAGGCCTTTTTATTTGTTTTGTGCTAACCTTTTATTGCAGGAAACATGTCTGGAAGAGATGCAGGTGTTCAAATTGATCCAGCTCGATTGCGTGAGGCGCAACAAGCTGAATTTACACGTTTACACCGTGCTATGGATACCATAACAGAAAGATTGGAGCGCATGGATTTGAGGTTGCAGAGTGTTGAAAGAGCCACATTGGAGCGCAATGAGAGGCGAAGAGGTGGCAGAATTCAAATGCAGCAACCTAAACATTTCTATAGGAGTATCATGCAGAGACTTCAGGCTATCAAGGAAGGAAGTAAAAGTGTTGATGATTACTACAAAGAAAGGGAGAATTTGAAGGTTGAAGATAGCATTGAAGAAGAACTAATTTATGCAGAAGAGATTGTTGATGGTAGTGATTTGTTAATGTCATCTGAGGCTGTTTATGGTGATACTTCTCTTCAGGGTGATATTGAAGATCCTACTTTAGAGATTATTGGTGAAGATTCATCACAAGAATCAAAAGAAGCTGCTACTTTTCAACAAGACATTCCAAAGTTGGAAACTTTTGAAGAAATATTGAAGGAAGAAATTGATATGCTTGGGTTAGAAGTACAACTAAAAGAAGAAGCAAGAAAAATAAAACTTTCTACTCCCACCATTCATGATTGCCTGTCTGTTGCAAACATGGAATTTATTTTGCCTAACAATGATTTTGATGTTTATGAAATAAAATTTCAGGTTCTTCAAATTGATGACATGCCACAAGTAATTGGAGTGAAATTACAAAGTTGCTTTTCTTTACTACTTCAGCATTTTAAAACTCGAGGACGAGTTTTCTCCAACAAAGGGGGAATGATAGAGATGTCACAAGGCTACATGCAACATTTTGTTGAAGAGGAGCTGAAGGTGCACGATATGGCTGATCAACGATGCAAATTGGAGCATATTTGGCTCAAGTCACTAGTTGGGCTTATTTATAGTTAAATAATTAGCTGAACTTGTTATTTTAATATGTATTAAGGCCCACTAGTTATGCTCATTTAAAAAGTAAGGGCCCTATTTGTTTGGTATTAAATTAGGACTTTGATTACTTTATTATTTCTTAAAATTTGATTCGAAAGCCAAACGCTACTTAATAACCCTAATTAGGGTTTAGATATTTATATCTCATTTAGGGTTGTAAGTTTGCAGTTTTTGAAAGTTTGGACGAATTTATTAACCTTAAAGCTGAATTGCTTTACCTTTGTGTTCTTGCTTGAATACATGCTTCAGAAACGTTCAAGTAGTTTGATCAACTTTCTTGTGGAGTGTTTCGAATCTGGGATTTAGGAACTGACTTGTTTCGAAATCTTGGATCTTTGATCAATTCAAGGTAATCTGAAATCTAACCTAATTGATACGAACAAGGACCCTAACTCCACCACAAAAGCTAGCTCAAGAGTGGAGGTTTAGCCCATGCTTATATAGTAGCCAGGAACTCCTTACACGGCCGATGTGGGATCACATCATCCTCCCCTTCTTTAGACTGCACGTCCTCGTGCTCGTGCCAACTCAATCGTTTACCCGCAGTCCACACACGAGTCGCTTGTGCCAACTCACTCGTTAACCCGCACCCGAGCCAAGGAACGAAGGGACAAGGACCACACCGGTGCGTGCAAGGTTGGCTCTGATACCAACTGATACGAACAAGGACCCTAACTCCACCACAAAAGCTAGCTCAAGAGTGGAGGTTTAGCCCATGCTTATATAGTAGCCAGGAACTCCTTACACGGCCGATGTGGGATCACATCACTAATCCTTGGGGGTTGTACCGAATTTGACTAGGGGTTTTCAAGTTAATGCTGTGGGGATTCGAAATCAAGGAGTTCTCAGGCTTATTCTTGGAGGTTCCGTATCACAATGCCTACAAGATCGACTTACCAGGTACGTATAATGTTAGTGCTACTTTCAATGTAAGTGATCTTTCTCCTTTTGATGATGCAGATTTGAGGACAAATCTTTTTGAAGAGGGGGAGAATGATGCAAGAAAGGATCCCTTGAAGCTAGCAAGTGGACCAATCACTAGGAGCAAGGCAAAGAGATATCAAGCTAGTATGGCTTTGCATATTCAAGAAGAGATTTCCAAAGAGCTTCAAGAATTATCATTCAAGAAGATGGAGATAGAGCTTGAAGAAGGCACACCAAAGCTGATTATGATGCTTAGTGTGGAAGCTGAAGGCTAGCTAAAGAAAGGTCCAACGTGCAAGAAAGGTCCATGGGGGTTCATATAAAGCCTTGGAAAGTAATTTAAGGCCCATGGACAGCCCAAATAGTGTGGGGCATTTCTTATGTTGAAGGGATTAGTTTGGTTGTTTCCATACTTTATATTTTCCTTACTGGATTAGGATTTTGTTTCCATACTTTATATTTTCCTTAGTGGATTAGGATTTTATTTCCATACTTTATATTTTCCAGTGGATTAGGATTTTGTTTCCATACTTTATGTTTTCCTTATGCAATTAGGAATGTTTTCCTTATGTAATTAGGAATGTTTTAGTTTTCCATATGTAATTAGGAATTTTGTAACCCTTATTTAAGGGCACTATTAGGCCGAATTTCATACTACAACAATTAATAAAAATTTTTGAATTCTTCTACAAGTTCTTCTTGTGAATTTTCGTGTGAGAGAGATTAGAGTAGATTCTTTAATTCTTTCTTTGCATCAAGAATTAGATTTACTTATCAACAAGAGTTGTGGCGTTTTCCTTCTTCTTACCAACTAAATCCTTCAATCATAGTGAGTTTGCATCTCTTTATAGGCGTTGGGTTCCTTAGGAGGTGATTATCAAGTTTCAAGGAGTTCTCTACCATTGTTATATGTTGGGTTTGCTGCAATCGTTGCTAAGGGTCCGCGTCAACGTGTATGTATTGAGTATTTGGATGAACAATATACTAATCAAAAGATAATAAATTATTAAATGAAAAGTACATTGTGTGAAGCATGCCATGGAATAATGGCATAAATGTTTGTATGTCTTGATTTTTATAGTGTGTACCACTAAGCTCTTGAGCTTAGCGCAATAGTATGTATCATGCATGTGAAAGAAGTGCAATCCAGAGAAGCTCAAACTATGGTTAAAACTTGGAGGTTGAGTGTGTCACGAGACCATACAAGTAGTGTTTGCATAGCATGTATAAGGTTGTTTGTGAACACTAAATTTGAAAATTGTAATAACCGAATGTGAATGTATTTGAGATAAAGAGAATTTTGCATAGTTTTGTATATATATATATTCAACATATTTTAGAGAAATGTTATGTATACATGAATATTTTAATAAGCATTGTTGTTTAAAAAGTGAAAATTCGCAATGCACATTGGTCTTGTTTGAGAATCTTTGAGTATATATGTAATGATAAATAATTATAAATGTTTAGGAATTATGGGAGAATTGTTGAGATTGTATTTATAAATGTTTGGTAGTATTATTTTAATTACAGGTTGTGTTTTAACAATTTAGGGCTTTATGGTATTTCAGACAAAACTCTAATAAATTTTTTCCACAGATTTCCTTATAAAGATTTACTGATATGCTAAATATAAATGTATTTATTTAGTAAATTAGTCTTTTAAAAGTGTAATTATTTTATTAATCGATTATGGTGGCACTTTTGTATTATATATGTGTATTTTATTTGTATGTATATGGGGTATAAGGGTGTTACACATCCACTTCCTTAATCCCTAACTAGTAGTATCCTGATCTCAAGTCAATCTTAGAGAATATAGTTGCCTCCTTTAACTGATTAAAGAGGTCATCAATACGAGGTAATTGATACTTATTCTTGATAGTTGTTGTATTCAACTAGTGTTAATTCACAAATAATTGCAAGTTATCATCCTTCTTCTTAATAAATTGAACAAGTGCTCTCCAAAGTGATACACTAGGGCGAATAAACCCTTTATCTAGCAACTCATACAACTGCACCTTCAACTCTTTTAATTCTACAAGTATCATTCAGTAAGGAGTAATAGAAATAAGTTTAGTGCCTGGTATCACATCAATATCAATATCCACTTCTCTCATTGGAGGTAGCCCCAATAACTCATTTGGAAACACATCAAGAAACTCTAAAACTATAGTACTATCAATATTAGGCCCCTCAAACCTAGTATCTACCACATGAGCCAAATTAGCTTCACACCCCTTTCGCACCATCCTTCTAGCTGAAACAAAGAAGATAAAATTATATAAGAGGTGTCTTTGCTCCCTTGAAACCACAACATCCTTTCTATCTCGTGATTTTAAAGTAACATGCTTTCATTGATAATCTATAATAGCCTGATATCTCGATAGCCAATCCATCCCCAGAGCAAGATCATAATCTTGAAAGGCATATCAATCAAATCATTCAAGAATTTAACATTATGGATCACTAAAAATCAATCTCGGTATACCTTACTAACAACTACACTATGCCGTAAGGGTTTAGTGACTAACATATCATACTCTAAAGGCTCAGAATGCATATAATCAAAAGGCACAACAGATGCATTGATATAAGAATGAGTCAACCCAGGATCAATCAATGCATGAATAATAATACAAATAAAGAGAATTTACCAATAACCATAACTGAGGAATTTTGCTTCCACTGCACACATAAATCCTCTGTGAAGTTTTGGTCTCCTCTGGTCTGCCCACTGACATAGACCGTGCTTTTTGACTAAACCTTGCACTACCAATTTTACCTCCTCTAACACTAGGCCTGGACACATTAGTCTCTATCTATCTGGCCAATGGTTGTTATGGACAATCTCTCACATAATAATATTTGGATCCACATCTGAAACAACCCCCTGAACTAGCCTTCCAAAAAATTCTCTTATATGCCCTACCACACTAAGTGCACACAGGTGGAGCAAATCTCTAAAATGAGGGTGTAGGAGCACTAGCTATTAATGATGTAGCCCTGTGCCTCAGCTGAAATGATCTTTAGACTGCCCTTAACTCCTACCATCTCCCTCTTTTGTGGGATGGTGACTTTGCTTTAAACTAAGGTCTTCTATTTCTTACAAAACTATAGTAGTTGCAATCTCCTTAGCCTTTTCCACAGTTCTAGTAGTTGATACCAGTCTAGAGAAGACTTCATACTAAACTGCTACTGCCTAACATCGGATGACAAGTTCAACCCTTCTTCAAATCTCCTACATCTATTCCTCTCATCAGAAATAATACCACCAACATATTTACTCAACTGCAGGAAGTCTTTTTTCATACTCTATCACATATCTCATCCCCTACTTGAGATTCAAAAACTCTCTCTTTTTATCATCCTTGTAATCTCTAGGCATATATTTCTCTTCAAACTCTGCTAAGAAATCATCATAGGTCAACTGTGGTGGTCTTTTCCAAACCATGTGAAACTGCCTGTCACTAATCATAGGCATATACTTACAAAAAGAAAACTACATAATCAAACTTCTTGATACGGAACCTACAAGAATAAGCCTGAGAACCCCTTGATTTCGAACCCCCACAGCATTAACTTGAAAACCCCTAGTCGAATTCGGTACAACCCCCAAGGATTAGGTTAGATTTCAGATTACCTTGAATTGATCAAAGATCCAAGATTTCGAAACAAGTCAGTTCCTAAATCCCAGATTCGAAACACTCCACAAGAAAGTTGATCAAACTACTTGAATGTTTCTGAAGCATGTATTCAAGCAAGAACACAAAGATATAAGCACTTCAGCTTTAGGTTAATTAATTCGTTCAAAACTTCAAAACTGATGTCTTACAACCCTAAATGAGATATAAATAGCTAAACCCTAATTAGGGTTATTAAGTAGCATTTGGCTTTCTAATCAAATTTTAAGAAATAATAAAGTAATCAAAGTCCTAATTTAATACCAAACAAACAGGGCCCTTACTTTTTAAATGAGCATAACTAGTGGGCCTTAATACATATTAATATAACAAGTTCAGCTAATTATTTATCTATAAATAAGCCCAACTAGTGACTTGAGCCAAATATGCTCCAATTTGCATCCTTGATCAGCCATATCGTGCACCTTCAGCTCCTCTTCAACAAAATGTTGCATGTAGCCTTGTGACGTCTCTATCATTCACCCTTTGTTGGAGAAAACTCGTCCTCGAGTTTTAAAATGCTGAAGTAGTAAAGAAAAGCAACTTTGTAATTTCACTCCAATTACTTGTGGCATGTCATCAATTTGAAGAACCTGAAATTTTATTTCATAAACATCAAAATCATTGTTAGGCAAAATAAATTCCATGTTTGCAACAGACAGCCAATCATGAATGGTGGGAGTAGAAAGTTTTATTTTTCTTGCTTCTTCTTTTAGTTGTACTTCTAACCCAAGCATATCAATTTCTTCCTTCAATATTTCTTCAAAAGTTTCCAACTTTGGAATGTCTTGTTGAAAAGTAGCAGCTTCTTTTGATTCTAGTGATGAATCTTCACCAATAATCTCTAAAGTATGATCTTCAATATCACCCTGAAAAGAAGTATCACCATAAACAGCCTCGGATGACATTAACAAATCACTACCATCAACAATCTCTTCTGCATAAATTAGTTCTTCTTCATTGCTATCTTCAACCTTCAAATTCTCCCTTTCTTTGTAGTAATCATCAACACTTTTACTTCCTTCCTTGATAGCCTGAAGTCTCTGCATGATACTCCTATAGAAATGTTCAGGTTGCTGCATTTGATTTCTGCCACCTCTTCGCCTCTCATTGCGCTCCAATGTGGCTCTTTCAACACTCTGCAACCTCAAATCCATGCGCTCCAATCTTTCTGTTATGGTATCCATGGCACGGTGTAAACGTGTAAATTCAGCTTGTTGCACCTCACGCAATCGAGCTGGATCAATCTGAACACCTGCATCTCTTCCAGACATGTTTCCTGCAATAAAAGGTTAGCACAAAACAAATAAAAAGGCCTCACAACACTCCCTCACGTGTTTACACTCAATAGATGAAGGTTGGTCTCTCGTGTTTCACTCAATATATGAAATCACTCACGGTTCAGCTCACACCTCTCAAGCTGATTTCTTTTATGTTCTTAGGTATATCACACTTTATGAAACAACTCAAATAGCCTCCGTGTGTAGTATCCCAAAATCTGAAATTTGAATCAAAACAACCCCTCAAATTTGTCAAAATTTCATGACAAAATTTTGGTTACTTCTAACCTATCCAGATTCGACCCTTATCACCTAAATAACAAGAAAAATGTAAAAAATTTGTTGAAGCACTTTTGTACTCCTTTTTTTTTGCTCCCTCTCACTATCTCAAGATGGGCAGCCCTAATGCACACACCACACAAAACTTTTTTTTCTAATCAGGTAACAAGAACAAGATCAATTTAGAGGACTTCCTTTTGAAACTCAAAATTGGAACAGAATAAATAATCAAGACTTCCTTTAGACCAATTCAGCTTTCCTTTTGAAACTTGTTTGAAACACTTTCTTGGAAATTCGAAACAGAATCAGAATGATTAACAAGAATAAGATTCGGATTTAGAACACTTTCGAATCAACAATCAAGAACATAATTTCGAATTTGAACAAAGCAACCTAAATTCCCAATTCGGAAATCCACAATAGAACAAATCCAATTCGGAATAGATAGAACAAACCAATTCAAAACAAATCAACCAACCCAATTTTAGAATAAGAAAAATGATTTGGACTAAAAAGGCAAACTGAATTCGAAATTGAAATAAGACTCCAAACAAAAAACGAAAACTAAATTAGAACCCTAACGGAATTTTTTTTTTGAATTTTTGACTTTGAAAGAAAAATGAAAACGATTCAAGGATCAATAACAAAGAAACAAAACGAAACTAACAAGAGAAGAAACGAAAACGAAAGTAACCCACAAAGGAAACAAAAACGCAAATAGCAGGTGAAGAAAAATGAAAATGAAAATAACCCACAAAGAAAACAATTCAGAGGAACAAAGAAAAACAAGAGAACGAATTGAACAATTGAAACAAAACAACAAAAACGCAAATAACAAAAGAAGAAACGAAAACGAATTGGAAGGGATAAAACCTGATCTAGAGCGTAGGCTCTGATACCAAATGATACGGAACCTCCAAGAATAAGCCTGAGAACCCCATGATTTCGAACCCCCACAGCATTAACTTGAAAACCCCTAGTCAAATTCGGTACAACCCCCAAGGATTAGGTTAGATTTCAGATTACCTTGAATTGATCAAAGATCCAAGATTTCGAAACAAGTCAGCTCCTAAATCCCAGATTCGAAACACTCGACAAGAAAGTTGATCAAACTACTTGAATGTTTCTGAAGCATGTATTCAAGCAAGAACACAAAGATATAAGCACTTCAGCTTTAGGTTAATTAATTCGTTCAAAACTTCAAAACTGATGTCTTACAACCCTAAATGAGATATAAATAGCTAAACCCTAATTAGGGTTATTAAGTAGCGTTTGGCTTTCTAATCAAATTTTAAGAAATAATAAAGTAATCAAAGTCCTAATTTAATACCAAACAAACAGGGCCCTTACTTTTTAAATGAGCATAACTAGTGGGCCTTAATACATATTAATATAACAAGTTCAGCTAATTATTTATCTATAAATAAGCCCAACTAGTGACTTGAGCCAAATATGCTCCAATTTGCATCCTTGATCAGCCATATCGTGCACCTTCAGCTCCTCTTCAACAAAATGTTGCATGTAGCCTTGTGACGTCTCTATCACTTCTCTTCTGTAGTAATCTCCAACTGCATAAAGACCCATTTCACCATATTCAATCACCACTCTTCTTATGCTAGATCAATTGTACCTGTAAAATCTGTGGCTCCACTCTTCCTAAGCTTGTCATTCTTCCTACCATATTGAGATGAAGGAACATGATGAAAGTACTCCACCATTTGCTAAACCCAAATTGAAGGAGGATCACATGGTGCTGGTTTAACTGCTAATGAAGTCTCTCTAGCATCCTCTTTACTCAATCTCAAACTTGCCTTAGCCCCTTCTTCTCCTAAAGCATTGCTTTCTGCAATCTCCTTTACCAATCTCTATGTCTTAGAAGCCATCGTAACCTATATCTATTACAACACACAAATATTGCCACATTAGAGCACATGCATGTTTCATAATTTGAATGTTTTTTTAAAACTCGCCTAGGTCAAGAATCTCAAACCAGGCTCTGATATAAAAAGAAATGCTTATTCAAACATTTACATATTGTAAGAATATAAAAAAAAATAGCAAGTAAATAAGTCCATTCAAAATATAGTTTGATTAAATAACATGAAATTTTTTGAGAAAAATGTGTTACAGTTTCGTCTATAAATTCATAAAATTCAAAATAACACAACATGTATTGAATACACTCCCAAATTTTCATTTTTACAAAATCCATAACTCCTTTCATCCAAACATTTATCAAATACAAATAATGTATAATATATATAAAACATTACAAAACCTTGATTACTAAAAATATTTATAAAATGTTTATAATGTATATAATAAAAATATATTAGAAGCAAAAATATACATGCAATGCAGTGTAGCATTGGTAATATAGGTCTTTGGCAAGCCTTTCTAACTTTAGTTTTAGCCTCAAACTTATATCTGCTTAGATCTGTCAGGGCTTCCTTTCTATATAATGTCATCTATGCGATAAAATTTAATCGCACTAAACTAAAAGCTTAGTTGTACATACTTTGATAGCATAATATATTTTTAACACAAATATTTCTTTTTATGCCACAAAAATGCATTTTTCTTCAATTAAAATGCAATGCTCAATTAACAATTTTATTGTCTCTCAAATCTCATAAACGCATCACATTCCCTACACAATATTTAGATTCCAGAAAGATTGATTTGAACTGTTACAATCTAAAGGTCCGACACCGGAGACTAAGTGTTAGTCTGATACTAGTGTACCACACCCGGAGGCCATCTCCTCTACATTGAAGTGTCACAATACCAATGTATCTCACTCGAAGGCATAATAATAAAAGTGATATCAATGTATCTCGCTCGAAGGCATATAAAATGTCACAACGTATCATTGGCATACCAGCTTGATAATGCCATATTCAATATTTTGAAATAAGAAATTATGCAGGGTAACCATTCACATCACATTCTCATATCCTCATCTCAACTATCAATTTCCCATATTTTTCACATAATCATTATATTTCATAATCACTTTCACAATGCACATTATTAATGACATTTTGTTACCAGTCACCATAACATATTAGTTCATAAACTCAAAACAATTCTCAAGTGACATTTTGTTAAAATGCATAGGATTTATTAATAATGTCTTTTAAAAAGTAAAGCAATAACCATTTTAAAATATCAATGTGGCTATGCCAAACATGAACTTCTTAATTAAATGTTTGCAAAGTATGTACAAACCTCCCTTTGCTCCAAAAACTAACCAATATCACTTTCCAAGCTTCAAATTCAAAAAGCACTAAGCTTCACCACTTACTTCAACTTGGCCTAACCACTCCTAGTCCAACAAGAGTTCAATTCTTTCAATTAAAGTCATATTCATACTTAAATTACTCAAAATAACCATTAATTATAATAATCCTAACTAAAATCCACCAAATTCCACACTTCCAAAATACAAATATTAACAATCAAGCTCATTTTAACTAATTAACCACTAATTCAACATAAAAACATCATATTAATTACATAACTATCCTCTTTCTCAATTAAAAATTAATTCTCACTCTAACCATATATTTACATAATCTAAAACTAAAGAAAACAAGCTTAAAATAGAAAGCTTACTTGAATCCTTAGTATTTCTTCAAAATCCATTTGATTTTATTGGATTTCTAATGAAATTTGGTATGTTTGATGAAGAAAAATCCCTCTTCTCTCTTTCTCTCTCTAAAAATCGGCCATGGTTGATAGAAGGAAGAATAAGAACACTTGATTTTTTTAATAAATTTCCATCTTTATGCTCCTCTATTTATCAATTAATTAATTAATTATAATATTTTGTTTAATTTCTAACCATAAATATTTTCCTTCGTGCTTTTGACTTTTCACTTCTTTTTTTTTTTTACTTTTTAACCTAAGGATGTTTATTTATATCTGTGTATATATTATGCATATCTTAAGCATATTTTATGTATATATATCTTCTAACATACTTAGTTATTCCCTTATTTTAATTATTTTTATGTATATTAAAACTACGGATATTATAGTTCTAGGAAGAGCCATAGTTTTGTATGTACAAGCAAAGGAATATACAAACCATGAGGTAGGACTCTATACTTAGCTTGTTTGCATGTAAGGCATTTAGCACATAGTCTTTCAAAGTCCTTTCTCATGTTTGGCTAATAGAAATGTCCATGTAATATTTCTAAAGTTTTGGCCATTCCAAAATGAGCCATCGACCACCACTATGGGATCCTCTCACAAGCAATTCTCTCAAGGATCAAGAAGGTATTGATAAGTGTATAATTGATGATATTTTTTCCACTATTTCTTAGTTTATTTATTGTTAAATTGAGTTTAATTTGTTTGTTCAAATGCTTGTTAGGGTTGATTTTAGGAATCTTTTACACTTTGAGGCCTTATGGTCATTTAGGCTAGAATCACAGATGAAAGACAAGGAAAGAGCTATTTTGGGCAAATTCTTCAAGTGGCAAGCCCAACGACAAAGGTGTGTCAATAACCATGTCGTTCGCCCACCTTGCGGAAGCTTCAACACACATAAGGTGATAGAGACGTCACAAGGCTACATGCAACATTTTATTGAAGAGGAGCTGAAGGTGCACGATATGGCTGATCAAGGATGCAAATTGGAGCATATTTGGCTCAAGTCACTAGTTGGGCTTATTTATAGTTAAATAATTAGCTGAACTTGTTATATTAATATGTATTAAGGCCCACTAGTTATGCTCATTTAAAAAGTAAGGGCCCTGTTTGTTTGGTATTAAATTAGGACTTTGATTACTTTATTATTTCTTAAAATTTGATTAGAAAGCCAAACGCTACTTAATAACCCTAATTAGGGTTTAGCTATTTATATCTCATTTAGGGTTGTAAGCCATCTTAGTTTTGGAGTTTTGAAGTTTGGACGAATTTATTAACCTAAAGCCGAATTGCTTTTATCTTTGTGTTCTTGCTTGAATACATGCTTCAGAAACATTCAAGTAGTTTGATCAACTTTCTTGTGGAGTGTTTCGAATCTAGGATTTAGGAACTGACTTGTTTCGAAATCTTGGATCTTTGATCAATTCAAGGTAATCTGAAATCTAACCTAATCCTTGGGGGTTGTACCGAATTCGACTAGGGGTTTTCAAGTTAATGCTGTGGGGGTTCGAAATCAAGGGGTTCTCAGGCTTATTCTTGGAGGTTCCGTATCACAAGGACATGGACATGTCACTGCCAATGTCCTTAATCCTACATTTTAGTAGCTATGATATGCCTAGCAGCTTGGCCATGTCATTGCCCAAGTCATCAATGTTGAAAAATAGCATCGTCGACATGCCTATAGACACGGCCGTGTCACTTAGTGTGTCAGGCTAAATCTATGGGGTATAAAATTTGAACTGAAGTGTGAATTAGGTAGCTAGTTTTGTTTTGTCACTTAGAGGTGACTTCTTTTTAAAAAAAAAGAGTGTGGCAACCGAGATTGAAGGTGAAGATCCAATTTATACATGATTTAAATTAAGAATCAAGGATTGAAATGAAGAAACACAAATCATTCATCATGGATTATTTAAATTCTTTTACTTATTTCTTTTATTCTAGTTTTTTGGTTATGAACATGAATTAAATTATTTCCATTCAGATATTGATGAACCCTAACTTTATTGTATGGATTGAATAGTTTTTATTAAATTAAATAATTTAATTGAGTTGTCTTATTTTTATGATTCTTAATTATTTATTTCTAATTGATAATAACATGCTTATTGTGAGCGGGGATTTTTGTCCTCACTTCCGGTGGAATGGTTCTTATGACTTCAGCACTGTTTAGGCTCAAGGCCTTAGAGAACACAAGCCTAAGCCCAGAGAAAATGGAGTCACCACCTGGACGGGCCGGAAAAAAAGAAAGGGGTTGATGACTTGATTCCTAAGGAATCCCTAACCCCCTAAAGGTTTGAAAAGTTGGGTACGTGTGAGGAAGGTGAGAAATGGACCAGCACCCCCACAACTCCCAGTTCATTGGAATCGGCCTTCTTTTCAAGTCTTAATATTATAAAATTCTTAAATATAATGATATTATCCATACTATATGCAATAATTAAAATAAAAGCATCATTGTATTAAAATCAAAGCAATGTTCAAACAAAACAAATAAATGGACACCCATCCGAGGATAGAAACATGTCCTTACATCGTCTAATGTCTAAAAATAAATAGGACACCCACCAAAAGGTGGAAAAGTGTCCTTTACATTAATCCCAACATATAAAAATAATTTAAATTACATAAAAATTAATAATGAGGTACCCAATAATGAAAACATACCTCTTACAATTTTAATACCAAAATAAACAAATAATAATCATAATAATAAAAAAATATCCATCCATGATAAATTAAACCAATCAAACATCAAAATCAATTAAATCAATCATCAAAATATATAATAAACTACATAATCAAATCTAAAACTAAATAAAGCAATAAATGTATAAGTTTAGGGTTTTAGAATTTTAATAACCAAATTAGGGTTTTTAAATAAAGAGAGTTAAACACAAAGGCTTATAATGCATAAATAAATATTGAACCATTCGACGAGCCTATATGGCAGTCATGCTAGCTGGTTACAGGCGGGGTCAAGAGGCAGCGCCCCTTGCGGGGTCGGAGGTAGCGCCCCTAAAAATTTTGAAAATTGGCTTTTAGGGTTATAGGTTTTGGTGTTGAAAATTAAGATTTTAGGGTTTAAAATTTAGAAAATATGGTTTTAGGATTGGAAGAAACAAGCTACTGTAATATTTATAAATTAATAATCATGCATTAAAAAATTATCAGTTTAAACAAGTTTAGATTACTGGAATTAAAAGATTACCGAGATCAATTTGCATGAAGGATAATCAACATCATATGGAAATTTAATTTGCCATATTTAAATAGATTCAATTTTAGAAATGTACCTTCATTTGTTCATTCCACCAATAATCAAGCTTTGATCCAAACTTTTATTTGCACTAGCCTTATATTTGTTGGTTGAATTGAGAACAAGACAATTAGCTAAGCTACTACCTTGTTAATATGTTCTCACTGCTTGATATTTGAGTTTCGTTGCTTTTCTCTTAATAATTATTAAAGTTTTACTAATGATTGCTTCTCATCCCAAAAGTCTCCAAGTCTCTGCCTAAATTGCTCAAGTGCTTGAATAAGCTTTCAATAATTGTGCTGTCCAAAGTTGCCCAGAAAAAAGTCCTCCACAGTTCGTGCGTTTAATACTATTATTTATAGGAAAACAAAAGGACCTAATACTATTTTAATAAGGAAATACCAACTGTTTAGGAAAAATCACAAAACTGGGTAAAATAAGATTCGGTCAAATCAGTAGTGTGCGGGCTGTTGGGCCTGCAGGGATTGCTGCGGGCTGGCACGCAGGCTGCGTTGGGTGAGGTAGTAGGCAACTGCGGGCTGGGCGAACTGGGCAAGCCCAATTTGCTGCTGCTGCGAATTGGGTAGTGCCTAGTTCGCCGCAGGTACCTCACTTGCCGATCCGTCCATTTTTATTTTTTATATTTTTTTATATTTATTTTTCTTATTAGAAATAAATATTATAAATATTTAAAATTACATAATAAATATTATATTAAAATAAATAATAAATATTATAAAAATTATTTTTGGACTATTTTAAAATATCGGGTTGCACTTGGTAAAAAATTAAGGATTTAGAGTTTGCCCCCTGCTTAAACGATCTTAGACTTTCAGTAGAAGAGAGTGAAAAGCAACATGACTTTGAGCAGATTTTGGATGAGGATGGGTTCTCGACCCAAGGTTGGAGTTGGTTTGGGTTATTGATCCGATGTTGGGTTCTAAACTTGAAAATGATTTGGATTCTCGACCCGAGACTAGATTTGATTGGATTCTTGACCCGAGACTGAATTTTGGGTGCTCGACCCAAGACTGGATTTAGTTTCACAACCTGAGACTAATTTGGATTTGGGTCCTCGACCTAAAATTGAATTTTGTGTACTCGATCCGATACTATATTTGAATTTGAGTTCTCGACCCAAAACTGGATTTTGGGTGCTCGACCCAAAACTGAATTTTGGGTTCTCGACCCGAGGCTGATTTGGATGCTCGATCCAAGACTAGATTGTAGGTGCTCGACCCAAAATTGGATTTTTGGGTGCTCAATCAGATACTGGATTTGGGTGCTCAACCTAAAACTGGATTTTATGTACTTGACGTGATACTAGATTTGTATTTGAGTTCTCGACCCGAAATTGGATTTTGGGTGCTAGACCCGAGATGAGTACGGGACTCAAAAGTGATTTGGATTTGGATTCTCGATCCTAAACTGGAATTGGGTGCTCGACCCAAAAATTTGATTTAGATTTGGGTTCTCAATCCGAAATTGGATTTTAGGTGCTTGACCCGAAATTAGATTTTAGGTACTTAACCCAAAACTGGATTTTGGATGCTCGATCCAAGACTAAATTGTGGGTGCTTGACCCGAAACTGGATTTGGATACTCTGACCTGAGACAGGAGTTGGATGCTTGACCCAACACTGGTTTTGGGTGCTCGACCAAAAATTGAATTCTCTATCCTAAACTAGATTTGGGTTCTCAACACAAAACTAGATTCTCAATCCTAAACTGGATTTGGGTTCTCAGCCCAAAACTGAATTTTGAGTGCTTGACCCAATATTGGATTTTTCAATGCTCAACCCGAAAATAAATTTGGGTGCTCAACCAAAAACTGGATTCTCAATCCTAAACTGAATTTGGGTTCTCGACCCAAAATTGGATTCTCGATCCTAAACTAGACTTAGGTCTCAACCAGAAACTAAATTTTGGGTGTTTGACCCAATACTGGATTTTTGGGTGCTCGACCCGAAACTTTATTTTGACTCACCTTTTATCAGTTGAGAATTCTAGCTGAACTGGCTATTCCATTCTTTTTTGTTCTTCCATTTGCAACAAAATTAGCTAATTTTTAGCTGGTCCTCATATCTTCTCCTTGCCACCTGCGTGGCAAAATATTTGAAAGTGAGTTTGAAAATATTTTGTACACGCGTAAACTCAAAAATTAAAAAGCAGAAACTTGGCCCCTATGTAGGCTCAAACCAATGATTTTTCTAATGTAGGCTTTGATAGATGTTTGTATTTTGTCTGGCTCCTTACATAAGCATGCATCTCTTCTTTCTTTTTGCAAAATGACTAGAGCTTCCTCAAGCAATGGGCCCTCCATGCCCCGTAATTCTATACCCGCTTCATCTTTGCTTCATAGAGTATTTGTTGTTCACTTTGACAAAGAATAGAAAATATAATACAAGAAAATGCAATGTGATATGCTCATGTATGTATGATATGCATGAATAACACTTACAGTGGTTCTATCGACTCACAAACTGAGGTGATTAATTGAAGTGCTCTCACAAATTTCATCCAGATGCTCATTCAAGTCTTGCATTGAAATGACAAAAGGCTTTGCATTTTTGGCTTTTATCTTCAAGATGTTGAAAACATGAGTAGTGAGACCCAAGCAACGAAGTCAGGGATACATCCATTTCAAACTATGATTCAGCATGTTAGTTGGTAGCTTCTTCATAGTCTTGCCAATAATCATTTACTTTGCCCAATGTGTCCTTTGAGGTTCGATGGTTTAACAAACTTCTCTTAACTTGAAGGCTTTGTGTGAAAAAAAAAATTCTTTGTTTTGAATTTTGAATTTTGATTTTGAAATCAAATGTTGGATTTGCCAAATCAATGTCAATGTACCTCAGGACTTGAATTTCCAAATTAACATATCAATAACATGACAACCCTAGTTACCTTACTAAACTCGGGAATCAGTTCTTTTTGAGCAAGAACTGTTACACTTCAGATAGGCACATACACATTACTTAGCCAAAGGACTCATTGAGTTTAAATATGGTCTATCTCATATGCATGCTTATTCAAACTATCTTCACTAATAGACTCTACCTACCAAGAGAGATCAACAGGTCTTTAATAGGCTTAAAATGGGGTCTATAATTTGTAAGTTGGAGTCATTATGACACTATGGGCAAATCCTCACACTATAAATTTCTTGTTTGAACTTTTAAGCAGTTGGGAACATGAAAAGATAGAGCTTTGAACGTTCTCCCATCTTCTTAACGTTAAACTAAATCTTGATTAGGACAGTTTTTGCCTTTACAAAAAGTTTGGTACCCATATTCATCATCATTTTTTTCTTTTCCCTTTTCTTTCTCTTTCTTTTTCTTACTCTTCCCTTTCTTTGAAAATTTTATCATTTTGTCCTTCTTCCTTGTAGGACTGTTAAGAACTAGATGACCTTTCTTCTATCTCTCTAATTTTGATTGAATCTTTGTTTGGGTTGGACCAATTCAAGCCAAACTGTCCTTATGAATGTCTTTTGCTGCTTTAGGTAAAAGAGAACTTGGTCGGCTTTCTGAACCATTTTGGGTTTTCTTTTCTTTTTTCTTTTTCTTTTCTTTTTTTCTTTTTTTCTTTTCTTTTTTTTTCTTTTCTTCTTTTTTTGGTTCTATCTCTAAAAGAGTTTTCTTGTTTGTACCAACTTTTATGTCTGATAATGCATGAGAGGAGTGGGATAAATCTTCTTTAATAGGGATAAATCATTTGTTACTCTGATATTATCTTAATAGATTGGAGATATTAGGTGAACTTTAACTGCCCTTATGGTCTTGAGAACATCAACTATCCTCATAGTTTTGGCTATGCATTCCATTCTTCGATCTTATTGCCTCTTCAACTTAGTGATTATAAGACTTGTCAAAAGTATAACAGCTCAGAGCAGGTCATTGGGCTTATAATTCAATAAAGAGAAAGTTGAAATCTTATAAAGGCTCAAAGGGACAACTAGGGATTGATATTTAATTGAGTGGATACTAGTTATTGACTCGTCAAACAATGCCTAGATCATCTATCCCTTAAATAAGCAGAGTTTAGTTTCACCTCAAAAGTCCATCAAAGCATGTTCTAAGATTGTTTAGGATCTAGACAAAGGTAATTATGCAAGAGCCCTCTCTAAGTAAGCATACACAGCTCAATGCTATAGAATAATTTCCTCACCTAGTAAAGTCATTCAAATTATAATGCATAGATATATTAATTTATAAATATCAAACTAGATTCATCATCGGTTGAGCACCAAAATGAACAAAGACCATGAAAAATTTGATGAAAATAATTTATTCAAACAAACATAATTTGGAAAACATAATTGTTCCAAATAAGTACTAAAGAAAGTGAAATAAAATAAAAAGAGTAACACTTCAAGCTAAGGGAGGCTCATTGAGTTAGAGTCGAAGATATTTTATTTATTTAGACATATCAAGGGCAAGGATTTTTTCCATCATTAAGGATCATTGTTTCATCATGCACAGTTAGTCCAAGCTTGCTTAGTAGCACATCATCTTTAGCAGCTTCTCTATCCATATCATCATAGGATGACAAGATAAAACTGTTCATGAAGGTTGTAAGCGGTGGTGCCCTTCCAAATTTAGGTAGAGGATTATTCTTAGTGTCTGGCTTATCATGCTCAAGCATCTTTCCACTGTCAATTAAATTTTTGATCTCATGTTTTAGTCGCAAGCATTTGTCTGTCTCATGTCCTTGTGTCTGATGAAATTCAGAAGACCTCGGCATTAAAGTTTGGTGGTAGAGGATTATGTAGCGGTTGAGGAGCCAACGGTTGTAACAACCCCTTCTTCTGTAGCTTGTTGAAAACCCAAGATAGAGGTTTCCCCAATTCTGAGAAGTATCTTCTATTTTCTTGACTAGTTGCATTAACATCAACTTCCTTTTATGTTCTTTGATTACCCAACTGGTAGTTCCCTTTCTCATTCCTTCTTATTGAAAAGAAATTCTCCTCTCTTTCCCACTCTTCAATTTGTAGACCAGCTTGCCAAAGGTCCTTGAAGTCCCTTATAAGGGTGTAAGATAGCCTCTCATGAAGATTAGGCAGGATGCCTCTGACTATCATTCTTATCTGATCCAACTCATCAGGCCTCTTCTTGAGCAAAGCAGCCTTATTCCTCCATCTCTTCACATAGTCCATAAAATTCTCATTTGGCCTTTGTCTAATGGACTCAACTTCCATTAAGATAACTTCCAACTCGAGATTGTACCCATATTGTTGAATGAAAGCCTTGTATAACAAATGCCAACTCTTTTTAGTACTATCCTCTAAGGTGTTAAACCAATTCTGGACAACAGGGTCCAATGAAAGCATGAAATACCTTAGAGTTTGAGCCTTAGTAGCTCTAGCAGACTGCATGGCAGTGATGTACTGCTTAACATGCAAGTGAGGATTTTCTATACCATTATACCTAGCAAAGGAAGGCATCTTGAACTTATAAGGGACCTCCTCATCTTATTCCAACAACTTGTCGACATCCGACATTTTTTCAATTTTTAGCTTCTTTTCAAACTTCTTTTCCAGGTCAGCAATCAACTTCTCAACATCTGAAGTTTCAATTTTCTCCATGGCTGATCTTTCAACAACCTTCGACTCCTTCTTCTTGTCTTGAGGATCTTAGAAGTATTGAGCCCAGTCGTTATCATCATCAACAACTACTTCACCAACTTTAGCCTTTCCCATGTCTTTCTTGGTGCTTGCAGATGCTTCAGCAGTGTTCCCAAACATTGCAACTATCTGAATTTTCATGATCTCAGCTAGGGCCCCCTTTAGTTCTTCTATCTTGACTTCAAAGGCACCATCCAACATCTTTTGAATCTGCTCAGGTTCCATTACTTTTAGTGAGAAGCTAACTGAGTTGCTACTCGATTCTTCATTACCGGCGTAGGTTAAATTGCCGTAGGATTTTGAACTGTTGTAATCCAGGGCTGTGAGCTAGAGAGAATCAATGATATGAGATGCAAATGTATGTATGCATGTATGCACAAACAATAGATAAAGATAAGTAGAATGCCCCCTTTCAACCTTATAACTCCCACACAAGGATGGTGAGTCTCTTTTCCTGATATGGAACCTCCAAGAATAAGCCTGAGAACCCCTTGATTTCGAACCCCCACAGCATTAACTTGAAAACTCCTAGTTGAATTCGGTACAACCCCCAAGGATTAGGTTAGATTTTAGATTACCTTGAATTGATCAAAGATCCAAGATTTCGAAACAGTTTAGTTCCTAAATCCCAGATTCGAAACACTCCACAAGAAAGTTGATCAAACTACTTGAATGTTTCTAAAGCATGTATTCAAGCAAGAACACAAAGATAAAAACTAATTCGGCTTTTGGTTATAAAATCGTCCAAAACTTCAAAACTAAGATGGCTTACAACCCTAAATGAGATATAAATAGCTAAACCCTAATTAGGGTTATTAAGTAGCGTTTGGCTTTCTAATCAAATTTTAAGAAATAATAAAGTAATCAAAGTCCTAATTTAATACCAAACAAACAGGGCCCTTACTTTTTAAATGAGCATAACTAGTGGGCCTTAATACATAACTAGTGGGCCTTAATACAAGCCTCATTCGTGAATTACAACTTGTAGCAAGTTGTAATTGACTTCCTTTAGTCTTGTCTCCAAGCTTGTAATTCCTTGCAAACCATAGTTAGCCAAATTCACCAAATCTTGCAAATGGCAAATTAGTGCTTGCTGAATCTTTTTGGCTCGCGATCTAGTTATAGGACCTTGTGGCAGAATAATTGGATTGATGATCTCCTCAACTTGGTCCTCACGTCCTAGACCTTGCTCATCCTTGCGGTGTGCTGGTTGTTCCACAACATTTTGGTATCAGAGCCAACGCTCTAGATCAGGTTTTATCCCTATCAATTCGTTTTCTTTTTCTTCACCTGCTATTTGCGTTTTTTTGTTTCCTTCGTGGGTTACTTTCGTTTTCGTTTCTTTTCTTGTTAGTTTCGTTTTGTTTCTTTGTTATTGATCCTTGAATCGTTTTCGTTTTTTCTTTCAAAGTCGCAAATTCAAAAAAAAAATTCCGTTAGGGTTCTAATTTAGTTTTCGTTTTGTGTTTAGAGTCTTATTTCAATTTCGAATTCAGTTTGCCTTTTTAGTCCAAATCGTATTGTAGACCCTTAATTTTTTATCCAGTCCAGTCCGATATTTTTAAACAGTCCAAAATAATTTTTATGGTATTTTAATTAAATAATATTTATTTTTTAAAAAATAAAAAAGTAATAATATAAATAAATAAAAATTCGACGACCAAAGAATCGAGGACAAAAAATTTTTTGTCGCTGGCGATGAATTGGCTTGGGTCAATTCACCGCAGGAAAAACCTGTGAAGAATTGGCCACAAGCCAATTCGCTGCAGGTTTTTCTTGGGTGAAATGGCCACAGGAAAATCCTGTGGCGAACTGGCCTGTGGCCCTAGCCCAAGCTAGCAACACCTGCAACAATTTTTTTTGCCAGCGCACTTTCGCACTCCCGGCCCGTGCACGATTTTGCCAAAACCCTATTCTACTTGGTTTTTAATTTTATTTCCTAAAAGGTTTTTATTTCCTTAGCCAATTAATATTAGGTTTGATTTTTTCCTATAAATACCACATTAAAACACACAGAAAGAGACTTTTGGACTCTAGATCTTAAAAGAAGATCTAGTCCTTTGGAGCTCGAAATTATTTTTGGCAGTTTATTCATAATCTCAAGCTTGAAGAATCAAGAGGCGGCAAACAATATACAGCCCATCAAAGGCATCCTACACTGTCTTTATTATTTTTTTAACCAGAATTCAAAGATTGTGGTGGAACCAACAACGGAGGTTTGAATCTCTATTTCTTTGCTTATCTTTATAGTAGCTTCATCATACAATTTGATCAATTGTTTAAACATACATGTTTTTGTTATTTGATCAATTATTCTTATACCCTCTAAACTTTATTTAAAACCCTAAAACATATTTTTCAAAACCCTAAAACTAATACCCGTAAAACTAACTTTTCAAATTTAAAACCCTAATTATACTTTTCTAAAATCACAAAACAATAATCTATTTTCTTAAAACCCTAACTAAATATATTTTTCTAAGATTTACAGTAGCTTGTTTCTTCCAATTTTAAAACCCTATTTTCTAAATCTCAAACCCTAAAATCTTAATTTTCAACAACAAAACTTATAACCCTAAAAGCCAGTTTTCAAAATCTTCCGGGGCGTGGCCCCCAACCCTGCAATGGGCACTGGCCCCTTGACCCACGCCCACTAACCGGCTAGCAGGATCTCCGTATTATAAGTCTTTATGTTTAACTTCCTTTATTATAATTATTCAAGATACAGTAGCTTTATTCAAAATACAAACCTAAACCCTAATTTATTCAAGCCATAAATCTTAATTAATTCTATTTTTCAAATCATCACAGTAGCTTATTCCTTTCAAATATCTAAAGATTTTGTTTTATTTTCATAAGCTTCAATCTTATTTACTTAAACCCTAATTGTTAAACATAAAACCCAAGAAAACCTAATTGATACATGAACCCTAAAGTTATATATTTACTATTTTATTTAAATTGGATGAATGTTTATTATATATTTTGATTGATGTTTGATGTCTTTAATGAATGATTTATTTATGATGAATGAATGTTTACTTTTATTGATTTGTTTTGATTTCAAAACATTGTAAGAGGTATGTTTCCATTTTTGGGTACCTCATTAATTAATTTTTATGTAATTTAAATTATCTTCGAATTTTGGAATTAATGTAGAAGACATGTTTTCACCTTTCGGTGGGTGTCCTATTTAGTTTTAGACATGGACGATGTAAGGATATGTTTCCATCCTCGGATGGGTGTCTATTTATTTATTTTGTTTGAATATTGCTTTGATTTTAATATAATGATACTTTATTTTAATTATTACATGTAGTATGGATAATATTATTATATTTAAGAATTTTATAATATTAAGACCTGTAAAGGAGGTCGGTTCCAATGAACTGGGCGTTGTGGAGGTGCTGGGCCATTTCTCACCTTTCACACACGTACACAACTTTTCGAACCCATTAAGGTGTTGGGGATTACTTAGGAATAGAGTCATCAACCATTGGGTATAATAGAGTCATTATACCCGGCCTATCTGGGTGGAGACTCCATTTTCTCAGGGCTTAGGCCCATGTTCTCTAAGGTCTCGAACCTAAACAGTGCCGAAGTCGTAAGAACCATTTCACTAGGAGTAGGAGCAAAAATCTCCGCTCACAATGGTGACTCCACTGGGGATAAGAGAAGTTGATTCCATTGGTCTTTATATTATTCTAATCTTTCTTATCATGGTATTATCCATTGCATCATTAGATTGCATTGTGTGCGTGAGTTAGGATGCCCGTGTTATTCGTGTTGTGTTATGTAAGGGATACCATACTTTCACTCAAGGTATGGAGATCGAGCATGGAATAACCACTCATAGCCTTATACCATTTGGTATATACTTGTTATGGGAACCTAAGCCTTTTAACCCAAAAACTAAAACTCATGTAATTGGCCTAGTTACTTTTCTTAGGTTTTTACCCCAAATGCTTATTGTTTGACTATGGTTAATTTATCTTGGCTTAAATCATTGCTTATTTGGTTTGTTCTTTTTCTAATATGACCTAAGTACATTGTAAGCTCAAAATAAATTTTTCTTTAAAATCCAAAAGATCAAAGCTATTTTCAAAACTTTTCAAGATGGTCTTTGGACATAAAACTTTTCTAAAAAATAAATCAAAAATTCTTTTCTCATGACCCAAATACAAAGCCCAAAATCTATTTTTTCTAAAATCTTTTTACAAAGGGCTTAGAAATAAAATCTTTTGAAAGAGCTTACAAATATTTTGGTCAATTATGAAATACCAAAAATCAATTGCGAGTTTATACTAAGAATTATTAACCATGGGCTTGTTTTTGGCATGAATCATTAGTTACTTTTTCAAGTGAGAATCTATTTATAATAAACCTCTAAATTTAGTTTTAATCCAATATATCATAAAAGCTGCTTTAGTTGATTGGATGGATTAAAGCCTAATTAATGAGAATTATCATGGACTGATTTTTATTTTTGAAAATATAACTATTGGTTGAAACATCTGAGGGAATTATTCAAAAATAAGATACCCCATGTTGGTATTTTGTTAACCATATTACCTAGGAAAAGAGATTCGCCATTCGTGTGTGGATGTTATAAGGTTGGAAGGAATGTCCTATTTATCTTTCTTTGTTTATTGTTTGTGCATACATGCATACATATATTTGCATCTCATATCATTGATCCTTTCTGGATCACAGCCCTGGATTACGACAGTTCAAAAGCATACAACAATTCCACCTACAACATTGATTTTGATTCAAGTGATTCATTGGAAGGATGGATGCAAACCAGCTAAAGAATATAATCGATGAAGTTGTTGAAGCTAGGATGGCTGAGCTACAAGATTAATTGGTTAAAATTATGAGGACACAGTTGATTCAGATTCAGGAGATCATCAATAAAGCTAACGAGGCATCTCCTATTAACGTAAAGAAGAAGGAAAAGGCAACATTAACAAGGAACATATCTACTGATAGAGATCGAATGAAAAATGAGGGATCCATCTTTATTCTTCAAGACCTATCGAACCATGTGCTGTCTAACCGGGGCAATAAGGGCAGCTACCACCCCAATGAGCAAAATCAAAGGAAGAAAGGAGGTATTGAGAAAAATGCAACAATTGAACCAACAAAGAAGTGTAAATTTTCAGACTTAAGGGAATCCTTGTCGAAAATGTTAGAGAATCTAATGAAGATGGATTTGCTGCAACCATTAGCTCCTCGACCCTTGCTGAATCCTCTACCTCCAAACTTTGATACCAAAGTTTTTTTTGTCAATTTCATCAGACTCAAGGGCACAAGACAGATAAATGTGTTCAATTAAGGCACAAGATCCAAATTTTGATTGACAATGGAAAGCTGTCTGAGCCTGATAAGCCCAACACTAAGAATAATCTTCTGCCTAAATTTGGAAGGACACCAACACTGGCAACCTTCATGAAGAGTTTTATTTTGTTATCCTATCGTGATATGGATAGAGAAGCTGCTAAAGAGGATGTATTATTAAGCAAGCTTGGACTAACTATGGATGATTAAGTAATGATCATTGATGATGAAAAAAATCATTGCCCTTGATATGCCTAAATAAATGAAGTATCTTCGACTCCAACTCAACGAACCTCCCTTAGCTTGAAGCATTGCTCTTTTTATTTTATTTCACTTTCTTTAGTACTTATTTGGAACAATCATGTTTTTCAAATTTAAAGTTGTTTGAATAAATTACTTCCATTAAAATTTTCATTGGTCTGTGCTCGTTTTGGTGCTCAACCAATGAGGAATCTAGCTTGATGTTCATAAATTAATGTGTCTAGGCATCGTGATTTGAATGACTTTACCAGATGAGGGAATTTCTCTATATCATTGAGTTATGTATGCTTACTTAGAGAGGGCTCCAGCATAATTACCTTTGTCTAAGTCCTAGTCAGTATTAGAACATGATTTGACAAACTTTTGAGATGAAATTAAACTCTGCTTATTTAAGAGAGAAATGATATAGGCATTATTTGGTTAGCCAACAACTAGCATCCGTCCTATTAAATATCAATCCCTAGTTGTCCCTTTGAGCCTTCATAAAATTTTAGCTTTCTTTTCATTGGCTTACAAACACCAACAACCTACCTTGAGCTGTTGTTATACTTTTGACAAGTCTTATGATCACTAAGATGAAGAGACAAGAAGGTCAAAGAAAGGAATGAATGGTCAAGACTATGAGGATAGTTGAAGTTCTTAAGACCATAAGGGTAGTTGAAGTTCACCTAGACCAAATATCACAGATAAAGTTAGGATTGAAATAGATTAATACTACTCCACTCATTCATTACCAGAAATACAAGTTGGTACAAACAAGACAACTCTTTTAGAGCTAAGACCAAAAAAAAAGAAAAAAAGAAAAAATAAAGGAGAAAAAAAATAAAGGAAAAAAAGGAGAAAAAAAAGAAAGAAGAAAGAAAAAAATAAAAAGAAAAATAAAACCCAAAATGGTTCAGAAAGCCAACCAAGTTCTCTTTTACCTAAGGCAGCAAAAGACTTCCATTTGGTTTATAAGGACAGTTTGACTGGAATTGGTCCAACCCAACCAAAGATTCGATCAAAATTCAAAAAAAAAAAAAGAGAAAGACCATCTAGTTTTTGAAAGTCCTATACTTAACAATCATATAGAGAAGGACAAAATGATAAAATGATCAAAGAAAGAGAAGAGTAAGAAAAATAAAGAGAAAGAAAAGGGAAGAGTAAGAAAAATAAAGAGAAAGAAAAAGGAAAAGAAGAAAAGAAATGAATTTGGGTACCAAACCTTTTATAAGGCACAAGACTATCCCAATCATGATCCAGATTCATGTCAAAAAGAAAGAAGAATGTTCAAAGCTCTATCTTATCATGCTCCCAACTGTATAAAGTTTTAACAAGCAATTTGTAGTGTGAAGGTTTGTCCATTATGCGACATCAACTCCAATTTCAAAATGGCTTTCATTTAACCCATGTCCCTTATCGACCCCATTTCAAGCCTATCAAAGATCTGTTGATCTCTCTTGGTAGGTAGAGTCTATTAGTGGAGATAATTTAAATAAGCATGCATATGAGATAGACAATATTTAAACTCAATAAGACCTTTGACTAAGTAATGTGTATGTGCCTATCTGAAGTGCAATAGTTCTTGCTTAAATAGAAATAATTCCCGAGTTTAGTATGGTGACTAGGGTTGTCATGTTATAGATATGTTAATTTAAAAAATCAAGTCCTGAGGTAAATTGACATTAATTTGGCAAAGCCAACATTTGATTTCAAAATCAAAAATCAAAATTGAAAATTGAAAAAAAAAATTTCAAGTTAAAAATTGAAAAAAACATTTCAAGTTAAGGGGAGTATGTTGAACTGTCGAATCTCGAAAGACACGTTGGGCAAAGTAAATGATTATTTGAAAGGTTGTGAAAAGCGACCAATTGACATACTGAATCATAATTTGAAATGGATGTATCTCTGCTGCTTGGGGTCTCCACCACTCATGTTCTCAACATCTTGAAGATAAAAGCCATAAATGCAAAGCTTTCTGTCATTCCAATGCAAGACCTGAACGAACATCTGAAAAGAACCAATGAGAACACTTCTGCTGATCACCTCGTCTATGGGTCGATGGAACCACTATAAGTATTACTCATGCATATCATGCATACATGAGCATATCACATGGCATTTTTGTCTTGTGTTATCTGTTCTTTGTCAAAGTGAACATCAAACACCTTGTGAAGTAAAGAATCAAAAGAAGATATTAAATTAGGGGGGCATGGAAAGGCCATTGCTTGAGGAAGCTCCAGTAATTTTGCAAAATGAAGAAATGCATGCTTGTGCGAAGAATTAGACAACAAAAACATCAATCATAACTTGCATGAGAAAAATCATTGGGGGCAAGGAGAAGATATAAGGGGCCAGCTAAAAAAATAGCTGAATTTTTTGAAAAAGTGTAAAAGAATGGAACATTAGAACTATCAAAAGAATGAAGATGCCAAAGAAAAAAGATTAGTCCAGCTAAAAGAGCTAAAGCCAGGGTAAAGACCCAATCTTCAATGGATAAAGACCCAATTTTTAAGGTTGAAGATCCAGCTTAAAGGATGAAGATCCACTTTCAAGGGTAAAGACCCGATTTCTAAGGATGAAGATCTAGCTCCAAGGACGAAGATCCGTTTTCAAATGGTGAAGACCCGAAGTCCAAAGGATGAAGATCCAATTTCAAGGGTGAAGACCTGATTTCCAAGGATGAAGATCCAGCTCCAAGGAGGAAGATCCATTTTCCAAGGATGAAGACCTGATTTCCAAGGATGAAGATCTAAAGGGTGAAGACTCGATTTCCAATCTAGTTTAAAGGGTGAAGACCTAATGTAAATGATGAAGATCTATTTTCAAGGGTGAAGACCCGATTTCCATGGATGAAGATCCAACTCTAAGGATGAAGATCCAATTTCAAAGGGTGAAGACCCGAAGTCCAAAGAATGAAGATCCATTTTCAAGGGTGAAGACCCGATGCCAAGGATGAAGATCCAGTGATGCGGAACCCATGGATCAAATATTACATCTAGAACCCCACATACACATCTAGCATAGAATCTTAGAACTCAAAAACAAATCCTCCCTACCAAACCCACAACTAACCTGTAATTGAGAACTTGGGTGATTGGGATGAAGAAATGAATTGATTAAAACGCCACAAGTCAAACTTGATAAGTTAGAACCAATTCTTCATGCAACAAGAATAAGAAGAAAACCTCTCAAACTTGAAAACACTTAGATTACAATGATAACAATCTGCCAATTTCGTAGTAACCCTATTAAGTTCTTTTTCCCATCCTTATATAGTTGGAAAAGAAGAACTAATGGCTTAAAAGTCTAGGTTTACATGTATCTAGTCACAATAGCATTAATTGTTCATCCACATCAATAATATACTCTAAATTACTGCCCATAATTATGACAACATTGATGGGCAGATTCCACATGCATTTTGGTGTTGGTTCACATGTGTCTAGTCACACTAGCACTAAACCATGTCAATATTATATTCCAAATTCGTGCTAATGCCCATCACCATACTTATGGGCAGATTCTTCATGCTTGTTGGTAATTTTCTGACTTCCTCTTCATGATCCATCATATTCACTACAAGTTGGTCTCCCTCTTCATTAATCCACCTTTGAATGAAGTGCTGGAACACATGCTGGAGTTTCTTTGATTGTGATCTTGTGATTGGTCCACTTGGCATAATGATATCATCAACATATTTCCTATAAGGAAAACTATTAACTAAATATTACAATAAAAACCTAATAAGCAAAATATGGAGGGGACCACTTAAAAGACTCAAAAAACACGCCCCAAACATGTGTTAAGCATGCCAAAGTCGTTCTTGCTGAAACTGGTATAGGGGGTTGTGAAACGGTAGATTTCACAGGGGGTTGTGGGACTTTCTGGACAAGCAGCACATTTCACAGGGTGGTTGTGGTATTGGCTGGACAATTCGCACATTTCAGCACCATGTGTACAATCCAGCACCATGACTAGCTTGGGTTGGTCTTCTAGTTCCTTCTCGCACTTGTCCCATGCTAATTCAGTCACCTCTCTTGTAATAAAGTATTGAATATGCATTCCAAGAGTGATGCCATATTTCTTTGCTTTATTCCTCGTCAATGACCCTTGTTGTAGCACCAATGGATCCTTGCTATGCTGGTTCACATCATTCTCCCCTTCTTTAAAAAGATTTGTCCTCAAATCTGCATCATCAAAAGGAGATAAATCAGTTACATTAAAAGTAGCACTAACACCATACTCACCAGGTAAGTCGATCTTGTAGGCATTGTCATTGATTTGCTCCAATACTTGGAAAGGACCATCTCCCCTTGCATCCAACTTGGATTTTCTTTGTTTAGGAAATCTTTTCTTTCTCACATGAACCCATGCCCAATTACCAGGTTGGAAAATCACATGTTTCCTTCTTTTATTTGCTTTATGGGCAAATGATTCATCCTTCTTTAGGACTAGTAAAACCAGAATAGTACATGGACTAATACTTTCACACACATGTCCCTTTGCTAGCAACTCCTCCACTTGCCCTTGAAGTTCCTTGGTTTCCTCCGGATTACTTCTATAAGCTGGTCGGTTAGGAATTGTTGAGCCCGGAATGAAGTCAATTTGATGCTCAATCCCTCTTAAAGGTGGTAAACCTTTGGGTACATCTTCTGGAAAAACATCTCCAAATTCCTGTAAAAGAGAACTAACACAACTAGGCAAAGGGTTATCAAGGTTAGATGTAGAAATCAAGGTCTCTTTGCACCTAAGTACAATCAGACTTCTTTTCTCACAAAAAGCACTCCTTAACTCCTTTTCTTTTGCATAGAAACACTCTCTTTTATTTTCTCTCCCTTTCTCTTTTTCTCTCACCAATGGGCCATTTTTATCATTCTTTTCCTCACACTTGGCCTCTTTTACTCCATTTTTATTTGTTTTACCCTCACCACCAGAATTCTTTTCAAATGATCTCAAAATATTTACTTGATCTTCATACACTTGTTTAGGTGACAATGGAGCAAGAGTGAAATTTAAACCATTTAGGCTGAAAGAATAATGATTCTTAAAGCCATCATGCAAAGCTTTTCTATCAAACTGCCATGGACGACCAAGAAGGATATGGCTAGCATGCATAGGCACAACATCACAGCAAACTTCATCCTTGAATCTCCCAATTGCAAAAGAAAACAGAACCTGCTTTGTTACCCTCACCTCTCCACTATCATTCAACCATTGCAGCTTGTAAGGACTAGGATGTTTTGTGCATGCTAACCCTAATTTATCCACAAAATCAGTACTAGCAACATTTGCACAACTACCCCCATCAATGATCATGCTGCACACTTTTCCATTCACAATGCAACGAGTATGGAAAATGTTCTCTCTTTGATTACTTTCTTCATCTTTAATTTGCATGTTTAAAGCTCTTCTAATAACCAAAGATTCACCATGGGCAGGATATTCAATAATATGTTCTATTTCTTCTAATGGTGGCATGCTATCATTATTATCATCACTTTCATGTTCACTAGCACTATCAATTTCACCATTATCTCGTATCAACATGATTTTCTTATTTGGACATTGAGATGCTATATGCCCTACTCCTAAACACCTAAAGCATTTAATGGTACTATGCTTTTGATTAGAGTTAGATGTTTTAGAGTTACCTTTAGGGTCATCTAGAACTTGTTTTTCCTTTCCTTTCCAGGCAGCCTCCTTCCCTTTAGGATTATCATCTTTCTTTGGCCATTTTGAGGTGAAACTAGAGCTGGAATTAGAAAATCCCTTGGCTGCTTCCTTGAGTTTCAGTTGCTTCTCCACTTTCATGGCCATGTGTACCATATCTTCAAGCTCCACATAATGATGTAATTCAATTATGTTAGCTATCTCTCTATTCAGCCCACTCAAAAATCGAGCCATAGTGATTTCTGGATCCTCCTCTATATTAGTTCTACTCATGATCATCTCCATCTCTTTATGGTAATCCTCCACTGACATGGATCCTTGAGTTAACCGCTGTAATTTTTGGTGAAGCTCCCTATAGTAGTAAGATGGTACAAATCTCTTTCTCATCACAGTTTTCATTTCAGCCCAAGTAGTGATGGTTCTTTCTCCATTTCTCCTCTTGGAAATCATCAATTGATCCCACCAAATTAGTGCATAATCTGTGAATTCAACTGCTGCAATTTTAACTTTCTTCATTTCACTATAATTATGACAATCAAACACCAACTCAACTTTTCTTTCCCATTCAAGGTAAGCTTCAGCATCATTTCTCCCCTTGAATGATGGTATCTTCATTTTTATGGAAGATATGTTACTGTCCCTTTGTTGAGGTCTTCTTTGAGCAATTGATTCCTCACTTTCTTCATCATCTTCCCTCTCTATCTCATCATCATTCATCATGTTTCCTCTCCCTCTATTCTGCCCCCTTCGATTAGTATCATTTCGCTGCCTTTGCATTATGCTGTCTACATTACCTCTCATGTTGTTTATGGTCAAATCAAACCTTTCAAATCTCCTTTGCATTGCCTCTAACATGAAGGCTATGTCATTTATGGTCATATCACGTTTTTCACTTCCAGAATTTGACATGGTGTAAGAAGAACCTACAAGAAAATGTTAGTAAAGAAAATTTTCTCACCTCACTCCCTTACGTGTTTCACTCAAGATCAGATTGACACTCCTCTTGTATTTCACTCAAACCTTGGTCCCTTTTACCTCTCAATTCTTCTTTTATCAAGTTGAATTTCAGAATTGAATCCACTTAAATCAAGTATAACAAGTTTTGTTTTAAAGACTCTACAAGGAACCTAATGAACAAAATGAATTCTGCAATTCTAGAAGCAATTTAATTTTAGACAACAAGAACTGAAAGTTATCACAAGAAGCAAAAGTATTTGTGTTAATCAAACCAAAGTAACTATGATTGAGAATTAGCTACTTAATGCATACAAGAAACAAGAGGTATATGAAAGAATGAAACTAAGAATACAAAGAAAAACAATTCTGGATCCTAAAAAAAAAACAGAATTCAAATCACTCCAATGAGTAATCTGAATATGCAACCTAAATCTATTCCCAATGCAAGAAAGGCTCTAAATATCAGATTTTAAATGCTAAATGGATGCATAATGAGGAGCTGATGTAATTTGATCAAATATAATAAGGTAGCAAGCTGTTAATGGTATAAATATGCAAAAAAATCTCAAACACTTGTGAAGAAAAATTCTGGACAGGTACGATTTCCAAGGATGAAGATTCATTTTCAAGGGTGAAGACCCGATGCCAAGGATGAAGATCCATTTTCAAGGATGAAGATCCATTTTCAAGGGTGAAGACCCAATGCTAAGAATGAAGATCCGTTTAGAAGGGTGATGACCCTGCCAAAGATGAAGATCCCGGTTAAAGGATGAAGATCCAATTTCAAGGGTGAAGACCCAATTTTCAAGGATGAAGATCCGATACCAAGGATGAAAACCCAAGTTCCAATGATGAAGATCCATTTTGAGGGTGAAGACTCACAATCTGTTAAAGAATAGAACAGCCTGAGCAGCCCAAACTCTCAACGGATAAAAGGTCAGTCAAATTCAATTCAATCTTGGGTTCAAGTACCCAAATTAAATTTAGTCTCGGGTCTAAGTAGCCAAATCCAATTCAATCTTAGGTCCAAGTGCCCAATCTCAGATCCAAGTATCAAAATCCAATTCAGTCTCGGATCCAAGTACCCAATCTCGGGTCCAAGTACCTAAACTCAATCTAGTCTCGGGCCCAAGTACCCAAATCAAATCCAAGTACCCATCCTCATCCAAAATCTGCTCAAAATCATATTGCTTTTCGCTCTCTTTTGCTGTAGTCTCAGATCGCTCAAGCAGGGGGCAAACTGTAGACCCTTAATTTTTGACCCAGTTCAGTCCGATATTTTTAAATAGTCCAAAATAATTTTTGTGGTATTTTAATTAAATAATATTTTTTACTTATAATATTTATTTTAATAAAATAAAAAAAGTAATAATAAAAAAAGATAAAAAATAATTAATAAAAAATCAATGACGGAAGAATCGGCAATGAAAATTTTTTATCGCTGGCGACGAATTGGCTTGAGCCAATTCCCTACAGGAAAAACCTGCAATGAATTGGCCACAGGCCAATTCACCGCAGGAAAATTCTGCAGTGAACTGGCCTGTGGCCCACTCCCAAGCCAGCAGCACCCGCAGTAATTTTTTTTTTGCCAGCACACTTTCGCACGCTCGGCCAGTGCATGATTTTGCCAAAACCCTATTCTACTTGGTTTTTAATTTTATTTCCTAAAAGGTTTTTATTTCCTTAGCCAATTAGTTTTATGATGAGGATCTGATTGCTAGCATACAACACCAAGGACCTGTTACTCGATCAATGGCAAGAAAACTTCAAGGATTAGTTTCCAAACATCTATATGTTCTCAATACAATTGGAACGTTAAGACTTGAAGAAAATAAGAGCAAAGAAGTTGTTTGGTTGCATGTGTCCAAATTGCAATCTACCCAAGAGGCCAATAGGAGTTAGAATACATATTGGCATCTATCATTATACCTTTGGGAGCTAAATACATACCATTCACGTTCCATTGGATGTCCATATATTAAGAGTGGCTGAAATTCACATTGGGAGTCAAAGATGCCTTTTAAAAGCTAGTGGGAGACAAGCTATATGGCTGCCCATGCCTTTTAAAAGCTAGTGGGAGACAAGCTATATGGCTGCCCAATTTGTTTTATGTAACCACATTATTATATTTGTATTTTTCCATCATTTCACTTGTTTTATGCTTTCTTTAAGTCTTTAAAAACAGATGTAATGGCAGATTTTGAACTTAATGAATATTCTGAGTTTTCTCTCCATTTTTGAGAGCTTTGAGAGGTTTTTAGCCTTCTTTTGAGTTCTGGTTAGAACTTGCACGAATTCCTTGCAAAAATAACCAAGTTTGCTAGGTCTTAACTTATATTCAAGGTTTTTCCTTCACAAGTTGGGGTTGGGTCTTGAATCTTTGGTTTCCAGCCATATAGTTTCAGTTTTACATCACAAGTTGGTGTTGGGTTGAAGGTGCTGGTTGGTGTTCTTATGTTTTGGAGACGATCCGTAGCTTGAGCTTCCTTAGGAATTAAATCCCAGCAAGGCAGGCTCACATCATTTGGTATCAGAGCTTAGGCTCTCCAAATCAGGTTTTTAGCATCATTCCTTCTTGTTTATGTAAAAAAAAAATATTGTCTTCCTTTGAGTCATTTTTTTTGCCATTAGTTTAATTTCTACAAGCTGTATGCTTTCTTGTTTCTTTGAGTCCTTCTTCCTTAATGTTGTTGCTGGATTAATTTAAAAAGAAAGAAAGAACAAAAAAAAAAGAGAAAAAAAATCAAAGAAAAAAAAAACAGCAACTAATCTCTAAATTTTGCTATTGGGTTAGAAACTGAAGTTGGGTTTGCACATAACCAAATCTTCTCAAATTTTATATGCTTGTTTCAGATGCTAAAATTAGCTTGGAAATAAAATTTTAAGTCAAAATTCGTCCATTTGCCTCGTTATCCATATATTGCAGCCAATTTAGCTAGTTTTGTGTCCAAAAGTGAACGTGTATGTAAACATGTCCAAATCCTTTCAAATTTTACAGGCATGTTTTAGATTTTCAGCTAAGCCTACATATTAAATTTCATGTCAAAATTTGTTCATTTGCTTGGTTGTCCATATATTACAGCTAGTTAGCCATTTTGGGGTCCAGAATATAAACGTTTCATAAGAGACCTAAAAATTCATTTTTTCTTCTTCCATTTTGTCTCAATATATTATCCTAAATCCAGTTTTGTCAAATTCTTCCCTTTGGTAATGTTTGTCTAAAATTTCAGTGTCTTTCGTCCTTAGGTTTCAAATATCAGATATTCTGTTTTTTTCCAGCTTGTGTTACTCTTGTTCCATTCTTGAATGTGTTTTAAACCTTGCAATTTAGTTATTTAGTTGAGGAAATATTAAGTTCTTGCTAGAACTTGGAAGGGGCTGAAGTGAGTGAAAAAAAGGCATAGAGTGGTGAGATTGTTAGAGGGTAAAAGTCATAGTTTGAGTGAAACACAGATTGAGTGTTACCAGATTAGAGTGAAACACGTGAGGGAGTGTGTGAGAGAATATTTCTAACATTTGTTTTGCAGCAATCAGTATGTCAACAAAACGAGATAGTGATCGAGAGAGCAACCAGCCCCAAGAGGAGCCAGAAGCTTCTTATGTTCTTAAGGCATTGCAATCTCAATTTCAAAGGATGAATGTGTTGTTTGTTGATATTAGAGAACAGATGGAAAAACACTCAAAGCAAATTGAAGAATTGCAGCAAGCAAGCTCTACAAATCAAAGGAATTTAGGAAGGGATGAACGAGATAATTTTCATAGGGAGCAAAACACAAATAGGGGGCAGAATAGAGGTAGGCGTGCTGGACTAAATGATTTGCCAGTTTTCAATGAATTGGAGGATGTAGATGAAGATAATCTTGATGATGACGATGGGCAGCAATCTGTTGCACTTGATGATGTTATTAGACCAAGATATATGAGAGGTAATATGGGTGGTAGAGGTGGTGGCGGAAATATTAGGCAAGAAACTATGGAAAATGCAAGAGGGAGAGGGAGAGTAGACAGCAATGTTAATGGAATTAAAATGAAAATTCCATCATTCCAAGGCAAAGCAAATCCAGATGCATACTTGGAATGGGAGAGAAAGACCGAACTCATCTTTGATTGCCACAACTATAGTGAGCAAAAGAAGGTGACACTTGCTGTGGTAGAGTTTACTGATTATGCATTAGTTTGGTGGGATCAATTACTCACTAAACGAAGAAGAAATAGCATGAGAGGAGTACAGACTTGGGATGAGCTGAAACAAGTCATGAGAGATAGATTTGTACCACAACACTACTATAGGGAGTTACATCAACGATTACAAGGGCTGGTACAAGGCAATAAAAGTGTGGAAGAATATTTTCAAGAGATGGAAATGGCTATGATACGAGCTAATATAGAAGAAGAAAGGGAAGCAACTATGGCACGGTTTCTACATGGGCTGAAAGATGAAATTGCCGACATAGTGTGACGCGGAACCCTATGGCAATTAAGGCCTCAAACCCCCGACGCACTCTTCAATAGAGAATTCAAGAACGAAGGATAAACCACCCTCTATAGCACCCTATGCTTAGCGAAGCTAGAACACTAATAATGGAAGGATTTGGAAGGTCGAATTCAGAATAACGCCACAATCGAAATTGATAAGTAATCCTGATTCATGATGCAATCAATGAAAGAAGCAATTCACTCACTTACTCTCAAAGAAGGCGAAATTTGCTTAAGAAGCAATTCTGAAATTCAATTGATCTGAAAAATTCCCTTACAAATATGATAATAAGCCTTTTATAGTGAAAGGCAGAATCCTAATCTGAAAAGGAAAGTAAAAAGGTTAAAAATCCTTTTCCTATAAAGAAAACTATTAACTAAAAACCTAATCTGAAAAGGAAAGTAAAAAGGTCAAAATCCTTTTCCTATAAGGAAAACTATTAACTAAATATTACAATAAGATCCTAATAAGCAAAATATGGAGGGGACCACTTAAAAGACTCAAAAACACGCCCCAAACATGTGTTAAGCATGCCAAAATCGTTCTTGCTGAAATCTCTCTCACTACACGATCTCACAGGTACGTGTGAGACTTTCTGGACAAGCAGCACATTTCACACGTGGCTGTGAAACTGGCTGGACAATTCGCACATTTCAGCACCATGTGTATATTTCAGCACCATGACTAGCTTGGGTTGGTCTTCTAGTTCCTTCTTGCACTTGTCCCATGCTAATTCAGTCACCTCTCTTGTAATAAAGTCTTGAATATGCATTCCAAGAGTGATGCCATACTTCCTTGCTTTATTCCTTGTCAATGGCCCTTGTTGTAGCACCAATGGATCCTTGCTATGCTGGTTCACATCATTCTCCCCTTCTTTAAAAAGATTTGTCCTCAAATCTGCATCATCAAAAGGAGATAAATCAGTTACATTAAAAGTAGCACTAACACCATACTCACCAGGTAAGTCGATCTTGTAGTCATTGTCATTGATTTTCTCCAATACTTGGAGAGGACCATCACCACGTGCATCCAGCTTGTTCTTCCTTTGACTTGGAAACCTTTCCTTGCTGAAATGCACCCAAACCCATTCTCCGGGGATAAATACCATCTTCTTACGTCCCCTATTTGCAACATCAGCATATGTCTTGTTCTTTCTCTCAATGTTAGCTCGTGCTTTCTCATGTATAGCTTTCACCAATTTCGCTTTCTTCTCTCCATCATCTTTCTTTGGAACCAATAGAACAGGAACAGCACACGGACTCAAACTCTCTCGAATCAAGCCTTTCTCCAACAACTCCTCCACTTGTCGTTGCATCTCCTTTGTTTCCATCGGGTTATTTCGATATGCTGGTCTATTTGGGATGGTAGAACCAGGCATGAAATCGATTTGATGCTCAACCCCTCGTAATGGTGGCAAACCACTAGGCAACTCCTCCGGAAACACATCTTGGAAATCCTGCAATAAAGACACAAAACTAGAAGGCAAATGGTCAAGTGGAACATCAGCATTAGTAAACAAACTTTCTTTGTATCTAATGAACAATAAAGGTTGCCCAGTAGATATTGCAAATTTAAGCTCTCTTGGTCTTGCATAAAAAGTTTGTTTTGCCTTCCCTTCCTTCTTGTTTTCTCTCACCAATGGGCCATTAATTTGATTAGTTTCTTTTCTGGCCTCTTTTCCCATTTTCTTCTCACTTTCACTCACCTTATCATGTTCTCTCGCACTCCCCTTGTTTTTGGAAGAAACAGCCCCAACCACTACTTTGGCCGAATCTTGCTTTGCTTTCTCAAGCATCTTTCGATGATCTTCATAAACCTCCAAGGGTGATAATGGAACAAGAGTAACCAGCTTTCCCTCATAGGTAAACGTGTACCTATTTGAATGCCCGTCATGCTGTGCTTTCCTATCAAATTGCCAAGGTCTTCCCAATAACATATGGCCTGCTTGCATAGGAACTACATCACACAACACTTCATCTTTATACCAGCCTATAGAGAATGGTATTTTCACTTGTTTAGTAACCTTCACCTCTCCACTATCATTAAACCATTGTAGTCTATATCATTAAATGATGTGAACCAGCATAGCAAGGATCCATTGGTGCTACAACAAGGGCCATTGACAAGGAATAAAGCAAGGAAGTATGGCATCACTCTTGGAATGCATATTCAAGACTTTATTACAAGAGAGGTGACTGAATTAGCATGGGACAAGTGCAAGAAGGAACTAGAAGACCAACCCAAGCTAGTCATGGTGCTGAAATATACACATGGTGCTGAAATGTGTGAATTGTCCAGCTAGTTTCACAGCCACGTGTGAAATGTGCTGCTTGTCCAGAAAGTCTCACACGTACCTGTGAGATCGTGTAGTGAGAGAGATTTCAGCAAGAACGATTTTGGCATGCTTAACACATGTTTGGGGCGTGTTTTTGAGTCTTTTAAGTGGTCCCCTCCATATTTTGCTTATTAGGATCTTATTGTAATATTTAGTTAATAGTTTTCCTTATAGGAAAAGGATTTTGACCTTTTTACTTTCCTTTTCAGATTAGGTTTTTAGTTAATAGTTTTCTTTATAGGAAAAGGATTTTTAACCTTTTTACTTTCCTTTTCAGATTAGGATTCTGTCTTTCACTATAAAAGGCTTATTATCATATTTGTAAGGGAATTTTTGAGATCAATTGAATTTCAGAATTGCTTCTTAAGCAAATTTCGCCTTCTTTGAGAGTAAGTGAGTGAATTGCTTCTTTCATTGATTGCATCACGAATCAGGATTACTTATCAATTTCGATTGTGGCGTTCTTCTGATCCGTCCTTCCAAATCCTTCCGTCATTAGTGTTCTTGCTTCGCTAAGAATTGGGTGCTATAGAAGGTGGTTTATCCTTCGTTCTTGAATTCTCTATCGAAGAGTGCGTCGGGGTTTGAGGCCTTAATTGCCATAGGGTTCCGCGTCATAGTGGAGCTGCATCATTATGTGGATCTTGATGACATGTTAAATATGGAAATCAAGGTAGAAAAACAACTCAAGAAGAAGAAAACAACCAGATCGGGAATGGGAATGAATTCTGCCAATAATGTTCCTTGGAAGCCAAATTGGAAGAAAGGGGAATCTAGTGAGAATAAATTTGTTTCAAAGGAGAAGAAAGAGGGGAACAAGGCTGGAGAAAAACCCATTGTGATTGATAAGGGTAAGGCACCAATGAACTCCAATGGAAGAACAAGAGACATCCAATGTTTCCGATGTTTAGGGAAAGGGCATTATGCTAGAGAATGTCCAAATAAAAGGGTGATGGTGGTGAGGCCGAGTGGTGATATTGAATCTGAAGATGATGAAGTTGTAGATGAAGATTCAGATGTTAACATTCCACCTTTGGATGAACATAGTGATGTAGAGCATGCTGTGCATGGAAATGCTCTTGTTGTTATGCGTGCTTTAAATATACAGGTGAAGGAAGATGAAGGTGATGAACTACAAAGAGAAAATATTTTTCATACTAGATGTTTAGTCAAAGAAAAAGTTTGTAGTATGATCATAGATGGTGGGAGTTGTGTTAATGTGGCTAGCACTCTACTAGTAGAGAAACTTGCATTTCCTACTACAAAACATCCTAATCCATACAGATTGCAGTGGTTGAATGATAGTGGAGAAGTTAAGGTGACCAAGCAAGTATTATTGTCATTTACCATTGGGAGGTATAAGGATGAAGTGTTGTGTGATGTAGTTCCCATGCATGCTAGTCATATCCTACTTGGGAGGCCATGGCAATATGATAGAAAAGCAACACATGACGAGTTTAAGAATAGGTATTCATTTGATTTTGAAGGCCGAAAGGTGACTCTTGCACCTTTAACACCTATGGAGGCTTTTGAAGACCAAAAGCGAGTACAAGCTGCCATGCAAGAGAAAATGCAAAGAGAGGTTGAAAAGAGGGAGAGAGAAAAGAAAGATCAAGAGGAAAAACAAAGAATAAAAATTGAGAGAGAAAAAGAAAAATAGAAAAAGAAGAAATTACATAATAAAAATGAGAGTGGAGAGAAGAAAGTAAGTTTAGTTGCTAGGGGGAAAGATGTGAGGCAAGCATACTTTTCTGATAGTATGATGCTCCTTCTGATATGTAAGGGAGTTTTTCTTAATGTAACTGACCTTGATCCATCTATTCCTAGTGTTGCTTTGACTTTGTTGCAGGAATTTGAAGATGTCTTTCCAAATGAGGTACCGAGTGGATTGCCACCCATTAGAGGAATAGAACATCAAATTGATTTCATTCCTGGAGCTGTAATTCCAAATCGTCCAGCATATAGGACAAATCCTCAAGAGGTCAAGGAGTTGCAAAAACAGGTGGATGAGCTGCTTGCGAAAGGTCATGTTAGGGAGAGCATGAGTCCATGTGCTGTGCCGGTACTTCTAGTACCTAAAAAGGATGGATCAATGCGAATGTGTGTGGATTGTCGTGCTATCAATAAAATCACTGTAAAGTATAGACATCCAATTCCTAGACTTGATGATATGCTTGATGAATTGCATGGTGCATGTATATTTTCAAAAATTGATCTTAAAAGTGGTTATCATCAAATAAGAATGAGATTAGGAGATGAATGGAAAACAGTTTTTAAGACTCAATATGGTTTGTATGAATGGTTAGTCATGCCTTTTGGACTAAGCAATGCACCTAGTACTTTCATGAGATTAATGAATCATGTCTTGTGTGCTTTTCTTGGAAAGTTTGTTGTTGTGTATTTTGATGATATTTTAGTGTATAGTCAAAGTTTAAATGATCATTTAATGCATTTAAGATGTGTGCTTGAAGTTCTTAGGAAAGAGAAATTATATGCAAATTTAAAGAAATGTACATTCTGCATGGAAAAAGTCATTTTCTTAGGATTTGTAGTGAGTGGGAAAGGAATTGAGGTTGATGAGGATAAGGTAAAAGCCATCAAAGAGTGGCCTACACCAAAATCCGTGACTGATGTTAGGAGTTTTCATGGTCTTGCTAGTTTTTATAGGAGATTTGTTAGAGACTTTAGTACAATTGCAGCCCCATTAAATGAAATTGTGAAGAAAAATGTAGGGTTCAAATGGAATGAGGAACAGGAGCATGCATTTAGATTACTAAAAGAAAAATTATGTTCTGCACCATTACTTGCATTACCTGATTTTTCTAAGACTTTTGAAGTTGAATGTGATGCTTCCGGAGTGGGTATAGGTGCTGTTTTGATGCAGGAAAGAAGACCAATTGCATACTTTAGTGAGAAGCTAAGTGGAGCTCCTTTGAATTACTCTACTTATGACAAGGAGATGTATGCATTAGTGAGGGCGTTGGAGACGTGGCAGCATTATCTTTGGCCAAAGGAGTTTGTTATTCATAGTGATCATGAATCACTAAAATACTTGAAAGGACAAAGCAAGCTGAACAAACGCCATGCCAAATGGAGTGAATTTATTGAAGCGTTTCCATATGTGATTCAATATAAGCAAGGAAAAGAAAATGTTGTTGCTGATGCCTTATCTAGGAGGTATGCCCTAATCTCTATGCTTGATGCTAGACTTCTAGGATTTGAGCATATGAAAGAATTGTATAAGCATGACTCTGAATTTGCACAAATATATGCCTCTTGTGAAAATGCTGCCTTTAAAAAATTTTATAGGCATGATGGTTTCTTATTTAGAGAGAAACGACTTTGTGTTCCAAATAGCTCTATAAGAGGATTGCTTGTAAGAGAGTCACATGGGGGAGGTTTAATGGGACATTTTGGGGTGGCTAAAACATTAGAAATTCTGAATGAACATTTTTATTGGCCACATATGAGGAAAGATGTAGAGAAATTTTGTGCTAAATGCGTGACATGTATGAAAGCAAAGTCCAAAGTAAGACCACATGGTTTGCATATGCCTTTAAGTGTACCTAGTGAACCTTGGGTAGACTTATCTATGGACTTTATTTTGGGACTACCTAGGACAAAAAAGGGTCATGATAGTTTATTTGTTGTGGTTGATAGATTTTCTAAAATGGCACATTTCATTCCATGTCATAAAACTGATGATGCATGCCATATATCTGATTTGTTCTTTAGAGAAGTAGTGAGATTGCATGGTATTCCTAGGACCATAGTAAGTGATCGAGATGTAAAATTTTTGAGTCATTTTTGGAAAGTCCTATGGGGAAAGTTAGGTACAAAGCTTTGTTTCTCTACTACATGCCATCCGCAAACAGATGGGCAGACGGAAGTTGTTAATAGGACTGTGGGCACTCTTCTTCGTACCATGATTAAACAAAATTTGAAGACATGGGAGGAATGCATACCATTTATTGAATTTGCATATAATAGATCAATGCATTCATCCACTGGATTTTCACCCTTTGAGCTTGTCTATGGTTTTAATCCACTTACTCCATTAGATTTGTTGCCTCTTCCTACTAATGAGCTTACTAGTTTTGATGGTAAAAAGAAAGCTGAATTGGTGAAGCAAATGCATCAAAGGGCCAAGCAACAAATGGAGAAGATTAATGAGAATAGAGCAACCAAAGTAAACAAAGGAAGGAAAAAGATGGTGTTCCAGCCTGGTGATCTGGTATGGGTTCATTTGCGAAAAGAAAGGTTTCCTACACAAAGGAAATCAAAATTGCAGCCGAGAAGTGATGGACCATTTGAAGTACTCGAAAGGATTAATGATAATGCCTACAAGATTAATCTACCAGGTGAGTATGGTGTAAGTGCAACTTTTAATGTTTCTGATCTTGCTCCTTACTATGCAGATGATGAAGATTCGAGGACGAATTCTTTTGAAGAGGGAGAGGATGATGAGGATCTGATTGCTAGCATACAACACCAAGGACCTGTTACTCGATCAATGGCAAGAAAACTTCAAGGATTAGTTTCCAAACATCTATATGTTCTCAATACAATTGGAACGTTAAGACTTGAAGAAAATAAGAGCAAAGAAGATGTTTGGTTGCATGTGTCCAAATTGCAATCTACCCAAGAGGCCAATTGACCCAAAGGAGTTAGAATACATATTGGCATCCATCATTATACCTTTGGGAGCTAAATACATACCATTCACGTTCCATTGGATGTCCATATATTAAGAGTGGCTGAAATTCACATTGGGAGTCAAAGATGCCTTTTAAAAGCTAGTGGGAGACAAGCTATATGGCTGCCCATGCCTTTTAAAAGCTAGTGGGAGACAAGCTATATGGCTGCCCAATTTGTTTTATGTAACCACATTATTATATTTGTATTTTTCCATCATTTCACTTGTTTTATGCTTTCTTTAAGTCTTTAAAAACATATGTAATGGCAGATTTTGAACTTAATGAATATTCTGAGTTTTCTCTCCATTTTTGAGAGCTTTGAGAGGTTTTTAGCCTTCTTTTGAGTTCTGGTTAGAACTTGCACGAATTCCTTGCAAAAATAACCAAGTTTGCTAGGTCTTAATTTATATTCAAGGTTTTTCCTTCACAAGTTGGGGTTGGGTCTTGAATCTTTGGTTTCCAGCCATATAGTTTCAGTTTTACATCACAAGTTGGTGTTGGGTTGAAGGTGCTGGTTGGTGTTCTTATGTTTTGGAGACGATCCGTAGCTTAAGCTTCCTTAGGAATTAAATCCCAGCAAGGCAGGCTCACATCATTTTAGGTTTTGATTTTTTCCTAAAAATACCACAATAAAATGCACAGAAAGGGACTTTTGGACTTTGGATCTTACAAGAAGATCTAGACCTTTGGAGCTCAAAATTATTTTTGGCAGTCTATTCATAATCTCAAGCTTAAAGAATCAAGAGGCAGCAAACAATATACAACCCATCAAAAGCAACCCACATTGTCTTTATTATTGTTCAACCAGAATTCAAAGATTGTGGAGGAACTAACAACAGAGGTTTGAATCTCTATTTCTTTGCTTATCTTTACAGTAGCTTCATCATACAATTTCATCAATTGTTTAAACATACATGTTTTTGTTATTTGATCAATTATTTTGTTTACCCTCTAAACTTTATTTAAAACCCTAAAATGTATTTTTTCAAAACACTAAAACCTTAATACCCGTAAAAATAACTTTTGAAATTTAAAACCCTAATTACACTTTTCTAAAGCCACAAATCAATAATTTGTTTTCTTAAAATGCTAACCAAATCTATTTTTCTAAGATTATAGTAGCTTGTTTCTTCTAATTTCAAAACCTTATTTTCTAAATCTCAAACCCTAAAATCTTAATTTTCAACACCAAAACCTATAATTCTAAAAGCCAATTTTCAAAATCTTCCAGGACGTGGACCCCAACCCCGCAATGGGCACTGACCCCTTAACCCCCGCCCACTAACTGGCTAGTGGGATCGCTGTATGGGCTCGTCGTAGGGGTCAATATTTATTTGTGTATTATAAGTCTTTATGTTTAACTTTCTTTATTATGATTATTCAAAATACTGTAGCTTTATTCAAAATACAAACCTAAAGCCTAATTTATTCAAACCATAAATCTTAATTAATTCTATTTTTCAAATCATCACAGTAGCTTGTTCCTTTCAAATATCTAAAGATTTTATTTTATTTTCATAAGCTTCAATCTTATTTACTTAAACCCTAATTGTTAAACATAAAACCCAAGAAGACCTAATTGATACATGAACCCTAAAGTTATATACTTACTATTTTATTTAAATTGGATGAATGTTTATTATATATTTTGATTGATGTTAGATGTCTTTGATGAATGATTTATTTATGACGAATGGATGTTTACTTTTATTGATTTGTTTTGATTTCAAAACATTGTAAGAGGTATGTTTCCATTTTTGGGTACCTCATTAATTAATTTTCATGCAATTTAAATTATCTTCATATTTTGAAACTAATGTAAAGGACACGTTTCCACCTTTCGATGGGTGTCCTATTTAGTTGCAGACATGGATGATGTAAGGACATGTTTTGATAGAGACGTCACAAGGCTACATGCAACATTTTGTTGAAGAGGAGCTGAAGGTGCACGATATGGCTGATCAAGGATGCAAATTGGAGCATATTTGGCTCAAGTCACTAGTTGGGCTTATTTATAGTTAAATAATTAGCTGAACTTGTTATTTTAATATGTATTAAGGCCCACTAGTTATGCTCATTTAAAAAGTAAGGGCCATGTTTGTTTGGTATTAAATTAGGACTTTGATTACTTTATTATTTCTTAAAATTTGATTAGAAAGACAAACGCTACTTAATAAACCTAATTAGGGTTTAGCTATTTATATCTCATTTAGGATTGTAAGACATCAGTTTTGAAGTTTTGGACCAATTTATTAACCTAAAGCCGAATTGCTTTTATCTTTGTGTTCTTGCTTGAACACATGCTTCAGAAACATTCAAGTAGTTTGATCAACTTTCTTGTGGAGTGTTTCGAATCTGGGATTTAGGAACTGACTTGTTTCAAAATCTTGGATCTTGATCAATTCAAGGTAATCTGAAATCTAACCTAATCCTTGGGGGTTGTACCGAATTCGACTAGGGGTTTTCAAGTTAATGCTGTAGGGGTTCGCAATCAAGGGGTTCTCAGGCTTATTCTTGGAGGTTCCGTATCAGTTGAGAATGTTGGGTTTTCTAATTCAAGTGTTGTAAAAACTTTTGTTTTCTTTGGATATAGAGGGCTTTTTCATTTCTACCTATTATAGTGATTTGGTTTTCTTGAGAACAAGCAAAAACTCAAGTGTGGGAGAATTTGATAAGTGTATAATTGATGATATTTTTCCCCTATTTCTTAATATATTTATTATCAAATTGAGTTTAATTTGTTTGTTCAAGTGTTTATTAGGGTTGATTCTAGGAACTTTTGACATGTTAGGACCTTAAGGTTATTTAGGACGGAATCACGGATGAAAGATAAGGGAAGAAGCTATTTTGGGCAAATTCTTCAAGTGACATGCCCAGTGACACGGGTGTGTCAGTGGCCGTATCATTCAACTACTTTACAGAAGCTTCGACATGCTCAGAGACATGGGCGTGTCACTAAACGTGCCATTACTCCTGACATACAGAAGCTGTGACACACCCAATGACACGAGCGTATCCTTGACCGTGTCCCTAACTCAATATTACAGTGCAACAACACGCCCAAGGACATGGCATGTCACTGCCCATGTCATTAAAGTTTGAAACAGCACCGTTGACACGCCCACAGACACGGGCGTGTCCATAGGCGTGTCAGGTAAAAATATATGGGCTATAAAATCTAAGTTAAAGAGCAAATTAGGGATCCAGTTTTATTTTCAAAGTCAACTTCCTGAGAAAAAGAGAGTTTTTGGCAGCTAAGAGTGAAGGTGAAGATCCAATTTATACGAGATTTTATCCAAGATTTGAGAATTGAAGTGAAGAAACACAAATCGTTCACTATGGATTTTTTGAATTCTTTTACTTATTTCCTCTATTTTGGTTTTTTGGTTATGAACATGAGCTAAACATTTATCTGTCTAGATATTGATGAACCCTAGCTTTATTGTATAGATTGAATAATTCTTATTAAATTAAATCATTTGATTGAGTTGTTTTATCCTTTTGATTCTTAATTTCTTATTTTCAATTAATAATAGCATGCTTATTGATTGGTTGCAATTTTCATATTATTGACTTGAGAAAGCTTGATATGAACAAAATGCTCATTAGGATTGAGGGTTGATTGGAGTGCTAGAGATAGACTTACAAGACCATTTGGTTTAAAGTTCCTTGTTCTTATTGCAAGATCTATTTAATTACGCTTGAGAAGCGATTCCTAGCATTCTACTTAGTGATTAGGGATTAATTCACTTGAGAGAGGTTTTAAGCTAATTTAGGGGAATGATGATTCAACTCTATTATATGATTTAATTGAATTTATATTCATAAACTCTTTTTATGGCTAGGGGGATTCAATATCCGGATAGTATTTTCATCATCAACTTTTGTTGCACAATATTCAGTTTTTCTTCACTTTAGTTTATTAAGTAATTCGTCTTTTATTTTGATCATCGCACAAACTATTGATTTGCTAAACATCAATTGAAATTATGTACTAATATTTGACCTTGTCCCTAGTGGAACAATAACTTACTCACTATTTTATTACTTGAGCGACCCGTGCACTTGTGGTATCACTGCGATATCATAAATTCGCCATCAACATCCTTGCATTATCGTAAGGTTGCAATAGGAATAATGAATTATAAACCAAAGTGTTGTGGAACAACCAGCACACCGCAAGGATGAGCAAGAGTTAGGACGTGAGGAACAAGTTGAGGAGATCATCAATCCAATTATTCTGCCACAAGGTCCTATAACTAGATCGTGAGCCAAAAAGATTCAGCAAGCACTAAATTGCCATTTGCAAGATTTGGTGAATTTGGCTAACTATGGTTTGCAAGGAATTACAAGCTTGGAGACAAGACCAAAGGAAATCAATTACAACTTGCTACAAGTTGTAATTCACGAATGAGGCTTGTAATTAATATGTATTAAGGCCCACTAGTTATGCTTATTTAAAAAGTAAGGGACATGGAGGACATAGCTAGTCCTTGTTCGGTTCCTGTTATTCTTGTGCCAAAGAAGGATGGGACATGGAGGATGTGCATGGATTGCAGAGCCATCAATAAAATCACTGTAAAGTATCGTCATCCTATTCCTAGACTAGATGATATGCTTGATGAGTTACATGGTTCTTGTTTGTTCACAAAAATTGATTTGAAATCTGGTTATTATCAAATTCGAATGAGTGTGGGTGATGAGTGGAAAACAGCATTTAAGACTAAATATGGGCTGTATGAGTGGTTGGTTATGCCGTTTGGTCTTACTAATGCACCTAGCACATTCATGCGTTTGATGAATCATGTGTTGCGTGAGCACTTGGGTAAATTTGTTGTTGTTTACTTTGATGATATTCTTCTTGTTTACTCTAATTGTTTGGATGATCATATCATACATGTGCGTCTTGTGTTAGACATTCTTAGGAGTGAGAAGTTGTATGCTAACCTTAAGAAGTGTAGTTTTTGCATGGATAAGGTTCATTTTCTTGGTTTTGTGGTGTCTAGTCAAGGTATTGAGGTTGATGAGGAAAAGGTAAAGGCTATTAGGAACTGGCCAAAACCTAAGAATGCTAGTGAGGTGAGGAGTTTTCATGGACTTGCTGGTTTCTATAGGAGATTCATTAGAAATTTCAGTACTATAGCTGCACCTTTGAATGAGTTAGTTAAGAAAAATGTCGGTTTTGTTTGGAGAGATGCACAAGAACATGCATTTAATGATCTTAAAGATAAATTGTGTAATGCACCCTTGCTTGCTTTGCCTAATTTTGATAAGATCTTTGAGATTGAATGTGATGCAAGTGGTCAAAAGAGTTTGTGATACATACTGATCATGAAAGTTTAAAGCATTTGAAAGGTCAAGATAAACTGAATCGTAGACATGCCAAATGGGTGAAATTTATAGAAACATTTCCATATGTGATTAAATACAAGCGAGGTAAAGAGAATGTAGTGGCTGATGCGTTGTCGCGAAGGTATGTTTTACTTAATTCTCTTACTGCTAGATTATTGGGTTTTGAGCATATTAAGGAATTATATGTTAGTGATGTGGATTTTGGTGACATATATAATTCGTGTGGAGATGTGGCTGTTTCAAAAGACTTTCATTTGTTTGATGGTTTCTTGTTTAAGAGAAATAGATTGTGTATTCCTAAGTGTTCCATGAGAGAGTTGTTAGTTAAGGAAGCACATGGAGGAGGTTTGATGGGTCATTTTGGCGTATACCCTAGTATGAAACATGATGTGCATAAAGTTTGTGAGCATTGCATAACATGTAGAGAAGCTAAGTCTAGGATGAAACCGCATGGTTTGTATATGCCATTACCTGTTCCTAATGGACCTTGGACTGATTTGTCTATGGATTTTGTGCTTGGATTACCTAAAACTAGGAGAGGTCATGATAGTATATTTGTTGTGGTTGATAGATTTAGTAAAATGGCTCATTTTATACCATGTCATAAAACTGATGATGCTAAATTGATTGCTGATTTATTCTTTAAAGAGGTTGTTTGTTTGCATGGCATACCCAAAAAGCATTGTTAGTGATAGAGATGTTAAGTTTTTGAGTCATTTCTGGCGTGTTTTATGGGGAAAATTGGGGACTAAGTTGTTGTTTTCTACTACTTGCCATCCTCAAACCGATGGTCAAACTGAGGTTGTGAATCGAACATTGATTACTTTGCTTAGGGCAGTGATAGAAAAGAATATCAGGATGTGGGAGGATTGTTTACCATTTGTGGAGTTTGCTTATAATAGGGTTGTTCATAGCACTACTAATTGTTCTCCATTTGAAATTGTTTATGGTTTTAATCTGCTTACTCCTTTGGATATTTTGCCATTGCCATCTAATGATTTTGTGAGTGTTGATGCTAGCTCAAAGGTAGATTTTGTGAAGCAGTTACATAAACAGGTTAAGGAAAGGATTGAAAGGCAAAATGCTAAAGTAGCTTCTCGAGTGAATAAAGGAAGGAAGCCAATGATTTTTCAGCCTGGTGATTGGGTTTGGGTTCATTTTCGCAAAGAACGGTTTCCACACCAAATAAAGTCCAAGTTAAACCCACGAGGAGATGGTCCTTTTCAGATACTTGAAAGGATTAATGACAATGCATATAAAGTGGATTTGCCAGGTGAGTATAATGTAAGTGCTTCATTTAATGTTGCTGATTTAAGTCCTTTTGATGTAGGTGATGCTTTTGATTCGAGGACGAATCCTTTTGAGAAGAGGGGAAATGTTGTGGAACAACCAGCACACCGCAAGGATGAGCAAGAGTTAGGACGTGAGGAACAAGTTGAGGAGATCATCAATCCAATTATTCTGCCACAAGGTCCTATAACTAGATCACGAGCTAAAAAGATTCAGCAAGCACTAAATTGCCATTTGCAAGATTTGGTGAATTTGGCTAACTATGGTTTGCAAGGAATTACAAGCTTGGAGACAAGACCAAAGGAAGTCAATTTCAACTTGCTACAAGTTGTAATTCACGAATGAGGCTTGTAATTAATATGTATTAAGGCCCACTAGTTATGCTTATTTAAAAAGTAAGGGCCATGTTTGTTTTGTATTAAATTAGGACTTTGTTTACTTTATTATTTCATAAAATTTGATTAGAAAGCCAAACACTACTTAATAACCCTAATTAGGGTTTAACTATTTATATCTCATTTAGGGTTGTAAGACATCAGTTTTAGTTTTGACAAATTATTAACCTAAAAGTCGAATTTGCTTTTATCTTTGTGTTCTTGAGTAGAATGCATGCTTAGAAACATTCAAGTAGTTTGATCAACTTTCTTGTGGAGTGTTTCGATTCTAGGGTTTAGGAACTAGTTTGTTTCAAAATCTTAGGACTGTGATCAATTCAAGGTAATCTGAAATCTAACCTAATCCTTGGAGGTTGTGCTGAATTCGACTAGGGGTTTTCAAGTTAATGCTGTGGGGGTTCGAAATCAAGGGGTTCTCAGGCTTATTCTTGGAGGTTCCGTATCATTTGGTATCAGAGCCAACGCTCTAGATCAGGTTTTATCCTTATCAATTTCGAATTCTTTGTTTCTTTCATTTCTTCTCTTGTTATTTTTGTTTTTGTTACTTTGATCTTGAATTGTTGAATTCATTCTCTTGTTTCCTTGTTCCTCTAAATTGTTTTCTTTGTGGGTTATTTTTGTTTTCGTTTCTTTCTTGTTATTTTCGTTCTGTTTCTTTGTTCTTGATTCTTGAGTCGTTTTCTTTGTTTCTTGATCGTCTAAGTTGTTTGTTCCTTGAATCGTTTTTGTTTTCTTTCAAATTTGAAAATTCAAAAAAAATATTATAAAACCTAAAATTCAAAATTCAAGAAAAGGTGTTTTAAATTCGAATTTTGGCCTTGTTCACCATCTCTGCCTCAATCATCTTTCTTTGATCTTCATACACTTCTAGGGGTGATAATGGAACAAGAGTGACCTGTTTTCCTTCATAGGTAAATGTGTACCTATTAGAAAACCCATCATGTTGCACTCTCCGATCATATTGCCACGATCTGCCCAACAACATATGTCCAGCTTGCATAGGAACTGCATCACAATCAACTTCATCTTTGTACCAGCCTATTGAAAATGGTACCCTTACTTGCTTAGTTACTTTCACCTCACCACTATCATTAAACCACTGTAACTTATAAGGATTGGGATGCTTCATACATTCCAACCCCAATTTTTCAACCATAGTAGTACTTGCAGCATTAGTACTGCTCCCACTATCAATAATAAGTGTACAAACCTTATTATTCACTAAGCATCTAGTATGAAAAATATTATCACGCTGTACTAGACTTTCCTCTTTTACCTACATATTCAATGCACGCCTAGCAACTAACAATTCACCATGCTCAGCTAACAAAGTACAATTAACATGCTCATCACTACCAACATCATCATAAATAGGAGAATCAAAGTTCCCAACATCATCATTATCATTATCACTAGGTTCAGAATCAGACACAACATCACCATCAGCTGTAACAATCATAACTCTTGTATTTGGACATTGGGATGCAATATGACCATTCCCTAAACACTTAAAACATTTAATCTCCCTACTAGGAGTGGTAGTGTTAGGCGTACCTGTTTGCTTGTTTGGACCACTAGATGGCCCTTTTCCATTGGAGGTTGCAGCATTGCTTTTCTGGAATGAATTCTTGAACTCCCCTTTCTCTCCACCCCTATTGGCTGAATTTGCCCCACCACTATATTGGGGTCCTCTATAGGCCGAATTACTCCCAAACACATTTTGTGGTCTCCCATAGCCAGGTTTGGTGGAACTCTTGTTCTTTAACCTCCTCTCTATCTTCATAGCTTTATCAACCATCTCCTCCATGGTATTGTAATCATACATGTCCAACTCACTTGCAAGAAATCTAGACATCATCCGTTATTCATCTTCCTCAATATTGGCTCTAGCCATGATCATCTCCAACTCCTTATGGTATTCTTCTACACTCTTGCCACCCTGCACCAGTCGTGCTAAGCGATTATAAAGATCCCTATAATAATGAGAAGGGATAAAATGCTGCCTCATCAGGTCTCTCAACTCCTCCCATGCGGGTACGGCTCTCAACCCCTTGCCTCTTCTAGTGAATTTTAGTTGATCCCACTAGAATGTTGCATAACCCTTGAACTCCACAGCTGCAATGTGTGACTTCTTTTCTTCAGAATAATTATGGCACTCAAAAATTTGCTCTACTTTGCGCTCCCATTCAATGTATTCTTCAGCATTGTTGTTCCCTCTAAATTCAGGAACCTTCATTTTGATGGAAGTCAAATCATTATCATTGATAGGTGCTTGATAAATTCCAGCTTCTCCTTCTTCAAATCCATAATCAGCCACACGGCCTCTCTCATATGCACCTCTTGGTGCCCTCCTCCTAATTGGCTCTTCTCTCTCTTCAGCTCTTACTGGTTGTAGAATTCTCTGTGGTAGCCTTATTGGAGCAGGTTGTTGTGCTTGCATTAAGCATTCCATGGACTGCTGCAATCTAGCCAACGTATTTACTATTCTTTCCATATTATCCTCATTTGCGCTTGTACGTCTCAAGATCATTTGCAATATCTTGGATACTCATCTCTTCTTTCTCAACAGCTATGCCTTTATCTCTACTAGAATTGCTACTCATTATCTCACAAAACAAAGAACTCACCTTCGCTAATTCTTTGATTGCACTTCAGAACAAAGGCTCACAAATCAATCACCAAGCACGTTTAAGGGAACTAGAACCTAAATCCTAGAATGACACCTAGAAAGAAACTTGACAAATTTGGAGGCAACACAAGAAAATTTTGTGTCACATGATTATATCAACCAGAGTATAGAATCAAACAAATAATACTCTAGCAATGTCACGGAATCAAAACGGTAGCTCAAACAAGGAATAGAAACAAAGAGGTCAAAAATTATGACGAATCTGGTCAAAATGTATCAAAACCAACTCACCTTAGCAAGTTAGTTTATGAACCTAATAATTCTACCCAAGAAAGCTAGTATCAAGACTGCCCAAGAATTCAATTTTGAAAAGGAAACTTCCAAATCAGCAAGAAAAAAGTAATAAAACAGCCCCTCAATTGACCGAAATTGGTGGCCAAAATTTTGATTACTTTCAACCTGATTCAAAATGATTCTAATACCTTAAATTACTAGAAAAGCAAAGAATTTTTATTGAAGCGATTTTGTACTCCTTTTTTTTTTTTAGGATCTGGTCACTATCCTTGGATCACCAACGAAACACAAAGCCTTCAGTCCAATTTATACCCAATTCGGAATAAGAAAAATGTATTTCGAATCAAAAGGCAAGAACACAATTTCGAAATTGAACAAAGAATTCTATAACCCTAATTCGAAAATCCAATTAGAACCCTAACAGAACAATTAAAACAACCCTAGAAAGACAGATAGATAAAGATTTACCTGTAATTGGCTCTGATACCAAATGACACGGAACCCTATGGCAATGAAGGCCTTAAACCCCAACGTACGATTGATAGAAGAAAACCAAGAACGAAGGAAAAACCACCTTCTAAAGCGCCCAATTGCTTAGCAAAGCACGAACACTTATAACGGAAGGATTTAGGAAGCTCAAATTAGAAGAACCCCACAATCAAAATTGATAATGCAATCAGAAGAAAAAGAGAATCCACTCCTGTTCTATGATGGCCGAAATTTCAATAAGAAAATTGAGAATATAATTTTTCAAAAAGTGTCCTTACAAGAAAAATAAGGCCCTATTTATACTAAAAGGCACATATAAATCTGAAACCCTAATTCTAATGGGAAAAGGAAAGCTACAAAGTCAAAATCCTAACCCATTAAGGAAAATATAAAGTATGGAAACAAATTAATATTCTGAAATAACTATATAGGAAACCACACATCCTAACCCACTAAGGAAAATATAAAGTATAAAAAAACCAGCCAAACTAAAACCCTTTAAAATAAGAACACGCCTCACACTATTTGGGTTGTCCGTGGGCCTTAAATTACTTCCCAAGGCTGTATATGAACCCCCATGGACCTTTCTTGCACGTTGGACCTCTTTAGCTAGCCTTTAGCTTCCATATTCACACTAAGCATCATAATCAGCTTTGGTGTGCCTTCTTCAAGCTCTATTGTGCACTTTTCCATTGCCATTTCAGTCACTTCCTTTGAAATTTGATCTTGAATATGCAATCCCATAAATGCTCCAAACTTCTTAGCTCTGCTCCTAGTCAATGGCCCATTTGGAAGCACTAATGGATCCTTACCTCGTGGTTGGTTCGTATCAACAGGTGCTGCTTGCGTGCCCAGTTCGCCATAGGCAGGTACCTGTAGCTAACTGGGCACTGCCCAATTCGCCGCAGCAGCGTGGGCTTGCCCAGTTCGCCACAAGCGCTTCCTGCAGTAAACTGGCTTGCCCTGTTCGCCCAGCCCGTAGTTACCCACTGCCTCGTCCAGAACAGCCTGTGTGCCAGCCCGCAGGAATCCTCACAGCCCCAGTAGCTCATGCACTGTCGATTTTTTACCAAACCTTGTTTTACCTGGTTTTGTGAATTTTTCTAAATAGTTGGTATTTCCTTATTAAAATAGTATTAGATCTTTTTGTTTTCCTATAAATAATAGTATTAAACACACGGACTATGGAGGATTATTTTATGGGCAACTTTGGACGGCACAATTATCGAAGGGTTATTCAAGGACTTGAGCAATTTAGGCAGAGACTTGGAGACTTTTGGGACGAGAAGCAACCATTAGTAAAACTTTAATAATTATTAAGAGAAAAAGCAATGAAACTCAAATATCAAGCAGTGAGAACATATTACCAAGGCAATAGCTTAGCTAATTGTCTTGTTCTTAATTCAACCAACAAATATGAGGCTGGTGCAAATGAAAGTTTGGATCAAAGTTTGATTATTGGTGGAATCAACAAATGAAGGTACGTTTCTAAAATTGAGTCTATTTAAATACGAAAAATTAAATTTCCATATGATGTTGATTATCCTTCATGCAAATTGATCTCGGTAATCTTTTAATACAATAGCTTGTTTCTTTCAATCCCAAAACCCTATTTTCTAAATCTTAAACCCTAAAATCTTAATTTTCAACACCAAAACCTACAAACCCTAAAAGCCAGTTTTTAAAATTTTCAGGGACGCTGCCCCTTGACCCCGCCCTCTAACCGGCTATGGGACCACCTTATGGGCTCATTGAATGAACCGGGCATTGTGGGGGTACTGGGTTATTTCTCACCTTCCCCACACGTACCCAATATTCTGAACCCATTAGGGGGTTAGGGATTCTTTAGGAATTGAGTCATCCACCCCCTTCTTTTTTCTCGGCCTATCCAGGTGGTGACTCCATTTTTTCCGGGCTTAGGCCCGTGTTCTCTAAGGCCCTGAGCCTAAACAATACCGAAGTCACAAGAACCATTCCATTGAAAGTGGGGGCAAAAATCCCCCGCTCACAATGTCTACTCCATTGGGGATAAGAGATGTTGATTCCGTTGTGTAGACCCTTAATTTTTGACCCAGTCCGGTCCAATATATTTTAATTATTCCAAAATAAATTTTGTGTTATCTTAATTAAATAATATTTATTTTAGTATTTAGTTTTTATAAAAATAAAAATAAAAATAAAAATCGATGAAGAATTGCCAGCGCTAACCAGCGCCAATTTTCGCTCGCCAGTCCTCGTAGCCAGCCACAACAGCTTTTTTTGCCAGCAAAATTTTTTCGCAGCAGTTTTTTTTTCAGCGAAAATTTTTCGATGTAAGTTTTTTTGAAACCAAATTCTATTTGGTTTCGGTTTCCTTTTCCTAATTAATGATAAATTTCGTAAACAATTAAGATTAATCATTGAAATTTCCTATAAATAAGACTAAAAAAACACATGAAAGGGGAGGACAATCGGGAAAAAAAATTAACAAGGAGGAGGAAATTTTTAGAGAAAAAACTTTGGACCGAGGAATCAAGAAAAATTAGGAGACTAATGATCAGACTTTTGAGAAAAATAAGCAAGAAATCAATCCAACAAAGGCATCCATCTTGCCTTTGTTCTTGTTCATCCAAGAAGCAATTTTTTTTGGAGGAACCAACAAACGAAGGTATGAATCTCTAGCCTCTTTTTTTTCTTCATAGTAGCTTCAATCACTAAAAATTAACAAATTATTTCTTCTGTTTCTTCTAAACCTTAAAACTTTAGAACATTTTTTCCAAATACCTTAAAAACCCTAATTCGTTTCTTTTGTTTCCAAAAAAAAAAACTTAAATCGCTTCATTAATTTCTTTTGATTCCTTCTATTTCCAACAACTTTTCAAAACCTTAAATTGCTTCATTAATTTACCAAAACCCTAATCTGCTTTCCAATTTTCCAAAACTCTAAATTGAATCATTTTCTTTCCAAAAACCCTAAAAAATATCTTTTCTGTTTCTATAAACCTTAAATCATTTTGTTTATTTCCAAAAAACACCATAAAACTCTAAACTAGTTTTCTTCTAATTCTTTTCCAAAATTCCAAATGTTTTGTTAAACATCCAAACTCAAACTCACTTTATAGTTTCTAAAAATCACATAAAGCTTCATAAAACTATAAATTGTTTTTCCAAATTCTAAAATCAAATACATTCTCCGAAACACTAAAAACCCTAATTCAACTTCAAAACCAAGACAATAACCCCAAACTAGCTAACCTTAAACCCTAGTTTTCTTAAAACCTAATCCCCTTAAAACCCTAGTTTTCCTAAACCCTAACCCTTTAATCCTTAGAACCTTAAAACCTTATAAACCTAAACATTCAAACCCAATTTAGTAAATCCAAAATAATAATCCAGTAACCGTAAATCATAAATATAATGTTTTAATATCCAAACCCTAATTTCATGATTTTACCCCTCAAACCCTAATTTGGTTAATCAAGGAAGCTTATCAATCTCTTAACTCATAAAACCTTAATCCATTTTAATTCCCTTAAAACTTACAGTAGCTTAAACCAATAAATTCCAAAACCCTAAACATTAAATAAATAATCTTAAATAAAAACAGTATCCTTAATTTATATCTTGCTTTATTTATTTTTAGATTTGATTGTTTAGTTCATTATATGCTTTGATTTATTTAAGTTCAATGCTTGGTTTATTTAAATTTCATGGATGAATGTTTATATTTTGATTAATATTTAATATCTTTGGTAAATGATTTATTTATGATGAATGGTTATTTACCTTTATCGATTTATTTTTATTTTCAAATATTGTAAGAAGTATGTTTCCACTTTGTGGGTGCCTCATTAGTTAAATATCATGTAATTTAAATTGCTTTTATATTTTGGATCTATGTAAAGGGTAGATTTCTACCTTTTGGTGGATGTCCTATTTAGTTTAGACATGAATGATGTGAGGACATGTTTCCATCCTCGGATGGGTGTCCATTTATTTGCTATGCTTGGACATTACTTTGATTTTAATATAACGATGCTTTATTTTAATTGCTACGTGTAATATGGATAATATTGTTATACTTAAGAATTCTATAATATTAAGACCTATAAAGGAGGCCAGTTCCAATGAACTGGGCATTGTGGGGGTGCTGGGCCATTTCTCACATTCCCCACACGTACCCAACTTTTCGAACCCATTAGGGGGTTGGAGATTCCTTAGGAATCGATTCATCCACCCCTTTCTTTTTCCCAGCCTGTCCGGGTGGCAACTTCATTTTCTCCAGACTTAGGTCCGTGTTCTCTAAGGCCCCGAGCCTAACAGTGCCGAAGTCGCAAGAACCATTCTACAGGGAGTGGGGGCGAAAATTCCCGCTCACACATTGGTCTTTATATTATTCTATTATTTCTTATCATGATATTATCTATTGCATCGTGTGTGTGAGTTAGGACGCCTGTGTTACCCGTGTTGTGTTATGTAAGGGATACCATACTTTCACTCAAGGTATGAAGATCGAGCATGGCATAACCACTCATAGCCTTGTACCTTTTGTTATATACTTACTATGGGAACCTAAGACTTTTAACCCAAAGACTAAAACTAATGTAATTAGCCTAGTTACTTTCCTTAGGTTTTACCCTAAATGTTTGTTGTTTGACTATGGTTAATTTATCTTGGTCTAAATTATAGCTTATTTGATTTGTTCTTTTTTAATATGACCTAAGTACATTGTAAACTCAAAATAAAATTTTTCTCTAAATCCAAAAGACCAAAGCTATTTTTAAAATTTTCAAATTGGTCTTTAGACATAAAACTTTTCCAAAACAAGTCAAAAATTCTTTTTGACCCAAATACAAAGCCCAAAATCCATTTTTTTCTAAAAATCTTTTTACAATGGGTTTAGAAACAAAATTATTTTCATAACCTTTTGAAAGAGCTTACGAATATTTAGGTCAATTATGGAAATAACAAAAATCAATTTTGAGCCTAGTTTATACTAAGAATTATTAATCATAGGCTTGTTTTTGGCAAGAATCATTAGTTACTTTTTCAAGTGAGAAATCTATTTATAATAAACCTCTCAATTTAGTTTTAATCCAATATAGCATAAAAGCTACTTTAGTTGGTTGAATGGATTAAAACCTAATTAATAGGAATTATTATAAACTGATTTCCATTTTTAAAATATAACTATTGGTTGAAACATCTGAGAGAATTGTTTGAAAATAAGATACCTGTGAGCAAGGATTTTTGCCCCCACTCTGGATGGAATAGTTCTTGCGACTTCGGCACTGTTTAGGTTTGGGGCCTTAGAAAACGAGGGCCTAAGCCCAGAGAAAATAAAGTCACCACCCGGATAGGCTGGGAAAAAGAAAGGGGTGAATGACTTAATTCCTAAGGAATCCCCAACCCCTTAATGGGTTTGGAAAGATGGGTATGTGTGGGGAAGGTGAAAAGTGACCCAGTACCCCTACAATGCTCGGTTCATTGGAACCGGCCTTCTTTGCATGTCTTAATTTTATAAAATTCTTAAATATAACAATATTATCCATACTACATGCAACAATTAAAATAAAGCATCATTATATTAAAATCAAAGCAAAGTTCAAACAAAATAAATAAATGGACACCCATCCGAGGATGGAAACATGATACGGAACCTCCAAGAATAAGCCTGAGAACCCCTTGATTTCGAACCCCCACAGCATTAACTTGAAAACCCCTAGTCGAATTCGGTACAACCCCCAAGGATTAGGTTAGATTTCAGATTACCTTGAATTGATCAAGATCCAAGATTTCGAAACAAGTCAGTTCCTAAATCCCAGATTCGAAACACTCCACAAGAAAGTTGATCAAACTACTTGAATGTTTCTGAAGCATGTATTCAAGCAAGAACACAAAGATAAAAGCAATTCGGCTTTAGGTTAATAAATTCGTCCAAAACTTCAAAACTGATGTCTTACAACCATAAATGAGATATAAATAGCTAAACCCTAATTAGGGTTATTAAGTAGCGTTTGGCTTTCTAATCAAATTTTAAGAAATAATAAAGTAATCAAAGTCCTAATTTAATACCAAACAAACAGGGCCCTTACTTTTTAAATGAGCATAACTAGTGGGCCTTAATACATATTAAAATAACAAGTTCAGCTAATTATTTAACTATAAATAAGCCCAACTAGCGACTTGAGCCAAATATGCTCCAATTTGCATCCTTGATCAGCCATATCGTGCACCTTCAGCTCCTCTTCAACAAAATGTTGCATGTAGCCTTGTGACGTCTCTATCATTCCCCCTTTGTTGGAGAAAACTCGTCCTCGAGTTTTAAAATGCTGAAGTAGTAAAGAAAAGCAACTTTGTAATTTCACTCCAATTACTTGTGGCATGTCATCAATTTGAAGAACCTGAAATTTTATTTCATAAACATCAAAATCATTGTTAGGAAAAATAAATTCCATGTTTTCAACAGACAGGCAATCATGAATGGTGGGAATAGAAAGTTTTATTTTTCTTGCTTCTTCTTTTAGTTGTACTTCTAACCCAAGCATATCAATTTCTTCCTTCAATATTTCTTCAAAAGTTTCCAACTTTGGAATGTCTTGTTGAAAAGTAGTAGCTTCTTTTGATTCTAGTGATGAATCTTCACCAATAATCTCTAAAGTATGATCTTCAATATCACCCTGAAAAGAAGTATCACCATAAACAGCCTCGGATGACATTAACAAATCACTACCATCAACAATCTCTTCTGCATAAATTAGTTCTTCTTCATTGCTATCTTCAACCTTCAAATTCTCCCTTTCTTTGTAGTAATCATCAACACTTTTACTTCCTTCCTTGATAGCCTGAAGTCTCTGCATGATACTCCTATAGAAATGTTCAGGTTGCTGCATTTGATTTCTGCCACCTCTTCGCCTCTCATTGCGCTCCAATGTGGCTCTTTCAACACTCTGCAACCTCAAATCCATGCGCTCCAATCTTTCTGTTATGGTATCCATAGCACGGTGTAAACGTGTAAATTCAGCTTGTTGCGCCTCACGCAATCGAGCTAGATCAATCTGAACACCTGCATCTCTTCCAGACATGTTTCATGCAATAAAAGGTTAGCACAAAACAAATAAAAAGGCCTCACAACACTCCCTCACGTGTTTACACTCAATAGATGAAGGTTGGTCTCTCGTGTGTCACTCAATATATGAAATCACTCACGGTTCAGCTCACACCTCTCAAGCTGATATCTTTTACGTTCTTAGGTGAATCACACTTTATGAAACAACTCAAATAGCCTTCCGTGTGTAGTATCCCAAAATCTGAAATTTCGTGAGAAAAAAATTCAGTTACGTCCAACCCACCTAGATTCGACCCTTAGCACCTAAATAACAAGGAAAATGAAAAATTTTTCTTGAAGTGATTTTATACTCTTTTTTTTTTTGCTCCCTCTCACTATCTCTTTTGAAGGGCAGCCCTAGTTCACACCACGAAACTTTTTTTTTCAATCAGGTAACAAGAACAATATCGAATTTGAAGCACTTTCTTTGAATTTCGAAACTGAATCAGAATGATTAACAAGAACAAGATTCGGATTTAGAACACTTTGGTGAATTTCGAATTCAAATCAGAATGAATAACAAGAACAAGATTCGGATTTAGAACATTTTCCCTGAATTTCGAATTTAGGTTTTATGAAAACAAAAATGAAAATAACCCACAAAGAAAAATGAAAACGCAAATAACAGGTGAAGAAAACAAAAACAAAAATAACCCACAAAGAAAAACAATTCAGAGGAACAAGAAAAACAAGAGAACGAATTCAACAATTGGATCAAAGTAACGAAAACGCAAATAACAAAAGAAGAAACGAAATAAACAAAGAATTCGAAATTGATAGGGATAAAACCTGATCTAGAGCTCTAGCTCTGATACCAAATGATACGGAACCTCCAAGAATAAGCCTGAGAACCCCTTGATTTCGAACCCCCACAGCATTAACTTGAAAACCCCTAGTCGAATTCGGTACAACCCCCAAGGATTAGGTTAGATTTCAGATTACCTTGAATTGATCAAGATCCAAGATTTCGAAACAAGTCAGTTCCTAAATCCCAGATTCGAAACACTCCACAAGAAAGTTGATCAAACTACTTGAATGTTTCTGAAGCATGTATTCAAGCAAGAACACAAAGATAAAAGCAATTCGGCTTTAGGTTAATAAATTCGTCCAAAACTTCAAAACTGATGTCTTACAACCCTAAATGAGATATAAATAGCTAAACCCTAATTAGGGTTATTAAGTAGCGTTTGGCTTTCTAATCAAATTTTAAGAAATAATAAAGTAATCAAAGTCCTAATTTAATACCAAACAAACAGGGCCGTTACTTTTTAAATGAGCATAACTAGTGGGCCTTAATACATATTAAAATAACAAGTTCAGCTAATTATTTAACTATAAATAAGCCCAACTAGTGACTTGAGCCAAATATGCTCCAATTTGCATCCTTGATCAGCCATATCGTGCACCTTCAGCTCCTCTTCAACAAAATGTTGCATGTAGCCTTGTGACGTCTCTATCATCAACCAAAAACTAAATCTCAAACATGATAGTTGAATTAAGAAGTTTCAAAACAAAAATTTAACAGATCTAAAATCTAAAAATTCAGAGTTAAAATCAAGTAAGAAATATTGAGCATAAAATTTCAAGAACTCAAACGTCATGAACGAAGTAAGAAAGTGTAATTTTTCTCTTAAGTTCTTTGACCCCTTCGTAAAATGCATTGCGTGAAACAATTATTTTTTTTTTCAAAAGGAGCCCGACTTGTTTGAACTAATACTAACTTTTTGAAATGAAGGTAAATATTTGTGATGCCGACCCCTAATTACTCATTTAAAATCACCATTCAAATGGCTACTAGCACTATTCATGATTTCAACTCATTTGTTTCAATTCAAGAGTTAAAATCAGCGGAACAGGGATAAATTTTCAAAGATCCTAAAAATTTGTTTTAATTTATTTAATTAATTTATTTAAATTTTTTTATAAAGTGGTCAGAAACTCAAGATAATAAAGATGTCTTACTAAGTTTGACTCAAGTATCTAAAGGATTGGGATATGCTAAAAAATGTAACTAAGTTTTTAAACTTCAGATGTGCAACTCTCATAAATTAACTACCTAATTTAGACTATCACATTTAATCTTTAGCAATCAATTAAGAAAATCGAGTCAACTTCAATAAGAAATTATCGTTCGTTAAATCAATCATTATTTTAATGAAAAGAGGAACTATTTTACTTCATATTGTAACAGCGATCTAGTTTACTTGAATCAAAAATAAAATCAAAGAAACTAAATGAGAAAAATGCAATAAATGGCAAAAAAAAAAATGAAAACAAAAGCTCAATCTATAAAATATGCCTCTCCCCCACACTTAAGACGCACATTATCCCCAATGTGAGTAAAATAATAAAAAGAACAAAAGAGAGAGAATTGCCTTTGACATGTTCTGAATCGACATATATGAATAGGTATCCAAAAGCATTGCGATGTCGAAAGAGCTACAAGACAAAAAAAGACAGAGAATGGTGAAGGTTCAAATACATATATAAAAATAATAATAAAAAAAATACAAACATAAAAATATTAAAAATGAAACATACAGTCATTCATAATAAAAATAAAAAGAAACATAAAAGAAATAAAAATAAATAAACAAAATAAGCTAGTCGGTCAATGGGCTCTGCACTGGAATCATTACTAGCGTCGGTATCATCACCGCTGGGTAGGGCTAAATCCCTGATGTCTCCAAAACTCGAGCATAGACTGCTGGAGCCATTGCCTCCTCAATATCACATGATCTAGTTGCTCTTGGAAGGATGAGTAGTGCTGCTCTATGGAACGCTGGATCTGATTTTGCTGAGTCAATATTTTATTCTGGTTCAGCTCAATGTTACCAATTTTGCCTTCTATCTTGCATATATGGAGTTTAAACTCAGTTGGTTTTCTGTCATCATCCCACTCAACATCCATAGAACGACACTAGTCTCTGAAGATAGGGGCTAGAGTAAAAGACGGCGAGGAAGAAGGTTCGGCAGTGGTGGACGGGCTAGGGACGTCTATCAGTGGAGGTGGAGGTATGTCGGAAGTGGGAGTAGGAGGAATTGGCTCAAAATCCGTGGGTGGTACTGGCTCAAAATTCGTGGGTGGCATCTACAGCTCCACCACCTTCTCCCAATCTAACCATTTTAAAGTATCCATACTCAAAAGTTTGGGGAGCCCATCCAAAGTCATCGAGAGGCATTCATCCAACACCCCCAAACTGCGAGCAAGTCTCGTGGCATCATGCCACCATGCAAGTTACCCAGTTCCCCTTTCTTCGATTGCTCATAGAAAAGTGTGTGATAGCATGAGCTACATTGCACTGGATCTTATACACCATGCAGTTCAAGAAGAAAAGCTCCCTCAGGCTAGCAACTCCCGTACTACTAAGTTGAGCCACTATGGTATGAACCAACAGATTATGCACTACCGGACATGGGAAGGACTCAAAATTTGATGCCTTTGATACCTTCGGCTGATACTTGGCAGCATTCAGTGCAAATGTGCTCCAACCCTAGGAGGAATGACCTCGTACTCTACAAAGTCTACCTCGGAGTTAAGATACTCTACGGTCTGCAACTCCTCCACAGTAAATAAACCAAAATGCATGCCAAGTTCATTGATGCTCATGTGGAATCATTGACCACCCAACCGAAACTTCATCATCGGCTCGATGAAGGAGATCTTGTTTTTATCAAATTGAAAAGTGTAGAAGAACTCCAGGGTTAACTCTTTGTAGGAAGGTTCATTGATAGAGAAGAGTTGTTTCCATCTCGGCTAGTTCATCAATTCCCGAACCTCAGTCAGTATGTTGGCTCGCTCCATGGCACCCTAATCCAAAACCCTAGGCGGTGACCAATCCTTGTTCCCTAATAATTCAAACCATCTTCACTCCTTTGCAGTTGAGAAACGAAGGCACTTGTGGCCAGCAATGAATTTTGAGATGGGAGTGGTAGCAGGTCAGCTGGAGCTACCTTCACCTCTAGCCCACTTAGCTAGTAATTTAGATGGCACTTGTTTATGAGGGCCCATGATCTACAAAACAAACAAGAATAGCCTCAAAACAAAGTACACTAAACAAGCCAAGAAGAACAACACAATAGGCCAACCCAATGAAACCAACAATAGTAATGCATTATCAAATAACAAAAGCAATGACTCTAAACCAACGGGAGAGCAATGAACCAATTCTCAACAAGGGAAACTTTTTAAATCCATGCAATAATCAATCTCCATACCAAGCATTGCCCCAATTCAATAGCATCGCCCCAAATTAATATCGCCATAGCCCAACGCAATAAAACATATAATGTCTTCTCATTAAGAATAAACAATCAAAAATAGAGTGTCAATAAATATAACTCAATTCTAACCATAGAATCTTCAAAAACACAATGATTAAATCACAAAATATCCACAAAAATCAAATAAAATGCGAAATCCCATAGTCAAAAAAATTTTGAAAAATCCCTAGAAACTAGCTATAGTAAATAAACAAACCCACAATAGTATATAATAGAGTCTCTAGAATCCAACTAAACAAAACAAATACAACAATCAATAGATCTCAAAGAATCTCCAAACAAATCACAAGAAATCGCAAAAAAACACAAAATAAAATTTCAAAAGTTAAGAGTGCGTACCTGAATAGCATGAAGAATGCGAGAAAATCAAAGGGAAAATGAGTAAATCCCCTCCAAATCATGAAATGGGAGTCAAAATCCCTTCTATGATGAATGGGTATGTGATTTTGTTGGTGAGAGTGTGAAAATTTGATTGAAAATCATAAAAGAGGGAAAAAGGAGAGATATAATAGAGTCTCTAGAATCCAACTAAACAAAAATATCATAAAATATAATAGAGTCTCTAGAATCCAACTAAACAAAACAAATACAACAATCAATAGATCTCAAAGAATCTCCAAACTACGCAAAATAAAATTTCAAAAGTTAAGAGTGCGTACCTGAATAGCATGAAGAATGTGAGAAAATCAAAGGGAAAATGAGTAAATCCCCTCCAAATCATGAAATGGGAGTCAAAATCCCTTCTATGATGAATGGGTATGTGATTTTGTTGGTGAGAGTGAAAATTTGATTGAAAATCATAAAAGAGGGAAAAAGGAGAGAGGAAATTATGTTTGATTTAAAATCGGCACAACTTAAAAAACCATGTTGTAGCTACTGTGGTGCCATCTAAATGACACATCCAGTGATACGGGCGTGTCACTGGTCGTGTCATAGCTACTGTTTCTTAAAATTAATGACATGCTCACTCACACGGGCGTGTCCCTAAATAAGCTCAAGTTATCCCTCAAAAGAAAATTTCCCCCAACAAATTCAAATGAATTCAAGGCAAACACACTACCAACTAATGATAGAAGAATCAAAAACCAACAAAACAACTAAAAATATTAAAATTAAAGAAATAAATATCAAAAAAAAAATATTGGGTTGCCTCCTACCCAGCACTTCTTTAACGTTGTATTAGTTGGACATTCGGGATTGGTTCATCTTTAGTCTTAAAGGTATAAAACCTCCTTCAACTCACTCAAGTCCCCCTTAAATACAGTTTAAGCCTTTGCCCATCAACCTTAAAATTCCCTTTCTCTGGGCATGTAATTTCAATTGTCCCATAGGAAAAACTTCTTTGACTTTAAATGGATCAGACCATATTGATTTCAACTTACTTGAAAAAAGTCAAAGTCTCAAATTGTACAATAATACCTAATTGCCAACTTGAAACTCTTTTTGTTCCTTAATGTGAGTATCATGGCATCTTTTAGTTCGCTCCTTATACATCCTTGCATTGTCATAAGCTTGTAATCTCTATTCATCCAGCTCATTGATCTAGAATTTCCTCCTATCACCTGCACTAGCTAGATCAAGGTTAATCTGTTTTATAGCCCAATAAGCATTATGTTCAATCTCCACAAGTAAGTGACAATTCTTTTCTTATACTAGCCTAAATGGCATAGTACCCAATGGAGTTTTGAATGCAGTCCTAAAGGCCTATAGAGCATTGTCTAATTTCTCAGCCAATCCTTTCGGGATCGCTCTATAGTTTTTTCAAGGATCCTCTTTATTTCTCTATCCGTGTTCTCAATTTGGCCACTAGTTTGGGGATGGTAAGGAGTAGAAAACCTATATGTAATACCTAGCCTCTTGAAAACTTTCTCAAGCTGAGCGTTATAAAAGTGAGTACCCATATCACTTATGATCGCTTTTGGTGTACCAAATCAAGAAAATAACTTTTTCAAAAATCTCATCACTACCCTAGCATCATTCGTTGCTAAAGCTTGGGCTTCAAGCCATTTGGAAACATAGTCTATAGCTATAAGAATATATTTGTTAACAAAAGAACTACGAAATGGTCCTATAAAGTCGATCCCCCATACATCAAAGACTTCACACACTAGAATTCCATTTTGGGCCATCTCATCACGGGAGGAGATGTTTCCTGTTCTTTGACAATGATCACAACATTTCACAAAATCATAGCTATCCCTAAACAGCGTGGGCCAATAAAATCCTGATTTGAGCACCTTTTGAGCAGTCCTATTGGCTCCTATACGACCACCAGCTGGTCCAGGATAACAATGACAAAGAATATTCATCATTTCAGGCCATGCCACACAATGCCGGATCATGTGGTCCTTACAAAACCTAAACAAGAAAGGATCCTCCCATAAGTAATATTTCAAGTTAGAAAAGAATTTCTTCTTCTTTTGATAAGTCATATCTTTAGGGAGTTCCCTAGCAGCTAAGTAATTAGCCAAATCTACAAACCAAGGTACATCAAAAGTTGAAGCACTTACCTTACTTACCGTGGCGTAAAGCTGCTAATCAGGAAAATGGTCATCAATGTTCCCTTCATCAAACTTCTCTAAGGTTAGGTTCTCTAAGCGCGAAAGGTGATCTGCTGCTAGATTTTCAACTCCCTTTTTGTCTTGAATCTTCAAATCAAATTCCTACAACAATAAAACCCAATGAATTAGTCTAGACTTTGCATCTGTTTTGGCAAATAAATACCTCAAAGCTGAGTGATCTGTATACACAATCACTTCGGACATGATCAAATATGATCTAAACTTATCAAAAGCAAAAACCATAGCTAAAAGTTCTTTCTCTTTAGTTGTGTAATTGGCCTAGGCTACATTCAGCATCTTGCTTGTGTAATAAATGGGCTGAAAATGCTTCTCTTTGCGTTGACCCAAAACTGCTCCCACTGCAATATCACTTGCATCACACATCAGCTCGAATGGTAAATTCCAATCGAGAGCTACCATGATTAGAGCATGGGTCAATTTCTCCTTAAGAGTTGTGAAAAACCTTAAACATTCTTCGTCAAACACAAAAATCAACATCCTTCTCAAGGAATCTTGTTAGAGTATGAGCTATCGTAGAAATGTCATGTATAAACCTCTGATAGAAGCTTGCATGTCCCAAAAAGCTTCTGATAGCCTTGACTGATGTGGGGGTGGCAGTTTTCAATGGTTTCCACCTTAGCCCAGTCAACCTGATGTGAACCTGCCTTGCTGGGATTTAATTCCTAAGGAAGCTCAAGCTACGGATCGTCTCCAAAACATAAGAACACCAACCAGCACCTTCAACCCAACACCAACTTGTGATGTAAAACTGAAGCTATATGGCTGGAAACCAAAGATTCAAGACCCAACCCCAACTTGTGAAGGAAAAACCTTGAATATAAGTTAAGACCTAGCAAACTTGGTTATTTTTGCAAGGAATTCGTGCAAGTTCTAACTAGAACTCAAAAGAAGGCTAAAAACCTCTCAAAGCTCTCAAAAATGGAGAGAAAACTCAGAATATTCATTAAGTTCAAAATCTGCCATTACATCTGTTTTTAAAGACTTAAAGAAATCATAAAACAAGTGAAATGATGGAAAAATATAAAATATAATAATGTGGTTACATAAAACAAATTGGGCAGCCATATAGCTTGTCTCCCACTAGCTTTTAAAAGGCATCTTTGACTCCCAATGTGAATTTCAGCCACTCTTAATATATGGACATCCAATGGAACGTGAATGGTATGTATTTAGCTCCCAAAGGTATAATGATGGATGCCAATATGTATTCTAACTCCTTTGGGTCAATTGGCCTCTTGGGTAGATTGCAATTTGGACACATGCAACCAAACAGCTTCTTTGCTCTTATTTTCTTCAAGTCTTAACGTTCCAATTGTATTGAGAACATATAGATGTTTGGAAACTAATCCTTGAAGTTTTCTTGCCATTGATCGAGTAACAGGTCCTTGGTGTTGTATGCTAGCAATCAGATCCTCATCATCCTCTCCCTCTTCAAAAGAATTCGTCCTCGAATCTTCATCATCTGCATAGTAAGGAGCAAGATCAGAAACATTAAAAGTTGCACTTACACCATACTCACCTGGTAGATTAATCTTGTAGGCATTATCATTAATCCTTTAGAGTACTTCAAATGGTCCATCACTTCTCGGCTGCAATTTTGATTTCCTTTGCGTAGGAAACCTTTCTTTTCGCAAATGAACCCATACCAGATCACCAGGCTGGAACACCATCTTTTTCCTTCCTTTGTTTACTTTGGTTACTCTATTCTCATTAATCTTCTCCATTTGTTGCTTGGCCCTTTGATGCGTTTGCTTCACCAATTCAGCTTTCTTTTTACCATCAAAACTAGTAAGCTCATTAGTAGGAAGAGGCAACAAATCTAATGGAGTAAGTGGATTAAAACCATAGACAAGCTCAAAGGGTGAAAATCCAGTGGATGAATGCATTGATCTATTATATGCAAATTCAATAAATGGTATGCATTCCTCCCATGTCTTCAAATTTTGTTTAATCATGGTACGAAGAAGAGTGCCCACAGTCCTATTAACAACTTCCGTCTGCCCATCTGTTTGCGGATGGCATGTAGTAGAGAAACAAAGCTTTGTACCTAACTTTCCCCATAGGACTTTCCAAAAATGACTCAAAATTTTTACATCTCGATCACTTACTATGGTCCTAGGAATACCATGCAATCTCACTACTTCTCTAAAGAACAAATCAGATATATGGCATGCATCATCAGTTTTATGACATGGAATGAAATGTGCCATTTTAGAAAAATCTATCAACCACAACAAATAAACTATCATGACCCTTTTTTGTCCTAGGTAGTCCCAAAATAAAGTCCATAGATAAGTCTACCCAAGGTTCACTAGGTACACTTAAAGGCATATACAATCCATGTGGTCTTACTTTGGACTTTGCTTTCATACATGTCACGCATTTAGCACAAAATTTTTCTACATCTTTCCTCATATGTGGCCAATAAAAATGTTCATTCAGAATTTCTAATGTTTTAGCCACCCCAAAATGTCCCATTAAACCTCCCCCATGTGACTCTCTTACAAGCAATCCTCTTATAGAGCTATTTGGAACACAAAGTCATTTCTCTCTAAATAAGAAATCATCATGCCTACAAAATTTTTTAAAGGCAGCATTTTCACAAGAGGCATATATTTGTGCAAATTCAGAGTCATGCTTATACAATTCTTTCATATGCTCAAATCCTAGAAGTCTAGCATCAAGCATAGAGATTAGGCATACCTCCTAGATAAGGCATCAGCAACAACATTTTCTTTTCCTTGCTTATATTGAATCACATATGGAAACGCTTCAATAAATTCACTCCATTTGGCATGGCGTTTGTTCAGCTTGCTTTGTCCTTTCAAGTATTTTAGTGATTCATGATCACTATGAATAACAAACTCCTTTGGCCAAAGATAATGCTGCCACGTCTCCAACGCCCTCACTAATGCATACATCTCCTTGTCATAAGTAGAGTAATTCAAAGGAGCTCCACTTAGCTTCTCACTAAAGTATGCAATTGGTCTTCTTTCCTGCATCAAAACAGCACCTATACCCACTCCGGAAGCATCACATTCAACTTCAAAAGTCTTAGAAAAATCAGGTAATGCAAGTAATGGTGCAGAACATAATTTTTCTTTTAGTAATCTAAATGCATGCTCCTGTTCCTCATTCCATTTGAACCCTACATTTTTCTTCACAATTTCATTTAATGGGGCTGCAATTGTACTAAAGTCTCTAACAAATCTCCTATAAAAACTAGCAAGACCATAAAAACTCCTAACATCAGTCACGGATTTTGGTGTAGACCACTCTTTGATGGCTTTTACCTTATCATCATCAACCTCAATTCCTTTCCCACTCACTACAAATCCTAAGAAAATGACTTTTTCCATGCAGAATGTACATTTCTTTAAATTTGCATACAATTTCTCTTTCCTAAGAACTTCAAGCACACATCTTAAATGCATTAAATGATCATTTAAACTTTGACTATACACTAAAATATCATCAAAATACACAACAACAAACTTTCCAAGAAAAGCACGCAAGACATGATTCATTAATCTCATGAAAGTACTAGGTGCATTGCTTAGTCCAAAAGGCATGACTAACCATTCATACAAACCATATTGAGTCTTAAAAGTTGTTTTCCATTCATCTCCTAATCTCATTCTTATTTGATGATAACCACTTTTAAGATCAATTTTTGAAAATATACATGCACCATGCAATTCATCAAGCATATCATCAAGTCGAGAAATTGGATGTCTATACTTTACAGTGATTTTATTGATAGCACGACAATCCACACACATTCGCATTGGTCCATCCTTTTTAGGTACTAGAAGTACCGGCACAGCACATGGACTCATGCTCTCCCTAACATGACCTTTCGCAAGCAGCTCATCCACCTATTTTTGCAACTCCTTGACCTCTTGAGGATTTGTCCTATATGCTGGACGATTTGGAATTACAGCTCCAGGAATGAAATCAATTTGATGTTCTATTCCTCTAATGGGTGGCAATCCACTCGATACCTCATTTGGAAAGACATCTTCAAATTCCTGCAACAAAGTCAAAGCAACACTAGGAATAGATGGATCAAGGTCAGTTACATTAAGAAAAACTCCCTTACATATCAGAAGGAGCATCATACTATCAGAAAAGTATGCTTGCCTCACATCTTTCCCCCTAGCAACTAAACTTACTTTCTTCTCTCCACTCTTATTTTTATTATGTAATTTCTTCTTTTTTTCTTTTTCTTTTTCTCTCTCAGTTTTTATTCTTTGTTTTTCCTCTTGATCTTTCTTTTCTCTCTCCCTCTTTTCAACCTCTCTTTGCATTTTCTCTTGCATGGCAGCTTGTACTTGCTTTTGGTCTTCAAAAGCCTCCATAGGTGTTAAAGGTGCAAGAGTCACCTTTCGGCCTTCAAAATCAAATGAATACCTATTCTTAAACTCGTCATGTGTTGCTTTTCTATCATATTGCCATGGCCTCCCATGTAGGATATGACTAGCATGTATGGGAACTACATCACACAACACTTATCCTTATACCTCCCAATGGTAAATGACAATAATACTTGCTTGGTCACCTTAACTTCTCCACTATCATTCAACCACTGCAATTTGTATGGATTAGGATGTTTTGTAGTAGGAAATGCAAGTTTCTCTACTAGTAGAGTGCTAGCCACATTAACACAACTCCCACCATCTATGATCATAGTACAAACTTTTTCTTTGACTAAACATCTAGTATGAAAAATATTTTCTCTTTGTAGTTCATCACCTTCATCTTCCTTCACCTGTATATTTAAAGCACGCATAACAACAAGAGCATTTCCATGCACAGCATGCTCTACATCACTATCTTCATCCAAAGGTGGAATGTTAACATCTGAATCTTCATCTACAACTTCATCATCTTCAGATTCAATATCACCACTCGGCCTCACCACCATCACCCTTTTATTTGGACATTCTCTAGCATAATGCCCTTTCCCTAAACATCGGAAACATTGGATGTCTCTTGTTCTTCCATTGGAGTTCATTGGTGCCTTACCCTTATCAATCACAATGGGTTTTTCTCCAGCCTTGTTCCCCTCTTTCTTCTCCTTTGAAACAAATTTATTCTCACTAGATTCCCCTTTCTTCCAATTTGGCTTCCAAGGAACATTATTGGCAGAATTCATTCCCATTCTCGATCTGGTTGTTTTCTTCTTCTTGAGTTGTTTTTCTACCTTGATTGCCATATTTAACATGTCATCAAGCTCCACATAATGATGCAGCTCCATTATGTCGGCAATTTCATCTTTCAGCCCATGTAGAAACCGTGCCATAGTTGCTTCCCTTTCTTCTTCTATATTAGCTCGTATCATAGCCATTTCCATCTCTTGAAAATATTCTTCCACACTTTTATTGCCTTGTACCAGCCCTTGTAATCGTTGATGTAACTCCCTATAGTAGTGTTGTGGTACAAATCTATCTCTCATGACTTGTTTCAGCTCATCCCAAGTCTGCACTCCTCTCATGCTATTTCTTCTTCGTTTAGTGAGTAATTGATCCCACCAAACTAATGCATAATCAGTAAACTCTACCACAGCAAGTGTCACCTTCTTTTGCTCACTATAGTTGTGGCAATCAAAGATGAGTTCGGTCTTTCTCTCCCATCCCAAGTATGCATCTGGATTTGCTTTGCCTTGGAATGATGGAATTTTCATTTTAATTCCATTAACATTGCTGTCTACTCTCCCTCTCCCTCTTGCATTTTCCATAGTTTCTTGCCTAATATTTCTGGCACCACCTCTACCACCCATATTACCTCTCATATATCTTGGTCTAATAACATCATCAAGTGCAACAGATTGCTGCCCATCGTCATCATCAAGATTATCTTCATCTACATCCTCCAATTCATTGAAAACTGGCAAATCATTTAGTCCAGCACGCCTACCTCTATTCTGCCCCCTATTTGTGTTTTGCTCCCTATGAAAATTATCTCGTTCATCCCTTCCTAAATTCCTTTGATTTGTAGAGCTTGCTTGCTGCAATTCTTCAATTTGCTTTGAGTGTTTTTCCATCTGTTCTCTAATATCAACAAACAACACATTCATCCTTTGAAATTGAGATTGCAATGCCTTAAGAACATAAGAAGCTTCTGGCTCCTCTTGGGGTTGGTTGCTCTCTCTATCACTATCTCGTTTTGTTGACATACTGATTGCTGCAAAACAAATGTTAGAAATATTTCCTCACACACTCCCTCACGTGTTTCACTCTAATATGGTAACACTCAATCTGTGTTTCACTCAAACTTTGGCTTTTTACCCTCTAACGGTCTCACCACTCTATGCCTTTTTCCACTCACTTCAGCCCCTTCCAAGTTCTAGCAAGAACTTAATATTTCCTCAACTAAATAACTAAATTGCAAGGTTTAAAACACATTCAAGAATGGAACAAGAGTAACACAAGCTGGAAAAAACAGAATATCTGATATTTGAAGCCTAAGGACGAAAGACACTAAAATTTTAGACAAACATTACCAAAGGAAAGAATTTGACAAAACTGGATTTAGGACAATGTATTGAGACAAAATGGAAGAAAAACGAATTTTTAGGCCTCTTATGAAACGTTTATATTATGGACCCAAAAATGGCTAACTAGCGGTAATATATGGACAACCAAGCAAACGAACGAATTTTGAAATGAAATTTAATATGTAGGATTAGCTGAATATCTAAAACATGCCTGTAAAATTTGAAAGGATTTGGACATGTTTACATACACGTTCACTTTGGAAGGCAGAAATTTTCACACCCCCCTGTGAAAAAAACTGGAAGCCTGTGAGAATCCATCTGGACCCATTGCTTAAAAATTCTTTAATTTCTAATCCAAGGGCCACGAATTTACTTTTTTTTTCTTTTTAAATTTAATCCAGGAACAACATTAAGGTAGAAGGACTCAAAGAAACAAGAAGGCATACAGCTTGTAGAAATTAAACTAATGGCAGAAAATGACTCCAAGGAAGACAATATATATATATTTTTGACATAAACAAGAAGGAATGATGCTAAAAACCTGATTTGGAGAGCCTAAGCTCTGATACCAAATGATGTGAGCCTGCCTTGCTGGGATTTAATTCCTAAGGAAGCTCAAGCTACGGATCGTCTCCAAAACATAAGAACACCAACCAGCACCTTCAACCCAACACCAACTTGTGATGTAAAACTGAAGCTATATGGCTGGAAACCAAAGATTCAAGACCCAACCCCAACTTGTGAAGGAAAAACCTTGAATATAAGTTAAGACCTAGCAAACTTGGTTATTTTTGCAAGGAATTCGTGCAAGTTCTAACCAGAACTCAAAAGAAGGCTCAAAGCTCTCAAAAATGGAGAGAAAACGCAGAATATTCATTAAGTTCAAAATCTTCCATTACATCTGTTTTTAAAGACTTAAAGAAAGCATAAAACAAGTGAAATGATGGAAAAATACAAATATAATAATGTGGTTACATAAAACAAATTGGGCAGCCATATAGCTTGTCTCCCACTAGCTTTTAAAAGGCATCTTTGACTCCCAATGTGAATTTCAGCCACTCTTAATATATGGACATCCAATGGAACGTGAATGGTATGTATTTAGCTCCCAAAGGTATAATGATGGATGCCAATATGTATTCTAACTCCTTTGGGTCAATTGGCCTCTTGGGTAGATTGCAATTTGGACACATGCAACCAAACAGCTTCTTTGCTCTTATTTTCTTCAAGTCTTAACGTTCCAATTGTATTGAGAACATATAGATGTTTGGAAACTAATCCTTGAAGTTTTCTTGCCATTGATCAAGTAACAGGTCCTTGGTGTTGTATGCTAGCAATCAGATCCTCATCACAACCTCAATACCCTTGCTTGAAATCTTGTGTCCCAACACGATTCCTTCTTGAACCATGAAATGACATTTTTTCCAATTAAGTACCAGGGTTGTTTCCTCACATCTTATCAAGACCCTCTCAAGATTTTCCAAACAACCTTCGAATGAGCTGCCATAAACTGAGAAATCATTCATGAACACCTCCATAATATCCTTTATGAGCTCATCGAAGATTACCACCATGCACCATTGAAAAGTTGTTGGTGCGTTGCATAATCCAAATGACATTCTTTGATATGCGAATGTCCCATATGGGCAGTTGAATATAGTTTTCTCTTGGTCTTTCGGGGCAATAGGAATTTAGAAGTAGCCTAAAAGGCCATCCAAAAAGCAGTAATACTCATGCCTAGACAATCTCTCCAACATCTGATCAATGAAAGCCAAAGGAAAATGGTCCTTCCTAGTTGCATCATTCATATTCCGGTAGTCGATGCAAACCCTCCAACCGGTAACTGTTCTTGTTGGAATTAGCTCATTATTTTCATTAGGCACCACCATTGTCCCTCCTTTCTTTAGTACTACTTGAACCGGGCTCACCCAAGAGCCATCTAAAATTGGATATAATTCCAGCATCAAGTAGATTGATTACTTTAGCTTTAACTACTTCTTTCATCTTAGGGTTTAGTCTCCATTGTTGTTGCACCACTGGCTTGAACTCATCCTCCATCAGTATTTTGTGAGTGCAATAGGATGGACTAATACTCTTGATGTCTGCTATCTTCCAAGTTATAACCTACTTATGTTTTTGTAATAGCTCAATGAGTTTTACCTTCTGCGCAGATGATAGGTGGGAACCCAAAATAATTGGCAATTTATTCTCCTCTCCCAGGAATCCATACTCAAGATGATCCGAAAGAATCTTGAATTCTAAATTGGGTGGATCAATCACAGATGGTCGTGGCTTCTATTCTTTTGGCATTTCAATGATTTCATATGCCCAACTCTTAAATGATTTGCTTGCTTCAAGATAAGCAAGTTGCTCCAGTGCTTCCTGATCCTCAACATTATTCTGTAATAAACACAACTCAAGGGGATCCTTGGAAACAATGTTAATAACATAATTTAATGTTTCATGCTCAATGATATCATTGCATGAATCCACCTCATTGAGTGTAAGTGGGTGCTTCATAGCATAATGTATATTAAAAACAACTTTCTCATTTCCCACTCTTAAGGTCTATATGCCATCATGGACATCGATAAGGGTACTTACTGTATTAAAAAATGGCCTATTAAGTGAAACATTTGCATCCTCATATACATCAATGACAATAAAATCATTGGGAAAAATGAAATCCCCAACTTTTACCAACACATCCTCTATAATACCACGAGGGTGGATTACTGACTTATCGGCCAGTTGAAGGGTCATGAGTATTGGTTTAGGTTCTCCGATACCTAACTCTTTAAACATCTTGTAGGGTATAACATTTATGTTAGCCCCCAAGTTAGCCAATGCACTTTGAACTTCAAGATTACCTATCAAACATGGAATAGTAAAACTACTAGGATCTTTAAATTTCTTAGGCAATCTCTTCTGCAAAATCGCTGAACACTTTTCTGACAATTGCACCAAAGATACTTCCTCAAGTTTCCTTTTGTTAGAAAGAATATCTTTCAAAAATTTAGCATATTTGGCATCTAAGATAAAGCTTCAGCAAATGGAATATGAATGTGCAGTTGTTTAAAGAGTTCAAAGAACATACCGAACTGAGCATCCATCTTGTCCTTGTTCAACCTTGTTGGATATGGCACTCGAGGTTGGTATTCTTTCACTACTGGACTGGGTTCTTGAGGTTGATTTTCTTTCTCATTTCCCACTGCAGCCTTCTCTCCCCAAGCAACAGTAGAGTTATCTTATTCTTCTTTATGTGTCTCAACCTCTTTTGCTTGTGACTCATCTTCTTTTTCAATCACACCACCCTTAATTTCCTTTCCACTCCTTAGAGTAATTGCCTTTAGCTACTCCTTTGGATTTGCCTCAGTATTGCTAAGTAAACTCCCTTGTGGTCATTCATTGAGTAACTTGGCAATTTGCCCCACCTAATTTTCCAAATTATGAATGGAGGCTTGCTGATTTCTAAGGATAGTTTCTGTTGATTGAAATCTAGTTTTCGAAGCTGCTATAAACTTCTCCATCATTTCCTCCAAATTGCTCTTTCTTGGAGGGGCAACAACATAATCCACCTGCTCTTGTCTAGCAAATATATTGCCACTTTGGCAATCTTGACTTTGATGTCCGCCCCCACACCATTCACTCACTTGCATTGATTTCCCTAGAGATGAAGCTAAAGAATCAATCTTTTTATTCATTGCTTCCAACTGTGCTGCTGCCAAAGCAACCACGGGATCCAATTGATATGCACTAGTGACCCTTAATTTTCCTTATTCCCTTGGGGTTTGCCACTGATAATTGGTAAGGGCCATGTCTTCAATCAAATTTCTTGCTTGTCCAGGTGTCTTATTATTTATGGTACCTCCGTCGACTGTATTGAGGACTGCTTGCATAATTCAATCCATTATAGAAAGTTTGAATCTGCAGCCACATATGAGGACACCTTCTCAATAAATCTTTGAATCTTTCCAAAGCATCATAAAGAGTTTCACCATCTAGCTGGAGAAAAGACGAAATATCATTCCTCAACTTGGCAGTCTTGGACGGTGGAAAATATTTCTCTAAGAATTTTTCTGCCGATTGACCCCATGTGGTGAAAGTGTCTGGGGGCAAAGATTTCAACCATTTCTTCAGTCAATCTCTAAGCATGAATGGGAACAACCTCAATCTAATTGTATCTTTAGAGACATTATGTATCTTAAATGTGTCACATATTTCCAAAAAAGTCTCAATATGTGCATTAGGATCTTAATTTTGGGAACCCATCAAACTGACAAGTCTGCTACACCATTTGAATTACATTTGTTTTTATCTCAAATTTGTTGCAGCAACTACTGGTCTCTGTATGCTTGAATCGACCCCATTAAGAGTAGGCCTAGCAAATTCCTGCATTATCCTTGGCTCATTTCCTGCCATCACTTCCAGTTCTTCTTTTGAGCTGAGATCTTCAAAGTTTGGTTTCATTTCTGCCATAACTGCTTCCCCTTCTTTTTTTTCACTTTCTCCTCAATGTTCTCTCTAGCTCTTGATCTAATTCAAGTAATTAGGAAGAGCAAGCTCAGGTCATAAATGGGAAGAAGTACCTAGAATGACAATCAACAAGCAAGAACTAATGTTAAAATAAATAAAATAAAAACTAAATCAACAGTCTTAATTAATTATATTACTCATATTGAAAACCGTTGCCCCCAGCAACGACGTTAAAAACTGGATGGTGAATTTATGCTATTGCAGTGATACCACAAGGGCACGGGTCGCTCAACTAATAAAATAGTAAGTAAGTTATCATTCCACTGGGGATAAGGTTAAATATTAGTGCAAATTTCTACTGTTGTTTAGCGAATCAATAGTTTTTGTGATGATTAAAATAAAAGATGAATTACTTAATAAATTAAAGTGAAGAAAAACTGAATATTGTGCAACAAAAGTTGATGATGAAAATACTATCCAGATATTGAATCCCCCTAGCCATAAAAAGCATTTATGAATATCAATTCAATTAAATCAAATAATAGAGCTGAATCGACATTTCTCTAAGTTAGATTAAAACCTCTCTCAAGTGAATTAATACCTAATCACAAAGTAGAATGCTAGGAATCGCTTCTCAAGCATAATTAAATAGATCTTGCAAAAAGAAAAAGGAACTTTAAACTAAAGGGTCTTGTAAGTCTATCTCCAGCACTCCAATCAACCCTCAATCCTAATGAGCATTCTGTTCATATCAAGCTTTCTCAAGTCAATAATATGAAAATTGCAACCAATCAATAAGCATGCTATTATCAATTGGAAATAAGAAATTAAGAATCAAAAGGATAAAACAACTTAATCAAATGATTTAATTTAATAAGAATTATTCAATCCATCCAATAAAGCTAGGGTTCATCAATATCTAGATAGATAAAATGTTTAGCTCATGTTCATAACCAGAAAACCAAAATAGAGGAAATAAGTAAAAGAATTCAAACAATCCATAATGAATGATTTGTGTTTCTTCACTTCAATCCTCGAACCTTGGATTAAATCTCGCATGAATTGGATCTTCACCTTCACTCTTGGCTGCTAAAAACTCTCTTTTTCTCAAGAAGTTGGCTCTGAAAATAAATATGGATCCCTAATTCGCTCCTTAGCTCAGATTTTATAGCCCAGATATTTTTACCTGACATGCCCATGGACACGCCTGTGTCTGTGGGCTTATCAACAGTGCTATTTCAAACTTAATGACATGGGCAGTGACACGCCCATGTCCTTGAGCGTGTTGTTGCTACTGCAATATTGAGTTAGGGACATAGTCAGGGACACGCCCGTGTCATTGGGTATGTCACAACTTCTGTAAATCAGGAGTAATGGCATGTTCAGTGACATACCCATGTCTCTGGGCATTTCAAAGCTTCTGTAAAATAGTTAAATGATACGACCACTGACATGTCCATGTCACTGGTCATGTCACTTGAAGAATTTGCCAAAAATAGCTTCTTCTCTTATCTTTCGTCCGTGATTACGGCCTAAATAACCTTAAGGTTCGAACATGTCAAAAGTTTCTGGAATCAACCCTAATAAACACTTGAACAAATAAATTAAACTCAATTTGACAATAAATATATTAAGAAATAGGGACAAAAATATCATTAATTATATACTTATTAGATGTATAAGGAGCAGACTAAGAGATGGCATGATGCTCGCATTAAGGAACGAAAAGAGTTTCAAGCTGGAGATTAGGTATTATTGAATAATTCGAGGTTTTGACTTTTTCCAAGTAAGTTAAAATCTCGATGGTCTGGCGCATTCATGGTCAAGAAATTCTTTCCCAATGGAACAATTAAAATTACTCATCCAGAAAAAGGGGATTTTAAGGTGAATGGACAAAGGCTCAAATTGTATTTAGGGGGGAATTGAATGAGTTGGAGGAGGTTTTATACCTCCAAGACTAGGGGTAAATTAGTCTTGAACGCCCAACTCATACGACGTTAAATTAGTGCTGAGTGGGTGACAACCAACCATTTTATTTGTTTTTAATATATCTTTCTTTAATTTTTATGTTTTAGTTTGTTTCTTTGATTTTTATTTTTATTTCTTCTCTCATTCATTGGATGTGTGTTATTTTAAGTTCATTTGAATATGTAGAGGAAAATTTTCTTTTGTTGGAAATTTGACTGAGTATTGTGGGGGCAACTTGAGCTTGCTTTTGGACATGCTCATATCAACCTGGGCGTGTCATTCATTTTTAGAGACAGCAGCTACAACACGCCCCGTGACACACTTGTGTCCCTGGTCATGCCATTTTGGCTAAAATTTAAGGAGTCACAATAGCAACAACACGCTCAGTGACACGCCCATGTCACTGGATGTGTCATTTTATTTATGTTACAGTTGCTACAACACGCCTAGAGACACGACAGTGTCTGTGGGCCTGTCGACGTATTTTAAAAAAACACGTGGATTAGTCCATGAATGACTATTCCACTCTTCCTCTCCCATCTCATGGATTCTTTTTCTTTACTTAATTAATTTCTTTTTATTTTTCTTTCTTTTGGATGACTGTCTTTTCACCAATTCATATTTTTGTTTGTTTTCCTTTTCTTTCTCTTTTTATTTTTTTTTTCTGTATTTATTTCTTTTAATCTTTTTACATGAATCTTCACAATTTTGCATGTCAGACTTTGTTCTATAGCTAATTCGACTTCGCAATGCTTTTGGGACCATATTCATATATGTCGATTCATAGACAAGACAGGGCAATTCTCTCTCTTTTGTTGTTTTTCGTATTTTACACACATTGGGAACAATGTGCGTCTTAAGTGTGGTCTAGAGGTACACTTCCTAGATTGAGTTTTATTATTATTTATTTCTTTAGTGTCATAAAATTAATTAGTCTCATTCAGTTTCTTTAACTTGTTTTTAAGTTCAAGTAAACTAGATTGCAATAATAGCATTGATACGGAACCTCCAAGAATAAGCCTAAGAACTCCTTGATTTCGAACCCCCACAGCATTAACTTGAAAACCCCTAGTCGAATTCGGTACAACCCCCAAGGATTAGGTTAGATTTCAGATTACCTTGAATTGATCAAAGATCCAAGATTTCGAAACAAGTCAGTTCCTAAATCCCATATTCGAAACACTCCACAAGAAAGTTGATCAAACTACTTGAATGTTTCTGAAGCATGTATTCAAGCAAGAACACAAAGATAAAAGCAATTCGGCTTTAGATTAATAAATTCGTCCAAAACTTCAAAACTTCAAAACTTACAACCCTAAATGAGATATAAATAGCTAAACCCTAATTAGGGTTATTAAGTAGCGTTTGGCTTTCTAATCAAATTTTAAGAAATAATAAAGTAATCAAAGTCCTAATTTAATACCAATCAAACAGGGCCCTTACTTTTTAAATGAGCATAACTAGTGGGCCTTAATACATATTAAAATAACAAGTTCAGCTAATTATTTAATTATAAATAATCCCAACTAGTGACTTGAGCCAAATATGCTCCAATTTGCATCCTTGATCAGCCATATCGTGCACCTTCAGCTCCTCTTCAACAAAATGTTGCATGTAGCCTTGTGACGTCTCTATCATTCCCCCTTTGTTGGAGAAAACTCGTCCTCGAGTTTTAAAATGCTGAAGTAGTAAAGAAAAGCAACTTTGTAATTTCACTCCAATTACTTGTGGCATGTCATCAATTTGAAGAACCTGAAATTTTATTTCATAAACATCAAAATCATTGTTAGGCAAAATAAATTCCATGTTTGCAACAGATAGGCAATCATGAATGGTGGGAGTAGAAAGTTTTATTTTTCTTGCTTCTTCTTTTAGTTGTACTTCTAACCCAAGCATATCAATTTCTTCCTTCAATATTTCTTCAAAAGTTTCCAACTTTGGAATGTCTTGTTGAAAAGTAGCAGCTTCTTTTGATTCTAGTGATGAATCTTCACCAATAATCTCTAAAGTATGATCTTCAATATCACCCTGAAAAGAAGTATCACCATAAACAGTCTCGGATGACATTAACAAATCACTACCATCAACAATCTCTTCTGCATAAATTAGTTCTTCTTCATTGCTATCTTCAACCTTCAAATTCTCCCTTTCTTTGTAGTAATCATCAACACTTTTACTTCCTTCCTTGATAGCCTAAAGTCTCTGCATGATACTCCTATAGAAATGTTCATATTGCCGCATTTGATTTCTGCCACCTCTTCGCCTCTCATTGCGCTCCAATGTGGCTCTTTCAACACTCTGCAACCTCAAATCCATGCGCTCCAATCTTTCTGTTATGGTATCCATAGCACGGTGTAAACGTGTAAATTCAGCTTGTTGCGCCTCACGCAATCGAGCTAGATCAATCTGAACACCTGCATCTCTTCCAGACATGTTTCCTGCAATAAAAGGTTAGCACAAAACAAATAAAAAAGCCTCACAACACTCCCTCACGTGTTTACACTCAATAGATGAAGGTTGGTCTCTCGTGTTTCACTCAATATATGAAATCTCTCACGGTTCAGCTCACACCTCTCAAGCTGATTTCTTTTATGTTCTTAGGTGAATCACACTTTATGAAAAAACTCAAATAGCCTCCGTGTGTAGTATCCCAAAATCTGAAATTTAGTGAAAAAAAAATTCAGTTACTTCTAACCCACCTAGATTCGACCCTTAGCACCTTAATAACAAGGAAAACGAAAAATTTTTCTTGAAGTGATTCTATACTCTTTTTTTTTTTTTTGCTTCCACTCACTATCTCTTTTGAAGGGCAGCCCTAGTTCACACCACACGAATTTTTTTTTTCCAATCAGGTAATAAGAATAAGATCAATTTAGAGGACTTCCTTTTGAAACTCGAAATTGGAACAGAATAAATAATCAAGACTTCCTTTAGACCAATTCAGCTTTCCTTTTGAAACTTGTTTGAAACACTTTCTTGGAAATTCGAAACAGAATCAGAATGATTAACAAGAATAAGATTCGGATTTAGAACACTTTCGAATCAACAAATTTCGACTCAACAATCAAGAACACAATTTCGAATTTGAACAAAGCAACCTAAATTCCCAATTCAAAAATCCACAATAGAACAAATCCAATTCGGAATAGATAGAACAAACCAATTCGGAACAAATCAACCAACCCAATTTCAGAATAAGAAAAATGATTTGGACTAAAAAGGCAAACCGAATTCGAAATTGAAATAAGACTCTAAACACAAAACGAAAACTAAATTAGAACCCTAACGGAATTTTTTTTCGAATTTGCGACTTTGAAAGAAAAACGAAAATGATTCAAGGATCAATAAAAAAGAAACAAAACGAAACTAACAAGAGAAGAAACGAAAACAAAAATAACCCACAAAGGAAACAAAAACGCAAATAGCAGGTGAAGAAAACGAAAACGAAAATAACCCACAAAGAAAACAATTCAGAGGAACAAGGAAAACAAGAGAACGAATTGAACAATTGAAACAAAGCAACAAAAACTCAAATAACAAAAGAAGAAATGAAAAACGAATTGGAAGGGATAAAACCTGATCTAGAGCGTAGGCTCTGATACCAAATGATACGGAACCTCCAAGAATAAGCCTGAGAACCCCTTGATTTCGAACCCCCACAGCATTAACTTGAAAACCCCTAGTCGAATTCGGTACAACCCCCAAGGATTAGGTTAGATTTCAGATTACCTTGAATTGATCAAAGATCCAAGATTTCGAAACAAGTCAGTTCCTAAATCCCAGATTCGAAACACTCCACAAGAAAGTTGATCAAACTACTTGAATGTTTCTGAAGCATGTATTCAAGCAAGAACACAAAGATAAAAGCAATTCGGCTTTAGATTAATAAATTCTTCCAAAACTTCAAAACTTCAAAACTTACAACCCTAAATGAGATATAAATAGCTAAACCCTAATTAGGGTTATTAAGTAGCGTTTAGCTTTCTAATCAAATTTTAAGAAATAATAAAGTAATCAAAGTCCTAATTTAATACCAAACAAACAGGGCCCTTACTTTTTAAATGAGCATAACTAGTGGGCCTTAATACATATTAAAATAACAAGTTCAGCTAATTATTTAACTATAAATAATCCCAACTAGTGACTTGAGCCAAATATGCTCCAATTTGCATCCTTGATCAGCCATATCGTGCACCTTCAGCTCCTCTTCAACAAAATGTTGCATGTAGCCTTGTGACGTCTCTATCACAATTGAATTAAGAAGTTTCAAAACAAAATTTCATAGATCTAAAATTTAAAAATCCAAAGTTAAAAGATTAAGCATAAAATTCCAAGAACTCAAAAGTCATGAACAAAGTAAGAAAGTGTAAATTTTCTCTTAAGTTCTTTGACTTTTTTTTTCATGATTATTCCCTATGCGCTTAACTTGCATTGCTTGAACTATTTTTTTCTAAGGAGCTTGACTTGTTTGAATTGATGCTAGTTTTTTTATCTGAAGGTAAAAATTTATGATGCTGACCGCTGGTTTCTGAGTTAGAATCACCTTTCAAATGGCTACTAGCACTATTCGTGATTCCAACTCCTTCATTTCAATTCAAGAGTTAAAATCAGTGGACTATGGACAAATTTTCAAAGCTCCTTATGTAAATTTTTTGTTCTCTTATTTTTATAAGAATACTCAAGTGGTCAGGAACTTAATATACTAAGTATGTCATACTAAGTTCGGCTCAAGTATTGAAAGAATTTTAACATGCTAAAAAATGTAACTAAGGTTTAAAACTTCAGGTGTGCAATTCTCATCAATTAACTACCTAATTATGACTATTATATTCAGTCCTTAGCAATTGATTAAGATAGTTGAGTCAACCTTAACAATATATTGTCATTTATTAAATCAACCATTAATTTAATATAAAGATGAACCATTTCAATTCATGCTTGATAGAGACGTCACAAGGCTACATGCAACATTTTGTTGAAGAGGAGCTGAAGGTGCACGATATGGCTTATCAAGGATGCAAATTGGAGCATATTTGGCTCAAGTCACTAGTTGGGATTATTTATAGTTAAATAATTAGCTGAACTTGTTATTTTAATATGTATTAAGGCCCACTAGTTATGCTCATTTAAAAAGTAAGGGCCCTGTTTGTTTGGTATTAAATTAGGACTTTGATTACTTTATTATTTCTTAAAATTTGATTAGAAAGTTAAATGCTACTTAATAACCCTAATTAGGGTTTAGCTATTTATATCTCATTTAGGGTTGTAAGTTTTGAAGTTTTGAAGTTTTGGACGAATTTATTAATCTAAAGCCGAATTGCTTTTATCTTTGAGTTCTTGCTTGAATACATGCTTCAGAAACATTCAAGTAGTTTGATCAACTTTCTTGTGGAGTGTTTCGAATCTGGGATTTAGGAACTGACTTGTTTCGAAATCTTGAATCTTTGATCAATTCAAGGTAATTTGAAATCTAACCTAATCCTTGGGGGTTGTACCGAATTCGACTAGGGGTTTTCAAGTTAATGCTATGGGGGTTCGAAATCAAGGGGTTCTCAGGCTTATTCTTGGAGGTTCCATATCATTTGGTATCAGAGCCTACGCTCTAGATCAGGTTTTATCCCTTCCAATTCATTTTTCGTTTCTTCTTTTGTTATTTGCTTTTTTGTTGCTTTGTTTCAATTGTTCAATTCGTTCTCTGATACCAAATGATACGGAACCTCCAAGAATAAGCCTGAGAACCCCTTGATTTCGAACCCTCACAGCATTAACTTAAAAACCCCTAGTCGAATTCGGTACAACCCCCAAGGATTAGGTTAGATTTCAGATTACCTTAAATTGATCAAAGATCCAAGATTTTGAAACAAATCAGTTCCTAAATCCCAGATTCGAAACACTCCACAAGAAAGTTGATCAAACTACTTGAATGTTTCTGAAGCATGTATTCAAGCAAGAACTCAAAGATAAAAGCAATTCGGCTTTAGATTAATAAATTCGTCCAAAACTTCAAAACTTCAAAACTTACAACCCTAAATGAGATATAAATAGCTAAACCCTAATTAGGGTTATTAAGTAGCATTTAACTTTCTAATCAAATTTTAAGAAATAATAAAGTAATCAAAGTCCTAATTTAATACCAAACAAACAGGGCCCTTACTTTTTAAATGAGCATAACTAGTGGGCCTTAATACATATTAAATTAACAAGTTCAGCTAATTATTTAACTATAAATAATCCTAACTAGTGACTTGAGCCAAATATGCTCCAATTTTCATCCTTGATCAGCCATATCGTGCACCTTCAGCTCATCTTCAACAAAATGTTGCATGTAGCCTTGTGGCGTCTCTATCAAATTGTCAGGTTTGAGAATTAGTTTTTGTTTGAGAATGTCGGGTTTTCTAATTCGAGTATTGTAAAACTTTTCTTTTCTTTTTGGATATGGAGGGGTTCTTCATTTCTACTTATTATAATGATTTATTTTGCTTAAGGAAAAGCAAAAACTCAAGTGTAGGGGAATTTAATAAGTGTATAATTGATAATATTTTTACCCCTATTTCTTAGTATATTTATTGTAAAATTGAGTTTAATTTGTTTGCTCAAGTGCTTGTTAGGGTTGATTTCAAGAATATTTTACACTTTGAGGCCTTATGGTCATTTAGGCTAGAATTACGAATGAAAGACAAGGAAAAGAGCTAATTTGGGCAAATTCTTCAAGTGACACGCCCAATTACACAGGCATGTCAATGACTGTGTCATTCACCCACTTTATAGAAGCTTCAACATGCCCAAGGACATGGGTGTGTCACTGCCAGTGTCCTTAATCCTACATTCCAATAGCTACGATACATCTGGCAGCTTGGCCTTGCCATTGCCCATGTTATCAACATTGAAAAATAGCATCGTCACCATGCCTAGAGACACGGCTGTGTCACTGGGAGTGTCAGACTAAATCTCTGGGGTATAAAATCTGAACTGAAGTATGAATTAGGTATCTAGTTTTGTTTTGTCACTTAAAATTTTTTGTATGAAAGAAAATTATTGGCAATGAAAAATGAAAGACTCGACTCTTATTACATCTTATCCCAAATAAATCTTGAAAATTCTTTTCTATTTCTAGAAATCGCTTCATTTCGCTCGATTCGCAAATTGGTCCAACTCATAATTAACTTTTAACTCCATGTTTGATATCCTCCGATACCTAATCAATAATGAACCTGAATGGCTTTTTTAGGTCCAATTCCATCAATTTTTGTTGAGGCAATTCTTACTTGTTCATTGGCAACTAATCTAGCTCCTGAAATATATGACATTCTTGATCGGTGACTTCTTTAGAAAAAAAAGAGTATGGCAACTGAGATTGAAGGGGGAAGATCCAATTTATACAAGATTTAACAAGAATCAAGAATTGAAGTGAAGAAACGCAAATTGTTCATCATGGATTGTTTGAATTCTTTTACTTATTTCTTTTGTCCTTGTTTTCTAGTTATGAACATGAACTAAATTATTTCTATCTAGATATTAATGAACCCTATCTTTATTGTATGGATTAAATAGTTTTTATTAAATTAAATCATATAATTGAGTTGTCTTATTCTTATGATTCTTAATTGTTTATTTCCAATTGATAATAGCATGCTTATTAATTGGTTGCAATTTTCATATTATTGACTTGAAAAAGTTTGATATGAATAGAATTCTCATTAAGGTTGATTGGAGTGCTAGAGATAGACTTACAAGATTCTTTGGTTTATAATTTCTTGTTCCTATTGCAACTATTTAATTATGCTTGAGAAGAGATTCCTAGCATTCTACTTAGTGATTAGAGATTAACTCACTTTAGAGAGGTTTTGGTCTAATTTAGAGGAATGCCAGTTCAGCTCTATTATTTGTTTTAATTGATTTGGTATTCATAAATATTTTTTATAGCTAAGGGGATTCCATATCTTGATAGTGTTTTTATCATCAATTCTTTTTACACAATACTCAATTTTTCCTTAATTTAATTTATTAGGTAATTCTTTTTTATTTTAATCATCACAGAAATTATTAGATTGCTAAACAACAGTTAAAATTTGCACTAGTAATTGACCTTGACCCCAGTGGAACGATATCTTACTCACTACTTTATTACTTGCACGACCAGTGCACTTGCAGTAACATTGCAAAAGCACAAATTTGTCAACATGTATGCATAATTTCTTTTCGTTAATTAAAAATCCATCATATCTATAATATTTTTAAAATGCAAGATGTTCACATGCATGATATATATTAGCATGAATTTACTCTAAATTAGACCAAAACCTATTAGCAAAATCAGAATCTTTTACATACAATTCCTTGATATACTCAAAACCCATGAATTTAGAATTTAAGGTAGAGAATAGGTTTTACCTTTTAGATAATACATTTGCTACTACATTCTCTTTACCTTACTTGCAGTGAATCACATATAGAAAAGTGTCTATGAATTCAACCTAATATGAATGCTTCTTGTTGAACTTGCCTTGCCTTTTCAAATGCAAGTGAGACTTATGATCAATATGGATAACAAACTCTTTGGGTAGTAAATAATGTTGTCGCACATTAAAAGCTCTCACTAGAGCATATAGCTCTTTGTCTTTGTTTAAGTAGCTGAGTTAAGCTCCATTCAACTTCTGACTAGAGTATGTTATTGGTCATTTTTCCTTTATAAAAAAATGGCACCTATAACAATTCCAAAGGCATCACATTTAATTTCAAAAGTTTTACTAAAATCAAGTAAGCACAGAATAGGAGTTGAACACAGTTTTTCTTTAATCAAGTTAAAATATTTTCCCTTATTTTTAGTCCATTTAAAGTTCACATCTTTCTTAAATATGCTAGTTAAAGGAGCAGTAATAATACTATGTCTTGAACAAATCTCCTATAAAAACTAGCAAGACTGTGAAAGCTTCTAACTTCACTTATGTATATAGGTCTTGGCCACTTTTTGATAGATTTTATCTTTTCTTCATCAACTGCAAGACCCTCTTTACTAATAATGAATCATAAGAACAATAGATTGTTACCCCAAAATGCGTACTTCTTAGCATTACTATATAATTTCTCTTTCCTAAGAACCTTTAAGACAACCTTAATATGCTCAAGATGTTTATCCAATGTTTTGTTATAGATATATGTCATCAAAATTGACAACAATGAATTTTTCAAGAATTCATGCAAAACTTGGTTCATTAATCTCATGAATGTGCTAAGTGCACTGGTTAGGCCAAAAAGGTATGCAAACCATTCATATAATCCATATCTAGTTTTAAAAGCAGTTGTCCATTCATCACTAAGTTGCATTCTTATTTGATGGTAAATAATTTTAAGATCAATTTTAGTATAAATACATACACCACTCAACTCATCAAGCATATCATCAAGTCTAGGGATAAGGTATATGTACGTTACAGCGATTTTATTGATGGCTCATAGTAGACACGCATCATCCAAGATCCATCCTTCTTGGGAACAAGCAATACAAGAATGGCAAATAGGCTTAAACTCTCCTTACATGTCCCTTCTCCACTAACTCCTCTACTTACCATTGTAACTCCTTGGTCTCATCTAGATTGCTTCTACAAAAATGTTGATTGGGTGTAACACCCTTATACCCCATGTACATATAATACATACACCCAGTATATGTAAAATATACATATAAAATATAAAAATATCACAATCCAGTTTAATAAAAAATTTCACACTTCTAATTTAAAATCTCAAATACTTAAAAATGTACATGTAAATAGTGAATAAAATATTCTTTCTTAATTATAAATTACAAAATAAGCATTTTATATGAAAATCTCTTGAAAAAATTTGCCAGAGTTTTATCTGTAATTTGGATAATCCAAAAATTCAGCAATTACACAAACTACATAAAAACATTCCCAATAAAAAATACATCACACATTTCCCCAATACTTTACAATTTCTTTATATTTTCTCAAAACATTTATACATATATATATATATCAAAAAACATATATAAAATTTCACTTCAAACAAATTATTCAAAATATTCTTTATAATTTACAATATATATACTTTAAAAATATAACATAATATATATAATATCAAAATGTACTATAATATAAAATATATACATGTTGGCAAATGACTCTGATCTTGATATATCCAAAAAAATTAATTCAACAAGCAATCTCAAATCAAGACCTGACCCGGTCTAGAAAAACTCTCTGGCTCTACCAGATCACCCCTGTCACCTGCTCGATAAATTACAATCGCTCTAAGCTAAAATCCTAGCAGTACAAACTTTTATCATAATAACACTTTAATACAATGCCAATGCATAATGGATTTGTATGTTATGTCTCAATGTGGCACTCAATTTCACTTTTAAACATAATCTTCCATTTTTATATAATTCACATAAACACACACACAAGCATGGGCCCAAACAAACTAATATATTGTTCAAATCCTAGAGTTATTATTTTGGTCTATGTTGACACCAAGTGACTAGCCCCGAAGGAAAATCATATATTAGTGGCACCAAGCATCTGGCCCCGAAGGCAAAATCATGTATCAGTGACTCCAAGTATCTAGCCCCAATGACAAATAATAAATCAGTGACGCATAACGTCTAGCCCCAAAGGCAAATAATGAGGATAACCTCACAGGCATGCCGCCAAACACAGAACTCTGGAAGTTGAATAACATACCAGGCACACAAATATTACATGTTTTCCATAATCACTTATTTTCTTATCACAATATCTCATTTTTCTCATCACATTGCCTCTTTTCTCATTTTTCTCATCACATTGTCACATTTCTCATTCATATCAATGTCAATTCATAACATCTCACCATTTCATCACAATGTATCTCATTTTACATTAAAAACACATCACCCAAGTAATTTGGGTCATTCTCACATATTGCACATAATTCAACATTTTATTCATTTTAACCATTAATAATGGCTTTTCATAATGCATATAATGCATACATAATAATTCACATATCATAGCACAATATTCATGAATGTTCAATGTATCAAGTAGATTAACACATTTTTCATACAAAATGTGTTAAGCCTAATTTAATGCAATTATACCTCATTTATCAAGAGTTTGTACATTCCTTAATAAGCACTCAAATACAAGCTAAGAAACTCCCACAAACCTTAATAAGCACTCAATGCCTAACCAAAATGTGAATAAATATCATCATTTATTATAACATTTTAAGGCATTATGATGTGAGCCTGCCTTGCTGGGATTTAATTCCTAAGGAAGCTCAAGCTACGGATCGTCTCCAAAACATAAGAACACCAACCAGCACCTTCAACCCAACACCAACTTGTGATGTAAAACTGAAGCTATATGGCTGGAAACCAAAGATTCAAGACCCAACCCCAACTTGTAAAGGAAAAACCTTGAATATAAGTTAAGACCTAGCAAACTTGGTTATTTTTGCAAGGAATTCGTGCAAGTTCTAACCAGAACTCAAAAGAAGGCTAAAAACCTCTCAAAGCTCTCAAAAATGGAGAGAAAACTCAGAATATTCATTAAGTTCAAAGTCTGCCATTACATCTGTTTTTAAAGACTTAAAGAAAGCATAAAACAAGTGAAATGATGGAAAAATACAAATATAATAATGTGGTTACATAAAACAAATTGGGCAGCCATATAGCTTGTGATGAGGATCTGATTGCTAGCATACAACACCAAGGACCTGTTACTCGATCAATGGCAAGAAAACTTCAAGGATTAGTTTCCAAATATTTATATGTTCTCAATACAATTGGAACGTTAAGACTTGAAGAAAATAAGAGCAAAGAAGCTGTTTGGTTGCATGTGTCCAAATTGCAATCTACCCAAGAGGCCAATTGACCCAAAGGAGTTAGAATACATATTGGCATCCATCATTATACCTTTGGGAGCTAAATACATACCATTCACGTTCCATTGGATGTCCATATATTAAGAGTGGCTGAAATTCACATTGGGAGTCAAAGATGCCTTTTAAAAGCTAGTGGGAGACAAGCTATATGGCTGCCCAATTTGTTTTATGTAACCACATTATTATATTTGTATTTTTCCATCATTTCACTTGTTTTATGCTTTCTTTAAGTCTTTAAAAACAGATGTAATGGCAGATTTTGAACTTAATGAATATTCTGAGTTTTCTCTCCATTTTTGAGAGCTTTGAGAGGTTTTTAGCCTTCTTTTGAGTTCTGGTTAGAACTTGCACGAATTCCTTGCAAAAATAACCAAGTTTGCTAGGTCTTAACTTATATTCAAGGTTTTTCCTTCACAAGTTGGGGTTGGGTCTTGAATCTTTGGTTTCCAGCCATATAGTTTCAGTTTTACATCACAAGTTGGTGTTGGGTTGAAGGTGCAGGTTGGTGTTCTTATGTTTTGGAGACGATCCGTAGCTTGAGCTTCCTTAGGAATTAAATCCCAGCAAGGCAGGCTCACATCATTTGGTATCAGAGCTTAGGCTCTCCAAATCAGGTTTTTAGCATCATTCCTTCTTTTTTATGTCAAAAAAAAATATTGTCTTCCTTTGAGTCATTTTTTTTGCCATTAGTTTAATTTCTACAAGCTGTATGCTTTCTTGTTTCTTTGAGTCCTTCTTCCTTAATGTTGTTGCTGGATTAATTTAAAAAAAAATAAAGAAAGAACAAAAAAAAAAGAGAAAAAAAATCAAAGAAAAAAAAAAGCAACTAATCTCTAAAATTTGCTATTGGGTTAGAAACTGAAGTTGGGTTTGCACATAACCAAATCTTCTCAAATTTTATATGCTTGTTTCAGATGCTAAAATTAGCTTGGAAATAAAATTTTAAGTCAAAATTCGTCCATTTGCCTCGTTATCCATATATTGCAGCCAATTTAGCTAGTTTTGTGTCGAAAAGTGAACGTGTATGTAAAAATGTCCAAATCCTTTCAAATTTTACAGGCATGTTTTAGATACTCAGCTAAGCCTACATATTAAATTTCATGTTAAAATTCGTTCGTTTGCTTGGTTGTCCATATATTACAGCTAGTTAGCCATTTTGGGGTCCAGAATATAAACGTTTCATAAGAGACCTAAAAATTCGTTTTTTCTCTTCCATTTGGTCTCAATATATTATCCTAAATCCAGTTTTGTCAAATTCTTCCCTTTGGTAATGTTTGTCTAAAATTTCAGTGTCTTTCGTCCTTAGGTTTCAAATATCAGATATTCTATTTTTTCCAGCTTGTGTTACTCTTGTTCCATTCTTGAATGTGTTTTAAACCTTGCAATTTAGTTATTTAGTTGAGGAAATATTAAGTTCTTGCTAGAACTTGGAAGGGGCTGAAGTGAGTGAAAAAAAGGCATAGAGTGGTGAGATTGTTAGAGGGTAAAAGCCATAGTTTGAGTGAAACACAGATTGAGTGTTACCAGATTAGAGTGAAACACGTGAGGGAGTGTGTGAGAGAATATTTCTAACATTTGTTTTGCAGCAATCAGTATGTCAACAAAACGAGATAGTGATCGAGAGAGCAACCAGCCCCAAGAGGAGCCAGAAGCTTCTTATGTTCTTAAGGCATTGCAATCTCAATTTCAAAGGATGAATGTGTTGTTTGTTGATATTAGAGAACAGATGGAAAAACACTCAAAGCAAATTGAAGAATTGCAGCAAGCAAGCTCTACAAATCAAAGGAATTTAGGAAGGGATGAACGAGATAATTTTCATAGGGAGCAAAACACAAATAGGGGGCAGAATAGAGGTAGGAGTGCTGGACTAAATGATTTTCCAGTTTTCAATGAATTGGAGGATGTAGATGAAGATAATCTTGATGATGACGATGGGCAGCAATCTGTTGCACTTGATGATGTTATTAGACCAAGATATATGAGAGGTAATATGCATGGTAGAGGTGGTGGCAGAAATATTAGGCAAGAAACTATGGAAAATGCAAGAGGGAGAGGGAGAGTAGATGATGTGAACCAGCATAGCAAGGATCCATTGGTGCTACAACAAGGGCCATTGACGAGGAATAAAGCAAAGAAATATGGCATCACTCTTGGAATGCATATTCAATACTTTATTACAAGAGAGGTGACTGAATTAGCATGGGACAAGTGCGAGAAGGAACTAGAAGACCAACCCAAGCTAGTCATGGTGCTGGATTGTACACATGGTGCTGAAATGTGCGAATTGTCCAGCCAATACCACAACCACCCTGTGAAATGTGCTGTTTCACAACCCCCTATACCAGTTTCAGCAAGAACGACTTTGGCATGCTTAACACATGTTTGGAGCGTGTTTTTTTGAGTCTTTTAAGTGGTCCCCTCCATATTTTGCTTATTAGGTTTTTATTGTAATATTAGTTAATAGTTTTCCTTATAGGAAATATGTTGATGATATCATTATGCCAAGTGGACCAATCACAAGATCACAATCAAAGAAACTCCAGCATGTGTTCCAGCACTTCATTCAAAGGTGGATTAATGAAGAGGGAGACCAACTTGTAGTGAATATGATGGATCATGAAGAGGAAGTCAGAAAAATCACCAACAAGCATGAAGAATCTGCCCATAAGTATGGTGATGGGCATTAGCACGAATTTGGAATATAATATTGACATGGTTTAGTGCTAGTGTGACTAGACACATGTGAACCAACACCAAAATGCATGTGGAATCTGCCCATCAATGTTGTCATAATTATGGGCAGTAATTTAGAGTATATTATTGAGGTGGATGAACAATTAATGCTATTGTGACTAGATACATGTAAACCTAGACTTTAAGCCATTAGTTCTTCTTTTCCAACTATATAAGGATGGGAAAAAGAACTTAATAGGGTTGACCACGAATTTCCAGAATTGTTGAATGTAATTTCTGTGTTTTCAAGTTTGAGAGGTTTTCTTCTTATTCTTGTTGCATGAAGAATTGGTTCTAACTTATCAAGTCTTACTTGTGGCGTTTTAATCAGTTCATTTCTTCATCCCAATCACCCAAGTTCTCAATTACAGGTTAGTTGTGGGTTTGGTAGGGAGGATTTGCTTTTGAGTTCTAAGATTCTATGCTAGATGTGTATGTGGGGTTCTAGATGTAATATTTGATACATGGGTTCCGCATCATTTGGTATCAGAGCTTTGGCTTGAAGATAAATCTCTAGGTATCTTTTATGTTTTAATTATCCAAAGAAAAAAAGAGAGGAAAAGATCAAAAGAAAAACAAAAAAAAAAAGAAAAGAGAATCAGATTCAACTTCCTCAACATAAAAGAAAAAAAAATCGTACCTGTTTCTGTCCAGAATTTTTCTTCACAAGTGTTTGAGATTTTTTGCATATTTATACCATTAACAGCTTGCTACCTTATTATATTTGATCAAATTACATCAGCTCCTCATTATGCATCCATTTAGCATTTAAAAATCTAATATTTAGAGCATTTCTTGCATTGGGAATAGATTTAAGTTGCATATTCAGATTACTCATTGGAGTGATTTGAATTCTGTTTTTTTTAGCATCCAGAATTGTTTTTCTTTGTATTCTTAGTTTCATTCTTTCATATACCTCTTGTTTCTTGTATGCATTAAGTAGCTAATTCTCAATCATAGTTACTTTGCTTTGATTAACACAAATACTTTTGCTTCTTGTGTTAACTTTCAGTTCTTGTTGTTTAAAATTAAATTGCTTCTAGAATTGCTTAATTCATTTTGTTCTTAGGTTCCTTGTAGAGTCTTTAAAACAAAACTTGTTTTACTTGATTTAAGTGGATTCAATTCTGAAATTCAACTTGATAAAAGAAGAATTGAGAGGTAAAAAGGACCAAGGTTTGAGTGAAATACAAGAGGAGTGTCAATCTGATCTTGAGTGAAACACGTAAGGGAGTGAGGTGAGAAAATTTTCTTTACTAACATTTTCTTGTAGGTTCTTCTTACACCATGTCAAATTCTGGAAGTGAAAAACGTGATATGACCATAAATGACATAGCCTTCATGTTAGAGGCAATGCAAAGGAGATTTGAAAGGTTTGATTTGACCATAAACAACATGAGGGGTGATGTAGACAGCATAATGCAAAGGCAGCGAAATGATACCAATCGAAGGGGGCAGAATAGAGGGAGAGGAAACATGATGAATGATGATGAGATAGAGAGGGAAGATGATGAAGAAAGTGAGGAATCAATTGCTCAAAGAAGACCTCAACAAAGGGACAGTAACATATCTTCCATAAAAATGAAGATACCATCATTCAAGGGGAGAAATGATGCTGAAGCTTACCTTGAATGGGAAAGAAAAGTTGAGTTGGTGTTTGATTGTCATAATTATAATGAAATGAAGAAAGTTATGATTGCAGCAGTTGAATTCACAGATTATGCACTAATTTGGTGGGATCAATTGATGATTTCCAAGAGGAGAAATGGAGAAAGAACTATCACTACTTGGGCTGAAATGAAAACTGTGATGAGAAAGAGATTTGTACCATCTTACTACTATAGGGAGCTTCACCAAAAATTACAGCGGTTAACTCAAGGATCCATGTCAGTGGAGGATTACCATAAAGAGATGGAGATGATCATGAGTAGAACTAATATAGAGGAGGATCCAGAAATCACTATGGCTCGATTTTTGAGTGGGCTGAATAGAGAGATAGCTAACATAATTGAATTACATCATTATGTGGAGCTTGAAGATATGGTACACATGGCCATGAAAGTGGAGAAGCAACTGAAACTCAAGGGAGCAGCAAAGGGATTTTCTAATTCCAGCTCTAGTTTCACTTCAAAATGCCCAAAGAAAGATGATAATCCTAAAGGGAAGGAGGCTGCCTGGAAAGGAAAGGAAAAACAAGTTCTAGATGACCCTAAAGGTAACTCTAAAACATCTAACTCTAATCAAAAGCATAGTACCATTAAATGCTTTAGGTGTTTAGGAGTAGGGCATATAGCATCTCAATGTCCAAATAAGAAAATCATGTTGATACGAGATAATGGTGAAATTGATAGTGCTAGTGAACATGAAAGTGATGATGATAATGATAGCATGCCACCATTAGAAGAAATTGAACATATTATTGAATATCCTGCAAATGGTGAATCTTTGGTTATTAGAAGAGCTTTAAACATGCAAATTAAAGATGAAGAAAGTAATCAAAGAGAGAACATTTTCCATACTCGTTGCATTGTGAATGGAAAAGTGTGCAGCATGATCATTGATGGGGGTAGTTGTGCAAATGTTGCTAGTACTGATTTTGTGGATAAATTAGGGTTAGCATGCACAAAACATCCTAGTCTTTACAAGCTGCAATGGTTGAATGATAGTGGAGAGGTGAGGGTAACAAAGCAGGTTCTGTTTTCTTTTGCAATTGGGAGATACAAAGATGAAGTTTGCTGTGATGTTGTGCCTATGCATGCTAGCCATATCCTTCTTGGTCGTCCATGGAAGTTTGATAGAAAAGCTTTGCATGATGGCTTTAAGAATCATTATTCTTTCAGCCTAAATGGTTTAAATTTCACTCTTGCTCCATTGTCACCTAAACAAGTGTATAAAGATCAAGTAAATAATTTGAGATCATTTGAAAAGAATTCTGGTGGTGAGGGTAAAACAAATAAAAATGGAGTAAAAGAGGCCAAGTGTGAGGAAAAGAATGATAAAAATGGCCCATTGGTGAGAGAAAAAGAGAAAGGGAGAGAAAATAAAAGAGAGTGTTTCTATGCAAAAGAAAAGGAGTTAAGGAGTGCTTTTTGTGAGAAAAGAAGTCTGATTGTACTTAGGTGCAAAGAGACCTTGATTTCTACATCTAACCTTGAAAACCCTTTGCCTGGTTGTGTTAGTTCTCTTTTTACAGGAATTTGGAGATGTTTTTCCAGAAAATGTACCCAAAGGTTTACCACCTTTAAGAGGGATTGAGCATCAAATTGACTTCATTCCGGGCTCAACAATTCCTAACCGACCAGCTTATAGAAGTAATCCGGAGGAAACCAAGGAACTTCAAGGGCAAGTGGAGGAGTTGCTAGCAAAGGGACATGTGTGTGAAAGTATTAGTCCATGTACTATTCTGGTTTTACTAGTCCTAAAGAAGGATGAATCATTTGCCCATAAAGCAAATAAAAGAAGGAAACATGTGATTTTCCAACCTGGTAATTGGGTATGGGTTCATGTGAGAAAGAGAAGATTTCCTAAACAAAGAAAATCCAAGTTGGATGCAAGGGGAGATGGTCCTTTCCAAGTATTGGAGCAAATCAATGACAATGCCTACAAGATCGACTTACCTGGTGAGTATGGTATTAGTGCTACTTTTAATGTAACTGATTTATCTCCTTTTGATGATGCAGATTTGAGGACAAATCTTTTTAAAGAAGGGGAGAATGATGTGAACCAGCATAGCAAGGATCCATTGGTGCTACAACAAGGGCCATTGACGAGGAATAAAGCAAAGAAATATGGCATCACTCTTGGAATGCATATTCAATACTTTATTACAAGAGAGGTGACTGAATTAGCATGGGACAAGTGCGAGAAGGAACTAGAAGACCAACCCAAGCTAGTCATGGTGCTGGATTGTACACATGGTGCTGAAATGTGCGAATTGTCCAGCCAATACCACAACCACCCTGTGAAATGTGCTGTTTCACAACCCCCTATACCAGTTTCAGCAAGAACGACTTTGGCATGCTTAACACATGTTTGGAGCGTGTTTTTTTGAGTCTTTTAAGTGGTCCCCTCCATATTTTGCTTATTAGGTTTTTATTGTAATATTAGTTAATAGTTTTCCTTATAGGAAATATGTTGATGATATCATTATGCCAAGTGGACCAATCACAAGATCACAATCAAAGAAACTCCAGCATGTGTTCCAGCACTTCATTCAAAGGTGGATTAATGAAGAGGGAGACCAACTTGTAGTGAATATGATGGATCATGAAGAGGAAGTCAGAAAAATCACCAACAAGCATGAAGAATCTGCCCATAAGTATGGTGATGGGCATTAGCACGAATTTGGAATATAATATTGACATGGTTTAGTGCTAGTGTGACTAGACACATGTGAACCAACACCAAAATGCATGTGGAATCTGCCCATCAATGTTGTCATAATTATGGGCAGTAATTTAGAGTATATTATTGAGGTGGATGAACAATTAATGCTATTGTGACTAGATACATGTAAACCTAGACTTTAAGCCATTAGTTCTTCTTTTCCAACTATATAAGGATGGGAAAAAGAACTTAATAGGGTTGACCACGAATTTCCAGAATTGTTGAATGTAATTTCTGTGTTTTCAAGTTTGAGAGGTTTTCTTCTTATTCTTGTTGCATGAAGAATTGGTTCTAACTTATCAAGTCTTACTTGTGGCGTTTTAATCAGTTCATTTCTTCATCCCAATCACCCAAGTTCTCAATTACAGGTTAGTTGTGGGTTTGGTAGGGAGGATTTGCTTTTGAGTTCTAAGATTCTATGCTAGATGTGTATGTGGGGTTCTAGATGTAATATTTGATACATGGGTTCCGCATCATTTGGTATCAGAGCTTTGGCTTGAAGATAAATCTCTAGGTATCTTTTATGTTTTAATTATCCAAAGAAAAAAAGAGAGGAAAAGATCAAAAGAAAAACAAAAAAAAAAGAAAAGAGAATCAGATTCAACTTCCTCAACATAAAAGAAAAAAAAATCGTACCTGTTTCTGTCCAGAATTTTTCTTCACAAGTGTTTGAGATTTTTTGCATATTTATACCATTAACAGCTTGCTACCTTATTATATTTGATCAAATTACATCAGCTCCTCATTATGCATCCATTTAGCATTTAAAAATCTAATATTTAGAGCATTTCTTGCATTGGGAATAGATTTAAGTTGCATATTCAGATTACTCATTGGAGTGATTTGAATTCTGTTTTTTTTAGCATCCAGAATTGTTTTTCTTTGTATTCTTAGTTTCATTCTTTCATATACCTCTTGTTTCTTGTATGCATTAAGTAGCTAATTCTCAATCATAGTTACTTTGCTTTGATTAACACAAATACTTTTGCTTCTTGTGTTAACTTTCAGTTCTTGTTGTTTAAAATTAAATTGCTTCTAGAATTGCTTAATTCATTTTGTTCTTAGGTTCCTTGTAGAGTCTTTAAAACAAAACTTGTTTTACTTGATTTAAGTGGATTCAATTCTGAAATTCAACTTGATAAAAGAAGAATTGAGAGGTAAAAAGGACCAAGGTTTGAGTGAAATACAAGAGGAGTGTCAATCTGATCTTGAGTGAAACACGTAAGGGAGTGAGGTGAGAAAATTTTCTTTACTAACATTTTCTTGTAGGTTCTTCTTACACCATGTCAAATTCTGGAAGTGAAAAACGTGATATGACCATAAATGACATAGCCTTCATGTTAGAGGCAATGCAAAGGAGATTTGAAAGGTTTGATTTGACCATAAACAACATGAGGGGTGATGTAGACAGCATAATGCAAAGGCAGCGAAATGATACCAATCGAAGGGGGCAGAATAGAGGGAGAGGAAACATGATGAATGATGATGAGATAGAGAGGGAAGATGATGAAGAAAGTGAGGAATCAATTGCTCAAAGAAGACCTCAACAAAGGGACAGTAACATATCTTCCATAAAAATGAAGATACCATCATTCAAGGGGAGAAATGATGCTGAAGCTTACCTTGAATGGGAAAGAAAAGTTGAGTTGGTGTTTGATTGTCATAATTATAATGAAATGAAGAAAGTTATGATTGCAGCAGTTGAATTCACAGATTATGCACTAATTTGGTGGGATCAATTGATGATTTCCAAGAGGAGAAATGGAGAAAGAACTATCACTACTTGGGCTGAAATGAAAACTGTGATGAGAAAGAGATTTGTACCATCTTACTACTATAGGGAGCTTCACCAAAAATTACAGCGGTTAACTCAAGGATCCATGTCAGTGGAGGATTACCATAAAGAGATGGAGATGATCATGAGTAGAACTAATATAGAGGAGGATCCAGAAATCACTATGGCTCGATTTTTGAGTGGGCTGAATAGAGAGATAGCTAACATAATTGAATTACATCATTATGTGGAGCTTGAAGATATGGTACACATGGCCATGAAAGTGGAGAAGCAACTGAAACTCAAGGGAGCAGCAAAGGGATTTTCTAATTCCAGCTCTAGTTTCACTTCAAAATGCCCAAAGAAAGATGATAATCCTAAAGGGAAGGAGGCTGCCTGGAAAGGAAAGGAAAAACAAGTTCTAGATGACCCTAAAGGTAACTCTAAAACATCTAACTCTAATCAAAAGCATAGTACCATTAAATGCTTTAGGTGTTTAGGAGTAGGGCATATAGCATCTCAATGTCCAAATAAGAAAATCATGTTGATACGAGATAATGGTGAAATTGATAGTGCTAGTGAACATGAAAGTGATGATGATAATGATAGCATGCCACCATTAGAAGAAATTGAACATATTATTGAATATCCTGCAAATGGTGAATCTTTGGTTATTAGAAGAGCTTTAAACATGCAAATTAAAGATGAAGAAAGTAATCAAAGAGAGAACATTTTCCATACTCGTTGCATTGTGAATGGAAAAGTGTGCAGCATGATCATTGATGGGGGTAGTTGTGCAAATGTTGCTAGTACTGATTTTGTGGATAAATTAGGGTTAGCATGCACAAAACATCCTAGTCTTTACAAGCTGCAATGGTTGAATGATAGTGGAGAGGTGAGGGTAACAAAGCAGGTTCTGTTTTCTTTTGCAATTGGGAGATACAAAGATGAAGTTTGCTGTGATGTTGTGCCTATGCATGCTAGCCATATCCTTCTTGGTCGTCCATGGAAGTTTGATAGAAAAGCTTTGCATGATGGCTTTAAGAATCATTATTCTTTCAGCCTAAATGGTTTAAATTTCACTCTTGCTCCATTGTCACCTAAACAAGTGTATAAAGATCAAGTAAATAATTTGAGATCATTTGAAAAGAATTCTGGTGGTGAGGGTAAAACAAATAAAAATGGAGTAAAAGAGGCCAAGTGTGAGGAAAAGAATGATAAAAATGGCCCATTGGTGAGAGAAAAAGAGAAAGGGAGAGAAAATAAAAGAGAGTGTTTCTATGCAAAAGAAAAGGAGTTAAGGAGTGCTTTTTGTGAGAAAAGAAGTCTGATTGTACTTAGGTGCAAAGAGACCTTGATTTCTACATCTAACCTTGAAAACCCTTTGCCTGGTTGTGTTAGTTCTCTTTTTACAGGAATTTGGAGATGTTTTTCCAGAAAATGTACCCAAAGGTTTACCACCTTTAAGAGGGATTGAGCATCAAATTGACTTCATTCCGGGCTCAACAATTCCTAACCGACCAGCTTATAGAAGTAATCCGGAGGAAACCAAGGAACTTCAAGGGCAAGTGGAGGAGTTGCTAGCAAAGGGACATGTGTGTGAAAGTATTAGTCCATGTACTATTCTGGTTTTACTAGTCCTAAAGAAGGATGAATCATTTGCCCATAAAGCAAATAAAAGAAGGAAACATGTGATTTTCCAACCTGGTAATTGGGTATGGGTTCATGTGAGAAAGAGAAGATTTCCTAAACAAAGAAAATCCAAGTTGGATGCAAGGGGAGATGGTCCTTTCCAAGTATTGGAGCAAATCAATGACAATGCCTACAAGATCGACTTACCTGGTGAGTATGGTATTAGTGCTACTTTTAATGTAACTGATTTATCTCCTTTTGATGATGCAGATTTGAGGACAAATCTTTTTAAAGAAGGGGAGAATGATGTGAACCAGCATAGCAAGGATCCATTGGTGCTACAACAAGGGCCATTGACGAGGAATAAAGCAAAGAAATATGGCATCACTCTTGGAATGCATATTCAATACTTTATTACAAGAGAGGTGACTGAATTAGCATGGGACAAGTGCGAGAAGGAACTAGAAGACCAACCCAAGCTAGTCATGGTGCTGGATTGTACACATGGTGCTGAAATGTGCGAATTGTCCAGCCAATACCACAACCACCCTGTGAAATGTGCTGTTTCACAACCCCCTATACCAGTTTCAGCAAGAACGACTTTGGCATGCTTAACACATGTTTGGAGCGTGTTTTTTTGAGTCTTTTAAGTGGTCCCCTCCATATTTTGCTTATTAGGTTTTTATTGTAATATTAGTTAATAGTTTTCCTTATAGGAAATATGTTGATGATATCATTATGCCAAGTGGACCAATCACAAGATCACAATCAAAGAAACTCCAGCATGTGTTCCAGCACTTCATTCAAAGGTGGATTAATGAAGAGGGAGACCAACTTGTAGTGAATATGATGGATCATGAAGAGGAAGTCAGAAAAATCACCAACAAGCATGAAGAATCTGCCCATAAGTATGGTGATGGGCATTAGCACGAATTTGGAATATAATATTGACATGGTTTAGTGCTAGTGTGACTAGACACATGTGAACCAACACCAAAATGCATGTGGAATCTGCCCATCAATGTTGTCATAATTATGGGCAGTAATTTAGAGTATATTATTGAGGTGGATGAACAATTAATGCTATTGTGACTAGATACATGTAAACCTAGACTTTAAGCCATTAGTTCTTCTTTTCCAACTATATAAGGATGGGAAAAAGAACTTAATAGGGTTGACCACGAATTTCCAGAATTGTTGAATGTAATTTCTGTGTTTTCAAGTTTGAGAGGTTTTCTTCTTATTCTTGTTGCATGAAGAATTGGTTCTAACTTATCAAGTCTTACTTGTGGCGTTTTAATCAGTTCATTTCTTCATCCCAATCACCCAAGTTCTCAATTACAGGTTAGTTGTGGGTTTGGTAGGGAGGATTTGCTTTTGAGTTCTAAGATTCTATGCTAGATGTGTATGTGGGGTTCTAGATGTAATATTTGATCCATGGGTTCCGCATCAGTAGACAGCAATGTTAATGAAATTAAAATGAAAATTCCATCATTCCAAGGCAAAGCAAATCCAGATGCATACTTGGAATGGGAGAGAAAGACCGAACTCATCTTTGATTGCCACAACTATAGTGAGCAAAAGAAGGTGACACTTGCTGTGGTAGAGTTTACTGATTATGCATTAGTTTGGTGGGATCAATTACTCACTAAACGAAGAAGAAATGGCACGAGATGAGTGCAGACTTGGGATGAGCTGAAACAAGTCATGAGAGATAGATTTGTACCACAACACTACTATAGGGAGTTACATCAACGATTACAAGGGCTGGTACAAGGCAATAAAAGTGTGGAAGAATATTTTCAAGAGATGGAAATGGCTATGATACGAACTAATATAGAAGAAGAAAGGGAAGCAACTATGGCACGGTTTCTACATGGGCTGAAAGATGAAATTGCCGACATAGTGGAGCTGCATCATTATGTGGAGCTTGATGACATGTTAAATATGGCAATCAAGGTAGAAAAACAACTCAAGAAGAAGAAAACAACCAGATCGGGAATGGGAATGAATTCTGCCAATAATGTTCCTTGGAAGCCAAATTGGAAGAAAGGGGAATCTAGTGAGAATAAATTTGTTTCAAAGGAGAAGAAAGAGGGGAACAAGGCTGGAGAAAAACCCATTGTGATTGATAAGGGTAAGGCACCAATGAACTCCAATGGAAGAACAAGAGACATCCAATGTTTTCGATGTTTAGGGAAAGGGCATTATGCTAGAGAATGTCCAAATAAAAGGGTGATGGTGGTGAGGCCGAGTGGTGATATTGAATCTGAAGATGATGAAGTTGTAGATGTAGATTCAGATGTTAACATTCCACCTTTGGATGAAGATAGTGAAGTAGAGCATGTTGTGCATGGAAATGCTCTTGTTGTTATGCGTGCTTTAAATATACAGGTGAAGGAAGATGAAGGTGATGAACTACAAAGAGAAAATATTTTTCATACTAGATGTTTAGTCAAAGAAAAAGTTTGTACTATGATCATAGATGGTGGGAGTTGTGTTAATGTGGCTAGCACTCTACTAGTAGAGAAAATTGCATTTCCTACTACAAAACATCCTAATCCATATAGATTGCAGTGGTTGAATGATAGTGGAGAAGTTAAGGTGACCAAGCAAGTATTATTGTCATTTACCATTGGGAGGTATAAGGATGAAGTGTTGTGTGATGTAGTTCCCATGCATGCTAGTCATATCCTACTTGGGAGGCCATGGCAATATGATAGAAAAGCAACACATGATGGGTTTAAGAATAGGTATTCATTTGATTTTGAAGGCCGAAAGCTGACTCTTGCACCTTTAACACCTATGGAGGCTTTTGAAGACCAAAAGCGAGTACAAGCTGCCATGCAAGAGAAAATGCAAAGAGAGGTTGAAAAGAGGGAGAGAGAAAAGAAAGATCAAGAGGAAAAACAAAGAATAAAAACTGAGAGAGAAAAAGAAAAAGAGAAAAAGAAGAAATTACATAATAAAAATGAGAGTGGAGAGAAGAAAGTAAGTTTAGTTGCTAGGGGGAAAGATGTGAGGCAAGCATACTTTTCTGATAGTATGATGCTCCTTCTGATATGTAAGGGAGTTTTTCTTAATGTAACTGACCTTGATCCATCTATTCCTAGTGTTGCTTTGACTTTGTTGCAGGAATTTGAAGATGTCTTTCCAAATGAGGTACCGAGTGGATTGCCACCCATTAGAGGAATAGAACATCAAATTGATTTCATTCCTGGAGCTGTAATTCCAAATCATCCAACATATAGGACAAATCCTCAAGAGGTCAAGGAGTTGCAAAAACAGGTGGATGAGCTGCTTGCGAAAGGTCATGTTAGGGAGAGCATGAGTCCATGTGCTGTGCCGGTACTTCTAGTACCTAAAAAGGATGGATCAATGCAAATGTGTGTGGATTGTCGTGCTATCAATAAAATCACTGTAAAGTATAGACATCCAATTCCTAGGCTTGATGATATGCTTGATGAATTGCATGGTGCATGTATATTTTCAAAAATTGATCTTAAAAGTGGTTATCATCAAATAAGAATGAGATTAGGAGATGAATGGAAAACAGCTTTTAAGACTCAATATGGTTTTTATGAATGGTTAGTCATGCCTTTTGGACTAAGTAATGCACCTAGTACTTTCATGAGATTAATGAATCATGTCTTGCGTGCTTTTCTTGGAAAGTTTGTTGTTGTGTATTTTGATGATATCTTAGTGTATAGTCAAAGTTTAAATGATCATTTAATGCATTTAAGATGTGTGCTTGAAGTTCTTAGGAAAGAGAAATTGTATGCAAATTTAAAGAAATGTACATTCTGCATGGAAAAAGTCATTTTCTTAGGATTTGTAGTGAGTGGGAAAGGAATTGAGGTTGATGATGATAAGGTAAAAGCCATCAAAGAGTGGCCTACACCAAAATCCGTGACTGATGTTAGGAGTTTTCATGGTCTTGCTAGTTTTTATAGGAGATTTGTTAGAGACTTTAGTACAATTGCAGCCCCATTAAATGAAATTGTGAAGAAAAATGTAGGGTTCAAATGGAATGAGGAACAGGAGCATGCATTTAGATTACTAAAAGAAAAATTATGTTCTGCACCATTACTTGCATTACCTGATTTTTCTAAGACTTTTGAAGTTGAATGTGATGCTTCCGGAGTGGGTATAGGTGCTGTTTTGATGCAGGAAAGAAGGCCAATTGCATACTTTAGTGAGAAGCTAAGTGGAGCTCCTTTGAATTACTCTACTTTATGACAAGGAGATGTATGCATTAGTGAGGGCGTTGGAGACGTGGCAGCATTATCTTTGGCCAAAGGAGTTTGTTATTCATAGTGATCATGAATCACTAAAATACTTGAAAGGACAAAGCAAGCTGAACAAACGCCATGCCAAATGGAGTGAATTTATTGAAGCGTTTCCATATGTGATTCAATATAAGCAAGGAAAAGAAAATGTTGTTGTTGATGCCTTATCTAGGAGGTATGCCCTAATCTCTATGCTTGATGCTAGACTTCTAGGATTTGAGCATATGAAAGAATTGTATAAGCATGACTCTGAATTTGCACAAATATATGCCTCTTGTGAAAATGCTGCCTTTAAAAAATTTTATAGGCATGATGGTTTCTTATTTAGAGAGAAACGACTTTGTGTTCCAAATAGCTCTATAAGAGGATTGCTTGTAAGAGAGTCACATGGGGGAGGTTTAATGGGACATTTTGGGGTGGCTAAAACATTAGAAATTCTGAATGAACATTTTTATTGGCCACATATGAGGAAAGATGTAGAGAAATTTTGTGCTAAATGCGTGACATGTATGAAAGCAAAGTCCAAAGTAAGACCACATGGTTTGTATATGCCTTTAAGTGTACTTAGTGAACCTTGGGTAGACTTATCTATGGACTTTATTTTGGGACTACCTAGGACAAAAAAGGGTCATGATAGTTTATTTGTTGTGGTTGATAGATTTTCTAAAATGGCACATTTCATTCCATGTCATAAAACTGATGATGCATGCCATATATCTGATTTGTTCTTTAGAGAAGTAGTGAGATTGCATGGTATTCCTAGGACCATAGTAAGTGATCGAGATGTAAAATTTTTGAGTCATTTTTGGAAAGTCCTATGGGGAAAGTTAGGTACAAAGCTTTGTTTCTCTACTACATGCCATCCGCAAACAGATGGGCAGGCGGAAGTTGTTAATAGGACTGTGGGCACTCTTCTTCGTACCATGATTAAACAAAATTTGAAGACATGGGAGGAATGCATACCATTTATTGAATTTGCATATAATAGATCAATGCATTCATCCACTGGATTTTCACCCTTTGAGCTTGTCTATGGTTTTAATCCACTTACTCCATTAGATTTGTTGCCTCTTCCTACTAATGAGCTTACTAGTTTTGATGGTAAAAAGAAAGCTGAATTGGTGAAGCAAATGCATCAAAGGGCCAAGCAACAAATGGAGAAGATTAATGAGAATAGAGCAACCAAAGTAAACAAAGGAAGGAAAAAGATGGTGTTCCAGCCTGGTGATCTGGTATGGGTTCATTTGCGAAAAGAAAGGTTTCCTACACAAAGGAAATCAAAATTGCAGCCGAGAAGTGATGGACCATTTGAAGTACTCGAAATGATTAATGATAATGCCTACAAGATTAATCTACCAGGTGAGTATGGTGTAAGTGCAACTTTTAATGTTTCTGATCTTGCTCCTTACTATGCGATGATGAAGATTCGAGGACGAATTCTTTTGAAGAGGGAGAGGATGATGAGGATCTGATTGCTAGCATACAACACCAAGGACCTGTTACTCGATCAATGGCAAGAAAACTTCAAGGATTAGTTTCCAAATATCTATATGTTCTCAATACAATTGGAACGTTAAGACTTGAAGAAAATAAGAGCAAAGAAGCTGTTTGGTTGCATGTGTCCAAATTGCAATCTACCCAAGAGGCCAATTGACCCAAAAGAGTTAGAATACATATTGGCATCCATCATTATACCTTTGGGAGCTAAATACATACCATTCACGTTCCATTGGATGTCCATATATTAAGAGTGGCTGAAATTCACATTGGGAGTCAAAGATGCCTTTTAAAAGCTAGTGGGAGACAAGCTATATGGCTGCCCATGCCTTTTAAAAGCTAGTGGGAGACAACCTATATGGCTGCCCAATTTGTTTTATGTAACCACATTATTATATTTGTATTTTTCCATCATTTCACTTGTTTTATGCTTTCTTTAAGTCTTTAAAAACAGATGTAATGGCAGATTTTGAACTTAATGAATATTCTGAGTTTTCTCTCCATTTTTGAGAGCTTTGAGAGGTTTTTAGCCTTCTTTTGAGTTCTGGTTAGAACTTGCACGAATTCCTTGCAAAAATAACCAAGTTTGCTAGGTCTTAACTTATATTCAAGGTTTTTCCTTCACAAGTTGGGGTTGGGTCTTGAATCTTTGGTTTCCAGCCATATAGTTTCAGTTTTACATCACAAGTTGGTGTTGGGTTGAAGGTGCAGGTTGGTGTTCTTATGTTTTGGAGACGATCCGTAGCTTGAGCTTCCTTAGGAATTAAATCCCAGCAAGGCAGGCTCACATCAGCTTGTCTCCCACTAGCTTTTAAAAGGCATCTTTGACTCCCAATGTGAGTTTCAGCCACTCTTAATATATGGGCATCCAATGGTACGTGAATGGTATGTATTTAGCTCCCAAAGGTATAATGATGGATGCCAATAAATATTCTAACTCCTTTGGGTCAATTGGCCTCTTGGGTAGATTGCAATTTGGACACGTGCAACCAAACAGCTTCTTTGCTCTTATTTTCTTCAAGTCTTAACGTTCCAATTGTATTGAGAACATATAGATGTTTGGAAACTAATCCTTGAAGTTTTCTTGCCATTGATCGAGTAACAGGTCCTTGGTGTTGTATGCTAGCAATCAGATCCTCATCATCTTCTCCCTCTTCAAAAGAATTCATCCTCAAATCTTCATCATCTGCATAGTAAGGAGCAAGATCAGAAACATTAAAAGTTGCACTTACACCATACTCACCTGGTAGATTAATCTTGTAGGCATTATCATTAATCCTTTCGAGTACTTCAAATGGTCCATCACTTCTCGGCTGCAATTTTGATTTGCTTTGTGTAGGAAACCTTTCTTTTCGCAAATGAACCCAGACCAGATCACCAGGCTGGAACACCATCTTTTTCCTTCCTTTGTTTACTTTGGTTGCTCTATTCTCATTAATCTTCTCCATTTGTTGCTTGGCCCTTTGATGCATTTGCTTCACCAATTCAGCTTTCTTTTTACCATCAAAACTAGTAAGCTCATTAGTAGGAAGAGGCAACAAATCTAATGAAGTAAGTGGATTAAAACCATAGACAAGCTCAAAATCCAGTGGATGAATGCATTGATCTATTATATGCAAATTCAATAAATGGTATGCATTCCTCCCATGTCTTCAAATTTTGTTTAATCATGGTACGAAGAAGAGTGCCCACAGTCCTATTAACAACTTCCGTCTGCCCATCTGTTTGCGGATGGCATGTAGTAGAGAAACAAAGCTTTGTACCTAACTTTCCCCATAGGACTTTCCAAAAATGACTCAAAAATTTTACATCTCAATCACTTACTATGGTCCTAGGAATACCATGCAATCTCACTACTTCTCTAAAGAACAAATCAGATATATGGCATGCATCATCAGTTTTATGACATGGAATGAAATGTGTCATTTTAGAAAATCTATCAACCACAACAAATAAACTATCATGACCCTTTTTTGTCCTAGGTAGCCCCAAAATAAAGTCCATAGATAAGTCTACCCAAGTTTCACTAGGTACACTTAAAGGCATATACAAACCATGCGGTCTTACTTTGGACTTTGCTTTCATACATGTCATGCATTTAGCACAAAATTTCTCTACATCTTTCCTAATATGTGGCCAATAAAAATGTTCATTCAGAATTTTTTAATGTTTTAGCCACCCCAAAATGTCCCATTAAACCTCCCCCATGTGACTCTCTTACAAGCAATTCTCTTATAGAGCTATTTGGAACACAAAGTCGTTTCTCTCTAAATAAGAAACCATCATGCCTATAAAATTTTTCAAAGGCAGCATTTTCACAAGAGGCATATATTTGTGCAAATTCAGAGTCATGCTTATACAATTCTTTCATATGATCAAATCCTAGAAGTCTAGCATCAAGCATAGAGATTAGGGCATACCTCCTAGATAAGGCATCAGCAACAACATTTTCTTTTCCTTGCTTATATTGAATCACATATGGAAACGCTTCAATAAATTCACTCCATTTGGCATGGCGTTTGTTCAGCTTGCTTTGTCCTTTCAAGTATTTTAGTGATTCACGCCTCAATTCCTTTCCCACTCACTACAAATCCTAAGAAAATGACTTTTTCCATGCAGAATGTACATTTCTTTAAATTTGCATACAATTTCTCTTTCCTAAGAACTTCAAGCACACATCTTAAATGCATTAAATGATCATTTAAACTTTGACTATACACTAAAATATCATCAAAATACACAACAACAAACTTTCCAAGAAAAGCACGCAAGACATGATTCATTAATCTCATGAAAGTACTAGGTGCATTGCTTAGTCCAAAAGGCATGACTAACCATTCATACAAACCATATTGAGTCTTAAAAGCTGTTTTCCATTCATCTCCTAATCTCATTCTTATTTGATGATAACAACTTTTAAGATCAATTTTTGAAAATATACATGCACCATGCAATTCATCAAGCATATCATCAAGTCTAGGGATTGGATGTCTATACTTTACAGTGATTTTGTTGACGGAGTGACAATCCACACACATTCGCATTGATCCATCCTTTTTGGGTACCAAAAGTACCGGTACAACGCATGGACTCATGCTCTCTCTGACATGACCCTTTGCAAGTAATTCTTCCACCTGTTTTTGTAACTCTTTGGCCTCTTGAGGATTGGTTCTATATGCTGGCCGATTCGGAATTACAGCTCCAGGAACAAAATCAATTTGATGTTCTATTCCTCTGATAGGTGGTAGTCCGCTAGATACTTCATCGGGAAAGACATCTTCAAATTCTTGCAACAAAGTCAATGCAACACTAGGAATAGGAGGATCAAGGTCAGTTACATTAAGAAAAGCTCCCTTACATAGTAAGAGTAGCATCACATTATTTGAAGAATAGGCTTGCCTCACATCTTTTCCCCTGGCAACTAAACTTACTTTCTTCTCACAACTCTCATTTTTATTGTAGATTTTTTCTTTTTCTCATTTTCATTTTCTTTCTCTTTTTTTATTCTTTGTTTTTCCTCTTGCTCTTTTCTTTCTCTCACTCTCTTTTCAGATTCTTTTTGCATTTTCTCTTCCATGGCAGCTTGTATTCATTTTTGGTCTTCAAAAGCTGCCATCGGTGTCAAAGGTGCAAGCGTCAACTTTCGACCTTCAAAATCAAAAGAGTACCTATTTTTGAATCCATCATGTACAGCCCTTCTATCATATTGCCATGGCCTCCCAAGCAGAATATGACTAGCATGCATAGGAACAACATCACATAACACTTCATCCTTATACCTCCCAATGGAAAATGTTAGCAGCACTTGCTTAGTCACCCTAACTTCACCACAATCATTAAACCATTGCAACCCATATGGCTTAGGATGTTTTGTAGTGGGGAAATCAAGTTTTTCCACTAGTAGAGTACTAGCCACATTCACACAACTTCCACTGTCTATTATCATGCTACAAACTCTATCTTTAACTAGACACCTAATATGAAAGATATTTTCTCTTTGTAGCTCATCACCATCATCTGCCTTTACTTGGGTATTTAAAGCATGCATAACAACTAGAACGTTGCCATGTACAGCATGCTCTACATCACTATCATCACCCATAGGTTGAATGTCATCACTTGAATCATCATTAACAGCCTCATCATCTTCAGATTCTATCTCTCCACTTGGCCTCATCACCATTGCCCTTTTATTTGGACATTGTGCAGCATAATGTCCCTTGCCTAAGCATCTAAAACATTGGATGTCTCTAGTTCTTCCGCTGGAGTTCATTGGTGCCTTACCCTTATCAATCACAATGGGTTTTTCTCCAGCCTTGTTTCCCTCTTTCTTCTCCTTTGAAACAAATTTACTCTCACTAGATTCCCCTTTCTTCCAATTTGGCTTCCATGGAACATTGTTGGTAGAATTCATTCCCATACCCGATCTGGTTGTTTTCTTCTTCTTGAGTTGTTTTTCTACCTTGATTGCCATATTTAACATATCATCAAGCTCCACATAATGATGCAGCTCCACTATGTCGGCAATTTCATCTTTCAGCCCATGTAGGAACCGTGCCATAGTTGCTTCCCTTTCTTCTTCTATATTAGCTCGTATCATAGCCATTTCCATTTCTTGAAAATATTCTTCCACACTTTTATTGCCCTGCTCCAGCCCTTGTAATCTTTGATGCAACTCTCTATAGTAGTGTTGTGGAACAAATCGATCTCTCATGACCTGTTTCAACTCATCCCAAGTCTACACTCCTCTCATGCCATTTCTTCTTCGTTTAGTGAGTAATTGATCCCACCAAACTAATGCATAATCAGTAAACTCTACCACAGCAAGTGTCACCTTCTTTTGCTCACTATAGTTGTGGCAATCAAAGATGAGTTCGGTCTTTCTCTCCCATTCCAAATATGCATCTAGATTTGCTTTGCCTTGGTATGATGGAATTTTCATTTTAATTCCATTAACGTTGCTGTCTACTCTCCCTCTCCCTCTTGCATTTTCCATAGTTTCTTGCCTAATATTTCTGCCACCACCTCTACCACCCATATTACCTCTCATATATCTTGGTCTAATAACATCATCAAGTGCAACAGATTGCTGCCTATCATCATCATCAAGATTATCTTCATCTACATCCTCCAAGTCATTGAAAACTGGCAAATCATTTAGTCCGGCGCGCCTACCTCTATTCTGCCCCCTATTTATGTTTTGCTCCCTATGAAAATTATCTTGTTCATCCCTTCCTAAATTCCTTTGATTTGTAGAGCTTGCTTGCTGCAATTCTTCAACTTGCTTTGAATGTTTTTCCATATGTTCTCTAATATCAACAAACAACACATTCATCCTTTGAAATTGAGATTGCAATGCCTTAAGAACATAAGAAGCTTCTGGCTCCTCTTGGGGCTGGTTGCTCTCTCGATCACTATCTCGTTTTGTTGACATACTGATTGCTGCAAAACAAATGTTAGAAATATTCTCTCACACACTCCCTCACGTGTTTCACTCTAATATGGTAACACTCAATCTGTGTTTCACTCAAACTTTGGCTTTTACCCTCTAACAATCTCACCACTCTATGCATTTTTTCACTCACTTCAGCCCCTTCCAAGTTCTAGCAAGAACTTAATATTTCCTCAACTAAATAACTAAATTGCAAGGTTTAAAACACATTCAAGAATGGAACAAGAGTAAAACAAGCTGGAAAAAAAACAAACAGAATATCTGATATTTGAAACCTAAGGACGAAAGACACTGAAATTTTAGACAAACATTACTAAAGGGAAGAATTTGACAAAACTGGATTTAGGACAATATATTGAGACAAAATGGAAGAAGAAAAATGAATTTTTAGGTCTCTTATGAAATGTTTATGTTCTGGACCCAAAAATGGCTAACTAGCGGTAATATATGGACAACCAAGAAAACCAACGAATTTTGACATGAAATTTAATATTTAAGCTTAGCTGAATATCTAAAACATGCCTGTAAAATTTGAAAGGATTTGGACATGTTTACATACACGTTCACTTTTGGATACAAAACTAGCTAAATTGGCTGCAATATATGGATAACTAGGCAAATGGAGGAATTTTGACTTAAAATTTGATTTCCAAGATAAGTTTAGCATCTAAAACAAGCATATAAAATTTGAGAAGATTTGGTTATGTGCAAACCCAACTTTAGTTTCTAACCCATTAGCAAATTTGAGAGATTAGTTGCTGTTTCCTCTTTTTTTTTTTCTTTTCTTTTCTGTTCTTTCTGTTCTTTATTTCTTTTTTTTTTAAAATTAATCTAGCAACAACATTAAGGAAGAAGGACTCAAAGAAACAAGAAAGCATACAGCTTGTAGAAATTAAACTAATGGCAGAAAATGACTCAAAGTAAGACAATATTTTTTTTTTACATAAACAAGAAGGAATGATGCTAAAAACCTGATTTGGAGAGCCTAAGCTCTGATACCAAATGATGTGAGCCTGCCTTGCTGGGATTTAATTCCTAAGGAAGCTCAAGCTACGGATCGTCTCCAAAACATAAGAACACCAACCAGCACCTTCAACCCAACACCAACTTGTGATGTTAAACTGAAGCTATATGGCTGGAAACCAAAGATTCAAGACCCAACCCCAACTTGTGAAGGAAAAACCTTGAATATAAGTTAAGACCTAGCAAACTTGGTTATTTTTGCAAGGAATTCGTGGCAAGTTCTAACCAGAACTCAAAAGAAGGCTAAAAACCTCTTAAAGCTCTCAAAAATGGAGAGAAAACTCAGAATATTCATTAAGTTCAAAGTCTGTCATTACATCTATTTTTAAAGACTTAAAGAAAGCATAAAACAAGTGAAATGATGGAAAAATACAAATATAATAATGTGGTCACATAAAACAAATTGGGCAGCCATATAGCTTGTCTCCCACTAGCTTTTAAAAGGCATGGGCAGCCATATAGCTTGTCTCCCACTAGCTTTTAAAAGGCATGGACAACCATATAGCTTGTCTCCAACTAGCTTTTAAAAGGCATCTTTGACTCCCAATGTGAGTTTTAGCCACTCTTAATATATGGGCATCCAATGGTACGTGAATGGTATGTATTTAGCTCCCAAAGGTATAATGATGGATGCCAATATGTATTCTAACTCCTTTGGGTCAATTGGCCTCTTGGGTAGATTGCAATTTGGACACGTGCAACCAAACAGCTTCCTTGCTCTTATTTTCTTCAAGTCTTAACGTTCCAATTGTATTGAGAACATATAGATGTTTGGAAACTAATCCTTGAAGTTTTCTTGCCATTGATCAAGTAACAGGTCCTTGGTGTTGTATGCTAGCAATCAGATCCTCATCACATTACCAACCTTAAATCTTAATTAAACATCACTCTAATAAAAAACCTAAAGTTAAGCCTAACCTTACTTTAACTTTGAACTTCCATTATAATCCATTTAAATTAGTGTTTTAAGTTTATTTATATCATTAAAGACATATGACAACATGTTTCAATCAATTACATTAATTAAATACACACTCTTATACAAAACCCTAAAATGGCATAACCTTCACCAATGAAGGTTCTTCATTCCAACTCATTCCAATTATTAATCCAAGCTTATTTCCATTATTCATATAATTTAATAACATGATTTAAATATTAAAATTAAACAATTAACCATTCTTTGAAAATTCCCTTACCAAAACCCTAAATCAACACTACCTCATCCCATCTCTATCCAAACTTAACCAAATCTATCATTTGACTTTAAAATCCTTGTTTATGCATCAAAGGAACACATTTGGGACCAAATTGCACAATTAAACATAGGATTTCAAAAAATCCAAATGTTCCATAACCCTAAATTCTTTCTCTTCAAACAACCCAACTTAAACTTAATCATTCCTTCAATCCAACTTAAAAATCATTAATAACTACTCAAAATAACTTCATACATACCCAATTAAGCAATTAATCACAACAACCCAAACTCAACATATTCATATATCCATGGAATTCCAATAAAGAAGTTAGAAAACTTACAAATTGAAGAGAAAATAACTAAAGCTTCACTTGAAACCTTGAATTCCTTTCAATTAATGGAGCTTTGAAGAAGGAAAAAGCGTGGTTTGGCACCCATGGAGTTTCGGCTCACTAAGGAAGAAGAAGAAGAATAAGAAGATCAATTCCAATTTCTCTCTCTTTCCACTTTCATTTTGACCATATATATAGTATTATTTTATTATAGTTTAAATTAATTAATTAATTATTTAATAAAAACCATAAATTACATCTTCCATTCAAAAATAAAATTTTTCTTAAATTATTTAAATAACTTTAATTTTCCAAAATATATTTACAAAATTGCCACTTGACTTTGACTTTTTAAATGTTGACTTTTAGTTTACTTTATATATATTATGTATATTTTATATATATTTCACATATACATTCTACTTTTTCATTTCTAAACCTTCTATTTTCCATTTAAATTATCTATTTAAATTATCTAATTTATTTTTAATTTATTTTATTTAATTTTTAAAAATTATGGATGTTACAATTCTCTCCAAAGAAAAATTTCATTTGCGAAATTACTTGATATCAATTTTGGAATAACTGAGGATACTAACTCTGCATCATCTGCTCACTCTCCCATGTCACCTCCTTAGTGGCCTGGTTCCTCCAAAGAACTTTAACAAGTGGCACCTTCTTGTTTCTCAACTCTTTCACCTCTCATGCCAAAATCACCACCGGTTCTTCTTCGCAAGTCAGATCCGGACTCACCTCAATGGATTCCACTAACAAGATATGAGATGGGTTTGACCTATATCTCTGAAACATAAAGACATGGAAGACATTATGTATCCGGTCTAACTCAGGTGGCAAAGCCAATATGTAAGCCACTGGACCAACTCTCTCCAGTACCTCATATGGTCCTGTGAAACGAGGACTCAACTTCCCCTTTCGACCAAATCTCAAAATCTTCTTCCACGGAGACACCTTCAAGAACACCTTATCTCCCACACAGAACTGTATATCTTTCCTCTTCAAATCCATATAAGATTTATATCTGTCTGAAGCTACTTTTAGACAACCCCGAATCACCTTCACTTTCTCTTCTTTATCTTTAATCAAATCGGGACCAACCAGTTTACCTTCTCCAACTTCATCCCAACATAATGGTGTTGTTGTGGAACAACCAGCACACCGCAAGGATGAGCAAGAGTTAGGACGTGGGGAACAAGTTGAGGAGATTATCAATCCAATTATTTTGCCACAAGGTCCTATAACTAGATCGCGAACCAAAAAGATTCAGCAAGCACTAATTTGCCATTTGCAAGATTTGGTGAATTTGGCTAACTATGGTTTGCAAGGAATTACAAGCTTGGAGACAAGACCAAAGGAAGTCAATTACAACTTGCTACAAGTTGTAATTCACGAATGAGGCTTGTAATTAATATGTATTAAGGCCCACTAGTTATGCTTATTTAAAAAGTAAGGGCCCTGTTTGTTTTGTATTAAATCAGAACGTTGTTTACTTTATTATTTCTTAAAATTTGATTAGAAAGCCAAACGCTACTTAATAACCCTAATTAGGGTTTAGTTATTTATATCTCATTTAGGGTTGTAAGACACGAGTTTTGAAGTTTTGGACGAATTTATTAACCTAAAGCCGAATTGCTTTTATCTTTGTGTTCTTGCTTGAATACATGCTTCAGAAACATTCAAGTAGTTTGATCAACTTTCTTGTGGAGTGTTTCGAATCTGGGATTTAGGATCTGACTTGTTTCAAAATCTTGGATCTTTGATCAATTCAAGGTAATCTAAAATCTAACCTAATCCTTGGTGATGAGGAAATTATAAGCAAGCTTAATGAATCTACACAAGGCAGCAATTTGTTGATGATATCATTATTCCAAGTGGACCAATCACAAGATCACAATCAAAGTGATGAGGAAACTATAAGCAAGCTTGATGAATGTAATGGCAGCAAATATGTTGATGATATCATTATGCCAAGTGGACCAATCACAAGATCACAATCAAAGAAATTCCAGCATGTGTTCCAGCACTTCATTCAAAGGTGGATTAATGAAGAGGGAGACCAACTTGTAGTGAATATGATGGATCATGAAGAGGAAGTCAGAAAATCACCAACAAGCATGAAGAATCTGCCCATAAGTATGGTGATGGGCATTAGCACGAATTTGGAATATAATATTGACATGGTTTAGTGCTAGTGTGACTAGACACATGTGAACCAACACCAAAATGCATGTGGAATCTGCCCATCAATGTTGTCATAATTATGGGCAGTAATTTAGAGTATATTATTGAGGTGGATGAACAATTAATGCTATTGTGACTAGATACATGTAAACCTAGACTTTAAGCCATTAGTTCTTCTTTTCCAACTATATAAGGATGGGAAAAAGAACTTAATAGGGTTGACTACGAATTTCCAGAATTGTTGAATGTAATTTCTGTGTTTTCAAGTTTGAGAGGTTTTCTTCTTATTCTTGTTGCATGAAGAATTGGTTCTAACTTATCAAGTCTTACTTGTGGCGTTTTAATCAATTCATTTCTTCATCCCAATCACCCAAGTTCTCAATTACAGGTTAGTTGTGGGTTTGGTAGGGAGGATTTGCTTTTGAGTTCTAAGATTCTATGCTAGATGTGTATGTGGGGTTCTAGATGTAATATTTGATCCATGGGTTCCGCATCATTTGGTATCAGAGCTTTGGCTTGAAGATAAATCTCTAGGTATCTTTTATGTTTTAATTATCCAAAGGAAAAAAAAAACAAAAAAAAAATAGAACCAGATTTAGTTTCTTGTTTCTTCATTTTCTGTTCTTGTTGCACCTTGTTCTTGTTCTTCAAATCTGTGGACTTTTGTTTAACTTTTCAATTTCTATTCTTGTTTACTGTAAGTTCAAAAAAAAAAAAGAAGGAAAAGATCAAAAGAAAAACAAAAAAAAAAGAATCAGATTCAACTTCCTCAACATAAAAGAAAAAAAAATTCGTACATATTTCTGTCCAGTATTTTTCTACACAAGTTTTTTGAGATTGTTGCATATTTATACCATTACCAGCTTACTACCTTATTATATTTGATCAAATTACATCAGCTCCTCATTATGCATCCATTTAGCATTTAAAATCTGATATTTAGAGCATGTCTTGCATTGGGAGTAGATTTAGGTTGCATATTCAGATTACTCATTGAGTGATTTGAATTCTGTTTTTTTTAGTATCCAGAATTGTTTTTCTTTGTATTCTTAGTTTCATTCTTTCATATACCTCTTGTTTCTTGTATGCATTAAGTAGCTAATTCTCAATCATAGTTACTTTGGTTTGATTAACACAAATGCTTTTTGCTTCTTGTGTTAACTTTCAGTTCTTGTTGTTTAAAATTAAATTGCTTCTAGAATTGCTGAATTCATTTTATTCATTAGGTTCCTTGTAGAGTCTTTAAAACAAAACTTGTTTTACTTGATTTAAGTGGATTCAATTCTGAAATTCAACTTGATAAAAGAAGAATTGAGAGGTAAAAAGGACCAAGGTTTGAGTGAAATACAAGAGGAGTGACAATCTGATTTTGAGTGAAACACATTAAGGGAGTGAGGTGAGGAAATTTTCTTTACTAACATTTTCTTGTAGGTTCTTCTTACACCATGTCAAATTCTGGAAGTGAAAAACGTGATATGACCATAAATGACATAGCATTCATGTTAGAGGCAATGCAAAGGAGATTTGAAAGGTTTGATTTGACCATAAACAACATGAGAGGTGATGTAGACAGCATAATGCAAAGGCAACGGAATGATACTAATCGAAGGGGGCAGAATAGAGGGAGAGGAAACATGATGAATGATGATGAGATAGAGAGGGAAGATGATGAAGAAAGTGAGCAATCAATTGCTCAAAGAAGACCTCAACAAAGGGACAGTAACATATCTTCCATAAAAATGAAGATACCATCCTTCAAGGGGAGAAATGATGCTGAAACTTACCTTGAATGGGAAAGAAAAGTTGAGTTGGTGTTTGATTGTCATAATTATAGTGAAATGAAGAAAGTTAAAATTGCAGCAGTTGAATTCACAGATTATGCACTAATTTGGTGGGATCAATTGATGATTTCCAAGAGGAGAAATGGAGAAAGAACCATCACTACTTGGGCTGAAATGAAAACTGTGATGAGGAAGAGATTTGTACCATCTTACTACTATAGGGAGCTTCACCAAAAATTACAGCGGTTAACTCAAGGATCCATGTCAGTGGAGGATTATCATAAGGAGATGGAGATGATCATGAGTAGAACTAATATAGAGGAGGATCCAGAAATCACTATGGCTCGATTTTTGAGTGGGCTGAATAGAGAGATAGCTAACATAATTGAATTACATCATTATGTGGAGCTTGAAGATATGGTACACATGGCCATGAAAGTGGAGAAGCAACTGAAACTCAAGGGAGCAGCAAAGGGATTTTCTAATTCTAGCTCTAGTTTCACTTCAAAATGCCCAAAGAAAGATGATAATCCTAAAGGGAAGGAGGCTGCCTGGAAAGGAAAGGAAAAACAAGTTCTAGATGACCCTAAAGGTAACTCTAAAACATCTAACTCTAATCAAAAGCATAGTACCATTAAATGCTTTAGGTGTTTAGGAGTAGGGCATATAGCATCTCAATGTCCAAATAAGAAAATCATGTTGATACGAGATAATGGTGAAATTGATAGTGCTAGTGAACATGAAAGTGATGATGATAATGATAGCATGCCACCATTAGAAGAAATTGAACATATTATTGAATATCCTGCAAATGGTGAATCTTTGGTTATTAGAAGAGCTTTAAACATGCAAATTAAAGATGAAGAAAGTAATCAAAGAGAGAACATTTTCCATACTCGTTGCATTGTGAATGGAAAAGTGTGCAGCATGATCATTGATGGGGGTAGTTGTGCAAATGTTGCTAGTACTGATTTTGTGGATAAATTAGGGTTAGCATGCACAAAACATCCTAGTCCTTACAAGCTGCAATGGTTGAATGATAGTGGAGAGGTGAGGGTAACAAAGCAGGTTCTGTTTTCTTTTGCAATTGGGAGATACAAGGATGAAGTTTGCTGTGATGTTGTGCCTATGCATGCTAGCCATATCCTTCTTGGTCGTCCATGGCAGTTTGATAGAAAAGCTTTGCATGATGGCGTTAAGAATCATTATTCTTTCAGCCTAAATGGTTTAAATTTCACTCTTGCTCCATTGTCACCTAAACAAGTGTATGAAGATCAAGTAAATATTTTGAGATCATTTGAAAAGAATTCTGGTGGTGAGGGTAAAACAAATAAAAATGGAGTACAAGAGGCCAAGTGTGAGAAAAAGAATGATAAAAATGGCCCATTGGTGAGAGAAAAAGAGAAAGGGAGAGAAAATAAAAGAGAGTGTTTCTATGTAAAAGAAAAGGAGTTAAGGAGTGCTTTTTGTGAGAAAAGAAGTCTGATTGTACTTAGGTACAAAGAGACCTTGATTTCTACATCTAACCTTGATAACCCTTTGCCTAGTTGTGTTAGTTCTCTTTTACAGGAATTTGGAGATGTTTTTCCAGAAGATGTACCCAAAGGTTTACCACCTTTAAGAGGGATTGAGCATCAAATTGACTTCATTCCGGGCTCAACAATTCCTAATCGACCAGCTTATAGAAGTAATCCGGAGGAAACCAAGGAACTTCAAAGGCAAGTGGAGGAGTTGCTAGCAAAGGGACATGTGCATGAAAGTCTTAGCCCATGTGTTGTTCCGGTGTTATTAGTCCCAAATAGAAGAAGGAAACATGTGATTGTCCAACCTGGTGATTGGGTATGGGTTCATGTGAGAAAGAAAAGATTTCCTAAACAAAGAAAATCCAAGTTGGATGCAAGGGGAGATGGCCCATTCCAAGTTTTAGAACAAATCAATGACAATGCCTATAAAATCGATCTACCAGGTCAGTATAATGTTTCTGCAACTTTCAATGTTAGTGATCTTTCTTCTTTTGATGTAGGTTCAGATTTGAGGACAAATCTTTTTGAGCAAGGAGGGAATGATGAGGAAATTATAAGCAAGCTTAATGAATCTACACAAGGCAGCAATTTGTTGATGATATCATTATTCCAAGTGGACCAATCACAAGATCACAATCAAAGTGATGAGGAAACTATAAGCAAGCTTGATGAATGTAATGGCAGCAAATATGTTGATGATATCATTATGCCAAGTGGACCAATCACAAGATCACAATCAAAGAAATTCCAGCATGTGTTCCAGCACTTCATTCAAAGGTGGATTAATGAAGAGGGAGACCAACTTGTAGTGAATATGATGGATCATGAAGAGGAAGTCAGAAAATCACCAACAAGCATGAAGAATCTGCCCATAAGTATGGTGATGGGCATTAGCACGAATTTGGAATATAATATTGACATGGTTTAGTGCTAGTGTGACTAGACACATGTGAACCAACACCAAAATGCATGTGGAATCTGCCCATCAATGTTGTCATAATTATGGGCAGTAATTTAGAGTATATTATTGAGGTGGATGAACAATTAATGCTATTGTGACTAGATACATGTAAACCTAGACTTTAAGCCATTAGTTCTTCTTTTCCAACTATATAAGGATGGGAAAAAGAACTTAATAGGGTTGACTACGAATTTCCAGAATTGTTGAATGTAATTTCTGTGTTTTCAAGTTTGAGAGGTTTTCTTCTTATTCTTGTTGCATGAAGAATTGGTTCTAACTTATCAAGTCTTACTTGTGGCGTTTTAATCAATTCATTTCTTCATCCCAATCACCCAAGTTCTCAATTACAGGTTAGTTGTGGGTTTGGTAGGGAGGATTTGCTTTTGAGTTCTAAGATTCTATGCTAGATGTGTATGTGGGGTTCTAGATGTAATATTTGATCCATGGGTTCCGCATCACTTGGGGGTTGTACCGAATTCGACTAGGGGTTTTCAAGTTAATGCTGTGGTGGTTCGAAATCAAGGGGTTCTCAGGCTTATTCTTGGAGGTTCCGTATCAGGTGTCCTACACTTCCTACCATACAATGCATCATAAGGTGTCATCCCAATACTAGACTGATGACTGTTATTATAGGCAAACTCATTCAGTGGCAAAAATTTGTCCCACCTCCTAGTGATTGATACATCTTGGTACTTCCAGGTCCATAGCATAAGATGATTGATGTGCTTCATCTAAAATCTTCTTCTTCAATTCAACATCATTAGGGATACAATCTATCTCCGTACCCTAAGTTGCCATCATTGCTCACACAAAAGTCTCTGCTCTCCCCCTTTTTGCAATCCTCCCCAATCTTCTGGATCTTTATATCTGTCTGTTGTGCTTCCTTAATATGGTCTAGCAATAATGGCCTCAACTGCAACTAAGCCATAAGTGCACCATCTTCAAATAATTCAAATCAAGCATGCAACACTCTCAACTCAACAAGCAACGAAAGTGAATAAGTAGTAAAACTGCCATGGACTTCTAACTCAAGGCATCCGCTACTACATTTGTTTTGTCAAGATGATAATCAATCAAGCAGTCATAGTCTTTTATCAACTCCAATCACCATCTTTGTTGAAGATTTAGCTATTTTTGAACACCCAAGTACTTTAAACTCTTGTGATTCACATAAATAAAGCATTTTTCCCCATATAAATAATGCTGCCAAATCTTCATTGCAAAAACCATGGCTGCCAACTCTAAATCATTAGTTGAATAATTTAACTATGAGGCTTCAACTGTTGAGATGCATAAGCAATGAATCTACTCTCCTATATCAGAACACAACCTAAACTACTATATGAAGCATCACTATATATCACATAGGGTAAACCTTCCATAGGCAGGGTAAGGACAGGAGCCTAAGTCAACATGTCCCTCAACTACTCAAAACTCACCTGACACTAATCTGTCTGCACAAATTTAACTTTTTCCAAAGTAATCAGGTAAGTGGTATACCTATCATGGAAAAGCCCTTCATAAACCAATGATAATAGCTTGTTTATCCTAGAAAACTTCTAACCTCTATAACATTCTCTGGTGAACTCCAATTTAAGATTGCCTCAACTTTACTAGGATAAACTCTAATACCCTTTGCCGAAACCATGTGTTCAAGGAAAGTCACCTGATCCATCCAAAACTCACACTTAGATAGCTTGGCATATAACTGCTTCTCTCTCAACATCTGTAATACAATATGCGGATGCCTATCATAATCTTCCTTATTACGTCAATACACTAGAATTTCATCAATGAAAACTACCACAAACTAATCCAAATATGGTTGAAAGATCATATTCATCAAATTCATGAATGCTACTAGTGCATTCGTCAATCCAAATGTCATCACCATGAACTCATAATGCCGATACCTCATGTGAAAAGTAGTCTTGGGTACATCTGCATCCCTATCTCTCAACTGATGGTACCCTAATCTCATATCAATCTTAGAGAATATTGCTGCTCCCTTTAACTGATTAAAGAGATCACCTATATGAGATAATGGATACTTGTTCTTGATGGTCACCTTATTTAGCTGCCGATAGTTAATGCATAATTTCAAGGTGCCATCCTTCTTCTTCATAAATAGTGTTAGTGCTCCCCATGGTGAGACACTAAAGCGAATAAACCCTTTATCAAGCTACTCCTGCAACTGCACCTTTAACTCATTTAATTATGCATGTGCCATCCGATAATGGGTAATAGAGATGTGAGTGGTACCAGGCATCAAATTGATATCAAACTCTACCTCTCTCTCAGGAGGTAGCCCTAGCAACTCATTGGGGAAAACATCGAGAAACACTGCTACTATAGGTATATTGTCCAGGTGGATCCCCACTACTCTAGTATCTACAACATGAGCCAAAAATGCCTTACACCCCTTTCGAATCATCCTCCTAGCTGATATAGCTTAAATAAACATAGATGAGAGGTGTCTCTGCTCACTAGATACCACTACATCTCTTTCATCATGTGTTTTTAGAGTAACACATATTTGCTGACAGTCTACCACAACCCTATGCCTGGATAACTAATCCATACCCAGAATCAGATCATACTCCCTAAAGGGCATCTCAATCAGGTCACTGAGAAATTCCTCATCATGAACAACAATTGGACTATCTCGGTTCGCCCTACTAACTATCATACTATGCCCTAAAGGATTGGTAACCAACACATCAAATCCCAGGGACTCAGAATGCATATCACTCACAGGTAGGATGGATGCACTTATGTATGAATACATCGACCCAGGGTCTATCAATGCTTGAACTAAAGTGCCAAATAAAGTAAAAATACTAGCTATGATAACTAAAGCATTTGGTTGTCTCTGCATCACATATACCCACCATGATGTCCATGTATCCTCTGATCTGCTTCCTGTTGTAGAACCTCCTCTCTAACTAAACCCTGGTCTACCACCCCTGCCACTACCTCTACCACCACGACCCCCTCTAACACTAGATCTAGATGTTGTTGTATCAGTCTGTCTGTCATCTGATGGCTCTGTATAGTCTCTAATAAAATTATCTAGTGATCTACATCTGAAACAAACTATTGATGCACCAGTCCTCTAATAAATATCTCCATGTGCTCTACCACACTAAGCACAAGTAGGTGGAGTAGGCCTTTTGGACACAAGGGTCAGGGCACTAGCCACTGTGGCTACAATTATCAACCTCTGCTGCTATAATAACCGGCTAGGCAGCCCCTTGCTCCTACTAAACCTTTGAGGATAGCCCCCTTGGCCTCTCTTTGAAAATGAAGACCCTGCCTCACCCTGGAGTCTCCTAGCTCAACTCTACTCTCCAGCTGCAGCTGCAAGTCTCTGGGCTTTCTTAATATTTTGGACAGTGAAACCAACCTAGAGAAATCATCATACTATACTGCCGCCACCTAACACATGATAGATGACCCCAACCCCTCCTCAAACTGATACGGAACCTCCAAGAATAAGCTTGAGAACCCCTTGATTTCGAACCCCCACAGCATTAACTTGAAAACCCCTAGTCGAATTCGGTACAACCCCTAAGGATTAGGTTAGATTTCAGATTACCTTGAATTGATCAAAGATCCAAGATTTCGAAACAAGTCAGTTTCTAAATCCCAGATTCGAAACACTCCACAAGAAAGTTGATCAAACTACTTGAATGTTTCTGAAGCATGTATTCAAGCAAGAACACAAAGATAAAAGCAATTCGGCTTTAGGTTAATAAATTCGTCCAAAACTTCAAAACTGCAAAACTGATGTCTTACAACCCTAAATGAGATATAAATAGCTAAACCCTAATTAGGGTTATTAAGTAGCGTTTGGCTTTCTAACAAATTTTAAGAAATAATAAAGTAATCAAAGTCCTAATTTAATACCAAACAAACAGGGCCCTTACTTTTTAAATGAGCATAACTAGTGGGCCTTAATACATATTAAAATAACAAGTTCAGCTAATTATTTAACTATAAATAAGCCCAACTAGTGACTTGAGCCAAATATGCTCCAATTTGCATCCTTGATCAGCCATATCGTGCACCTTCAGCTCCTCTTCAACAAAATGTTGCATGTAGCCTTGTGACGTCTCTATCACAAACCTTCGATACCTACGAATCTCATCTAATAATAAATCCCCTGCATACTTGCTCAATTCGAGGAATTCCTCATATTCTATAACTCTCTTCATCTCCAGCTTCAAACTTAGGAATTCCTTCTTCTTAGCATCTTTATACTCTCCGGGGGTGTACTTCTTATTGAATTCCCGCCAAAAATTAGCATATGTCAACACTGATGGATCATCTAATTCATGCAGAATTGTCTTCCACTAGTCATAGGCGTCCCCCTATAGAAGAGATAAGACATAATCAAACTTCTCTTCTACAGTGGCCTATAACTATACGAACACCCTCTGAACTCTGTCCAATCACTGCTCTACCTCGGCTGCTGCTACAACTGTACCTATACTGAGGCCTAACTAAGCAGTTCCACCATCTGCTGAACCCAGACTGGTGGATCCCCCTATCTTGATCTTCTGACTGGCACTGATGTAGATGCCTCCCCAACAATCTCAGTACTAGCTCCAGCCCTATCCTCTCCTGGAGCAACACTCTCAGCTCTCCCCTCAGCCGACTGATGCATCCTAGATGCCATATCTACCTATATCTGTAAATACATCAACGATTGCTACATTAGGGACCAGATAAAATAGCAGTGCAAATGCATATATCACGTTAGAATGACATTTAAAATTTTTATTTTCTCTCTCCAAATACCCACCTAGGTTGATAACCTCAAATGTAACACCCTTATATGCATGTAACACCCTTAAATGTAACACCCTTATATCCTATATGCATGCAATACATATACTTTTTATATGAAAAATCCATATACAGAATGTCAAAGTGTCATAATTACATACATTTTAAAATTTTTCATAATTATAAGAAAATACTATAACACTTAAAATATATTATAATAACTAGATATAAATCAACATTAAACTAATATTACCAAAATTGCTTATTTTAAAGAAAAATCTCTGGCAAAAAATTTTCTAGAGTTTTATCTGTAATTTAGATGTTCCCAAAAATCAATTAACTCAACCTGTTATAAGAAATACACTCCCAATACATATGATCAATCATTTCTCCAAAAAAAAAAAACTACATGGCTTAAAAATTCTCAAGCATTTCCAAAATATTCACATATATTTATATAAGTAAAAAAGTTTGCAACATTTAGTCCAAAAGCTTTACAAATATAAAATTTTCATGTTATACAAATATAAGATACATATATATACATATATATATATATATCAAAATACACAAAGCAAATGTATACATGCTTACAAGTGGCTCTGATCATATGGCAATACAAATGTCTTCTAGTAGAGTCCCAAAACCCTGGACCTGGCCAGGTCTAGCAAGGTCCTCAGTCTCAACCCTGTCACTTGTACGATAAAACAAATCACACAAAGCTAATAACCAAGTGGTACATACTTTGATACTAATAGTAATTGAAGGTAGACAATGCATAATGCTCTTTGTTTAAATTCTATAATGTGACATGCAATAACATATTAGTTCATTTACATTCTTCATTTTAAGTCATCCCATATCATATTCACATATGCATTGGGCTAAAATGACCTTATATAATAGTCAAGTTCTAGAGTTATTAATTTGGTCTATTTGACACTCGGTGTTTAGCCCGTAGGTAGAAAATAATTACGCCTAGCGTCTAGCCCGAGGGCAAATCATAAGCTGGCCACCAAATAAAAAACTCTGAAATTGAATAGTATATTAAGCAACATACAAATAATGCATATTTTCACAATCTATTTTCTTATCACATTGTCTCTTTTACACATTTTTCTCTTCTATAACTATGTACAATCACTTTAATTCAATATAAATCATCACATTGTCAATAATGCATGTCACTTTGAATTTAGACTATAATACCCAAACATTTTGGGCTATTCTCACATTTATCATATTTTAAACATTTTAGCCATTAATAAATTGCTTTTCATAATTCTCATCACATATATATCATTTCACATTTAATACACAATGCATATGAGCATTCAAATGACAAAGTAGCTTAACACATTTTTCAATTAAAATGTGTTAAGCCAAATTAAATGCAAATATGTTTAAAACCATCAACAGTATGTACATAACTTAAATCAACACCCAAATCCAAGCTAATATCACTCTTTACCCTTCACTTCCAAGTTGTTCTTCACTACTAGACTCAGGAACGACCCCTTAAACAATATCTATCCAAAATGTGGGTACATGTAATGCATTAGAATCACAATTCTACACATTTAAACTATTAAAACTCAATTTAGCACATTTCCCTCAAGATTTCTAATTTTAGCTCTAACCTTCTTTAATATTAGAACATCATTCTATTCAATTCCAAATGGTATTTTAAGTTCATTTCTATTATTAAAAGCATGTTATAACATGTTTTAATTAATTAAACACAATTTACCTCAATTGTTTTTTATCAAAATTCTACTAAAACCCTAACTAGTCACTACCTCTTCCAAACTTTAACTAAACATAAACAAACTAACCATTAAACTACAAAATCATTCTCTCCTAATCAAATTAACATCATCCATACCAATTCCAACAATTATAACATGCCCAATCAAATCTTCATATTTCACATATTCATATTTCTTAATGAAACTCAAAAATTACAAAAGAAAACTTACTAACTTGTTGGAAATCCACCAAAACTCCAATTGATTCTTGAACATACTAGCCAAAATTATTATTTGGGTGAAGAAAAATTCACCCTTATATGGCCATGTGGTTTGGCCTTGGAAGAGAGAAGGGTGGAATAAGATGACTTATTTTTTACTTAATTTCCTTTCATTTTTTTAACCAAAAATATATATTTATATTATTTTAATATTTAATTATTTTAAACAAAAAAAATCCTAATTTCCTTCTTCTATTCAAAAATACTTTACCTTGGAAGAGAGAAGGGAGGAAGAAGATGACTTATTTTTTACTTAATTTCCTTTCATCTTTTTTTAACCATATATATATATATATTATTTTAATATTTAATTATTTAATTATTTTAAAGAAAAAATACTAATTTCCTTTTTCCATTCAAAAACACTTTCTTTTTAAATTATTTTATTAATTTTAATTTTTATAAAGTTTATTTACTATTTTGCCCCTCCTTTACTATTTATCTTTTGTCTTATTCTAACTTATTTTTGAATTTATATGTGATGTATATATCTTTATATTTCACATATACTTTTGTTGTTTTCTCACTTCCAACATCTCATTTAACCCTCTAACTTATTTGTTTAATTAATTTAATTTAATTTAATTTTAGTAAATTAACGAATGTTACATGTATAATTCTCTAAACCTTTTTCTCATGATGGACTTTAGGTCTCTCTATTCTTCAATAGTCCTCTCCCTATTCGTTCTTCTCTTTTTCTTGATACCAACCACTGATGGCAAAATCCTCAAATGTAGCAATGGCAAACTTGATGTAAACCAGCATGGCAAGGATCCTTTGGTGCTACAACAAGGACCATTGACAAGGAATAAAGCAAGGAAGTATGGCGTCACTCTTGGATTGCATGTTCAAGACTTTGTTACAAGGGAGGTGACTGAATTAGCAATAAACAAGTGCAGTATGGAGCTGGAAGACCAGCAAAGGCTGATTATGATGCTGAATGTTTATATGGAAGATAAGGCTTTAAAAATGGGCTAGAGGAGCAAGAAAGGAGTAAGGAAGGCAGCCCGCATGCAAGCACATGGGCCTTGGAAGAATTAGGTTTTTTTGGGACCACTTTTGTCACATGGGCAGCCTATTCTTTCATGCACATGGGCTGTGTTCATACCCATGCACATGGGATGTGGTTCCCTTCTTTCCTTAGTTGGTTAGGATGATATTTTCCTTATTTGACAAGGATCCTTCTTTCCTTAGTTGGTTAGGATGATATTTTCCTTATTTGACAAGGATTTTGACTTTGTAATTTTCCTTTTTTCACTAGGGTTAGGATAGTTACGAATTTTAATTTGTTTTTCTATAAATAGGGCCTTATTTCTTGTAAGAGGAACTTTTGACAAAATTATATTCAGATTGCTTTTTATGCAAATTTCGGCCATCTTTGAGATAGTGAGAGATTTTGCTTCTTTCATTGATTGCATCACGAATCAGACTAACTTATCAATTTCGATTGTGGCATTCTTCTGATTCGTCCTTCCAAATCCTTTCGTCATTAGTGTTCTTGCTTCGCTAAGCATTGGGTGCTATAGAGGGTGGTTTATCCTTGTTCTTGGATTCCTATATCGAAGCGTGCGTTGGGGTTTGAGGCCTTCATTGCCATAGGGTTCCGGGTCAAAACTTGACTTTCTTGGATTAAGTGTATTAGTGGCAATCAAATATTAGCTTTATATTCTTCTCTAAATGATTCTTCACCCTTTGATTCTTCTTCTACTTGATCCCTTTTATTATCTCTCCTTCTGGGGGCATTATTAGGTCCTCCCCTAACTAATGAAGCTTTTAATCTCTCCATTCTATCCATCATGCCATTGTATCTCCATTACCTGCAATGTATCCAAGATAGATTGAATTCGATCTATGTTTGATTCTATAGAAGATTCATAAATGATTTTTCCAAAATTTTCTTGCCCTTTGTGTCATTTGCTTGGAAAAGATGTCCCATTTGTTTTTTATGATAAGTGCTTAGAAGCTTTTGAAATTTTTAAAGAAAAATTAACTTCTGCTCCTATAATTGTTGCCCCAAATTGAGATTTTTAATTTGAAATCATGTGTGATGCATCGAATTATGCCATTGGAGCTGTTTTAGGCCAAAGAGTGAACAAATTGATGTGTGTAATTTATTATGCAAGTTTATCTTTAAATGAAACACAAGTGAATTACACAACCACTAAAAGAGAAATGTTAGTTGTGGTATTTGCACTGAACAAATTTAGAACTTACTTGATAGGTTCTAAAGTCATAGTATTTTCTAACTATTCGGCCTTGAAATACTTATTGACCAAAGCATAAGCTAAATCTAGGCTCATTAGGTGGGTATTGATGTTGCAAGAATTCAATATTGAAATCAAAGATAGGAAAGGAAGTGAGAATGTAGTAGCCAACCATCTTTCTAGATTGAACTCTCATGATAATGATGCGAAAATTGCTTGTGATAATATTTTTGAAAAATTTCTGGATGAACACTTGTTTACTTTAACTCAAGCACCTTGGTATGCAGATATTGACAACTATCTTTCTTATGGTGTTGTGAGAAAGGATTTGAATTTTCAGGCAAAGAAAAAGTTCCTGCATACATGCAAGTACTATTTTTGGGATGAGCCATATTTATTTAGAATTTGCAAGGATGAAATTATCAGAAGATGTGTACCTGAAGAAGAGAAAATACAAGTGTTGCAATTTTGCCACAACATGTATTGTGGAGGGCATTTTGGGGTAAAAAAGATCTACGAGAAAGTTCTTCAAAGCGATTTGTATTGGCCAACTCTTTTTAAGGATGCTTATAATTTTTGTATAAGATGTGATAAATGCCAAAGAGTAGGGAACATTAGCAAAAGGAATGAAATACCTCTCAATATTTTTTATTATAGTTGAAATTTTTTATGTATGGGGAATAGACTTAATGGGGCCATTACCCAAATCATTTGGCTTTGAATATATCCTTCTTGCAGTGGATTATGTGTCTAAGTGGGTTAAGGCTATCCCCACTAGGACTAATGATGCTAATGTTGTTTTGAAATTCTTGAAGGAGAAAATTTTGAGCAGGTTCGAAACCCTCAAAGGTAATAATGAGTGATAAAGGAAGCCATTTTTGGAACAAATGGTTCGAAAATTTGATGTCCAAGATGGGCATCTGATACAAAGTGGCAACTCCATACCACACCCAAACATCCGGACATGCCAAGATCTCCAACAAGCAAATTAAGGGGATCTTGGAAAAGACGGTGAGCACAACAAGAAAGGATTGGTCAATCCAACTCCCGAAAGCATTATGGGCTTATAGGACTGCTTTCAAAGTGCCATTAGGAATGAGTCAATATGGGTTGGTCTTTGGCAAGGTTGCCACCTACTGGTGGAATTAGAGCACAAGGCTTATTGGGTAATAAGAACCACAAATATGGACTTAGAAGGAGAAAGGGAGCAAAGAATGTTACAAATTTTTGAGCTTGAAGAGCTTAGGAATGAAGCCTATGAGAGTTCAAGGATCTATAAGGAAAAGACATAAGCTATGCATGACAGAATGATCCTTAGAAGGACTTTTGAACTGGGAATGAAAGTCCTCCTATTCAATTTAAGAATGCGATTGTTTCCTGAAAAGTTGAAGTCTTGTTGGAGCAGACCATTTCAAGTCATTCAAACATTCCCATATGGGGTTGTTGAGTTAATCAATTTGAAAACCAACAAGACATTTAAGGTAAATGGACAAAGGGTGAAGCCCTACTTTGAAGAAATCGATGTTGCAAAAACTATTGAAAGTTTGATATTTATCAACAAATGATGTAACAATGTCCAGCTACATGACATTAAAGAAGCGCTCTATGGGAGGCAACCCATTGGTTTGTATTTATTTCTATTATTAAATTTTTGCATTTTAGATTTTTAAATTTTTATTTCTTTTGGTTTAAAATAAGAAAATAGAATGGGTGCTTTGATTGATTTTTATTTTAATAGTGTATCAGGGAAAAGACACAAAGAGAAATAACATTGATTTGGGTGACACGGTCTAAAACCTTTGTTTTTATTTTTTTTAAAAATCCAGAAGTTAACACGGCCAATCATCTTGGCTGTGTCTCCTACCCATGTCTAGATTCACTTTAAATTTAATTTTTCACAAACCTGGACACAGCCAGTCATCTTGGCCTTGCCCCTTAGTCGTGTCAGCCCTTACGATTTCCTTAAAATTCCATAGACCTGGACACGGCCAATTATCTTGGCCGTGTCAGAAGCCTAGTTTTTCATTTCCAATCACAGTAGCAGCCACAACCACTAATCTTGGTTGTATCGTCAAACACGACCAACTCCATTTCAATCTTGGTCGTGTCCCCTTTCACCGCCTCGCAAACTGCTTCAAAATTTTTAAGCAACACGGCCAAGAAAATCACATCTTGGCTATTTCACTCAATCTATATATTAAAAAACCCCATTATTTTTGTTAATCTTCCCCATTTTTAAACCCTAGTCGCACTTCCCTCTCTCTCTCTCTCTCTATTCATCACCATAGCCACGACCAAGATACCTCCTAAAACTCCAAACCCATAAAATTTTCCATCAAAATACATTGTTTTCTTCACCAAATCAAAAGAAAAACTCTCCTTCTCCACTAAAATCACCATAATCATGACAAGAACCGAGATGTGCTCTTGCGACAAGAGAAGAGAACCACTACCACCACTAAGCTCTTCATCTTCCTCAAGGAGAATGGCATTTCGATCAAGAGGTTTCTTCCCTTCAAGGTATGTAAGTGAAAATTCCTTGAATGCTTTGTAAATTAAGGATAGTTTTGAGGTTTCTTCCCATAAAATTACTAACAAACTTTTTACATTGACCCTTGCAATTTCAAGAGCTTACTCTTGAGTTTGTTTCCTCCTTGAAGATACAAAGAGATGAATCTAAGCTTGTCTCTAGATTGAGTTTTAAATTGAATGGGAAACAACACTCTATTTCAATAGAACAATTGAATGAAGTCTTTGGGTTTTCTCTTAATGGACATAAATCTATACCTAAGGATTTCAACCGACAACATGCATGGGGAAAGATAGCTATAAGAACTTATGAAGCAAAATCTTCCAAGTCCCCAATTGAGAAATTCCACATTGAGATATCTACACCGGTTTATAGCATGTTCTTTTTCTGCAAGAAAAGAGAGTCCTGGGGTGGTTGAAGTCAATGAATTGTTTTTATTATGGTGTGCTCATAAGGCAATTCTAGTGTGCACTGTATTTTGGTTGGCCAACATTCTTTATAATGTGGTGAATAAGAGGAAAGGGGCTATATGTATTGGAGGGTTAGTCACTGTATTAACACTTCCATTAGATGAAAACTTTAATGTTGAAACTTGTGGAATGCAATGAGTCTATGGTTTGACATGTTAGACATAACCACTTTAGAAAATATGAAAATGATCAAGAAAGATGGAGGGAGAGTTGTTATGGCTTTGGGTGAGCCTAGTACTCAAGATGAATGGCAGAAGTAGCCCCGAGTTGATGATGACTCTGATTATGATTCGTTAGACCTAAATGAATATGCTCCCATCTGGGACAATGAGGAGATACTAAGCAGGATTGGAGCACTTGAGGAGAAAGTGGACCGTAATCATAAGCAAGTGCTTAATCAGCTGGAACTTATCTCTTTATGAATAATTTATTTATGTTTTAAGCAAGGTTCATTGAACAGTTTATGCCTCACATTGGGATAATTGAAACAGGTACTATCCAAACTTTTATCCTCTTTTGTCATTGATCATTCACATTGGGGACAATGTGAACCCTTAAATGTGGGGTGCAAATTGCTTTTAATTGTTTCATTTTGTTGTGAGATTTATTATTAGTTGTAAGATTGTGGAAAGATGGATCTTGGAATTTTTGAAACATGACATTGAGAATTAAATAGAATTGATATTTATTATCAATTTTGGTGGATTTTCTTTGCAACTATTTTTAAACTTGCAAGAATTGAGTTTACATAAGTTGGATACCAACTTAATTCTTCTTTTTGAGTGAGCACCCGGGCTCGAATTGTTACTAGAACTTGCTTAAAAATTCATTTCAAGGCCATATAAAAATTTTCAGCTAGGCATCAACATGGCTAAGACACTTAGGAAAAAACTATTTAGGTTAAAAAGCCAACCCTAATACATCCTTAGTAAGCCAACTTTGAGCCTACATCATGTTCCCATTTCCTTCTTCTACACAAAAACATTAACCCTAAAACATGTTCTACCAAGCTTTGCCCCTTCATAAGGAATAAGAGCACTTGAGCAAATTAGTAATTTAAGTAATAGTGTGAATTAAGTGTGGGGTTAATGAAAGTAGGTTGAAGTTGTAAAATAAATCTTCCTAAAAGTGCAAGGTTCCTCATATATCATTGAAGCCAAAATGAGGGATCAATCCAAATAATATATATATATATAACTCTAATAGCAAAAGGGAATAAGCTAAGTTTTCTTCAAACGGGACGATCAAGGATAAAGAGGATTGAATATTTGGGAAGTTGTTGTCATTAATATTGCCTTATTCTTTAAGTGCTCTTGAATCTAATGATTTAGCTTCCATTCCCAAAATATCTTACCTCAACCCTAAGCCCTGTTACAACCAATAAAAGACCTTATGATTGATGCTCAATGGTAATTTAGTGGCGGAGATTTGATTCTTAAAGCAAGCCTATGGGAACGTTCGGTCACGAGATGTAAAGAGTGAAAACACTATCCCATCCAAACACTTGAGAGATTTAGTGAAAGAGTGCTACTAGGGAGCATGAAAAACAGTCAAATTGGGTAAGTATCGATTTTGTGAAATTCAAAAATAAGTGTGAAAATTATGAAAAGGGAAGTCTTGAAGTTATCTTGCATCCACTAATTTTTCATCTTGTTTTGTAACTTTGCTTGGGGACAAGCAAAGGATTAAGTGTGGGGTAGTTATTTTGATCAATTATGTATATATTTTTAGAGTAATTTTATTGGTTTTAAGTTTTTTTTTTAATTTGTGTTTAAAGATTGCTTGAAGTGTTGTATTCAGGTTGAAGTGCAAAGCAATGGATAATCAATTCAATTGGATGGAATTTGGTGTATTAAATTTTGAAGAAAGTATGTGACACGACTAAGACACTTCATGTCCTGGCTATGTCCCTCATCAAAGTCAAGGAAGACAAGGAACCAACCAAGACAATTTGGCTTGGCCATGTCCATTAAGAGGAAAATGGCAGTATTGAACACAAGCAAGAGACACTGCCAAGCCATTGGCCGTACCATATGACACTGCTAAGGTCTTGGCCATGTCTCATCAATTGAACAAAACAAGAAAGAAAGAAAGAAAGAAAGAAAGAAAGCAAACATACAGAAGAGGACACCTTCAAGAGTCACGGCCAGGCCACTGGCCGTGTTACATGAATCGGCCAAGGTCTTGGCCATGTTACACCTGGAAAAGAAAAGAATGAAAAGAGTGCAGCCATGGACATGGCCTAATGACCTTGCCTTATTCTTTAAGTGCTCTTGAATCTAATGATTTAGCTTCCATTCCCAAAATATCTTACCTCAACCCTAAGCCCTGTTACAACCAATAAAAGACCTTATGATTGATGCTCAATGGTAATTTAGTGGCGGAGATTTGATTCTTAAAGTAAGCCTATGGGAACGTTCGGTCACGAGATGTAAAGAGTGAAAACACTATCCCATCCAAACACTTGAGAGATTTAGTGAAAGAGTGCTACTAGGGAGCATGAAAAACAGTCAAATTGGGTAAGTATCGATTTTGTGAAATTCAAAAATAAGTGTGAAAATTATGAAAAGGGAAGTCTTGAAGTTATCTTGCATCCACTAATTTTTCATCTTGTTTTGTAACTTTGCTTGGGGACAAGCAAAGGATTAAGTGTGGGGTAGTTATTTTGATCAATTATGTATATATTTTTAGAGTAATTTTATTGGTTTTAAGTTATTTTTTTAAATTTGTGTTTAAAGATTGCTTGAAGTGTTGTATTCAGGTTGAAGTGCAAAGCAATGGATAATCAATTCAATTGGATGGAATTTGGTGTATTAAATTTTGAAGAAAGTATGTGACACGACTAAGACACTTCATGTCCTGGCTATGTCCCTCATCAAAGTCAAGGAAGACAAGGAACCAACCAAGACAATTTGGCTTGGCCATGTCCATTAAGAGGAAAATGGCAGTATTGAACACAAGCAAGAGACACTGCCAAGCCATTGGCCGTACCATATGACACTGCTAAGGTCTTGGCCATGTCTCATCAATTGAACAAAACAAGAAAGAAAGAAAGAAAGAAAGAAAGCAAACATACAGAAGAGGACACCTTCAAGAGTCACGGCCAGGCCACTGGCCGTGTTACATGAATCGGCCAAGGTCTTGGCCATGTTACACCTGGAAAAGAAAAGAATGAAAAGAGTGCAGCCATGGACATGGCCTAATGACCTGGCCGTGTCCAGTGAAAGTTTGAGTGACACAGCCAAGTGACTCATGACTTGGTCGTGTCTCATGTGGCTTCTTTTAATAATTTTGCACGAGTCAAGGGACAAGTGGGAGACAACATGCATCATCTTTTGAGAAGAAATACTAAAAATGAGTAAAAGATGGATGATTTTATGGGATTAAATATTAAATAAAGAAAAAGAAGGACAAGATAAGTGAGTGGAATTGGAAACATTCTTTTGTGTCTTAAAATATTTAAATGAATGGAAGTGGTGGGAAAGGATATATACATATACATTTGGTCAATTGGGGGAGGATCTTGTTCTTAGTTTGAGTCTTGGTTCTTAGTTTTGGAGCTCTTGGTTTTGGAAGACACCATTCTCATCACCTTCATCTTCATCTTCTTTGCATCTTCCACTTCTTCCAAAAATAATAAAATATTTTGGGAAAAAAATTTAGGTTAGCAAGCTCTTGAGGATTAGGATTTGAAGAAGCTTGATTGAAGAGTTGGAGGCTTGAGAGAGTTTCCATTCCATTTTTAAGAGTAGAGCCATTGATTGAAGAGGGCTTGGGAGTTTTTCTCTTCACATTCAAGTTGAAGCTAGGAGGAAGACAAGAAGTTCAACTCTTGGCAACTTCAAAGGGGTTTTTTTATTCTCACTTTTAATTCATTTCTAGATTGTTGTTGTTCTGTTATGAACATTAATGTTTCAATGTATAATTGTGATTTGATTTATGTTGAGATGAATATCTATTTTGTAATGATGATTAGCTAAATTACCTTGGCATAGGGTTGTAGCAGATTTGATTGAAGGGCTTGATTTGATAATCCCATTAATATACCTTATTGTTGGTTGATTATATTGGATTAAATATTAGGTTGATAGATTGACCACCTATTGATCTATAGATATTGAATGATGGACCGAGAGGTGAAATTTGATATCGGAATTATATAATTAGCTACCTTAAGAATGAATTAGAAATATAAGTTCTAGATTTTCAAATTGAAAAATAATTTGTTGTTATTAATTCATGAATGTGAAAACTAATGAATTGGTAATTGACTAATTAAACTCAAGAAACAAATTAAATTACAAGGTTATGTTAATGGGTAAATTGAGAATCAAACTTTGATCAAATTGATCTATAACCCTAAGTACCATTCCAAGAATTAAACCAATTTTAAGCATACCAATAATTGTTCATTTGCTATTTTAATTTTATCACAATTTTAATAATATTTCAAAACTAAACACTTGTCCTTTTTAATTATCTTATTTAAATCAAACTATTACAAAATAATTTCTTCCTTGTGAGATGAGCTCAGGGAGATCACTGTTGCAACTTGCGAGTGTCACTTTATAGCAGTAATTAATCGAGGATAATAGAGGCGGCCCTTAGTTTATGGACTAAAGACCCACTCACCTTTGTGTGTGATACAAACCTCTTAGAAAGCCAAATCAAATTCTTTCTAAGTCCTTGACCCAATCCCAACCTGTAGATGAGAACCTTAGAATTAAGTACTTCACAGCGATTAACTTTATTGTAGAAATCTTGATCTTACAAAAACCAATAACAAAAGAAAGATAATATCTCAAGAAAATTTAAATTCAATATTAATAATGTCTAACCACTTTAAAACATATAAGGAACATTTAAATAGGTTACAAGATTAAGGAAACCCTAATTTTAAGGTGTATGGAAATAAGAACACTCTTAACCTTGAACTACTAAACTAACTTAGCAAACCTTTAGGCCTTAAACAAACCAGCCCAATATCACCATAGTTCTTAAGTCCCAAATAAGATAAACCCCACACAATATTATAGTAAATACATAAAAATGAAATAACTTGATCAAATACAAAAGTTAGTCTTGTCTATATAGTCAAATTCATGGTGGTGTTTGCGATCGCGACACTAAGCACAATATAAAAATGGCTACTGTAACATCAGTCATGCGACTACTAAGTAATCTGACTTTCTAAGCATTCAGGTTCTATTGCCTCCAACAAGATGACCAGCTTCTCTTCTTCTCTTCTAGTCCATATGGTCCTATGTCAATATCCACTTAGTTTTGAATATAAGCATGCAAGGCCTCCTTCATCTTCTTTGTTGTTTGCCTTGTGATAAGTCCAATAGGAATCTTCAACTTTTAAATTCCAAATGCTTCCATCTATGGGCTCGATGTCCTTGTTCACATCTAGTATTGATGCAAGAAAGGATCCCTTGAAGCTAGCAAGTGGACTAATCACTAGGAGCAAGGCAAAGAGATATCAAGCTAGTATGGCTTTGCATATTCAAGAAGAGATTTCCAAAGAGCTTCAAGAATTATCATTAAAGAAGATGGAGATAGAGCTTGAAGAAGGCACACCAAAGCTGATTATGATGCTTAGTGTGGAAGCTAAAGGCTAGCTAAAGAAAGATCCAACGTGCAAGAAAGGTCCATGGGGGTTCATATAAAGCCTTGGGAAGTAATTTAAGGCCCATGGATAGCCCAAATAGTGTGGGGCGTTTCTTATGTTGAAGGAATTAGTTTGGTTGTTTCCATACTTTGTATTTTCCTTAGTGGATTAGGATTTTGTTTCTATACTTTATATTTTCCTTAGTGGATTAGGATTTTGTTTCCATACTTAATGTTTTCCTTATGCAATTAGGAATGTTTTCCTTATGCAATTAGGAATGTTTTAGTCTTAATTTTCCATATGCAATTAGGAATTTTGTATCCCTTATTTAAGGGCACTATTAGGCTGAATTTGAGACAACAACAATTAATAAAAAATTTTGAATTCTTCTACAAGTTCTTCTTGTGAATTTTCGTGCGAGAGAGATTAGAGTGGATTCTTTAATCTTTCTTTGCATCAAGAATTAGGTTTACTTATCAACAAGAGTTGTGGCATTTTCCTTCTTCTTACCAACTAAATCCTTCAATCATAATGAGTTCGCATCTCTTTATAGGCGTTGGGTTCCTTAGGAGGTGATTATAAAGTTTCAAGGAGTTCTCTACCATTGTTATACGTTGGGTTTGCTGCCATCGTTGCTAAGGGGTCCGCGTCATTTGGTATCAGAGCCTTGCTACAAGGTAATTTTTATCTACTTTGTCTTTCTAGGGTTTGTTAATTTAGGTCTTTTAAATTTCTGCGTTTTAGGGTTCTTAGAGAGTCTAGTCTTTAATTTTCGAAAAAGAGTCATATATCAATTCTGATCAAGGCCGAATTGAAGGAGGGTATTCTTACGGTGAAAATGAAAACTAGGAAAGGATTCTTAGAGAATTTTGAAACCAAGAATTAGGGTTCTTGAAAGAAAGCAAAAGCTAGAGTTTGTGTTCAAGTTTGATTTCGATTTGGTCTTGAGTGAATCTGGGGTTGCGAATTAAGTCCAGATTTCGAAAAGTCCTTGGGAGTAAATTAAGTCCCGAATCAAGGGGATAGTGAGAGAAAGCAAAAAAAAAAAAAGAGTACAAAACCACCTCAACAAAAATTGTTTGATATTCTTGCTATTTGGGTGCTAAGGATTAGATCTAGGTGGGTGAGAAGTAATAAAATTTTTGGGCGAAAAATTTCACCTTTTGAGGGGCTTTTGGAATTCGAAAATCAGACCTTAATATTCATGTTATTTGAGTGTTATAGGTGGGAATTAGAGTCTAGAAGCTAGCATTTTGGGTAGAATTGATTAGGTCCATAAAGCAGCTTGCCAAGTGTGGGTTTTTTTTGATTCATTATATCCAAATTTATCTTGTTTATTGTCTTCATTATTTCTGATTTCTTTATCTAGCTTTTAATTCCATTACATTGCTAAGTATCATTTGCTTGTGTCGATACTTGGTTTTATATCGTGTAGTGCAAATTACCTTGCATTGCCTCCGGATACTTGTCTTGTTTTCTATCTAGTTCTAGGATTTAGGTTCTAGTTTCTTGAACGACTTGACAATTGTTGGTTGGTGAGCTTGGTTCTGAAGTGCAATCAAGGAAGACAAGAAAAGTGAGGTAATTCTAAACACTTGCGTGAATTTCGATTATTACTAATCTTGTTTCTTTGAGTTTGTTTGTTTGTTAACATGGCTGGAAAAAGGAGAAGAGACTAGCAAAGGAGCTATGGCCGAAAGCTTGGCTAGGCTTAATGAGACTTTAGCAGCAATGCTTGGTCGAATGGAGATGATGGATACTAGATTGCAAGAGAATGCAGCACGACAAGCACAACAAATTCAGCAAGTGCAACAAGGGCAGCCAGCTGCACATCCAAATCCCATAATGCGAGCTAGAAGAGTGCTTAGGAGAGAAGGGCAAGGAAATCTTGAAGCCCTAGAAGCAGCCGAAAGGGTAGAAGATGAAGATGAAGGTGGAAATCAACCTACCACTGATGGTGACCTTACTTCCATCAAGATGAAGATTCCTTCCTTTGAAGGGAAGAACAATGCAGAAGAGTTCATAGAATGGGAGAGGAAAGTTGAGCAGATTTTCGAATGCCATAACTACACCGAAGAGAAGAAATCAGTTTTGGCAGTCGTAGAGTTCAAAGGGTATGCTACCTTTTGGTGGGATCAATTGAAAGCTAATAGAAGAGGGAAAGGTATGAGGCCTATTCCCGAATGGTTAACCTTGAAAGAACTAATGAGAAGCCGATTTGTACCATCTCACTACATTCGGGATTTGTACAATCGACTAGCAAGACTAGTTCAAGGTGGAAGAAGTGTGGAAGAGTACCACAAAGAGATGGAGATGATCATGGCTAGGGCAAATATTGATGAAGATAAGACAAGAAGATGTCACGATTTCTTAGGGGATTGAATTTGAACATAGCCAATGAATTGGAGATGTATGAATTCAACACAATGGAAGAGTTAGTTCAAAAGGCCATGAAGATAGAGAGAAGATTGAAGAATAAAGCTATTTTGAAAACTGACTACTCTAAAGCTAGTGGAAATTTTTCAAACTTTAAGGGTTCAAGTTTGAATGGAGGTTCCTACAAAGGGGATTACAAGGGTTCTTTCCAAAAGAATTCTTCCTACAATCCTAATTTCAAGAAGCCGAATGATAGGGATGCAAAAACAGCCAAGGAAACACCTTCTAGACCTACTCCAAGTAGGGAAATTAAATGCTACAAGTGTTTGGGAAGTGGACACATTGCTTCTCAATGTCTGAATAAGAGGGTGATGATTGCTACCCATGAAGGGGAAATTGAATCAGAATCTGAACATGGAGAGATGCTTGTTACTAGAAGAGCCTTGAATATTCAAGTCAAGAAAGAAGGCTTGGATCAAAGGGAGAATCTTTTCCACTCTAGGTGTTTGGTGAATGATAAGGTTTGTACACTTATCATTGATGGTGGAAGTTGTACCAATGCTGCTAGTACTACAATGGTGGATAAATTGGGGTTAACTTGTTTTAAACATCCCAATCCTTACAAGTTGCAATGGTTCAATGACGCTGGGGAAGTAAAAGTGTTGAAGCAAGTCAAGGTACCATTCTCCATTGGGTGGTATAAAGATGAGATTTTGTGTGATGTAGTGCCAATGCAAGCTGGACATTTTCTATTAGGAAGACCATGGCAGCATGATAGAAGGGCACAACATGATGGCTTTTCTAATAAGTATACCTTTACTTATTAAGGAAAGAAGGTTGTTCTAGCACCATTATCACCTCAAGAGGTGTATGAAGATCAAAAGAGGATGCTAGAGAGGGAGAAAAAAGTTTCGGCCAACATGAACCAAGGGGGTTCAAATTTGGCCAATGATGTTTCTTCAACACCCAAGGGTAATTCTAAGGGTAGGGAGAGAGAAAATAATAAAGTGAGTGAGTATAGAATGGGAAAAGAGGCCGAGAGTCAAAAGAAAGTAAGCAAACAAATAAATGGCCCATTGGTGAGAGAAAATAAGCAAGGAGAAAAAGCAAAACATACTTTTTATGCAAGAGCAAGAAAGATAGATGTAGGGCAGCCTGTACTCATTATTATGTATAAAGAATTGTTACTTGCTGACAGTGAAGAATCTCTTGATTCTTTACCTTCTAGTTTTGTGTCTTTGTTGCAGGATTTTAAGGATGTGTTTCCTGAAGACCTTCCTAGTGGTTTGCCGCCATTAAGAGGGATTGAACATCAAATTAATTTCATACCCGGTTCTAAAATTCCAAACCGGCCAGCATATAGGAGTAATCCTATGGAGACAAAAGAGATGCAAAGACAAGTTGAAGAGCTTTTGGAGAAAGGCTTGGTTCGCGAGAGCCTTAGCCCTTGTGCCGTTCCAGTCTTATTAGTACCCAAGAAAGATGGTTCTTGGAGGATGTGTGTTGATTGTAGGGTTGTGAACAAGATTACTGTGAAGTATAGACATCCCATTCCTAGACTTGATGACATGTTGGACGAATTGCATGGGGCTAAATATTTCACAAAGATTGATCTTATGAGTGGTTATCATCAAATTCGCATGAAGCCGGGAGATGAATGGAAGACTGCCTTCAAAACGAAATATGGTTTGTATGAATGGTTAGTTATGCCTTTTGGTTTATCTAATGCACCTAGTACTTTCATGAGATTAATGAACCATGTTTTGAGAGCTTATTTAGGTAAGTTTGTGGTAGTTTACTTTGATGATATTATGATTTATAGCAAAACTGAGGAAGAACATGTTGAACATGTTAGGAAAGTGCTTGAAATCCTTAGGGAGCAAAACCTTTATGCTAAGCTTAAGAAGTGTTCTTTTTGTCTAGATAGGGTTGTCTTTCTTGGTTTTGTTGTAAGTATGCAGGGAATTGAAGTTGATCAAGAGAAGGTGAAAGCTATCCAAGAGTGGCCAAATCCTTCAAGTGTGACAGAAGTGAGGAGTTTTCACGGATTGGCAAGCTTCTATAGGAGATTTGTCCCTAAATTCTCTACATTGGCATCCCCCTTGACTAGCATAATCAAGAAAGAAGTGGGATTCATTTGGGGCAAGGAGCAACAAGAAGCATTTGATGCTTTGAAAGAGAAGCTTTCTACTACACCATTTTTAGCTTTACCTAACTTTGATTCTACTTTTGAAATTGAATGTGATGCTTCTGGTGTAGGTATTGGAGCTGTTTTGATGCAAGAGAAGAAGCTCATTGCATACTTTAGTGAAAAGCTTAATGGAGCAAAGCTGAATTATTCAACTTATGACAAGGAGCTATATTCTTTGGTGAGAGCATTGGAAGTATGGGAGCATTATTTGCTGCCCAAGGAATTCGTGATCCATTCAAACCATGAATCATTGAAGCATTTGAGAGGGCAAGGCAAGTTGAATAAAAGACATGCAAAATGGGTTGTGAAGATTGAGAAGTTTCCTTATGTGATCAAATACAAGCAAGGTAAAGACAATGTAGTGGCAGATGCACTTTCAAGGAGGTACGCTTTACTTAATGTTTTGAGTACTAAATTGCTTGGATTTGAATGTATAAAGGACTTATATGTTGGTGAGTCTGATTTCGGCAATGTTTATGATTCTTGTGAGCATGGTGCTTTTAATTCTTTCTATAGACATGATAGGATTTTTTTTAAGGGTTCGAAATTATGCATGCCTAGATGTTCTATGAGAGATTTGCTAGTATTAGAATCACATTGTGGGGGTTTGATGGGGCATTTTGGAGTTGATAAGACTTTAGACATGCTGAATGAACACTTTTATTGGCCAAATATGAAAAGGGATGTAATTCAGATTTGTAAGGCTTGTTTGGCTTGTAGGCAAGCTAAGTCTAAATCTATGCCTCATGGTTAGTATATGCCATTACCCGTTCCTAGTTCTCCTTGGATGGACATTAGTATGGACTTTGTTTTAGGATTACCAAGGACTAAGAGGGGGAGAGATAGCATATTTGTGGTTGTTGATAGGTTTAGTAAGATGGCACACTTTATCCCATGTCATAAAAGTGATGATGCTAGTTTAGTGGTCGAACTCTTCTTTAGGGAGGTGGTTCGAATTCATGGGATACCAAAATCCATAGTTTCTGATAGAGACACCAAGTTTTTGTCTCACTTTTGGCGTGTGCTTTGGGGAAAGTTAGGTACCAAGTTGTTATTTTCCACCATTTGTCATCCTCAAACGGATGGACAAACAGAAGTAGTAAACAGAACTTTAGGTACCATGTTGAGAGCTTTAGTGGGTAAGAATTTGAGTTCTTGGGAAGATTGTTTGCCATTTATTGAGTTTGTTTATAATCGTGCTATTCATTCTTCTACAGGATATTCACCTTTTGAGCTTGTTTATGGTTTTAACCCACTAACAATTTTGGATCTTGTTTCTTTACCTTCTCATGAGCTTGTTAGTTTAGATGGTGAGAAGAAAGCTAAATTGGTGAAAGAGATGCATGAGAAAGCAAGGGCGAATATTGAGAAAAGGAACAAGAGATATGCTGATTCTGCAAATAGAGGGAGACATGAGATGAAGTTTCAAGTAGGAGATTGGGTTTGGGTGCATTTTCGAAAAGAGAGGTTTCCTAACCAAAGGAAGAACAAGTTTCAAGCTAGAGGAGATGGCCCATTCCAAGTGCTGGAGAAGATTAATGACAATGCCTACAAGATCGACTTACCAGGTACGTATAATGTTAGTGCTACTTTCAATGTAAGTGATCTTTCTCCTTTTGATGATGCACATTTGAGGACAAATCTTTTTGAAGAGGGGGAGAATAATGCAAGAAAGGATCCCTTGAAGCTAGCAAGTGGACTAATCACTAGGAGCAAGGCAAAGAGATATCAAGCTAGTATGGCTTTGCATATTCAAGAAGAGATTTCCAAAGAGCTTCAATAATTATCATTCAAGAAGATGGAGATAGAGCTTGAAGAAGGCACACCAAAGCTGATTATGATGCTTAGTGTGGAAGCTAAAGGCTAGCTAAAGAAAGGTCCAACGTGCAAGAAAGGTCCATGGGGGTTCATATAAAGCCTTGGGAAGTAATTTAAAGCCCATGGATAGCCCAAATAGTGTGGGGCGTTTCTTATGTTGAACGAATTAGTTTGGTTGTTTCCATACTTTATATTTTCCTTAGTGGATTAGGATTTTGTTTCCATACTTTATATTTTCCTTAGTGGATTAGGATTTTGTTTCCATACTTTATATTTTCCTTAGTGGATTAGGATTTTGTTTCCATACTTAATGTTTTCCTTATGCATTTAGGAATGTTTTCCTTATGCAATTAGGAATATTTTCCTTATGCAATTAGGAATGTTTTCCTTATGCAATTAGGAATGTTTTAGTCTTAATTTTCCATATGCAATTAGGAATTTTGTAACCCTTATTTAAGGGCACTATTAGGCCGAATTTGAGACAACAACAATTAATAAAAATTTTCAAATTCTTCTACAAGTTCTTGTGAATTTTCATGTGAGAGAGATTAGAGTGGATTCTTTAATTCTTTCTTTGCATCAAGAATTAGGTTTACTTATCAACAAGAGTTGTGGCGTTTTCCTTCTTCTTACCAACTAAATCCTTCAATCATAGTGAGTTCGCGTCTCTTTATAGGCGTTGGGTTCCTTAGGAGGTGATTATCAAGTTTCAAGGAGTTCTCTACCATTGTTATACGTTGGGTTTGCTGCCATCGTTGCTAAGGGTCCGCGTCAAGTATGAATAAGACTTATACACTATCATTAAGGATGGACCAATAGAAAAAGAAGTCACATTCACTATCGTTGATATTATTGTAATTTTTAATTTGTCATTGGATTGACCATCCATAAGCTAGAAAGAGTACCGCCTAAATTTCACTAAATGATCAATGATTCTCTAAAGAATGAGATCATTGATCTTAGAGCTATACTCACTAGAGAAATCATTATGCACTTAGATATGAAATAACCCTCTCTTGTAAGATTTCAAATAGGCCCTATTTATATATGAAATGTACCCCCATGTATCGACCATGATGAAGAGTTTGAATTTCTTTCCTGGAATAGGCTTAGGTAAGGATGGGCAAGGAATCCTTCAATCTTCAGAATTCAAAGGACAAACAAGCAAGAAGGGCTTGGGTTATAAGTAAGAAGCTACCATTGGAGCTCCAAAAGGAAAGATTTTATATCATTATTTCTTTAACGGGAATGACATGTTCTTATCAAACAAACTCAAACCTTTAAAAGTCAATAGAATCATGAAGCCTAAGTTCAATATTTTTACTGATGTCATTAAAAAGAAAGGGGAATAAGTCAAGACATTGAAGAAATCCTAAGTGTGGACCATTTAAAGTTGCAAGAAGTGGAGATCAAAGAATAGTTATTAACTATAAAAGTTTTTGCAATGGTAAAGGGACTAGATCCAAATGTAGATGAACTTACTTTGAATTCTAATATGCTTGATTATAATAAATTTTTTCTCATATTAATAAATTGAATAATTTTGGTTACTTATTTAATGTTTTTGTAAATTGAATTGTACATCATGGTGAGCATCTATAAGCATATTTTACATTAATTCAATAAAGACAAATGAATTTAACTTAGAGAATGAACAAAACTCTAGAAAATTGTTACTTGGATAAGATCTCTCTCGTGAAGGAAAAATAAAGATAGAAGAAACACTAAAGAAGCACGAGAGGATATACATCTATACCTATAAAGACTTTCCTAACATCAATAATGACCTAGTTCTACACTTTATCCCAACATAGATGCAAAGATAGTCAAGTAAAAATTATAATGGATGAGACTAAAATGGGTTGATAAGATCAGGGAAGAGATTGAAGAAGTAAATAGAAGCCAAATCCTCAAGGTGGTAGATTCCCCACATGGACAACTAATGTAGTTCTACTGTCAAATAAGGATTGGTGTATTAGAATGTGTGTTAACTATTGAGATCTCAATAAGGCTTGCCTAAAAGATGATTTCTCCTTACCACACATCAACACCTTAGTAGACAATGTTGCTTTGTGTATTATGTGCTCCCTGATGGATGGATTATCCATATTTAATCATATTCTTATAGCCATCAAAGATAAGATTAAAATATTCGTCATGACAAAATGGGAACCTATTGTTACAAAGTGATGTCTTTTAAACTGAAGAATACAAGCGCATCTTACCAATGAATGGCAACCACTTCATTCTATGACAAGATACATAATGAAGTAAGAGGGGTGCGAGCACCTATTCCTCTCCCAAGTTGTGTTGAATCATAGTTGTGACTAAGTCGACTGCTTCCTGAGAGAGCAATATTTTAATTAATATTTTGTGAGATTCTAACAATGATTTTAATTATTTTCCAATTGAATTTAATGATGACAAATTGAAGAAAATTTTTCTTAAATTGTTGAGCTAGAATTCTTACATGGTAGCTTGGAATGGCAAGATACAATGTTTTTAAGAAAAATGATGACAAATTGAAGAAAATTTACATCCCACGCTCGTTCTAATCCAATGCCATGCATGTGGGTTTAAACTTGAGTCTGCCTTCTCAAAAGAAGAAGAAAAAGGGAAGTTTCAGAACAAAATTCTATGCCACAGCCATGCCAATTTAATGCCATGCCCGTGGATTAGAAACCCTACTGCCCAAATGAAAGAAAAGGAAGAAAAGTCAGAGCTTCCACCTCAATTTAAAATCCACGCCTGTGACCGATTAGCACCATGACTGTGGCCCATCAGACTAACCTTTCCAGCTGAAAAGTTTAATAAAATAAGTCAGAGTTTACACATGCCATGCCCATGGGCTGTATTTTATAGTTTTTGAGCTGGAAATTTTAAAAATGAACACACCAACCAAGTTTTACTTCAACATTTTTCAGTTTTTCTCCACTAAAGAAGTTTCTAAGCACTCTATATAAACATACTTCCTCCAAGGTTTCAAAGAGGATAAGATATACAAGAATAAGATTAGATTCACCTAAGAAATTAATTTAGTTTAGAGTTTCTTAGAGAAGAAGAGTGAAAATCTGGTTCATGGAGAAGTTCAAGATCCAAGTCAAGTTCTTCTTCAAAGAAACAGATTTTAATATTTCTTGTTCTTTAAAATTATGTTTTTAATTACCATTTTGAATATTTGCAATGTTTTTATTTCAATAATGAAGAAATAATCCTCTTTAGGGTTGGTCCCTTACATTTAATTTATCATTGAATTATAAATATTTATTAGGTTTAATTTAGATTATCCTTAAATTATTTTGTTATCTTTTTAATTATCTAGCCAATAATTAATTGAATTGAGATCTTATGTGATGGAGCGAGAGTGGAAGCACAATATTAGTCAAGGGAGATAGGAATCTTAAGTAGTTTTCACTTAGAAATAAGGTTAACACTTAAGAGGGTGATTCAAGATTCTCACAAAACCTAATGAATTGATTCAATTACTTATGATCATGAGAGTTGACATAAGGATTGAATTCAATAATAGTTCTAGTACTTAAGAGAGACTTGAAATTAATTTAGGAAAATCCAAGCATTAATCAAAGAAAAAATGAGTGAAATCAATGCCTTAGAAAAACCATGATAAATTAATAAAGGTGGCTAATCCCTAAGTCCTAAATTATTAGAATTTTATTCTCATTCCAGTTAGTTTAATCATGAACCAAATTTGAATATCCAAATAATAATCAGTTTAATTGTTTGGTACTTAGAATTATCCTCTTCGTGGGAACGATACTCTACTGATCATTATATTACTTGTTAACGATCTGTGCACTTGCAGATAACTAGGATGAGACCTAACAAGCTTTTAGTGCCACTGCTGGGGAGGCGACAATTCTAATATTAATAATATTAAACTATTATTACTTTGGAAATTTTATTTTCTAATTCATTTCTTTTTGGTTTATATGTGAAGAAATCCAAATATCCAACTTACATAGTATATGTAATGCTCTAAAAATTTTAAGTACTGATTTTCTGCATTAAGTGAATATATGAGTGTAAATTAGATTGATTATGATATTATATGTAGTTTGAGTATTTGAAATTGATATTAATAAGGTTGACTAAGCCCTAATAAGTGTAAAATTAAATCCGAGTATGGATAATATTGGTATTTCTGAAAAAGATTTTAAAGAGGTAAGAAATTATAAAAATACCCTTATAGCCCCGAAATGAACTCGAGCTATAATTTGGATGTGAAATATACATAATGGGGATTTAAAGTAGCTAAAGTAATTTTTTTTACAATGTTTCGGGGTTAAAAATCAAAGTAATAGTTAATTAAAGAAAGTGAGTGTACCAAAACTATTATATGAGTCAGTGTATTGGATAAAAACTCTAAAGTCTATTTAAACAATTTCTAGTGTCTTCTCCATTTCTCTAAAAATGCCATCTTCATCATCTACCTCCATCTTCATCTCTTTTTTTCTTCTTGTTTTATTTCTTACCATAGAAATCATGAAGATTTTGTAGAAAAACCCAATTTTGATGGATTTTAGCTACTTTAAGCTAGATTCATCAAGAAAAACATCATCAAATTAAGGATTGAAGAGAGGGATGATGGAAGTGTAACTTAAGAGAGGTTAGTGCTTGTATATTATTTATTTTGCTATTAATTGATTTAATCTTGATTTTGATTATCAAAGAAGCATGTGTTTTGATTATATGTGATTGATTGTGAAAGAATTATTTTTGAGTGAATTGTAAAGAGTGAATTGTTGAAAGTGGTTTTCTGAAAAGTAAAATTACTTTTGTAATAAACAAAGAAAGTATTTGATGATTCTTAAATGAATTTGTGTTTAAAAATATATTATTGAAACATATATAAGTGATGATTTAGTGTTATAAAATAAGTGGAGATTTGACAAAGTTAGGGTTTGATGGATATAGAAGTTTAGACTTCAATTACTTGTGTTTTAGAGGTTTATTGGTTTAATTAATTGAGTTATTGATGAATTATTGGTTAAATCATGAAAGGAGATTCCAGCAGTAATATGCATGACAAACAGCATAGTCATGCATCTACCCATGCAAATATCTACCTTTCAAAACTTTAAAGAAATATTCCATCAGTGATGTGCATGATCATTTGCATGATCATGCATCTGCTTATGTATATTTTTGCTCTTAAAAATTATTAAAAAGAAATACTACCAGTGATGCTCATGATTATTCGCATTGTCATGCATCTGCCTGTATACATTTCTATCCTTGAAAATTTTGAAAATAAATTCTAGCAGTGATGTGCATGATCACTTGAATGATCATGCAATTGTCTGTGCAAATTTCTGCCTTTCAAATTCTAAAAAGATATTTCAGTAGTGATGCGCATGATCATTTGCATGGTCATGTGGTTGCCCATACATATCTCTATCTCCTTGTACCTTCACAAAATAGGTTTAAGTAGGTGAAATTAGTAGTGAACTGTTGAACAAATCCTAGAAGTAGTTGTAATTAATGAATGATTGTTTATAAGATTGACGTGAAATCCATTCATTAGTGATGAATTGTTAAGTTATACTTGGGGATACATGAAATTATTGTGAGATTGTTATAGACAATGATGAACTTAACCTAGAGAGTGAAGTGAGATGGCAAAACTTATATGAGAAGAGTTTGATAGGTAATCTTTGATGAGTAGAATGAGTGTAAAGTTAGTGAAATGACTAAAGACAATTGAATGTAAGAATGCTTGTTTATGATTAAGCGATCGAAAAGAGGCTATGACTATTATTTTTATAGAGAAAGTCGAATTGACTAAATCATATTGCAGTGAAGTATAGTAATATTCATAAAATTGTATATAAGTAAAAAGTACAAGAATAATGACAATGAAAGTGTCATGGAAAGAGAATAATAGTGAGAAGAGTTATCAAAGAATTATCTTGAGTAGAGTAGTTATAGTGTTTAACAAGAGCAGTTATAGTGTTTAACATAAAGTGTTTTAATGTAAATGCTTTGAATTTAGTAGGATTAGTTCACTCATAGTAATCTAGATTGGAATTTGATTTCATTTCTGGAGATTCAAAATTTGTTTATTTGGCTTGAATGAATGGAGATAATTGTGAAGTATTAAGTATATTTGTGATGATAATAGAAAAGTAATAGTTTTGAGATATGAAAGAGCTTACAATTGTTAGAAGAGTATTTTCTTGTATTGAATTGTTTTTGACTAAACTATCATAGTTATCTAAGCTTGATATAATTAATCGACTTAAGCAAGAGTAGAGTTAGCAGTGAATAAGTAACAAACTGTAGTTATGTAATATGCATAGATGTGTTATTGTTGTGGACTCAACCTAGCTATCTGCAAGTGCACAAATCGTTAACAAGTAATATAATGATAAGTAGAGTATGGTTCCCATGAGGAAGTTTTCTTCTAAGTACTGATTAATTAAAACTAAGTATTATTTGGATGATAAAATTTGATTTATGATTAAACAAAACAAATTACTTTGAATTAAATCTAATGTTATGAAACTTAGGGTTAAGTCACCTTTATTGATTTATCATGGGTTTTCTAAAGTATTGATTTAATTTAGTTTTCCTTTCATTAATGGTTAAATTCTCCTAAATTAAGCTCAAGTCTTTCTCACGTACTGGAACTAATATCAATTTAATCCTTATATCTACTCTCGTGATCACAAGTAATTAAACCAATTCATTAGGTTTTGTGAAAAACTTAAAATCAACCTCTTAAGTGTTTAACCTTATCTCTAAGTGAAAAACTTCCTTAAGATTGTTACCTCTATGGACTAATGTTATGCTTCCACTCTCACTCCATCACACAACACCTCAATTCAATTACTTATTGGCCAGATAATTAAAGCATTAAGAGTAAAGATAACAAAATAATTTAAAGATAAATTAAATTAATTCAAATAGGTATTTATAACTCCATGATAAATTTAATGAAAGGGGTCAAACCTAAAGAGGATTAGTTATTCATTATTGAGATAAAAACATTGAAAATATTAAAGAAAGACATTAAAAACATAATTTAAAGAACAAGAAATATCAAACTCTATTTCTTTGCAGAAGAACTTGACTTGGAACTTGAATTTCTTCTTAAACCAGAATTTCACTCTCCTTCTTGAGAAAACTTTAAACTGCATTTATTTCTTGAATGAATCTAATCTAATTCTTATAAATCTTTCATGTATTGAAACCTTAGAGGAAGTATGTTTAAATAGAGTGTTTGGAAGCTTCATTAGTGGGGAAAAACTAAAAAAGGTTAGGCCACATCTTGTTTGGTTCACCACCTACCCAATTTTCTGCTCAAAGTCATGAATTTCAGCCCCATGGTTATGCTTTTGAGTGCCACGGTCATGGCCTGAGTTGGATTGGACGGTTTGAGCACTTTATAGTGTAAAATGGTCGGCAGGGTAGGCCACGGAAGTGGTCTTTCAATGCTACGATCGTGGCATGTAAGTGGAGACTGCTAACTTTGAATTTTCTTCTCTTTCTTGGCTCGAGCAGAAGAGAAATCAATCCCACGGTCGTATCCTGCCAATGCCATGGTCATGGCATTCATTTGGCTTCTGGATTTTTTTCTTTTTGCTGTGGCATACTTGATTTAAATCCCATGTTTGTGGCTTTGAAGGGCCACGGTCGTAACGTTTGTTATTTCTTCATCTTTGCTTGCCTTTCTTCATTTTTTGCACCTCTAATCATTAGAAACTTTGAATCTTGTCTTTCCAAGCATGACTATAATAATTCTAACTCAAATACACAAAATCCATCAAATTCAATTGCAAAATGATTAACATTATGGCTCGAATTATAAAAAATGTTGATCATAATTTCACTCTATCAAACTCCCCCTAACTTAAATCGTTGCTTGTCCTCAAGCAATTGAAGTTTAGCACTATCTATTTATTTATTGAGTTTATATGAAAAAATTTAATAATTAAAACTTTAAATTTTAGATCGCAATTTTGTTTCATAATTTACCTACTTCATTCTTACCTCCTTTACTCAAAAATTTTAATCAATTACAACCAATTATCAAATTCTAGATAAGCAAATATTCTTTTGATGCAAACTCAACCTAGTCTCATATGCATGCTTAATTGAACATTCTCCACTAATAGATTATGCTAAATCAAGGGAAATCAAAAGGACTTTAATAGGCTTGTAATGGGGTTTATAATGGTGAGGGTTAACAGAAGGTTTGAATACATTTGGTTAAAATGTCTTTCAAAAATTTCTCTTATGTAGAGGATTCTTGGATCCTTGCTCCTTTCTTGACTATCTTCTAGGGGATATTATTATTATTATTATTATTATTATTATTATTATTATTATTATTATTATTATTATCATTTTATTATTATTATTATTTTGAGGATATATATATATATTCCCTCAAATTTGAAACTTAGGAGTCTATTATTATAAGCAATTTTATTTTTGAGAAAATTTTTGAAAGACAATTAATGATACGGAACCTCCAAGAATAAGCCTGAGAACCCCTTGATTTCGAACCCCCACAGCATTAACTTGAAAACCCCTAGTCGAATTCGGTACAACCCCCAAGGATTAGGTTAGATTTCAGATTACCTTGAATTGATCAAAGATCCAAGATTTCGAAACAGTTTAGTTCCTAAATCCCAGATTCGAAACACTCCACAAGAAAGTTGATCAAACTACTTGAATGTTTCTAAAGCATGTATTCAAGCAAGAACACAAAGATAAAAGCTAATTCGGCTTTTGGTTATAAAATCGTCCAAAACTTCAAAACTGATCTCTTACAATCCTAAATGAGATATAAATAGCTAAACCCTAATTAGGGTTATTAAGTAGCATTTGGCTTTCTAATCAAAATATAAGAAATAATAAAGTAATCAAAGTCCTAATTTAAAACCAAACAAATAGGGCCCTTACTTTTTAAATGAGCATAACTAGTGGGCCTTAATACATAACTAGTGGGCCTTAATACAAGCTTCATTCGTGAATTACAACTTGTAGCAAGTTGTAATTGACTTCCTTTGGTCTTGTCTCCAAGCTTGTAATTCCTTGCAAACCATAGTTAGCCAAATTCACCAAATCTTGCAAATGGCAAATTAGTGCTTGCTGAATCTTTTTGGCTCGCGATCTAGTTATAGGACCTTGTGGCAGAATAATTGGATTGATGATCTCCTCAACTTGGTCCTCACGTCCTAGGCCTTGCTCATCCTTGCGGTGTGCTGGTTGTTCCACAACATTTCCCCTCTCCTCAAAAGGATTCGTCCTCGAATCAAAAGCATCACCTACATCAAAAGGACTTAAATCAGCAACATTAAACGAAGCACTCACATTATACTCACCTGGCAAATCCACTTTATACGCATTATCATTAATCCTTTCAAGTATTTGAAAAGGACCATCTCCTCGTGGATTTAACTTAGACTTCCGTTGCTGTGGGAACCTTTCTTTGCGAAAATGTACCCAAACCCAATCACCAGGCTGAAAAAACATTGGCTTTCTTCCTTTATTCACTCTAGAAGCTACTTTGGCATTTTGCTTTTCAATCCTTTCCTTAACCTGCTTATGTAACTTCCTCACGAAATCTGCCTTTGAACTAGCATCAACACTCACAAAATCGTTAGATGGCAATGGCAAAATATCTAAAGGAGTAAGCGGATTAAAACCATAAATAATTTCAAATGGAGAACAGTTAGTAGTGCTATAAACAACCCTATTGTAAGCAAACTCCACAAATGGTAAACAATCCTCCCACATCCTAATATTCTTTTCTATTACTGCCCTAAGCAAAGTAATCAATGTTCGATTCACAACCTCAGTTTGACCATCGGTTTGAGGATGGCAAGTAGTAGAAAATAGCAACTTAGTTCCCAACTTTCCCCACAAAACACTCCAAAAATGAGTCAAAAACTTAACATCTCGATCACTAACAATGCTTTTGGGTATGCCATGCAAACGCACAACCTCTTTAAAGAACAAATCAGCAATCAATTTTGCATCATCTGTTTTATGACATGGTATAAAATGAGCCATTTTACTAAATCTATCAACCACAACAAATATACTATCATGACCTCTCCTAGTTTTAGGCAAACCAAGCACAAAATCCATAGACAAATCAGTCCAAGGTCCATTAGGAACAGGTAATGGCGTGTACAAACCATGCGGTTTCAACCTAGACTTAGCTTCTCTACATGTTATGCAATGCTCACAAACTTTATGCACATCATGTTTCATACCAGGCCAATAAAAATGTTCTATCAACACATCATAGGTCTTACTTACCCCAAAATGACCCATCAAGCCTCCTCCATGGGCTTCCTTAACTAACAACTCTCTCATGGAACACTTAGGAATACACAATCTACTTTTCTTGAACAAAAAACCATCAAACAAATGAAAGTCTTTCAAAACAGCCACATCCCCACACGAATTATATATGTCACCAAAATCCACATCACTAACATATAATCCCTTAATATGCTCAAAACCCAACAATCTAGCACTAAGAGAATTAAGTAAAACATACCTTCGCGACAACGCATCAGCCACTACATTCTCCTTACCTCGCTTGTATTTAATCACATAGGGGAATGTTTCTATGAACTCCACCCATTTGGCATGCCTACGATTCAGCTTATCTTGACCCTTCAAATGCTTTAAACTCTCATGGTCAGTATGTATCACAAACTCTTTTGACCACAAATAATGATGCCATGTATCCAAAGCTCGAAACAATGCATATAACTCCTTATCATATGTCGGATACTTCAAAGCCGCTCCACTTAGCTTTTCACTAAAGTACATCAATGGCCTTTGATCCTGTATCAAAACAGCTCCAATTCCTATGCCACTTGCATCACATTCAATCTCAAAAGTCTTATCAAAATCAGGCAAAGCAAGCAAGGGTGCATTACACAATTTATCCTTAAGTTCATTAAATGCATGTTCTTGTGCATCTCCCCAAACAAATCTGACATTTTTCTTAACTAACTCATTCAAAGGTGCAGCTATAGTACTGAAATTTCTAATGAATCTCCTATAAAAACCAGCAAGTCCATGAAAACTCCTCACCTCACTAGCATTCTTAGGTTTCGGCCAGTCCCTAATAGCCTTTACCTTTTCCTCATCAACCTCAATACCTTGACTAGACACCACAAAACCAAGAAAATGAACCTTATCCATGCAAAAACTACACTTCTTAAGGTTAGCATATAACTTCTCACGCCTTAGAATGTCTAACACAAGACGCACATGCATGACATGATCATCCAAACACTTAGAGTAAACAAGAATATCATCAAAGTAAACAACAACAAAGTTACCCAAGTGCTCACGCAACACATGATTCATCAAACGCATGAATGTGCTAGGTGCATTAGTAAGACCAAATGGCATAACCAACCACTCATACAGCCCATATTTAGTCTTAAATGCTGTTTTCCACTCATCACCCACACTCATTCTAATTTGATAATAACCAGATTTCAAATCAATTTTGGTGAACAAATAAGAACCATGTAACTCATCAAGCATATCATCTAGTCTAGGAATAGGATGACAATACTTTACAGTGATTTTATTGATGGCTCTGCAATCCACGCACATCCTCCATGTCCCATCCTTCTTTGGCACAAGAATAACAGGAACTGAACAAGGACTCAAGCTTTCCCTCACATATCCCTTAGCTAGCAATTCCTCCACTTGCTTTTGTATCTCCTTTGTCTCAAAAGGATTAGCTCGATACGCTGGCCTATTGGGAATGGAAGCTCCAGGAATGAAATCAATTTGATGCTCTATGCCTCTGATTGGCGGCAATTCATCAGGCATTTCTTCGGGAAACAAATCTGCATATTCCTGCAAAAGATCAACAAACACACTAGGCAAAGATTGGTTAGAAACAGTAGTATCTAAACGAGCCTCTTTTCACAAAAGCACAAACATAGGCTGTTTGGTGTAAAAAGCATGTTTAACCTCACTTGCACTAGCTAACAAACTCATATTCTTCTCTCCTTCTCTATTTTTCTCAAACTGAATTTGTTTTGATTTTTCTTTTCTCTCTTTCTTTTCATTTGCAATCTGATTTTTTTCACTCATTTTTTTGTCACTCATTTTTTTGTCACTCTCTCTTTCTTTCTTTTCAAATTCAAGTCTCATTCTTTCCATTTTACATTGGTCTTCATACACTTCTTTTGGAGAAAGTGGTGTCAGAATTGTCTTTCGTCCATCCTTAGTGAATGAATACCGATTGAGATATCCATCATGCTTAGCTCGCCTATCATACTGCCATGGACGCCCAAGTAGAATCTCTCCAGCATGCATTGGCACCACATCACACAACACCTCATCATGATACTTACCAATGGAAAAAGAAATGATAGATTGTCGATTTACCTTAACCTCTCCACAATCATTCAGCCACTGAAGTTTGTAAGGATGTGGGTGAAGTTTCATAGGCAGCCCCAATCGATCAACCAAAAATGTACTTACCACATTGGTACAGCTTCCACCATCCACAATCATACTACAAGCCTTGCCTTGAACGTGACACCTTGTATGGAACAAGTTGTCTCGTTGTTCTTCATGGTTTTCCTCCTTCAATTGCATATTAAGAACACGCCTAGTAACCAGCAAGTCACCCTTAATTGGTTCTTCAATGCTCCCATCACTACAACTTTCCAATGCTGGCATCTCACCATCATCACTCTCATTGTCGTCTTCCTCTTCATCAGTCACTATCTCACCATTTCTCATGGTCATAACTCTCTTGTTTGGACATTCTTTGCTGATATGTCCCACACCTTGGCACTTCCAACACTTAATATCTCGATTTTGCAGCTTAGGCTCTTCAACTTTGGGCTTGTCTTTAGAACTTGATTCGGCCTTCACTTTCCCACTATCTTGACCAGCCTTGTTTCTTCCCTTGTAATCACGTCTTCCTTCCCTATTCCAAGGAGAAAAAGAATTAGAAACAGGTTTTGAATAATACTTTGATGGTCTTCTTCCTTGGAGTTGTTTTTCCACCTTCATGGCAATATGCACCATCTCTTCTAACTCCACATATGGCTGCAAATCAACCTGGTCAGCAATATCCGAATTCAAACCAGCCAAGAAACGTGCCATAGTAGCCTCCACATCCTCATCTAGGTTAGCTCTAGTCATCAACATCTCCATCTCTTTGTAGTAGTCATCAACACTTTTACTTCCTTGCTTGAGAACCTGAAGTCTCTGCATGATTTCCCTATGGAAATGTCTAGGTACAAACCTCTTCCTCATGACTAATTTAAGATCAGCCCAAGTCTCAATAGGATACTCCAAATTCCTTCTTCTACTAGTCACTAACTGATCCCATCAAGCTATAGCATAATCTGTAAATTGAGTAAAAATAAGCTTGACCTTCTTTTCCTCAATACATTGATGGCAATCAAATATGAGGTCAACCTGCTTCTCCCATTGCAAATAAGCTTCTGGATCTGATTTACCATGAAAATTAGGAATTTTCAGCTTGATGCTTCCCAAGCTCCTATCAACGACGTCATCATCACCATGATTTCTACCATAGAAAGGATTATTATTCATCCTTCCTCTACCTCTACCAGCACCACGTCCTCCTCTAACTCCACCTCTATGTAGAGCTCCTCCAACCAGACTTGCATTATCCTCCTCAAGCTCATTTTCATCTTCCAAATGTTCAGGCTGTTGCATTCGATTTCTGCCACCTCTTTGCCTCTCAAAGCGCTCTGGTGTGGCTCTTTCAACACTCTGCAACCTCAAATCCATGCGCTCCAATGTTTCTGTTATGTTCTCCATAGTGCGGTATAAACGTGTAAATTCAGCTTGCTGCGCCTCACGCAATCGAGCTGGATCAATCTGAACACCCCTGTCACTGTCATCTTGGCCAGACATTTTCCCTGCAATAAAAGGTTAGCACAAAACAAATAAAAGGCCTCACAACACTCCCTCACGTGTTTACACTCAATAGATGAAGGTTGGTCTCTCGTGTTTCACTCAATATATGAAATCACTCACGGTTCAGCTCACACCTCTCAAGCTGATATCTTTTACGTTCTTAAGTGAATCACACTTTATGAAACAACTCAAATAGCCTTCCGTGTGTAGTATCCCAAAATCTGAAATTTCGTGAGAAAAAAAATTCAGTTACTTCTAACCCACTTAGATTCGACCCTTAGCACCTAAATAACAAGGAAAACGAAAAATTTTTCTTGAAGTGATTTTATACTCTTTTTTTTTTTTTTGCTCCCTCTCACTATCTCTTTTGAAGGGCAGCCCTAGTTCACACCACACGAAATTTTTTTTTTCAATCAGGTAACAAGAACAAGATCAATTTAGAGGACTTCCTTTTGAAACTCGAAATTGGAACAGAATAAATAATCAAGACTTCCTTTAGACCAATTCAGCTTTCCTTTTGAAACTTGTTTGAAAAACTTTCTTGGAAATTCGAAACATAATTAGAATGGTTAACAAGAATAAGATTCGGATTTAGAACACTTTCGAATCAACAAATTTCGAATCAACAATCAAGAACACAATTTCCAATTTGAACAAAGCAACCTAAATTCCCAATTCGGAAATCCACAATAGAACAAATCCAATTCGGAATAGATAGAACAAACCAATTCGGAACAAATCAACCAACCCAATTTCAGAATAAGAAAAAAAAATGATTTGGACTAAAAAGGCAAACTGACTTCGAAATTGAAATAAGACTCCAAACACAAAACGAAAACTAAATTAGAACCCTAACGGAATTTTTTTTTTTAATTTTCGACATTGAAAGAAAAACGAAAACGATTCAAGGATCAATAATAAGGAAACCAAACGAAACTAACAAGAGAAGAAAACAAATATGAGGAAACAAAAACGCAAATTAAAACGAATATGAGAAAACGAAAGTAACCCACAAAGGAAACAAAAACGCAAATAGCAGGTGAAGAAAATAAAAACGAAAATAACCCACAAAGAAAACAATTCAGAGGAACAAGAAAAAACAAGAGAACGAATTGAACAATTGAAACAAAGCAACAAAAATGCAAATAACAAAAGAAGAAATGAAAAACGAATTGGAAGGGATAAAACCTGATCTAGAGCGTAGGCTCTGATACCAAATGATACGGAACCTCCAAGAATAAGCCTGAGAACCCCTTGATTTCGAACCCCCACAGCATTAACTTGAAAACCCCTAGTCGAATTCGGTACAACCCCCAAGGATTAGGTTAGATTTCAGATTACCTTGAATTGATCAAAGATCCAAGATTTCGAAACAGTTTATTTCCTAAACCCCAGATTCAAAACACTCCACAAGAAAGTTGATCAAACTACTTGAATGTTTCTAAAGCATGTATTCAAGCAAGAACACAAAGATAAAAGCTAATTCGGCTTTTGGTTATAAAATCGTCCAAAACTTCAAAACTGATCTCTTACAATCCTAAATGAGATATAAATAGCTAAACCCTAATTAGGGTTATTAAATAGCATTTGGCTTTCTAATCAAAATATAAGAAATAATAAAGTAATCAAAGTCCTAATTTAAAACCAAACAAACAGGGCCCTTACTTTTTAAATGAGCATAACTAGTGGGCCTTAATACATAACTAGTGGGCCTTAATACAAGCTTCATTCGTGAATTACAACTTGTAGCAAGTTGTAATTGACTTCCTTTGGTCTTGTCTCCAAGCTTGTAATTCCTTGCAAACCATAGTTAGCCAAATTCACCAAATCTTGCAAATGGCAAATTAGTGCTTGCTGAATCTTTTTGGCTCGCGATCTAGTTATAGGACCTTGTGGCAGAATAATTGGATTGATGATCTCCTCAACTTGGTCCTCACGTCCTAGGCCTTGCTCATCCTTGCGGTGTGCTGGTTGTTCCACAACAATTAACCTTGAAAAGGTTAGTTAATTTTGGGTTATTAAATCAAAGAAAACTCAAGCTGAAATGTATTTTGGTTTCAAAAGGGATAACTAAGGAAAATGTTTATAATTGGTGGATATAAGGATTTGGTTTCACAAACAATGCCTAAATCATTTTCCCCTTTATTTAGCAATTTGTCAATTTCACCTTGAAAGCTCTTTTAAACATGTTCTAGGCCTAGGCAAATTATAATATAAAAGAATATACACTTATGCTAAAATTCAAAAACCAATCATATTGAATTAATAAAAGAGTTCAGTTGGTTAAAAATTCATAAGGTATAATTATTCTACCAAATTTTGATCTAAAAATTTTAACATTTTAACTGAAAAATTTGAATCATATAAAACAACATATAAGAAATCTATAGTAAAAACATAACTTAATATATAATAACAATCCAAATTTCAAACCATAAAATATCTCAAAAAAAAACATAATCTTAAAAAAAATATTCAAAACTACCATAAAATAAATTTAAAGTACAAAATTTCAAAGAAAAACCAACAATTTAGAAAATTTTCTGCCTGTCACGTGGGTGACCCGGGTTCGTTCCTGAACAACGGTGTCAAAACTTGTTGTGGACTCAACCTAGGTATGTGCAAGTGCACAGATCGTTAATAAGTAATATAATGATAAGTAGAGTATCATTCCCACGAGGAAGTTTTCTTCTAAGTACTGATTAATTAAAACTAAGTATTATTTGGATGATAAAACTTGATTTATGATTAAGCAAAACAAATTACTTTGAATTAAATCTAATGTTATGAAACTTAGGGTTAAGTCACCTTTATTGATTTATCATGGGTTTTCTAAAGTATTGATTTAATTTAGTTTTCCTTTCATTGATGGTTAAATTCTCCTAAATTAAGCTCAAGTCTTTCTCAATTACTAGAACTAATATCAATTTAATCCTTATGCCTACTCTCGTGATCACAAGTAATTAAACCAATTCATTAGGTTTTGTGAGAATCTTTAAATCAACCTCTTAAGTGTTTAACCTTATCTCTAAGTGAAAAACTTCCTTAAGATTGTTACCTCTATGAACTAATGTTATGCTTTCACTCTCACTCCATCACACAACACCTCAATTCAATTACTTATTGGCCGGATAATTAAAGCATTAAGAGTACAGATAACAAAATAATTTAAGGATAAACTAAATTAATTCAAATAGGCATTTATAACTCCATGATAAATTCAATGAAAGGGACCAACCCTAAAGAGGATTAGATATTCATTATTGAGATAAAAACATTGAAAATATTAAAGAAAGACATTAAAAACATAATTTAAAGAACAAGAAATATCAAACTTTATTTCTTTGAAGAAGAACTTGACTTGGAACTTGAATTTCTTCTTGAACCATAATTTCACTCTCCTTCTTGAGAAAACTCTAAACTATATTTATTTCTTGAATGAATCTAATATAATTCTTGTAAATCTTTCATGTCTTGAAACCTTAGAGGAAGTGTGTTTAAATAGAGTGCTTGGAACTTCATTAGTGGGGAAAAACTGAAAAAGGTTAGGCCACATCTTGTTTGGTTCACCACCTACCCAATTTTCTGCACAAAGTCATGAATTTTGACTCCATGGTCGTGGCTTTTGAGTGCCACGATCGTGGCCTGAGTTGGATTGAATGGTTTGAGCACTTTACAGCTATAAAATGGTCAGCAGGGTAGGCAACGGTCGTGGCATGTAAGCGGAGACTGCCAGCTTTGAATTTTCTTCTCTTTCTTGGCTCGGGCAATAGAAAATCAATCCAATGGTCATGTCCTACCAATGCCACAGTCATGGCATTCATTTGGCTTCTGGATTTTTGTCTTTTTGCTGTGGCATACTTGATTTAAATCCCATGGTCGTGGCCTTGAAGGGCCACAGTTTGTGGCATTTGTTATATCTTCATCTTTGCTTGCCTTTCTTCATTTTTTGCACCTCTAATCATTAGAAACTTTGAATCTTGTCTTTCCAAGCATGACTATAATAATTCTAACTCAAATACACAAAATCCATCAAATTCAATTGCAAAATGATTAACATTATGGTTAGAATTATAAAAAAATGTTGATCATAATTTCACTCTATCATTTATGTAAATTGTTTTGCAAAAGATAGAAATGAATTGAATTGTATGGCTATGGTTCTAAAACACCAAATGCCTGTGTCCTGAAATTCTAAAATGATATAATGTTTGAATCCTAGTGCAAATTAAGAAAGCTAAAAACTTAACAAAGAGAGATGATAATACTTATTACAGAAAAGTGAATTGAGTGCAAAACATATATTTATATATAAATATATATATATATGTATCTATATATATATATATGATATAGACTGTGTATAGAAGATTATATATATATATATAATATCATGAAGAGAAAATGGTAAATTATGAAGTGTACTAAGTTAGAAAGAATAAACTAATCCAAGTGAAGATAAGTGCACGGTATTGTGAAAGTGTAAATCTAAAAGAAAGAAAAAAATAAGTGTAGTGCCCAATGATACTGCTAGTAAACCTAGCTTTAAGATTCAATGGCTAGCCAAAGGGCTAACATCCAAAGTGATAGTGAGCACTCTATGCCATAGAGGACACCTTTTATGTTCTAGTGATATTGGTTTTCATACCAACAGTGGACACTTTGTAACATCCCTAATTTTCAAAAATTAAATAAAATAAATTAAAATTAAAATAAATTAATGATTTAAATAAAATATTAAAGATTTTAAGTAAAAAAGTGGAATGTATATGTGAAATATGTACAAAATATACATAATAAACACAAAAGTCAACACTTTAAAAAGAAAAGTTAAAAATCAAAAGTCAAGTGGCAAAATGATAAATATACTTTAAAAAAATAAAATTATTTAAATAAATTAAAAATAAATTATTTTTGACTAGAAGAGGAAATTTATTGTTTTTAAATAAATAAATAAATAAATAAAAATATAATAAAATATATTATATATGGTTAAATTTGAAAGTGGAAAGAAAGAGAAATTGAAAAGTTATCATCTTCTTCTTCTTCCTTAGGAGCCGAACCTCAATAGCAAGGGAACCCAAGTTTTTTCTTCTTCCAAGATTTATCAATTGAAGGATTTAACAAGTTTCAAGTGGGATTTTAGTGATTTTCTTCATAAATATTAAGTTTCCAACTTATTTCTTTGGAATTCCATGACGATTTGATTATGTGGATTTTGGGTTTTTGTTTTGGAATGATTTAATTGCTTGAATGGATATGTGTGAAGTTATTTTGATTAGTTATTAATTATTCTTATGTTGGATTGAAGAAATGGTTAAGTTTGAGTGAGTTTGGTTGAAGAGCGAGAAGTTAGGGTTATGGAACATTTGGACTTTTGAAATCATATATTTTAATTGTGCAAACGGGTTTCCAAATATGTTGTTTTTATGCATAAACAATGATTTTAAAGTCAAATGATGAAATTGGTTAAGTTTGGTTAGAGTTTGGATAAGGTAGTGATGAATTTAGGGTTTTGGAAGGGAATTTTCAAAGCATTGGAATTTGTTTGATTTTAATTTTAAATCATGTTATTTAATGATATTAGTGATAGAAATAAGCTTGGATTAACAATTGGAATGATTTGGAATGAAGAACCTTCAATGATGAAGGTTATGGCATTTTAAGGTTTTGTATAGAGAATGTGTTTATGCAATGTAATTGATTAAAACATGTTATAATATATTTTTAATGAAATAAATAAACTTAAAACACAATTTTAAATGGATTAAAATGGATTTTCAAAGTTAAAGTAAGGTTAGGCAAGATTTTGGGGTATTTGTAGGAGTGATGTTTAATTAGGATTTAATGTTGGAAATGCCTTAGAATGTGATATTAAATGATTGTATTTAATCACATTATGTATAGGCATTAAGAGGAAGTGAATTACCCAAACCTAGTGTTGAAGGGCAAGTTGGAAGTGAAGGTTGGTGGGAGATTTTTAGCTTACATTGGAGTGCTTGTTGAGGTATGTACAAACTCTTGATAAATGAGATATAATTGCATTACATTTGGCCTAGCACATTTTGGATGGAAAATGTGTTAAGCAACTTGGTGGCTTGAACATTCATAAACATTGTGCTATGACATGTGAATTGTTATATATGCATTATGGAAAGCCATTATTAATGGCTAAATTGAATAAAATGTGATTTATATGATGATACGGAACCTCCAAGAATAAGCCTGAGAACCCCTTGATTTCGAACCCCCACAGCATTAACTTGAAAACCCCTAGTCGAATTCGGTACAACCCCCAAGGATTAGGTTAGATTTCAGATTACCTTGAATTGATCAAAGATCCAAGATTTTGAAACAAGTCAGTTCCTAAATCCCAGATTCGAAACACTCCACAAGAAAGTTGATCAATCTGCTTGAATGTTTCTGAAGCATGTATTCAAGCAAGAACACAAAGATAAAAGCAATTCGGCTTTAGATTAATAAATTCGTCCAAAACTAAAACTCCAAAACCAAGATGGCTTACAACCCTAAATGAGATATAAATAGCTAAACCCTAATTAGGGTTATTAAGTAGCGTTTGGCTTTCTAATCAAAATTTAAGAAATAATAAAGTAATCAAAGTCCTAATTTAATACCAAACAAACAGGGCCCTTACTTTTTAAATGAGCATAACTAGTGGGCCTTAATACATATTAAAATAACAAGTTCAGCTAATTATTTAACTATAAATAAGCCCAACTAGTGACTTGAGCCAAATATGTTCCAATTTGCATCCTTGATCAGCCATATCGTGCACCTTTAGCTCCTCTTCAACAAAATGTTGCATGTAGCCTTGTGACGTCTCTATCGTTCCCCCTTTGTTGGAGAAAACTCGTCCTCGAGTTTTAAAATGATGAATAGTAAAGAAAAGCAACTTTGTAATTTCACTCCAATTACTTGTGGCATGTCATCAATTTGAAGAACCTGAAATTTTATTTCATAAACATCACAATCATTGTTAGGCAAAATAAATTCCATGTTTGCAACAGACAGGCAATCATGAATGGTGGGAGTAGAAAGTTTTATTTTTCTTGCTTCTTCTTTTAGTTGTACTTCTAACCCAAGCATATCAATTTCTTCCTTCAATATTTCTTCAAAAGTTTCCAACTTTGGAATGTCTTGTTGAAAAGTAGCAGCTTCTTTTGATTCTAGTGATGAATCTTCACCAATAATCTCTAAAGTAGGATCTTCAATATCACCCTGAAAAGAAGTATCACCATAAACAGCCTCGGATGACATTAACAAATCACTACCATCAACAATCTCTTCTGCATAAATTAGTTCTTCTTCATTGCTATCTTCAACCTTCAAATTCTCCCTTTCTTTGTAGTAATCATCAACACTTTTACTTCCTTCCTTGATAGCCTGAAGTCTCTGCATGATACTCCTATAGAAATGTTCAGGTTGCTGCATTTGATTTCTGCCACCTCTTCGCCTCTCATTGCGCTCCAATGTGGATCTTTCAACACTCTGCAACCTCAAATCCATGCACTCCAATCTTTCTATTATGGTATCCATAGCACGGTGTAAATGTGTAAATTCAGCTTGTTGCGCCTCACGCAATCGAGCTGGATCAATCTGAACACCTGCATCTCTTTCAGACATGTTTCCTGCAATAAAAGGTTAGCACAAAACAAATAAAAAGGCCTCACAACACTCCCTCAAGTGTTTACACTCAATAGATGAAGGTTGGTCTCTCGTGTTTCACTCAATATATGAAATCACTCACGGTTCAGCTCACACCTCTCAAGCTGATTTCTTTTATGTTCTTAGGTGAATCACACTTTATGAAACAACTCAAATAGCCTCCGTGTGTAGTATCCCAAAATCTGAAATTTGAATCAAAACAGGCCCTCAAATTTGTCAAAATTTCGTGACAAAATTTTGGTTACTTCTAACCTATCCAGATTCGACCCTTATCACCTAAATAATAAGGAAAACGAAAAAAATTTCTTGAAGCACTTTTGTACTCTTTTTTTTTTTGCTCCCTCTCACTATCTCAAGATGGGCAGCCCTAATTCACATACCACACAAAACTTATGTTTCCAATCAGGTAACAAGAACAAGATCAATTTAGAGGACTTCCTTTTGAAACTCGAAATTGGAACAGAATAAATAATCAAGACTTCCTTTAGACCAATTCAGCTTTCCTTTTGAAACTTGTTTGAAACACTTTCTTGGAAATTTGAAACAGAATCAGAATGATTAACAAGAATAAGATTCGGATTCAGAACACTTTCAAATCAACAAATTTCGACTCAACAATCAAGAACACAATTTCGAATTTGAACAAAGCAACCTAAATTCCCAATTCGGAAATCCACAATAGAACAAATCCAATTCGGAATAGATAGAACAAACCAATTCAGAACAAATCAACCAACCAAATTTCAGAATAAGAAAAACGATTTGGACTAAAAAGGCAAACCGAATTCGAAATTGAAATAAGATTCTAAACACAAAACGAAAACTAAATTAGAACCCTAACGGAATTTTTTTTTTGAATTTGCGACTTTGAAAGAAAAACGAAAACAATTCAAGGATCAATAACAAAGAAACAAAATGAAACTAACAAGAGAAGAAATGAAAACGAAAATAACCCACAAAGGAAACAAAAACGCAAATAGTAGGTGAAGAAAACGAAAACGAAAATAACCCACAAAGAAAACAATTTAGAGGAACAAGGAAAACAAGAGAACAAATTGAACAATTGAAACAAAGCAAAAAAAATGCAGATAACAAAAGAAGAGACGAAAAAAATGAATTGGAAGGGATAAAACCTGATCTAGAGCGTTGGCTCTGATACCAAATGATACGGAACCTCCAAGAATAAGCCTGAGAACCCCTTGATTTCGAACCCCCACAGCATTAACTTGAAAACCCCTAGTCGAATTCGGTACAACCCCCAAGGATTTGGTTAGATTTCAGATTACCTTGAATTGATCAAAGATCCAAGATTTCGAAACAAGTCAGTTCCTAAATCCCAGATTCGAAACACTCCACAAGAAAGTTGATCAATCTACTTGAATGTTTCTGAAGCATGTATTCAAGCAAGAACACAAAGATAAAAGCAATTCGGCTTTAGATTAATAAATTCGTCCAAAACTAAAACTCCAAAACCAAGATGGCTTACAACCCTAAATGAGATATAAATAGCTAAACCCTAATTAGGGTTATTAAGTAGCGTTTGGCTTTCTAATCAAAATTTAAGAAATAATAAAGTAATCAAAGTCCTAATTTAATACCAAACAAACAGGGCCCTTACTTTTTAAATGAGCATAACTAGTGGGCCTTAATACATATTAAAATAACAAGTTCAGCTAATTATTTAACTATAAATAAGCCCAACTAGTGACTTGAGCCAAATATGCTCCAATTTGCATCCTTGATCAGCCATATCGTGCACCTTCAGCTCCTCTTCAACAAAATGTTGCATGTAGCCTTGTGACGTCTCTATCATATGAATTATGTGAAAATAACCCAAAATATTTAGGTAATATGGTTTTGATGTGAAATGTCATATATTGTGATGAAATGATGAAACATGATGAGATATGATGAATTGACATTGATATGAATGAGAAAAATGAGAAAATAAAGCAATGTGATGAAAAAAATGGAAATGATGCAACGTGATAATAAAAGTTGATTATGGAAAATATAAATTATTTGTATACCTAGTATGTTGTTCAATTTTCAGAGTTCTGGGTTTGGCGGCATGCTATGAGGTTATCCTCAGTATTTGCCTTCGGGGCTAGACACTATGCGTCACTGATACATGATTTTGCCTTCGGGGCAAGATGTTATGCGTCACCAATACATGATTTTGCCTAAAAGGGCTAGATGCTAGGTATCACTAATATATAATTTGCCTTCGAGACTAGACACTTGGTGTCAATTTGGACCAAAATGGTAACTCTGGGATTTGAATGATATATTAGTTTGTTTGGGCCCATGCTTATGTATGTGTTAATGTGAATTATAAAAGGATTGAATATTATATTTTAAATTGAATTATACACCACATTGTGACATCAAATGCAAAAGCATTATGCATTAGAATTGTATTAAAATTTTCTTATTACCAAAGTTTGTACTGCTAGGCTTTTAGCTTAGCGCAATTGTAATTCATCACGTAGGTGGCAGGGGTGATCCAATAGATTTGGAGGTTTCTTCTAGACCTGGTAGGGTCTAGCTTTGAGGTTGCTTGAGTTGATTTTGCTACATCAAGATCAGAGCCATTTGCCATCATGTATATATTTTATATTATAGTACATTTTGTTATTTTGTATATTATGGTTATGTTTTGAGTACTTTGTAAATTATAAAGAGTATTTTGGATAAATTGTGTAATGTGGAGTTTTTATATGTGTTTATATATATATATATGTATATATATAAATATTTTGAGGAAATATGGAGAAATTGAGAAGTTGAGATGGAAATGTGTGATTTGTTTTAGAAGTGCATTTTTATGCAAGTTGCGTTTTATTGAATCTTTGGGATATCCTGTTTACAGAAAAATTTCTGGCAAATTTTTCCTAGAGATTTTTATGTAAAATGCTTATTTTGGAATTTATTATTAATAAAGAATATTTTATTTACTATTTAAATATATATTTTTATGTATTTGGGGTTTTAAATTGGAAATATGAAAATTTTTTATTAAAATGGATTGTGACATTTTTATACTGTATATACATATTTTACATATACTGGATGTATGTATTATACATATATAGGGTATAAGGGTATTACACACTTTGCATCATAGAGGATCTTTGATCCCGTTCTTTATAGTGGGCATTCATGCCATAGTAGGCCATTGGCCAAATTCTACACAGTGGGCATTTACTCGCCATCTGTGGCCTGTTATCTGAATATAGGATTTGAAACACAGTTTATGTTGGGCAAAATTACAATAGCAAAAGTGCAATGACAACAAAGAGTATTGGTAATATAGTTATAATATGAGAATGTAAATATCGAGTGTATCTGATAATTTGTATTGAAAAGTGACAATGGTTAAAACAGTATTAAAGTTGAATATTGTAAGAATGATAACAGAATGTTATTGTTAAATAGAATGTTATTGTTAAACGGATATATATATATATATATTGAATTGAAAGACAATACTTCAAATGTTGGACAATTTGAAAATGTTTTATGTGTTAAATTGATATAGAGAGATTACTATAAAACATGAAAAGTGCAACATAAATAATTTTTATTGTTATTGTGATTACTTTCTTTAATATTGAATGGCAAAATATGTATATATAAGCACCACTAAGTGATGAGTTTAGCATGTTAGAATTTTCTAACACGCAGGTATATGGGTCAAAGTAATAGTGAGAAATGGTGAATAGTGATTTCGGGAGATATGTACAGAGCGAATTATGATCTTTTATATATTGTAAGTGTGGATTGTCATATAGACATATTGTATTAGTTTATTGAAAGATTTTATAGATTTGTAAGCATGAGGAAAAAATGTATTTAGAGTTTAAATTTTTAATTGGATCATTATTGTAATAGTGTATACTGGATTGTTATAAGAATGATTGATTTATCGAGTAATATCTTCTATGAAGTTCTCTAAGAGAATTGTTAGGGGATGCTACAATATAATCCAGAAATTGATTGGTTTTGTAAGAAGAATAATAGGGAAATAAAAGAAAAGAAAAAGGTGGAAGGAACTTCGGCATAAACTCATAAAATAGATAATCCTATGGATTCATTTGACAAAGAATCAACCATGGGGATCCATAAAATATGACCCTAAAGCAATATGTTATACCTTCAGCTAAACCAAGGTCTAGCATAGTCAAACCACTAGTACAAGCCAACACTTTTTATCTAAAGCCAGCACTTATCAATCTGATTCAACAATCAGTTTTCCATGGTCTCCCACATGAGGATGCATATGCTCACATCTCTAATTTTTTAGAAATGTGTAACACTTTCAAAATCAATGGAGTATCAAATGATGCAATCTATTTGCGACTTTTCCAGTCTCTCTCAAGGATCAAGCAAAAGATTGGCTTACTTCTAAAGCACCGCGTACATTCACTACATGGAATTAATTAGCCACTGCTTTCCTAGCAAAATATTTCTCACCTGCAAAAATGGCAAAATTGAGGAATGATATCACAAGCTTTGTTTAACAAGATGGGGAAAGTTTATATGAAGCTTAGGAATTGTTCAAATTTTGCAAAGAAAATGTCCTCAACATGGAGTCCCTGAATGGCTTTTGATTCAAACTTTTTATAATGGTCTTCATCCAAATATTAAAGGCACAATAGATACAGCAGTTGGTGTTGAAATAATGAACAAAGCTCCTTTTGAAGTAGCTTATTTAATTGAAGAAATGGCAGCAAATAACTACCATTGGACTTTAGAAAGCAGTGTTCATAAAAGAGTAGCAGAATTACATGAAATTGGCAATTTTTCTTTACTTGTAGCTAATGTAGACATAATAGCCAAGAAATTGGAGCATGTCAACCTTACTTAATCTCTAACTTATGAAGAATGTGGAGGAAGCCATGATACATCTGATTGCAGAGTTATGGAGCAAGTCTAATTTTTGGGCAATCAAAATAGAGGTCCGACTTTTCCTCAAGGAAACATATACAACCCAATATAGAGAAATCACCCTAACCTATCATGGGGAAATCAAAGCAATCAAAAAGCACCTTATCAACCTCTATACATTAAAAATCAAAATTAAGGTTTTCATCCTCCAGAAAAGCTATCATGTGAATCTACATTGGAGAAATTCATTAGAGCAACATCGGAGACATTTGATAGAATTGAAAAGCAACATGAAAAGCTTAAGCAAAAGATTGAACTTCTCTCAACTTAGAATAGGAATCTTGAGACACAAATAGGTCAAATTCCAAGTTCTATCCATAATCAGAATTAAGGAGCTCTTCCTAGCCAAACAGAAATCAATCCAAGGGAGCATTGCAAAGATGTAACCTTAAGAAGTGGTTTGCAACTTAAAGATCATCTACTAAACCAAACTCCAAAATTAGTAAAGGAGAAAGAAAAAAAAAAGAAGAAGTCAAAGAAGGAAGCACTAAAAGAAATTGTCAAACCATATGAGCCTCCAATTCCTTTTGCTCAATGGCTAAAGAAGCAAAAATTAGACAAGCAATATGAAACATTTTTAGAAGTATTTAAACAACTCCATATAAATATTCCTTTTATAAAACTGCTTGCTTAGATGCCTAATTATGTGAAGTTCCTAAAGGAGTTGCTTTCTAATAAAAGGAAGATAGAAGAAAATGCAAAGATTGCAATTACAGAAGAATGCAGTGATTGAAAATAAACTTCCTTCAAAACTAGAAGACCCAGGGAGTTTTTTTGTTCCTTGTACTATTGGTGAAATGAATTTAATAAAGCTTTATATAATCTAGGTGCTGGTGTCAGTCTAATGCCTATCTATTACTTCAACAAACAAGGATGTCTCTTCAGTTGGTAGATCATTCAATAAAGTATCAAATAGGAATAGTGGAAGATGTCCTAGTGAAAGTGGATAAGTTCTATATTCCAATAGACTTCATGATTTTAGAAATGGATTAAGATGTAAAAATTTTGCTTATTCTAGGAAGACCATTTCTAGCTACAGCTGGAGCTATGATTAATGTTCGTGGAGGAAAACTCACTTTGCAAGTCGAAAAAGAAAAAGTGGAACTTAATTTAACTAAAGCCAATAAAGTATTCTATATTTCCTGATGATTGTTTTTTGGTTGATGTTATCGATGAGTGTGCATAATAATTTTATGAGAAAAATGTTAAAATTTCTTTAGAAAATGTTCTTGCACAAAGTTCCACTCCAGAAGATGAAAATAAAGAAGTTGTTGCTTATGCTTCAACATTAGAGACAACTCCACTAATGTACTTTTAGAAGTTTGAAGCACTTGACAAAGGTAAAGCCTTACCTCCTCCTTCTATTGAAAAATCTCCAAAATTGGAATTAAAACCCCTTCAAAATCATCTCAGGTATGCATTTCTTAGACCCAATAATACCTTGCCTATTATTGCCAATGCTAATTTGTCAGAAATTTAGATGAGTCAAACCTTAAATTTGATTAGCAAATATAAAAAGACAATAGGTTGGACTATATCTAATATTAAGAAAATTAGCCCTTCAATATGTATGCATAGGATTTCATTGGAAGAAAATTTTAAGCCTATGATAGACCAACAAAAAAGGTTGAATCCAAATATGAAAGGGGTGGTAAAGGCAGAAGTAACAAAGTTATGAGATGTAGGAATAATTATCCAAATTTTAATAGTTCATGGGTGAGACCTATATATGTAGTTCCTAAAAAAAGATGAATGACCGTAATTACGAATGAAAATAATGAATTAATTCCCTCAAGAACAATCACTGGATGGTGCATTTGCATAGATTATAGGAAGTTGAATAAAGCCACCTGAAAGGATCATTTTCCATTACCATTTATTGATTAAATGTTTGAAATACTTATAGGTAATGCTTATTTTTGTTTATTGGATGGTTATTCAGGCTATTTTCAAATTCCTATAGCACTAGAAGATCAAGAAAAGACTACATTCACATGTCTATATGGTACTTTTGCGTATCAAAGAATGCCCTTTGGAAAATGCAATACACCAGCCACTTTTCAATGATGCATGATGGCTATGTTTTCTGATATTGTAGAATCAATTGTTGAAATTTCTATGGATGATTTTACAATTTATGATTCCACTTTTGATGATTGTTTACAACATTTGGAATGGGTACTTAAAAGATGTAAAGAAACAAACCTTGTCCTCAATTGGGAAAAATGCCACTTTATGGCAAAAGAAGGGATTACGCTTGGATACAAGGTTTTTAAAGAAGGAATTGAAGTAGACAAAGCTAAAATAGAAATTATTGAAAAGCTACCACCACCAATTAATGTGAAGGGAGTTCAAAGTTTCTAAGGACATGCAAGGTTTTACAGGCATTTTATTAAAGATTTTTCAAAAATTACTAAACCCTTATGTGAATTATTAAATAAAGATGTTGTTTTTAATTTTTCTTATGAATGCTTAATTGCTTTTAATAGGTTAAAGGTAGCTCTTACAACAACTCTTATAATCTATTAACTCTTATTTAATAGATTATTACGTAATCATGTGTGATGCCAATGATTACGTAATTGGGGCTATTTTGAGTCAAAGAAAGGATAAGAAAGGTCATGTCATCTACTATACAAGCTAAAGACACTCAAATCAATTATGCTACAACTGAAAAGGAAATGCTTGCTATAGTTTTTGCTTTGGATAAATTTAGATCTTAACTTTTAGGCTATAAAGTTATTGTTTATACTGACCATGCAACAATCAAATATCTTTTAAGTAAAAAGGAAGCTAAACAAAGACTGATTAGGTGGATTTTACTTTTCCAAGAATTTGATCTTGAAATAAAAGATAAAAAAGGAGCTGAAAATTTACTGGCAGATCACCTATCAAGATTGGAGAACTAAATGAATAAAGAAGCACTTCCCATCAATGAGTCATTCCCTGATAAACAACTTTTCTCTATTAAAAATTTTATTCCTTGATATGCTAATTTTGTTAATTATTTGGCAGGTAATGTTCTTCCACCAGAATTGTCATACACTCAAAGGAAGAAATAACTTTCTGGCATTAACATTATTTATGGGAAGAGCCTCTCCTATTTAAGCATTGTGCGGATGGAATGATTCGTATACGCATACCAAAAGAAGAGATTAAAAGTATTTTGATTCTGTCATTCAAAAGAATACGGTGGTCACTCCAACACTTCTAAAACAATTGCTAAAATTTGGCAATCTGGATTCTTTTGGCAAAAAATGTATAAAAACACAAGGGCTTTTGTTCAGTCATGTGATCATTGTTAATGAACTGGGAATATTTCAAAAGGACAAGACATGCCATTCAATTCAATCCTTGAAGTTGAAATTTTTTACATTTGGGAAATTGATTTTATGGGGCCCTTTCCACCTTCATTCAATAATCAATATATCCTGGTGGCAGTTGATTATGTATCTAAATAGGTTGAAGCAATTGCAAGTCCAACAAATGATGTTAAAGTGGTAATTAAGTTCATTAGAAAGAATATCTTCACATGGTTTGGAGTTCCTAGAGCTATGATCAGTGATGGTGGTACTCATTTTTGTAATAAGAGCTTTGACACTCTTCTTAAGAAATATAGAGTACACCACAAGGTGGTAACCCCTTATTACCCTTAAACCAATGGACAAGCGGAAATAACAAATTGGAAACTTAAATGGATTTTGGAAAAAACAATAGCACTTCAAGAAAAGATCAGTCTTTTAAACTAGATGATGCACTTTGGGCTTACAGAACAGCTTTCAAAACCCCAATTGGTATATCCCTTATTGCCTTGTCTTTGAAAAAGCATGCCACTTACCAGTTGAGTTAGAACATTAAGCATATTGGGCCATCAAACAATTGAACATGGATTTAAAAGTAGTAGGACAAAAGCAACTTCTGTAATTAAGTGAGTTGGATGAAATTCAATTTCACACTTATGAAAATGCAAAAATTTACAAGGAAAAAACAAAAGCATAGCATGACAAGTCAATCCAACCAAAGCAATTCCATGAAGGACAACAAGTTTTGTTGTACAATTCAATACCAAGGCTTTTTTTGGAAAGTTAATGTAATATTCCAAAATTTTGAAAATTTTAATTTTTGAAAATTTAATAAATGATTTAAAAATATATATATATAATTAAGTGAAAAAGGAAAATGTATATGATATATATATGTAGATATACATAATGTATACAAGTCAACATTTTAATATGGGTCAAATGTTATTTTAATTATTAAAATATTAATTATGTGGTTAGTGGAAGATGACTTTTTATATATTAATTAAGTAATATATTTTGTATGGTGGAGAGTGAAAGTGAGATATTTGCGTGGTTAAAAGGAGATTATTTGGATTGAGTTGAGTGGATCATTATCTTCATCTTCTTCTTTCTCCATTGAAGTTAGCTACGTCCATCAAAGGAAAGGAGAAATTTGCTTCTTGTAAGCTCAAGTAATTGAAGGATTTCAAGTTTTCAAGTTGGAGTTTTGAGGATTTTCTCCATATTTGGTAAGTTTCCAACTTGTTTCCTTGATTTTCTATGGAAGTTTGTATATGTATGAATTGGATGTTTGGTTTAGTATGTGTTAATGGTTGGTATTGGTATGTATGGAGTTTCTTTTGAGTAGTTAACTATGAATTTAGGGTTAGATTGAAGATATGGTTAAGTTTGGTGAAGAGAATAAGAGTTTTGGGTTGTGTAACTTTTGAGTTGTGAAGTTATGGTTGTAATTGTGTATTTTGCTTTTAATTGAATTGTTTTGATGTCTATACAAATATTTTATGGTATAATGATGGATTTAGTTGAGTTTGTATAGAGTTAAAAAGGGTAAAGAAAGATAATTTTGGACATGACAATTATGTGTTGATATTAGGATTTTGGCCTGACACGCCCGATGATACGGCCATGTCTTTGGACATGTCGATGGTTTTGTTTTCAGTGTTGGTGACACGTGAAGTCACATGCTGACGCGGAACCCTATGGCAATGAAGGCCTCAAACCCCAACGCACGCTTCGATATAGGAATCCAAGAACAAGGATAAACCACCCTCTATAGCACCCAATGCTTAGCGAAGCAAGAACACTAATGACGGAAGGATTTGGAAGGACGGATCAGAAGAACACCACAATCGAAATTGATAAGTTAGTCTGATTCGTGATGCAATCAATGAAAGAAGCAAAATCTCTCACTCTCTCAAAGATGGCCGAAATTTGCATAAAAAGCAATATGAATATAATTTTGTCAAAAGTTCCTCTTACAAGAAAATAAGGCCCTATTTATAGAAAAACAAATTAAAATTCGTAACTATCCTAACCCTAGTGAAAAAAAGGAAAATTACAAAGTCAAAATCCTTGTCAAATAAGGAAAATATCATCCTAACCAACTAAGGAAAGAAGGATCCTTGTCAAATAAGGAAAATATCATCCTAACCAACTAAGGAAAGAAGGATCCTTGTCAAATAAGGAAAATATCATCCTAACCAACTAAGGAAAGAAGGATCCTTGTCAAATAAGAAAAATATCATCCTAACCAACTAAGGAAAGAAGGGAACCACATCCCATGTGCATGGGTGTGAACACAGCCCATATGCATGAAAGAATAGGCTGCCCATGTGACAAAAGTGGTCCCAAGTTTCGTCCAAGGCCCATGTACTTGCATGTGGGCTGCCTTCCTTACTCCTTTCTTGCTCCTCTAGCCCATTTTAAAAGCCTTATCTTTCATATAAACATTCAGCATCACAATCAGCCTTTGTTGGTCTTCCAGCTCCATACTGTACTTGTTTATTGCTAATTCAGTCACCTCCCTTGTAACAAAGTCTTGAACATGCAATCCAAGAGTGATGCCATACTTCCTTGCTTTATTCCTTGTCAATGGTCCTTGTTGTAGCACCAAAGGATCCTTGCCATGCTGGTTTACATCACATGCCCATGTCACTGAGCGTGTCACGGTTTTCGTAATGTTATAGTATTGACACGTGCAGTGACACGCCCATGTCACTGAGCGTGTCATAGCTACTGTGTTGTAGGAGTTTTGGCACGGGCAGGGACACACCCATGTCTCTGGATGTGTCTTATCTGCTGTAATACAGAGCTTAGGACATGGTCATTGACACGCCCATTTCACTGAGAGTGTCAAAGCTTCTGTGTTGTGGGTTTAGGGCACGGTCAATGATAAGCTTGTGTTGTTGAGCGTGTCATGTGTATTTTGCCCTAGATAGTTCTTTTCCTTATTTGCCTTTGTGTTTCTTATCCTTGTTTTGAGAGGTTTTGCTTACTCCTATAAGTGTATTACTAAGTAATTATTTATAATCACATTTGGTTTAGGCTTTGAAGAGACTTGAGTTCCCTAATCCAATTATGGAGGGATATCTTGGAAGAGGAGATTGAAAGTGGTGTTTGTTGCTTTTAGAGGTAAGTACAAACTTTGAATAATTGCTTATATATGCATGGCATTTGGACTTAACACATTTGGTTGGAAAATGTGTTAAGTTACTTATTACATTGTTGGTGCATGAGTAATATGATATGATTTGTATAATGTCACAAATGCATTATATGTAATGTGAACTATGTGCAAAATATGATGATGACCCAAAATGTATGGGAAATGCAAATTGTTATGTATACTTTAAAGATGGTATGTAAAGCCATTGGTGATGGCTATATTGATATAAATAAGATAATTGAGGCATTGTGCATAGCTTGATCTTGAGATAATGAGAAAGATATTAAAAATGGAATTATAAAAGAATTGTGTGCCTAGTATGTTATTCAATTTTCAGAGTTTTGTATTTGATGGCATGCCTAAAATGTAACAGTCTCTTAAAGCTAGCCTAGTTGAGAAGTTACATGATGTAGCAGTCCCTTGAAGTTGGGTTGGGCCTAGTCCTTCAAGCCTAGTTGGGATGTTTCATATGAGGTTATCCTCATTGTGATTATGATTTGCCTTTGGGGCTAGACACACGGTGTCATATTGGACCAAAGCAGTAACTCTGAGATTTGAATAATATATTAAATCCTATTGGGCCCATGCTTGTGTTTGTTTTTATGTGAATTATGAATTGTGGACTAATTGAGCAATATATTAAGATATAATGTTATGAGATATAATATCCTTTTGCATTGTGCATTGGCATTGCATTTGAACTTTATTTTTTATTAAAGTTTGTATTACTAGGCTTTTGGCTTAGCGCGATTGTGATTCATCACGCAGGTGACAAGGTAGATCCGGTTGAGCCGGAGAGTTCGTCTAGACTGAGTTGAGTCTAGGCTAGAGATCTTAAGTGCAGAGTTGATTGTTGGACATCAAGATCAGAGAAAAACTGCCAGCATGTATATATTTTATATTTTTGTATATATTGACTTCATGTATATTATGTTATATTTTGATGTATATATGTATATTCCATAAACTATTAAAATTGTTTTGGATAAAACTTTGATAATGAAGTTATATATGTCTTTTAGCAAGAAATATTTCATCTTTTATTTATAAGATATCAGTTAAATGATTTAAATTTATACAGATTTCAAAAGTAATGATTTATTTTTTTAAAATGGGTTGTGCCATTCTTATATCATATATTCATATATTACATATGTTGGGTGTGTGTAGTGTACGTATATAGGGTATAAGTGTGTTAAATTTGTTTTGGTATCAAAGCCTAGGTTTGAGGTTCTCAACCTAGGTGGGTTGTAAGAGAAAGAAAATGGAGATTTTTTTTAAATATGGTTTTTAAATATGATACATGCATTGGCACTGGCAGTTTCTAATCTCTGATGTGGGAATTTCTATTGTATTTGTAGATATAAGTAGTTATGGCATCTCAGACGTATCAGTCTGCAGAGGATAGTGCAAAGAGTGTGGCTTCTGTTGAGGGTAGAGATGAAGCAGAGTTGAGATAGCTGGAGGGGCACCTGGTCTTATGCCAGAGAGACCAGTAGTTGATGAGATTCTGTCGGGCTAGGTACGACATATGGTGGAGCTATTGAGGCAGGCTCCAGTTCAGCAGCGTCGATACCACAGCCGCAATCGCAATTGCTGATGAGGAAATATGATAAGCTGAGAAACTTTGGAGCTGAGGACTTTATTGGTACTATAGACCCTGCTGTAGCAGAGCAGTGGCTAGACAGAGTCCAGAGAGTGTTCATCCAGCTGCAGGCTACTCCAGAGGAAAAGTTTGATTATGCCAGATCTCTTCTGCAGAGGGATGCATATGATTGGTGGAAGACGGTTCCACATGCTCTGAATGATCCACCAATCCTAACCTATGATGATTTTTTTGCGGGAGTTCTAGTAGAAGTATACTTCGAGGGAGTATAAGGATGCAAAGAAGATATAGTTCTTGAATTTGGGGCAAGATATCAGGTTAGTGTTGGAGTATGAGATAGAGTTTATCCGGCTGAGTCAGTATCCTGGTGGGACCATTTTTTATGAGATTGAACTGTGTTGGAGGTTTCAGGAGGGGTTGAGACCCTTTATCATGTGCATTATCGCAAGCACCTGGTATCAAGATTTTTCCCAGTTAGTTGCAGCTGCCAGGAGTGTTGAGAGAGCACAGAGTCTTGCAGCAGCTGCTAGGGATGAGGAGACCCGAGCTAGGAGACCGTAGACTGAGGCATGGTCGAGGAGGATATTTTTAGAGATCAGTAGGAGCTAGAGGTAGTATGGTAGGTCAGTACAGCAGTAGCGACAGAGATCGAGACCTACAGTCTCAGTGGCTAGTGCTCCGACTCCAGTAGTTCAAAGGCCAGTTCCATATACTTATGTCCATTGTGGTAGGGCACATGGGAGTGCCTGTTGAAAGACAAGAGGACCTGCAGTGTGTTATAGATATGGGTCACCAGATCACTTCTTAAGAGATTGCCCAGAGCTGCCAGAGAATAAACAGACTAATACTACAACTTCTAGGCCCAGTGTTAGAGGGAGTCATGGTGGCAAAGGTTTTAACAGAGGGGGTCGGACATGGTCTAGATAGAGAGGAGGTTCTACAGTTGGAGGTGGACCAGATGAGGCAGGGCCATCATAGTAGGTATATGTGATGCAGAGGCAGCCAGATACTTCAACCATTATTGCTGGTACTTTTTCTTTATTTAGTACTTCAGTTCTTGCTTTGATAGACCCTAGATTGACTCATTCATACATTAGTGCATCCATCTTGCCTGTGACTGATTTGCATTCAAAGTCCCTAGGATTTCATATTTTGGTGACAAATCCTTTAGGGCATAGTGTAACATCCTAAAATTTTTGAAAATTTCTAATTTTTGGAAAATTTGATAAAATAAATTATAATTTTAAAGGATAAATTAAATTAATGGTTTTGAATGAAAAATGAAGGGATTTTAAATGAAAAAGTGGAATATATATGTGATATATATGCAAAATATACATAACATATATAAAAGTAAACACTTTTTAAAAGAAAAGGGTATTTTGGTAATTAAATCTTATAAATTCAAAATTAATAAAATAATTCAAAAACAAATTATTTTTTAATGGAAGAGGGAAATTAGGAGTTTTAATTTATTAAAAAAAATTAAATAGTTAAATATTAAATTATTTTAATATATATATGTGGTTAAAAAAAAGATGAAAAGAAAAGAATATTAAAAGTCTTCTTCTTCTTCTTCTTCTTCTTCTTCTTCTTCTTCTTCAAGGATGTGGCTTCCATGGGAGTTTGAAGACCAAGGATTTTCCTTCTTCTATACTCCATAAATTGAAGGAATTAACAAGTTTCAAGTGGATTTTTGGTGATTTCCACCAAAATTAGTAAGTTTCCATCTCTTTTCTTTGATTTCCATGGAAGATGAGATTATGTGAGTTTTGAGATTTTGATGTAGTATGTTATAATTATTGGAATTGGTGTGTAAGATTTTATTTTGGGTAGTTAACAATGATTCTAAGGTTAGATTGAAGAGATGATGGAGTTTGGTTAAAGAATGGTGAAGAGGGAGAATTTAAGGTTATGGATTTTTGGGGTTTTGAAAACATGAATTTTAATTGTGCAAATTGGTTCTAAATGAGTTTTTTTGATTCATAAATAAGTATTTTAAAGTCAAATATTGGATTTGGTGGTGTTGGGTTGGAGTTTGAGAATGGAAGTGGAGATTTTGGGTTTTGGAAAAGTGATTTTCCAAAGTGGTTGAATTGTGTGATTTTATTTGTTTAAGCACGTTATTTAGTGTTAAAAGTGATGAAATAAACTTGGAATGAGTAATGGATTGTGTTGGAATGGAAAACCTTCAATGGGCGAAGGTTATGCCATTTTTAAGATTTTGTGTATAAGAGTATATTTTTATAATGTAAATGATTTAAATGTATTAAAATATATTTTTAGTAATATAAATAAACTTAAAACACTAATTTAATTGTAGTATAATGGAATTCTAATGTTGAAGTAAGGAAATGCTAAATTTTTGGAAATTTGTAGGAGTGATGTGTAATTATGGTTTAATGATGGAAATGCCATTAAATGTGATACTAAATGATTATTTGTTATCACATTTGGTTTAGGTATTGAGGGAGGTTGATTTGCTTCATCCAAGTGGTGAAGGGCAAGTTGGAAGATTGGATTGAATATTGTTTTTCGCTTGCTTTGGGTTGCTAGTGGAGGTATGTACAAACTTTGAATATAATGTCTATTTTTGCATAACATTTGGACTTAACACATTTTGGTTGAAAAATGTGTTAAGTTACTTGGTTCATTAATTATGTATGAATAATGTGCTATGACATTTGTAATGCCATATATGTGTTAAATGCATTGTGAAAAGCCATTGATAATGGCTAAATTGTGTAAAATGTGAAACATGCATATTATGTGAAAATATCCAAAGTAATTGGATAATGTGTTGTGAATGTAAAAATGAGATATGTGTAATAATGAAATGAATTGATATTGATAAAAATGAGAAAAATGAGAAATATGTGAAAAATGAGAAAAGTGAAAAAAAAAGTGAAAATAAGGCAATGTGCTTAGATTGAATATGTAAAAATGAGAAAGAGATTAATAATGAGAAATATGAATAAATTGTGTGCCTAGTATGTTATTCAATTTTCAGAGTTCTAGGTTTGGCGGCATGCCTATGATTGCCTACGGGCTACACGCTGGAATGGTGAAAAGACTTAGTCGTAAGCCAGGCCAGCTGATAAATATGATGTTTTTGGGGTGAAAATACTGGGTCGTAAGTCTCAAAAACTATAGCAGTCTAGCCAGGTTGAGGACCAAGATATTGGGGCCTAAGGGTCTAGCCGGGTTGAGGTCCAAGAGACTGGGCTGTTACATTATCCATGGATATATTGCTTACGGGGCTAGACACATGGAGTCATTATGGACCAAAGCAGTAACTCTGAAATTTGAATAGTATATTAGATCCTTTTTGGGCCCATGCTTGTCTTTGTTTTAATGTGAATTATGAATTATGATATAATTGAGTAATTTAATGTTATGAGTTGTGCTTATGAAATATTTGGAAAAATATGAGAAAGTGGATTGATGTGACATCTATATGCATTGTGCATTTGGTATTGCATTGAGTTATATTGTTATTATCAAAGTTTGTACCACTAGGCTTTGGCTTAGCGTGATTATTTCCATCGCGCAGGTGATAGGGTAGACCCAGCTGAGCCAGAGAGTTCATCTAGACCAGGTCGGGTCTAGACTTGTAGTTGAGCTTGTTGAGTTGCTATCGAGATCGGAAACACTGCCAGCAGCATGTATATATTTTTATGTTATTGTACATTTTGAGCATTATGCATAATATATTATGTTTTGAATTTTACGTATTGTATATTATAAAGAATGTTTGGGTTAATGTATTTGAAATGAGAGAGTATGTGTGTTTTAAATTATATATATCTATATGTATAAATGTTTGAGAAACTTGGTGAAATTTGAAGTATGGTTGAGATGGTGATTTGAAATTATTTGGGAGTGTTTTCTTTTCTTGCAGGTTGTGTTTTGATAAATTTTAGGATATCCAAATTACAGACAAAACTCTGACAAATTTTTCCCAGAGATTTATATATATATATATTATTTATTTTGGGTTCTTATAACAAGCAAAGAATATTTGTATTTTATTTAATTTTTATATATTTAGAATTTAAAATTTTAAATTGAAAATGTGAAAAAAATTTTATTAAACCGGTCGGTGACATTTTTGTACCGTATATGCGTATTTTACATATGCTGAAAATATGTATTGTACGTATATAGGGTACAAGGGTGTTACACATAGTGTTGTGGTTAGCATGGTGCACCGAGATAGTTCGGTTGTGGTTTAGGATGAAGAATTCCTTGGTGACCTGATTGAGATGCCTTTCAGGGAGTATGATTTAATTTTAGGTATGGATTGGTTATCCAAGTATGGGGTTGTGGTAGATTGTCAGCAAAAGTGTGTTACCTTGAGAACTTGTGATGGTAGAAATGTGATGGTATCTAGTGAGCAGAGACATCTTTTATCCATGTTTGTTTCAGCTGTTTTAGCAAGGAAGATGATTCAGAAGGGATGTGAGGCTTATCTTGCTCATGTTGTAGATACCAGAGTAGTGGGTTCCCAGCTTGACAGTATATCCACAGTTGTCAAATTTTCAGATATTTTTCTTGAGGAGTTGCCAGGGATACCCCTGAGAGAGAGGTTGAGTTTGGTATCGATTTGTTGCCTGGTACCACTCCCATCTCTATTACTCCTTATCGTATGGCACCTGCTGAGTTGAGAGAGTTGAAGGTACAGTTGCAGGAGATGTTGGATAAAGGGTTTGTTCACCCTAGTGTGTTTCCTGGGGAGCACCTATTTTGTTTGTGAAGAAGAAGAATGGTACTTTAAGATTGTGTATTGATTACTGGCAGTTGAATAAAGTAACTATCAAGAACAAGTACCCATTGCCTCGGATTGATGATCTTTTTAATCAGTTGAAAGGAGCAGCAGTATTCTCTAAGATTGACTTGAGATCAGGGTACCATCAGTTGAGAGACAGAGATAAAGATGTACCTAAGATAGCTTTCCACATGAGGTATGGGTATTATGAGTTCTTGGTGATGCCCTTTAGATTGACGAATGCACCAGCAGCATTTATGGATGTGATGAACAAGGTATTCATACCCTATCTAGATCAATTTGTGGTGGTTTTCATTGATAATATTTTAATGTATTCACATAATGAGGAGGATCATGATAAGTATTTGCGGATTGTATTGCAGACTCTGAGAGAGAAGCAGTTATACACTAAGCTATCTAAATGTGAGTTTTGGCTTGATTAAGTGACTTTTCTCGGTCATGTGATTTCAGTAGAGGGTATTAGAGTTGATCTGAGTAAAGTTGAGGCTATCTTGAATTGGAGTCCATCGAAGACTGTGAAGAGGTTAGAAGTTTTCTGGGTTTGGTAGCCTATTATCGATGGTTTGTGAAAGGTTTTTCTATGATAGCTACTCCACTCACCAGATTACTTCAGAAGGGAGCTAGATTTGTGTGGACAGATCGGTGTCAGGCAAGTTTTGAGCAGCTAAGGGAGATGTTGACTCAGGCTCTTGTCCTTACCCTGCCTATGGAAGGTAAACCTTATGTGATTTACAGTGATGCTTCACATAGTGGTTTAGGTTGTGTTCTGATGTAGGAGGGTAGAGTCATTGCTTATGACTCTCGACAGTTGAAGTCGCATGAGCTGAATTACGTGACCCATGATTTGGAGTTAGCAGCTATAGTTTTTGCTTTGAAGATATGGCGACATTACTTGTATGGGGAGAAGTATTTTATTTATACAGATCACAAGAGTTTGAAATATTTGGGTGTTCAGAGAGCTAAATCTTCAGCAGAGATGATGGTTGGAATTGATTAAAGACTACGATTGTTTAATTGATTATCATCCTGTTAAGGCAAATGTTGTTGCTGATGTCTTGAGTTGGAAGTCTTTAGCAAGTTTGACTGCTTATTCGCTCTTGTTGCTTGTTGAGATGAGAGCGTTACATACCATATTTGAGTCTTGTGATGATGGTGCTTTGATGGCTCAGTTGCAGTTGAAGCCAGTGTTATTGGATCAGATTAGGGAGACTCAGTTAATAGATGAGAAAATCCATAAAATTGTATTGGATTGCCAAAAGGGGGAGAGTCAAGACTTTCATATGAGAAGTGATGGCAGTTGTGGTATAAAGATAGGTTGTGTTCCTGATGATGCAAGACTAAAAAGGGTAATTTTGGAGGAAGCACATCAGTCAGCTTATGCTATGCACCTTGGGAGTACCAAATGTATCAGGATTTGAAGTGGTATTATTGGTGGTCAGGTATGAAGAGGGACATAGCAGAGTTTGTATCCAGATGTCTCACTTGTCAGAAAGTGAAGGCTGAGCATCAAGTTCCTTCAGGATTGCTTCAACCATTATCAGTGCCAGAGTGGAAATGGGAGCAAGTGACTATGGATTTTGTGACTAGATTGCCTTTGACTCAAAAGAAGCATGATGCGATCTAGGTGATAGTTGATCGGATGACAACGACAGCTCATTTTCTTCCAGTTCGAATGGATTTTTCTCTTAAGAGATTGGCTAAACTTTATATTAGTGAGATAGTGAGGTTACATGGAGTCCCAATTTCTTTGGTATCTGATCGAGATCCCCAATTTACATCGAGGTTGTGGAGAAGTTTGCAGGATGCTTTAGGCTCTTGGTTACATTTTAGCACTGCTTTCCATCCTCAGACAAATGGGCAGTCAGAGAGAGTGATACAGATTTTAGAGGATATGTTGAGGAGTTGTATTATTGATTTCATTGGGAGCTAGGACAAATTCTTACCACTAATTGAGTTTGCTTATAACAACAGTCATCAGTCCAGTATTGGGATGGCACCTTATGAGGCACTGTATGGTAGGAGATGCAGGACACCTCTATGTTGGGATGAGGTTGGAGAAGGTAAGTTGATTGGTCCCGATTTGATTAAGGAAACGATAGAGAAAGTAAAGGTGATTAGGAATTGTGTGAAAGCGGCTTCAGACGAAAAAAAAATCATATTCAGATTTAAAAAGAAGAGATATAGAGCTCAATGTAGGAGATAAAGTGTTTCTGAAGGTGTCTCCTTGGAATAAAATTTTGAGATTTGGCCGCAAAGGGAAGCTGAGTTCTCATTTCATTGGACCTTATGAGGTACTGGAGAGAGTTGGACCAGTGGCCTATAGATTGGCTTTCCCGTCTGAATTGGATCAAATTCACAATGTCTTCCATGTCTCTATGCTTCGAAGGTACAGGTCAGACCCATCTCACATTCTATCAGTAGAGTCAATTGAGGTAAGTCCAGATCTAACTTTTGAGGAAGAACCAGTAGCTATTTTGGCACGTGAAGTGAAGGAGTTAAGAAATAAGAGGTGCCACTTGTGAAAATTCTTTGGAAGAATCATGCCACTGAGGAGGCAACATGGGAGAGTGAGCAGATGATGCGGAATCAGTATTCCCAGTTCTTCTAGACTTGAGAATAGGTAATTTCAAGGATAAAATTTTATCTTCATCTTCTTCTTTCTCCATTGAAGCAGGCTACCTCCATCAAAGGAAAGGAGAATTTTGTTTCTTGTAAGCTCAAGTAATTGAAGGATTTCAAATGTTCAAGTTGGAGTTTTGAGGATTTTCTCCATATTTGGTAAGTTTCCAGCTTGTTTCCTTAATTTTCTATGGAAGTTTGTATATATGTGAATTGGATGTTTGGTGTAGTATGTGTTAATGGTTGGTATTGGTATGTATGGAGTTTCTTTTGAGTAGTTAACTATGAATTTAGGGTTGGATTGATGATATGGTTAAGTTTGGTGAAGAGAATAAGAGTTTTGGGTTGTGTAACTTTTAAGTTGTGAAGTCATGGTTATAATTGTGTATTTTGCTTTTAATTGAGTTGTTGTGATGTATATACAAATATTTTTGTGGTATAATGATGGATTTAGTTGAGTTTGTATAGAGTTGAAAAGGATAAAGAAAGATAATTTTGGACGCGACAATTATATATTGATATTAGGATTTTGGTCCGACACGCCCGGTGACACGGCCATGTCTTTGGGCGTGTCGATGGTTCTATTTTCAGTGTTGGTGACACGTGAAGTGACACGCCTATGTCACTGAGAATGTCACAGCTTCTGTAATGTTATAGTATTGACACGTGCAGTGACATGCCCATGTCACTGAGTGTGTCATAGCTACTATGTTATAGGAGTTTTGGCATGGGTAGGGACACGCCCATGTCTCTGGACGTGTCTTATCTGCTGTAATATAGAGCTTAGGACACGGTCATTAACATGCCCATGTCACTGAGAGTGTCAAAGCTTCTGTGTTGTGGGTTTAGAGCACGGTCATTGACACGCCCGTGTTGTTGAGCGTGTCATGTGTATTTTGCCCTAGATAGTTCTTTTCCTTATTTGCCTTTGTGTTTCTTATCCTTGTGTTGAGAAGTTTTGTTTATGCCTATAAGTGTATTACTAAGTGATTATTTATAATCACATTTGATTTAGGCTTTGAAGAGACTTGAGTTCCCCAATCCAAGTGTTGAGGAACATCTTTGAAGAGGAGGTTGAAAGTGCTGTTTTTTGCTTTTAGAGGTAATTACAAACTTTGAATAATTGCTTATATATGCATGGCATTTGGACTTAACAAATTTGGTTGAAAAATATGTTAAGTTACTTACTGCATTATTGGTGCGTGAGTAATATGCTATGATTTGTATACTGTCATAAATGCATTATATGTAATGTGAACTATGTTTAAAATATGACGATGATCCAAAATGTATGAGAAATGTAAATTATTATGTATACATTAAATATGGTATGTAAAGCCATTGGTGATGGCTATATTGATATAAATGAGATAATCGAGGCACTGTGCATAGCTTGATCTTGAGATAATGAGAAAGATATTAAAAATGGAATTATAAAAGAATTATGTGCCTAGTATGTTATTCAATTTTCAGAGTTTTGTATTTGGCGGCATGCCTAAAACGTAACAGTCCCTTGAAGCTGGGTTGGGCTTGGTCCTTGAAGCCTAGTTGGGAAGTTACATGGTGTAGCAGTCCCTTGAAGCTGGGTTGGGCCTAGTCCTTCAAGCCTAGTTGGGATATTTCATATAAGGTTATCCTCATTGTGATTATGATTTACCTTCAGGGCTAGACACACGGTGTCATCTTGGACCAAAGAAGTAACTTTAAGATTCGAATAGTATATTAGATCATGTTGGGCCCATGCTAGTGTTTGTTTTTATGTGAATTATGAATTGTGGAATAATTGAGCAATTTATTAAGATATAATGTTATGAGATATAATATCATTTTGCATTGTGCATTGGCATTGCATTTGAACTTTATTTTTTTTTTTATCAAAGTTTGTATCACTAGGCTTTTGGCTTAGAGCGATTGTGATTCATCGCGCAGGTGACAGGGTAGATTTGATTGAGCCGAAGAGTTTATCTAGACCAAGTCAAGTCTAGGCCAGAGATCTTGAGTGCAGAGTTTATTGTTGGACATCAAGATCAGATACAAAGTGCCAGCATGTATATATTTTATATTTTTGTACATATTGACTTAATGTATATTATGTTATATTTTGATGTATATATGTATATTCTGCAAACTATAAAAAATGTTTTGGATAAACCTTTGGTAAGGAAGTTATATATGTATTTTAGCAAGTAATATTTCATCTATTATTTATATGATATCTGTTAAATGATTTAAATTTATACAGATTTCAAAAGTAAAGATTTGTTTTTTTAAATGTGTTGTGGCATTCTTGTATCATATATTCGTATATTACATATGTTGGGTGTATGTAGTGTATGTATATAGGGTATAAGGGTGTTACAGTTAAAGTCTCATTGGTTGAGACCATTCCAAATTGTAAAGGTTTATTGATACGGAACCTCCAAGAATAAGCCTAAGAACCCCCTTGATTTCGAACCCCCACAGCATTAACTTGAAAACCCCTAGTCGAATTCGGTACAACCCCCAAGGATTAGGTTAGATTTCAGATTACCTTGAATTGATCAAAGATCCAAGATTTCGAAACAAGTAAGTTCCTAAATCCCAGATTCGAAACACTCCACAAGAAAGTTGATCAAACTACTTGAATGTTTCTGAAGCATGTATTCAAGCAAGAACACAAAGATAAAAGCAATTCGATTTAGGTTAATTAATTCGTTCAAAACTTCAAAACTGAGATGGCTGTCCGTTTTTACATCAATATTAGGTTTAAATACCCTTTACTAATTCCTAAACCATGAAGGAAAATAATAAAAAAAGCCCTAAAAGTGTTTGGGGCGGATTGGGCTTAAAACAGGCCCAAAAACACATTAAAATAACAAGTTCAGCTAATTATTTAACTATAAATAAGCCCAACTGATACGGAACCTCCAAGAATAAGCCTGAGAACCACTTGATTTCAAACCCCCACAGCATTAACTTGAAAACCCCTAGTCGAATTCGGTACAACCCCCAAGGATTAGGTTAGATTTCAGATTACTTTGAATTGATCAAGATCCAAGATTTCGAAACAAGTCAGTTCCTAAATCCCAGATTCGAAACACTCCATAAGAAAGTTGATCAAACTACTTGAATGTTTCTGAAGCATGTATTCAAGCAAGAACACAAAGATAAAAGCAATTCGGCTTTAGGTTAATAAATTCGTCCAAAACTTCAAAACTAAGATGGCTTACAACCCTAAATGAGATATAAATAGCTAATTAGGGTTATTAAGTAGCGTTTGACTTTCTAATCAAATTTTAAGAAATAATAAAGTAATCAAAGTCCTAATTTAATACCAAACAAACAGGGCCCTTACTTTTTAAATGAGCATAACTAGTGGGCCTTAATACATATTAAAATAACAAGTTCAGCTAATTATTTAACAATAAATAAGCCCAACTAGTGACTTGAGCCAAATATGCTCCAATTTGCATCCTTGATCAGCCATATCGTGCACCTTCAGCTCCTCTTCAACAAAATGTTGCATGTAGCCTTGTGACGTCTCTATCATTCCCCCTTTGTTGGAGAAAACTCATCCTCGAGTTTTAAAATGCTGAAGTAGTAAAAAAAAAAAAGAGACGTCTCTATCCTACGCTCTAGATCAGGTTTTATCCCTTCCAATTCATTTTCGTTTCTTCTTTTGTTATTTGTGTTTTTGTTGTTTTGTTTCAATTGTTCAATTCGTTCTCTTGTTTTCCTTGTTCCTCTGAATTGTTTTCTTTGTGGGTTATTTTCGTTTTCGTTTTCTTCACCTGCTATTTGCGTTTTTGTTTCCTTTGTGGGTTACTTTCGTTTTCGTTTCTTCTCTTGTTCGTTTCGTTTTGTTTCTTTGTTATTGATCCTTGAATCGTTTTCGTTTTTCTTTCAAAGTCGAAAATTCAAAAAAAAATTCCGTTAGGGTTCTAATTTAGTTTTCGTTTTGTGTTTGGAGTCTTATTTCAATTTCGAATTCAGTTTGCCTTTTTAGTCCAAATCATTTTTTTTTCTTATTCTTAAATTGGGTTGGTTGATTTGTTCCGAATTGGTTTGTTCTATCTATTCCGAATTGGATTTGTTCTATTGTGGATTTCCGAATTGGGAATTTAGGTTGCTTTGTTCAAATTCGAAATTGTGTTCTTGATTGTTGATTCGAAATTTGTTGATTCGAAAGTGTTCTAAATCCGAATCTTATTCTTGTTAATCATTATGATTCTGTTTCGAATTTCCAAGAAAGTGTTTCAAACAAGTTTCAAAAGGAAAGCTGAATTGGTCTAAAGGAAGTCTTGATTATTTATTCTGTTCCAATTTCGAGTTTCAAAAGGAAGTCCTCTAAATTGATCTTGTTCTTGTTACCTGATTGGAAAAAAAAAAGTTTTGTGTGGTGTGTGAACTAGGGCTGCCCGTCAAAAGAGATAGTGAGCGGGAGCACAAAAAAAAAGAGTATAAAATCACTTCAAGAAAAATTTTTTCGTTTTCCTTGTTATTTAGGTGCTAAGGGTCGAATCTAGGTGGGTTAGACGTAACTGAATTTTTTCTCACGAAATTTCAGATTTTGGGATAATACACACGGAAGGCTATTTGAGTTGTTTCATAAAGTGTGATTCACCTAAGAACATAAAAGAAATCAGCTTGAGAGGTGTGAGCTGAACCGTGAGTAATTTCATATATTGAGTGAAACACGAGAGACCAACCTTCATCTATTGAGTGTAAACACGTGAGGAAGTGTTGTGAGGCTTTTTTTATTTGTTTTGTGCTAACCTTTTATTGCAGGAAACATGTCTGGAAGAGATGCAGGTGTTCAGATTGATCCAGCTCGATTGCGTGAGGCGCAACAAGCTGAATTTACACGTTTACACCGTGCTATGGATACCATAACAGAAAGATTGGAGCGCATGGATTTGAGGTTGCAGAGTTTTGAAAGAGCCACATTGGAGCGCAATGAGAGTCGAAGAGGTGGCAGAAATCAAATGCAGCAACCTGAACATTTCTATAGGAGTATCATGCAGAGACTTCAGGCTATCAAGGAAGGAAGTAAAAGTGTTGAAGATTACTACAAAGAAAGGGAGAATTTGAAGGTTGAAGATAGCAATGAAGAAGAACTAATTTATGCAGAAGAGATTGTTGATGGTAGTGATTTGTTAATGTCATCCGAGGCTGTTTATGGTGATACTTCTTTTCAGGGTGATATTGAAGATCATACTTTAGAGATTATTGGTGAAGATTCATCACTAGAATCAAAAGAAGCTGCTACTTTTCAACAAGACATTCCAAAGTTGGAAACTTTTGAAGAAATATTGAAGGAAGAAATTGATATGCTTGGGTTAGAAGTACAACTAAAAGAAGAAGCAAGAAAAATAAAACTTTCTACTCCCACCATTCATGATTGCCTGTCTGTTGCAAACATGGAATTTATTTTGCCTAACAATGATTTTGATGTTTATGAAATAAAATTTCAGATTCTTCAAATTGATGACATGCCACAAGTAATTGGAGTGAAATTACAAAGTTGCTTTTCTTTACTGCTTCAGCATTTTAAAACTCGAGGATGAGTTTTCTCCAACAAAGGGGGAATGATAGAGACGTCACAAGGCTACATGCAACATTTTGTTGAAGAGGAGCTGAAGGTGCACGATATGGCTGATCAAGGATGCAAATTGGAGCATATTTGGCTCAAGTCACTAGTTGGGCTTATTTATAGTTAAATAATTAGCTGAACTTGTTATTTTAATATGTATTAAGGCCCACTAGTTATGCTCATTTAAAAAGTAAGGGCCCTGTTTGTTTGATATTAAATTAGGACTTTGATTACTTTATTATTTCTTAAAATTTGATTAGAAAGCCAAACGCTACTTAATAACCCTAATTAGGGTTTAGCTAAAAAAAAAAGCAACTTTGTAATTTCACTCCAATTACTTGTGGCATGTCATCAATTTGAAGAACCTGAAATTTTATTTCATAAACATCAAAATCATTGTTAGGCAAAATAAATTCCATGTTTGCAACAGACAGGCAATCATGAATGGTGGGAGTAGAAAGTTTTATTTTTCTTGCTTCTTCTTTTAGTTGTACTTCTAACCCAAGCATATCAATTTCTTCCTTCAATATTTCTTCAAAAGTTTCCAACTTTGGAATGTCTTGTTGAAAAGTAGCAGCTTCTTTTGATTCTAGTGATGAATCTTCACCAATAATCTCTAAAGTATGATCTTCAATATCACCCTGAAAAGATGTATCACCATAAACAGCCTCGGATGACATTAACAAATCACTACCATCAACAATCTCTTCTGCATAAATTAGTTCTTCTTCATTGCTATCTTCAACCTTCAAATTCTCCCTTTCTTTGTAGTAATCATCAACACTTTTACTTCCTTCCTTGATAGCCTGAAGTCTCTGCATGATACTCCTATAGAAATGTTCAGGTTGCTGCATTTGATTTCTGCCACCTCTTCGCCTCTCATTGCGCTCCAATGTGGCTCTTTCAACACTCTGCAACCTCAAATCCATGCGCTCCAATCTTTCTGTTATGGTATCTATAGCACGGTGTAAACATGTAAATTCAGCTTGTTGCGCCTCACGCAATCGAGCCGGATCAATCTGAACACTTGCATCTCTTCCAGACATGTTTCCTGCAATAAAAGGTTAGCACAAAACAAATAAAAAGGCCTCACAACACTCCATCACGTGTTTACACTCAATAGATGAAGGTTGGTCTCTCGTGTTTCACTCAATATATGAAATCACTCACGGTTCAGCTCACACCTCTCAAGCTGATTTCTTTTATGTTCTTAGGTGAATCACACTTTATGAAACAACTCAAATAGCCTCCGTGTGTAGTATCCAAAAATCTGAAATTTCGTGAGAAAAAAAATTCAGTTACTTCTAACCCACCTAGATTCGACCCTTAGCATTTAAATAACAAGGAAAACGAAAAATTTTTCTTGAAGTGATCTATACTCTTTTTTTTTTGCTCCCTCTCACTATCTCTTTTGAAGGGCAGCCCTAGTTCACACCACGAAACTTTTTTTTCAATCAGGTAACAAGAACAAGATCAAATTTGAAGCACTTTCTTTGAATTTCAAAACTGAATCAGAATTGAATAATCAAGATAAGATTCAAATTTAGCACAATTTGTTGAATTTCGAATTCAAATCAGAATGATTAACAAGAATAAGATTCGGATTTAGAACACTTTCCCTGAATTTCGAATTTAGGTTTTTATGAAAATGAAAACGAAAATAACCCACAAAGAAAAAACGAAAACGCAAATAACAGGTGAAGAAAACAAAAATGAAAATAACCCACAAAGAAAACAATTCAGAGGAACAAGGAAAACAAGAGAACGAATTCAACAATTGGATCAAAGTAACGAAAACGCAAATAACAAAAGAAGGAACGAAAACGAATTGATAGGGATAAAACCTGATCTAGAGCATTGGCTCTGATACCAAATGATACGGAACCTCCAAGAATAAGCCTGAGAACCACTTGATTTCAAACCCCCACAGCATTAACTTGAAAACCCCTAGTCGAATTCGGTACAACCCCCAAGGATTAGGTTAGATTTCGGATTACCTTGAATTGATCAAGATCCAAGATTTCGAAACAAGTCAGTTCCTAAATCCCAGATTCGAAACACTCCACAAGAAAGTTGATCAAACTACTTGAATATTTCTGAAGCATGTATTCAAGCAAGAGCACAAAGATAAAAGCAATTCAGCTTTAGGTTAATAAATTCGTCCAAAACTTCAAAACTAAGATGGCTTACAACCCTAAATGAGATATAAATAGCTAAATCCTAATTAGGGTTATTAAGTAGCGTTTGACTTTCTAATCAAATTTTAAGAAATAATAAAGTAATCAAAGTCCTAATTTAATACCAAACAAACAGGGCCCTTACTTTTTAAATGAGCATAACTAGTGGGCCTTAATACATATTAAAATAACAAGTTCAGCTAATTATTTAACAATAAATAAGCCCAACTAGTGACTTGAGCCAAATATGCTCCAATTTGCATCCTTGATCAGCCATATCGTGCACCTTCAGCTCCTCTTCAACAAAATGTTGCATGTAGCCTTGTGACGTCTCTATCATTCCCCCTTTGTTGGAGAAAACTCATCCTCGAGTTTTAAAATGCTGAAGTAGTAAAAAAAAAAAAGAGACGTCTCTATCCTACGCTCTAGATCAGGTTTTATCCCTTCCAATTCATTTTCGTTTCTTCTTTTGTTATTTGCGTTTTTGTTGTTTTGTTTCAATTGTTCAATTCGTTCTCTTGTTTTCCTTGTTCCTCTGAATTGTTTTCTTTGTGGGTTATTTTCGTTTTCGTTTTCTTCACCTGCTATTTGCGTTTTTGTTTCCTTTGTGGGTTACTTTCGTTTTCGTTTCTTCTCTTGTTCGTTTCGTTTTGTTTCTTTGTTATTGATCCTTGAATCATTTTTGTTTTTCTTTCAAAGTCGAAAATTCAAAAAAAAAATTCCAATAGGGTTCTAATTTAGTTTTCGTTTTGTGTTTGGAGTCTTATTTCAATTTGGAATTCAGTTTGCCTTTTTAGTCCAAATCATTTTTTTTTCTTATTCTGAAATTGGGTTGGTTGATTTGTTCCGAATTGGTTTGTTCTATCTATTCCGAATTGGATTTGTTCTATTGTGATTTTCGAATTGGGAATTTAGGTTGCTTTGTACAAATTCGAAATTGTGTTCTTGATTGTTGATTCGAAATTTGTTGATTCGAAAGTGTTCTAAATCCGAATCTTATTCTTGTTAATCATTCTGATTCTGTTTCGAATTTCCAAGAAAGTGTTTCAAACAAGTTTCAAAAGGAAAGCTGAATTGGTCTAAAGGAAGTCTTGATTATTTATTCTGTTCCAATTTCGAGTTTCAAAAGGAAGTCCTCTAAATTGATCTTGTTCTTGTTACCTGATTGGAAAAAAAAAAGTTTTGTGTGGCGTGTGAACTAGGGCTGCCCTTCAAAAGAGATAGTGAGCGGGAGCACAAAAAAAAAGAGTATAAAATCACTTCAAGAAAAATTTTTTCGTTTTCCTTGTTATTTAGGTGCTAAGGGTCGAATCTAGGTGGGTTAGACGTAACTGAATTTTTTCTCACGAAATTTCAGATTTTGGGATACTACACACGGAAGGCTATTTGAGTTGTTTCATAAAGTGTGATTTACCTAAGAACATAAAAGAAATCAGCTTGAGAGGTGTGAGCTGAACCGTGAGTGATTTCATATATTGAGTGAAACACGAGAGACCAACCTTCATCTATTGAGTGTAAACACGTGAGGGAGTGTTGTGAGGCTTTTTTTATTTGTTTTGTGCTAACCTTTTATTGCAGGAAACATGTCTGGAAGAGATGTAGGTGTTCAGATTGATCCAGCTCGATTGCTTGAGGCGCAACAAGCTGAATTTACACGTTTACACCGTGCTATGGATACCATAACAGAAAGATTGGAGCGCATGGATTTGAGGTTGCAGAGTGTTGAAAGAGCCACATTGGAGCGCAATGAGAGTCGAAGAGGTGGCAGAAATCAAATGCAGCAACCTGAACATTTCTATAGGAGTATCATGCAGAGACTTCAGGCTATCAAGGAAGGAAGTAAAAGTGTTGAAGATTACTACAAAGAAAGGGAGAATTTGAAGGTTGAAGATAGCAATGAAGAAGAACTAATTTATGCAGAAGAGATTGTTGATGGTAGTGATTTGTTAATGTCATCCGAGGCTGTTTATGGTGATACTTCTTTTCAGGGTGATATTGAAGATCATACTTTAGAGATTATTGGTGAAGATTCATCACTAGAATCAAAAGAAGCTGCTACTTTTCAACAAGACATTCCAAAGTTGGAAACTTTTGAAGAAATATTGAAGGAAGAAATTGATATGCTTGGGTTAGAAGTACAACTAAAAGAAGAAGCAAGAAAAATAAAACTTTCTACTCCCACCATTCATGATTGCCTGTCTGTTGCAAACATGGAATTTATTTTGCCTAACAATGATTTTGATGTTTATGAAATAAAATTTCAGATTCTTCAAATTGATGACATGCCACAAGTAATTGGAGTGAAATTACAAAGTTGCTTTTCTTTACTGCTTCAGCATTTTAAAACTCGAGGATGAGTTTTCTCCAACAAAGGGGGAATGATAGAGACGTCACAAGGCTACATGCAACATTTTGTTGAAGAGGAGCTGAAGGTGCACGATATGGCTAATCAAGGATGCAAATTGGAGCATATTTGGCTCAAGTCACTAGTTGGGCTTATTTATAGTTAAATAATTAGCTGAACTTGTTATTTTAATATGTATTAAGGCCCACTAGTTATGCTCATTTAAAAAGTAAGGGCCCTGTTTGTTTGGTATTAAATTAGGACTTTGATTACTTTATTATTTCTTAAAATTTGATTAGAAAGCCAAACGCTACTTAATAACCATAATTAGGGTTTAGCTAAAAAAAAAAAGCAACTTTGTAATTTCACTCCAATTACTTGTGGCATGTCATCAATTTGAAGAACCTGAAATTTTATTTCATAAACATCAAAATCATTGTTAGGCAAAATAAATTCCATGTTTGCAACAGATAGGCAATCATGAATGGTGGGAGTAGAAAGTTTTATTTTTCTTGCTTCTTCTTTTAGTTGTACTTCTAACCCAAGCATATCAATTTCTTCCTTCAATATTTCTTCAAAAGTTTCCAACTTTGGAATGTCTTGTTGAAAAGTAACAGCTTCTTTTGATTCTAGTGATGAATCTTCACCAATAATCTCTAAAGTATGATCTTCAATATCACCCTGAAAAGAAGTATCACCATAAACAGCCTCGGATGACATTAACAAATCACTACCATCAACAATCTCTTCTGCATAAATTAGTTCTTCTTCATTGCTATCTTCAACCTTCAAATTCTCACTTTCTTTGTAGTAATCATCAACACTTTTACTTCCTTCCTTGATATCCTGAAGTCTCTGCATGATACTCCTATAGAAATGTTCAGGTTGCTGCATTTGATTTCTGCCACCTCTTCGCCTCTCATTGCGCTCCAATCTTTCTGTTATGGTATCAATAGCACGGTGTAAACATGTAAATTCAACTTGTTGCGCCTCACGCAATCGAGCCGGATCAATCTGAACACCTGCATCTCTTCCAGACATGTTTCCTACAATAAAAGGTTAGCACAAAACAAATAAAAAGGCCTCACAACACTCCCTCACGTGTTTACACTCAATAGATGAAGGTTGGTCTCTCGTGTTTCACTCAATATATGAAATCACTCACGGTTCAGCTCACACCTCTCAAGCTGATTTCTTTTATGTTCTTAGGTGAATCACACTTTATGAAACAACTCAAATAGCCTCCGTGTGTAGTATCCAAAAATCTGAAATTTTGTGAGAAAAAAAATTCAGTTACTTCTAACCCACCTAGATTCGACCCTTAGCATTTAAATAACAAGGAAAACGAAAAATTTTTCTTGAAGTGATTCTATACTCTTTTTTTTTTTTTGCTCCCTCTCACTATCTCTTTTGAAGGGCAGCCTTAGTTCACACCACGAAACTTTTTTTTCAATCAGGTAACAAGAACAAGATCGAATTTGAAGCACTTTCTTTGAATTTTGAAATTGAATCAGAATTGAATAATCAAGATAAGATTCAAATTTAGCACACTTTGTTGAATTTCGAATTCAAATCAGAATGATTAACAAGAACAAGATTCGGATTTAGAACACTTTCCCTGAATTTTGAATTTAGGTTTTTATGAAAATGAAAACGAAAATAACCCACAAAGAAAAAACAAAAACGCAAATAACAGGTGAAGAAAACAAAAACGAAAATAACCCACAAAGAAAACAATTCAGAGGAACAAGGAAAACAAGAGAACGAATTCAACAATTGGATCAAAGTAACGAAAACGCAAATAACAAAAGAAGGAACGAAAACGAATTGATAGGGATAAAACCTGATCTAGAGCATTGGCTCTGATACCAAATGATACGGAACCTCCAAGAATAAGCCTGAGAACCACTTGATTTCAAACCCCCACAGCATTAACTTGAAAACCCCTAGTCGAATTCGGTACAACCCCCAAGGATTTGGTTAGATTTCAGATTACCTTGAATTGATCAAGATCCAAGATTTCGAAACAAGTCAGTTCCTAAATCCCAGATTCAAAACACTCCACAAGAAAGTTGATCAAACTACTTGAATGTTTCTGAAGCATGTATTCAAGCAAGAGCACAAAGATAAAAGCAATTCTACTTTAGGTTAATAAATTCGTCCAAAACTTCAAAACTAAGATGGCTTACAACCCTAAATGAGATATAAATAGCTAAACCCTAATTAGGGTTATTAAGTAGCGTTTGGCTTTCTAATCAAATTTTAAGAAATAATAAAGTAATCAAAGTCCTAATTTAATACCAAACAAACAGGGCCCTTACTTTTTAAATGAGCATAACTAGTGGGCCTTAATACATATTAAAATAACAAGTTCAGCTAATTATTTAACAATAAATAAGCCCAACTAGTGACTTGAGCCAAATATGCTCCAATTTGCATCCTTGATCAGCCATATCGTGCACCTTCAGCTCCTCTTCAACAAAATGTTGCATGTAGCCTTGTGACGTCTCTATCACCAACTAGTGACTTGAGCCAAATATGCTCCAATTTGCATCCTTGATCAGCCATTCGTGCACCTTCAGCTCCTCTTCAACAAAATGTTGCATGTAGCCTTGTGACGTCTCTATCATTTATCCTTGTGGAACAATAGACATTCAAAATCATAGAGGAAAAACTTTCAAAGTAAATGGCCAACATTTGAAGCCTAATTATGTTGGCGAACCAATAGACATTGGAAGTGTCTATCACTTCAATTAAAACTTAAGACAGAGACATTCGAGCTATCGACTATAAACATACCGCTCGTTGGGAGGCAGCCCAATTATATTTATGTTTTTGTTTTAATTTTGATTCTGTTTCCTTTAAAAATTTTCATTAATTTATGTTAATTTTATTTTTCTCAGGTAATTAGGATTGAGAACCACAGGAAATCAAGGTAAAAAGAGAGTCACGACCATGGTACGAGTAACCCACAGCCATGAGAATGCAAACCATTCTATCCAACCATTGAAGTAGGTTAAGGCAGAATCAAATCCAAAGGCCACGATTGTGGTAACCAAGATGCCACCCCTATGGAATTATAAACTGCAAAAAAATTTCTGAAGGTCAAAATGTATGCCACACTTGTGGCATGTGGAGACCATGACCGTGGGAATGAAATGTAATCTATCCATAAATTGAAATAATATGCCATGCCCATGGTGTACTAGTTCCTATATAAACATCATGTTTTCTCTCTCTCTCCTCATTTTACAGACCCTGGCTGCCCATTTCAAATCTCACAACCCCCAACCTATTTTCCCACACCCAAAATCACTTCTAAACACCAATTTTTAACAAATAATCACCAATTTTCATCACTTTCATCAAGTTAAAATGCCAAAAAGCAAGACTCAAGCCAAGAAATCCAAGGGAGAAAGCTCTAAGAGGAGGAGACAAGTGGAATCTTCATCAACTTCATCTCCAACTTCATCACCACCTCCTCAACCTCCAAATATGTATCCTCAAACTCAATTCCAAGATGAAGTGCAATGCAAAAGGCACCATGAACATAATTCTTGAAAAATAGTGCCCTCTAGATTCATTGATGAAGATGTTGAAAAATTATCTTGGAATAATGACTTAGTGACACTATTTACTATTGTGAATTGGTTATCATTCGATACTATTTACTTTTGTGAATTGGTTATCATTTACAACCATGCATTTTCCTACTTATGCCGAGATTACCTTATAATTTTTTAGCACTTTTATGTTCACCCCTCTGGATAGGTTCAGTAGGCACAATGCAAAGTAAGTTTTAGATTGGCTAACACTGATTATGATTGGGTTATTTCTACTTTTGGAGATGTCATAGGAATGATAGGATTACATGGAACTCTTTGATTTGCTGAAGGGTTTAAAGAACAAGAGACTTGGACTAGGTTAAGTGAGCTTAATCGATTTAATAGTAAGAGTTCCAAGGCCACTAATTTTACCATTCCACTCTATAGATATGTTCATATTGTCTTAGCTAATACTATTTTTGGTAGAGACGAAAGTTAAGGAAATGTAAATTCTAAGGAATTGCATTTTTTTCTATTGACTTAGAAAGGGAAACATTTAATGTCGGGTATTGGTTTGCAAAATTGTGTGAAGAAGTTATTAAACCAAGGGAAAAGAATGACGCGGAACCCTATGGCAATTAAGGCCTCAAACCCCGACGCACTCTTCGATAGAGAATTCAAGAACGAAGGATAAACCACCCTCTATAGCACCCTACGCTTAGCGAAGTTAGAACACTAATAATGGAAGGATTTGGAAGGTCGAATTCAGAATAACGCCACAATCGAAATTGATAAGTAATCCTGATTCGTGATGCAATCAATGAAAGAAGCAATTCACTCACTCACTCTCAAAGAAGGCGAAATTTGCTTAAGAAGCAATTCTGAAATTCAATTGATCTGAAAAAAAAAATTCCCTTACAAATATGATAATAAGCCTTTTATAGTGAAAGGCAGAATCCTAATCTGAAAAGGAAAGTAAAAAGGTTAAAAATCCTTTTCCTATAAAGAAAACTATTAACTAAAAACCTAATCTGAAAAGGAAAGTATAAAAATCCTTTTCCTATAAAAAAAACTATTAACTAAATATTACAATAAAAACCTAATCTGAAAAGGAAAGTAAAAAGGTCAAAATCCTTTTCCTATAAGGAAAACTATTAACTAAATATTACAATAAGGTCCTAATAAGCAAAATATGGAGGGGACCACTTAAAAGAATCAAAAATACGCCCCAAACATGTGTTAAGAATGCCAAAGTCGTTCTTGCTGAAATCCCTCTCACTACACGATCTCACAGGTACGTGTGAGACTTTCTGGACAAGCAGCACATTTCACAGGTGGTTGTGAAACTGGCTGGACAATTCGCACATTTCAGCACCATGTGTATATTTCAGCACCATGACTAGCTTGGGTTGGTCTTCTAATTCCTTCTCGCACTTGTCCCATGCTAATTCAGTCACCTCTCTTGTAATAAAGTCTTGAATATGCATTCCAAGAGTGATGCCATACTTCCTTGCTTTATTCCTCGTCAATGGCCCTTGTTGTAGCACCAATGGATCCTTGCTATGCTGGTTCACATCAAAGATAGTCATTGGGGGCCCAATTACCAAAATTATGGATTTTCTTGGTATTTTGTTGTACTCGATTAATTACTAATACAAAGCAACAGTCGCAAGTATACGAGATAATTGTAGCAATGGTGATCACCCCAAGGTCGTCTCACAAGGAAGGAATTATTTTGTAATAGTTTGATTTAAACAAAATAAATGAAATTGAGTGTGTGTTGTTGAATTGGTGAGCTGTAATTAAAATTTGAAAGTAAAAATGAGTAGTAACTATTTAAGATTAATTCAATTCTAGGAATGGTGCATAGGGTTGTAGATCAATTTAGTTAAATCTTGTTCTCAAATTATCCAGCAATATAACCTTGTATTTTAATTTATCCCTTGAGTTCAATTAGTAATTATCAATTCATTAGTTTTTATATTTATGAATTAACAACAACCAATTATTTTGAAATTACAAATTAAATAAATCCTAGAACTTATATTTCTAATTCATTCTTAGGGTGATTGATTACATAGTTCCGATATCAAATTTCACCTCTCGGTCCATCGTTCAATATTAAGTTATTAATAGGTGGCCAATCTATCAAACTAACTTTAAGTCCAATGCAATCAACCAATAAGAAGGTATACTAATGGAATTGTCAAATCAAGTCATTTAATCAAATCTGTTACAACCTAAGGCATGAGTAAATTAGCTCATCATCAATTTAAAAACAAATATCCATCTCAATATTCATCAAATCAAAATTATACATTGTAATATTAATGTTCATAATAAAACAACAATAATCTATAAATGAATTAAAAGAGAGAATATGAAAAACCCCTTGTAGACGCCAAGAATTGAACTACTTGTCTTCCTCCTATCTTCCACCTTGATGTATGATAAACAACTTCTAAGCCCTCTTCAACCAATGGCTCTCTTCTTGAAAGATGGAATGGTAACTTTCTCAAGCTTACAACTCCAATTAAGCTTTCTTCAAACCCTAATCTTCTAAGGAGTTTGCTCACTCAATTTAATCCCCAAACTTGATTAAGTCTTGTCTATGGAAGAAATGAAAGATGAATGGAAATGAAGATGAAGAGAGAATGGTGTCTCCCCCTCCAAAACAAGAACCAAAAACTGAGAACTAGATACCTTCAAAATAATCCCAACTTGTATGTATATCCATCCCCTCCACTTCCAATTCTTTTCAATTTTTTATGACACTAAGCATGTCTTGCCAACTCACACACCATTCTTTGTCTCCATCTTTTTATTTGTTTAATAATTATTCCCATAATAAATCCATCCACCTTTTACTCATTTTTAATATTTCTTTTTAAAAAAAGAAAGAGTCGTTTGTTCCCCATTTATCCCTCACTTCGTGCAAAATAATTCAAAGGGACCATATGAGACACGACCAAGTCATGAGTGACTTGGCCGTGTCACCCATTTTCTTATGGACACGGCCAAGTCATGTGGCCATGTCTATGGTTGTTTCTAACACTTCTTTCTTCTTCAGGTGGGACACGGCCAAGACCCAGGCCGTGTCATATGACATGGCCAGTGGCTTAGCCGTGTCTTCTGCTTGTGTTCACCTCTTCCATTTGCTTTGCCTCTTTTATTCTTTGGTTTCATCAAGTGAGACACGGCCAATTACTTTTCCTCTTTTATTCTTTGTCTCTACTTGTCAGTGTTTGCCTCTACCTAATTTTCCTGAAGGACACAGCCAAGACAAGTTGCCTTAGCCCGTGTCCTACTTCTTCTTTGCTTTTAATGAGTGACACGGCCAAGCTAAGTGGTGTCTTAGCTGTGTCTCTTGATTTTCCATAAACTTTGATCCATCACTCCATTATTCTTCAACCTAAATCAAATACTCCAAACAATCTTTAAACACAAACTAAAAGAAAATTTAATTAAAAACCAATAAAATTACCCTAAAAATATAAACATAAATGATTGAAACATATTCGTTATGATCATCTTACACCAGTTCCTAGAAAAACCACATTGACATGATATCGGTTCTTGCAATGAGGTTAACAGAAAAGAGAGAACGAATATATGTAGCTTTAGGTCTTGTAAATGCTAATGTGGACATTGATGAGGATGAGTTAATGAGAGAGGTTGATGATTTTGAGGACCCCGAAGAGCAGCATCATACTCCTCCTCACTCTTCTGAGGCTGGAGCTTCTATTCCACCTAACTCCTTTGAGCATTTTTCTAAAAGACTTGATTCTTTTCAGAATGACATAAACTGCAGGAATGATGCATGGTAGCAATGCTTTGATATCATGGAGTAGCAAGTTGGTGGCGTTAAGACTGATGTACGTATGTCTCCACTCAAATACCTGCATTGAGCGAGTAGATCTCCACCTTTTTTGCCTAGTTTGGCATGTACTACCCACCTCCACAGCATTCCCCTCCACCTGGTGGTCACGATGGTGATGGAGATCACTGGGGATAGTGATATTTCAAGTTTGGGGGAGTTTTCAATTCTATTTTGGTAGTTGAACTTGTGGTACTTTTATTAATTAATTTTTCTTTTTAGATATTTCATATCATGCTTGTTTTTAAGTTTTTATGTGGATGGTTACATTTGGCATTGTTTGGTTTAGTATTTTGAATTTTTATTTTAAATATAAGTTTAATTTGATTTTTTAAGGATGATTGGATTTCTCTAAGTTGTTCTAAAATAAAATTCATTATAGACTGTTTATATGTTATTTTATGTCTTAAAATTTTTAATTAATTTTTTTGAAATATAAGGTCAAAATTTTGGTAAAATAGGCTAGGTTTTTTTTTTTTTAAAGAATTATGCTACTTTAAGATTTAAGTAAATAAGGTAAAAACCTATGAAAATAAGATTAAAACTTAAATATTTAAAAAGAAATAGCTACTGTGATGATTTTGAAAAATTGATTAGGGTTTTAAAATATATTAAGGTTTGAATTGAACTAAGGTTTAAATTTTTTTAAAAAACTAACACTATCATATTTATTTTTGAAAGAAGAGGCTACTATGAAGGTTTTGAAAAATTGATTTAATTAGGGTTTTACAATTTTAAGTGGTTTATGGTTTTGATTAACAAAAAAAACTAAGCTACTGTAATGATTAAAATAACAAAAAGCTACTGTATAAAATTTTCTCTTTAATAAAAACTAATTAATTGCTACTGTGTTCTTTAAAATAAATAAACAAATTTGTCCGTTGATGTTCATAGTTATGGGATTGTTATATGAGTTTTGAGAGTTATAATTCATCAATTTTAATTGATCAATGATTAATGGATGAAGATGATTTTTGATAAATAAATTTAGATATAAATACCTATGTTTGAAGGCTCTAACAAAATTATTGAATAAAAATTTGGGATGAGCTAACACCAAGACAGTCACTGCTTGCTTGCTTACTGCCTTAATCTTCTCACTGAAAATTGCTATAGCTTTTGAGTTTTTAGCTTCTACCAAAAAAATAACTCTGAAAGCTCCAAAAGTCCATCTCCAAAAGAAAGTAAAAAAAGGTCCCCCTCTGTAATTCTTTTAATGTGGTATTTATAAAAAAAATAAAAATATAATACTAATTGGTTAAGAAAACAAAATTATTTAAGGAAATAAAATTGTTTAGAAAATAAAATTTTAAAATTGAGTAAAAGAAGGTTTTGGCAAAATAGGTAGCACGCGTGAATGGGTCTGGGGGCTGCGAGGTGCCTAGGCGAGCCCCAATTCGCCGCAGGCACCTGCAGCAGGCCAATTGGCTACCACCGCGTGGGCACCGATTCGATCGTCTTATTTTTTTATTTTTTATTAAAAATAAATATTATTATTATTAATAATAAATATAAATAAATAAAATAAATATTATAAATAATAAATAAAAAAATATAATAAATATTATATTATTAAAATAATTATTAAAATAAATAATAAATACCACAAAAATTATTTTGGACTGTTTTAAAATTTTTGGACTAAACCTAGTTAAAAATTAAAGGTCTACAGTTTGTCCTCTGCTTGAACGATCTGAGACTTGGTTGAAGAGAATGAAAAGCAACATGATTTTGAACAGATTTTGGATGAGGATGAGTTCTCGACCCGAGGTTAAAAATAATTTGGGTTATTGATCTGAAAAAGATTTGGGTATTTGGATCCGAGACTGGTACTTGGACGTGAGATTGGGTACTTAGACCCAAGACTGAATTTTGAATTGGGTACTTAAGCCCAAAAAAGATTTCGGTACTTGGACCTAAGACTGAATTTGATTTGAGTAATTGGACCCGAGACTGAATTGGATACTTGGACCCGAGATTAAATTGGGTACTTGGACCCAAGACTGGGTACTTGAACCCGAGATTGAATGAGGTACTTGAACATGATATTGAATTAAAGTTGGGTATTTGGACCCGAGACTAGATACTTGGGCCCGAGATTGGGTACTTGGACCTGAGACTAAAGTTTGGGTGCTTGGACTTGAGACTGAATTTGATTCGGGTACTTGGACCTAAGGCTGAATTTGATTTACCTCTTATCAGTTGAGAATTCTGGCTGCTCCGGCTATTCCATTTTTTAATGGATTGTGTGTCTTTACCCTCAAAATGAATCTTCATCCTTGGACCTTGGATCTTCATCCTTGGCATCGGGTCTTCACCCTTGAAAATGGATCTTCATCCTTGGAGATCGGGTCTTTACCCTTGAAAGTGGATCTTCATTCTTGGCATCAGGTCTTCACCCTTGAAAATGAATCTTCATTCTTGGAGATCGGGTCTTTACCTTTGAAAGTGAATCTTCATCCTTTAAGCTGGATCTTCATCCTTGGCAAGCTCTTCACCATTCAAAACGGATCTTCATCATTGGAGATTTGGTCTTCATTCTTTAAAATTGGATCTTCATCCTTGGCATCGGGTCTTCACCCTTGAAAATGAATCTTCATCCTTGGAGGTCGGGTCTTCACCCTTGAAAGTGGATCTTCATCCTTTAAGTTGTATCTTCATCCTTGGCAAGGTCTTCCCCTTCAAAATAGATCTTCATCCTTGGAGATTGGGTCTTCATCCTTGGCATTGGGTCTTCACCCTTCAAAGTGGATCTTCATCCTTGGCAAGGTCTTCACCCTTGAAAGTGGATCTTCATCGTTGGCATCGGGTCTTTACCTTTGAAAGTGGATCTTCATCCTTTGGACTTCGGGTCTTCACCCTTTAAATTGGATCTTCATCCTTTTGAACTTTTGTCCCATATTGACTTCAACTCTTCTAACTGGACAATTCTTTGTCTTTTGCATCTTCATTCTTTTGATAGCTCTAATGTTCAATTCTTTTGCACTTTTTGCAAAACATTCAGCCATTTTTTAGCTGGCCCCTTATATCTTCTCCTTGCCCCCTGTGTGGAAAAAATATTGAAAGTGAGTTTACAAATTTTTTTGTACATGCATAAACTCAAAAATTAAAGAGAGAGACTTTGCCTCCTGTGTAGGCTCAAACCAATGGTTTTTCCCATGCAGGCTCTGATTGGTGTTTTTATTTTGTCTGGTTCTTCGCACAAGCATGCATTTCTTCTTTCTTTTGTAAAATGACTGGAGCTTCCTCAAGCAATGGGCCTGCCATGCCCCCTGATTCAATATCTTCTTTTGATTCTTTACTTCACAGGTGTTTTTTGTTCACTTTGACAAATAATAGGTAATATGATATGCTTATATATACATGGTATGAATGAATAATACTTACAGCAGTTCCATTGACTCACAGACCAAGGTGATGAGCTGAAGTGTTCTCATTAACCCCTTCCAGATGCTCATTTAAGTCTTACATTGGAATGACAAAAAGCTTTGTATTTATGGCTTTTATCTTCGAGACGTTGAAAATATGAGCGATGAGGCCCAAACAGGGGAGTCAGGGATACATCCATTTCAAACTATGATTCAGCTTGTCAGTTGGTAACTTCTTCAAAACCTCGCCAACAATCATTTACTTTTCCCAATGTGTCCTTTGAGGTTCGATGGTTCGACATATTTTCATTAACTTAAAGGCTTTTTACAACAAGAAAATAGTTTTTTTTTTAAATCAAATGTTGACTTTGTCAAATCAGTATCATTGTACCTCAGGACTTGATTTTTCAAATTAACATATCTATAACATGATAACCCTATGTAGACCCTTAAATTTGGACCAGTTTAAATTTAAAGGGTTTATGTTGGTCCATTATGAATCTAGATTTCTTCAACCTAATTTTAGAATTAAATTGGAGGTTATATCAAAATTGCAAAAATATTGGCTAAAAGTTTAATTATTTTAGACCGGTTTCAGCAAAATTAATTGTTATGGTCAAGTTGGTTCTCCCAAATGGATATGTGTACTGTCCATATCAATTTGGGAGGGCCAAATCGATATGGGCAAAATCGATATGGGTACTGCCCATATCGATTTGAGCTTGCCAAATCGATATGGGAAGTGCCTCATATCGATTTGGACAGCCCAAATAGATATGAGGTGTACTCTATGTCAATTTCGGCCTTTAATTCGAGTCATAAACACAATTGTATTAGCCAATTGACTTCCTAATTAACTTATGAGAGTCGAATTAGGTTTAGGTCAAGGTAAGTTTTCCTATAAATATGTTATGGAACAACGAGCACACCACAAGGACGAGCAAGGCCTAGGACTTGAGGACCAAGTTGAGGAGATCATCAATCCAATTATTCTGCCACAAGGTCCTATAACTAGATCGCGAGCCAAAAAGATTCAACAAGCACTAATTTGCCATTTGCAAGATTTGGTGAATTTGGCTAACTATGGTTTGCAAGAAATTACAAGCTTGGAGACAAGACCAAAGGAAGTCAATTACAACTTGCTACAAGTTGTAATTCACGAATGAGGCTTGTAATTAATATGTATTAAGGCCCACTAGTTATGCTCATTTAAAAAGTAAGGGCCCTGTTTGTTTGGTATTAAATTAGGACTTTGATTACTTTATTATTTCTTAAAATTTGATTAGAAAGCCAAACGCTACTTAATAACCCTAATTAGGGTTTAGCTATTTATATCTCATTTAGGGTTGTAAGACATCAGTTTTGAAGTTTTGAACGAATTAATTAACCTAAAGCCAAATTGCTTTTATCTTTGTGTTCTTGCTTGAATACATGCTTCAGAAACATTCAAGTAGTTTGATCAACTTTCTTGTGGAGTGTTTCGAATATGGGATTTAGGAACTGACTTGTTTCGAAATCTTGGATCTTTGATCAATTCAAGGTAATCTGAAATCTAACCTAATCCTTGGGGGTTGTACCGAATTCGACTAGGGGTTTTCAAGTTAATGCTGTGGGGGTTCGAAATCAAGGGGTTCTCAGGCTTATTCTTGGAGGTTCCGTATCATTTGGTATCAGAGCCAACGCTCTAGATCAGGTTTTATCCCTATCAATTCATTTTCGTTCCTTCTTTTGTTATTTGCGTTTTCGTTTTTCTTTGTGGGTTGTTTTCGTTTTCGTTTTCATAAAACCTAAATTCGAAATTCAGGGAAAGTGTTCTAAATCCGAATCTTGTTCTTGTTATTCATTCTGATTTGAATTCAAAATTCACCAAAGTGTTCTAAATCCGAATATTGTTCTTGTTAATCATTCTGATTTGAATTCGAAATTCAACAAAGTGTGCTAAATTCGAATCTTGTCTTGATTATTCATTCTGATTCAGTTTCGAAATTCAAAGAAAGTGCTTCAAATTCGATCTTGTTCTTGTTACCTGATTGGAAAAAAGTTTCGTGTGGTGTGAACTAGGACTGCCCTTCAAAAGAGATAGTGAGAGGGAGCAAAAAAAAAAAGAGTATAGATCACTTCAAGAAAAATTTTTCGTTTTCCTTGTTATTTAGGTGCTAAGGGTCGAATATAGGTGGGTTAGAAGTAACTAATTTTTTTTTTCACGAAATTTCAGATTTTGGGATACTACACACGGAAGGCTATTTGAGTTGTTTCATAAAGTGTGATTCACCTAAGAACGTAAAAGATATCAGCTTGAGAGGTGTGAGCTGAACCGTGAGTGATTTCATATATTGAGTGAAACACGAGAGACCAACCTTCATCTATTGAGTGTAAACATGTGAGGGAGTGTTGTGAGGCCTTTTATTTGTTTTGTGCTAACCTTTTATTGTAGGAAAAATGTCTGGGAGAGATGAAAGTGATAGCAGGGGTGTTCCGATTGATCCAACTCGATTGCGGGAGGCGCAGCAAGCTGAATTTACACGTTTATACCGCACTATGGAGAACATAACAGAAACATTGGAGCGCATGGATTTGAGGTTGCAGAGTGTTGAAAGAGCCACACCGGAGTGCATTGAGAGGCAAAGAGGTGGCAGAAATCGAATGCAACAGCCTGAACATTTGGAAGATGAAAATGAGCTTGAGGAGGATAATGCATGTCTGGTTGGAGGAGCTCTACATAGAGGTAGAGGTAGAGGAGGACGTGGTGCTGGTAGAGGTAGAGGAAGGATGAATAATAATCCTTTCTATGGTAGAAATCATGGTGATGATGAAGTCGTTGATAGGAGCTTGGGAAGCATCAAGCTGAAAATTCCTAATTTTCATGGTAAATCAGATCCAGAAGCTTATTTGCAATGGGAGAAGTAGGTTGACCTCATATTTGATTGCCATCGATGTACTGAGGAAAAGAAGGTCAAGCTTATTGTTACTCAATTTACAGATTATGCTATAGCTTGGTGGGATCAGTTAGTGACTAGTAGAAGAAGGAATTTGGAGTATCCTATTGAGACTTGGGCTGATCTTAAATCAGTCATGAGGAAGAGGTTTGTGCCTAGACATTTCCATAGGGAAATCATGCAGAGACTTCAGGTTCTCAAGCAAGGAAGTAAAAGTGTTGATGACTACTACAAAGAGATGGAGATGTTGATGACTAGAGCTAACCTAGATGAGGATGTAGAGGCTACTATGGCACGTTTCTTGGCTGGTTTGAATTCGGATATTGCTGACCAGGTTGATTTGTAGCCATATGTGGAGTTAGAAGAGATGGTGCATATTGCCATCAAGGTGGAAAAACAACTCCAAGGAAGACGACCATCAAGGTATTATTCAAAACCTATTTCTAATTCTTTTTCTCCTTGGAATAGGGAAGGAAGGCGTGATTACAAGGAAAGAAAACAAGGCTGGTCAAGATAGTGGGAAGGTGAAGGCCGAATCAAGTTCTAAAGACAAGTCCAAAGTTGAAGAGCCTAAGCTGCGAAATCGAGATATTAAGTGTTGGAAGTGCCAAGGTGTGGGACATATCAGCAAAGAATGTCCAAACAAGAGGGTTATGACCATGAGAAATGGTGAGATAGTGATTGATGAAGAGGAAGACGACAATGAGAGTGATGATGGTGAGATGCCAACATTGGAAAGTTGTAGTGATGGAGCATTGAAGAACCAATTAAGGGTGACTTGCTGGTTACTAGGCATGCTCTTAATATGCAATTGAAGGAGGAAAACCATGAAGAACAACGAGACAACTTGTTCTATACAAGGTGTCACGTTCAAGGCAAGGCTTGTAGTATGATTGTGGATGGTGGAAGCTGTACCAATGTGGCAAGTACATTTTTGGTTGATCGATTGGGGCTGCCTATGAAACTTCACCCACATCCTTACAAACTTCAGTGGCTGAATGATTGTGGAGAGGTTAAGGTAAATCGACAATCTATCATTTCTTTTTCCATTGGTAAGTATCATAATGAGGTGTTGTGTGATGTGGTGCCAATGCATGCTGGAGAGATTCTACTTGGACGTCCATGGCAGTATGATAGGCGAGCTAAGCATGATGGATATCTCAATCAGTATTCATTCACTAAGGATGGACGAAAGACAATTCTGACACCACTCTCTCCAAAAAAAGTGTATGAAGACCAATGTAAAATGGAAAGAATGAGACTTGAATTTGAAAAGAAAGAAAGAGAGAGTGACAAAAAAATGAGTGAAAAAAATCAGATTGCAAATGAAAAGAAAGAAAGAGAGAGTGACAAAAAAAATGAGTGAAAAAAATCAGATTGCAAATGAAAAGAAAGAGAAAAGAAAAATCAAAACAAATTCAGTTTGAGAAAAATAGAGAAGGAGAGAAGAATGTGAGTTTGTTAGCTAGTACAAGTGAGGTTAAACATGCTTTTTACACCAAACAGCCTATGTTTGTGCTTTTGTGCAAAGAGGCTCTTTTAGATACTACTATTTCTAACCAATCTTTGGCTAGTGTGTTTGTTGATCTTTTGCAGGAATATGCAGATTTGTTTCCCGAAGAAATGCCTGATGAATTGCCGCCAATCAGAGGCATAGAGCATCAAATTGATTTCATTCCTGGAGCTTCCATTCCCAATAGGCCAGCGTATCGAGCTAATCCTTTTGAGACAAAGGAGATACAAAAGCAAGTGGAGGAATTGCTAGCTAAGGGATATGTGAGGGAAAGCTTGAGTCCTTGTTCAGTTCCTGTTATTCTTGTGCCAAAGAAGGATGGGACGTGGAGGATGTGCGTGGATTGCAGAGCCATCAATAAAATCACTGTAAAGTATCGTCATCCTATTCCTAGACTAGATGATATGCTTGATGAGTTACATGGTTCTTGTTTGTTCACCAAAATTGATTTGAAATCTGGTTATTATCAAATTAGAATGAGTGTGGGTGATGAGTGGAAAATAGCATTTAAGACTAAATATGGGCTGTATGAGTGGTTGGTTATGCCGTTTGGTCTTACTAATGCACCTAGCACATTCATGCGTTTGATGAATCATGTGTTGCATGAGCACTTGGGTAAATTTGTTGTTGTTTACTTTGATGATATTCTTGTTTACTCTAAGTGTTTGGATGATCATGTCATGCATGTGCGTCTTGTGTTAGATATTCTTAGGCGTGAGAAGTTATATGCTAACCTTAAGAAGTGTAGTTTTTGCATGGATAAGGTTCATTTTCTTGGTTTTGTGGTGTCTAGTCAAGGTATTGAGGTTGATGAGGAAAAGGTAAAGGCTATTAGGGACTGGCCGAAACCTAAGAATGCTAGTGAGGTGAGGAGTTTTCATGGACTTGCTGGTTTTTATAGGAGATTCATTAGAAATTTCAGTACTATAGCTGCACCTTTGAATGAGTTAGTTAAGAAAAATGTCAGATTTGTTTGGGGAGATGCACAAGAACATGCATTTAATGAACTTAAGGATAAATTGTGTAATGCACCCTTGCTTGCTTTGCCTAATTTTGATAAGACTTTTGAGATTGACTTTCGAGCTTTGCATAGATGGCAGCATTATTTGTGGTCCAAAGAGTTTGTGATATACTGACCATGAGAGTTTAAAGCATTTGAAGGGTCAAGATAAGCTGAATCGTAGGCATGCCAAATGGGTGGAGTTCATAGAAACATTCCCATATGTGATTAAATACAAGCGAGGTAAGGAGAATGTAGTGGCTGATGCGTTGTCGCGAAGGTATGTTTTACTTAATTCTCTTAGTGCTAGACTGTTGGGTTTTGAGCATATTAAGGGATTATATGTTAGTGATGTGGATTTTGGTGACATATATAATTCATGTGGTGATGTGGCTGTTTTGAAAGACTTTCATTTGTTTGATGGTTTTTTGTTCAAGAAAAGTAGATTGTGTATTCCTAAGTGTTCCATGAGAGAGTTGTTAGTTAAGGAAGCCCATGGAGGAGGCTTGATGGGTCATTTTGGGGTAAGTAAGACCTATGATGTGTTGATAGAACATTTTTATTGGCCTGGTATGAAACATGATGTGCATAAAGTTTGTGAGCATTGCATAACATGTAGAGAAGCTAAGTCTAGGTTGAAACCGCATGGTTTGTACACTCCATTACCTGTTCCTAATGGACCTTGGAATGATTTGTCTATGGATTTTGTGCTTGGTTTGCCTAAAACTAGGAGAGGTCGTGATAGTATATTTGTTGTGGTTGATAGATTTAGTAAAATGGCTCATTTTATACTATGTCATAAAACTGATGATGCAAAATTGATTGCTGATTTGTTCTTTAAAGAGGTTGTGCGTTTGCATGGCATACCCAAAAGCATTGTTAGTGATCGAGATGTTAAGTTTTTGAGTCATTTTTGACGTGTTTTGTGGGGAAAGTTGGGAACTAAGTTGCTGTTTTCTACTACTTGCCATCCTCAAACCGATGGTCAAACTGAGGTTGTGAATCGAACATTGATTACTTTGCTTAGGACAGTAATAGAAAAGAATATTAGGATGTGGGAGGATTGTTTACCATTTGTGGAGTTTGCTTACAATAGGGCTGTTCATAGCACTACTAATTGTTCTCCATTTGAAATTGTTTATGGTTTTAATCCGCTTACTCCTTTGGATGTTTTGCCATTGCCATCTAATGATTTTGTGAGTGTTGATGCTAGTTCAAAGGCAGATTTCATGAGGAAGTTACATAAGCAGGTTAAGGAAAGGATTGAGAAGTAAAATGCCAAAGTAGCTTCTAGAGTGAATAAAGGAAGAAAGCAAATGCTTTTTCAGCCTGGTGATTGGGTTTGGGTAAATTTTCGAAAAGAAAGGTTCCCACAGCAACGCAAGTCTAAGTTAAATCCACGAGGAGATGGTCCTTTTCAAATACTTGAAAGGATTAATGATAATGCATATAAAGTGGATTTGCCAGGTGAGTATAATGTGAGTGCTTCATTTAATGTTGCTGATTTAAGTCCTTTTGATGTAGGTGATGCTTATGATTCGAGGACGAATCCTTTTGAGGAGAGGGGAAATGTTGTGGAACAACGAGCACACCACAAGGACTAGCAAGGCCTAGGACGCGAGGACCAAGTTGAGGAGATCATCAATCCAATTATTCTACCACAAGGTCCTATAACTAGATCGCGAGCCAAAAAGATTCAGCAAGCACTAATTTGCCATTTGCAAGATTTGGTGAATTTGGCTAACTATGGTTTGCAAGGAATTACAAGCTTGGAGACAAGACCAAAGGAAGTCAATTACAACTTGCTACAAGTTGTAATTCACGAATGAGGCTTGTAATTAATATGTATTAAGGCCCACTAGTTATGCTCATTTAAAAAGTAAGGGCCCTGTTTGTTTGGTATTAAATTAGGACTTTGATTACTTTATTATTTCTTAAAATTTGATTAGAAAGCCAAACGCTACTTAATAACCCTAATTAGGGTTTAGCTATTTATATCTCATTTAGGGTTGTAAGACATCAGTTTTGAAGTTTTTGGACGAATTAATTAACCTAAAGCCGAATTGCTTTTATCTTTGTGTTCTTGCTTGAATACATGCTTCAAAAACATTCAAGTAGTTTGATCAACTTTCTTGTGGAATGTTTCGAATCTGGAATTTAGGAACTGACTTGTTTCGAAATCTTGGATCTTTGATCAATTCAAGGTAATCTGAAATCTAACCTAATCCTTGGGGGTTGTACCGAATTCGACTAGGGGTTTTCAAGTTAATGCTGTGGGGGTTCGAAATCAAGGGGTTCTCAGGCTTATTCTTGGAGGTTCCGTATCAAAATATGTGATTAACACAAATAAAAAAAGGAAAAGAAAACTGGGATTAACAATTTGAAAGTAAAGGAAAAAGACGGTAGCAGTTTTACAAAACTCTAATTATAAAAAAAAGAGTAATACAAACAGAGAGTAAGAAAGGAGCAACTTTGATTAATAAATTGGCAGAGACGAGAGCAGTTTTGTTAAATCCTCAAAAACCAATTGAGTAACAGTAAGAACATATCAATTGTCCTAGGCAATTGTTTCCCTCCTCCAATTACAAACTGATTTAGGCAGTTGATAAATATTGAGTTTGATTCAACACATTCAAATTGGGGGAGCCTACGACACAGGTACATATTCATTAACTCATTCAGTTTAAATGTCCATTCCCTTATTTTGTAAATTATGCATAATGTTATTGCATTAAACATAACTTTAGAAATTTCATTCAACAAATCTTATCTTCAGCATTTAATATAATATGGACCTTAAATCATAGAGTCCAACCATAATCAGATAATTCAAGGTCTTAATTTTCGCTTGTAAATGCCAATTAAGTTTTCCAAAAAGCTTCGAGTCTTAGTTTAAGTATTCTATAATTTATAAAACCCTAATTTAATTAACCGAAACCCTAGCCTTTATTTAAAATCCTAAAATTATTTTTCAAACACCTAATTTGTAGATCATAACCTAAAATTAGTTAAACCCTAATTCCATTTAATCCTATTTTCATAAACCTTAATTCTTTTTCATAAGAATTCCAAACCCTAATTTTGATTAAAAAAAACCCTAATTCAAGATGTAAACCTAAAAATTTATATTTTTATTGCTTTATTTAGTTTTAGATTGGATCATATAGTTTATTATATGTTTTGATGATCGATTTATTTAATTTCAATGTTTAATTTATCATGGATGAATATTTTCTTTATTATTACTATTATCATTTGTTTATCTTGATATTAATAATGTAAGAGGTATGTTTCCATGATTGGGTACCTCATTAATTAGTTTTTATGTAATTTAAATTATTTTTATATTTTAAAATTAATGTAAAGGACAAGTTTCCACCTTTTGGTGGGTGTTCCATTTAGTTTTAGACATTGGATGATGTAGGGACAAGTTTCCATCCTCGGATGGATGTCCATATATTTGTTTTGTTTGAACATTATTTTGATTTTAATACAATGATGCTTTTATTTTAATTATTGCATGTAGTATGGATAATATCGTTATTGATATGGAACCTCCAAGAATAAGCCTGAGAACTCCTTGATGTCGAACCCCCAAAACATTAACTTGAAAACCCCTAGTCGAATTTGGCACAACCTCCAAAGAATAAAGGTTAGATTTCAGATTTCTTTGAATTGATCAGAGATCCAAGATGTCGAAACAAACTAGTTCCTAAATCCCAAATTTGAAATACTCCACAAGAAAGTTGATCAAACTATTTAAATGTTTCTTAAGCATGTATTCAAGCAAGAACACAAAGATAAAAGCAAATCAGCTTTAGGTTATTAATTCGTCCCCAAAAACAAAAACTCCACCCTAATTCGTCCAAGGCATATTTATAGCCTTTTCATAACATAAAATCCTAACCCAATAAGGAAATACTTAATTAAATAAGGCCCCAGTCTTAAACATATAGGACCACCCATTAAAAACATAACATGGTCCCACCATAACTAAATAATAAAACAGGGCTAAACAACTAAAACAAGCCTCATTCGTGAATTTCAACTTGTAGCAAGTTGTAATTGACTTCCTTTGGTCTTGTCTCCAAGCTTGTAATTCCTTGCAAACCATAGTTAGCCAAATTCACCAAATCTTGCAAATGGCAAATTAGTGCTTGCTGAATCTTTTTGGCTCGCGATCTAGTTATAGGACCTTGGGGCAGAATAATTGGATTGATGATCTCCTCAACTTGTTCCTCACGTCCTAACTCTTGCTCATCCTTGCGGTGTGCTGGTTGTTCCACAACATTTCCCCTCTCCTCAAAAGGATTCGTCCTCGAATCAAAAGCATCACCTACATCAAAAGGACTTAAATCAGCAACATTAAACGAATCACTTACATTATACTCACCTGGCAAATCCACTTTATATGCATTATCATTAATCTTTTCAAGTATCTGAAAAGGACCATCTCCTCGTGGGTTTAACTTGGACTTTCTTTGGTGTGGAAACCGTTCTTTGCGAAAATGAACCCAAACCCAATCACCAGGCTGAAAAATCATTGGCTTCCTTCCTTTATTCACTTTAGAAGCTACTTTAGCATTTTGCCTTTCAGTCCTTTCCTTAACCTGTTTATGTAACTTCTTCACAAAATCTGCCTTTGAGCTGGCATCAACACTCACAAAATCATTAGATGGCAATGGCAAAATATCCAAAGGAGTAAGCGGATTAAAACCATAAACAATTTCAAATGGAGAACAATTAGTAGTGCTATGAACAGCCCTATTATAAGCAAACTCCACAAATGGTAAACAATCCTCCCACATCCTAATATTCTTTTCTATCACTGCCCTAAGTAAAGTAATCAATGTTTGATTCACAACCTCAGTTTGACCATCGGTTTGAGGATGGCAAGTAGTAGAAAACAACAACTTAGTCCCCAATTTCCCCCATAAAACACGCCAGAAATGACTCAAAAACTTAACATCTCTATCACTAACAATGCTTTTGGGTATGCCATGCAAACGAACAACCTCTTTAAAGAACAAATCAGCAATCAATTTAGCATCATCAGTTTTATGACATGGTATAAAATGAGCCATTTTACTAAATCTATCAACCACAACAAATATACTATCACGACCTCTCCTAGTTTTAGGTAATCCAAGCACAAAATCCATAGACAAATCAGTCAAAGGTCCATTAGGAACAGGTAATGACGTGTACAAACCATGCGGTTTCATCCTAGACTTAGCTTTTCTACATGTTATGCAATGCTCACAAACTTCATGCGCATCATGTTTCATACCAGGCCAATAAAAATAATCTATCAACACATCATAGGTCTTACTTACCCCAAAATGACCCATCAAACCTCCTCCATGTGCTTCCTTAACTAACAACTCTCTCATGGAACACTTAGGAATGCACAATCTATTTCTCTTAAACAAGAAACCATCAAACAAATGAAAGTCTTTTGAAACAGCCACATCTCCACACGAATTATATATGTCACCAAAATCCACATCACTAACATATAATTCCTTAATATGCTCAAAACTCAATAATCTAGCACTAAGAGAATTAAGTAAAACATACCTTCGCGACAACGCATCAGCCACTACATTCTCTTTACCTCGCTAGTATTTAATCACATATGGAAATGTTTCTATGAATTCCACCCATTTGGCATGTCTACGATTCAGCTTATCTTGACCTTTCAAATGCTTTAAACTTTCATGATCAGTATGTATCACAAACTCTTTTGACCACAAATAATGCTGCCATGTATGCAAAGCTCGAAACAATGCATATAACTCCTTATCATATGTCAGATACTTCAAAGCCGCTCCACTTAGTTTTTCGCCAAAGTACATCAATGGCCTTTGATCTTGTATCAAAACAGCTCCAATTCCTATGCCACTTGCATCACATTCAATCTCAAAAGTCTTATCAAAATTAGGCAAAGCAAGCAAGGGTGCATTACACAATTTATCCTTAAGTTCATTAAATGCATGTTCTTGTGCATCTCCCCAAACAAAACCGACATTTTTCTTAACTAACTCATTCAAAGGTGCAGCTATAGTACTGAAATTTCTAATGAATCTCCTATAGAAACTAGCAAGTCCATGAAAACTCCTCACCTCACTAGCATTCTTAGGTTTCAGCCAGTCCCTAATAGCCTTTACCTTTTCCTCATCAACCTCAATACCTTGACTAGACACCACAAAACAAGAAAATGAACCTTATCCATGCAAAAACTACACTTCTTAAGGTTAGCATACAACTTCTCACACCTAAGAATGTCTAACACAAGACGCACATGTATGACATGATCATCCAAACACTTAGAGTAAACAAGAATATCATCAAAGTAAACAACAACAAATTTACCCAAGTGCTCACGCAACACATGATTCATCAAATGCATGAATGTGCTAGGTGCATTAGTAAGACCAAACGGCATAACCAACCACTCATACAGCCCATATTTAGTCTTAAATGCTGTTTTCCACTCATCACCCACACTCATTCGAATTTGATAATAACCAGATTTCAAATCAATTTTCGTGAACAAACAAGAACCATGTAACTCATCAAGCATATCATCTAGTCTAGGAATAGGATGACGATACTTTACAGTGATTTTATTGATGGCTCTGCAATCCATGCACATCCTTCACGTCCCATCCTTCTTTGGCACAAGAATAACAGGACCCGAACAAGGACTCAAACTTTCCCTCACGTATCCCTTAGCTAGCAATTCCTCCACTTGCTTTTGTATCTCCTTTGTCTCGAAAGGATTAGCTCGATACGCTGGCCTATTGGGAATGGAAGCTCCCGAAATGAAATCAATTTGATGCTCTATGCCTCTGATTGGCGGCAATTCATCAGGCATTTCTTCGGGAAACAAATCCGCATATTCCTGCAAAAGATCAACAAACACACTAGGCAAAGATTGGTTAAAAACAGTAGTATCTAAACGAGCCTCTTTGCACAAAAGCACAAACATAGGCTGATTGGTGTAAAAAGCATGTTTAACCTCACTTGTACTAGCTAACAAACTCACATTCTTCTCTCCTTCTTATTTTTCTCAAACTGAATTTGTTTTGATTTTTCTTTTCTCTCTTTCTTTTCATTTGCAATCTGATTTTTTTCACTCATTTTTTTGTCACTGTCTCTTTCTTTCTTTTCATATTCAAGTCTCATTCTTTCCATTTTACATTGATCTTCATACACTTCTTTTGAAGAGAGTGGGGTCAGAATTGTCTTTTGTCCATCCTTAGTGAATGAATACCGATTGAGGTATCCATCATGCATAGCTCGCCTATCATACTGCCATGGACGTCCAAGTAAAATCTCTCCAGCATGCATTGGCACCACATCACACAACACCTCATCATAATATTTACCAATGGAAAAAGAAATGTTAGATTGTCGATTTACCTTAACCTCTCCACATTCATTCAACCACTGAAGTTTGTAAGGGCAGGGGTGAGGTTTTGTAGGCAGCCCTAATCGATCAACCAAGAGTGTACTTACCACATTGGTACAGCTTCCACCATCCACAATCACAATACAAGCCTTGCCTTGAACGTGACACCTTGTATGGAACAAGTTGTCTCGTTGTACTTCATGGTTTTCCTCCTTTAATTGCATGTTAAGAGCACGCCTAGCAACCAGCAAGTCTCCCTTTATTGGTTCTTCAATGCTCCCATCACTACAACATTCCAAGTCTGGCTTTTCTCCTTCTTCACTCTCATCGTCACCTTCTTCTTCATCAGTCACTATCTCACCATTTCTTACGGTCATAACTCTCTTGTTTGGACATTCTTTGCTAATATGTCCCACACCTTGGCACTTCCAACACTTAATATCTCTATTTCGCAGCTTAGGCTCTTCAACTTTGGATTTGTCTTTAGAACTTGTTTCGGCCTTTGCTTTCCCACTATCTTGATCAGCCTTGTTTCTTTCCTTGTAATCATGCCTTCCTTCCCTATTCCAAGGAGAAATAGAATTAGAAACAGGTTTCGAATGATACCTTGATGATCGTCTTCCTTGGAGTTGTTTTTCCACCTTGACGACAATATGCACCATCTCTTCTAACTCCACATAAGGCTGCAAATCAACCTGATCAGCAATGTCCGAATTCAAACCAGACTTGCATTATCATCCTCAAGCTCATTTTCATCTTCCAAATGTTCAGGCTGTTGCTTTTGATTTCTGCCACCTCTTTGCCTCTCATTGCGCTCCGGTGTGGCTCTTTCAACATTTTGCAACCTTAAATCCATGTGTTCCAATGTTTCTGTTATGTTCTCCATAGCACGGTATAAACGTGTAAATTCAGCTTGCTGCGCCTCACGCAATCGAGCTGGATCAATTTGAACACCCCTGTCACTGTCATCTCGGCCAGACATTTTTCCTGCAATAAAAGGTTAGAACAAAACAAATAAAAGGCCTCACAACACTCCCTCATGTGTTTACACTCAATAGATGGGGTTGGTCACTCGTGTTCCACTCAATATAATGTATTCACTCTCGGCTTAGCTCACACCTCTCAAGCTAATTTCTTTTATGTTCTTAGGTGAATCACACTTTATGAAACAAATCAAATAGTCTTTCATGTGTAGTATCCCAAGTCTGAAATTTCGAATGAATCACTAATGCAATTCGAATAAAAACAGCCCCTCAATGGTGAAAAATTCGTGACCAGAAATTATATTGATTCTAACCTATCCAGATTTGACCCTTATCTCCTAAATAGCAAGGAGAATGAAAAATTTTTGTTGAAGTGGTTTTGGTACTCTTTTTTTTTTTTTGCTCCCTCTCACTATCTCTCTTGATGGGGGCAACCTTAGTTCACACCACATGATACAAACCAGCCAAGAGGTAAGGATCCATTGGTGCTTCCAAATGGGCCAGTGACTAGGAGCAGAGCTAAGAAGTTTGGAGCAGGTATGGGATTGCATATTCAAGATCAAATTTCAAAGGAAGTGACTAAAATGGCAATGGAAAAGTGCACAATAGAGCTTGAAGAAGGCACACCAAAGCTGATTATGATGCTTAGTATGGAAGCTAAAGGCTAGCTAAAGAGGTCCAACGTGCAAGAAAGGTCCATGGGGGTTCATATAAAGCCTTGGAAAGTAATTTAAGGCCCATGGACAGCCCAAATAGTGTGGGGCGTATTCTTATGTTGAAGGGATTTGGTTTGGTTCTTTCCATACTTTATATTTTCCTTAGTGGATTAGGATTTTGTTTCCATACTTTATATTTTTCTTAGTGGATTAGGATTTTGTTTCCATACTTTATATTTTCCTTAATGGGTTAGGATTTTGACTTTGTAGCTTTCCTTTTCCCATTAGAATTAGGGTTTCAGATTTATGTGTGCCTTTTAGTATAAATAGGGCCTTATTTTTCTTGTAAGGGGACTTTTTTTTGACATATTATTATTAAAGATTTTCGAATTCTTCTACAAGTTCTTCTTGTGAATTTTCGTGTGAGAGAGATTAGAGTGGATTCTTTTAATTCTTTCTTTGCATCAAGAATTAGGTTTACTTATCAACGAGAGTTGTGGCGTTTTCCTTCTTCTTACCAACTAAATCCTTCAATCATAGTGAGTTCGCGTCTCTTTATAGGCGTTGGGTTCCTTAGGAGGTGATTATCAAGTTTCAAGGAGTTCTCTACCATTGTTATACGTTGGGTTTGCTGTCATCGTTGCTAAGGGTCCGCATCATTTGGTATTAGAGCCTTGCTACAAGGTAATTTTTATCTACTTTGTCTTTCTAGGGTTTGTTAATTTAGGTCTTTTAAGTTTCTGCGTTTTAGGGTTCTTAGAGAGTCTAGTCTTTAATTTTCGAAAAAAGAGTCATATATCAAAATTCGAAAAGCCTAAAGATTGTTCGAAGAGTAATTCGAAACCTAGGAAAAGGAGTCTGATTGAATTTCGAAACCTAGGCCTTGCATCTGAATTGGATTCAAAACCAAGATTAGGGTTCTTGAAAGAAAGCGAAAGCTAGAGTTTTTGTTCAAGTTTGATTTCGATTTGATTTTGAGTGAATCTGGGGTTGCGAATTAAGTCTAGATTTTGAAAAGTTCTTGGGAGTAAATTAAGTCCCGAATCAAGGGGATAGTGAGAGGAAGCAAAAAAAAAGTACAAAACCACCTCAACAAAAATTGTTTGATATTCTTGCTATTTAGGTGCTAAGGATCAGATCTAGGTGGGTTAGAAGTAATAAAATTTTTTTGGGCGAAAAATTTCACCTTTTGAGGTGCTTTTGGAATTCGAAAATCAGACCTTAATATTCATGTTATTTGAGTGTTATAGGTGGGAATTAGAGTCTAGAAGCTAGCATTTTGGGTAGAATTGATTAGGTCCATAAAGCAGCTTGCCAAGTGTGGGTTGTTTTTTATTCATTATATCCAAATTTGTCTTGTTTATTGGCTTCATTGTTTCTGATTTCTTTATCTAGCTTTTAATTCCATTACATTGCTAAGTATCATTTGCTTGTGTCGATAGTGCAAATTACCTTGCATTGCCTCCGGATACTTGTCTTGTTTTCTATCTAGTTCTAGGATTTAGGCTCTAGTTTCTTGAACGACTTGACAATTGTTGGTTGGTGAGCTTGGTTCTGAAGTGCAATCAAGGAAGACAAGAAAAGTGAGGTAATTCAAAACACTTGACTGAATTTCGATTATTACTAATCTGGTTTGTTGTGGAACAACGAGCACACCACAAGGACGAGCAAGGCCTAGGACGTGAGGACCAAGTTGAGGAGATCATCAATCCAATTATTCTGCCACAAGGTCCTATAACTAGATCGCAAGCCAAAAAGATTCAGCAAGCACTAATTTGCCATTTGCAAGATTTGGTGAATTTGGCTAACTATGGTTTGCAAGGAATTACAAGCTTGGAGACAAGACCAAAGGAAGTCAATTACAACTTGCTACAAGTTGTAATTCACGAATGAGGCTTGTAATTAATATGTATTAAGGCCCACTAGTTATGCTCATTTAAAAAGTAGGGGCCCTGTTTGTTTGGTATTAAATTAGGACTTTGATTACTTTATTATTTCTTAAAATTTGATTAGAAAGCCAAACGCTACTTAATAACCCTAATTAGGGTTTAGCTATTTATATCTCATTTAGGTTTGTAAGACATCAGTTTTGAAGTTTTGAACGAATTAATTAACCTAAAGCCGAATTGCTTTTATCTTTGTGTTCTTGCTTGAATACATGCTTCAGAAACATTCAAGTAGTTTGATCAACTTTCTTGTGGAGTGTTTCGAATCTGGGATTTAGAAACTGACTTATTTCGAAATCTTGGATCTTTGATCAATTCAAGGTAATCTGAAATCTAACCTAATCCTTGGGGGTTGTACCGAATTCGACTAGGGGTTTCAAGTTAATGCTGTGGGGGTTCGAAATCAAGGGGTTCTCAGGCTTATTCTTGGAGGTTCCGTATCATTTGGTATCAGAGCCTACGCTCTAGATCAGGTTTTATCCCTTTCAATTCGTTTTCGTTCCTTCTTTTGTTATTTGCATTTTCCTTTTTTTTCTTTGTGGGTTGTTTTCGTTTTTGTTTTCATAAAACCTAAATTCAAAATTCAGGGAAAGTGTTCTAAATCCGAATCTTGTTCTTGTTAATCATTCTGATTTGAATTCAAAATTCAACAAAGTGTGCTAAATTCGAATCTTGTCTTGATTATTCATTCTGATTCAGTTTCGAAATTCAAAGAAAGTGCTTCAAATTCGATCTTGTTCTTGTTACCTGATTGGAAAAAAGTGTCGTGTGGTGTGAACTAGGGCTGCCCTTCAAAAGAGATAGTGAGAGTGAGTGATTTCATATATTGAGTGAAACACGAGAGACCAACCTTCATCTATTGAGTGTAAACACGTGAGGGAGTGTTGTGAGGCCTTTTATTTGTTTTGTGCTAACCTTTTATTGCAGGAAAAATGTCTGGGAGAGATGAAAGTGATAGCAGGGGTGTTCCGATTGATCCAGCTCGATTGCGTGAGGCGCAGCAAGCTGAATTTACACGTTTATACCGCACTATGGAGAACATAACAGAAACATTGGAGCACATGGATTTGAGGTTGCAGAGTGTTGAAAGAGCCACACCGGAGCACATTGAGAGGCAAAGAGGTGGCAGAAATCGAATGCAACAGCCTGAACATTTGGAAGATGAAAATGAGCTTGAGGAGGATAATGCATGTCTGGTTGGAGGACGTGGTGCTGGTAGAGGTAGAGGAAGGATGAATAATAATCCTTTCTATGGTAGAAATCATGGTGATGATGAAGTCGTTGATAGGAGCTTGGGAAGCATCAAGCTGAAAATTCCTAATTTTCGTGGTAAATCAGATCCAGAAGCTTATTTGCAATGGGAGAAGCAGGTTGACCTCATATTTGATTGCCATCGATGTACTGAGGAAAAGAAGGTCAAGCTTATTGTTACTCAATTTATAGATTATGCTATAGCTTGGTGGGATCAGTTAGTGACTAGTAGAAGAAGGAATTTGGAGTATCCTATTGAGACTTGGGCTGATCTTAAATTATTTATGAGGAAGAGGTTTGTGCCTAGACATTTCCATAGGGAAATCATGCAGAGACTTCAGGTTCTCAAGCAAGGAAGTAAAAGTGTTGATGACTACTACAAAGAGATGGAGATGTTGATGACTAGAGCTAACTTAGATGAGGATGTAGAGGCTACTATGGCACGTTTCTTGGCTGGTTTGAATTCAGATATTGCTGACCAGGTTGATTTGCAGCCATATGTGGAGTTAGAAGAGATGGTGCATATTGCCATCAAGGTGGAAAAACAACTCCAAGGAAGACGACCATCAAGGTATTATTCAAAACCTGTTTCTAATTCTTTTTCTCCTTGGAATAGGGAAGGAAGGTGTGATTACAAGGAAAGAAACAAGGCTGGTCAAGATAGTGGGAAGGTGAAGGCCGAATCAAGTTCTAAAGACAAGTCCAAAGTTGAAGAGCCTAAGCTGCGAAATCGAGATATTAAGTGTTGGAAGTGCCAAGGTGTGGGACATATCAGCAAAGAATGTCCAAACAAGAGAGTTATGACCATGAGAAATGGTGAGATAGTGACTGATGAAGAGGAAGTCGACAATGAGAGTGATGATGGTGAGATGCCAGCATTGGAAAGTTTTAGTGATGGGAGCATTGAAGAACCAATTAAGGGTGACTTGCTGGTTACTAGGCTTGCTCTTAATATGCAATTGAAGGAGGAAAACCATGAAGAACAACGAGACAACTTGTTCCATACAAGGTGTCACGTTCAAGGCAAGGCTTGTAGTATGATTGTGGATGGTGGAAGCTGTACCAATGTAGTAAGTACATTTTTGGTTGATCGATTGGTCTGCCTATGAAACTTCACCCACATGCTTACAAACTTCAGTGGCTGAATGATTGTGGAGAGGTTAAGGTAAATCGACAATCTATCATTTCTTTTTCCATTGGTAAGTATCATGATGAGGTGTTGTGTGATGTGGTGCCAATGCATGCTGGAGAGATTCTACTTGGACGTCCATGGCAGTATGATAGGCGAGCTAAGCATGATGGATATCTCAATCGGTATTCATTCACTAAGGATGGACGAAAGACAATTCTGACACCACTCTCTCCAAAAGAAGTGTATGAAGACCAATGTAAAATGGAAAGAATGAGACTTGAATTTGAAAAGAAAGAAAGAGAGAGTGACAAAAAAATGAGTGAAAAAAATCAGATTGCAAATGAAAAGAAAAAAAGAGAGAGTGACAAAAAAAATGAGTGAAAAAAATCAGATTGCAAATGAAAAGAAAGAGAGAAAAGAAAAATCAAAACAAATTCAGTTTGAGAAAAATAGAGAAGGAGAGAAGAATGTGAGTTTGTTAGCTAGTACAAGTGAGGTTAAACATGCTTTTTACACCAAACAGCCTATGTTTGTGCTTTTGTGCAAAGAGGCTCGTTTAGATACTACTGTTTCTAACCAATCTTTGCATAGAGTGTTTGTTGATCTTTTGCAGGAATATGCAGATTTGTTTCCCGAAGAAATGCCTGATGAATTGCCGCCAATCAGAGGCATAGAGCATCAAATTGATTTCATTCCTGGAGCTTCCATTCCCAATAGGCCAGCGTATCGAGCTAATCCTTTTGAGACAAAGGAGATACAAAAGCAAGTGGAGGAATTGCTAGCTAAGGGATATGTGAGGGAAAGCTTGAGTCCTTGTTCAGTTCCTGTTATTCTTGTGCCAAAGAAGGATGGGACGTGGAGGATGTGCGTGGATTGCAGAGCCATCAATAAAATCACTGTAAAGTATCGTCATCCTATTCCTAGACTAGATGATATGCTTGATGAGTTACATGGTTCTTGTTTGTTCACCAAAATTGATTTGAAATCTGGTTATTATCAAATTAGAATGAGTGTGGGTGATGAGTGGAAAACAGCATTTAAGACTAAATATGGGCTGTATGAGTGGTTGGTTAAGCCATTTGGTCTTACTAATGCACCTAGCACATTCATGCGTTTGATGAATCATGTGTTACGTGAGCACTTGGGTAAATTTGTTGTTGTTTACTTTGATGATATTCTTGTTTACTCTAAGTGTTTGGATGATCATGTCATGCATGTGCGTCTTGTGTTAGACATTCTTAGGCGTGAGAAGTTATATGCTAACCTTAAGAAGTGTAGTTTTTGCATGGATAAGGTTCATTTTCTTGGTTTTGTGGTGTCTAGTCAAGGTATTGAGGTTGATGAGGAAAAGGTAAAGGCTATTAGGGACTGGCCGAAACCTAAGAATGCTAGTGAGGTGAGGAGTTTTCATGGACTTGCTGGTTTTATAGGAGATTCATTAGAAATTTCAGTACTATAGCTGCACCTTTGAATGAGTTAGTTAAGAAAAATGTCGGATTTGTTTGGGGAGATGCACAAGAACATGCATTTAATGAACTTAAGGATAAATTGTGTAATGCACCCTTGCTTGCTTTGCCTAATTTTGATAAGACTTTTGAGATTGAATGTGATGCAAGTGGCATGGGAATTGGAGCTGTTTTGATACAGGATCAAAGGCCATTGCTGTACTTTAGTGAAAAGCTAAGTGGAGCGGCTTTGAAGTATCCGACATATGATAAGGAGTTATATGCATTGTTTCGAGCTTTGCATAGATGGCAGCATTATTTGTGGTCAAAAGAGTTTGTGATACATACTGACCATGAGAGTTTAAAGCATTTGAAGGGTCAAGATAAGCTGAATCGTAGGCATGCCAAATGGGTGGAGTTCATAGAAACATTCCCTTATGTGATTAAATACAAGCGAGGTAAGGAGAATGTAGTGGCTGATGTGTTGTCGCGAAGGTATGTTTTACTTAATTCTCTTAGTGCTAGATTGTTGGGTTTTGAGCATATTAAGGGATTATATGTTAGTGATGTGGATTTTGGTGACATATATAATTCGTGTGGTGATGTGGCTGTTTTGAAAGACTTTCATTTGTTTGATGGTTTTTTGTTCAAGAAAAGTAGATTGTGTATTCCTAAGTGTTCCATGAGAGAGTTGTTAGTTAAGGAAGCCCATGGAGGAGGCTTGATGGGTCATTTTGGGGTAAGTAAGACCTATGATGTGTTGATAGAACATTTTTATTGGCCTGGTATGAAACATGATGTGCATAAAGTTTGTGAGCATTGCATAACATGTAGAGAAGCTAAGTCTAGGTTGAAACCGCATGGTTTGTACACTCCATTACCTGTTCCTAATGGACCTTGGAATGATTTGTCTATGGATTTTGTGCTTGGTTTGCCTAAAACTAGGAGAGGTCGTGATAGTATATTTGTTGTGGTTGATAGATTTAGTAAAATGGCTCATTTTATACTATGTCATAAAACTGATGATGCAAAATTGATTGCTGATTTGTTCTTTAAAGAGGTTGTGCGTTTGCATGGCATACCCAAAAGCATTGTTAGTGATCGAGATGTTAAGTTTTTGAGTCATTTTTGACGTGTTTTGTGGGGAAAGTTGGGAACTAAGTTGCTGTTTTCTACTACTTGCCATCCTCAAACCGATGGTCAAACTGAGGTTGTGAATCGAACATTGATTACTTTGCTTAGGACAGTAATAGAAAAGAATATTAGGATGTGGGAGGATTGTTTACCATTTGTGGAGTTTGCTTACAATAGGGCTGTTCATAGCACTACTAATTGTTCTCCATTTGAAATTGTTTATGGTTTTAATCCGCTTACTCCTTTGGATGTTTTGCCATTGCCATCTAATGATTTTGTGAGTGTTGATGCTAGTTCAAAGGCAGATTTCATGAGGAAGTTACATAAGCAGGTTAAGGAAAGGATTGAGAAGTAAAATGCCAAAGTAGCTTCTAGAGTGAATAAAGGAAGAAAGCAAATGCTTTTTCAGCCTGGTGATTGGGTTTGGGTAAATTTTCGAAAAGAAAGGTTCCCACAGCAACGCAAGTCTAAGTTAAATCCACGAGGAGATGGTCCTTTTCAAATACTTGAAAGGATTAATGATAATGCGTATAAAGTGGATTTGCCAGGTGAGTATAATGTGAGTGCTTCATTTAATGTTGCTGATTTAAGTCCTTTTGATGTAGGTGATGCTTATGATTCGAGGACGAATCCTTTTGAGGAGAGGGGAAATGTTGTGGAACAACGAGCACACCACAAGGACTAGCAAGGCCTAGGACGCGAGGACCAAGTTGAGGAGATCATCAATCCAATTATTCTACCACAAGGTCCTATAACTAGATCGCGAGCCAAAAAGATTCAGCAAGCACTAATTTGCCATTTGCAAGATTTGGTGAATTTGGCTAACTATGGTTTGCAAGGAATTACAAGCTTGGAGACAAGACCAAAGGAAGTCAATTACAACTTGCTACAAGTTGTAATTCACGAATGAGGCTTGTAATTAATATGTATTAAGGCCCACTAGTTATGCTCATTTAAAAAGTAAGGGCCCTGTTTGTTTGGTATTAAATTAGGACTTTGATTACTTTATTATTTCTTAAAATTTGATTAGAAAGCCAAACGCTACTTAATAACCCTAATTAGGGTTTAGCTATTTATATCTCATTTAGGGTTGTAAGACATCAGTTTTGAAGTTTTTGGACGAATTAATTAACCTAAAGCCGAATTGCTTTTATCTTTGTGTTCTTGCTTGAATACATGCTTCAAAAACATTCAAGTAGTTTGATCAACTTTCTTGTGGAATGTTTCGAATCTGGAATTTAGGAACTGACTTGTTTCGAAATCTTGGATCTTTGATCAATTCAAGGTAATCTGAAATCTAACCTAATCCTTGGGGGTTGTACCGAATTCGACTAGGGGTTTTCAAGTTAATGCTGTGGGGGTTCGAAATCAAGGGGTTCTCAGGCTTATTCTTGGAGGTTCCGTATCAAAATATGTGATTAACACAAATAAAAAAAGGAAAAGAAAACTGGGATTAACAATTTGAAAGTAAAGGAAAAAGACGGTAGCAGTTTTACAAAACTCTAATTATAAAAAAAAGAGTAATACAAACAGAGAGTAAGAAAGGAGCAACTTTGATTAATAAATTGGCAGAGACGAGAGCAGTTTTGTTAAATCCTCAAAAACCAATTGAGTAACAGTAAGAACATATCAATTGTCCTAGGCAATTGTTTCCCTCCTCCAATTACAAACTGATTTAGGCAGTTGATAAATATTGAGTTTGATTCAACACATTCAAATTGGGGGAGCCTACGACACAGGTACATATTCATTAACTCATTCAGTTTAAATGTCCATTCCCTTATTTTGTAAATTATGCATAATGTTATTGCATTAAACATAACTTTAGAAATTTCATTCAACAAATCTTATCTTCAGCATTTAATATAATATGGACCTTAAATCATAGAGTCCAACCATAATCAGATAATTCAAGGTCTTAATTTTCGCTTGTAAATGCCAATTAAGTTTTCCAAAAAGCTTCGAGTCTTAGTTTAAGTATTCTATAATTTATAAAACCCTAATTTAATTAACCGAAACCCTAGCCTTTATTTAAAATCCTAAAATTATTTTTCAAACACCTAATTTGTAGATCATAACCTAAAATTAGTTAAACCCTAATTCCATTTAATCCTATTTTCATAAACCTTAATTCTTTTTCATAAGAATTCCAAACCCTAATTTTGATTAAAAAAAACCCTAATTCAAGATGTAAACCTAAAAATTTATATTTTTATTGCTTTATTTAGTTTTAGATTGGATCATATAGTTTATTATATGTTTTGATGATCGATTTATTTAATTTCAATGTTTAATTTATCATGGATGAATATTTTCTTTATTATTACTATTATCATTTGTTTATCTTGATATTAATAATGTAAGAGGTATGTTTCCATGATTGGGTACCTCATTAATTAGTTTTTATGTAATTTAAATTATTTTTATATTTTAAAATTAATGTAAAGGACAAGTTTCCACCTTTTGGTGGGTGTTCCATTTAGTTTTAGACATTGGATGATGTAGGGACAAGTTTCCATCCTCGGATGGATGTCCATATATTTGTTTTGTTTGAACATTATTTTGATTTTAATACAATGATGCTTTTATTTTAATTATTGCATGTAGTATGGATAATATCGTTATTGATATGGAACCTCCAAGAATAAGCCTGAGAACTCCTTGATGTCGAACCCCCAAAACATTAACTTGAAAACCCCTAGTCGAATTTGGCACAACCTCCAAAGAATAAAGGTTAGATTTCAGATTTCTTTGAATTGATCAGAGATCCAAGATGTCGAAACAAACTAGTTCCTAAATCCCAAATTTGAAATACTCCACAAGAAAGTTGATCAAACTATTTAAATGTTTCTTAAGCATGTATTCAAGCAAGAACACAAAGATAAAAGCAAATCAGCTTTAGGTTATTAATTCGTCCCCAAAAACAAAAACTCCACCCTAATTCGTCCAAGGCATATTTATAGCCTTTTCATAACATAAAATCCTAACCCAATAAGGAAATACTTAATTAAATAAGGCCCCAGTCTTAAACATATAGGACCACCCATTAAAAACATAACATGGTCCCACCATAACTAAATAATAAAACAGGGCTAAACAACTAAAACAAGCCTCATTCGTGAATTTCAACTTGTAGCAAGTTGTAATTGACTTCCTTTGGTCTTGTCTCCAAGCTTGTAATTCCTTGCAAACCATAGTTAGCCAAATTCACCAAATCTTGCAAATGGCAAATTAGTGCTTGCTGAATCTTTTTGGCTCGCGATCTAGTTATAGGACCTTGGGGCAGAATAATTGGATTGATGATCTCCTCAACTTGTTCCTCACGTCCTAACTCTTGCTCATCCTTGCGGTGTGCTGGTTGTTCCACAACATTTCCCCTCTCCTCAAAAGGATTCGTCCTCGAATCAAAAGCATCACCTACATCAAAAGGACTTAAATCAGCAACATTAAACGAATCACTTACATTATACTCACCTGGCAAATCCACTTTATATGCATTATCATTAATCTTTTCAAGTATCTGAAAAGGACCATCTCCTCGTGGGTTTAACTTGGACTTTCTTTGGTGTGGAAACCGTTCTTTGCGAAAATGAACCCAAACCCAATCACCAGGCTGAAAAATCATTGGCTTCCTTCCTTTATTCACTTTAGAAGCTACTTTAGCATTTTGCCTTTCAGTCCTTTCCTTAACCTGTTTATGTAACTTCTTCACAAAATCTGCCTTTGAGCTGGCATCAACACTCACAAAATCATTAGATGGCAATGGCAAAATATCCAAAGGAGTAAGCGGATTAAAACCATAAACAATTTCAAATGGAGAACAATTAGTAGTGCTATGAACAGCCCTATTATAAGCAAACTCCACAAATGGTAAACAATCCTCCCACATCCTAATATTCTTTTCTATCACTGCCCTAAGTAAAGTAATCAATGTTTGATTCACAACCTCAGTTTGACCATCGGTTTGAGGATGGCAAGTAGTAGAAAACAACAACTTAGTCCCCAATTTCCCCCATAAAACACGCCAGAAATGACTCAAAAACTTAACATCTCTATCACTAACAATGCTTTTGGGTATGCCATGCAAACGAACAACCTCTTTAAAGAACAAATCAGCAATCAATTTAGCATCATCAGTTTTATGACATGGTATAAAATGAGCCATTTTACTAAATCTATCAACCACAACAAATATACTATCACGACCTCTCCTAGTTTTAGGTAATCTAAGCACAAAATCCATAGACAAATCAGTCAAAGGTCCATTAGGAACAGGTAATGACGTGTACAAACCATGCGGTTTCATCCTAGACTTAGCTTTTCTACATGTTATGCAATGCTCACAAACTTCATGCGCATCATGTTTCATACCAGGCCAATAAAAATAATCTATCAACACATCATAGGTCTTACTTACCCCAAAATGACCCATCAAACCTCCTCCATGTGCTTCCTTAACTAACAACTCTCTCATGGAACACTTAGGAATGCACAATCTATTTCTCTTAAACAAGAAACCATCAAACAAATGAAAGTCTTTTGAAACAGCCACATCTCCACACGAATTATATATGTCACCAAAATCCACATCACTAACATATAATTCCTTAATATGCTCAAAACTCAATAATCTAGCACTAAGAGAATTAAGTAAAACATACCTTCGCGACAACGCATCAGCCACTACATTCTCTTTACCTCGCTAGTATTTAATCACATATGGAAATGTTTCTATGAATTCCACCCATTTGGCATGTCTACGATTCAGCTTATCTTGACCTTTCAAATGCTTTAAACTTTCATGATCAGTATGTATCACAAACTCTTTTGACCACAAATAATGCTGCCATGTATGCAAAGCTCGAAACAATGCATATAACTCCTTATCATATGTCAGATACTTCAAAGCCGCTCCACTTAGTTTTTCGCCAAAGTACATCAATGGCCTTTGATCTTGTATCAAAACAGCTCCAATTCCTATGCCACTTGCATCACATTCAATCTCAAAAGTCTTATCAAAATTAGGCAAAGCAAGCAAGGGTGCATTACACAATTTATCCTTAAGTTCATTAAATGCATGTTCTTGTGCATCTCCCCAAACAAAACCGACATTTTTCTTAACTAACTCATTCAAAGGTGCAGCTATAGTACTGAAATTTCTAATGAATCTCCTATAGAAACTAGCAAGTCCATGAAAACTCCTCACCTCACTAGCATTCTTAGGTTTCAGCCAGTCCCTAATAGCCTTTACCTTTTCCTCATCAACCTCAATACCTTGACTAGACACCACAAAACAAGAAAATGAACCTTATCCATGCAAAAACTACACTTCTTAAGGTTAGCATACAACTTCTCACACCTAAGAATGTCTAACACAAGACGCACATGTATGACATGATCATCCAAACACTTAGAGTAAACAAGAATATCATCAAAGTAAACAACAACAAATTTACCCAAGTGCTCACGCAACACATGATTCATCAAATGCATGAATGTGCTAGGTGCATTAGTAAGACCAAACGGCATAACCAACCACTCATACAGCCCATATTTAGTCTTAAATGCTGTTTTCCACTCATCACCCACACTCATTCGAATTTGATAATAACCAGATTTCAAATCAATTTTCGTGAACAAACAAGAACCATGTAACTCATCAAGCATATCATCTAGTCTAGGAATAGGATGACGATACTTTACAGTGATTTTATTGATGGCTCTGCAATCCATGCACATCCTTCACGTCCCATCCTTCTTTGGCACAAGAATAACAGGACCCGAACAAGGACTCAAACTTTCCCTCACGTATCCCTTAGCTAGCAATTCCTCCACTTGCTTTTGTATCTCCTTTGTCTCGAAAGGATTAGCTCGATACGCTGGCCTATTGGGAATGGAAGCTCCCGAAATGAAATCAATTTGATGCTCTATGCCTCTGATTGGCGGCAATTCATCAGGCATTTCTTCGGGAAACAAATCCGCATATTCCTGCAAAAGATCAACAAACACACTAGGCAAAGATTGGTTAAAAACAGTAGTATCTAAACGAGCCTCTTTGCACAAAAGCACAAACATAGGCTGATTGGTGTAAAAAGCATGTTTAACCTCACTTGTACTAGCTAACAAACTCACATTCTTCTCTCCTTCTTATTTTTCTCAAACTGAATTTGTTTTGATTTTTCTTTTCTCTCTTTCTTTTCATTTGCAATCTGATTTTTTTCACTCATTTTTTTGTCACTGTCTCTTTCTTTCTTTTCATATTCAAGTCTCATTCTTTCCATTTTACATTGATCTTCATACACTTCTTTTGAAGAGAGTGGGGTCAGAATTGTCTTTTGTCCATCCTTAGTGAATGAATACCGATTGAGGTATCCATCATGCATAGCTCGCCTATCATACTGCCATGGACGTCCAAGTAAAATCTCTCCAGCATGCATTGGCACCACATCACACAACACCTCATCATAATATTTACCAATGGAAAAAGAAATGTTAGATTGTCGATTTACCTTAACCTCTCCACATTCATTCAACCACTGAAGTTTGTAAGGGCAGGGGTGAGGTTTTGTAGGCAGCCCTAATCGATCAACCAAGAGTGTACTTACCACATTGGTACAGCTTCCACCATCCACAATCACAATACAAGCCTTGCCTTGAACGTGACACCTTGTATGGAACAAGTTGTCTCGTTGTTCTTCATGGTTTTCCTCCTTTAATTGCATGTTAAGAGCACGCCTAGCAACCAGCAAGTCTCCCTTTATTGGTTCTTCAATGCTCCCATCACTACAACATTCCAAGTCTGGCTTTTCTCCTTCTTCACTCTCATCGTCACCTTCTTCTTCATCAGTCACTATCTCACCATTTCTTACGGTCATAACTCTCTTGTTTGGACATTCTTTGCTAATATGTCCCACACCTTGGCACTTCCAACACTTAATATCTCTATTTCGCAGCTTAGGCTCTTCAACTTTGGATTTGTCTTTAGAACTTGTTTCGGCCTTTGCTTTCCCACTATCTTAATCAGCCTTGTTTCTTTCCTTGTAATCATGCCTTCCTTCCCTATTCCAAGGAGAAATAGAATTAGAAACAGGTTTCGAATGATACCTTGATGATCGTCTTCCTTGGAGTTGTTTTTCCACCTTGACGACAATATGCACCATCTCTTCTAACTCCACATAAGGCTGCAAATCAACCTGATCAGCAATGTCCGAATTCAAACCAGACTTGCATTATCATCCTCAAGCTCATTTTCATCTTCCAAATGTTCAGGCTGTTGCTTTTGATTTCTGCCACCTCTTTGCCTCTCATTGCGCTCCGGTGTGGCTCTTTCAACATTTTGCAACCTTAAATCCATGTGTTCCAATGTTTCTGTTATGTTCTCCATAGCACGGTATAAACGTGTAAATTCAGCTTGCTGCGCCTCACGCAATCGAGCTGGATCAATTTGAACACCCCTGTCACTGTCATCTCGGCCAGACATTTTTCCTGCAATAAAAGGTTAGAACAAAACAAATAAAAGGCCTCACAACACTCCCTCATGTGTTTACACTCAATAGATGGGGTTGGTCACTCGTGTTCCACTCAATATAATGTATTCACTCTCGGCTTAGCTCACACCTCTCAAGCTAATTTCTTTTATGTTCTTAGGTGAATCACACTTTATGAAACAAATCAAATAGTCTTTCATGTGTAGTATCCCAAGTCTGAAATTTCGAATGAATCACTAATGCAATTCGAATAAAAACAGCCCCTCAATGGTGAAAAATTCGTGACCAGAAATTATATTGATTCTAACCTATCCAGATTTGACCCTTATCTCCTAAATAGCAAGGAGAATGAAAAATTTTTGTTGAAGTGGTTTTGGTACTCTTTTTTTTTTTTTGCTCCCTCTCACTATCTCTCTTGATGGGGGCAACCTTAGTTCACACCACATGATACAAACCAGCCAAGAGGTAAGGATCCATTGGTGCTTCCAAATGGGCCAGTGACTAGGAGCAGAGCTAAGAAGTTTGGAGCAGGTATGGGATTGCATATTCAAGATCAAATTTCAAAGGAAGTGACTAAAATGGCAATGGAAAAGTGCACAATAGAGCTTGAAGAAGGCACACCAAAGCTGATTATGATGCTTAGTATGGAAGCTAAAGGCTAGCTAAAGAGGTCCAACGTGCAAGAAAGGTCCATGGGGGTTCATATAAAGCCTTGGAAAGTAATTTAAGGCCCATGGACAGCCCAAATAGTGTGGGGCGTATTCTTATGTTGAAGGGATTTGGTTTGGTTCTTTCCATACTTTATATTTTCCTTAGTGGATTAGGATTTTGTTTCCATACTTTATATTTTTCTTAGTGGATTAGGATTTTGTTTCCATACTTTATATTTTCCTTAATGGGTTAGGATTTTGACTTTGTAGCTTTCCTTTTCCCATTAGAATTAGGGTTTCAGATTTATGTGTGCCTTTTAGTATAAATAGGGCCTTATTTTTCTTGTAAGGGGACTTTTTTTTGACATATTATTATTAAAGATTTTCGAATTCTTCTACAAGTTCTTCTTGTGAATTTTCGTGTGAGAGAGATTAGAGTGGATTCTTTTAATTCTTTCTTTGCATCAAGAATTAGGTTTACTTATCAACGAGAGTTGTGGCGTTTTCCTTCTTCTTACCAACTAAATCCTTCAATCATAGTGAGTTCGCGTCTCTTTATAGGCGTTGGGTTCCTTAGGAGGTGATTATCAAGTTTCAAGGAGTTCTCTACCATTGTTATACGTTGGGTTTGCTGTCATCGTTGCTAAGGGTCCGCATCATTTGGTATTAGAGCCTTGCTACAAGGTAATTTTTATCTACTTTGTCTTTCTAGGGTTTGTTAATTTAGGTCTTTTAAGTTTCTGCGTTTTAGGGTTCTTAGAGAGTCTAGTCTTTAATTTTCGAAAAAAGAGTCATATATCAAAATTCGAAAAGCCTAAAGATTGTTCGAAGAGTAATTCGAAACCTAGGAAAAGGAGTCTGATTGAATTTCGAAACCTAGGCCTTGCATCTGAATTGGATTCAAAACCAAGATTAGGGTTCTTGAAAGAAAGCGAAAGCTAGAGTTTTTGTTCAAGTTTGATTTCGATTTGATTTTGAGTGAATCTGGGGTTGCGAATTAAGTCTAGATTTTGAAAAGTTCTTGGGAGTAAATTAAGTCCCGAATCAAGGGGATAGTGAGAGGAAGCAAAAAAAAAGTACAAAACCACCTCAACAAAAATTGTTTGATATTCTTGCTATTTAGGTGCTAAGGATCAGATCTAGGTGGGTTAGAAGTAATAAAATTTTTTTGGGCGAAAAATTTCACCTTTTGAGGTGCTTTTGGAATTCGAAAATCAGACCTTAATATTCATGTTATTTGAGTGTTATAGGTGGGAATTAGAGTCTAGAAGCTAGCATTTTGGGTAGAATTGATTAGGTCCATAAAGCAGCTTGCCAAGTGTGGGTTGTTTTTTATTCATTATATCCAAATTTGTCTTGTTTATTGGCTTCATTGTTTCTGATTTCTTTATCTAGCTTTTAATTCCATTACATTGCTAAGTATCATTTGCTTGTGTCGATAGTGCAAATTACCTTGCATTGCCTCCGGATACTTGTCTTGTTTTCTATCTAGTTCTAGGATTTAGGCTCTAGTTTCTTGAACGACTTGACAATTGTTGGTTGGTGAGCTTGGTTCTGAAGTGCAATCAAGGAAGACAAGAAAAGTGAGGTAATTCTAAACACTTGACTGAATTTCGATTATTACTAATCTGGTTTGTTGTGGAACAACGAGCACACCACAAGGACGAGCAAGGCCTAGGACGTGAGGACCAAGTTGAGGAGATCATCAATCCAATTATTCTGCCACAAGGTCCTATAACTAGATCGCAAGCCAAAAAGATTCAGCAAGCACTAATTTGCCATTTGCAAGATTTGGTGAATTTGGCTAACTATGGTTTGCAAGGAATTACAAGCTTGGAGACAAGACCAAAGGAAGTCAATTACAACTTGCTACAAGTTGTAATTCACGAATGAGGCTTGTAATTAATATGTATTAAGGCCCACTAGTTATGCTCATTTAAAAAGTAGGGGCCCTGTTTGTTTGGTATTAAATTAGGACTTTGATTACTTTATTATTTCTTAAAATTTGATTAGAAAGCCAAACGCTACTTAATAACCCTAATTAGGGTTTAGCTATTTATATCTCATTTAGGTTTGTAAGACATCAGTTTTGAAGTTTTTGGATGAATTAATTAACCTAAAGCCGAATTGCTTTTATCTTTGTGTTCTTGCTTGAATACATGCTTCAGAAACATTCAAGTAGTTTGATCAACTTTCTTGTGGAGTGTTTCGAATCTGGGATTTAGAAACTGACTTATTTCGAAATCTTGGATCTTTGATCAATTCAAGGTAATCTGAAATCTAACCTAATCCTTGGGGGTTGTACCGAATTCGACTAGGGGTTTCAAGTTAATGCTGTGGGGGTTCGAAATCAAGGGGTTCTCAGGCTTATTCTTGGAGGTTCCGTATCATTTGGTATCAGAGCCTACGCTCTAGATCAGGTTTTATCCCTTTCAATTCGTTTTCGTTCCTTCTTTTGTTATTTGCATTTTCCTTTTTTTTCTTTGTGGGTTGTTTTCGTTTTTGTTTTCATAAAACCTAAATTCAAAATTCAGGGAAAGTGTTCTAAATCCGAATCTTGTTCTTGTTAATCATTCTGATTTGAATTCAAAATTCAACAAAGTGTGCTAAATTCGAATCTTGTCTTGATTATTCATTCTGATTCAGTTTCGAAATTCAAAGAAAGTGCTTCAAATTCGATCTTGTTCTTGTTACCTGATTGGAAAAAAGTGTCGTGTGGTGTGAACTAGGGCTGCCCTTCAAAAGAGATAGTGAGAGTGAGTGATTTCATATATTGAGTGAAACACGAGAGACCAACCTTCATCTATTGAGTGTAAACACGTGAGGGAGTGTTGTGAGGCCTTTTATTTGTTTTGTGCTAACCTTTTATTGCAGGAAAAATGTCTGGGAGAGATGAAAGTGATAGCAGGGGTGTTCCGATTGATCCAGCTCGATTGCGTGAGGCGCAGCAAGCTGAATTTACACGTTTATACCGCACTATGGAGAACATAACAGAAACATTGGAGCACATGGATTTGAGGTTGCAGAGTGTTGAAAGAGCCACACCGGAGCGCATTGAGAGGCAAAGAGGTGGCAGAAATCGAATGCAACAGCCTGAACATTTGGAAGATGAAAATGAGCTTGAGGAGGATAATGCATGTCTGGTTGGAGGACGTGGTGCTGGTAGAGGTAGAGGAAGGATGAATAATAATCCTTTCTATGGTAGAAATCATGGTGATGATGAAGTCGTTGATAGGAGCTTGGGAAGCATCAAGCTGAAAATTCCTAATTTTCGTGGTAAATCAGATCCAGAAGCTTATTTGCAATGGGAGAAGTAGGTTGACCTCATATTTGATTGCCATCGATGTACTGAGGAAAAGAAGGTCAAGCTTATTGTTACTCAATTTATAGATTATGCTATAGCTTGGTGGGATCAGTTAGTGACTAGTAGAAGAAGGAATTTGGAGTATCCTATTGAGACTTGGGCTGATCTTAAATTAGTCATGAGGAAGAGGTTTGTGCCTAGACATTTCCATAGGGAAATCATGCAGAGACTTCAGGTTCTCAAGCAAGGAAGTAAAAGTGTTGATGACTACTACAAAGAGATGGAGATGTTGATGACTAGAGCTAACTTAGATGAGGATGTAGAGGCTACTATGGCACGTTTCTTGGCTGGTTTGAATTCAGATATTGCTGACCAGGTTGATTTGCAGCCATATGTGGAGTTAGAAGAGATGGTGCATATTGCCATCAAGGTGGAAAAACAACTCCAAGGAAGACGACCATCAAGGTATTATTCAAAACCTGTTTCTAATTCTTTTTCTCCTTGGAATAGGGAAGGAAGGTGTGATTACAAGGAAAGAAACAAGGCTGGTCAAGATAGTGGGAAGGTGAAGGCCGAATCAAGTTCTAAAGACAAGTCCAAAGTTGAAGAGCCTAAGCTGCGAAATCGAGATATTAAGTGTTGGAAGTGCCAAGGTGTGGGACATATCAGCAAAGAATGTCCAAACAAGAGAGTTATGACCATGAGAAATGGTGAGATAGTGACTGATGAAGAGGAAGTCGACAATGAGAGTGATGATGGTGAGATGCCAGCATTGGAAAGTTTTAGTGATGGGAGCATTGAAGAACCAATTAAGGGTGACTTGCTGGTTACTAGGCTTGCTCTTAATATGCAATTGAAGGAGGAAAACCATGAAGAACAACGAGACAACTTGTTCCATACAAGGTGTCACGTTCAAGGCAAGGCTTGTAGTATGATTGTGGATGGTGGAAGCTGTACCAATGTAGTAAGTACATTTTTGGTTGATCGATTGGTCTGCCTATGAAACTTCACCCACATGCTTACAAACTTCAGTGGCTGAATGATTGTGGAGAGGTTAAGGTAAATCGACAATCTATCATTTCTTTTTCCATTGGTAAGTATCATGATGAGGTGTTGTGTGATGTGGTGCCAATGCATGCTGGAGAGATTCTACTTGGACGTCCATGGCAGTATGATAGGCGAGCTAAGCATGATGGATATCTCAATCGGTATTCATTCACTAAGGATGGACGAAAGACAATTCTGACACCACTCTCTCCAAAAGAAGTGTATGAAGACCAATGTAAAATGGAAAGAATGAGACTTGAATTTGAAAAGAAAGAAAGAGAGAGTGACAAAAAAATGAGTGAAAAAAATCAGATTGCAAATGAAAAGAAAAAAAGAGAGAGTGACAAAAAAATGAGTGAAAAAAATCAGATTGCAAATGAAAAGAAAGAGAGAAAAGAAAAATCAAAACAAATTCAGTTTGAGAAAAATAGAGAAGGAGAGAAGAATGTGAGTTTGTTAGCTAGTACAAGTGAGGTTAAACATGCTTTTTACACCAAACAGCCTATGTTTGTGCTTTTGTGCAAAGAGGCTCGTTTAGATACTACTGTTTCTAACCAATCTTTGCATAGAGTGTTTGTTGATCTTTTGCAGGAATATGCAGATTTGTTTCCCGAAGAAATGCCTGATGAATTGCCGCCAATCAGAGGCATAGAGCATCAAATTGATTTCATTCCTGGAGCTTCCATTCCCAATAGGCCAGCGTATCGAGCTAATCCTTTTGAGACAAAGGAGATACAAAAGCAAGTGGAGGAATTGCTAGCTAAGGGATATGTGAGGGAAAGCTTGAGTCCTTGTTCAGTTCCTGTTATTCTTGTGCCAAAGAAGGATGGGACGTGGAGGATGTGCGTGGATTGCAGAGCCATCAATAAAATCACTGTAAAGTATCGTCATCCTATTCCTAGACTAGATGATATGCTTGATGAGTTACATGGTTCTTATTTGTTCACCAAAATTGATTTGAAATCTGGTTATTATCAAATTAGAATGAGTGTGGGTGATGAGTGGAAAACAGCATTTAAGACTAAATATGGGCTGTATGAGTGGTTGGTTAAGCCATTTGGTCTTACTAATGCACCTAGCACATTCATGCGTTTGATGAATCATGTGTTACGTGAGCACTTGGGTAAATTTGTTGTTGTTTACTTTGATGATATTCTTGTTTACTCTAAGTGTTTGGATGATCATGTCATGCATGTGCGTCTTGTGTTAGACATTCTTAGGCGTGAGAAGTTATATGCTAACCTTAAGAAGTGTAGTTTTTGCATGGATAAGGTTCATTTTCTTGGTTTTGTGGTGTCTAGTCAAGGTATTGAGGTTGATGAGGAAAAGGTAAAGGCTATTAGGGACTGGCCGAAACCTAAGAATGCTAGTGAGGTGAGGAGTTTTCATGGACTTGCTGGTTTTATAGGAGATTCATTAGAAATTTCAGTACTATAGCTGCACCTTTGAATGAGTTAGTTAAGAAAAATGTCGGATTTGTTTGGGGAGATGCACAAGAACATGCATTTAATGAACTTAAGGATAAATTGTGTAATGCACCCTTGCTTGCTTTGCCTAATTTTGATAAGACTTTTGAGATTGAATGTGATGCAAGTGGCATGGGAATTGGAGCTGTTTTGATACAGGATCAAAGGCCATTGCTGTACTTTAGTGAAAAGCTAAGTGGAGCGGCTTTGAAGTATCCGACATATGATAAGGAGTTATATGCATTGTTTCGAGCTTTGCATAGATGGCAGCATTATTTGTGGTCAAAAGAGTTTGTGATACATACTGACCATGAGAGTTTAAAGCATTTGAAGGGTCAAGATAAGCTGAATCGTAGGCATGCCAAATGGGTGGAGTTCATAGAAACATTCCCTTATGTGATTAAATACAAGCGAGGTAAGGAGAATGTAGTGGCTGATGTGTTGTCGCGAAGGTATGTTTTACTTAATTCTCTTAGTGCTAGATTGTTGGGTTTTGAGCATATTAAGGGATTATATGTTAGTGATGTGGATTTTGGTGACATATATAATTCGTGTGGTGATGTGGCTGTTTTGAAAGACTTTCATTTGTTTGATGGTTTTTTGTTCAAGAAAAGTAGATTGTGTATTCCTAAGTGTTCCATGAGAGAGTTGTTAGTTAAGGAAGCCCATGGAGGAGGCTTGATGGGTCATTTTGGAGTAAGTAAGACCTATGATGTGTTGATAGAACATTTTTATTGGCCTGGTATGAAACATGATGTGCATAAAGTTTGTGAGCATTGCATAACATGTAGAGAAGCTAAGTCTAGGTTGAAACTGCATGGTTTGTACACGCCATTACCTGTTCCTAATGGACCTTGGACTGATTTGTCTATGGATTTTGTGCTTGGTTTGCCTAAAACTAGGAGAGGTCGTGATAGTATATTTGTTGTGGTTGATAGATTTAGTAAAATGGCTCATTTTATACCATGTCATAAAACTGATGATGCAAAATTGATTGCTGATTTGTTCTTTAAAGAGTTTGTGCGTTTGCATGGCATACCCAAAAGCATTGTTAGTGATCGAGATGTTAAGTTTTTGAGTCATTTTTGGCGTGTTTTGTGGGGAAAGTTGGGAACTAAGTTGCTGTTTTCTACTACTTGCCATCCTCAAACCGATGGTCAAACTGAGGTTGTGAATCGAACATTGATTACTTTGCTTAGGGCAGTAATAGAAAAGAATATTAGGATGTGGGAGGATTGTTTACCATTTGTGGAGTTTGCTTACAATAGGGCTATTCATAGCACTACTAATTGTTCTCCATTTGAAATTGTTTATGGTTTTAATCCGCTTACTCCTTTGGATGTTTTGCCATTGCCATCTAATGATTTTGTGAGTGTTGATGCTAGTTCAAAGGCAGATTTCATGAGGAAGTTACATAAGCAGGTTAAGGAAAGGATTGAGAAGAAAAATGCCAAAGTAGCTTCTAGAGTGAATAAAGGAAAAAAGCCAATGCTTTTTCAGCCTGGTGATTGGGTTTGGGTACATTTTCGCAAAGAAAGGTTCCCACAGCAACGCAAGTCTAAGTTAAATCCACGAGGAGATGGTCCTTTTCAAATACTTGAAAGGATTAATGATAATGCATATAAAGTGGATTTGCCAGGTGAGTATAATGTGAGTGCTTCGTTTAATGTTGCTGATTTAAGTCCTTTTGATGTAGGTGATGCTTATGATTCGAGGACGAATCCTTTTGAGGAGAGGGGAAATGTTGTGGAACAATGAGCACACCACAAGGACGAGCAAGGCCTAGGGCGTGAGGACCAAGTTGAGGAGATCATCAATCCAATTATTCTGCCATAAGGTCCTATAACTAGATCGCGAGCCAAAAAGATTTAGCAAGCACTAATTTGCCATTTGCAAGATTTGGTGAATTTGGCTAACTATGGTTTGCAAGGAATTACAAGCTTGGAGACAAGACCAAAGGAAGTCAATTACAACTTGCTACAAGTTGTAATTCACGAATGAGGCTTGTAATTAATATGTATTAAGGCCCACTAGTTATGCTCATTTAAAAAGTAAGGGCCCTGTTTGTGGGGTATTAAATTAGGACTTTGATTACTTTATTATTTCTTAAAATTTGATTAGAAATCCAAACGCTACTTAATAACCCTAATTAGGGTTTAGCTATTTATATCTCATTTAGGGTTGTAAGACATCAGTTTTGAAGTTTTTGGACGAATTAATTAACCTAAAGCCGAATTGCTTTTATCTTTGTGTTCTTGCTTGAATACATGCTTCAAAAATATTCAAGTAGTTTGATCAACTTTCTTGTGGAGTGTTTCGAATTTGGGATTTAGGAACTGACTTGTTTCAAAATCTTGGATCTTTGATCAATTCAAGGTAATCTGAAATCTAACCTAATCCTTGGGGGTTATACCGAATTCGACTAGGGGTTTTCAAGTTAATGCTATGGGGGTTCGAAATCAAGGGGTTCTCAGGCTTATTCTTGGAGGTTCCGTATCATTGTTTCTTTGAGTTTGTTTGTTTGTTTGTTAACATGGCTGGAAAAAGGAGAAGAGACTAGCAAGGAAGGAGCTATGGCCGAAAGCTTGGCTAGGCTTAATGAGACTTTGGCAGCAATGCTTGGTCGAATGGAGATGATGGATGCTAGATTGCAAGAGAATGCAGCACGGCAAGTGCAACAAGGGCAGCCAGCCGAACATCCAAATCCCATAATGCGAGCTAGAAGAGTGCTTAAGAGAGAAGGGCAAGGAAATCTTGAAGCCCTAGAAGCAGCCGAAAGGGTAGAAGATGAAGATGAAGGTGGAAATCAACCTAACACTGATGGTGACCTTACTTCCATCAAGATGAAGATTCCTTCCTTTGAAGGGAAGAACAATGCAGAAGAGTTCATAGAATGGGAGAGGAAAGTTGAGCAGATTTTCGAATGCCATAACTACAACGAAGAGAAGAAATCAGTTTTGGCAGCCGTAGAGTTCAAAGGGTATGAGGCCTATTCCTGAATGGTCAACCTTGAAAGAACTAATGAGAAGCCGATTTGTACCATCTCACTACATTCGGGATTTGTACAATCGACTAGCAAGACTAGTTCAAGGTGGAAGAAGTGTGGAAGAGTACCACAAAGAGATAGAGATGATCATGGCTAGGGCAAATATTGATGAAGATGAAGACAAGAAGATGTCACGATTTCTTGGGGGATTGAATTTGAACATAGCCAATGAATTGGAGATGTATGAATTCAACACAATGGAAGAGTTAGTTCAAAAGGCCATGAAGATAGAGAGAAGATTGAAGAATAAAGCTATTTCGAAAACTAGCTACTCTAAAGCTAGTGGAAAATTTTCAAACTTCAAGGGTTCAAGTTCTAGTGGAGATTCCTATAAAGGGGATTACAAGGGTTCTTTCCAAAAGAATTCTTCCTACAATCCTAATTTCAAGAAGCCGAATGATGGGGATGCAAAAACAGCCAAGAAAACACCTTCTAGACCTACTCCAAGTAGGGAAATAAAATGCTACAAGTGTTTGGGAAGTGGACACATTGCTTCTCAATGTCCGAATAAGAGGGTGATGATTGCAACCCATGAAGGGGAAATTGAATCAGAATCTGAACATGAAGAAGAAGAGGAGGCCGAATGTGGTGATAGGGCAAAATATGATGAAGAGGCTCGGGAGAATCAAGTCTTGAATGCTGAACATGGAGAGATGCTTGTTACTAGAAGAGCCTTGAATATTCAAGTCAAGGAAGAAGGCTTGGATCAAAGGGAGAATCTTTTCCACTCTAGGTGTTTGGTGAATGGTAAGGTTTGTACACTTATCATTGATGGTGGAAGTTGTACCAATGCTGCTAGTACCACAATGGTGGATAAATTGAGGATAGCTTGTTTTAAACATCCCAATCCTTACAAGTTGCAATGGTTCAATGGCACTGTGGAAGTAAAAATGTTGAAGCAAGTCAAGGTACCATTCTCCATTGGGTGGTATAAAGATGAGGTTTTGTGTGATGTTGTGCCAATGCAAGCTAGACATTTGCTATTAGGAAGACCATGGCAGCATGATAGAAGGGCACAACATGATGGCTTTTCTAATAAGTATACCTTTACTTATGAAGGAAAGAAGGTTGTTATAGCATCATTATCACCTCAAGAGGTGTATGAAGATCAAAAGAGGATGCTAGAGAGGGAGAAAGAAGTTTCAGCCAACATGAACCAAGGGGGTTCAAATTCGGCCAATGATGTTTCTTCAACACCCAAGGGTAATTCTAAGGGTAGGGAGAGAGAAAATAATAAAGTGAGTGAGTGCAGAAAAGAAAAAGAGTCCGAGAGTGACGCGGACCCTTAGCAACGATGGCAGCAAACCCAACGTATAACAATGGTAGAGAACTCTTTAAAACTTGATAATCACCTCCTAAGGAACCCAACGCCTATAAAGAGACGCGAACTCACTATGATTGAAGGATTTAGTTGGTAAGAAGAAGGAAAATGCCACAACTCTCGTTGATAAGTAAACCTAATTCTTGATGCAAAGAAAGAATTAAAGAATCCACTCTAATCTCTCTCACACGAAAATTCACAAGAAGAACTTGTAGAAGAATTCAAAAATTTTTAATAATATGTCAAAAGTCCCCTTACAAGAAAAATAAGGCCCTATTTATACTAAAAGACACATAAATCCGAAACCCTAATTCTAATGGGAAAAGGAAAGCTACAAAGTCAAAATCGTAACCCACTAAGGAAAATATAAAGTATGGAAACAAAATCCTAATCCACTAAGGAAAATATAAAGTATGGAAACAAAATCCTAATCCACTAAAGAAAATATAAAGTATGGAAACAACCAAACTAAATCCCTTCAATATAAGAACACGCCCCACATTATTTGGGCTGTCCATGGGCCTTAAATTACTTCCCAAGGCTTTATATGAACCCCCATGGACCTTTCTTGCACGTTGGACCTTTCTTGCACGTTGGACCTCTTTAGCTAGCCTTTAGCTTCCACACTAAGCATAATAATCAGCTTTGGTGTGCCTTCTTCAAGCTCTATTGTGCACTTTTTCATTGCCATTTCAATCACTTCCTTTGAAATTTGATCTTGTATATGCAATCCCATAGCTGCTCCAAACTTCTTAGCTCTGCTCCTAGTCAATGGCCCATTTGGAAGCACCAATGGATCCTTACCTCGTGGCTAGTTCGTATCATTCTCCCCCTCTTAAAAAAGATTTGTTCTCAAATCTGCATCATCATAAGGAGATAAATCAGACACATTAAAAGTAGTACTAACACTATACTCACCAGGCAAGTCTATCTTGTATGCATTATCATTGATCTTTGCCAACACTTGAAATGGACCATCACCACGTGCATCAAGCTTATTCTTCCTTTGATTTGGAAACCTCTCCTTTTGGAAGTGTACCCAAACCCAATCTCCTACTTGAAACTTCATCTCACGTCTCCCTCTATTTGCAGAATCAACATATCTCTTGTTCCTTTTCTCAATATTTGCCCTTGCTTTCTCATGCATCTCTTTCACCAATTTAGCTTTCTTCTCACCATCTAAACTAACAAGCTCATGAGAAGGTAAAGAAACAAGATCCAAAACTGTTAGTGGGTTAAAACCATAAACAAGCTCAAAAGGTGGATATCCTGTAGAAGAATGAATAGCACGATTATAAGCAAACTCAATAAATGGCAAACAATCTTCCCAAGAACTCAAATTCTTACCCACTAAAGCTCTCAATATGGTACCTAAAGTTCTGTTTACTACTTCTGTTTGTCCATCCATTTGAGGATGACAAGTGGTGGAAAATAACAACTTGGTACCAAACTTTCCCCAAAGCACACGCCAAAAGTGAGACAAAAACTTGGTGTCTCTATCAGAAACTATGGATTTTGGTATCCCATGAATTCGAACCACCTCCCTAAAGAAGAGTTCGGCCACTAAACTAGCATCATCACTCTTATGACATGGGATAAAGTGTGCCATCTTACTAAACCTATCAACAACCACAAATATGCTATCTCTCCCCCTCTTAGTCCTTGGTAATCCTAAAACAAAGTCCATACTAATGTCCATCCAAGGAGAACTAGGAACGGGTGATGGCATATACAAACCATGAGGCATAGACTTAGACTTAGCTTGCCTACAAGCCAAACAAGCCTTACAAATCCGAATTACATCCCTTTTCATATTCGGGCAATAAAAGTGTTCATTCAGCATGTCTAAAGTCTTATCAATTCCAAAATGCCCCATAAAACCCCCCACAATGTGATTCTAATACTAGCAAATCTCTCATAGAACATCTAGGCATGCATAATCTCGAACCCTTAAACAAAAAACCCATCATGTCTATAAAAAGAATTAAAAGCACCATGCTCACAAGCATCATAAACATTGCTGAAATCAGAATCACCAACATATAAGTCCTTTATACATTCAAATCCAAGCAATTTAGTACTCAAAACATTAAGTAAAGCGTACCTCCTTGAAAGTGCATCTGCCACTACATTGTCTTTACCTTGCTTGTATTTGATCACATAAGGAAACTTCTCAATCTTTACAACCCATTTTGCATGTCTTTTATTCAACTTGCCTTGCTCTCTCAAATGCTTCAATGATTCATGGTCTGAATGGATCACGAATTCCTTGGGCAGCAAATAATGCTCCCATACTTCCAATGCTCTCACCAAAGCATATAGCTCCTTGTCATAAGTTGAATAATTCAGCTTTGCTCCATTAAGCTTTTCACTAAAGTATGCAATGGGCTTCTTCTTTTGCATCAAAACAGCTCCAATACCTACACCAGAAGCATCACATTCAATTTCAAAAGTAGAATCAAAGTTAGGTAAAGCTAAAACGGGTGTAGTAGAAAGCTTCTCTTTCAAAGCATCAAATGCTTCTTGTTGCTCCTTGCCCCAAATGAATCCCACTTCTTTCTTGATTATGCCAGTCAAGGGGGCTGCCAATGTAGAGAAATTAGGGACAAATCTCCTATAGAAGCTTGCCAATCCGTGAAAACTCCTCACTTCTGTCACACTTGAAGGATTCGGCCACTCTTGGATAGCTTTCACCTTCTCTTGATCAACTTCAATTCCCTGCATACTTACAACAAAACCAAGAAAAACAACCCTATCTAGACAAAAAGAACACTTCTTAAGCTTAGCATAAAGGTTTTGCTCCATAAGGATTTCAAGCACTTTCCCAACATGTTCAACATGTTCTTCCTCAGTTTTGCTATAAATTAGAGTATCATCAAAGTAAACTACCACAAACTTACCTAAATAAGCTCTCAAAACATGGTGCATTAATCTCATGAAAGTACTAGGTGCATTAGATAAACCAAAAGGCATAACTAACCATTCATACAAACCATATTTCGTTTTGAAGGCAGTCTTCCATTCATCTCCAGGCTTCATGCGAATTTGATGATAACCACTCATAAGATCAATCTTTGTGAAATATTTCACCCTATGCAATTCGTCCAACATGTCATCAAGTCTGGGAATGGGATGTCTATACTTCACAGTAATCTTGTTCACAGCCCTACAATCAATACACATCCTCCAAGAACCATCTTTCTTGGGTACTAATAAGACTGGAACGGCACAAGGACTAAGGCTCTCGCGAACCAAGCCTTTCTCCAAAAGCTCTTCAACTTGTCTTTGCATCTCTTTTATCTCCATAGGATTGCTCCTATATGCTGGCCGGTTTGGAATTGTAGAACCGGGTATGAAGTCAATTTGATGTTCAATCCCTCTTAATGGCGGCAAACCACTAGGAAGGTCTTTAGGAAACACATCCATAAAATCCTGCAACAAAGACACAAAACTAGAAGGTAAAGAATCAAGAGATTCTTCACTGTCAGCAAGTAACGATTCTTTATACATAATAATGAGTACAGGCTGCCCTACATCTATCTCTCTTGCTCTTGCATAAAAAGTATGTTTTGCCTTTTCTCCTTGCTTATTTTCTCTCACCAATGGGCCATTTATTTGTTTGCTTACTTTCTTTTGACTCTCGGCCTCTTTTCCCTTGCATAACGTTCTCTCTCCCTACCCTTAGAATTACCCTTGGGTGTTGAAGAAATATCATTGGCCGAAATTAAACCCCTTTGGTTCATGTTGGCCAAAACTTTTTTCTCCCTCTCTAGCATCCTCTTTTGATCTTCATACACCTCTTGAGGTGATAATGGTGCTAGAACAACCTTCTTTCCTTCATAAGTAAAGGTATACTTATTAGAAAAGCCATCATGTTGTGCCCTTCTATCATGCTGCCATGGTCTTCCTAATAGCAAATGTCCAGCTTGCATTGGCACTACATCACACAAAACCTCATCTTTATACCACCCAATGGAGAATGGTACCTTGACTTGCTTCAACACTTTTACTTCCCCAGCGTCATTGAACCATTGCAACTTGTAAGGATTGGGATGTTTAAAACAAGCTAACCCCAATTTATCCACCATTGTAGTACTAGCAGCATTGGTACAACTTCCACCATCAATGATAAGTGTACAAACCTTACCATTCACCAAACACCTAGAGTGGAAAAGATTCTCCCTTTGATCCAAGCCTTCTTCCTTGACTTGAATATTCAAGGCTCTTCTAGTAACAAGCATCTCTCCATGTTCAGCATTCAATACTTGATTCTCCCAAGCCTCTTCATCATATTCAGCCCTATCACCACATTCGGCCTCCTCTTCTTCTTCATGTTCAGATTCTGATTCAATTTCCCCTTCATGGGTAGCAATCATCACCCTCTTATTCGGACATTGAGAAGCAATGTGTCCACTTCCCAAACACTTGTAGCATTTAATTTCCCTACTTGGAGTAGGTCTAGAAGGTGTTTCCTTGGCTGTTTTTGCATCCCCATCATTCGGTTTCTTGAAATTAGGATTGTAGGAAGAATTCTTTTGGAAGAACCCTTGTAATCCCCTTTGTAGGAACCTCCACTCGAACTTGAACCCTTGAAGTTTGAAAAATTTCCACTAGCTTTAGAGTAGCCAGTTTTCGAAATAGCTTTATTCTTCAATCTTCTCTCTATCTTCATGGCCTTTTGAACTAACTCTTCCATTGTGTTGAATTCATACATCTCCAATTCATTGGCTATGTTCAAATTCAATCCCCTAAGAAATTGTGTCATCTTCTTGTCTTCATCTTCATCAATACTTGCCCTAGCCATGATCATCTCCATCTCTTTGTGGTACTCTTCCACACTTCTTCCACCTTGAACTAGTCTTGCTAGTCGATTGTACAAATCCCGAATGTAGTGAGATGGTACAAATCGGCTCCTCATTAGTTCTTTCAAGGTTGACCATTCAGGAATAGGCCTCATACCTTTCCCTCTTCTATTAACTTTCAATTGATCCCACCAAAAGGTAGCATACCCTTTGAACTTTACGGCTGCCAAAACTGATTTCTTCTCTTCGGTGTAGTTATGGCATTCAAAAATCTGCTCAACTTTCCTCTCCCATTCTATGAACTCTTCTGCATTGTTCTTCCCTTCAAAGGAAGGAATCTTCATCTTGATGGAAGTGAGGTCACCATCAGTGGTAGGTTGATTTCCACCTTCATCTTCATCTTCTACCCTTCCGGCTGCTTCTAGGGCTTCAAGATTTCCTTGCCCTTCTCTCCTAAGCACTCTTCTTGATGTAAACCAGCATGGCAAGGATCCTTTGGTGCTACAACAAGGACCATTGACAAGGAATAAAGCAAGGAAGTATGGCGTCACTCTTGGATTGCATGTTCAAGACTTTGTTACAAGGGAGGTGACTGAATTAGCAATAAACAAGTGCAGTATGGAGCTGGAAGACCAACAAAGGCTGATTGTGATGCTGAATGTTTATATGGAAGATAAGGCTTTAAAAATGGGCTAGAGGAGCAAGAAAGGAGTAAGGAAGGCAGCCCACATGCAAGCACATGGGCCTTGGACAAAATTAGGTTTTTTTGGGACCACTTTTGTCACATGGGCAGCCTATTCTTTCATGCACATGGGCTGTGTTCACACCCATGCACATGGGATGTGGTTCCCTTCTTTCCTTAGTTGGTTAGGATGATATTTTCCTTATTTGACAAGGATCCTTCTTTCCTTAGTTGGTTAGGATGATATTTTCCTTATTTGACAAGGATTTTGACTTTGTAATTTTCCTTTTTTCACTAGGGTTAGGGTAGTTACGAATTTTAATTTGTTTTTCTATAAATAGGGCCTTATTTTCTTGTAAGAGGAACTTTTGACAAAATTATATTCAGATTGCTTTTTATGCAAATTTCGGCCATCTTTGAGAGAGTGAGAGATTTTGCTTCTTTCATTGATTGCATCACGAATCAGACTAACTTATCAATTTCGATTGTGGCGTTCTTCTGATCCATTCTTCCAAATCCTTCTGTCATTAGTGTTCTTGCTTCGCTAAGCATTGGGTGCTATAGAGGGTGGTTTATCCTTGTTCTTGGATTCCTATATCGAAGCGTGCGTTGGGGTTTGAGGCCTTCATTGCCATAGGGTTTCGAGTCACTTCTAGCTCGCATTATGGGATTTGGATGTGCGGCTGGCTGCCCTTGTTGCACTTGCTGAATTTGTTGCACTTGTTGCATTTGTTGTGCTTGCCGTGCTGCATTCTCTTGCAATCTAGTATCCATCATCTCCATTCGACCAAGCATTGCTGCCAAAGTCTCATTAAGCCTAGCCAAGCTTTCGGCCATAGCTCCTTCTTTGCTAGTCTCTTATCCTTTTCTAGCCATGTTAACAAACAAACAAACTCAAAGAAACAAGATTAGTAATAATCGAAATTCAATCAAGTGTTTAGAATTACCTCACTTTTCTTGTCTTCCTTGATTGCACTTCAGAACCAAGCTCACCAACCAACAATTGTCAAGTCGTTCAAGAAACTAGAACCTAAATCCTAGAACTAGATAGAAAACAAGACAAGTATCCGGAGGCAATGCAAGGTAATTTGCACTACACGATATAAAACCAAGTATCGACACAAGCAAATGATACTTAGTAATGTAATGGAATTAAAAGCTAGATAAAGAAATCAGAAACAATGAAGCCAATAAACAGGACAAATTTGGATATAATGAATCAAAAACAACCCACACTTGGCAAGCTGCTTTATGGACCTAATCAATTCTACCCAAAACGCTAGCTTCTAGACTCTAATTCCCACCTATAACACTCAAATAATATGAATATTAAGGTCTATTTTCGAATTCCAAAAGCCCCTCAAAAGGTGAAATTTTTCGCCCAAAAAAATTTTGTTGAGGTGATTTTGTACTCTTTTTTTTTCTTCCTCTCACTATCCCCTTAATTCGGGACTTAATTTATTCCCAAGAACTTTTCGAAATCTGGACTTAATTCGCAACCCCAGATTCACTCAAAATCAAATCGAAATCAAACTTAAACAAAAACTTTAGCTTTTGCTTTCTTTCAAGAACCCTAATCTTGGTTTCGAATCCAATTTAGATGCAAGGCCTAGGTTTCGAATTTCAATCAAACTCCTTTTCCTAGGTTTTGAATTACTCTTTGAACAATCTTTAGACTTTTCAAATTTTGATATATGACTTTTTTTTTCGAAAATTAAAGACTAGACTCTCTAAGAACCCTAAAACAAAGAAATTTAAAAGACCTAAATTAACAAACCCTAGAAAGACAAAGTAGATAAAAATTACCTTGTAGCAAGGCTTTGATACCAAATGACGCGGACCCTTAGCAACGATGGCAGCAAATCCAACGTATAACAATGGTAGAGAACTCCTTGAAACTTGATAATCACCTCCTAAGGAACCCAACGCCTATAAAGAGATGTGAACTCACTATGATTGAAGGATTTAGTTGGTAAGAAGAAGGAAAACGCCACAACTCTCGTTGATAAGTAAACCTAATTCTTGATGCAAAGAAAGAATTAAAGAATCCACTCTAATCTCTCTCACACGAAAATTCACAAGAAGAGCTTGAAGATGAATTTGAAAATTTTTAATAATAATATGTCAAAAGTCCCCTTACAAGAAAAATAAGGCCCTATTTATACTAAAAGGCACACATAAATCTGAAACCCTAATTCTAATGGGAAAAGGAAAGCTACAAAGTCAAAATCAAAATCCTAATCCACTAAGGAAAATATAAAGTATGGAAACAAAATCCTAATCCACTAAGGAAAATATATAGTATGGAAACAAAATCCTAATCCACTAAGGAAAATATAAAGTATGGAAACAACCAAACTAAATCCCTTCAACATAAGAACACGCCCCACATTATTTGGGCTGCCATGGGCCTTAAATTACTTCCCAAGGCTTTATATGAACCCCCATGGACCTTTCTTGCATGTTGGACCTTTCTTGCACGTTGGACCTCTTTAGCTAGCCTTTAGCTTCCACACTAAGCATCATAATCAGCTTTGGTGTGCCTTCTTCAAGCTCTATTGTGCACTTTTCCATTTCCATTTTAGTCACTTCCTTTGAAATTTGATCTTGAATATGCAATCCCATAGCTGCTTCAAACTTCTTAGCTATGCTCCTAGTCAATGGCCCATTTGGAAGCACCAATGGATCCTTACCTCGTGGCTGGTTCGTATCAGAGAGTCAAAAGAAAGTAAGCAAACAAATAAATGGCCCATTGGTGAGAGAAAATAAGCAAGGAGAAAAAGCAAAACATACTTTTTATGCAAGAGCAAGAGAGATAAATATAGGGCAGCATGTACTCATTATTATGTATAAAGAATCGTTACTTGCTGACAGTGAAGAATCTCTTGATTCTTTACCTTCTAGTTTTGTGTCTTTGTTGCAGGATTTTAAGGATGTGTTTCCTGAAGACCTTCCTAGTGGTTTGCCGCCATTAAGAGGGATTGAACATCAAATTGACTTCATACCCGGTTCTACAATTCTAAACTGGCCAGCATATAGGAGCAATCCTATGGAGACAAAAGAGATGCAAAGACAAGTTGAAGAGCTTTTGGAGAAAGGCTTAGTTCGCGAGAGCCTTAGTCCTTGTGCCGTTCCAGTCTTATTACTACCTAACAAAGATGGTTCTTGGAGGATGTGTGTTGATTGTAGGGCTGTGAACAAGATTACTGTGAAGTATAGACATCCCATTCCTAGACTTGATGACATGTTGGACGAATTGCATGGGGTGAAATATTTCACAAAGATTGATCTTATGAGTGGTTATCATCAAATTGGAGATGAATGGAAGACTGCCTTCAAAACGAAATAAGGTTTGTATGAATGGTTAGTTATGCCTTTTGGTTTATCTAATGCACCTAGTACTTTCATGAGATTAATGAACCATGTTTTGAGAGCTTATTTAGGTAAGTTTGTGGTAGTTTACTTTGATGATATTCTTATTTATAGCAAAACTGAGGAAGAACATGTTGAAGATTGAGAAGTTTCCTTATGTGATCAAATACAAGCAAGGTAAAGACAATGTAGTGGCAGATGCACTTTCAAGGAGGTACGCTTTACTTAATGTTTTGAGTACTAAATTGCTTGGATTTCAATGTATAAAGGACTTATATGTTGGTGATTCTGATTTCGGCAATGTTTATGATGCTTGTGAGCATGGTGCTTTTAATTCTTTCTATAGACATGATGGGTTTTTGTTTAAGGGTTCAAAATTATGCATGCCTAGATGTTCTATGAGAGATTTGTTAGTATTAGAATCACATTGTGGGGGGTTTGATGGGGGTATTTTGGAGTTGATAAGACTTTAGACATGCTGAAAGAACACTTTTATTGGCGGAATATGAAAAGGGATGTAATTCGGATTTGTAAGGCTTGTTTGGCTTGTAGGCAAGCTAAGTCTAAGTCTATGCCTCATGGTTTGTATATGCCATTACCCGTTCCTAGTTCTCCTTGGATGGACATTAGTATGGACTTTGTTTTAGGATTACCAAGGACTAAGAGGGGGAGAGATAGCATATTTGTGGTTGTTGATAGGTTTAGTAAGATGGCACACTTTATCCCATGTCATAAGATTGATGATGCTAGTTTAGTGGCCGAACTCTTCTTTAGGGAGGTGGTTCGAATTCATGGGATACCAAAATCCATAGTTTCTGATAGAGACACCAAGTTTTTGTCTCACTTTTGGCGTGTGCTTTGGGGAAAGTTAGGTACCAAGTTGTTATTTTCCACCACTTGCCATCCTTAAAAGGATGGACAAACAGAAGTAGTAAACAGAACTTTAGGTACCATATTGAGAGCTTTAGTGGGTAAGAATTTGAGTTCTTGGAAAGATTGTTTGCCATCTATTGAGTTTGCTTATAATCGTGCTATTCATTCTTCTACAGGATATTCACCTTTTGAGCTTGTTTATGGTTTTAACCCACTAACAGTTTTGGATCTTGTTTCTTTACCTTCTCATGAGCTTGTTAGTTTATGATGCGGAACCCATGGATCAAATATTACATCTAGAACCCCACATACACATCTAGCATAGAATCTTAGAACTCAAAAGCAAATCCTCCCTACCAAACCCACAACTAACCTGTAATTGAGAACTTGGGTGATTGGGATGAAGAAATGAATTGATTAAAACGCCACAAGTAAGACTTGATAAGTTAGAACCAATTCTTCATGCAACAAGAATAAGAAGAAAACCTCTCAAACTTGAAAACACAGAAATTACATTCAACAATTCTGGAAATTCGTAGTCAACCCTATTAAGTTCTTTTTCCCATCCTTATATAGTTGGAAAAGAAGAACTAATGGCTTAAAGTCTAGGTTTACATGTATCTAGTCACAATAGCATTAATTGTTCATCCACCTCAATAATATACTCTAAATTACTGCCCATAATTATGACAACATTGATGGGCAGATTCCACATGCATTTTGGTGTTGGTTCACATGTGTCTAGTCACACTAGCACTAAACCATGTCAATATTATATTCCAAATTCGTGCTAATGCCCATCACCATACTTATGGGCAGATTCTTCATGCTTGTTGGTGATTTTCTGACTTCCTCTTCATGATCCATCATATTCACTACAAGTTGGTCTCCCTCTTCATTAATCCACCTTTGAATGAAGTGCTGGAACACATGCTAGAATTTCTTTGATTGTGATCTTGTGATTGGTCCACTTGGCATAATGATATCATCAACATATTTGCTGCCATTACATTCATCAAGCTTGCTTATAGTTTCCTCATCACTTTGATTGTGATCTTGTGATTGGTCCACTTGGAATAATGATATCATCAACAAATTGCTGCCTTGTGTAGATTCATTAAGCTTGCTTATAATTTCCTCATCAGTTTAGGTGGTGAGAAGAAAGCTAAATTGGTGAAAGAGATACATGAGAAAGCAAGGGCGAATATTGAGAAAAGGAACAAGAGATATGCTGATTCTGCAAATAGAGGGAGACGTGAGATGAAGTTTCAAGTAGGAGATTGGGTTTGGGTGCATTTTCAAAAAGAGAGGTTTCCTAACCAAAGGAAGAACAAGTTGCAAGCAAGGGGAGATGGCCCATTCCAAGTGCTGGAGAAGATTAATGACAATGCCTACAAGATCGACTTACCAGGTATGTATATGATAGTGCTACTTTCAATGTAAGTGATCTATCTCCTTATGATGATGCAGATTTGAGGACAAATCTTTTTGAAGAGGGGGGGAATGATACGAACCGGCCAAGAGGTAAGGATTCATTGGTGCTTCCAAATGGGCCAGTGACTAGGAGCAGAGCTAAGAAGTTTGGAGCAGCTATGGGATTGCATATTCAAGATCAAATTTCAAAGGAAGTGACTGAAATGGCAATGGAAAAGTGCACAATAGAGCTTGAAGAAGGCACAACAAAGCTAATTATGATGCTTAGTGTGGAAGCTAAAGGCTAGCTAAAGAGGTCCAACGTGCAAGAAAGGTCCAACGTGCAAGAAAGGTCCATGGGGGTTCATATAAAGCCTTGGGAAGTAATTTAAGGCCCATGAACAGCCCAAATAGTGTGGGGCATGTTCTTATGTTGAAGGGATTTGGTTTGGTTGTTTCCATACTTTATATTTTCCTTAGTGGATTAGGATTTTGTTTCCATACTTTATATTTTCCTTAATGGGTTAGGATTTTGACTTTGTAGCTTTCCTTTTCCCATTAGAATTAGGGTTTCGGATTTATGTGTGCCTTTTAGTATAAATAGGGCCTTATTTTTCTTGTAAGGGGACTTTTTTTTGACATATTATTATTAAAGATTTTCAAATTCTTCTACAAGTTCTTCTTGTGAATTTTTGTGTGAGAGAGATTAGAGTGGATTCTTTAATTCTTTCTTTGCATCAAGAATTAGGTTTACTTATCAACGAGAGTTGTGGCATTTTCCTTCTTCTTACCAACTAAATCCTTCAATCATAGTGAGTTCGCGTCTCTTTATAGGCGTAGGGTTCCTTAGGAGGTGATTATCAAGTTTCAAGGAGTTCTCTACCATTGTTATACGTTGGGTTTGCTGCCATCGTTGCTAAGGGTCCGCGTCACCACACGAAACTTTTACCCAATTAAATAACAAGAACAAGATCGAATTTAGAGTACTGTCTTTGAAACTCAAAATTGAATCAGAATGAATAATCAAAAACAAGATTCGAATTTAGCACACTTTGTTGAATTTTGAATTCAAATCAGAATGATGAACAAGACCAAGATTCGAATTTAAAACACCTTTTCTTGAATTTCGAATTTTAGGTTTTATAAATTTTTTTTTTGAATTTTTGAATTTCAAAGAAAACAAAAATGATTCAAGGAACATACAACTTAGATGATCAAGAAACAAAGAAAATGATTCAAGAATCAAGAACAAAGAAATAGAACGAAAATAACAAGTGAAGAAAACGAAAACGAAAATAACCCACAAAGAAAAACAAATCAAAGATTCAAGATTAAGAATCAAGAATTCGTCTAACAAGAGTTAAGAAGAAAACAAATCAAACAAAGAATTCAAAATCAAGAATTCGAATAACAAGAGAACAAGAAAGAAACGAAATAAACAAAGAATTCGAAATTGGCAGGGATAAAACCTGATCTAGAGCGTTGGCTCTGATACCAAATGATACGGAACCTCCAAGAATAAGCATGAGAACTCCTTGATGTCGAACCCCCAAAACATTAACTTGAAAACCCCTAGTCGAATTCGGCACAACCTGCAAAGAATAAAGGTTAGATTTCAGATTTCTTTGAATTGACCAGAGATCCAAGATGTCGAAACAAACTAGTTCCTAAATCCCAGAATCGAAACACTCCACAAGAAAGTTGATCAAACTACTTGAATGTTTCTTAAGCATGTATTCAAGCAAGAACACAAAGATAAAAAGCAAATCTGCTTTAGGTTATAATTCGTCCCCAAAAACAAAAACTCCACCCTAATTCATCCAAGGCATATTTATAGCCTTTTCATAGCATAAAATCCTAACCCAATAAGGAAATACTTAATTAAATAAGGCCCCAGTCTTAAACATATAGGACCACCCATTAAAAACATAACATGGTCCCACCATAACTAAATAACACATGTTTAAAATAACTAAATAATAAAATAGGGCTAAACAACTAAAACAAGCCTCATTCGTGAATTTCAACTTGTAGCAAGTTGTAATTGACTTCCTTTGGTCTTGTCTCCAAGCTTGTAATTCCTTGCAAACCATAGTTAGCCAAATTCACCAAATCTTGCAAATGGCAAATTAGTGCTTGCTGAATCTTTTTGGCTCTCAATCTAGTTATAGGACCTTGTGACAGAATAATTGGATTGATGATCTCCTCAACTTGTTCCTCACGTCCTAACTCTTGCTCATCCTTGCGGTGTGCTGGTTGTTCCACAACAGTTATATTTAAGAATTTTACAATATTGAGACCTGAAAAGGAGGGTGGTTCCAATGAACCGGGCGTTGTAGGGGTGATGGGTCATTTCTCACCTTTCCCACACGTACCCAACTTTCCAAACCCATTAAGGGGTTGGGGACTCCTTAGGAATTGAGTCATCCATCCCTTTCTTTTTCTCGGCCCATCTGGGTGGTGACTCCATTTTCTTCAGGTTTAGACCCGTGTTCTTTAAGGCCCTGAGCCAAATAGTGCCAAAGTCGCAAGAACCATTCCACCAAGAGTAGGGGCGAAAATCTCCACTCATACCCTAGTTACCGTACTAAACTCAGGAATCATTTCTATTTAAGCAAGAATTGTTGCACTTCAGATAGACACATACTCATTACTTGGTCAAAGGTCTCATTGAGTTTGAATATTGTCTATCTCATATGCATGCTTATTCAAACTATCTTCACTAATAGACTCTACCTACCAAGAGAGATCAACATGTCTTTGATAGGCTTGAAATGGGTCCTATAAGGGACATGGGTTAAATAAAAGCCATTTCGAGATCGGAGTTGATGTGACACTGTTGACAAAACTTTACACTATGATTTTCTGTTAGAGCCATAAGTAGTTGGAAACATGAAAAGATAGAGCTTTGATGATGTGAACCTGCCTTGCTGGGATTTAATTCCTAAGGAAGCTCAAGCTACGGATCGTCTCCAAAACATAAGAACACCAACCAGCACCTTCAACCCAACACCAACTTGTGATGTAAAACTGAAGCTATATGGCTGGAAACCAAAGATTCAAGACCCAACCCCAACTTGTGAAGGAAAAACCTTGAATATAAGTTAAGGCCTAGCAAACTTGGTTATTTTTGCAAGGAATTCGTGCAAGTTCTAACCAGAACTCAAAAGAAGGCTAAAAACCTCTCAAAGCTCTCAAAATGGAGAGAAAACTCAGAATATTCATTAAGTTCAAAGTCTGCCATTACATCTGTTTTTAAAGACTTAAAGAAAGCATAAAACAAGTGAAATGATGGAAAAATACAAATATAATGATGTGGTTACATAAAACAAAATGGGCAGCCATATAGCTTGTCTCCCACTAGCTTTTAAAAGGCATGGGCAGCCATATAGCTTGTCTCCCACTAGCTTTTAAAAGGTATCTTTGACTCCCAATGTGAGTTTCAGCCACTCTAAATATATGGGCATCCAATGGTACGTGAATGGTATGTATTTAGCTCCTAAAGGTATAATGATGGATGCCAATATGCATTCTAACTCCTTTGGGTCAATTGGCCTCTTGGGTAGATTGCAATTTGGACACGTGCAACCAAACAGCTTCTTTGCTCTTATTTTCTTCAAGTCTTAATATTCCAATTGTATTGAGAACATATAGATGTTTGGAAACTAATCCTTGAAGTTTTCTTGCCATTGATCGAGTAACAGGTCCTTGGTGTTGTATGCTAGCAATCAGATCCTCATCATCCTCTCCCTCTTCAAAAGAATTCATCCTCGAATCTTCATCATCTGCAAGTAAGGAGCAAGATTAGAAACATTAAAAGTTGCACTTACACCATACTCACCTGGTAGATTAATCTTGTAGGCATTATCATTAATCCTTTCAAGTACTTCAAATGGTCCATCACTTCTCGGCTGCAATTTTGATTTCCTTTGTGTAGGAAACCTTTCTTTTGGCAAATGAACCCATACCAGATCACCAGGCTGGAACACCATCTTTTTCCTTCCTTTGTTTACTTTGGTTGCTCTATTCTCATTAATCTTCTCCATTTGTTGCTTGGCCCTTTGATGCATTTGCTTCACCAATTCAGCTTTCTTTTTACCATCAAAACTAGTAAGCTCATTAGTAGGAAGAGGCAACAAATCTAATGGAGTAAGTGGATTAAAATCATAGACAAGCTCACAGGGTGAAATCCAGTGGATGAATGCATTGATCTATTATATGCAAATTCAATAAATGGTATGCATTCCTCCCATGTCTTCAAATTTTGTTTAATCATGGTATGAAGAAGAGTGCCCACAGTCCTATTAACAACTTCCGTCTGCCCATCTGTTTGCGGATGGGATGTAGTAGAGAAACAAAGCTTTATACCTAACTTTCCCCATAGGACTTTCCAAAATTGACTCAAAAATTTTACATCTCGATCACTTACTATGGTCCTAGGAATACCATGCAATCTCACTACTTCTCTAAAGAACAAATCAGATATATGGCATGCATCATCCGTTTTATGACATGGAATGAAATGTGTCATTTTAGAAAATCTATAAATCACAACAAATAAACTATCATGACCCTTTTTTGTCCTAGGTAGCCCCAAAATAAAGTCCATAGATAAGTCTACCCAAGGTTCACTAGGTACACTTAAAGGCATATACAAACCATTTGGTCTTACTTTGGACTTTGCTTTCATACATGTCACGCATTTAGCACAAAATTTCTCTACATCTTTCCTCATATGTGGCCAATAAAAATGTTCATTCTGAATTTCTAATGTTTAAGCCACCCCAAAATGTCCCATTAAACCTCCCCCATGTGACTCTCTTACAAGCAATCCTCTTATAGAGCTATTTGGAACACAAAGTCGTTTCTCTCTAAATAAGAAACCATCATGCCTATAAAATTTTTCGAAGGCAGCATTTTCACAAGAGGCATATATTTGTGCAAATTCAGAGTCATGCTTATACAATTCTTTCATATGCTCAAATCCTAGAAGTCTAGCATCAAGCATAGAGATTAGGGCATACCTCCTAGATAAGGCATCAGTAACAACATTTTCTTTTCCTTGCTTATATTGAATCACATATGGAAATGCTTCAATAAATTCACTCCATTTGGCATGGCGTTTGTTCAGCTTGCTATGTCCTTTCAAGTATTTTAGTGATTCATGATCACTATGAATAACAAACTCCTTTGGCCAAAGATAATGCTGCCACGTCTCCAACGCCCTAACTAATGCATACATCTCCTTGTCATAAGTAGAGTAATTCAAAGGAGCTCCACTTAGCGTCTCACTAAAGTATGCAATTGGTCTTCTTTCCTGCATCAAAACAGCACCTATACCCACTCTGGAAGCATCACATTCAACTTCAAAAGTCTTAGAAAAATCAGGTAATGCAAGTAATGGTGCAGAACATAATTTTTCTTTCAGTAATCTAAATGCATGCTCTTGTTCCTCATTCCATCTGAACCCTACATTTTTCTTCACTATTTCATTCAATGGGGCTGCAATTGTGCTAAAATCTCTAACAAACCTCCTATAAAAACTAGCAAGACCATGAAAACTCCTAACATCAGTCACGGATTTTGGTGTAGGCCATTCTTTGATGGCTTTTACCTTATCCTCATCAACCTCAATTCCTTTCCCACTCACTACAAATCCTAAGAAAATGACTTTTTTCATGCAGAATGTACATTTCTTTAAATTTGCATACAATTTCTCTTTCCTAAGAACTTCAAGCACACATCTTAAATGCATTAAATGATCATTTAAACTTTGACTATACACTAAAATATCATCAAAGTACACAACAACAAACTTTCCAAGAAAAGCACGCAAGACATGATCCATTAATCTCATGAAAGTACTAGGTGCATTGCTTAGTCCAAAAGACATGACTAACCATTCATACAAACCATATTGAGTCTTAAAAGCTGTTTTCCATTCATCTCCTAATTTCATTCTTATTTGATGATAACCACTTTTAAGATCAATTTTCGAAAATATACATGCACCATGCAATTCATCAAGCATATCATCAAGTCTAGGGATTGGATGTCTATACTTTACAGTGATTTTGTTGACGGCATGACAATCCACACACATTCGCATTGATCCATCCTTTTCGGGTACCAAAAGTACCGGTACAGCGCATGGACTCATGCTCTCTCTGACATGACCCTTTGCAAGTAATTCTTCCACCTGTTTTTGTAACTCTTTGGCCTCTTGAGGATTGGTTCTATATGCTGGTCGATTCGGAATTACAGCTCCAGGAACAAAATCAATTTGATGTTCTATTCCTCTGATAGGTGGTAGTCCGCTAGATACTTCATCGGGAAAGACATCTTCAAATTCCTGCAACAAAGTCAATGCAACACTAGGAATAGGAGGATCAAGGTCAGTTACATTAAGAAAAGCTCGCTTACATAGTAAGAGTAGCATCACATTATTTGAAGAACAGGCTTGCCTCACATCTTTTCCCCTAGCAACTAAACTTACTTTCTTCTCACAACTCTCATTTTTATTGTAGATTTTTTTCTTTTTCTCATTTTCTTTTTATTTCTCTTTTTTTATTCTTTGTTTTTCCTCTTGCTCTTTTCTTTCTCTCACTCTCTTTTCAGATTCTTTTTGCATTTTCTCTTCCATGGCAGCTTGTATTCATTTTTGGTCTTCAAAAGCCTCCATCGGTGTCAAAGGTGCAAGCGTCAACTTTCGACCTTCAAAATCAAAAGAGTACCTATTTTTGAATCCATCATGTACAGCCCTTCTATCATATTGCCATGGCCTCCCAAGCAGAATATGACTAGCATGCATAGGAACAACATCACATAACACTTCATCCTTATACCTCCCAATGGAAAATGTTAGCAGCACTTGCTTAGTCACCCTAACTTCACCACAATCATTAAACCATTGCAACCTATATGGCTTAGGATGTTTTGTAGTAGGGAAATCAAGTTTTTCCACTAGTAGAGTACTAGCCACATTCACGCAACTTCCACTGTCTATTATCATGCTACAAACTCTATCTTTAACTAGACACCTAGTATGAAAGATATTTTCTCTTTGTAGCTCATCACCATCATCTGCCTTTACTTGGGTATTTAATGCACGCATAACAACTAGAACGTTGCCATGTACAGCATGCTCTACATCACTATCATCACCCATAGGTTGAATGTCATCACTTGAATCATCATTAACAGCCTCATCATCTTCAGATTCTATCTCTCCACTTGGCCTCATCACCATTGCCCTTTTATTTGGACATTGTGCAGCATAATGTCCCTTGCCTAAGCATCTAAAACATTGGATGTCTCTAGTTCTTCTGCTGGAATTCATTGGTGCCTTACCCTTATCAATCACAATGGGTTTTTCTCCAGCCTTGTTTCCCTCTTTCTTCTCCTTTGAAACAAATTTACTCTCACTAGATTCCTCTTTCTTCCAATTTGGCTTCCATGGAACATTGTTGGTAGAATTCATTCCCATACCCGATCTGGTTGTTTTCTTCTTCTTGAGTTGTTTTTCTACCTTGATTGCCATATTTAACATATCACCAAGCTCCACATAATGATGCAGCTCCACTATGTCGGCAATTTCATCTTTCAGCCATGTAGGAACCGTGCCATAGTTGCTTCCCTTTCTTCTTCTATATTAGCTCGTATCATAGCCATTTCCATCTCTTGAAAATATTCTTCCACACTTTTATTGCCCTGCACCAGCCCTTGTAATCTTTGATGCAACTCTCTATAGTAGTGTTGTGGAACAAATCGATCTCTCATGACCTGTTTCAACTCATCCCAAGTCTGCACTCCTCTCATGCCATTTCTTCTTCGTTTAGTGAGTAATTGATCACACCAAACTAATGCATAATCAGTAAACTCTACCACAGCAAGTGTCACCTTCTTTTGCTCACTATAGTTGTGGCAATCAAAGATGAGTTCGGTCTTTCTCTCCCATTCCAAATATGCATCTGGATTTGCTTTGCCTTGGAATGATGGAATTTTCATTTTAATTCCATTAATGTTGCTGTCTACTCTCCCTCTCCCTCTTGCATTTTCCATAGTTTCTTACCTAATATTTCTGCCACCACCTCTACCACCCATATTACCTCTCATAAATCTTCGTCTAATAACATCATCAAGTGCAACAGATTGCTGCCCATCATCATCATCAAGATTATCTTCATCTACATCCTCCAAGTCATTGAAAACTGGCAAATCATTTAGTCCAGCGCGCCTACCTCTATTCTGCCCCCTATTTGTGTTTTGCTCCCTATGAAAATTATCTCGTTCATCCCTTCCTAAATTCCTTTGATTTGTAGAGCTTGCTTGCTGCAATTCTTCAATTTGCTTTGAGTGTTTTTCCATCTATTCTCTAATATCAACAAACAACACATTCATCCTTTGAAATTGAGATTGCAATGCCTTAAGAACATAAGAAGCTTCTGGCTCCTCTTGGGGCTGGTTGCTCTCTCGATCACTATCTCGTTTTGTTAACATACTGATTGCTGCAAAACAAATGTTAAAAATATTCTCTCACACACTCCCTCACGTGTTTCACTCTAATCTGGTAACACTCAATCTGTGTTTCACTCAAACTTTGGCTTTTACCCTCTAACAATCTCACCACTCTATGCCTTTTTTTCACTCACTTCAGCCCATTCCAAGTTCTAGCAAGAACTTAATATTTCCTCAACTAAATAACTAAATTGCAAGGTTTAAAACACATTCAAGAATGGAACAAGAGTAAAACAAGCTGGAAAAAAAAACAGAATATCTGATATTTGAAACCTAAGGACGAAAGACACTGAAATTTTAGACAAACATTACTAAAGGGAAGAATTTGATAAAACTGGATTTAGGACAATATATTGAGACAAAATGGAAGAAGAAAAACGAATTTTTAGGTCTCTTATGAAATGTTTATGTTCTGGCCCAAAAATGGCTAACTAGCGGTAATATATGGACAACCAAGCAAACGAACGAATTTTGATATGAAATTTAATATGTAGGCTTAGCTGAATATCTAAAACATGCCTGTAAAATTTGAAAGGATTTGGACATGTTTACATACACGTTCACTTTTGGACACAAAACTAGCTAAATTGGCTGCAATATATGGATAACTAGGCAAATGGAGGAATTTTGACTTAAAATTTGATTTCCAAGCTAAGTTTAGCATCTGAAACAAGCATATAAAATTTGAGAAGATTTGGTTATGTGCAAACCCAACTTCAATTTCTAACCCACTAGCAAATTTGAGAGATTAGTTGTTGTTTTCTCTTTTTTTTTTCTTTTCTGTTCTTTCTTTCTTTTTTTTTTAAATGAATCCAGCAACAACATTAAGGAAGAAGGACTCAAAGAAACCGGTTGTAGAAATTAAACTAATGGCAGAAAATGACTCAAAGGAAGACAATATTTTTTTTTTGACATAAACAAGAAGGAATGATGCTAAAAACCTTATTTGGAGAGCCTAAGCTCTGATACCAAATGATGTGAGCCTGCCTTGCTGGGATTTAATTCCTAAGGAAGCTCAAGCTACGAATCGTCTCCAAAACATAAGAATACCAACAGCACCTTCAACCCAACACCAACTTGTGATGTAAAACTGAAGCTATATGGTGAAAACCAAAGATTCAAGACCCAACCCCAACTTGTGAAGGAAAAACCTTGAATATAAGTTAAGGCCTAGCAAACTTGGTTATTTTTGCAAGGAATTCGTGCAAGTTCTAACCAGAACTCAAAAGAAGGCTAAAAACCTCTCAAAGCTCTCAAAAATGGAGAAAAAACTCAGAATATTCATTAAGTTCAAAGTCTGCCATTACATCTGTTTTTAAAGACTTAAAGAAAGCATAAAACAAGTGAAATGATGGAAAAATACAAATATAATGATGTGGTTACATAAAACAAATTGGGCAGCCATATAGCTTGTCTCCCACTAGCTTTTAAAAGGCATGTTTGACTCCCAATGTGAGTTTCAACCACTCTTAATATATGGGCATCCAATGGTACGTGAATGGTATGTATTTAGCTCCCAAAGGTATAATGATGGATGCCAATATGTATTCTAACTCCTTTGGGTCAATTGGCCTCTTGGGTAGATTGCAATTTGGACACGTGCAACCAAACAGCTTCTTTGCTCTTATTTTCTTCAAGTCTTAACGTTCCAATTGTATTGAGAACATATAGATGTTTGGAAACTAATCCTTGAAGTTTTCTTGCCATTGATCGAGTAACAGGTCCTTGGTGTTGTATGCTAGCAATTAGATCCTCATCATTTGAACATTCTTCTTTCTTTTTGACATTAATCTAAATCTTGATTAGGATAGTCTTTGCCTTTACAAAAAGTTTGGTACCCACATTTCATCATTTTATCTTTTTTCTCGGTAGGATTGTCAAGTATAAGACATTGAAAAACTAGATGATCTTTCTCCTTTTTCTCAGATTTTGATTGAATCTTTGGTTGGGTTGGACCAATTCAAGTCAAACTATCCTTATAAACCAAATGGAAGCCATTTGCTGCTTTAGGTAAAAGAGAACTCGGTTGGCTTTCTGAACCGTTTTGGGTTTTTTTTCTTTTATTTTTCCTTTTTTTAGATTCTAGCTCTAAAAGAGTTGTCTTGTTTGTACCAACTTGTATTTCTATTAATGGATGAGTGGAGTGGCATAAATCTGCTTCAACAAGGAGAAATTATTTGTTACCCTGATGTCATCTTGATAGATTAGAGATATTAGGTCTAGCATCAGGTGAACTTCAATTACCTTTATAGTTTCCTTATGGTCTTGGCTATGCCTTCCTTTCTTTTTGATCTTCTTGTCTCTTCACCTTAGTGATCATAAGACTTGTCAAAAGTATCACAACAGCTTAGGGTAGATTGTTGGGTTTACTAGCCAATGAAGAGAAAGCTAAAATTTTATGAAGGCTCAAAGGAACAACTAAGGAATGATATTTAATCAAGTGGGTACTAGTTGTTGGCTTATCAAACAATGCCTAGATCATTTCTCTCTTAAATAAGTAGAGTTCAATTTTGCCTCAAAAGCTTGCCAAAGCATGTTCAAAGATTGACTAGGACCTAGACAAAGGTCATTATGCAGGAGCCCAAGTCATTCAAATCATGATGCCTAGATATATTAATTTATAACTATCAAGCTAGATTCGTCATTGGTTGAGCACCAAAATGAACAAAGACCATGAAAAATTTGATGAAAATAGTTTATTCAAACAAATATAATTTTAAAAACATAATTGTTCCAAATAAGTACTAAAGAAAGCAAAATAAAAAGAGAAACACTCCAAGCTAAGGAAAGTTCATTGAGTTAGTGTCAAAGTTACTCCATTTATTTAGACATATCAAGGGCAAGGATTTTTTCATCATCAAAGATCATTTCTTCATCATCTACAGTTAGTCCAAGCTTGCTTAGTAGCACATCATCTTCAGCAGCTTATCTATCCATATCAATATAGGATGACAAGATAAAACTCTTCATGAAGGTTGTAAGTGGTGGCGCCCTTCCAAATTTTGGCAGAGGATTATTCTTAGTGTTGGGATTATCAGGCTCAGGCAGCTTTTCACTATCAATTAAATCTTGGATCTCGTGCCAATGGTTGTAGCAAATCCATCTTCATTAGATTTTCTAACATCTTTGACAAAGGCTCCCTTAAGTCTAAAAATTTATGCTTCTTTGCTGGTTCAGTTGTCATATTTTTCTTAACGCCTCCTCTTTCCCTTTGACTTTTCCCACTGGGGTGGTAGCCGCCCTTATTACTCTACTTAACAGTACATGGTTCGGCTGGTCTTGTAGAATAGGGATTGATCCCTCATTTTTCATTTGATCTCTATTAGTGAACATGTTCTCCGTTGATGCTTCCTTTCCCTTCTTTCTTATGTCAATGGGAGATGTCTCATTAGCATTGTTGATGATCTCCAGAATTTTAATTAACTGGGTCTTCATAATTTCAACCGATTGATCTCATAGCTCGACCATCCTAGCTTTGATAACTTCATCGACTATGTCCCTTAGCTGGTTTGTATCCATCCTTCCAATAAAGCACTTGAATCAAAATCAATTTGTAGGTGGTGCCGTTGTATGCTCTTAAATTGTCGTACTCCAAGTTTGTGAGCCAGAAAGGATTAATGATATGTCATGTGATGCATATATGCATGTATGCATATATGCACAAACAATAAACAAACAAGGATAAATAGGACATTCCTTCTAACCTTATAACATCCACACATGAATGATAAGTCTCTTTTCCTAGGTATATGGTTAACAAAATACCAAAATGGGATATCTTATTTTCGAATAATTCCCTCAGACATTTCAACCAATAGTTATATTTTCAAACATGGAAATCAGTTCATGATAACTTCTATTATTTAGGTTTTAATCCATTGAATCTCAATTAAAACAGCTTTTATGCTATATTGGATTAAAACTAAATTAAGAGGTTTACCATAAATAGATTTCTTATTTGAAAAAGCAGCCATTGATTCATGCCAAAAATAAGCCCATGATTAATAATTATTCGTATAAACTAGGCTCACAATTGATTTTTGGTATTTCGTAATTGACCTAAATATTTATAAGCATTTTAGATGAAGTGAAAAATAATTTTATTTGTTTGGGCCATAAGGTGTAAAAAGATTTTTATGAGTGGTTATGTCATGCTCGATCTCCATAACTTGAGTGAAAGTATGGTATCCCTTACATGACATAATACGGGTAACACGGACGTCCCAACTCACTCACACAATGCAAACTAAATGATGCAATGGATAATATCATAATAAGAAAGAATAAAATAATATAAAGACCAACGTAATCAACTGCTCTTATCCCCAGTGAAGTCAACACTGTGAGCGGGAATTTTCACCCCCACTCCAGGTGGAATGGTTCTTGCGACTTCGGCACTGTTTAGGCTTAGGGTCTTAGAGAACACGGGCCTAAGCCCGGAAAAAATGGAGTCGCCACCCAGATGGGCTGGAAAAATAGAAAGGGGTGGATGACTCGATTCCTAAGGAATCTCCAACCCCCTAATGGGTTCGAAAAGTTGAGTACATTTGGGAAAGGTGAGAAATGGCCCAGCACTCCCACAACACCCGGTTCATGAGAACGGCCTCCTTTTCAGGTCTTAATATTATAAAATTCTTAATTAATACAATATTATCTATACTACATGCAATAATTAAAATAAATACTTTATTAAAAATCATGGCAAGGTCAAAACAAAACGAACAAATGGACACCCATCCAAGGATGGAAACATGTCCTTACATCGTCCAATGTCTAAAACTAAATAGGACACCCACCAAAAGGAAGAAACGTGTCCTTTACATTAATCCCAAGACTAGAACATAAATTAAATTACATGATGCTTAATACATAAGGTACCCAAAATATAAAAACATACCTCTTACAATTTTTTGAAACCAAAGCAAATCAATAAAAACAACCAACTGTGAGAGGGATTTTTGCCCCCACTCTCGGTGAAATGGTTCTTGCGACTTCGGCACTGTTAGGCTCAGGGCCTTAGAGAACTATTGTGCTCGGATTAAGTACTACTATAAAGCGTTACTCGCAAGTATACGAGGTAGCTGTAGCAAAGGTGAACGCCCCAAGGTCGTTTCCCCAAGAAGGTGTGGTTCGTAATAGCTTGATTGACAATTTATTTAAATGCGAGAGTTTGTTGTTTGGGATGGTGTGAGAATAATTTAAACCTAAAATTAACGTGCGTAGGGTTGAACTGTGTGATGAGTGTACAAGATCAAATCGATTCTTGGGAAGGTGCCTAGAGTCATAGGTCCATTCAATCAAAGCTTATTTCTCAATTATCCATTAACATAACCTTGTAATTAATTTATTCCTTAAGGTTAATTAGTCAATTACCAATCCATTAGTTCTCACTTCATGAATTAACAATGACCAATTCTTTTACATTACCAAATTAATGAAACACTAGAACTTATATTTCTAATTCATTCATAGGGTGGTCGATTATATAGTTCCGATATCGGATTTCACCTCTCGGTCCATCATCCAATATTCAAAGATCAATAGGTAGCTAATCTATCAACCTAGCATTTAATGCAATACAATCAACCAATCAACAAGGAACATCAATAAAAATATCAAATCAATACATTCAACCAAATATACTACAAACCCTAGGTATGGGTATTTAGCTCAACATCATCAATTTATAACATTCATTCAACTCAATATAAAACAAATACAAATTGTTCATTGCAATATCAATCTCTTAATACAATAACAACAATAAGAATTGAATTAAAAGAGAGAATAGAAAAACCCCTTGTGAAGATGCCAAGAGTAGGATTGCTAGTCTTCCTCCTAGCTCCACTTGATATTTGATGAAGAACTCAAGCCCTCTTCAATGGTTGATTTCCCCTTGCAATGTGGAATGGAGCTTTCTCAAGTCACCAAACCTTTGGATGGAGCTTTCTCAAGTCACCAACCCTTCAATTGATTTTGCCTTTGGAAGATGGAATGGAGCTTCCTCAAGTCACCAATCCCTTCAATGAAGCTTCTTCATCCTTCAAGAGCTTGTTAACCCAATCTATCCCAAAGAACCTCAAAGATCTTATCAATGGAAGATGGAGAAGGTGGAGAGGATGGAAATGGAGATGAAGATGAAGGGACAAGGGAGAGTGTCACTCTCTCCCTCTCCCACATTTTTACAGTAATTGTTCAAGAACAAAGAAGAACTCAGAACTCTTTCCATTTTCCTCTCTTCTCTATTTAATTCATTCAAAACTCAACACCCATGCCTTCCAACTCACACCATTTCCCTTTGTTCCCCACTATTCTCTTGTTTAATATTTCTTTTGGCAAGCACAAGGCATTGTCTCCCACTTGTTCCCCACTTCGTGCAAAAGAAATCAAATTTTTCAGGTGTGACACGGCCAAGCCAAGAGTAGCTTGGCCGTGTCTCTTGCATTTTTTTCTTCTTTCCATGAGGTGACACGGCCAAGCCAAGAGTGGCTTGGCCGTGTCTCTTGATTTTCCATGGGACACGGCCAAGCCAGTTGGTCGTGTCCCTCACTGGCTCTCTCTTTCTTTCTTTCTTTTCTTTAGTGGTGAGAGGTGACACGGCCAAGCCATGTAGAGCTTGGCCGTGTCTCTTGATTTTCTTTCTTGGGACACGACCAAGCTTCTGGCCGTGTCCCTTGCTGTTTCTTTTATCCAAGGTGAGACATGGCCAAGGACAAGGCCGTGTCATGTGACACGGCCAGTGGCTTGGCTGTGTCCCTTGATGGTGTCAGTCTCTGCTTCTTTCTTTCCTTCTTTGGTTGCTCTTTTGTCATTTGGCATGAAATGGGACACGGCCAAGCTTGCTGGCCATGTCGTGTGACACGGCCAGAGGCTTGGCCATGTCACCTGGGTGTGTCTCCTTATGTTGCTCATTTTCCTTCTTTTCCTTCTCTTCTTTGGCTTGTTCTTTGATTTGCTCTTTGAATGAGACACGGCCAGTGGCTTGGCCATGTCTCTAAGTGTGTCTGCTTCTGTCTTGAATTTCTTTTGAGGGACATGGCCAAGCTTGCTTTGGCTTGGCCATGTCTTGCTTGGTTCATGCTTTTCTTGCCCTGTTTTGATCTTCCAAGGGTGTTTTTGCACCTAAACCTAAAAACAACACTTTAAACACACTTAAAACAACAATTAATCAAAACATTAACTAAAACACACATAACATCATACTAAAAACTAGTACAAAAATGATCTAAACAAATACCCCACACTTAACTCCTTGCTTGTCCCCAAGCAAGGCTAAAATCAAAACACAATAAACAAGATGAATTTTTGATGCAAGAAAGGATCCCTTGAAGCTAGCAAGTGGACCAATCACTAGGAGCAAGGTAAAGAGATATCAAGCTAGTATGGCTTTGCATATTCAAGAAGAGATTTCCAAAGAGCTTCAAGAATTATCATTCAAGAAGATGGAGATAGAGCTTGAAGAAGGCACACCAAAGCTGTTATGATGCTTAGTGTGGAAGCTAAAGGCTAGCTAAAGAAAGGTCCAACGTGCAAGAAAGGTCCATGGGGGGTTCATATAAAGCCTTGGGAAGTAATTTAAGGCCCATGGACAGCCCAAATAGTGTGGGGCGTTTCTTATGTTGAAGGAATTAGTTTGGTTGTTTCCATACTTGATATTTTCCTTAGTGGATTAGGATTTTGTTTTCATACTTTATATTTTCCTTAGTGGATTAGGATTTTATTTCCATACTTAATGTTTTCCTTATGCAATTAGGAATGTTTTCCTTATGCAATTAGGAATGTTTTCCTCATGCAATTAGGAATGTTTTAGTTTTCCATATGCAATTAGGAATTTTGTAACCCTTATTTAAGGGCACTATTAGGCCGAATTTCAGACTACAATAATTAATAAAAAATTTTGAATTCTTCTACAAGTTCTTCTTGTGAATTTTCATGCGAGAGAGATTAGAGTGGATTCTTTAATTCTTTCTTTGCATCAAGAATTAGGTTTACTTATCAACAAGAGTTGTGGCGTTTTCCTTCTTCTTACCAACTAAATCCTTCAATCATAGTGAGTTCGCGTCACTTTATAGGTATTGGGTTCCTTAGGAGGTGATTATCAAGTTTCAAGAAGTTCTCTACCATTGTTATACGTTGGGGTTTGCTGCCATTGTTGCTAAGGGTCTGCGTCATTTGGTATCAGAGCCTTGCTATAAGGTAATTTTTATCTACTTTGTCTTTCTAGGGTTTGTTAATTTAGGTCTTTTAAATTTCTGTGTTTTAGGGTTCTTAGAGAGTCTAGTCATATATCAATTCTGATCAAGGCCGAATTGAAGGAGGGTATTCTTAGGGTGAAAGCGAAACCTAGGAAAGGATTCTTGGAGAATTTCGAAACCAAGAATTAGGGTTCTTGAAAGAAAGCAAAAGCTAGAGTTTGTGTTCAAGTTTGATTTCAATTTGGTCTTGAGTAAATCTAGGGTTGCGAATTAAGTCCAGATTTCGAAAAGTCCTTGGGAGTAAATTAAGTCCCGAATCAAGGGGATAGTGAGAGGAAGCAAAAAAAAAAAGAGTACAAAACCACCTCAACAAAAATTGTTTGATATTCTTGCTATTTGGGTGCTAAGGATCAGATCTAGGTGGGTGAGAAGTAATAAAATTTTTTGGGCGAAAAATTTCACCTTTTGAGGGGCTTTTGGAATTCAAAAATCAGACCTTGATATTCATATTATTTGAGTGTTATAGGTGGGAATTAGAGTCTAGAAGCTAGCGTTTTGGGTAGAATTGATTAGGTCCATAAAGCAGCTTGCCAAGTGTGGGTTGTTTTTGATTCATTATATCCAAATTTGTCTTGTTTATTGGCTTCATTGTTTCTAATTTCTTTATCTAGCTTTTAATTCCATTACATTGCTAAGTATCATTTGCTTATGTCGATACTTGGTTTTATATCGTGTAGTACAAATTACCTTGCATTGCCTCCGAATACTTGTCTTGTTTTCTATCTAGTTCTAGGATTTAGGTTCTAGTTTCTTGAACGAGACAATTGTTGGTTGGTGAGCTTGGTTCTGAAGTGCAATCAAGGAAGACAAGAAAAGTGAGGTAATTCTAAACACTTGAGTGAATTTCGATTATTACTAATCTTGTTTCTTTGAGTTTGTTTGTTTGTTAACATGGCTGGAAAAGGAGAAGAGACTAGCAAAGAAGGAGCTATAGCCAAAAGCTTGGCTAGGCTTAATGAGACTTTGGCAGCAATGCATGGTCGAATGGAGATGATGGATACTAGATTGCAAGAGAATGCAGCACGATAAGCACAACAAATTCCATAAGTGCAACAAGGGCAGCCAGCCGCACATCCAAATCCCATAATGCGAGCTAGAAGAGTGCTTAGGAGAGAAGGGCAAGTAAATCTTGAAGCCCTAGAAGAAGCCGAAAGGGTAGAAGATGAAGATGAAGGTGGAAATCAACCTACCACTGATGGTGACCTTACTTCCATCAAGATGAAGATACCTTCCTTTGAAGGGAAGAACAATGCAGAAGAGTTCATAGAATGGGAAAGGAAAGTTGAGCAGATTTTCGAATGCCATAACTACACTGAAGAGAAGAAATCAGTTTTGGCAGCCGTAGAGTTCAAAGGGTATGCTACCTTTTGGTGGGATCAATTGAAAGCTAATAGAAGAGGGAAAGGTATGAGGCCTATTCCTGAATGGTCAACCTTGAAAGAACTAATGAGAAGCCGATTTGTACCATCTCACTACATTCGGGATTTGTACAATCGACTAGCAAGACTAGTTCAAGGTGGAAGAAGTGTGGAAGAGTACCACAAAGAGATGGAGATGATCATGGCTAGGGCAAATATTGATGAAGATGAAGACAAGAAGATGTCACGATTTCTTGGGGGATTGAATTTGAACATAGCCAATGAATTGGAGATGTATGAATTCAACATAATGGAAGAGTTAGTTCAAAAGGCCATGAAGATAGAGAGAAGATTGAAGAATAAAGCTATTTCGAAAACTGGCTACTCTAAAGCTAGTGGAAATTTTTCAAACTTCAAGGGTTCAAGTTCGAGTGGATGTTCCTACAAAGGGGATTACAAGGGTTCTTTCCAAAAGAATTCTTCCTACAATCCTAATTTCAAGAAGCCGAAAGATGGGGATGCAAAAATAGCCAAGGAAACACCTTCTAGACCTACTCCAAGTAGGGAAATTAAATGCTACAAGTGTTTGGGAAGTGGACACATTGCTTCTCAATATTCGAATAAGAGGGTGATGATTGCTACCCATAAAGGGGAAATTGAATTAGAATCTGAACATGAAGAAGAAGAGGAGGCCGAATGTGGTGATAGAATATGATGAAGAGGCTTGGGAGAATCAAGTATTGAATGCTGAACATGGAGAGATGTTTGTTACTAGAAGAGCCTTGAATATTCAAGTCAAGGAAGAAGGCTTGGATCAAAGGGAGAATCTTTTCCACTCTAGGTGTTTGGTGAATGGTAAGGTTTGTAAACTTATCATTGATGGTGGAAGTTGTACCAATGCTGCTAGTACTACAATGGTGGATAAATTGAGGTTAACTTGTTTTAAACATCCCAATCCTTACAAGTTGCAATGGTTCAATGACACTGGGGAAGTAAAAGTGTTGAAGCAAGTCAAGGTACCATTCTCCATTGGGTAGTATAAAGATGAGGTTTTGTGTGATGTAGTGCCAATGCAAGCTGGACATTTGTTATTAGGAAGACCATGGCAGCATGATAGAAGGGCACAACATGATGGCTTTTCTAATAAGTATACCTTTACTTATGAAGGAAAGAAGGTTGTTCTAGCACCATAATCACCTCAAGAGGTGTATGAAGATCAAAAGAGGATGCTAGAGAGGGAGAAAAAAAGTTTCGGCCAACATGAACCAAGGGGGTTCAAATTCGGCCAATGATGTTTCTTCAACACCCAAGGGTAATTCTAAGGGTAGGGAGAGAGAAAATAATAAAGTGAGTGAGTGCAGAAAGGGAAAAGAGGCTGAGAGTCAAAAGAAAGTAAGCAAACAAATAAATGGCCCATTGGTGAGAGAAAATAAGCAAGGAGAAAAGCAAAACATACTTTTTATGCAAGAGCAAGAGAGATAGATGTAGGGCAGCCTGTACTCATTATTATGTATAAAGAATTATTACTTGCTGACAGTGAAGAATCTCTTGATTCTTTACCTTCTAGTTTTGTGTCTTTGTTGTAGGATTTTAAGGATGTGTTTCCTGAAGACCTTCCTAGTGGTTTGCCGCCATTAAGAGGGATTGAATATCAAATTGATTTCATACCCGGTTCTACAATTCCAAACTGGCCAGCATATAGGAGCAATCCTATGGAGACAAAAGAGATGCAAAGACAAGTTGAAGAGCTTTTGGAGAAAGGCTTGGTTCGCGAGAGCCTTAGTCCTTGTGCCGTTCCAGTCTTATTAGTACCCAAGAAAGATGGTTCTTGGAGGATGTGTGTTGATTGTAGGGCTGTGAACAAGATTACTGTGAAGTATAGACACCCCATTCCTAGACTTGATGACATGTTAGACGAATTGCATGGGGCGAAATATTTCACAAAGATTGATCTTATGAGTGGTTATCATCAAATTCGTATGAAGCCTGGAGATGAATGGAAGACTGCCTTCAAAACGAAATATGGTTTGTATGAATGGTTAGTTATGCCTTTTGGTTTATCTAATGCACCTAGTACTTTCATGAGATTAATGAACCATGTTTTGAGAGCTTATTTAGGTAAGTTTGTGGTAGTTTACTTTGATGATATTCTGATTTATAGCAAAACTGAGGAAGAACATGTTGAACATGTTAGGAAAGTGCTTGAAATCCTTAGGGAGCAAAACCTTTATGCTAAGCTTAAGAAGTGTTCTTTTTGTCTAGATAGGGTTGTTTTTCTTTGTTTTGTTGTAAGTATGAAGGGGATTGAAGTTGATCAAGAGAAGGTGAAAGCTATCCAAGAGTGGCCGAATCCTTCAAGTGTGACAGAAGTGAGGAGTTTTCACAGATTGGCAAGCTTCTATAGGAGATTTGTCCTTAATTTCTCTACATTGGCAGCCCCCTTGACTAGCATAATCAAGAAAGAAGTGGGATTCATTTGGGGCAAGGAGCAACAAGAAGCATTTGATGCTTTGAAAGAGAAGCTTTCTACTACGCCCGTTTTAGCTTTACCTAACTTTGATTCTACTTTTGAAATTGAATGTGATGCTTCTGGTGTAGCTATTAGAGCTATTTTGATGCAAGAGAAGAAGCCCATTGCATACTTTAGTGAACAGCTTAATGGAGCAAAGCTGAATTATTCAACTTATGACAAGGAGCTATATGCTTTGGTGAGAGCATTGGAAGTATGGGAGCATTATTTGCTGCCCAAGGAATTCGTGATCCATTTAGACCATGAATCATTGAAGCATTTGAGAGGGCAAGGCAAGTTGAATAAAAGACATGCAAAATGGGTTGTGAAGATTGAGAAGTTTCCTTATGTGATCAAATACAAGCAAGGTAAAGACAATGTAGTGGTAGATGCACTTTCAAGGAGGTACGCTTTACTTAATGTTTTGAGTACTAAATTGCTTTGATTTCAATGTATAAAGGACTTATATGTTGGTGATTCTGATTTCGGCAATGTTTATGATGCTTGTGAGCATGGTGCTTTTAATTCTTTCTATAGACATGATGGGTTTTTGTTTAAGGGTTCGAAATTATGCATGCCTAGATGTTCTATGAGAGATTTGCTAGTATTAGAATCACATTGTGGGGGTTTGATGGGGCATTTTGGAGTTGATAAGACTTTAGACATGCTGAATGAACACTTTTATTCGCCAAATATGAAAAGGGATGTAATTCGGATTTGTAAGGCTTGTTTGGCTTGTAGGCAAGCTAAGTCTAAATTTATGCCTCATGGTTTGTATATGCCATTACCCGTTCCTAGTTCTCCTTGGATGGACATTAGTATGGACTTTGTTTTAGGATTACCAAGGACTAAGAGGGGGAGAGATAGCATATTTGTGGTTGTTGATAGGTTTAGTAAGATGGCACACTTTATCCCATGTCATAAGAGTGATGATGCTAGTTTAGTGGCCAAACTCTTCTTTAGGGAGGTGGTTCGAATTCATGGGATACCAAAATCCATAGTTTCTGATAGAGACACCAAGTTTTTGTCTCACTTTTGGCGTGTGCTTTGGGGAAAGTTAGATACCAAGTTGTTATTTTCCACCACTTGTCATCATCAAACGGATGGACAAACAGAAGTAGTAAACAGAACTTTAGGTACCATGTTGAGAGCTTTAATGGGTAAGAATTTGAGTTCTTGGGAAGATTGTTTGCCATTTATTGAGTTTGCTTATAATCGTGCTATTCATTCTTCTACAGGATATTCACCTTTTGAGCTTGTTTATGGTTTTAACCCACTAACAGTTTTGGAACTTGTTTCTTTACCTTCTCATGAGCTTGTTAGTTTAGAAGGTGAGAAGAAAGCTAAATTGGTGAAAGAGATGCATGAGAAAGCAAGGGCGAATATTGAGAAAAGGAACAAGAGATATGCTGATTCTGCAAATAGAAGGAGACGTGAGATTAAGTTTCAAGTAGGAGATTGGGTTTGGGTTCATTTTCGAAAAGAGAGGTTTCCTAACCAAAGGAAGAACAAGTTGCAAGCAAGGGGAGATGGCCCATTCCAAGTGCTGGAGAAGATTAATGACAATGCCTACAAGATCGACTTACCAGGTACGTATAATGTTAGTGCTGCTTTCAATATAAGTGATCTTTCTCCTTTTGATGATGCAGATTTGAGGACAAATCTTTTTGAAGAGGGGGAGAATGATGCAAGAAAGGATCTCTTGAAGCTAGCAAGTGGACCAATCACTAGGAGCAAGGCAAAGAGATATCAAGCTAGTATGGCTTTACATATTCAAGAAGACATTTCCAAAGAGCTTCAAGAATTATCATTCAAGAAGATGGAGATAGAGCTTGAAGCAGGCACACCAAAGCTGATTATGATGTTTAGTGTGGAAGCTAAAGGCTAGCTAAAGAAAGGTCCAACGTGCAAGAAAGGCCCATGGGGGTTCATATAAAGCCTTGGGAAGTAATTTAAGGCCCATGGACAGCCCAAATATTGTGGGGCATTTCTTATGTTGAAGGAATTATTTTGGTTGTTTCCATACTTTATATTTTCCTTAGTGGATTAGGATTTTATTCCCATACTTAATGTTTTCCTTATGCAATTAGGAATGTTTTAGTTTTCCATATGCAATTAGGAATTTTGTAACCCTTATTTAAGGGCACTATTAGGCCGAATTTCAGACTACAACAATTAATAAAAATTTTCGAATTCTTCTACAAGTTCTTGTGAATTTTCGTGTGAGAGAGATTAGAGTGGATTCTTTAATTCTTTCTTTGCATCAAGAATTAGGTTTACTTATCAATAAGAGTTGTGGTGTTTTCCTTCTTCTTACCAACTAAATCCTTCAATCATAGTGAGTTCGCGTCTCTTTATAGGTGTTGGGTTCCTTAGGAGGTGATTATCAAGTTTCAAGAAGTTCTCTACCATTGTTATACGTTGGGTTTGCTGCCATCGTTGCTAAGGGTCCGCGTCAATTTTGATAAGTTCAAGAGTTATAAAGATGCATCAAGACTTCCCTTTCCCTAAATCCGCAATCAATATCGAATCAAACAAAATTGACACCCATGCAATTAAGTGGCTTTCCATGCATAACCAATGTTGTCGCTCCCTCACCAACTCATACAAGTGTTTGATCATGGTGGTGTTTACACTCATAACAATCAATAAAAGATTATTGCCATAGGCTTGCTTATCAATCAAATCTCCACCATAAAATAACAATCAAGCATCAATCAAATGGTCTTTATTGGGTTGTAATGGGGCTAAGGTAAAGGCATGGCATTTAGGAAATGTGAGCTAAATCATTAAGCTCAAGAGCACTTTAAGAGTGAAGTACCCGATCATATACATAACCCAACAATCCAAAACACCTTCCTCTCATCTACCCCTTGACATTAAAGAGCTTCTCAAGGGAACTCACTTCTTAGATCTTATAATGATACATTCCAACCCTTTCAAGAATAACAATTATTCTTATTATTATATATATATATATTTTTATTTTTATCTTTTTCTTTTTTTTTTTATTATTTTGCTTTGCAATCTTAAACTTACTAAATTTAACCCCACACTTAATTCAACACAACACTCGGTCATAAACGCTCTTAAAATGCTCTTGACCTAATGAAAGTGTAAGAGTTAAACAACAAGGTCCAAGCTAATGGTGTTGTGAAAAAGAAAGAAAAGGAAAAATAAAATAAGCTCAAAATTGGCTAACTAAGTTTAAAAATAGGGTTGGTCTTTTTAAGCCAAAGTGGGTTCACCTAATTGCCTTAATCATCTTGATGCCTAATTGAAATTTTTATGTAATCTTAAAATGCATGTCAAAGCAAGTTCTAGCAATTCATCAATCAAAGATGTTCACCCACAACAATAATGATAAGTTGATGGCTCAATTCCTCACTAGGTTAATGGCAATGCAAGGAAAAACCAAAAAAATTGACAATAAGCACCAATTCCACTCAATTCTCAAATTCATGCTTCAAAAATTCAAAGGTCATCTATCAACAATTTTTATAACAATTGAACTTTCTAAAACTCATTTATTCAAGGTAAAACATTATTAAACTTAAAAAGTAAAAATACAAAATGCACTACCCCACACTTAAAGATTCACATTGTCCTCAATGTGAGCATGCATAAACTAAAAGAGAGTTTAGATGATACCTGATTTCCATCGTTCCCATATACGATGTGTAGGGCTCCTTCCACCCATAATGCAATTGGAGCCCATGTGTGAGAGGATGAACAACATGCAACTTTGAAATGTGCCCAATGTATTGAAAAGCCTAGGTAGCATCCTTGGAAGAGCAATTGTCCAAAAAGAACATGTGAGGGTTGTCTTAACTTGATCCTCTAATGCTATAGGGACGCGGTAAGAACCTTTTTCAGTTTGCAACATGGTTATATATGGTTTTTGCTCGTTCTCACCACCAAGGGTGGGAGAGATGATAATTTGTTGCATACTGTACTCCCCAACCAAAACGTCTTTTAAAATTCTTGGGGTCTTTTTAAGTTCAACCAAGTTTGGTTGAACCACTTCTTCATCCTCTTTAGCAATTTGAAGCTCCCCCTCAACAATCTTATTATTTAATAGTAAATTGCTCTCCTCAATTTCTAAATTGGAAAAATTAGGCTCTACTCCTAAGGTCATGGCTACCTCAAGCTTATCTTCACTATCTTCACTATAGGGCATGTCATAAAGTTTAGAAAGTTGCATACCTTGTTTCTCTTCATTTAGCCTGCTTGGGATTGGGATTGGTGGCATACAAGGATTTGGAGGTTCATGCAATTTTGTGGAAGTTGATGCTTCCAAATTCTCCTCCTCCTTTGATTGAATTAACTCCTCTATGTATGGTTGTATTTCCTCACCATCTTTTTCTTGATTAGTTCCTGCATCAAAGGAATCACAAAAACTGTTATATATCACCTGTTCACTCCTCAAATTTGTGATTATCTTGACTTTCTCCAGTTGGCTAGGAAATTCCTCTTTTTGGTGTGCTTGGAGTTGATGTGCCAATTGCCCAACTTGAGCTTCCACCCTCTTCAATGATTCCTCCAAAGAATCAAACCTCTCATTGCTCCCTTCCTGATTTTGCATGCTAATTTGAAGGTAAGCATTCAAATCATCTTCCACTGTGGATTTCTTACATTGATCTTGATTTTGTTCACTAATTTGAATGAAGGCATTCAAACTATCTTCCAAAGTGGGTTCCTTAAGTCGATCTTGATTTTGTGCACTAGTTTGAATGAAGGCATTCAAACTATCCTCCAATGTGGGTTTCTTAAGGTGATCTTGATTTTGTGCGCTGGTTTGAATGAAGGCATTCAAACTATCCTCCAATGTGGGTTTCTTAAGGTGATCTTGATTTGAATATTGTTCTTGAGAGTAAAGATTTCTTTGGTAAGGTTGAAAAAAATTTTGAGGTGGAATTTGCTGTTGATTTTCCCAAGAAAAATTTGGGTGGCTTCCCCAGCTTGAATTATAAGGTCTGGGATATGGGTCATTTCCACCCATTTGCTGGAAATTTCATAGGCATATTCTTCCTCTTGACTCTCTTGGTATTGTCTATAACCAAATGAACACATGTTTGCGCTATGTCCTGCAATGCCACATGCTGAACATACTTCACGAGGAGGCATAGGTGTTTTCCTCTTGCATTTAGCATCTTAAGTTGGTTCGTTAATTCTGCTAATGGCCATGCCATGTCAGAGTTAGGGTTATCATCATAAACCCCTACGTACCTTGAAAACTGCATATTTACAAAAGGCACTTAGCAACTTAAAGAAAACAAACAAATAATTAAATTGAAAGAAAATCAAACAAAACAAACAAACAATTCAAAGAAAACAAACAATCAATTAAATTGTAAAGAAAAATCAAACTATCACTACTTAAACAGCCTTCCCCGGCAACGATACCAAAAACTTGTTGCGCTCGGATTAAGTACTACTACAAAGCGTCACTCGCAAGTATACGAGGTAGCTGTAGCAAAGGTGAACGCCCCAAGGTCGTTTCCCCAAGAAGGTGTGGTTCGTAATAGCTTGATTGACAATTTATTTAAATGCGAGAGTTTGTTGTTTGGGATGGTGCGAGAATAATTTAAACCTAAAATTAACGTGCGTAGGGTTGAAGTGTGTGATGAGTGTACAAGATCAAATCGATTCTTGGGAAGGTGCCTAGAGTCATAGGTCCATTCAATCAAAGCTTATTCAACTTATGACAAGGAGCTATATTGATGTGAACCAGCATAGCAAGGATCCATTGGTGCTACAACAAGGGCCATTGACGAGGAATAAAGCAAAGAAATATGGCATCACTCTTGGAATGCATATTCAATACTTTATTACAAGAGAGGTGACTGAATTAGCATGGGACAAAGTGCGAGAAGGAACTAGAAGACCAACCCAAGCTAGTCATGGTGCTGGATTGTACACATGGTGCTGAAATGTGCGAATTGTCCAGCCAATACCACAACCACCCTGTGAAATGTGCTGCTTGTCCAGAAAGTCTCACAACCCCCTGTGAAATCTACTGTTTCACAACCCCCTATACCAGTTTCAGCAAGAACGACTTTGGCATGCTTAACACATGTTTGGGGCGTGTTTTTTGAGTCTTTTAAGTGGTCCCCTCCATATTTTGCTTATTAGGTTTTTATTGTAATATTTAGTTAATAGTTTTCCTTATAGGAAATATGTTGATGATATCATTATGCCAAGTGGACCAATCACAAGATCACAATCAAAGAAACTCCAGCATGTGTTCCAGCACTTCATTCAAAGGTGGATTAATGAAGAGGGAGACCAACTTGTAGTGAATATGATGGATCATGAAGAGGAAGTCAGAAAAATCACCAACAAGCATGAAGAATCTGCCCATAAGTATGGTGATGGGCATTAGCACGAATTTGGAATATAATATTGACATGGTTTAGTGCTAGTGTGACTAGACAAATGTGAACCAACACCAAAATGCATGTGGAATCTGCCCATCAATGTTGTCATAATTATGGGCAGTAATTTAGAGTATATTATTGATGTGGATGAACAATTAATGCTATTGTGACTAGATACATGTAAACCTAGACTTTTAAGCCATTAGTTCTTCTTTTCCAACTATATAAGGATGGGAAAAAGAACTTAATAGGGTTACTACGAAATTGGCAGATTGTTATCATTGTAATCTAGGTGTTTTCAAGTTTGAGAGGTTTTTCTTCTTATTCTTGTTGCATGAAGAATTGGTTCTAACTTATCAAGTCTAACTTGTGGCGTTTAAATCAATTCATTTCTTCATCCCAATCACCCAAGTTCTCAATTACAGGTTAGTTGTGGGTTTGGTAGGGAGGATTTGTTTTTGAGTTCTAAGATTCTATGCTAGATGTGTATGTGGGGTTCTAGATGTAATATTTGATCCATGGGTTCCGCATCATATATGCTTTGGTGAGAGCATTGGAAGTATGGGAGCATTATTTGCTGCCCAAGGAATTTGTGATCCATTCAGACCATGAATCATTGAAGCATTTGAGAGGGCAAGGCAAGTTGAATAAAAGACATGCAAAATGGGTTGTGAAGATTGAGAAGTTTCCTTATGTGATCAAATACAAGCAAGGTAAAGACAATGTAGTGGCAGATGCACTTTTAAGGAGGTACGCTTTACTTAATGTTTTGAGTACTAAATTGCTTGGATTTGAATGTATAAAAAACTTATATGTTGGTGATTCTGATTTCGGCAATGTTTATGATGCTTGTGAGCATGGTGCTTTTAATTCTTTCTATAGACATGATGGGTTTTTGTTTAAGGGTTCGAAATTATGCATGCCTAGATGTTCTATGAGAGATTTGCTAGTATTAGAATCACATTATGGGGGTTTGATGGGCATTTTGGAATTGATAAGACTTTAGACATGCCGAATGAACAATTTTATTGGCCGAATATGAAAAGGGATGTAATTCGGATTTGTAAGGCTTGTTTGGCTTGTAGGCAAGCTAAGTCTAAGTCTATGCCTCATGGTTTGTATATGCCATTACCCATTCCTAGTTCTCCTTGGATGGACATTAGTATGGACTTTGTTTTAGTATTACCAATGACTAAGAGGGGGAGAGATAGCATATTTGTGGTTGTTGATAGGTTTAGTAAGATGGCACACTTTATCCCATGTCATAAGAGTGATGATGCTAGTTTAGTGGCTGAACTCTTCTTTAGGGAGGTGGTTTGAATTCATGGGATACCAAAATCCATAGTTTCTGATAGAGACACCAAGTTTTTGTCTCACTTTTGGCGTGTGCTTTGGGGAAAGTTAGGTACCAAGTTGTTATTTTTCACCACTTGTCATCCTCAAACAGATGGACAAACAGAAGTAGTAAACAGAACTTTAGGTACCATGTTGAGAGCTTTAGTGGGTAAGAATTTGAGTTCTTGGGAAGATTGTTTGCCATTTATTGAGTTTGCTTATAATCGTGTTATTCATTCTTCTACAGGATATTCACCTTTTGAGCTTGTTTATGGTTTTAACCCACTAACAGTTTTGGATCTTGTTTCTTTACCTTCTCATGAGCTTGTTAGTTTAGATGGTGAGAAGAAAGCTAAATTGGTGAAAGAGATGCATGAGAAAGCAAGGGCGAATATTGAGAAAAGGAACAAGAGATATGCTGATTCTGCAAATAGAGGGAGACGTGAGATGAAGTTTCAAGTAGGAGATTGGGTTTGGGTACACTTCTGAAAGGAGAGGTTTCCAAATCAAAGGAAGAATAAGCTTGATGCACATGGTGATGATCCATTCAAGTGTTGGCAAAGATCAATGATAATGCATACAAGATAGACTTGCCTGGTGAGTATAGTGTTAGTAATACTTTTAATGTGTCTAATTTATCTCCTTATGATGATGCAGATTTGAAGACAAATCTTTTTGAAGAGGGGGAGAATGATACGAACCAGCCACAAGGTAAGGATCCATTGGTGCTTCCAAATGGGCCATTGACTAAGAGCAGAGCTAAGAAGTTTGGAGCAGCTATGGGATTGCATATTCAAGATCAAATTTCAAAGGAAGTGACTGAAATGGCAATGGAAAAGTGCACAATAGAGCTTGAAGAAGGCAAACCAAAGCTGATTATGATGCTTAGTGTGGAAGCTAAAGGCTAGCTAAAGAGGTCCAACGTGCAAGAAAGGTCCAACGTGCAAGAAAGGTCCATGGGGGTTCATATAAAGCCTTGGGAAGTAATTTAAGGCCCATGGACAACCCAAATAGTGTGGGGCGTGTTCTTATGTTGAAGGGATTTAGTTTGGTTGTTTCCATACTTTATATTTTCTTTAGTGGATTAGGATTTTGTTTCCATACTTTATATTTTCCTTAGTGGATTAGGATTTTGTTTCCATACTTTATATTTTCCTTAGTGGATTAGGATTTTGTTTCCATACTTTATATTTTTCTTAATGGGTTAGGATTTTGACTTTGTAGCTTTCCTTTTCCCATTAGAATTAGGGTTTCAGATTTATGTGTGCCTTTTAGTATAAATAGGGCCTTATTTTTCTTGAAAGGGGACTTTTTGACATATTATTATTAAAAATTTTCGAATTCTTCTACAAGTTCTTCTTGTGAATTTTCGTGTGAGAGAGATTAGAGTGGATTCTTTAATTCTTTCTTTGCATCAAGAATTAGGTTTACTTATCAATGAGAGTTGTGGCGTTTTCCTTCTTCTTACCAACTAAATCCTTCAATCATAGTGAGTTCGCGTCTCTTTATAGGCGTTTGGTTCCTTAGGAGGTGATTATCAAGTTTCATGGAGTTCTCTACCATTGTTATACGTTGGGTTTGCTGCCATCGTTGCTAAGGGTCCGCGTCACCCGAGATGAGTTCTGAACTAAAAAATAATTTGGGTTCTGGACTCAAAATAATTTGGGTTCAAAAATAATTTGAGTTCTGGACCCAAGGTGAGTTCTGATCTAAAAAATAATTTGGGTTCTGGGATTTTAGGCTGAATTGGATTTGACTAACCTTTTATCAGTTGAGAATTCTGGTTGTTCCATTCTTTAATAGATGGTGTGATGTGAACCAGCATAGCAAGGATCCATTGGTGCTACAACAAGGGCCATTGACGAGGAATAAAGCAAGGAAGTATGGCATCACTCTTGGAATGCATATTCAAGACTTTATTACAAGAGAGGTGACTGAATTAGCATGGGACAAGTGCGAGAAGGAACTAGAAGACCAACCCAAGCTAGTCATGGTGCTGAAATATACACATGGTGCTGAAATGTGCGAATTGTCCAGCCAGTTTCACAACCACCTGTGAAATGTGCTGCTTGTCCAGAAAGTCTCACAGGTACCTGTGAGATCGTGTAGTGAGAGGAATTTCAGCAAGAACGACTTTGGCATGCTTAACACATGTTTGGGGCGTGTTTTTGAGTCTTTTAAGTGGTCCCCTCCATATTTTGCTTATTAGGACCTTATTGTAATATTTAGTTAATAGTTTTCCTTATAGGAAAAGGATTTTGAGCTTTTTACTTTCCTTTTCAGATTAGGATTTTGCCTTTCACTATAAAAGGCTTATTATCATACTTGTAAGGGGACTTTTTAGATCAATTGAATTTCAGATTGCTTCTTAAGCAAATTTCGCCTTCTTTGAGAGTGAGTGAGTGAATTGCTTCTTTCATTGATTGCATCACGAATCAGGATTACTTATCAATTTCGATTGTGGCGTTATTCTGAATTCGACCTTCCAAATCCTTCCATTATTAGTGTTCTAGCTTCGCCAAGCATAGGGTGCTATAGAGGGTGGTTTATCCTTCGTTCTTGAATTCTCTATCGAAGAGTGCGTCGGGGTTTGAGGCCTTAATTGCCATAGGGTTCCGCGTCATTTGGTATCAGAGCTCAACAACAGGTAAATCTTTATCTATCTGTCTTTCTAGGGCTTATTTTGATTTCGTCCTTGGAGTCTTAATTTTTAAAATTGCATTAGGGTTTTTAGTTTTCAATTCGTTTTAATTCTTTTCAATTCGTTTTCAATCTATTAGGTCTTGGATTGTCCATCCAAATCGTTGTCTTGTTTGTTTCTGTGTCAAGCGAGCAATTCGGTCTCTTTTTTATTCATTATTTCCCTTTGATTGAATTTGTGGGTGAAATTTGTGATACAAATTAAGTCCAGATTAAAAAAAAAATTCGTGTGGTGTGAATTGTGTTCCGAATCAAGGGGATAGTGATAGAAGCAAAAAAAAAAAAGAGTACAAAAGTGCTCCAACAAAAAATTTTCTGTTTCTTAGTAATTAAAGGTTTCGTGGTTGGTTTGAAGTGGGTTAGAAGCAATCAAAATTTTAGGCCACAAAATATCCATTCACACATGGGTGTGAAATCTACTGCTCAACTCAGAAATTCTAAGATTTTTCACACATGGGTGTGAAATCTACTGCTCAATCATTCAATTTCATTCATTCAATTGTGGGGGTTGCCATTGCAAAGGGGAATTCGAAATTAACTAGTTTAGGAAGACTTGACACTAGCTTTCTTGGGTAGAATCAATAGGTCCATAAATCAGCTTGCTAAAGGTGGGTTGGTTTTGATACATCTTGGCCATAATTGTCATATTTTTACCTCTTTGTTTCTAATTCTTGATTGAGCTACCGTTTTTTTGGATTCCGTTACGTTGCTGGAGTGTTATTTGCTTGTTCCAACACTCTGGTTTATGATAATCGTGTGACACAAATTTCCTTGTGTCGCCTCCAAATCGTCGAGTTTCTTTTCTAGGTGTCTAGGAATTAGGTTTCTAGCTTCCTTGAACGTGCTTGGCAGATTGATTTGTGAGCCTCGATTCTGAAGTGCAATAGAAGAATCAGCAAAGGTGAGGTAAGAGCGAAACACTTTGAGTGAATTTTGTTTATTACTAATCTTTTCTTTGTGAGTTTGTGTTTGTGATCATGAGTAGTGGGAGAAACCAGAACGTGCAAGATGGGGAGGAAAATGTCCAAGAAGGTTCTAGCAATTTTGAGTCATATATGCAGCAAAGTAATGAGAGGATGAATGAGATGGCAAGAATGATGGCTACTCTACAAGAGAGCATGAATCTAATGATGAGAGAAAGAGCGCAGCAACCAGCAGCTCAAGTGAGGTTACCACAAAGGGTTCTACAAAGAATCGGTGAAGGAGATCGTAGAGCACCTAGAGGTAATGAAGAGGTTGGTGAAAATAATCCAGCAAATGACAATGACCTTACTTCCATAAAGATGAAGGTACCTTCCTTTGAAGGGAGAAACAATGCTGAAGAGTACATTGAATGGGAGAGAAAGGTGGAGCAGATTTTTGAATGCCATAATTATTCAGAAGAGAAGAAGTCCCACATTGCAGTCGTGGAATTTAAGGGATATGCTACATTCTGGTGGGATCAACTCAAATCTAATAGAAGAGGAAAGGAATTGAGACCCGTACCTGATTGGGAGACTTTGAAAGACTTAATGAGAACAAGGTTTGTCCCTTCTCATTACTATAGGGATTTGTATAATAGGTTGGCAAGGCTGATCCAAGGTGGTAAGAGTGTTGAAGAATACCACAAGGAGATGGAGATGATCATGGCAAGAGCTGATATTGAAGAGGATGAGCGGAGGTTGATGTCTAGATTCCTTGGGGGTCTAAATTCAAACATAGCAAATGAGCTGGAAATGTATGATTACAATTCCATGGGAGAATTGGTTGAAAAGGCCATGAAGATAGAAAGGAGACTAAAGAGCAAGAATTACACCAAGTCTGGTTCTAGCAAATTTCAGAATATGGGTGGAAGTAGTTCGACCTACAGAGGACCTCAAAACACTAGTAGCAATTCGTCCTCAAGAAGTGGAGATTTCAAGAATTCCTTCCAAAGGAACAATCCTCCATCTACAAGTGGAAAAGGGACGAATGGTGGTCCAAATAGGCAGCAATCAGTATTTCTAATACTACTCCTAGTAGAGATATTAAAAGTTTCAAATGTTTAGGGAATGGGCATATTGCTTCTGAATGTCCAAATAGGAGAGTTATGATTGCTACTGATGATGGGGGTGTAATTTCTGATTCTGATCATAGTGATGTTGATAATAATGTGAATGACATGTATGATGATGATGATGAGTGTAGTGAGCAAGTTGAAAATGTGTTGATGGCTGAACATGGTGAAATGTTAGTTGCTAGGCGTGCTTTGAATATGCAGGTGAAGGGAGAGGGTCTTGAGCAGCGAGATAACATATTTTATTCTAGATGTTTAGTTGATGGTAAGGTTTGTATGCTCATCATTGACAGCGGTAGTTGTACTAATGCCGCAAGTGAGACCATGGTGGAGAAGCTGAAATTGACTTGTTTAAAACATCCCAATCCATATAGACTACAATGGTTTAATGATAGTGGAGAGGTGAAGGTTACTAAACAAGTGAGAATACCATTCTCTATAGGCTGGTATAAAGATGAAGTGTTGTGTGATGTAGTTCCTATGCAAGCAGGCCATATGTTATTAGGAAGACCTTGGCAATTTGATAGGAAAGCACAGCATGATGGGCATTCAAATAGGTACACGTTTACCTATGAGGGAAAGCTGGTTACTCTTGTTCCATTATCACCCTTGGAGGTTTATGAAGATCATCGAAAGATGCTTGAGAAAGCAAAGCAAGATTCGGCCAAAGTAGTGGTTGGGGCTGTTTCTTCCAAAAACAAGGGGAGTGCGAGAGAACATGATAAGGTGAGTGAAAGTGAGAAGAAAATGGGAAAAGAGGCCAGAAAAGAAACTAATCAAATTAATGGCCCATTGGTGAGAGAAAACAAGAAAGAAGGGAAGGCAAAACAAATTTTTTATGCAAGACCAAGAGAGCTTAAATTTGCAATATCTACTGGGCAACCTTTATTGTTCATTAGATACAAAGAAAGTTTGTTTACTAATGCTGATGTTCCACTTGACCATTTGCCTTCTAGTTTTGTGTCTTTATTGCAGGATTTCCAAGATGTGTTTCTGGAGGAGTTACCTAGTGGTTTGCCACCATTACGAGGGGTTGAGCATCAAATCGATTTCATGCTTGGTTCTACCATCCCAAATAGACCAGCATATCAAAATAACCCGATGGAAACAAAGGAGATGCAAAGACAAGTGGAGGAGTTGTTGGAGAAAGGCTTGATTCAAGAGAGTTTGAGTCCGTGTGCCGTTCCTGTTCTATTGGTTCCAAATAAAGATGGTACGTTGTTGAGAGCTTTAGTGGGGAAGAATTTGGCTGTTTGGGAAGATTGTTTACCTTTTATTGAATTTGCTTACAATTGTTCTATACATTCTTCTACAGGTTATTCGCAGTTTGAACTTGTTTATGGATTTAACCCACTAACTGTTCTTGATCTTGTTCCTTTACCTTCTAATGAGCTTGTAAGTTTAGATGGAGAGAAGAAAGCGGAATTGGTGAAAGCTATACATGAGAAAGCACGAGCTAACATTGAGAGAAAGAACAAGACATATGCTGATGTTGCAAATAGGGGACGTAAGAAGATGGTATTTACCCCTGGAGAATGGGTTTGGGTGCATTTCCGCAAGGAAAGGTTTCCAAGTCAAAGGAAGAACAAGCTGGATGCACGTGGTGATGGTCCTTTCCAAGTATTGGAGAAAATCAATGACAATGCCTACAAGATCGACTTACCTGGTGAGTATGGTGTTAGTGCTACTTTTAATGTAACTGATTTATCTCCTTTTGATGATGTAGATTTGAGGACAAATCTTTTTAAAGAATGGGAGAATGATGTGAACCAGCATAGTAAGGATCCATTGGTGCTACAACAAGGGCCATTGACGAGGAATAAAGCAAGGAAGTATGGCATCACTCTTGGAATGCATATTCAAGACTTTATTACAAGAGAGGTGACTGAATTAGCATGGGACAAGTGCGAGAAGGAACTAGAAGACCAACCCAAGCTAGTCATGGTGCTGAAATATACACATGGTGCTGAAATGTGCGAATTGTCCAGCCAGTTTCACAACCACCTGTGAAATGTGCTGCTTGTCCAGAAAGTCTCACAGGTACCTGTGAGATCGTGTAGTGAGAGGAATTTCAGCAAGAATGACTTTGGCATGCTTAACACATGTTTGGGGCGTGTTTTTGAGTCTTTTAAGTGGTCCCCTCCATATTTTGCTTATTAGGACCTTATTGTAATATTTAGTTAATAGTTTTCCTTATAGGAAAAGGATTTTGAGCTTTTTACTTTCCTTTTCAGATTAGGATTTTGCCTTTCACTATAAAAGGCTTATTATCATACTTGTAAGGGGACTTTTTAGATCAATTGAATTTCAGATTGCTTTCTTTGAGAGTGAGTGAGTGAATTGCTTCTTTCATTGATTGCATCACGAATCAGGATTACTTATCAATTTCGATTGTGGCGTTATTCTGAATTCGACCTTCCAAATCCTTCCATTATTAGTGTTCTAGCTTCGCCAAGCATAGGGTGCTATAGAGGGTGGTTTATCCTTCGTTCTTGAATTCTCTATCGAAGAGTGCGTCGGGGTTTGAGGCCTTAATTGCCATAGGGTTCCGTGTCATGGTGGACCCTTAAAATGGATCTTCATCCTTGGACCTTGGATCTTCATCCTTGGCATCGGGTCTTGATACGGAACCTGTAAGAATAAGCCTAAGAACTCCTTGATGTCGAACCCCCAAAACATTAACATGATAATACAAACCAGATATGGCAGCTTTGTGCCATTGAAGAAAAGCAATCTTACATCATCCAAATAGATTTAAAAGGAGTTCAAAAGCTCTTTTATGAGGCTGAAATACACTTGGGGCGTGCTACACTTCATATGGAGCAGATTTGGTGCAATTCAAGCAATATGGGCTTTGTGGAGCTTAATACAGCTTATAGGCCAAAGCTACACAAAGGGAAGCCTAAAGTGAAGATCAAAGTATGGAAATCACGTCCAAACACATGGGCATGCTTTCTTGGGCTTGTTCAGCAAGTTTTTTGGCATGTTTAGCAAGTTTTTAAGGCTGAACATGGCTGCACATGTTGGGCTTGTTTTTCCAATACATTAGGCCTTTTTTTGGACTTAATTAAGGCATGTTTAATATGGGCCCAAGGAAGTTACGAATTTCAGCAAGTGGAATGCATCTTTTTGTCACATGGGATGTGGTCCCCTCATTCCTTAGTTAGTTAGGATATTATTTTATTTTCCATATCTTTTAGGATTTGATTTAGTCTTTCCAAATCTATTTTATTTGCATGTTTGCTAATGATACAAACCAGATATGGCAGCTTTGTGCCATTGAAGAAAAGCAATCTTACATCATCCAAATAGATTTAAAAGGAGTTCAAAAGCTCTTTTATGAGGCTGAAATACACTTGGGGCGTGCTACACTTCATATGGAGCAGATTTGGTGCAATTCAAGCAATATGGGCTTTGTGGAGCTTGATACAGCTTATAGGCCAAAGCTACACAAAGGGAAGCCTAAAGTGAAGATCAAAGTATGAAAATCACGTCCAAACACATGGGCATGCTTTCTTGGGCTTGTTCAGCAAGTTTTTTGGCATGTTTAGCAAGTTTTTAAGGCTAAACATGCCAAAAAAACTTGCTGATACAAACCAGATATGGCAGCTTTGTGCCATTGAAGAAAAGCAATCTTACATCATCCAAATAGATTTAAAAGGAGTTCAAAAGCTCTTTTATGAGGCTGAAATACACTTGGGGCGTGCTACACTTCATATGGAGCAGATTTGGTGCAATTCAAGCAATATGGGCTTTGTGGAGCTTGATACAGCTTATAGGCCAAAGCTACACAAAGGGAAGCCTAAAGTGAAGATCAAAGTATGGAAATCACGTCCAAACACATGGGCATGCTTTCTTGGGCTTGTTCAGCAAGTTTTTTTTGGCATGTTTAGCAAGTTTTTAAGGCTGAACATGGCTGCACATGTTGGGCTTGTTTTTCCAATACATTAGGCCTTTTTTTGGACTTAATTAAGGCATGTTTAATATGGGCCCAAGGAAGTTACGAATTTCAGCAAGTGGAAGGCATCTTTTTGTCACATGGGATGTGGTCCCCTCATTCCTTAGTTAGTTAGGATATTATTTTATTTTCCATATCTTTTAGGATTTGATATTATTTAGTCTTTCCAAATCTATTTTGGATTTGTTTTATTAGATTTGGATAGGATTTAGATTACTTATCTGATTTAGATTCAGATTTACTTTATGTTTTCCTTAGTGGATTAGGATTACTTTATATTTTCCTTAGTGGATTAGGATTACTTTATGTTTTTCCTTATGCAATTAGGAATGTTTTCCTTATGCAATTAGGAATGTTTTCCATTTTCCTTATGCAATTAGGAATGTATTCCTTATGCAATTAGGAATGTTTTCCTTATGCAATTAGGAATTTTGTAACCCTTATTTAAGGGCACTATTAGGCAGAATTTGAGATACAACAATTGAATAAAAATTTTTCGAATTCTTCTACAAGTTCTTCTTGTGAATTTTCGTGTGAGAGAGATTAGAGTGGATTCTTTAATTCTTTCTTTGCATCAAGAATTAGGTTTACTTATCAACAAGAGTTGTGGCGTTTTCCTTCTTCTTACCAACTAAATCCTTCAATCATAGTGAGTTCGCGTCTCTTTATAGGCGTTGGGTTCCTTAGGAGGTGATTATCAAGTTTCAAGGAGTTCTCTACCATTGTTATACGTTGGGTTTGCTGCCATCGTTGCTAAGGGTCCGCGTCATTTGGTATTAGAGCCTTGCTACAAGGTAATTTTTATCTACTTTGTCTTTCTAGGGCTTGTTTAATTGTTCCATTAGGGTTATTTTATTCAAATTCGTTTTTTCCTTTCCTTCTCTATTCATTTTTCGTTTTTGGCATTCAAGAGTCAGTTTTAGTTCGTTTTAGTATTCAGAATAGTTTATTCAATTCATTTTTTCACTTTCCCATCCATTTAAGTATTCCGTTTGTTAAGTCGTTGGTGTTCTAGTAGTTAGAATTTAGTTTGTTTTGTGTCTATTGGGTCTTGTTCAATTTGGTTGTGTTTTTCCCTTCAAATTCATCTTGTGTAAGCCTTTTCTTGGGGTTGATTGTTTCTTTCCTTCAAATCATTTTATGTGGCCATTCTTGGGCTGTTTCTTTTGTGTTTCTTTAGTGATTTTCAAATTCTACATATAAAAAAAAATGTCAACAACAATTGAGATTGAGATGGATGAAGAGGAAGCCAAAGAAAAATACCATCTACAATATCTCGATGGTAAGATTCGATTTCTTGAAGAGCTTATTGAAAGGTGGTATCAAAAGTTAGGAGGTGCACGAAGGTACACAAGGGAATATTCATATTGTGAAAAGGAGATTGCTTCATTAGAGGAAGAACTTTCAGTTTTCTATGCAAAGGAGAAAAACTTTCTTATTCATTGTAAGAGACGACAAGAAGAAAGGAAATCTAAGAGGATGAAACTAGAATATAAGAAACTGAGACAACAATTGGAAGATATGTGTAAGCATACTTCTAAACTATGTGAAGCAATAAGTGTGGTTTCAAAAAATTCCTACCATTAAGGTGAAAGAGGAGAGTGCAACCATGGAGGATTCCAATGTTGAACTAAAAAAAGAGGATGAATTGAAAGAGTTGCATGAAGAGGATGTTTGTGAAGTAGAGGATGTAGTGCCATTACTTGATGAAGTAAGGAGTGAAGTTACTGAGATTCCCATAATTGAATTTAAAGAAGAGTTTGTGAAAAATGGAGATCTTCTTGGAGATGTGGATGAGAATTCACCTATTTATGATGATTATGGTTGTGATGATGATGATTGCGATGAAATTGTTCAAAATATGGTTGAAGAGGTAGACAAAGAATATGGAGCTGATTTAGAAGTTCAAGAAGAGGATGGTTCAGTTCCATGTGAGCTGTCTTTAACTAACGGAGCTTTTCCTAGTTTTTTTGACAATGTGCAGGTTGATGTTCTAGAAGAAACATTCAAACTATTTTCATCAACTCAAGAGGAGGTTTTTGAAGATCAATTGGTGCCTAAAGTTTCCATTCCAGATCTGAACATGAGCAAGATTCGAGGACGAATCTTTTCAAAAGAAAGGGAGAATGATACAAACCAGATATGGCAGCTTTGTGCCATTGAAGAAAAGCAATCTTACATCATCCAAATAGATTTAAAAGGAGTTCAAAAGCTCTTTTATGAGGCTGAAATACACTTGGGGCGTGCTACACTTCATATGGAGCAGATTTAGTGCAATTCAAGCAATATGGGCTTTGTGGAGCTTGATACAGCTTATAGGCCAAAGCTACACAAAGGGAAGCCTAAAGTGAAGATCAAAGTATGAAAATCACGTCCAAACACATGGGCATGCTTTCTTGGGCTTGTTCAGCAAGTTTTTTGGCATGTTTAACAAGTTTTTAAGGCTGAACATGGCTGCACATGTTGGGCTTGTTTTTCCAATACATTAGGCCTTTTTTTGGACTTAATTAAGGCATGTTTAATATGGGCCCAAGGAAGTTACGAATTTCAGCAAGTGGAAGGCATCTTTTTGTCACATGGGATGTGGTCCCCTCATTCCTTAGTTAGTTAGGATATTATTTTATTTTCCATATCTTTTAGGATTTGATATTATTTAGTCTTTCCAAATCTATTTTGGATTTGTTTTATTAGATTTGGATAGGATTTAGATTACTTATCTGATTTAGATTCAGATTTACTTTATGTTTTCCTTAGTGGATTAGGATTACTTTATATTTTCCTTAGTGGATTAGGATTACTTTATGTTTTTCCTTATGCAATTAGGAATGTTTTCCTTATGCAATTAGGAATGTTTTCCATTTTCCTTATGCAATTAGGAATGTATTCCTTATGCAATTAGGAATGTTTTCCTTATGCAATTAGGAATTTTGTAACCCTTATTTAAGGGCACTATTAGGCAGAATTTGAGATACAACAATTGAATAAAAATTTTTCGAATTCTTCTACAAGTTCTTCTTGTGAATTTTCGTGTGAGAGAGATTAGAGTGGATTCTTTAATTCTTTCTTTGCATCAAGAATTAGGTTTACTTATCAACAAGAGTTGTGGCGTTTTCCTTCTTCTTACCAACTAAATCCTTCAATCATAGTGAGTTCGCGTCTCTTTATAGGCGTTGGGTTCCTTAGGAGGTGATTATCAAGTTTCAAGGAGTTCTCTACCATTGTTATACGTTGGGTTTGCTGCCATCGTTGCTAAGGGTCCGCGTCATTTGGTATTAGAGCCTTGCTACAAGGTAATTTTTATCTACTTTGTCTTTCTAGGGCTTGTTTAATTGTTCCATTAGGGTTATTTTATTCAAATTCGTTTTTTCCTTTCCTTCTCTATTCATTTTTCGTTTTTGGCATTCAAGAGTCAGTTTTAGTTCGTTTTAGTATTCAGAATAGTTTATTCAATTCATTTTTTCACTTTCCCATCCATTTAAGTATTCCGTTTGTTAAGTCGTTGGTGTTCTAGTAGTTAGAATTTAGTTTGTTTTGTGTCTATTGGGTCTTGTTCAATTTGGTTGTGTTTTTCCCTTCAAATTCATCTTGTGTAAGCCTTTTCTTGGGGTTGATTGTTTCTTTCCTTCAAATCATTTTATGTGGCCATTCTTGGGCTGTTTCTTTTGTGTTTCTTTAGTGATTTTCAAATTCTACATATAAAAAAAAATGTCAACAACAATTGAGATTGAGATGGATGAAGAGGAAGCCAAAGAAAAATACCATCTACAATATCTCGATGGTAAGATTCGATTTCTTGAAGAGCTTATTGAAAGGTGGTATCAAAAGTTAGGAGGTGCACGAAGGTACACAAGGGAATATTCATATTGTGAAAAGGAGATTGCTTCATTAGAGGAAGAACTTTCAGTTTTCTATGCAAAGGAGAAAAACTTTCTTATTCATTGTAAGAGACGACAAGAAGAAAGGAAATCTAAGAGGATGAAACTAGAATATAAGAAACTGAGACAACAATTGGAAGATATGTGTAAGCATACTTCTAAACTATGTGAAGCAATAAGTGTGGTTTCAAAAAATTCCTACCATTAAGGTGAAAGAGGAGAGTGCAACCATGGAGGATTCCAATGTTGAACTAAAAAAAGAGGATGAATTGAAAGAGTTGCATGAAGAGGATGTTTGTGAAGTAGAGGATGTAGTGCCATTACTTGATGAAGTAAGGAGTGAAGTTACTGAGATTCCCATAATTGAATTTAAAGAAGAGTTTGTGAAAAATGGAGATCTTCTTGGAGATGTGGATGAGAATTCACCTATTTATGATGATTATGGTTGTGATGATGATGATTGCGATGAAATTGTTCAAAATATGGTTGAAGAGGTAGACAAAGAATATGGAGCTGATTTAGAAGTTCAAGAAGAGGATGGTTCAGTTCCATGTGAGCTGTCTTTAACTAACGGAGCTTTTCCTAGTTTTTTTGACAATGTGCAGGTTGATGTTCTAGAAGAAACATTCAAACTATTTTCATCAACTCAAGAGGAGGTTTTTGAAGATCAATTGGTGCCTAAAGTTTCCATTCCAGATCTGAACATGAGCAAGATTCGAGGACGAATCTTTTCAAAAGAAAGGGAGAATGATACAAACCAGATATGGCAGCTTTGTGCCATTGAAGAAAAGCAATCTTACATCATCCAAATAGATTTAAAAGGAGTTCAAAAGCTCTTTTATGAGGCTGAAATACACTTGGGGCGTGCTACACTTCATATGGAGCAGATTTAGTGCAATTCAAGCAATATGGGCTTTGTGGAGCTTGATACAGCTTATAGGCCAAAGCTACACAAAGGGAAGCCTAAAGTGAAGATCAAAGTATGAAAATCACGTCCAAACACATGGGCATGCTTTCTTGGGCTTGTTCAGCAAGTTTTTTGGCATGTTTAACAAGTTTTTAAGGCTGAACATGGCTGCACATGTTGGGCTTGTTTTTCCAATACATTAGGCCTTTTTTTGGACTTAATTAAGGCATGTTTAATATGGGCCCAAGGAAGTTACGAATTTCAGCAAGTGGAAGGCATCTTTTTGTCACATGGGATGTGGTCCCCTCATTCCTTAGTTAGTTAGGATATTATTTTATTTTCCATATCTTTTAGGATTTGATATTATTTAGTCTTTCCAAATCTATTTTGGATTTGTTTTATTAGATTTGGATAGGATTTAGATTACTTATCTGATTTAGATTCAGATTTACTTTATGTTTTCCTTAGTGGATTAGGATTACTTTATATTTTCCTTAGTGGATTAGGATTACTTTATGTTTTTCCTTATGCAATTAGGAATGTTTTCCTTATGCAATTAGGAATGTTTTCCATTTTCCTTATGCAATTAGGAATGTATTCCTTATGCAATTAGGAATGTTTTCCTTATGCAATTAGGAATTTTGTAACCCTTATTTAAGGGCACTATTAGGCAGAATTTGAGATACAACAATTGAATAAAAATTTTTCGAATTCTTCTACAAGTTCTTCTTGTGAATTTTCGTGTGAGAGAGATTAGAGTGGATTCTTTAATTCTTTCTTTGCATCAAGAATTAGGTTTACTTATCAACAAGAGTTGTGGCGTTTTCCTTCTTCTTACCAACTAAATCCTTCAATCATAGTGAGTTCGCGTCTCTTTATAGGCGTTGGGTTCCTTAGGAGGTGATTATCAAGTTTCAAGGAGTTCTCTACCATTGTTATACGTTGGGTTTGCTGCCATCGTTGCTAAGGGTCCGCGTCATTTGGTATTAGAGCCTTGCTACAAGGTAATTTTTATCTACTTTGTCTTTCTAGGGCTTGTTTAATTGTTCCATTAGGGTTATTTTATTCAAATTCGTTTTTTCCTTTCCTTCTCTATTCATTTTTCGTTTTTGGCATTCAAGAGTCAGTTTTAGTTCGTTTTAGTATTCAGAATAGTTTATTCAATTCATTTTTTCACTTTCCCATCCATTTAAGTATTCCGTTTGTTAAGTCGTTGGTGTTCTAGTAGTTAGAATTTAGTTTGTTTTGTGTCTATTGGGTCTTGTTCAATTTGGTTGTGTTTTTCCCTTCAAATTCATCTTGTGTAAGCCTTTTCTTGGGGTTGATTGTTTCTTTCCTTCAAATCGTTTTATGTGGCCATTCTTGGGCTGTTTCTTTTGTGTTTCTTTAGTGATTTTCAAATTCTACATATAAAAAAAAATGTCAACAACAATTGAGATTGAGATGGATGAAGAGGAAGCCAAAGAAAAATACCATCTACAATATCTCGATGGTAAGATTCGATTTCTTGAAGAGCTTATTGAAAGGTGGTATCAAAAGTTAGGAGGTGCACGAAGGTACACAAGGGAATATTCATATTGTGAAAAGGAGATTGCTTCATTAGAGGAAGAACTTTCAGTTTTCTATGCAAAGGAGAAAAACTTTCTTATTCATTGTAAGAGACGACAAGAAGAAAGGAAATCTAAGAGGATGAAACTAGAATATAAGAAACTGAGACAACAATTGGAAGATATGTGTAAGCATACTTCTAAACTATGTGAAGCAATAAGTGTGGTTTCAAAAAATTCCTACCATTAAGGTGAAAGAGGAGAGTGCAACCATGGAGGATTCCAATGTTGAACTAAAAAAAGAGGATGAATTGAAAGAGTTGCATGAAGAGGATGTTTGTGAAGTAGAGGATGTAGTGCCATTACTTGATGAAGTAAGGAGTGAAGTTACTGAGATTCCCATAATTGAATTTAAAGAAGAGTTTGTGAAAAATGGAGATCTTCTTGGAGATGTGGATGAGAATTCACCTATTTATGATGATTATGGTTGTGATGATGATGATTGCGATGAAATTGTTCAAAATATGGTTGAAGAGGTAGACAAAGAATATGGAGCTGATTTAGAAGTTCAAGAAGAGGATGGTTCAGTTCCATGTGAGCTGTCTTTAACTAACGGAGCTTTTCCTAGTTTTTTTGACAATGTGCAGGTTGATGTTCTAGAAGAAACATTCAAACTATTTTCATCAACTCAAGAGGAGGTTTTTGAAGATCAATTGGTGCCTAAAGTTTCCATTCCAGATCTGAACATGAGCAAGATTCGAGGACGAATCTTTTCAAAAGAAAGGGAGAATGATACAAACCAGATATGGCAGCTTTGTGCCATTGAAGAAAAGCAATCTTACATCATCCAAATAGATTTAAAAGGAGTTCAAAAGCTCTTTTATGAGGCTGAAATACACTTGGGGCGTGCTACACTTCATATGGAGCAGATTTAGTGCAATTCAAGCAATATGGGCTTTGTGGAGCTTGATACAGCTTATAGGCCAAAGCTACACAAAGGGAAGCCTAAAGTGAAGATCAAAGTATGAAAATCACGTCCAAACACATGGGCATGCTTTCTTGGGCTTGTTCAGCAAGTTTTTTAGCATGTTTAGCAAGTTTTTAAGGCTGAACATGGCTGCACATGTTGGGCTTGTTTTTCCAATACATTAGGCCTTTTTTTGGACTTAATTAAGGCATGTTTAATATGGGCCCAAGGAAGTTACGAATTTCAGCAAGTGGAAGGCATCTTTTTGTCACATGGGATGTGGTCCCCTCATTCCTTAGTTAGTTAGGATATTATTTTATTTTCCATATCTTTTAGGATTTGATATTATTTAGTCTTTCCAAATCTATTTTGGATTTGTTTTATTAGATTTGGATAGGATTTAGATTACTTATCTGATTTAGATTCAGATTTACTTTATGTTTTCCTTAGTGGATTAGGATTACTTTATATTTTCCTTAGTGGATTAGGATTACTTTATGTTTTTCCTTAAGCAATTAGGAATGTTTTCCATTTTCCTTATGCAATTAGGAATATTTTCCTTATGCAATTAGGAATTTTGTAACCCTTATTTAAGGGCACTATTAGGCAGAATTTGAGATACAACAATTGAATAAAAATTTTTCGAATTCTTCTACAAGTTCTTCTTGTGAATTTTCGTGTGAGAGAGATTAGAGTGGATTCTTTAATTCTTTCTTTGCATCAAGAATTAGGTTTACTTATCAACAAGAGTTGTGGCGTTTTCCTTCTTCTTACCAACTAAATCCTTCAATCATAGTGAGTTCGCGTCTCTTTATAGGCGTTGGGTTCCTTAGGAGGTGATTATCAAGTTTCAAGGAGTTCTCTACCATTGTTATACGTTGGGTTTGCTGCCATCGTTGCTAAGGGTCCACGTCACTTGAAAACCCCTAGTCGAATTAGGCACAACCTCCAAAGAATAAAGGTTAGATTTCAGATTTCTTTGAATTGATCAGAGATCCAAGATGTCGAAACAAACTAGTTCCTAAATCCCAGATTCAAAACAATCTTTGTGTTCTTGCTTGAATACATGCTTAAGAAACATTCAAGTAGTTTGATCAACTTTCTGCAAATCGGCTTTAGGTTATTAATTTGTCCCAAAAACCAAAAACTCCACCCTAATTCGTCCAAGGCATATTTATAGCCTTTTCATAACATAAAATCCTAACCCAATAAGGAAATACTTAATTAAATAAGGCCCCAGTCTTAAACATATAGGACCACCCATTAAAAACATAACATGGTCCCACCATAACTAAATAACACATGTTTAAAATAACTAAATAATAAAACAGGGCTAAACAACTAAAACAAGCCTCATTCGTGAATTTCAACTTGTAGCAAGTTGTAATTGACTTCCTTTGGTCTTGTCTCCAAGCTTGTAATTCCTTGCAAACCATAGTTAGCCAAATTCACCAAATCTTGCAAATGTTAAATTAGTGCTTGCTGAATCTTTTTGGCTCGCGATCTAGTTATAGGACCTTGTGGCAGAATAATTGGATTGATGATCTCCTCAACTTGTTCCTCATGTCCTAACTCTTGCTCATCCTTGCGGTGTGCTGGTTGTTCCACAACATTTGCCCTCTCCTCAAAAGGATTCGTCCTTGAATCAAAAGCATCACCTACATCAAAAGGACTTAAATCAACAACATTAAATGAAGCACTTACATTATACTCACCTGGCAAATCCACTTTATATGCATTGTCATTAATCCTTTCAAGTATCTGAAAAGGACCATCTCCTCGTGGGTTTAACTTGGACTTTCTTTGGTGTGGAAACCGTTCTTTGAGAAAATGAACCCAAACCCAATCACTAGGCTGAAAAATCATTGGCTTTCTTCCGTTATTCACTCGAGAAGTTACTTTAGCATTTTGCCTTTCAGTCCTTTCCTTAACCTATTTATGCAACTTCTTTACAAAATCTGCCTTTGAGCTAGTATAAACACTCACAAAATCATTAGATGGAAATGGCAAAATATCCAAAGGAGTAAGCGGATTAAAACCATAAATAATTTCAAATGGAGAACAATTAGTAGTGCTATGAACAGCCCTATTATAGGCAAACTCCACAAATGGTAAACAATCCTCCCACATCCTAATATTCTTTTCTATCACTGCCCTAAGCAAAGTAATCAATGTTTGATTCACAACCTCAGTTTGACCATCGGTTTGAGGATGGCAAGTAGTAGAAAACAACAACTCAGTCCCTAATTTTTCCCATAAAACACGCCAGAAATGACTCAAAAACTTAACATCTCTATCACTAACAATGCTTTTGGGTATGCCATGCAAACGAACAACCTCTTTAAAGAACAAATCAGCAATCAATTTAGCATCATCAGTTTTATGACATGGTATAAAATGAGCCATTTTACTAAATCTATCAACCACAACAAATATACTATCACGACCTCTCCTAGTTTAAGGTAATCCAAGCACAAAATCCATAGACAAATCAGTCCAAGGTCCATTAGGAACAGGTAATGGCGTGTACAAACCATGCGGTTTCATCCTAGACTTAGCTTCTCTACATGTTATGCAATGCTCACAAACTTTATGCACATCATGTTTCATACCAGGCCAATAAAAATGTTCTATCAACACATCATAGGTCTTACTTACCCCAAAATAACCCATCAAACCTCCTCCATGTGCTTCCTTAACTAACAACTCTCTCATGGAACACTTAGGAATACACAATCTATTTCTCTTAAATAAGAAACCATCAAACAAATGAAAGTCTTTTGAAATAGCCACATCTCCACACGAATTATATATGTCACCAAAATCCACATCACTAACATATAATTCCTTAATATGCTCAAAACCCAATAATCTAGCACCAAGAGAATTAAGTAAAACATACCTTCGCGACAACGCATCAGCCATTACATTCTCTTTACCTCTCTTGTATTTAATCACATATGGAAATGTTTCTATGAATTCCACCCATTTGGCATGTCTACAATTCAGCTTATCTTGACCTTTCAAATGCTTTAAACTTTCATGATCAGTATGTATCACAAACTCTTTTGACCACAAATAATGCTGCCATGTATACAAAGCTCAAAACAATGCATATAACTCCTTATCATATGTCGGATACTTCAAAGCCGCTCCACTTAGTTTTTCGCTAAAGTACATCAATGGCCTTTGACCCTGTATCAAAACAGCTCCAATTCCTATGCCACTTGCATCACATTCAATTTCAAAAGTCTTATCAAAATTAGGCAAAGCAAGCAAGGGTGCATTACACAATTTATCCTTAAGTTCATTAAATGCATGTTCTTGTGCATCTCCCCAAACAAAACTGACATTTTTCTTAACTAACTCATTCAAAGGTGCAGCTATAGTACTGAAATTTCTAATGAATCTCCTATAGAAACCAGCAAGTCCATGAAAACTCCTCACCTCACTAGCATTCTTAGGTTTCTGCCAGTCCCTAATAGCCTTTAACTTTTCCTTATCAACCTCAATACCTTGACTAGACACCACAAAACCAAGAAAATGAACCTTATCCATGCAAAAACTACACTTCTTAAGGTTAGCATACAACTTCTCACGCATAAAAATGTCTAACACAAGACGCATATGTATGACATGATCATCCAAACACTTAGAGTAAACAAGAATATCATCAAAGTAAACAACAACAAATTTACCCAAGTGCTCACGCAACACATGATTCATCAAACGCATGAATGTGCTAGGTGTATTAGTAAGACCAAACGGCATAACCAACCACTCATACAGCCCATATTTAGTCTTAAATGCTGTTTTTCACTCATCACCCACACTCATTCGAATTTGATAATAACCAGATTTCAAATCAATTTTCGTGAACAAACAAGAACCATGTAACTCATCAAGCATATCATCTAGTCTAGGAATAGGATGATGATACTTTACAGTGATTTTATTGATGGCTTTGCAATCCAAGCACATCCTCCACGTCCCACCTTCTTTGGCACAAGAATAACAGGAACCGAACAAGGACTCAAACTTTCCCTCACGTATCCCTTAGCTAGCTATTCCTCCACTTGCTTTTGTATCTCCTTTGTCTCGAAAAGATTAGCTCGATACGCTGGCCAATTGGGAATGGAAGCTCCCAGAATGAAATCAATTTGATGCTTTATGCCTCTGATTGGCGGTAATTCATCAGGCATTTATTCGGGAAACAAATCCGCATATTCCTGCAAAAGATCAACAAACACACTAGGCAAAGATTGGTTAAAAACAGTAGTATCTAAATGAGCCTCTTTGCACAAAAGCACAAATATAGGCTGATTGGTGTAAAAAGCATGTTTAACCTCACTTGTACTAGCTAACAAACTCACATTCTTCTCTCCTTCTCTATTTTTCTCAAGCTGAATTTGTTTTGATTTTTCTTTTCTCTCTTTCTTTTCATTTGCAATCTGATTTTTTTCACTCATTTTTTTGTCACTCTCTCTTTCTTTCTTTTCAAATTCAAGTCTCATTCTTTCCATTTTACATTGATCTTCATACACTTCTTTTGAAGAGAGTGGGGTTAGAATTGTCTTTCGTCCATCCTTAGTGAATGAATACCGATTGAGGTATCCATCATGCATAGCTCGCCTATCATACTGCCATGGACATCCAAGTAAAATCTCTCCAGCATGCATTGGCACCACATCACACAACACCTCATCATAATATTTACCAATGGAAAAAGAAATGTTAGATTGTCGATTTACCTTAACCTCTCCACATTCATTCAGCCACTGAAGTTTGTAAGGTCGGGGGTGAGGTTTTGTAGGCAGCCCCAATCGATCAACCAAGAGTGTACTTACCACATTGGTACAGCTTCCACCATCCACAATCACAATACAAGCCTTGCCTTGAACGTGACACCTTGTATGGAACAAGTTGTCTCGTTGTTCTTCATGGTTTTCTCCTTCAATTGCGTGTTAAGAGCACGCCTAGCAACCAGCAAGTCTCCCTTTATTGGTTCTTCAATGCTCCCATCACTACAACATTCCAAGTCTTGCTTTTCTCCATCTTCACTCTCATCGTCACCTTCTTCTTCATCAGTCACTATCTCACCATTTCTTACGGTCATAACTCTCTTGTTTGGACATTCTTTGCTGATATGTCCCACACCTTGGCACTTCCAACACTTAATATCTCGATTTCGCAGCTTAGGCTCTTCAACTTTGGATTTGTCTTTAGAACTTGTTTCGGCCTTTGCTTTCCCACTATCTTGACCAGCCTTGTTTCTTTCCTTGTAATCACACCTTCCTTCCCTATTCCAAGGAGAAATAGAATTAGAAACAGGTTTCAAATGATACCTTGATGATCGTCTTCCTTGGAGTTGTTTTTCCACCTTGACGGCAATATGCACCATCTCTTCTAACTCCACATAAGGCTGCAAATCAACCTGATCAGCAATGTCCAAATTCAAACCAGCCAAGAAAAGTGCCATAGTAGTCTGTCTCCATGTCTTCATCTATATTAGCTCTAGTCATTAACATTTCCATTTCTTTGTAGTAGTCATCAACACTTTTACTGCCTTGTTTAAGAACCTGAAGTCTTTGTATAATTTCCCTATGGAAATTGTCTAGGCACAAACCTCTTCCTCATGACCGATTTAAGATCAGCCCAAGTCTCAATTGGATACTCCAAATTCCTTCTTCTACTAGTCACTAACTGATCCCACCAAGCTATAGCATAATCTGTAAATTGAGTAACAATAAGCTTGACCTTCTTTTCCTCAGTACATCGATGGCAATCAAATATGAGATCAACCTGCTTTTCCCATTGTAAATAAGCTTCTGGATCTGATTTACCACGAAAGTTAGGAATTTTCAGCTTGATGCTTCCCAAGCTCCTATCAACGACTTCATCATCACTATGATTTCTACCATAGAAAGCATTATTATTCATCCTTCCTCTACCTCGACCAGTACCACGGCCTCCTCTACCTCCACCTCTATGTAGAGCTCCTCCAACCAGACTTGCATTATCATCCTCAAGCTCATTTTCATCTTCCAAATGTTCAGGCTGTTGCATTTGATTTCTGCCACCTCTTTGCCTCTTATTGTGCTCCGGTGTGGCTCTTTCAACATTTTGCAACCTCAAATCCATGCGCTCCAATGTTTCTGTTATGTTCTCCATAGCACGGTACAAACGTGTAAATTCAGCTTGTTGCGCCTCACGCAATCGAGCTGGATCAATTTGAAAACCCCTGTCACTGTCATCTCGGCCAGACATTTTTCCTGCAATAAAAGGTTAGAACAAAACAAATAAAAGGCCTCACAACACTCCCTCACGTGTTTACACTCAATAGATGGGGTTGGTCACTCGTGTTCCACTCAATATAATGTATTCACTCATGGCTTAGCTCACACCTCTCAAGCTAATTTCTTTTATGTTCTTAGGTGAATCACACTTTATGAAACAAATCAAATAGTCTTCCGTGTGTAGTATCCCAAGTCTGAAATTTCGAATGAATCACTAATGCAATTCGAATCAAAATAGCCCCTCAATGGTGAAAATTTCGTGACCAGAAATTATATTGATTCTAACCTATCCAGATTTGACCCTTATCTCCTAAATAGCAAGGAGAATGAGAAATTTTTGTTGAAGTGGTTTTGGTACTCTTTTTTTTTTTTTGCTCCCTCTCACTATCTCTCTTGATGGGGGTGACCTTAGTTCACACCACACGAATCTTTTACCCAATTAAATAACAAGAACAAGATCAAATTTAGAGTACTGTCTTTGAAACTCAAAATTGAATCAGAATGAATAATCAAGAACAAGATTCGAATTTAGCACACTTTGTTGAATTTTGAATTCAAATTAGAATGATGAACAAGACCAAGATTCGAATTTAAAACAACTTTTTTTGAATTTTGAATTTTAGGTTTTATAAATTTTTTTTTTGAATTTTCAAATTTGAAAGAAAACGAAAATGATTCAAGGAACATACAACTTAGACGATCAAGAAACAAAGAAAACGATTCAAGAATCAAGAACAAAGAAACAGAACGAAAATAACAAGTGAAGAAAACGAAAACGAAAATAACCCACAAAGAAAAACAAATCTAAGATTCAAGATTAAGAATCAAGAATTCATCTAACAAGAGTTAAGAAGAAAACAAATCAAACAAAGAATTCAGAATCAAGAATTCGAATAACAAGAGAACAAGAAAGAAACGAAATAAACAAAGAATTCGAAATTGTTAGGGATAAAACCTAATCTAGAGCGTTGTCTCTGATACCAAATGATACGGAACCTGCAAGAATAAGCCTGAGAACTCCTTGATGTCGAACCCCCAAAACATTAACTTGAAAACCCCTAGTCGAATTCGGCACAACCTCCAAAGAATAAAGGTTAGATTTCAGATTTCTTTGAATTGATCAGAGATCCAAGATGTCGAAACAAACTAGTTCCTAAATCCCAGATTCGAAACACTCCACAAGAAAGTTGATCAAACTACTTGAATGTTTCTTAAGCATGTATTCAAGCAAGAACACAAAGATAAAAGCAAATCGGCTTTAGGTTATTAATTTGTCCCAAAAACCAAAAACTCCACCCTAATTCGCCCAAGGCATATTTATAGCCTTTTCATAACATAAAATCCTAACCCAATAAGGAAATACTTAATTATATAAGGCCCCAGTCTTAAACATATAGGACCACCCATTAAAAACATAACATGGTCCCACCATAACTAAATAACACATGTTTAAAATAACTAAATAATAAAACAGGGCTAAACAACTAAAACAAGCCTCATTCGTGAATTTCAACTTGTAGCAAGTTGTAATTGACTTCCTTTAGTCTTGTCTCCAAGCTTGTAATTCCTTGCAAACCATAGTTAGCCAAATTCACCAAATCTTGCAAATGGCAAATTAGTGCTTGCTGAATCTTTTTGGCTCGCGATCTAGTTATAGGACCTTGTGGCAGAATAATTGGATTGATGATCTCCTCAACTTGTTCCTCACATCCTAACTCTTGCTCATCCTTGCGATGTTGATGAGGATCTGATTTCTAGCATACAACACCAAGGACCTGTTACTCGATCATTGGCAAGAAAACTTCAAGGATTAGTTTCCAAACATCTATATGTTCTCAATACAATTGGAATGTTAAGACTTGAAGAAAATAAGAGCAAAGAAGCTGTTTGGTTGCACGTGTCCAAATTGCAATCTACCCAAGAGGCCAATTGACCCAAAGGAGTTAGAATACATATTGGCATCCATCATTATACCTTTGGGAGCTAAATACATACCATTCACGTACCATTGGATGCCCATATATTAAGAGTGGCTGAAACTCACATTGGGAGTCAAAGATGCCTTTTAAAAGCTAGTGGGAGACAAGCTATATGGCTACCCATGCCTTTTAAAAGCTAGTGGGAGACAAGCTATATGGCTGCCCATGCCTTTTAAAAGCTAGTGGGAGACAAGCTATATGGCTGCCCAATTTGTTTTATGTAACCACATCATTATATTTGTATTTTTCCATCATTTCACTTATTTTATGCTTTCTTTAAGTCTTTAAAAATAGATGTAATGGCAGACTTTGAACTGAATGAATATTCTGAGTTTTCTCTCCATTTTTGAGAGCTTTGAGAGGTTTTTAGCCTTCTTTTGAGTTCTGGTTAGAACTTGCATGAATTCCTTGCAAAAATAACCAAGTTTGCTAGGTCTTAACTTATATTCAAGGTTTTTCCTTCACAAGTTGGGGTTGGGTCTTGAATCTTTGGTTTCCAGCTATATAGCTTCAGTTTTACATCACAAGTTGGTGTTGGGTTGAAGGTGCTGGTTGGTGTTCTTATGTTTTGGAGATGATCCGTAGCTTGAGCTTCCTTAGGAATTAAATCCCAGCAAGGCAGGTTCACATCATTTGGTATCAGAGCTTAGGCTCTCCAAATCAGGTTTTTAGCATCATTCCTTCTTGTTTATGTCAAAAAAAAATATTGTCTTCCTTTGAGTCATTTTTTGCCATTATTTTAATTTCTACAAGCTGTATGCTTTCTTGTTTCTTTGAGTCCTTCTTCCTTAATGTTGTTGCTGGATTAATTTAAAAAAAAAAGAAAGAAAGAAAGAACAGAAAAGAAAAGGAAAAGAGAAAACAACAACTAATCTCTCAAATTTGCTAGTGGGTTAGAAACTGAAGTTGGGTTTGCACATAACCAAATCTTCTCAAATTTTATATGCTTGTTTCAGATGCTAAACTTAGCTTGGAAATCAAATTTTAAGTCAAAATTCCTCCATTTGCCTAGTTATCCATATATTGCAGCCAATTTAGCTAGTTTTGTGTCCAAAAGTGAACGTGTATGTAAACATGTCCAAATCCTTTCAAATTTTACAGGCATGTTTTAGATATTCAGCTAAGCCTACATATTAAATTTCATGTCAAAATTCATTCCTTTGCTTCGTTGTCCATATATTACCGATAGTTAGCCATTTTTGGGTCCAGAACATAAACATTTCATAAGAGACCTAAAAATTCATTTTTTCTTCTTCCATTTTGTCTCAATATATTGTCCTAAATCCAGTTTTGTCAAATTCTTCCCTTTAGTAATGTTTGTCTAAAATTTCAGTGTCTTTCGTCCTTAGGTTTCAAATATCAGATATTCTGTTTTTCTTTTCAGTTTGTTTTACTCTTGTTCCATTCTTGAATGTGTTTTAAACCTTGCAATTTAGTTATTTAGTTGAGGAAATATTAAGTTCTTGCTAGAACTTGGAAAGGGCTGAAGTGAGTGAAAAAAAGGCATAGAGTGGTGAGATTGTTAGAGGGTAAAAGCCAAAGTTTGAGTGAAACACAGATTGAGTGTTACCAGATTAGAGTGAAACACGTGAGGGAGTGTGTGAGAGAATATTTCTAACATTTGTTTTGCAGCAATCAGTATGTCAACAAAACGAGATAGTGATCGAGAGAGCAACCAGCCCCAAGAGGAGCTAGAAGCTTCTTATGTTCTTAAGGCATTGCAATCTCAATTTCAAAGGATGAATGTGTTGTTTGTTGATATTAGAGAACAGATGGAAAAACACTCAAAGCAAATTGAAGAATTGCAGGAAGCAAGCTCTACAAATCAAAGGAATTTAGGAAGGGATGAACGAGATAATTTTCATAGGGAGCAAAACACAAATAGGGGGCAGAATAGAGGTAGGCGCGCTGGACTAAATGATTTGCTAGTTTTCAATGACTTGGAGGATGTAGATGAAGATAATCTTGATGATGATGATGGGCAGCAATCTGTTGCACTTGATGATGTTATTAGACTAAGATATATGAGAGGTAATATGGGTGGTAGAGGTGGTGGCAGAAATATTAGGCACGAAAGTATGGGAAACGCAAGAGGGAGAGGGAGAGTAGACAGCAACGTTAATGGAATTAAAATGAAAATTCCATCATTCCAAGGTAAAGCAAATCCAGATGCATATTTGGAATGGGAGAGAAAGACCGAACTCATCTTTGATTGCCACAACTATAGTGAGCAAAAGAAGGTGACACTTGTTGTGGTAGAGTTTACTGATTATGCATTAGTTTGGTGGGAACAATTACTCACTAAACGAAGAAGAAATGGCATGAGAGGAGTGTAGACTTGGGATGAGTTGAAACAGGTCATGAGAGATCGATTTGTTCCACAACACTACTATAGAGAGTTGCATCAAAGATTACAAGGGCTGGTGCAGGGCAATAAAAGTGTGGAAGAATATTTTCAAGAGATGGAAATGGCTATGATACGAGCTAATATAGAAGAAGAAAGGGAAGCAACTATGGCACGGTTCCTACATGGGCTGAAAGATGAAATTGCCGACATAGTGGAGCTGCATCATTATGTGGAGATTGATGATATGTTAAATATGGCAATCAAGGTAGAAAAACAACTCAAGAAGAAGAAAACAACCGGATCGGGTATGGGAATGAATCCTACCAACAATGTTCCATGGAAGCCAAATTGGAAGAAAGGAGAATCTAGTGAGAGTAAATTTGTTTCAAAGGAGAAGAAAGAGGGAAACAAAGCTGGAGAAAAACCCATTGTGATTGATAAGGGTAAGGCACTAATGAACTCCAGCGGAAGAACTAGAGACATCCAATGTTTTAGATGCTTAGGCAAGGGACATTATGCTGCACAATGTCCAAATAAAAGGGCAACAGTGATGAGGCCAAGTGGAGAGATAGAATCTGAAGATGATGAGGCTGTTAATGATGATTCAAGTCATGGCATTCAACCTATGGGTGATGATAGTGATGTAGAGCATGCTGTACATGGCAACGTTCTAGTTGTTATGCGTGCTTTAAATACCCAAGTAAAGGCAGATGATGGTGATGAGCTACAAAGAGAAAATATCTTTCATATTAGGTGTCTAGTTAAAGATGGAGTTTGTAGCATGATAATAGACAGTGGAAGTTGCGTGAATGTGGCTAGTACTCTACTAGTGGAAAAACTTGATTTCCCTACAACAAAACATCCTAAGCCATATAGGTTGCAATGGTTTAATGATTGTGGTGAAGTTAGGGTGACTAAGCAAGTGCTACTAATATTTTCTATTGGGAGGTATAAGGATGAAGTGTTATGTGATGTTGTTCCTATGAATGCTAGCCATATTCTGCTTGGGAGGCCATGGCAATATGATAGAAGGGTTGTACATGATGGATTCAAAAATAGGTACTCTTTTGATTTTGAAGGTCGAAAGTTGACTCTTGCACCTTTGACACCGATGGAGGCTTTTGAAGACCAAAATCGAATACAAGCTGCCATGGAAGAAAAAATGCAAAAAGAATCTGAAAAGAGAGTGAGAGAAAGAAAAGAGCAAGAGGAAAAACAAAGAATAAAAAATGAGAAAGAAAAAGAAAATGAGAAAAAGAAAAAAAGAAAAAAATCTACAATAAAAATGAGAGTTGTGAGAAGAAAGTAAGTTTAGTTGCTAGGGGAAAAGATGTGAGGCAAGCCTATTCTTCAAATAATGTGATGCTACTCTTACTATGTAAGGGAGCTTTTCTTAATGTAACTGACCTTGATCCTCCTATTCCTAGTGTTGCAGGAATTTGAAGATGTCTTTCCCGATGAAGTATCTAGCGGACTACCACCTATCAGAGGAATAGAACATCAAATTGATTTTGTTCCTGGAGCTGTAATTCCAAATCGGCCAGCATATAGAACCAATCCTCAAGAGGCCAAAGAGTTACAAAAACAGGTGGAAGAATTACTTGCAAAGGGTCAAGTCAAAGAGAGCATGAGTCCATGCGCTGTACCGGTATTTTTGGTACCCAAAAAGGATGGATCAATGCAAATGTGTGTGGATTGTCGCGTCGTCAACAAAATCACTGTAAAGTATAGACATCCAATCCCTAGACTTGATGATATGCTTGATGAATTGCAAGGTGCATGTATATTTTTGAAAATTGATCTTAAAAGTGGTTATCATCAAATAAGAATGAGATTAGGAGATGAATGGAAAATAGCTTTTAAGACTCAATATGGTTTGTATGAATGGTTAGTCATGCCTTTTGGACTAAGCAATGCACCTAGTACTTTCATGAGATTAATGAATCATGTATTGCGTGCTTTTCTTGGAAAGTTTGTTGTTGTGTATTTTGATGATATTTTAGTGTATAGTCAAATTTTAAATGATCATTTAATGCATTTAAGATGTGTGCTTGAAGTTCTTAGGAAAGAGAAATTGTATGCAAATTTAAAGAAATGTACATTCTGCATGAAAAAAGTCATTTTCTTAGGATTTGTAGTGAGTAGGAAAGGAATTGAGGTTGACGAGGATAAGGTAAAAGCCATCAAAGAATGGCCTACACAAAAATCCGTGACTGAAGTTAGGAGTTTTCATGGTCTTGCTAGTTTTTATAGGAGGTTTGTTAGAGATTTTAGCACAATTGCAGCCCCATTGAATGAAATAGTGAAGAAAAATGTAGGGTTCGTATGGAATGAGGAACAGGAGCATGCATTTAGATTACTGAAAGAAAAATTATGTTCTGCACCATTACTTGCATTACCTAATTTTTCTAAGACTTTTGAAGTTGAATGTGATGCTTCCGGAGTGGGTATAGGTGCTGTTTTGATGTAGGAAAGAAGACCAATTGCATACTTTAGTGAGAAGCTAAGTGGAGCTCCTTTGAATTACTCTACTTATGACAAGGAGATGTATGCATTAGTTAGGGCGTTGGAGACGTGGCAGCATTATCTTTGGCCAAAGGAGTTTGTTATTCATAGTGATCATGAATCACTAAAATACTTGAAAGGACAAAGCAAGCTGAACAAATGCCATGCCAAATGGAGTGAATTTATTGAAGTGTTTCCATATGTGATTCAATATAAGCAAGGAAAAGAAAATGTTGTTGCTGATGCCTTATCTAGGAGGTATGCCCTAATCTCTATGCTTGATGCTAGACTTCTAGGATTTGAGCATATGAAAGAATTGTATAAGCATGACTCTGAATTTGCACAAATATATGCCTCTTGTGAAAATGTTGCCTTTGAAAAATTTTATAGGCATGATGGTTTCTTATTTAGAGAGAAACGACTTTGTGTTCCAAATAGCTCTATAAGAGGATTGCTTGTAAGAGAGTCACATGGGGGAGGTTTAATGGGACATTTTGGGGTGGCTAAAACATTAGAAATTCTGAATGAACATTTTTATTGGCCACATATGAGGAAAGATGTAGAGAAATTTTGTGCTAAATGCGTGACATGTATGAAAGCAAAGTCCAAAGTAAGACCACATGGTTTGTATATGCCTTTAAGTGTACCTAGTGAACCTTGGGTAGACTTATCTATGGACTTTATTTTGGGGCTACCTAGGACAAAAAAGGGTCATGATAGTTTATTTGTTGTGGTTGATAGATTTTCTAAAATGGCACATTTCATTCCATGTCATAAAACTGATGATGCATGCCATATATCTGATTTGTTCTTTAGAGAAGTAGTGAGATTGCATGGTATTCCTAGGACCATAGTAAGTGATCGAGATGTAAAATTTTTGAGTCATTTTTGGAAAGTCCTATGGGGAAAGTTAGGTACAAAGCTTTGTTTATCTACTACATGCCATCCGCAAACAGATGGGCAGACGGAAGTTGTTAATAGGACTGTGGGCACTCTTCTTCGTACCATGATTAAACAAAATTTGAAGACATGGGAGGAATGCATACCATTTATTGAATTTGCATATAATAGATCAATGCATTCAACCACTGGATTTTCACCCTTTGAGCTTGTCTATGGTTTTAATCCGCTTACTCCATTAGATTTGTTGCCTCTTCCTACTAATGAGCTTACTAGTTTTGATGGTAAAAAGAAAGCTGAATTGGTGAAGCAAATGCATCAAAGGGCCAAGCAACAAATGGAGAAGATTAATGAGAATAGAGCAACCAAAGTAAACTAAGGAAGGAAAAAGATGGTGTTCCAGCCTGGTGATCTGATATGGGTTCATTTGCGAAAAGAAAGGTTTCCTACACAAAGGAAATCAAAATTGCAGCCGAGAAGTGATGGACCATTTGAAGTACTCGAAAGGATTAATGATAATGCCTACAAGATTAATCTACCAGGTGAGTATGGTGTAAGTGCAACTTTTAATGTTTCTGATCTTGCTCCTTACTATGCAGATGATGAAGATTCGAGGACGAATTCTTTTGAAGAGGGAGAGGATGATGAGGATCTGATTGCTAGCATACAACACCAAGGACCTGTTACTCGATCAATGGCAAGAAAACTTCAAGGATTAGTTTCCAAACATCTATATGTTCTCAATACAATTGGAACGTTAAGACTTGAAGAAAATAAGAGCAAAGAAGCTGTTTGGTTGCACGTGTCCAAATTGCAATCTACCCAAGAGGCCAATTGACCCAAAGGAGTTAGAATACATATTGGCATCCATCATTATACCTTTGGGAGCTAAATACATACCATTCACGTACCATTGGATGCCCATATATTAAGAGTGGCTGAAACTCACATTGGGAGTCAAAGATGCCTTTTAAAAGCTAGTGGGAGACAAGCTATATGGCTGCCCATGCCTTTTAAAAGCTAGTGGGAGACAAGCTATATGGCTGCCCAATTTGTTTTGTGTAACCACATCATTATATTTGTATTTTTCCATCATTTCACTTGTTTTATGCTTTCTTTAAGTCTTTAAAAACATATGTTATGGCAGACTTTGAACTGAATGAATATTCTGAGTTTTCTCTCCATTTTTGAGAGCTTTGAGAGGTTTTTAGCCTTCTTTTGAGTTTTGGTTAGAACTTGCACGAATTCCTTGCAAAAATAACCAAGTTTGCTAGGTCTTAACTTATATTCAAGGTTTTTCCTTAATAAGTTGGGGTTGGGTCTTGAATCTTTGGTTTCCAGCCATATAGCTTCAGTTTTACATCACAAGTTGGTGTTGGGTTGAAGGTGCTGGTTGGTGTTCTTATGTTTTGGAGACGATCCTTGGCTTGACCTTCCTTAGAAATTAAATCCCAGCAAGGCAGGCTCACATCAGGTGTGCTGGTTGTTCCACAACAGGTCTTCACCCTTGAAAATGAATCTTCATCATTTGGACTTCAGGTCTTGACCTTTCAAATTGGATCTTCATACTCGGCATTAGGTCTTCACCCTTGAAAATGGATCTTCATCCTTTTGACTTTTGTCCTATATTGGCTTTAGCTCTTCTAACTGGACTGATCTTTTGTTTTTTGCATCTTCATTCTTTTGAGAGTTCTATTTTTTTTTCATTCTCTTTGTTCTTTCTTTGCACTCTTGCAAAAAAAAAAATTAGCCATTTTTTAGCTGACTTCTTTATCTTCTCCTTACCCCCCTACGTGGTAAAATATTTGAAAGTGCGTTTGAAAATATTTTGTATACACATAAACTAAAAAAATTGAAAAGAAAAAATTTTGCCCCCTGTGTAGGATCAAACCAATGATTTTTTCAGGTAAGCTCTGATTGATGTTTGTATTTTGTCTGGTTCTTTGCATAAGCATGCATTCCTTCTTTTGCAAAATGGCTTGGAGCTTCCTCAAGCAATGGGCTTTCCGTGCCCCCTAATTCAATACTTGCTTCATCTTTGCTTTATAGAGTATCTGTTGTTCACTTTGACAAAGAATTGACAATACAATACAAGAAAATGCAATGCGATATACTCATGTATACATCATATGCATGAATAACACTTAAAGTGGTTCTATCGACTCACAGATCGAGATGATCAACTGAAGTGTTCTCATTGATTTCTTTCAAATGCCCGTTCAGATCTTGCACTGGAATGGCAAAAGGCTTCACATTTTTGGGCTTTATCTTCAAGATGTTGAGAACATAAGTGGTGAGGCCCAAGCAGCATAGTCAGGAATGCATCCATTTCAAACTATGTTTCAACATGTCAGTTGGTAGCTTCTTCATGACCTTGCCAATAATTATTTACTTTGCCTGATGTGACCTTTGAGGTTCGATGGTTCAACAAACTTCTCTTAACTTGAAGGCTTTGTATGACAAAAATATTTTTTTAAAACCTTAAAATCATATTTTGCCTTTGTCAAATCAGTTTCATTATACCTTAGGACTCGATTTTCTAAATTAACATATCTATAACATGACAACCCTAGTTACCATATTAAACTCGGGAATAATTTCTATTAAAGTAAGAACTGTTGCACTTAAGATAGGCACATACACATTACTTAGTCAAAGATCTCATTTGAGTTTGAATATTGTCTATCTCATATGCATGTTTATTCAAACTATCTCTACTAATAGACTCTACCTACCAAAAGAGATCAACAGGTCTTTGATAGGCTTAAAATGGGGTTTATAAGGGACATAGTTTAAGCGGAGGCCAATTGTAAATTGGAACTGATGTGATACTATGGACAAGCCTTCACACTATAAACTTTTTGTTGGAACTTTAGATAGTTAGGAGCATGAAAAGATAGAGCTTTGAATGTTCTCTCATCTTTTTGGCGTTAATCTGAATCTTGATTGGGACAGTCTTTGCCTTTGCAAAAAAGGTCAATACCCACATTCCTTTCTCTTTTTTCCTTTTCTTTCTGATGCGGATCCTTAGCAACGATGGCAGCAAACCCAATGTATAACAATGGTAGAGAACTCTTTGAAACTTGATAATCACCTCCTAAGGAACCCAACGCCTATAAAGAGACGCTAACTCACTATGATTGAAGGATTTAGTTGGTAAGAAGAAGGAAAAAGCCACAACTCTTGTTGATAAGTAAACCTAATTCTTGATGCAAAGAAAGAATTAAAGAATCCACTCTAATCTCTCTCACACGAAAATTCACAAGAAGAACTTGTAGAAGAATTCGAAAATTTTTATTAATTGTCGTTGTCTCAAATTTGGCCTAATAGTGCCCTTATATAAGGGTTACAAAATTCCTAATTGCATATGGAAAATTAAGACTAAAACATTCCTAATTGCATAAGGAAACATTCCTAATTGCATAAGGAAACATTCCTAATTGCATAAGGAAAACATTCTTGATTGCATAAGGAAAACATTCTACATTCAAATCACCAACATATAAGTCCTTTATACATTCAAATCCAAGCAATTTAGTACTCAAAACATTAAGTAAAACGTACCTCCTTGAAAGTACATCTGCCATTACATTGTCTTTACCTTGCTTGTATTTGATCACATAAGGAAACTTCTCAATCTTCACAACCCATTTTGCATGTCTTTTATTCAACTTGCCTTGCCCTCTCAAATGCTTCAATGATTCATGGTCTGAATGGATCATGAATTCCTTGGCCTCACCAAAGCATATAGCTCCTTGTCATAAGTTGAATAATTCAGCTTTGCTCCATTAAGCTTTTCACTAAAGTATGCAATGGGCTTCTTCTCTTGCATCAAAACAGCTCCAATACCTACACCAGAAGCATCACATTCAATTTCAAAAGTAGAATCAAAGTTAGGTAAAGCTAAAATGGGTGTAGTAGAAAGCTTCTCTTTCAAAGCATCAAATGCTTCTTGTTGCTCCTTGCCTCAAACGAACCCCACTTTTTTCTTGATTATGCTAGTCAAGGGGGCTGCCAATGTAGAGAAATTAGAGACAAATCTCCTATAGAAGCTTGCCAATCAGTGAAAACTCCTCACTTTTGTCACACTTGAAGGATTCGGCCACTCTTGGATAGCTTTCACCTTCTCTTGATCAACTTCAATTCCCTGCATACTTACAATAAAACCAAGAAAAACAGCCCTATCCAGACAAAAAGAACACTTCTTAAGCTTAACATAAAGGTTTTGCTCCCTAAGGATTTCAAGCACTTTCCTAACATGTTCAACATGTTCTTCCTCAGTTTTGCTATAAATCAGAATATCATCAAAGTAAACTACCACAAACTTACCTAAATAAGCTCTCAAAACATGGTTCATTAATCTCATGAAAGTACTAGGTGCATTAGATAAACCAAAAGGCATAACTAACCATTCATACAAACCATATTTTGTTTTGAAGGTAGTCTTCCATTCATCTCCCGGCTTCATGCGAATTTGATGATAACCACTCATAAGATCAATCTTTGTGAAATATTTCGCCCCCATGCAATTCATCCAACATGTCATCAAGTCTAGGAATGGGATGTCTATACTTCACAGTAATCTTGTTCACAGCCCTACAATCAACACACATCCTCCAAGAACCATCTTTCTTGGGTACTAATAAGACTAGAACGGCACAAGGACTAAGGCTCTCGCGAACCAAGCCTTTCTCCAAAAGCTCTTCAACTTGTCTTTGCATCTCTTTTGTCTCCATAGGATTACTCCTATATGCTGGCCGGTTTGGAATTGTAGAACCGGATATGAAATCAATTTGATGTTCAATCCCTCTTAATGGCGGCAAACCACTAGGAAGATCTTCAGGAAACATATTGATGAGGATCTGATTGCTAGCATACAACACCAAGGACCTGTTACTCGATCAATGGCAAGAAAACTTCAAGGATTAGTTTCCAAACATCTATATGTTCTCAATACAATTGGAACGTTAAGACTTGAAGAAAATAAGAGCAAAGAAGCTGTTTGGTTGCATGTGTCCAAATTGCAATCTACCCAAGAGGCCAATTGACCCAAAGGAGTTAGAATACATATTGGCATCCATCATTATACCTTTGGGAGCTAAATACATACCATTCACGTTCCATTGGATGTCCATATATTAAGAGTGGCTGAAATTCACATTGGGAGTCAAAGATGCCTTTTAAAAGCTAGTGGGAGACAAGCTATATGGCTGCCCATGCCTTTTAAAAGCTAGTGGGAGACAAGCTATATGGCTGCCCAATTTGTTTTATATAACCACATTATTATATTTGTAATTTTCCATCATTTCACTTGTTTTATGCTTTCTTTAAGTCTTTAAAAACAAATGTAATGGCAGATTTTGAACTGAATGAATATTCTGAGTTTTCTCTCCATTTTTGAGAGCTTTGAGAGGTTTTTAGCCTTCTTTTGAGTTCTGGTTAGAACTTGCACGAATTCCTTGCAAAAATAACCAAGTTTGCTAGGTCTTAACTTATATTCAAGGTTTTTCCTTCACAAGTTGGGGTTGGGTCTTGAATCTTTGGTTTCCAGCCATATAGTTTCAGTTTTACATCACAAGTTGGTGTTGGGTTGAAGGTGCTGGTTGGTGTTCTTATATTTCGGAGACGATCCGTAGCTTGAGCTTCCTTAGGAATTAAATCCCAGCAAGGCAGGAATTTGTTTTATGTAACCACATTATTATATTTGTATTTTTCCATCATTTCACTTGTTTTATGCTTTCTTTAAGTCTTTAAAAACAAATGTAATGGCAGATTTTGAACTGAATGAATATTCTGAGTTTTCTCTCCATTTTTGAGAGCTTTGAGAGGTTTTTAGCCTTCTTTTGAGTTCTGGTTAGAACTTGCACGAATTCCTTGCAAAAATAACCAAGTTTGCTAGGTCTTAACTTATATTCAAGGTTTTTCCTTCACAAGTTGGGGTTGGGTCTTGAATCTTTGGTTTCCAGCCATATAGTTTCAGTTTTACATCACAAGTTGGTGTTGGGTTGAAGGTGCTGGTTGGTGTTCTTATGTTTTGGAGACGATCCGTAGCTTGAGCTTCCTTAGGAATTAAATCCCAGCAAGGCAGGCTCACATCATTTGGTGCTTCATTGAGAGATAGATTTGTACCACAACACTACTATAGGGAGTTACATCAACGATTACAAGGGCTGGTACAAGGCAATAAAAGTGTGGAAGAATATTTTCAAGAGATGGAAATGGCTATGATACGAGCTAATATAGAAGAGGAAAGGGAAGCAACTATGGCACGGTTTCTACATGGGCTGAAAGATGAAATTGCCGACATAGTGGAGCTGCATCATTATGTGGAGCTTGATGACATGTTAAATATGGCAACCAAGGTAGAAAAACAACTTAAGAAGAAGAAAACAACCAGATCGGGAATGGGAATGAATTCTGCCAATAATGTTCCTTGGAAGCCAAATTGGAAGAAAGGGGAATCTAGTGAGAATAAATTTGTTTCAAAGGAGAAGAAAGAGGGGAACAATGCTGGAGAAAAACCCATTGTGATTGATAAGGGTAAGGCACCAATGAACTCCAATGGAAGAACAAGAGACATCCAATGTTTTCGATGTTTAGGGAAAGGGCATTATGCTATAGAATGTCCAAATAAAAGGGTGATGGTGGTGAGGCCGAGTGGTGATATTGAATTTGAAGATGATGAAGTTGTAGATGAAGATTCAGATGTTAACATTCCACCTTTGGATGAAGATAGTGATGTAGAGCATGCTGTGCATGGAAATGCTCTTGTTGTTATGCGTGCTTTAAATATACAGGTGAAGGAAGATGAAGGTGATGAACTACAAAGAGAAAATATTTTTCATACTAGATGTTTAGTCAAAGAAAAAGTTTGTACTATGATCATAGATGGTGGGAGTTGTGTTAATGTGGCTAGCACTCTACTAGTAGAGAAACTTGCATTTCCTACTACAAAACATCCTAATCCATACAGATTGCAGTGGTTGAATGATAGTGGAGAAGTTAAGGTGACCAAGCAAGTATTATTGTCATTTACCATTGGGAGGTATAAGGATGAAGTGTTGTGTGATGTAGTTCCCATGCATGCTAGTCATATCCTACTTGGGAGGCCATGGCAATATGATAGAAAAGCAACACATGATGGGTTTAAGAATAGGTATTCATTTGATTTTGAAGGCCGAAAGGTGACTCTTGCACCTTTAACACCTATGGAGGCTTTTGAAGACCAAAAGCGAGTCCAAGCTGCCATGCAAGAGAAAATGCAAAGAGAGGTTGAAAAGAGGGAGAGAGAAAAGAAAGATCAAGAGGAAAAACAAAGAATAAAAACTGAGAGAGAAAAAGAAAAAGAGAAAAAGAAGAAATTACATAATAAAAATGAGAGTGGAGAGAAGAAAGTAAGTTTAGTTGCTAGGGGGAAAGATGTGAGGCAAGCATACTTTTCTGATAGTATGATGCTCCTTCTGATATGTAAGGGAGTTTTTCTTAATGTAACTGACCTTGATCCATCTATTCCTAGTGTTGCTTTGACTTTGTTGCAGGAATTTGATGATGTCTTTCCAAATGAGGTACCGAGTGGATTGCCACCCATTAGAGGAATAGAACATCAAATTGATTTCATTCCTGGAGCTGTAATTCCAAATCGTCCAGCATATAGGACAAATCCTCAAGAGGTCAAGGAGTTGCAAAAACAGGTGGATGAGCTGCTTGCGAAAGGTCATGTTAGGGAGAGCATGAGTCCATGTGCTGTGCCGGTACTTCTAGTACCTAAAAAGGATGGATCAATGCGAATGTGTGTGGATTGTCGTGCTATCAATAAAATCACTGTAAAGTATAGACATCCAATTCCTAGGCTTGATGATATGCTTGATGAATTGCATGGTGCATGTATATTTTCAAAAATTGATCTTAAAAGTGGTTATCATCAAATAAGAATGAGATTAGGAGATGAATGGAAAACAGCTTTTAAGACTCAATATGGTTTGTATGAATGGTTAGTCATGCCTTTTGGACTAAGTAATGCACCTAGTACTTTCATGAGATTAATGAATCATGTCTTGCGTGCTTTTCTTGGAAAGTTTGTTGTTGTGTATTTTGATGATAACTTAGTGTATAGTCAAAGTTTAAATGATCATTTAATGCATTTAAGATGTGTGCTTGAAGTTCTTAGGAAAGAGAAATTGTATGTAAATTTAAAGAAATGTACATTCTGCATGGAAAAAGTCATTTTCTTAGGATTTGTAGTGAGTGGGAAAGGAATTGAGGTTGATGATGATAAGGTAAAAGCCATCAAAGAGTGGCCTACACCAAAATCCGTGACTGATGTTAGGAGTTTTCATGGTCTTGCTAGTTTTTATAGGAGATTTGTTAGAGACTTTAGTACAATTGCAGCCCCATTAAATGAAATTGTGAAGAAAAATGTAGGGTTCAAATGGAATGAGGAACAGGAGCATGCATTTAGATTACTAAAAGAAAAATTATGTTCTGCACCATTACTTGCATTACCTGATTTTTCTAAGACTTTTGAAGTTGAATGTGATGCTTCCGGAGTGGGTATAGGTGCTGTTTTGATGCAGGAAAGAAGACCAATTGCATACTTTAGTGAGAAGCTAAGTGGAGCTCCTTTGAATTACTCTACTTATGACAAGGAGATGTATGCATTAGTGAGGGCGTTGGAGACGTGGCAGCATTATCTTTGGCCAAAGGAGTTTGTTATTCATAGTGATCATGAATCACTAAAATACTTGAAAGGACAAAGCAAGCTGAACAAACGCCATGCCAAATGGAGTGAATTTATTGAAGCGTTTCCATATGTGATTCAATATAAGCAAGGAAAAGAAAATGTTGTTGCTGATGCCTTATTTAGGAGGTATGCCCTAATCTCTATGCTTGATGCTAGACTTCTAGGATTTGAGCATATGAAAGAATTGTATAAGCATGACTCTGAATTTGCACAAATATATGCCTCTTGTGAAAATGCTGCCTTTAAAAATTTTATAGGCATGATGGTTTCTTATTTAGAGAGAAACGACTTTGTGTTCCAAATAGCTCTATAAGAGGATTGCTTGTAAGAGAGTCACATGGGGGAGGTTTAATGGGACATTTTGGGCTGGCTAAAACATTAGAAATTTTGAATGAACATTTTTATTGGCCACATATGAGGAAAGATGTAGAGAAATTTTGTGCTAAATGCGTGACATGTATGAAAGCAAAGTCCAAAGTAAGACCACATGGTTTGTATATGCCTTTAAGTGTACCTAATGAACCTTGGGTAGACTTATCTATGGACTTTATTTTGGGACTACCTAGGACAAAAAAGGGTCATGATAGTTTATTTGTTGTGGTTGATAGATTTTCTAAAATGGCACATTTCATTCCATGTCATAAAACTGATGATGCATGCCATATATCTGATTTGTTCTTTAGAGAAGTAGTGAGATTGCATGGTATTCCTAGGACCATAGTAAGTGATCGAGATGTAAAATTTTTGAGTCATTTTTGGAAAGTCCTATGGGGAAAGTTAGGTACAAAGCTTTGTTTCTCTACTACATGCCATCCGCAAACAGATGGGCAGACGGAAGTTGTTAATAGGACTGTGGGCACTCTTATTCGTACCATGATTAAACAAAATTTGAAGACATGGGAGGAATGCATACCATTTATTGAATTTGCATATAATAGATCAATGCATTCATCCACTGGATTTTCACCCTTTGAGCTTGTTTATGGTTTTAATCCACTTACTCCATTAGATTTGTTGCCTCTTCCTACTAATGAGCTTACTAGTTTTGATGGTAAAAAGAAAGCTGAATTGGTGAAGCAAATGCATCAAAGGGCCATGCAACAAATGGAGAAGATTAATGAGAATAGAGCAACCAAAGTAAACAAAGGAAGGAAAAAAATGGTGTTCCAGCCTGGTGATCTGGTATGGGTTCATTTGCGAAAAGAAAGGTTTCCTACACAAAGGAAATCAAAATTGCAGCCGAGAAGTGATGGACCATTTGAAGTACTCGAAAGGATTAATGATAATTCCTACAAGATTAATCTACCAGGTGAGTATGGTGTAAGTGCAACTTTTAATGTTTCTGGTCTTGCTCCTTACTATGCACATGATGAAGATTCGAGGACGAATTCTTTTGAAGAGGGAGAGGATGATGAGGATCTGATTGCTAGCATACAACACCAAGGACCTGTTACTCGATTAATGGCAAGAAAACTTCAAGGATTAGTTTCCAAACATCTATATGTTCTCAATACAATTGGAACATTAAGACTTGAAGAAAATAAGAGCAAAGAAGCTGTTTGGTTGCATGTGTCCAAATTGCAATCTACCCAAGAGGCCAATTGACCCAAAGGAGTTAGAATACATATTGGCATCCATTATTATACCTTTGGGAGCTAAATACATACCATTCACGTTCCATTGGATGTTCATATATTAAGAGTGGCTGAAATTCACATTGGGAGTCAAAGATGCCTTTTAAAAGCTAGTGGGAGACAAGCTATATGGCTGCCGATGCCTTTTAAAAGCTAGTGGGAGACAAGCTATATGGCTGCCCAATTTGTTTTATGTAACCACATTATTATATTTGTATTTTTCCATCATTTCACTTGTTTTATGCTTTCTTTAAGTCTTTAAAAACAAGTGTAATGGCAGATTTTGAACTGAATGAATATTCTGAGTTTTCTCTCCATTTTTGAGAGCTTTGAGAGGTTTTTAGCCTTCCTTTGAGTTCTGGTTAGAACTTGCACGAATTCCTTGCAAAAATAACCAAGTTTGCTAGGTCTTAACTTATATTCAAGGTTTTTCCTTCACAAGTTGGGGTTGGGTCTTGAATCTTTGGTTTCCAGCCATATATTTTCAGTTTTACATCACAAGTTGGTGTTGGGTTGAAGGTGCTAGTTGGCGTTCTTATGTTTTGGAGACGATCCGTAGCTTGAGCTTCCTTAGGAATTAAATCCCAGCAAGGCAGGCTCACATCACATATCCTTAAAATCCTGCAACAAAGACATAAAACTATAAGGTAAAGAATCAAGAGATTCTTCACTGTCAGCAAGTAACAATTCTTTATACATAATAATGAGTACAGGCTGCCCTACATCTATCTCTCTTGCTCTTGCATAAAAAGTATGTTTTGTTTTTTCTCCTTGCTTATTTTCTCTCACCAATGGGCCATTTATTTGTTTGCTTACTTTCTTTTGACTCTCGGCCTCTTTTCTCTTTCTGCACTCACTCACTTTATTATTTTCTCTCTCCCTACCCTTAGAATTACCCTTGGGTGTTGAAGAAACATCATTGGCTGAATTTGAACCCCCCTTCGTTCATGTTGGCCAAAACTTTTTTCTCCCTCTCTAGCATCCTCTTTTGATCTTCATACACCTCTTGAGGTGATAATGGTGCTAGAACAACCTTCTTTCCTTCATAAGTAAAGGTATAATTATTAGAAAAGCCATCATGTTGTGCCCTTCTATCATGCTGCCATGGTCTTCCTAATAGCAAATGTCCAGCTTGCATTGGCACTACATCACACAAAACCTCATCTTTATACCACCCAATGGAGAATGGTACCTTGACTTGCTTCAACACTTTTACTTCCCCAGCGTCATTGAACCATTGCAACTTGTAAGGATTGGGATGTTTAAAACAAGTTAACCCCAATTTATCCACCATTGTAGTACTAGCAGTATTGGTACAACTTCCACCATCAATGATAAGTGTACAAACCTTACCATTCACCAAACACCTAGAGTGGAAAAGATTCTCCCTTTGATCCAAGCCTTCTTCCTTGACTTGAATATTCAAGGCTCTTCTAGTAACAAGCATCTCTCCATGTTCAGCATTCAAGACTTGATTCTCCCAAGCCTCTTCATCATATTCGGCCCTATCACCACATTCGGCCTCCTCTTCTTCTTCATGTTCAGATTCTGATTCAATTTCCTCTTCATGGGTAGCAATCATCACCCTCTTATTCGGACATTGAGAAGCAATGTGTCCACTTCCCAAACACTTGTAGCATTTAATTTTCCTACTTGGAGTAGGTCTAGAAGGTGTTTCCTTGGCTGTTTTTGCATCCCCATCATTTGGCTTCTTGAAATTAGGATTGTAGGAAGAATTCTTTTGTAAAGAACCCTTGTAATCCCCTTTGTAGGAACCTCCACTCGAACTTGAACCCTTGAAGTTTGAAAATTTTCCACTAGCTTTAGAGTAGCTAGTTTTTGAAATAGCTTTATTCTTCAATCTTCTCTCTATCTTCATGGCCTTTTGAACTAACTCTTCCATTGTGTTGAATTCATACATCTCCAATTCATTGGCTATGTTCAAGTTCAATCCCCCAATAAATCATGACATCTTCTTGTCTTCATCTTCATCAATATTTGCCCTAGCCGTGATCATCTCCATCTCTTTGTGGTACTCTTCCACACTTCTTCCACCTTGAACTAGTCTTGCTAGTCGATTGTACAAATCCCGAATGTAGTGAGATGGTACAAATCGGCTTCTCATTAGTTCTTTCAAGGTTGACCATTCAGGAATAGGCCTCATACCTTTCCCTCTTCAATTAGCTTTCAATTGATCCCACCAAAAGGTAGCATACCCTTTGAACTCTACGGCTGCCAAAACTGATTTCTTCTCTTCGGTGTAGTTATGGCATTCGAAAATCTGCTCAACTTTCCTCTCCCATTCTATGAACTCTTCTGCATTGTTCTTCCCTTCAAAAGGAAGGAATCTTCATCTTGATGGAAGTAAGGTCACCATCAGTGGTAGGTTGATTTCCACCTTCATCTTCATTTTCTACCGTTTTGGCTGCTTTTAGGGCTTCAAGATTTCCTTGCCCTTCTCTCCTAAGCACTCTTCTAGCTCGCATTATGGGATTTGGATGTGCGGCTGGCTGCCCTTGTTGCACTTGCTGAATTTGTTGTGCTTGTCGTGCTGCATTCTCTTGCAATCTAGTATCCATTGTCTCCATTCGACCAAGCATTACTGCCAAAGTCTCATTAAGCCTAGCTAAGCTTTCGGCCATAGCTCCTTCTTTGCTAGTCTTTTCTCCTTTTCCAGCCATGTTAACAAACAAACAAACAAACTCAAAGAAACAAGATTAGTAATAATCGAAATTCACTCAAGTGTTTAGAATTACCTCACTTTTCTTGTCTTCCTTGATTGCACTTCAGAACCAAGCTCACCAACCAACAATTGTCAAGTCGTTCAAGAAACTAGAACCTAAATCCTAGAACTAGATAGAAAACAAGACATGTATCCGGAGGCAATGCAAGGTAATTTGCACTACACGATATAAAACCAAGTATCGACACAAGCAAATGATACTTAGCAATGTAATGGAATTAAAAGCTAGATAAAGAAATCAGAAACAATGAAGACAATAAACAAGACAAATTTGGATATAATGAATCAAAAACAACCCACAATTGGCAAGCTGCTTTATGGACCTAATCAATTCTACCCAAAACGCTAGCTTCTAGACTTTAATTCCCACCTATAACACTCAAATAACATGAATATTAAGGTCTGATTTTCGAATTCCAAAAGTTCCTCAAAAGGTGAAATTTTTCGCCCAAACATTTTATTACTTCTCACCCACCTAGATCTGATCCTTAGCAACCAAATAGCAAGAATATCAAACAATTTTTGTTGAGGTGTTTTTGTACTCTTTTTTTTTTGCTTCCTCTCACTATCCCCTTGATTCGGGACTTAATTTACTCCCAATAACTTTTCGAAATCTAGACTTAATTCGCAACCCCAGATTCACTCAAGACCAAATCGAAATCAAACTTGAACACAAACTCTAGCTTTTGCTTTCTTTCAAGAATCCTAATTCTTGGTTTCGAAATTCTCCAAGAATCCTTTCCTAGGTTTCGTTTTCACCCTAAGAATACCCTCCTTCAATTCGGCCTTGATCAGAATTGATATATGACTCTTTTTCGAAAATTAAAGACTAGACTCTCTAAGAACCCTAAAACGCAGAAATTTAAAAGACCTAAATTAACAAACCCTAGAAAGACAAAGTAAATAAAAATTACCTTGTAGCAAGGCTCTGATACCAAATGACGCGGACCCTTAGCAACGATGGCATCAAACCCAACGTATAACAATAGTAGAGAACTCCTTGAAACTTGATAATCACCTCCTAAGGAACCCAACGCCTATAAAAAGACGCGAACTCACTATGATTGAAGGATTTAGTTGGTAAGAAGAAGGAAAATGCCACAACTCTTGTTGATAAGTAAACCTAATTCTTGATGCAAAGAAAGAATTAAAGAATCCACTCTAATCTCTCTCACACGAAAATTCACAAGAAGAACTTGTAGAAGAATTCGAAAATTTTTATTAATTGTTGTTGTCTCAAATTCGGCCTAATAGTGCCCTTAAATAAGGGTTACAAAATTCCTAATTGCATATGGAAAATTAAGACTAAAACATTCCCAATTGCATAAGGAAAACATTCCTAATTGCATAAGGAAAACATTCTTGATTGCATAAGGAAAACATTCCTAATTGCATAAGGAAAACATTCCTAAATGCATAAGGAAAACATTAAGTATGGAAACAAAATCCTAATCCACTAAGGAAAATATAAAGTATGGAAACAAAATCCTAATCTACTAAGGAAAATATAAAGTATGGAAACAACCAAACTAATTCCTTCAACATAAGAAATGCCCCACACTATTTGGGCTGTCCATGGGCCTTAAATTACTTCCCAAGGCTTTATATGAACCCCCATGGACCTTTCTTGCACGTTGGACCTTTTTTTTGCTAGCCTTTAGCTTCCACACTAAGCATCATAATCAGTTTTGGTGTGCCTTCTTCAAGCTCTATCTCCATCTTCTTGAATGATAATTCTTGAAGCTCTTTGGAAATCTCTTCTTGAATATGCAAAGCCATACTAGCTTGATATCTCTTTGCCTTGCTCCTAGTGATTGGTCCACTTGCTAGCTTCAAGGGATCCTTTCTTGCATCACTTTCTCTTTCTTTTTCTTACTCCTTTTCTTTGAGCATTTTATCATTTTGTCATTCTTTTCTGTAGGATTACCAAGTACAGGACTTTCAAGAACTGGATGGTCTTCCTCCTTTTTTTCTATTTTTGATGAAATCTTTGGTTGGGTTGGATCAATTCAAGTCAAACTGCCCTTATAAACAAAATGGAAGTCTTTTGCTGCTTTAGGTAAAGGAAAACTTGGTTAGCTTCTTGAACTGCCTTTTGTATTTTATTTTATTTCTTTTATTTCTTTTTCTTTTTTCTCCCTTTTTTTTCTTCTTTCTCCTTTTTTTTTGTTTTTTTTGGGTCTATCCTTATGGTCTTGACTAGACATTCCTTTCTTTTTGATCTTCTTGCCTCTTCTCCTTAGTGATCATCAAATTTATCATAAATATCACAACAGCTCAAGGTAGGTTATTGGGTTTATATGCTAATGAAAAGAAAGCTAAAATTTTATGAAGTCTCAAAGGGATAACTAGGGATTGATATGAATAGGGTTGATACTAGTTGTTGGCTAACCAAATAATGCCTAAATCATTTTTCTCCTAAATAAGTAGAGTTCAATTTCGCCTCGAAAGTCCGTCAAAACATGTTCTAAGACTGACTAGGACCTAAACAAAGATAATTATGCAGGAGCCCTCTCTAAGTAAGCACAAATAACTAATGCTATAGAGTAATTCCCTCACCTAGTAAATTCATTTGAATCATGATGCATAGATATTGATGAGGATCTGATTGCTAACATACAACACCAAGGACCTGTTACTCGATCAATGGCAAGAAAACTTCAAGGATTAGTTTCCAAACATCTATATGTTCTCAATACAATTGGAAAGTTAAGACTTGAAGAAAATAAGAGCAAAGAAGCTGTTTGGTTGCACGTATCCAAATTGCAATCTACCCAAGAGGCCAATTGACCCAAAGGAGTTAGAATACATATTGGCATCCATCATTATACCTTTGGGAGCTAAATACATACCATTCACGTACCATTGGATGCCCATATATTAAGAGTGGCTAAAACTCACATTGGGAGTCAAAGATGCCTTTTAAAAGCTAGTGGGAGACAAGCTATATGGCTGCCCAATTTGTTTTATGTAACCACATCATTATATTTGTATTTTTCCATCATTTCACTTGTTTTATGCTTTCTTTAAGTCTTTAAAAACAGATGTAATGGCAGACTTTGAACTGAATGAATATTCTGAGTTTTCTCTCCATTTTTGAGAGCTTTGAGAGGTTTTTAGCCTTCTTTTGAGTTCTGGTTAGAACTTGCACGAATTCCTTGCAAAAATAACCAAGTTTGCTAGGTCTTAACTTATATTCAAGGTTTTTCCTTCACAAGTTGGGGTTGGGTCTTGAATCTTTGGTTTCCAGCCATATAGCTTCAGTTTTACATCACAAGTTGGTGTTGGGTTGAAGGTGCTGGTTGGTGTTCTTATGTTTTGGAGACGATCCGTAGCTTGAGCTTCCTTAGGAACTAAATCCCAGCAAGGTAGGCTCACATCATTTGGTATCAGAGCTTATGCTCTCCAAATCAGGTTTTTAGTATCATTCCTTCTTGTTTATGTCAAAAAAAAATATTGTCTTCCTTTGAGTCATTTTCTGCCATTAGTTTAATTTCTACAAGCTGTATGCTTTCTTGTTTCTTTGAGTCCTTCTTCCTTAATGTTGTTGCTGGATTAATTTTTTTAAAAAAAAGAAAGAAAGAAAGAACAGAAAAGAAAAGGAAAAGAGAAAACAACAACTAATCTCTCAAATTTGCTAGTGGGTTAGAAACTGAAGTTGGGTTTGCACATAACCAAATCTTCTCAAATTTTATATGCTTGTTTCAGATGCTAAACTTAGCTTGGAAATCAAATTTTAAGTCAAAATTCCTCCATTTGCCTAGTTATCCATATATTGCAGCCAATTTAGCTAGTTTTGTGTCCAAAAGTGAACGTGTATGTAAACATGTCCAAATCCTTTCAAATTTTACAGGCATGTTTTAGATATTCAGCTAAGCCTACATATTAAATTTTATGTCAAAATTCATTCCTTTGCTTGGTTGTCCATATATTACTGCTAGTTAGCCATTTTTTGGTCCAGAACATAAACATTTCATAAGAGACCTAAAAATTCATTTTTTCTTCTTCCATTTTGTCTCAATATATTATCCTAAATCCAGTTTTGTCAAATTCTTCCCTTTAGTAATGTTTGTCTAAAATTTCAGTGTCTTTCGTCCTTAGGTTTCAAATATCAGATATTCTGTTTTTTTTTTTCCAGCTTGCTTTACTCTTGTTCCATTCTTGAATGTGTTTTAAACCTTGCAATTTAGTTATTTAGTTGAGGAAATATTAAGTTCTTGCTAGAACTTGGAAGGGGCTGAAGTGAGTGAAAAAAAGGCATAGAGTGGTGAGATTGTTAGAGGGTAAAAGCCAAAGTTTGAGTGAAACACAGATTGAGTGTTACCAGATTAGAGTGAAACACGTGAGGGAGTGTGTGAGAGAATATTTCTAACATTTGTTTTGCAGCAATCAGTATGTCAACAAAACAAGATAGTGATTGAGAGAGCAACCAGCCCCAAGAGGAGCCAGAAGCTTCTTATGTTCTTAAGGCATTGCAATCTAAATTTCAAAGGATGAATGTGTTGTTTGTTGATATTAGAGAACAGATGGAAAAACACTCAAAGAAAATTGAAGAATTGTAGCAAGCAAGCTCTACAAATCAAAGGAATTTAGGAAGGGATGAACGAGATAATTTTCATAGGGAGCAAAACACAAATAGGGGGCAGAATAGAGGTAGGCGCGCTGGACTAAATGATTTGCCAGTTTTCAATGACTTGGAGGATGTAGATGAAGATAATCTTGATGATGATGATGGGCAGCAATCTGTTGCACTTGATGATGTTATTAGACCAAGATATATGAGAGGTAATATATGGGTGGTAGAGGTGGTGGCAGAAATATTAGGCAAGAAACTATGGAAAATGCAAGAGGGAGAGGGAGAGTAGACAGCAACATTAATGGAATTAAAATGAAAATTCCATCATTCCAAGGCAAAGCAAATCCAGATGCATATTTGGAATGGGAGAGAAAGACCGAACTCATCTTTGATTGCCACAACTATAGTGAGCAAAAGAAGGTGACACTTGCTGTGGTAGAGTTTACTGATTATGCATTAGTTTGGTGGGATCAATTACTCACTAAACGAAGAAGAAATGGCATGAGAGGAGTGCAGACTTGGGATGAGTTGAAATATGTCATGAGAGATCAATTTGTTCCACAACACTACTATAGAGAGTTGCATCAAAGATTACAAAGGCCGGTGCAGGTGATACGGAACCTCCAAGAATAAGCCTGAGAACCCCTTGATTTCGAACCCCCACAGCATTAACTTGAAAACCCCTAGTCGAATTCGGTACAACCCCCAAGGATTAGGTTAGATTTCAGATTACCTTGAATTGATCAAAGATCCAAGATTTCGAAACAAGTCAGTTCCTAAATCCCAGATTCGAAACACTCCACAAGAAAGTTGATCAAACTACTTGAATGTTTCTGAAGCATGTATTCAAGCAAGAACACAAAGATAAAAGCAATTCGGCTTTAGGTTAATTAATTCGTTCAAAACTTCAAAACTCATCTCTTACAACCCTAAATGAGATATAAATAGCTAAACCCTAATTAGGGTTATTAAGTAGCGTTTGGCTTTCTAATCAAAATATAAGAAATAATAAAGTAATCAAAGTCCTAATTTAATACCAAACAAACAGGGCCCTTACTTTTTAAATGAGCATAACTAGTGGGCCTTAATACATAACTAGTGGGCCTTAATACAAGCTTGATTCGTGAATTACAACTTGTAGCAAGTTGTAATTGACTTCCTTTGGTCTTGTCTCCAAGCTTGTAATTCCTTGCAAACCATAGTTAGCCAAATTCACCAAATCTTGCAAATGGCAAATTAGTGCTTGCTGAATCTTTTTGGCTCGCGATCTAGTTATAGGACCTTGTGGCAGAATAATTGGATTGATGATCTCCTCAACTTGGTCCTCACGTCCTAGGCCTTGCTCATCCTTGCGGTGTGCTGGTTGTTCCACAACATTTCCCCTCTCCTCAAAAGGATTCGTCCTCGAATCAAAAGCATCACCTACATCAAAAGGACTTAAATCAGCAACATTAAACGAAGCACTCACATTATACTCACCTGGAAAATCCACTTTATACACATTATCATTAATCCTTTCAAGTATTTGAAAAGGACCATCTCCTCGTGGATTTAACTTAGACTTGCGTTGCTGTGGGAACCTTTCTTTGCGAAAATGTACCCAAACCCAATCACCAGGCTGAAAAAGCATTGGCTTTCTTCCTTTATTCACTCTAGAAGCTACTTTGGCATTTTTCTTTTCAATCCTTTCCTTAACCTTATGTAACTTCCTCACGAAATCTGCCTTTGAACTAGCATCAACACTCACAAAATCGTTAGATGGCAATGGCAAAATATCTAAAGGAGTAAGCGGATTAAAACCATAAACAATTTCAAATGGAGAACAGTTAGTAGTGCTATGAACAGACCTATTGTAAGCAAACTCCACAAATGGTAAACAATCCTCCCACATCCTAATATTCTTTTCTATTACTGCCCTAAGCAAAGTAATCAATGTTCGATTCACAACCTCAGTTTGACCATCGGTTTGAGGATGTCAAGTAGTAGAAAACAACAACTTAGTTCCCAACTTTCCCCACAAAACACGCCAAAAATGACTCAAAAACTTAACATCTCGATCACTAACAATGCTTTTGGGTATGCCATGCAAACGCACAACCTCTTTAAAGAACAAATCAGCAATCAATTTTGCATCATCAGTTTTATGACATGGTATAAAATGAGCCATTTTACTAAATCTATCAACCACAACAAATATACTATCATGACCTCTCCTAGTTTTAGGCAAACCAAGCACAAAATCCATAGAAAAATCAGTCCAAGGTCCATTAGGAACAGGTAATGGCGTGTACAAACCATGCGGTTTCAACCTAGACTTAGCTTCTCTACATGTTATGCAATGCTCACAAACTTTATGCACATCATGTTTCATACCAGGCCAATAAAAATGTTCTTATCAACACATCATAGGTCTTACTTACTCCAAAATGACCCATCAAGCCTCCTCCATGGGCTTCCTTAACTAACAACTCTCTCATGGAACACTTAGGAATACACAATCTACTTTTCTTGAACAAAAAACCATCAAACAAATGAAAATCTTTCAAAACAGCCACATCACCACACGAATTATATATGTCACCAAAATCCACATCACTAACATATAATCCCTTAATATGCTCAAAACCCAACAATCTAGCACTAAGAGAATTAAGTAAAACATACCTTCGCGACAACGCATCAGCCACTACATTCCCCTTACCTCGCTTGTATTTAATCACATATGGGAATGTTTCTATGAACTCCACCCATTTGGCATGCCTACGATTCAGCTTATCTTGACCCTTCAAATGCGTTAAACTCTCATGGTCAGTATGTATCACAAACTCTTTTGACCACAAATAATGCTGCCATGTATCCAAAGCTCGAAACAATGCATATAACTCCTTATCATATGTTTCGGCCAGTCCCTAATAGCCTTTACCTTTTCCTCATCAACCTCAATACCTTGACTAGACACCACAAAACCAAGAAAATGAACCTTATCCATGCAAAAACTACACTTCTTAAGGTTAGCATATAACTTCTCACGCCTAAGAATGTCTAACACAAGACACACATGCATGACATGATCATCCAAACACTTAGAGTAAACAAGAATATCATCACAGTAAACAACAACAAATTTACCCAAGTGCTCACGCAACACATGATTCATCAAACGCATGAATGTGCTAGGTGCATTAGTAAGACCAAACGGCATAACCAACCACTCATACAGCCCATATTTAGTCTTAAATACTGTTTTCCACTCATCACCCACACTCATTCTAATTTGATAATAACCAGATTTCAAATCAATTTTGGTGAACAAACAAGAACCATGTAACTCATCAAGCATATCATCTAGTCTAGGAATAGGATGACGATACTTTACAGTGATTTTATTGATGGCTCTGCAATCCACGCACATCCTCCATGTCCCATCCTTCTTTGGCACAAGAATAACAGGAACTGAACAAGGACTCAAGCTTTCCCTCACATATCCCTTAGCTAGCAATTCCTCCACTTGCTTTTGTATCTCCTTTGTCTCAAAAGGATTAGCTCGATACGCTGGCCTATTGGGAATGGAAGCTCCAGGAATGAAATCAATTTGATGCTCTATGCCTCTGATTGGAGGCAATTCATCAGGCATTTCTTCGGGAAACAAATCTGCATATTCCTGCAAAAGATCAACAAACACACTAGGCAAAGATTGGTTAGAAACAGTAGTATCTAAATGAGCCTCTTTGCACAAAAGCACAAACATAGGCTGTTTGGTGTAAAAAGCATGTTTAACCTCACTTGTACTAGCTAACAAACTCACATTCTTCTCTCCTTCTCTATTTTTCTCAAACTGAATTTGTTTGATTTTTCTTTTCTCTCTTTCTTTTCATTTGCAATCTGATTTTTGTCACTCATTTTTTTGTCACTCTCTCTTTCTTTCTTTTCAAATTCAAGTCTCATTCTTTCCATTTTACATTGGTCTTCATACACTTCTTTTGGAGAGAGTGGTGTCAGAATTGTCTTTCGTCCATCCTTAGTGAATGAATACCGATTGAGATATCCATCATGCTTAGCTCGCCTATCATACTGCCATGGACGTCCAAGTAGAATCTCTCCAGCATGCATTGGCACCACATCACACAACACCTCATCATGATACTTACCAATGGAAAAAGAAATGATAGATTGTCGATTTACCTTAACCTCTCCACAATCATTCAGCCACTGAAGTTTGTAAGGATGTGGGTGAAGTTTCATAGGCAGCCCCAATCGATCAACCAACTTCCACCATCCACAATCATACTACAAGCCTTGCCTTGAACGTGACACCTTGTATGGAACAAGTTGTCTCGTTGTTCTTCATGGTTTTCCTCCTTCAATTGCATATTAAGAGCACGCCTAGTAACCAGCAAGTCACCCTTAATTGGTTCTTCAATGCTCCCATCACTACAACTTTCCAATGCTGGCATCTCACCATCATCACTCTCATTGTCGTCTTCCTCTTCATCAGTCACTATCTCACCATTTCTCATGGTCATAACTCTCTTGTTTGGACATTCTTTGCTGATATGTCCCACACCTTGGCACTTCCAACACTTAATATCTCGATTTCGCAGCTTAGGCTCTTCAACTTTGGACTTGTCTTTAGAACTTGATTCGGCCTTCACTTTCCCACTATCTTGACCAGCCTTGTTTCTTCCCTTGTAATCACGCCTTCCTTCCCTATTCCAAGGAGAAAAAGAATTAGAAACAGGTTTTGAATAATACCTTGATGGTCTTCTTCCTTGGAGTTGTTTTTCCACCTTGATGGCAATATGCACCATCTCTTCTAACTCCACATATGGCTGCAAATCAACCTGGTCAGCAATATCCGAATTCAAACCAGCCAAGAAACGTGCCATAGTAGCCTCTACATCCTCATCTAGGTTAGCTCTAGTCATCAACATCTCCATCTCTTTGTAGTAGTCATCAACACTTTTACTTCCTTGCTTGAGAACCTGAAGTCTCTGCATGATTTCCCTATGGAAATGTCTAGGTACAAACCTCTTCCTCATGACTGATTTAAGATCAGCCCAAGTCTCAATAGGATACTCCAAATTCCTTCTTCTACTAGTCACTAACTGATCCCACCAAGCTATAGCATAATCTGTAAATTGAGTAACAATAAGCTTGAACTTCTTTTCCTCAGTACATCGATGGCAATCAAATATGAGGTCAACCTGCTTCTCCCATTGCAAATAAGCTTCTGGATCTGATTTACCACGAAAATTAGGAATTTTCAGCTTGATGCTTCCCAAGCTCCTATCAACGACTTCATCATCACCATGATTTCTACCATAGAAAGGATTATTATTCATCCTTCCTCTACCTCTACCAGCACCACGTCCTCCTCTACCTCCACCTCTATGTAGAGCTCCTCCAACCAGACTTGCATTATCCTCCTCAAGCTCATTTTCATCTTCCAAAAGTTCAGGATGTTGCATTCGATTTCTGCCACCTCTTTGCCTCTCAATGCGCTCCGGTGTGGCTCTTTCAACACTCTGCAACCTCAAATCCATGCGCTCCAATGTTTCTGTTATGGTCTCCATAGTGCGGTATAAACGTGTAAATTAAGCTTGCTGCGCCTCACGCAATCGAGCTGGATCAATCGGAACACCCCTGTCACTGTCATCTTGGCCAGACATTTTCCCTGCAATAAAAGGTTAGCACAAAACAAATAAAAGGCCTCACAACACTCCCTCACGTGTTTACACTCAATAGATGAAGGTTGGTCTCTCGTGTTTCACTCAATATATGAAATCACTCACGGTTCAGCTCACACCTCTCAAGCTGATATCTTTTACGTTCTTAAGTGAATCACACTTTATGAACAACTCAAATAGCCTTCCGTGTGTAGTATCCCAAAATCTGAAATTTCGTGAGAAAAAAAATTCAGTTACGTCTAACCCACCTAGATTCGACCCTTAGCACCTAAATAACAAGGAAAATGAAAAATTTTTCTTGAAGTGATTTTATACTCTTTTTTTTTTGTTTTTCTCCCTCTCACTATCTCTTTTGAAGGGCAGCCCTAGTTCACACCACATGAAATTTTTTTCCAATTAGGTAACAAGAACAAGATCAATTTAGAGGACTTCCTTTTGAAACTCGAAATTGGAACAAAATAAATAATCAAGATTCCTTTAGACCAATTCAGCTTTCCTTTTGAAACTTGTTTGAAACACTTTCTTGGAAACTCGAAACAGAATCAGAATGATTAACAAGAATAAGATTCGGATTTAGAACACTTTCGAATCAACAATCAAGAACACAATTTCAAATTTGAACAAAGCAACCTAAATTCCCAATTCAGAAATCCACAAGGAACAAATCCAATTCGGAATAGATAGAACAAACCAATTCGGAACAAATCAACCAACCCAATTTCAGAATAAGAAAAACGATTTGGACTAAAAAGGCAAACTGAATTCAAAATTGAAATAAGTCTCCAAACACAAAACGAAAACTAAATTAGAACCCTAACGGGAAATTTTTTTTTTGAATTTTCGACTTTGAAAGAAAAACGAAAACGATTCAAGGATCAATGACAAAGAAACAAAACGAAACTAACAAGAGAAGAAACGAAAACGAAAGTAACCCACAAAGAAAACAATTCAGAGGAACAAGGAAAACAAGAGAACGAATTGAACAATTGAAACAAAGCAACAAAAATGCAAATAACAAAAGAAGAAACGAAAACGAATTAGAAGGGATAAAACCTGATCTAGAACGTAGGCTCTGATACCAAATGATATGGAACCTCCAAGAATAAGCCTGAGAACCCCTTGATTTCGAACCCCCACAGCATTAACTTGAAAACCCCTAGTCGAATTCGGTACAACCCCCAAGGATTAGGTTAGATTTCAGATTACCTTGAATTGATCAAAGATCCAAGATTTCGAAACAAGTCAGTTCCTAAATCCCAGATTCGAAACACTCCACAAGAAAGTTGATCAAACTACTTGAATGTTTCTGAAGCATGTATTCAAGCAAGAACACAAAGATAAAAGCAATTCGGCTTTAGGTTAATTAATTCGTTCAAAACTTCAAAACTCATCTCTTACAACCCTAAATGAGATATAAATAGCTAAACCCTAATTAGGGTTATTAAGTAGCGTTTGGCTTTCTAATCAAAATATAAGAAATAATAAAGTAATCAAAGTCCTAATTTAATACCAAACAAACAGGGCCCTTACTTTTTAAATGAGCATAACTAGTGGGCCTTAATACATAACTAGTGGGCCTTAATACAAGCTTGATTCGTGAATTACAACTTGTAGCAAGTTGTAATTGACTTCCTTTGGTCTTGTCTCCAAGCTTGTAATTCCTTGCAAACCATAGTTAGCCAAATTCACCAAATCTTGCAAATGGCAAATTAGTGCTTGCTGAATCTTTTTGGCTCGCGATCTAGTTATAGGACCTTGTGGCAGAATAATTGGATTGATGATCTCCTCAACTTGGTCCTCACGTCCTAGGCCTTGCTCATCCTTGCGGTGTGCTGGTTGTTCCACAACAGCAGGGCAATAAAAGTGTGGAAGAATATTTTCAAGAGATGGAAATGGCTATGATACGAGCTAATATAGAAGAAGAAAGGGAAGCAACTATGGCACGGTTCCTACATGGGCTGAAAGATGAAATTACCGACATAGTGGAGCTGCATCATTATGTGGAGCTTGATGATATGTTAAATATGGCAATCAAGGTAGAAAAACAACTCAAGAAGAAGAAAACAACTAGATCGGGTATGGGAATGAATTCTACCAACAATGTTCCATGGAAGCCAAATTGGAAGAAAGGGGAATCTAGTGAGAGTAAATTTGTTTCAAAGGAGAAGAAAGAGGGAAATAAGGCTGGAGAAAAACCCATTGTGATTGATAATGGTAAGGCACCAATGAACTCCAGCAGAAGAACTAGAGACATCCAATGTTTTAGATGCTTAGGCAAGGGACATTATGCTGCACAATGTCCAAATAAAAGGGCAATGGTGATGAGGCCAAGTGGAGAGATAGAATCTGAAGATGATGAGGCTGTTAATGATGATTCAAGTGATGACATTCAACCTATGGGTGATGATAGTGATGTAGAGCATGTTGTACATGGCAATGTTCTAGTTGTTATGCGTGCTTTAAATACCCAAGTAAAGGCAGATGATGGTGATGAGCTACAAAGAGAAAATATCTTTCATACTAGGTGTCTAGTTAAAGATAGAGTTTGTAGCATGATAATAGATAGTGGAAGTTGCGTGAATGTGGCTAGTACTCTACTAGTGGAAAAACTTGATTTCCCTACTACAAAACATCCTAAGCCATATAGGTTGCAATGGTTTAATGATTGTGGTGAAGTTAGGGTGACTAAGCAAGTGCTGCTAACATTTTCCATTGGGAGGTATAAGGATGAAGTGTTATGTGATGTTGTTCCTATGCATGCTAGTCATATTCTACTTGGGAGGCCATGGCAATATGATAGAAGGGCTGTACATGATGGATTCAAAAATAGGTACTCTTTTGATTTTGAAGGTCGAAAGTTGACGCTTGCACCTTTGACACCGATGGAGGCTTTTGAAGACCAAAAACGAATACAAGCTGCCATGGAAGAGAAAATGCTAAAAGAATCTAAAAAGAGAGTGAGAGAAAGAAAAGAGCAAGAGGAAAAACAAAGAATAAAAAAAGAGAAAGAAAAAGAAAATGAGAAAAAGAAAAAAATCTACAATAAAAATGAGAGCTGTGAGAAGAAAGTAAGTTTAGTTGCTAGGGGAAAAGATGTGAGGCAAGCCTATTCTTCAAATAATGTGATGCTACTCTTACTATGTAAGGGAGCTTTTCTTAATATAACTGACCTTGATCCTCCTATTCCTAGTGTTGCATTGACTTTGTTGCAGGAATTTGAAGATGTCTTTCCCGATGAAGTATCAAGCGGACTACCACCTATCAGAGGAATAGAACACCAAATTGATTTTGTTCCTGGAGCTGTAATTCTGAATCGGCCAGCATATAGAACCAATCCTCAAGAGGCCAAAGAGTTACAAAAACAGGTGGAAGAATTACTTGCAAAGGGTCATGTCAGAGAGAGCATGAGTCCATGCGTTGTACCGATACTTTTGGTACCCAAAAAGGATGGATCAATGCGAATGTGTGTGGATTGTCGCGCCGACAAAATCACTGTAAAGTATAGACATCCAATCCCTAGACTTGATGATATGCTTGATGAATTGCATGGTGCATGTATATTTTTGAAAATTGATCTTAAAAGTGGTTATCATCAAATAAGAATGAGATTAGGAGATGAATGGAAAACAACTTTTAAGACTCAATATGGTTTGTATGAATGGTTAGTCATGCCTTTTGGACTAAACAATGCACCTAGTACTTTCATGAGATTAATGAATCATGTCTTGCGTGCTTTTCTTGGAAAGTTTGTTGTTGTGTATTTTGATGATATTTTAGTGTATAGTCAAAGTTTAAATGATCATTTAATGCATTTAAGATGTGTGCTTGAAGTTCTTAGGAAAGAGAAATTGTATGCAAATTTAAAGAAATGTACATTCTGCATGAAAAAAGTCATTTTCTTAGGATTTGTAGTGAGTGGGAAAGGAATTGAGGTTGATGAGGATAAGGTAAAAGCCATCAAAGAATGGCCTACACCAAAATCCGTGACTGATGTTAGGAGTTTTCATGGTCTTGCTAGTTTTTATAGGAGGTTTGTTAGAGATTTTAGCACAATTGCAGCCCCATTGAATGAAATAGTGAAGAAAAATGTAGGGTTCAAATGGAATGAGGAACAGGAGCATGCATTTAGATTACTGAAAGAAAAATTATGTTCTGCACCATTACTTGCATTACCTTATTTTTCTAAGACTTTTGAAGTTGAATGTGATGCTTCCGGAGTGGGTATAGGTGCTGTTTTAATGCAGGAAAGAAGACCAATTGCATACTTTAGTGAGAAGCTAAGTGGAGCTCCTTTGAATTACTCTACTTATGACAAGGAGATGTATGCATTAGTTAGGGCGTTGGAGACGTGGCAGCATTATCTTTGGCCAAAGGAGTTTGTTATTCATAGTGATCATGAATCACTAAAATACTTGAAAGGACAAAGCAAGCTGAACAAACGCCATGCCAAATGGAGTGAATTTATTGAAGTGTTTCCATATGTGATTCAATATAAGCAAGGAAAAGAAAATGTTGTTGCTGATGCCTTATCTAGGAGGTATGCCCTAATCTCTATGCTTGATGCTAGACTTCTAGGATTTGAGCATATGAAAGAATTGTATAAGCATGACTCTGAATTTGCACAAACAGATGGGCAGACGGAAGTTGTTAATAGGACTGTGGGCACTCTTCTTCGTACCATGATTAAACAAAATTTGAAGACATGGGAAGAATGCATACCATTTATTGAATTTGCATATAATAGATCAATGCATTCATCCACTGGATTTTCACCCTTTGAGCATGTCTATGGTTTTAATCCGCTTACTCCATTAGATTTGTTGCCTCTTCCTACTAATGAGCTTACTAGTTTTGATGGTAAAAAGAAAGCTAAATTGGTGAAGCAATTGCATCAAAGGGCCAAGCAACAAATGGAGAAGATTAATAAGAATAGAGCAACCAAAGTAAACAAAGGAAGGAAAAAGATGGTGTTCCAGCCTGGTGATCTGGTATGGGTTCATTTGCGAAAAGAAAGGTTTCCTACACAAAGGAAATCAAAATTACAGCCGAGAAGTGATGGACCATTTGAAGTACTCGAAAGGATTAATGATAATGCCTACAAGATTAATCTACCAGGTGAGTATGGTGTAAGTGCAACTTTTAATGTTTCTGATCTTGCTCCTTACTATGCAGATGATGAAGATTCAAGGATGAATTCTTTTGAAGAGGGAGAGGATGATGAGGATCTGATTGCTAGCATACAACACCAAGGACCTGTTACTCGATCAATGGCAAGAAAACTTCAAGGATTAGTTTCCAAACATCTATATGTTCTCAATACAATTGGAACGTTAAGACTTGAAGAAAATAAGAACAAAGAAGCTGTTTGGTTGCACGTGTCCAAATTGCAATCTACCCAAGAGGCCAATTGACCCAAAGGAGTTAGAATACATATTGGCATCCATCATTATACCTTTGGGAGCTAAATACATACCATTCACGTACCATTGGATGCCCATATATTAAGAGTGGTTGAAACTCACATTGGGAGTCAAAGATGCCTTTTAAAAGCTAGTGGGAGACAAGCTATATGGCTGCCCATGCCTTTTAAAAACTAGTGGGAGACAAGCTATATGGCTTCCCAATTTGTTTTATGTAACCACATCATTATATTTGTATTTTTCCATCATTTCATTTGTTTTATGCTTTCTTTAAGTCTTTAAAAATAGATGTAATGGCAGACTTTGAACTGAATGAATATTCTGAGTTTTCTCTTCATTTTTGAGAGCTTTTTAGAGGTTTTTAGCCTTCTTTTGAGTTCTGGTTAGGACTTGCACGAATTCCTTGCAAAAATAACCAAGTTTGCTAGGTCTTAACTTATATTCAAGGTTTTTCCTTTACAAGTTGGGGTTGGGTCTTGAATCTTTGGTTTCCAGCCATATAGCTTTAGTTTTACATCACAAGTTGGGGTTGGGTTGAAGGTGCTGGTTGGTGTTCTTATGTTTTGGAGACGATCTGTAGCTTGAGCTTCCTTAGGAATTAAATCCCAGCAAGGCAGGCTCACATTAGATATGCTAATTTATAAATATCAAGTTAAATTCGTCATTGGTTGAGCACCAAAATGAATAAAGACCAACAAAAATTTTAATGAAAGTAATTTATTCAAATAATCTTATTTTTTAAAAAACATATTTGTTCTAATTAAATATTTAAAGAAAGCAAAATAGAAGAGCAACATTCAAGCTAAGGGAAGTTTGTTGAATAAAATTTTTCCTTATTCCACATCTTCAATACTCCCATCTTGAAAAGAGGATAAGATAAAATCTTCCTCTAATCCTTTTCCTACCATGAAGATTGCCGATGGAAGTACTTTTTCAAATTTAGGCAAAGAATTATTCTTGGTATTAGGCTTGTTCGGTTCAAGTAGCTTGCCACTATTGATTAGATCTTGGATCTCGTGCCTTTAACGAGCATATTTATCCATCTCATGCCCTTGCATTTGATGAAATTGACAGAAGACCTCGACATTGAAGTTTGGTGGCAGAGGATTATGTAACGGTCGAGGAGCCAATGGTTGAAACAACCCCTTCTTTTATAGCATGCTGAAAACCCAAGATAGAGGTTTCTCCAACTCTGAGAACTGTCTTCTCTTTCCTTGGCCAATCGCATTAACATTAACTTCCTTTTGCGTGCTTTGATTACCCAGATGGTAGTTCCCTTTCTCATTCCTTCTTGTCAAAAAACGGTTCTTCTCCCTTTCCCACTCTTTGATTTGCAAGCCAGCCTGTAAAAAGTCTTTGAAGTCCCTTATAAGGGTGTGAGATAGTCTTTCATGGAGATTAGGTAGGATGCCTCTCACAATCATTCTTATTTGATCAGATTCATCGGGCCTCTTCTTGAGCAAAATAGCTTTATTTCTCCATCTCTTCACATAGTCCGTAAAATTCTCATTTGGCCTCTGTCTAATGGATTCAACTTCCATTAAGGTAACTTCTAGTTCAATATTGTACCAATACTATTGAATAAAATCCTTGTATAAGAAATCCCAATCTTTTTGGGTACTTTCTTCTAAGGTGTTGAAGCAGTTTTGGACAACATGGTCCAATGAGAGCATAAAAAACCTCAGAGTTTGAACTTTAGTAGCTCTAGCAAATTGCATGGCAGTGATGTATTGTTTGACATGCAAGTGAGGATTATCTGTACCATTGTACCTAGCAAAGAAAGGCATCTTGAATTTATAAGGGACCTTCTCATTTTGTTCGAACAACTTGTTGGCCTCCCACATTTCTTCAATTTTCATCTTCTTTTCAAACTTCTTTTCTAGGTTAGCAATCAACTTTTCAACATCTGAAGTTTAAGTTTTCTCCACAGCCTATATTTCATCAACCCTCGGCTCTTTCTTCTTATCTTGAGGATCTTGAAAGTATTGAGCCCAGTCATCATCATCATCAATAACTACTTTGTCATCCTCAAAAGCCACTTCACCAAACTTAGCCTTCCCTTTGTCCTTCGGCTTCTTGGTGCTAGCAGATGCCTCGGCATTGTTTCCAAAAATTGCAACCAATTGGTTCTTCATGGTCTTAGCCGGAGCCTCCTTTAGTTCTTTCACCTTGGCATTAAGGGTGTCGTCTACCATTCTTTGAATTTGTTCGGGCTCCATTGTTCTTGGTGAGAAAGTAATTAAGTCGTTGTTGGATTCTATCACTGGTGTAGGTGGGATTGTCGTAGGCTTTTGAACTACTGTAATCCAGACCTATGAGCAAGAGAGGATCAATGATATGAAATGCAAATGTATGTATGCATGTATGCATGTATGCACAAATAATAAACAAAGATAGTTATGACGTCCCTTCCAACCTTATAACTTCCATATATGAATGACGAGTCTCTTTTCCTAAGTATGTAATCAATCAAAATACTAATATGGGATTATTTTGTTTTCAAAAAGTTCCCTCAGACCATTTAACCAATAGTTGCATTTTCTAACATAGAAGTCGGTCCACGATAATTTCCATTAATTAAGCTTTAATCTATTGAATCTCAACTAAAATAGCTTTTATGCTTTATTGAATTAAAGTAAAATTAATAGGTTTATCATAAATAGATTTCTTATTTAGAAAATAGTAACTAATGATTCATGCAAAAAAAAAACCCATGATTAATAATTATTGGTATAAACTAGGCTCACAATTAATTTTTAGTATTTCGTAATTGACCTAAATATTTGTAAGCTCTTTTTAAGAAAAGGTTGTATTTTTAGATAAAAAAATAAAAATTAAATAAAAAAAAGGTTGTATTTTTAGATGAAGTGAAAGATAATTTTGTTGTTTGGGCTATAAGGTATAAAAAAATTTTTGACCCATCTTAAAAGTTTGTAATGTCCAAAGACCTTCTTGAAAATTTTGAAAATAGTTTTGGTTTTTTGAATCTTAAAGAAAAATAATAATTTTTGAGCTTACAATATAGGTAGATCATATTAGAAAAAGAATAAACCAAATAAGTCATAGTTTAAATCAAGATACATCAATCATAGTCAAACAAGCATTTCAGGCAAAAACCTAAGGAAAATAACTAGGTCAGTTACACGAGCTTAAGTCTTGGGTTGAGAAGCTTAGGTTCTCATAGCAAGTATATACCAAAAGGTACAAGGCTATGAATTATTATGCCTTGTTTGATCTCCATACCTTGAGTAAAAGTATGGTATCCCTTACATGACACAACACGGGTAACACAGGCATCCTAACTCACACACACAATGCAAACTAAATGATGCAATGGACAATATCATAATAAGAAAGAATAGAATAATATAAAGACCAACGAAATCAACTTCTCTTATCCCCAGTAAAGTCGATGAGCGAAAATTTTTGCCCCCACTCCCAGAGGAATAGTTATTGCCACTTCAGCACTATTAGGCTTAGGGCCTTAGAGAACACAGGCCTAAATTCGAAGAAAATGGAGTCACCACCCGGACAGGCTGAGAAAAAGAAGGGGGTAGATGACTCAATTCCTAAGGAATCCCCAACCCCCTAATGGATTCGAAAAGTTGGATACATGTAGGGAAGGTAAGAAACGGCCCAGCACCCCCACAACACCCAGTTCATTGGAACCGACCTCCTTTTCAGGTCTTAATATTATAGAATTCTTAAATATAATGATATTATCCATACTACATGCGATTAATAGAATAAATAAATACTTTATTAAAAATCATGGCAAGGTCCAAACAAAATAAACAAATGGACACCTATCTAAGGATGAAAATATGTTCTTACATCATCCAATGTCTAAAACTAAATAGGACACCCACCAAAAAGGTAGAAACATATCCTTTACATTAATCCCAAAACTAGAACATAGATTAAATTACATGATGCTTAATACATGAGGTACCCAAAACATGAAAACATACCTCTTACAATGTTTTGAAACCAAAGCAAATCAATAAAAATAACCAACCAACCATTCATCATAAATAAATCATTCATTGAAGACATAAATTGAAAATATAAATAAATCATTAATCAAGATATATAATAAACACTTACTTAATAATGAAATAAATAAAGATGTAAATTTAGGTTTATGTATCAACTAGTATTATTGTTATGTTTATTTTTTTAGAAGAATTATGATACTATATAATTAAAATTAAATTTTGAGATTTAAGTAAATAAGGTACAAACCTATAAAAGTAAGATTAAAACTTAAATATTCAAAAAGAAATAGCTACTGTTATTAAAAAAAATAATTGATTAAGATTTTAAAATAGACTAAGATTTGAATTGAAATAAGGTTTGAACTTCTAAGAAAACTAACACTATGATTAAAATAGATTAAGATCTAAATTAAATCAGCAGTGCGCGAATGGCCTTGCAGGCTGTAATTTGCAGCAGTTCGCCGCAAGCTGCAGCAGGTGACGCGGACCCTTAGCAACGATGGCAGCAAATCCAGCGTATAACAATGGTAGAGAATTCCTTGAAACTTGATAATCACCTCCTAAGGAACCCAACGCCTATAAAGAGATGCGAACTCACTATGATTGAAGGATTTAGTTGGTAAGAAGAAGGAAAACGCCACAACTCTTGTTGATAAGTAAACCTAATTCTTGATGCAAAGAAAGAATTAAAGAATCAACTCTAATCTCTCTCACACGAAAATTCACAAGAAGAACTTGTAGAAGAATTCGAAAATTTTTATTAATTATTGTTGTCTGAAATGCGGCCTAATAGTGCCCTTAAATAAGGGTTACAAAATTCCTAATTGCATATGGAAAACTAAAACATTCCTAATTGCATAAGGAAAACATTTCTAATTGCATAAGGAAAACATAAAGTATGGAAACAAAATCCTAATCCACTAAGAAAAATATAAAGTATGGAAACAAAATCCTAATCCACTAAGGAAAATATAAAGTATGGAAACAAAATCCTAATCCAATACGGAAAATATAAAGTATGGAAACAACCAAACTAATCCCTTCAACATAAGAAACGCCCCACACTATTTGGGTTATCCATGCCTTAAATTACTTCCCAAGGCTTTATATGAACCCCCATTGATGCAAGAAAGGATCCCTTAAAGCTAGCAAGTGGACCAATCACTAGGAGCAAGGCAAAGAGATATCAAGCTAGTATGGCTTTGCATATTCAAGAAGAGATTTTCAAAGAGCTTCAAGAATTATCATTCAAGAAGACGGAGATAGAGCTTGAAGAAGGCACACCAAAGTTGATTATGATGCTTAGTGTGGAAGCTAAAGGCTAGCTAAAGAAAGGTCCAACGTGCAAGAAAGGTCCATGGGGGTTCATATAAAGCCTTGGGAAGTAATTTAAGGCCCATGGACAATCCAAATAGTGTGGAACGTTTCTCATGTTGAAGGAATTAGTTTGGTTGTTTCCATACTTTATATTTTCCTTAGTGGATTAGGATTTTGTTTCCATACTTTACACTTTCCTTAGTGGATTAGGATTTTGTTTCCATACTTTATATTTTCCTTAGTGGATTAGGATTTTGTTTCCATACTTAATGTTTTCCTTATGCAATTAGGAATGTATTCCTTATGCAATCAGGAATGTTTTCCTTATGCAATTAGGAGTGTTTTAGTCTTAATTTTCCATATGCAATTAGGAATTTTGTAACCCTTATTTAAGGGCACTATTAGGCCGAATTTGAGACAACAACATTTAATAAAAATTTTCGAATTCTTCTACAAGTTCTTCTTGCGAATTTTCGTGTGAGAGAGATTAGAGTGGATTCTTTAATTCTTTCTTTGCATCAAGAATTAGGTTTACTTATCAACAAGAGTTGTGGCGTTTTCCTTCTTACCAACTAAATCCTTCAATCATAGTGAGTTCGCGTCTCTTTATAGGCGTTGGGTTCCTTAGGAGGTGATTATCAAGTTTCAAGAAGTTCTCTACCATTGTTATACGTTGGGTTTGCTGCCATCGTTGCTAAGGGTCTGCGTCATTTGGTATCAGAGCCTTGCTACAAGGTAATTTTTATCTACTTTGTCTTTCTAGGGTTTGTTAATTTAGGTCTTTTAAATTTCTGCGTTTTAGGGTTCTTAGAGAGTCTAGTATTTAATTTTCGAAAAAGAGTCATATATCAATTCTGATCAAGGCCGAATTGAAGGAGGGTATTCTTAGGGTGAAAACGAAACCTAGGAAGGATTCTTGGAGAATTTTGAAACCAAGAATTAGGGTTCTTGAAAGAAAGCAAAAGCTAGAGTTTGTGTTCAAGTTTTATTTCGATTTGGTCTTGAGTGAATCTGGGGTTGCGAATTAAGTCCAGATTTTGAAAAGTCCTTGGAGTAAATTAAGTCCCGAATCAAGGGGATAGTGAGAGGAAGCAAAAAAAAAAAAGAGTACAAAACCACCTCAACAAAAATTGTTTGATATTCTTGCTATTTGGGTGCTAAGGATCAGATCTAGGTGGGTGAGAAGTAATAAAATTTTTTGGGCAAAAAATTTCACCTTTTGAGGGGCTTTTGGAATTTGAAAATCAGACCTTAATATTCATGTTATTTGAGTGTTATAGGTGGGAATTAGAGTCTAGAAGCTAGCATTTTGGGTAGAATTGATTAGGTCCATAAAGCAGCTTGCCAAGTGTGGGTTGTTTTTTATTCATTATATCCAAATTTGTCTTGTTTATTGTCTTCATTGTTTCTGATTTCTTTATCTAGCTTTTAATTCCATTACATTGCTAAGTATCATTTGCTTGTGTCGATACTTGGTTCTATATCGTGTAGTGCAAATTACCTTGCATTGCCTCCGGATACTTGTCTTGTTTTCTATCTAGTTCTAGGATTTAGGTTCTAGTTTCTTGAACGACTTAACAATTGTTGGTTGGTGAGCTTGGTTCTAAAGTGCAATCAAGGAAGACAAGAAAAGTGAGGTAATTCTAAACAATTGAGTGAATTTCGATTATTACTAATCTTGTTTCTTTGAGTTTGTTTATTTGTTAACATGGCTGGAAAAGGAGAAGAGACTAGCAAAGAAGGAGCTATGGCCGAAAGCTTGGCTAGGCTTAATGAGACTTGGCAGTAATGCTTGGTCGAATGGAGATGATGGATACTAGATTGCAAGAGAATGCAGCACGACAAGCACAACAAATTCAGCAAGTGCAACAAGGGCAACCAGCCACACATCCAAATCCCATAATGTGACCTAGAAGAGTGCTTAGAAGAGAAGGGCAAGGAAATCTTGCAGCCCTAGAAGCAGCCGAAAGGGTAGAAGATGAAGATGAAGGTGGAAATCAACCTACCACTGATGGTGACCTTACTTCCATCAAGATGAAGATTCCTTCCTTTGAAGGGAAGAACAATGCAGAAGAGTTCATAGAATGGGAGAGGAAAGTTGAGCAGATTTTCGAATGCCATAACTACACTGAAGAGAAGAAATCAGTTTTGACAGCCGTAGAGTTCAAAGGGTATGCTACCTTTTGGTGGGATCAATTGAAAGCTAATAGAAGAGGGAAAGGTATGAGGCCTATTCCTGAATGGTCAACCTTGAAAGAACTAATGAGGAGCCGATTTGTACCATCTCACTACATTCGGGATTTGTACAATCCTAATTTCAAGAAGCCGAATGATGGGGATGCAAAAACAGCCAAGGAAACACCTTCTAGACCTACTCCAAGTAGGGAAATTAATTGCTACAAGTGTTTGGGAAGTGGACACATTGCTTCTCAATGTCCAAATAAAAGGGTGATGATTGCTACCCATGAAGGGGAAATTGAATCAGAATCTGAACATGAAGAAGAAGAGGAGGCCAATTGTGGTGATAGGGCCGAATATGATGAAGAGGCTTGGGAGAATCAAGTCTTGAATGTTGAACATGGAGAGATGCTTGTTACTAGAAGAGCCTTGAATATTCTAGTCAAGGAAGAAGGCTTGGATCAAAGGGAGAATCTTTTCCACTCTAGATGTTTGGTGAATGGTAAGGTTTGTACACTTATCATTGATGGTGGAAGTTGTACCAATGCTGGTAGTACTATAATGGTGGATAAATTGGGGTTAGCTTGTTTTAAACATCCCAATCCTTACAAGTTGCAATGGTTCAATGACGCTGGGGAAGTAAAAGTGTTGAAGCAAGTCAAGGTACCATTCTCCATTGGATGGTATAAATATGAGGTTTTGTGTGATGTAGTGCCAATGCACGCTGGACATTTGCTATTAGGAAGACCATGGCAGCATGATAGAAGGGCACAACATGATGGCTTTTCTAATAAGTATACCTTTACTTATGAAGGAAAGAAGGTTGTTCTAGCACCATTATCACCTCAAGAGGTGTATGAAGATCAAAAGAGGATGCTAGAGAGGGAGAAAAAAGTTTCGGCCAACATGAACCAAGGGGGTTCAAATTCGGCCAATGATGTTTCTTCAACACCCAAGGGTAATTCTAAGGGTAGGGAGAGAGAAAATAATAAAGTGAGTGAGTACAGAAAGGGAAAAGAGGCCGAGAGTCAAAAGAAAGTAAGCAAACAAATAAATGGTCCATTGTTGAGAGAAAATATGCAAGGAGAAAAAGCAAAACATACTTTTTATGCAAGAGCAAGAGAGATAGATGTAGGGCAGCCTGTACTCATTATTATGTATAAAGAATTGTTACTTGCTGACAGTGAAGAATCTCTTGATTCTTTACCTTCTAGTTTTGTGTCTTTGTTGCAGGATTTTAAGGATGTGTTTCCTGAAGACCTTACTAGTGGTTTGCCGCCATTAAGAGGGATTGAACATCAAATTGATTTCATACCCGGTTCTATAATTCCAAACCGGCCAGCATATAGGAGCAATCCTATGGAGACAAAAGAGATGCATGAGAAAGCAAGGGCGAATATTAAGAAAAGGAACAAGAGATATGCTGATTCTGTAAATAGAGGGAGACGTGAGATGAAGTTTCAAGTAGGAGATTGGGTTTGGTTGCATTTTCGAAAAGAGAGGTTTCCTAACCAAAGGAAGAACAAGTTGCAAGCAAGGGGAGATGGCCCATTCCAAGTGTTGGAGAAGATTAATGACAATGCCTACAAGATCGACTTACCTGGTACGTATAATGTTAGTGCTACTTTCAATGTAAGTGATCTTTCTCCTATTGATGATGCAGATTTGAGGACAAATCTTTTTGAAGAGGGGGAGAATGATGCAAGAAAGGATCCCTTGAAGCTAGCAAGTGGACCAATCACTAGGAGCAAGGCAAAGAGATATCATGCTAGTATGGCTTTGCATATTCAAGAAGTGACACGGAACCCTATGGCAATGAAGGCCTCAAACCCCAACGCACGCTTCGATATAGGAATCCAAGAACAAGGATAAACCACCCTCTATAGCACCCAATGCTTAGCGAAGCAAGAACACTAATGACGGAAGGATTTGGAAGGACGGATCAGAAGAACGCCACAATCGAAATTGATAAGTTAGTCTGATTCGTGATGCAATCAATGAAAGAAACAAAATCTCTCACTCTCTCAAAGATGGCCGAAATTTGCATAAAAAGCAATCTGAATATAATTTTGTCAAAAGTTCCTCTTTTAAGAAAATAAGGCCCTATTTATAGAAAAACAAATTAAAATTCGTAACTATCCTAACCCTAGTGAAAAAAGGAAAATTACAAAGTCAAAATCCTTGTTAAATAAGGAAAATATCATCCTAACCAACTAAGGAAAGAAGGATCCTTGTCAAATAAGGAAAATATCATCCTAACCAACTAAGGAAAGAAGGATCCTTGTCAAATAAGGAAAATATCATCCTAACCAACTAAGGAAAGAAGGGAACCACATCCCATGTGCATGGGTGTGAACACAGCCCATGTGCATGAAAGAATAGGCTGCCCATGTGACAACAGTGGTCCCAAAAACCTAATTTCGTCCAAGGCCCATGCTTGCATGTGGGCTGCCTTCCTTACTCCTTTCTTGCTCCTCTAGCCCATTTTTAAAGCCTTATCTTCCATATAAACATTCAGCATCACAATCAGCCTTTGTTGGTCTTCCAGCTCCATACTGCACTTGTTTATTGCTAATTCAGTCACCTCCCTTGTAAGAAAGTCTTGAACATGCAATCCAAGAGTGACGCCATACTTCCTTGCTTTATTCCTTGTCAATGGTCCTTGTTGTAGCACCAAAGGATCCTTGCCATGCTGGTTTACATCATTCTCCCCTTCTTTAAAAAGATTTGTCCTCAAATCTGCATCATTATAAGGAGATAAATCAGTCACATTAAAAGTAGCACTAACACCATACTCACCAGGCAAGTCGATCTTGTATGCATTGTCATTGATTTTCTCCAATACTTGGAATGGACCATCACCACGTGCATCAAGCTTACTCTTCCTTTGATTTGAAAACCTCTCCTTTCGGAAGTGTACCCAAACCCAATCGGCAGGAGCAAATGCCATTTTCTTTCGTGCCTTATTTGCCCTATCAGCATATGACTTGTTCTTTTTCTCTATATTTGCTCGAACCTTTTCATGCAAAGACTTTACCAAATCAGCCTTCTTCTCACCATCCAAACTAGCAAGCTCATGTAAAGGCAAAGGAACAAGATCAAGTACTGTTAGTGGATTAAAACCATAAACAATCTCAAATGACGAATAACCTGTAGAAGAATGAATTGAACGATTATAAGCAAATTCAATGAAAGGTAAAAAATCTTCCCAAGTGACCAAATTCTTCCCCACTAAAGCTCTCAACAACGTACCAAGTGTACGATTCACTACTTTAGTTTGCCCATTTGTTTGTGGATGACAAGTAGTAGAAAACAAAAGCTTAGTTCCTAATCTACTCCATAACACACACCAAAAATGGGACAAAAACTTAGTATCTCTATCAGAAACAATTGTCCGAGGCACCCCATGTAAACGAACAACATCTCTAAAGAACAAATCAGCCATAACTTTTGCATCATCAGCTTTGTGACATGGAATAAAATGTCCCATCTTACTAAACCTATCAACAACCACAAAAATGCTATCTCTACCTTTCCCAGTCCTAGGCAAACCAAGCACAAAATCCATACTAATATCAACCCAAGGTGAACTAGGTACAGGTAATGGCATATAAAGACCATGAGGCATAGACTTAGATTTCGCCTGTCTACATGCAATACAAGCAGAACATAATCTCCCAACATCTTTACGCATAGACGGCCAATAAAAATTGATGAGGATCTGATTGCTAGCATACAACACCAAGGACCTGTTACTCGATCAATGGCAAGAAAACTTCAAGGATTAGTTTCCAAACATCTATATGTTCTCAATACAATTGGAACGTTAAGACTTGAAGAAAATAAGAGCAAAGAAGCTGTTTGGTTGCATGTGTCCAAATTGCAATCTACCCAAGAGGCCAATTGATCCAAAGGAGTTAGAATACATATTGGCATCCATCATTATACCTTTGGGAGCTAAATACATACCATTCACGTTCCATTGGATGTCCATATATTAAGAGTGGCTGAAATTCACATTGGGAGTCAAAAGATGCCTTTTAAAAGCTAGTGGGAGACAAACTATATGGCTGCCCATGCCTTTTAAAAGCTAGTGGGAGACAAGCTATATGGCTGCCCAATTTGTTTTATGTAACCACATTATTATATTTGTATTTTTCCATCATTTCACTTGTTTTATGCTCTCTTTAAGTCTTTAAAAACAGATGTAATGGAAGATTTTGAACTTAATGAATATTCTGAGTTTTCTCTCCATTTTTGAGAGCTTTGAGAGGTTTTTAGCCTTCTTTTGAGTTCTGGTTAGAACTTGCACAAATTCCTTGCAAAAATAACCAAGTTTGCTAGGTCTTAACTTATATTCAAGGTTTTTCCTTCACAAGTTGGGGTTGGGTCTTGAATCTTTGGTTTCCAGCCATATAGTTTCAGTTTTACATCACAAGTTGGTGTTGGGTTGAAGGTGCCGGTTGGTGTTCTTATGTTTTGGAGACGATCCATAGCTTGAGCTTCCTTAGGAATTCAATCCCAGCAAGGCAGGCTCACATCATTTGGTATCAGAGCTTAGGCTCTCCAAATCAGGTTTTTAGCATCATTCCTTCTTGTTTATGTCAAATATATATATATATATATATTGTCTTCCTTGGAGTCATTTTCTGCCATTAGTTTAATTTCTACAAGCTGTATGCCTTCTTGCTTCTTTGAGTCCTTCTACCTTAATGTTGTTGCTGGATTAAATTAAAAAAGAAAAAAAAAGTAAATTCGTGGCCCTTGGATTAGAAATTAAAGATTTTTAAGCAATGGGTCCAGATGGATTCTCACAGGCTTCCAGTTTTTTTCACAGGGGGGTGTGAAAATTTCTGCCTTCCAAAGTGAACGTGTATGTAAACATGTCCAAATCCTTTCAAATTTTACAGGCATGTTTTAGATATTCAGCTAAGCCTACATATTAAATTTCATGTCAAAATTCGTTCGTTTGCTTGGTTGTCCATATATTACCGCTAGTTAGCCATTTTTGGGTCCATAATATAAACGTTTCATAAGAGGCCTAAAAATTCGTTTTTCTTCTTCCATTTTGTCTCAATATATTGTCCTAAATCCAGTTTTGTCAAAATTCTTCCCTTTGGTAATGTTTGTCTAAAATTTTAGTGTCTTTCGTCCTTAGGTTTCAAATATCAGATATTCTGTTTTTTCCAGCTTGTGTTACTCTTGTTCCATTCTTGAATGTGTTTTAAACCTTGCAATTTAGTTATTTAGTTGAGGAAATATTAAGTTCTTGCTAGAACTTGGAAGGGGCTGAAGTGAGTGGAAAAAGGCATAGAGTGGTGAGACTGTTAGAGGGTAAAAAGCCAAAGTTTGAGTGAAACACAGATTGAGTGTTACCATATTAGAGTGAAACACGTGAGGGAGTGTGTGAGGAAATATTTCTAACATTTGTTTTGCAGCAATCAGTATGTCAACAAAACGAGATAGTGATAGAGAGAGCAACCAACCCCAAGAGGAGCCAGAAGCTTCTTATGTTCTTAAGGCATTGCAATCTCAATTTCAAAGGATGAATGTGTTGTTTGTTGATATTAGAGAACAGATGGAAAAACACTCAAAGCAAATTGAAGAATTGCAGCAAGCAAGCTCTACAAATCAAAGGAATTTAGGAAGGGATGAACGAGATAATTTTCATAGGGAGCAAAACACAAATAGGGGACAGAATAGAGGTAGGCGTGCTGGACTAAATGATATGCCAGTTTTCAATGAATTGGAGGATGTAGATGAAGATAATCTTGATGATGACGATGGGCAGCAATCTATTGCACTTGATGATGTTATTAGACCAAGATATATGAGAGGTAATAGGGGTGGTAGAGGTGGTGGCAGAAATATTAGGCAAGAAAACTATGGAAAATGCAAGAGGGAGAGGGAGAGTAGACAGCAATGTTAATGGAATTAAAATGAAAATTCCATCATTCCAAGGCAAAGCAAATCCAGATGCATACTTGGAATGGGAGAGAAAGACCGAACTCATCTTTGATTGCCACAATTATAGTGAGCAAAAGAAGGTGACACTTGTTGTGGTAGAGTTTACTGATTATGCATTAGTTTGGTGGGATCAATTACTCACTAAACGAAGAAGAAATGGCATGAGAGGAGTGCAGACTTGGGATGAGCTGAAACAAGTCATGAGAGATAGATTTGTACCACAACACTACTATAGGGAGTTACATCAACGATTACAAGGGCTGGTACAAGGCAATAAAAGTGTGGAAGAATATTTTCAAGAGATGGAAATGGCTATGATACGAGCTAATATAGAAGAAGAAAGGGAAGCAACTATGGCACGGTTTCTACATGGGCTGAAAGATGAAATTGCCGACATAGTGGAGCTGCATCATTATGTGGAGCTTGATGACATGTTAAATATGGCAATCAAGGTAGAAAAACAACTCAAGAAGAAGAAAACAACCAGATCGGGAATGGGAATGAATTCTGCCAATAATGTTCCTTGGAAGCCAAATTGGAAGAAAGGGGAATCTAGTGAGAATAAATTTGTTTCAAAGGAGAAGAAAGAGGGGAACAAGGCTGGAGAAAAACCCATTGTGATTGATAAGGGTAAGGCACCAATGAACTCCAATGGAAGAACAAGAGACATCCAATGTTTCCGATGTTTAGGGAAAGGGCATTATGCTAGAGAATGTCCAAATAAAAGGGTGATGGTGGTGAGGCCGAGTGGTGATATTGAATCTCAAGATGATGAAGTTGTAGATGAAGATTCAGATGTTAACATTCCACCTTTGGATGAAGATAGTGATGTAGAGCATGCTGTGCATGGAAATGCTCTTGTTGTTATGCGTGCTTTAAATATACAGGTGAAGGAAGATGAAGGTGATGAACTACAAAGAGAAAATATTTTTCATACTACATGTTTAGTCAAAGAAAAAGTTTGTAGTATGATCATAGATGGTGGGAGTTGTGTTAATGTGGCTAGCACTCTACTAGTAGAGAAACTTGCATTTCCTACTACAAAACATCCTAATCCATACAGATTGCAGTGGTTGAATGATAGTGGAGAAGTTAAGGTGACCAAGCAAGTATTATTGTCATTTACCATTGGGAGGTATAAGGATGAAGTGTTGTGTGATGTAGTTCCCATGCATGCTAGTCATATCCTACTTGGGAGGCCATGGCAATATGATAGAAAAGCAACACATGACGGGTTTAAGAATAGGTATTCATTTGATTTTGAAGGCCGAAAGGTGACTCTTGCACCTTTAACACCTATGGAGGCTTTTGAAGACCAAAAGCGAGTACAAGCTGCCATGCAAGAGAAAATGCAAAGAGAGGTTGAAAAGAGGGAGAGAGAAAAGAAAGATCAAGAGGAAAAACAAAGAATAAAAACTGAGAGAGAAAAAGAAAAACAGAAAAAGAAGAAATTACATAATAAAAATGAGAGTGAAGAGAAGAAAGTAAGTTTAGTTGCTAGGGGGAAAGATGTGAGGCAAGCATACTTTTCTGATAGTATGATGCTCCATCTGATATGTAAGGGAGTTTTTCTTAATGTAACTGACCTTGATCCATCTATTCCTAGTGTTGCTTTGACTTTGTTGCAGGAATTTGAAGATGTCTTTCCAAATGAGGTACCGAGTGGATTGCCACCCATTAGAGGAATAGAACATCAAATTGATTTCATTCCTGGAGCTGTAATTCCAAATCGTCCAGCATATAGGACAAATCCTCAAGAGGTCAAGGAGTTGCAAAAACAGGTGGATGAGCTGCTTGCGAAAGGTCATGTTAGGGAGAGCATGAGTCCATGTGCTGTGCCGGTACTTCTAGTACCTAAAAAGGATGGATCAATGCGAATGTGTGTGGATTGTCGTGCTATCAATAAAATCACTGTAAAGTATAGACATCCAATTCCTAGACTTGATGATATGCTTGATTAATTGCATGGTGCATGTATATTTTCAAAAATTGATCTTAAAAGTGGTTATCATCAAATAAGAATGAGATTAGGAGATGAATGGAAAACAGCTTTTAAGACTCAATATGGTTTGTATGAATGGTTAGTCATGCCTTTTGGACTAAGCAATGCACCTAGTACTTTCATGAGATTAATGAATCATGTCTTGCGTGCTTTTCTTGGAAAGTTTGTTGTTGTGTATTTTGATGATATTTTAGTGTATAGTCAAAGTTTAAATGATCATTTAATGCATTTAAGATGTGTGCTTGAAGTTCTTAGGAAAGAGAAATTGTATGCAAATTTAAAGAAATGTACATTCTGCATGGAAAAAGTCATTTTCTTAGGATTTGTAGTGAGTGGGAAAGGAATTGAGGTTGATGAGGATAAGGTAAAAGCCATCAAAGAGTGGCCTACACCAAAATCCGTGACTGATGTTAGGAGTTTTCATGGTCTTGCTAGTTTTTATAGGAGATTTGTTAGAGACTTTAGTACAATTGCAGCGCCATTAAATGAAATTGTGAAGAAAAATGTAGGGTTCAAATGGAATGAGGAACAGGAGCATGCATTTAGATTACTAAAAGAAAATTATGTTCTGCACCATTACTTGCATTACCTGATTTTTCTAAGACTTTTGAAGTTGAATGTGATGCTTCCGGAGTGGGTATAGGTGCTGTTTTGATGCAGGAAAGAAGACCAATTGCATACTTTAGTGAGAAGCTAAGTGGAGCTCCTTTGAATTACTCTACTTATGACAAGGAGATGTATGCATTAGTGAGGGCGTTGGAGACGTGGCAGCATTATCTTTGGCCAAAGGAGTTTGTTATTCATAGTGATCATGAATCACTAAAATACTTGAAAGGACAAAGCAAGCTGAACAAACGCCATGCCAAATGGAGTGAATTTATTGAAGCGTTTCCATATGTGATTCAATATAAGCAAGGAAAAGAAAATATTGTTGCTGATGCCTTATCTAGGAGGTATGCCCTAATCTCTATGCTTGATGCTAGACTTCTAGGATTTGAGCATATGAAAGAATTGTATAAGCATGACTCTGAATTTGCACAAATATATGCCTCTTGTGAAAATGCCGCCTTTAAAAAATTTTATAGGCATGATGGTTTCTTATTTAGAGAGAAACGACTTTGTGTTCCAAATAGCTCTATAAGAGGATTGCTTGTAAGAGAGTCACATGGGGGAGGTTTAATGGGACATTTTGGGGTGGCTAAAACATTAAAAATTCTGAATGAACATTTTTATTGGCCACATATGAGGAAAGATGTAGAGAAATTTTGTGCTAAATGCGTGACATGTATGAAAGCAAAGTCCAAAGTAAGACCACATGGTTTGTATATGCCTTTAAGTGTACCTAGTGAACCTTGGGTAGACTTATCTATGGACTTTATTTTGGGACTACCTAGGACAAAAAAGGGTCATGATAGTTTATTTGTTGTGGTTGATAGATTTTCTAAAATGGCACATTTCATTCCATGTCATAAAACTGATGATGCATGCCATATATCTGATTTGTTCTTTAGAGAAGTAGTGAGATTGCATGGTATTCCTAGGACCATAGTAAGTGATCGAGATGTAAAATTTTTGAGTCATTTTTGGAAAGTCCTATGGGGAAAGTTAGGTACAAAGCTTTGTTTCTCTACTACATGCCATCCGCAAACAGATGGGCAGACGGAAGTTGTTAATAGGACTGTGGGCACTCTTCTTCGTACCATGATTAAACAAAATTTGAAGACATGGGAGGAATGCATACCATTTATTGAATTTGCATATAATAGATCAATGCATTCATCCACTGGATTTTCACCCTTTGAGCTTGTCTATGGTTTTAATCCACTTACTCCATTAGATTTGTTGCCTCTTCCTACTAATGAGCTTACTAGTTTTGATGGTAAAAAGAAAGCTGAATTGGTGAAGCAAATGCATCAAAGGGCCAAGCAACAAATGGAGAAGATTAATGAGAATAGAGCAACCAAAGTAAACAAAGGAAGAAAAAAGATGGTGTTCCAGCCTGGTGATCTGGTATGGGTTCATTTGCGAAAAGAAAGGTTTTCTACACAAAGGAAATCAAAACTGCAGCCGAGAAGTGATGGACCATTTGAAGTACTCGAAAGGATTAATGATAATGCCTACAAGATTAATCTACCAGGTGAGTATGGTGTAAGTGCAACTTTTAATGTTTCTGATCTTGCTCCTTACTATGCAGATGATGAAGATTCGAGGACGAATTCTTTTCAAGAGGGAGAGGATGATGAGGATCTGATTGCTAGCATACAACACCAAGGACCTGTTACTCGATCAATGGCAAGAAAACTTCAACGATTAGTTTCCAAACATCTATATGTTCTCAATACAATTGGAACGTTAAGACTTGAAGAAAATAAGAGCAAAGAAGCTGTTTGGTTGCATGTGTCCAAATTGCAATCTACCCAAGAGGCCAATTGACCCAAAGGAGTTAGAATACATATTGGCATCCATCATTATACCTTTGGGAGCTAAATACATACCATTCACGTTCCATTGGATGTCCATATATTAAGAGTGGCTGAAATTCACATTGGGAGTCAAAAGATGCCTTTTAAAAGCTAGTGGGAGACAAACTATATGGCTGCCCATGCCTTTTAAAAGCTAGTGGGAGACAAGCTATATGGCTGCCCAATTTGTTTTATGTAACCACATTATTATATTTGTATTTTTCTATCATTTCAATTGTTTTATGCTTTCTTTAAGTCTTTAAAAACAGATGTAATGGAAGATTTTGAACTTAATGAATATTCTGAGTTTTCTCTCCATTTTTGAGAGCTTTGAGAGGTTTTTAGCCTTCTTTTGAGTTCTGGTTAGAACTTGCATGAATTCCTTGCAAAAATAACCAAGTTTGCTAGGTCTTAACTTATATTCAAGGTTTTTCCTTCACAAGTTGGGGTTGGGTCTTGAATCTTTGGTTTCCAGCCATATAGTTTCAGTTTTACATCACAAGTTGGTGTTGGGTTGAAGGTGCCGGTTGGTGTTCTTATGTTTTGGAGATGATCCGTAGCTTGAGCTTCCTTAGGAATTCAATCCCAGCAAGGCAGGCTCACATCAAAAATGCTCAAACAGAATATCATAAGTCTTAGACACATCAAAATGCCCCCATCAAACCACCACAATGAGATTCCAAAACAAGCAAATTACGCATGGAACATCTAGGCACACATAGTTTACTTCCCTTAAACAAATAACCATCCTGCCTAAAAAATGAATTAAAAGCTCCTTGTTCACATGCGACATAAACATTGCCAAAATCAATATCACCAATATATAAGTCCTTAATATACTCAAAACCAAGCAATTTAGAACTCAAAACAGACAGCAATGTATATCTCCTAGACAACGCATCAGCAACAACATTATCTTTACCTTGCTTATACTTAATGACATAAGGAAATTTCTCAATTTGTTCAATCCACTTACCATGTCTTTTGTTCAACTTACCTTGGCCCTTCAAATGCTTGAGGGATTCATGGTCAGTGTGAATAATGAACTCCTTTGGCAGTAAATAATGCTCCCACACATTCAATGCCCTTACCAAAGCATGCAACTCCTTGTCATAGGTAGAATAATTCAGTTGCGCACCATTGAGCTTCTCACTAAAATATGCTATTGGCTTCTTTTCTTGCATCAAAACAGCCCCAATACCTATACCTGAAGCATCACATTCAATCTCAAAAATAGAATCAAAGTTAGGTAAAGCTAAAACAGGCACAGTAGTGAGTTTTTCTTTCAAACTTTCAAACAATCATTGTTGCTGTTCACCCCCATTGAAATCCAACTTCCTTCTTGACAATACTTGTGAGTGGTGCGGCGATGGTAGAAAAATCCTTCACGAATCTCCTATAAAAACTCGCCAGCCCATGGAAGCTCCTCACTTCCATCACACTTTTAGGAACAGGCCATTCCCTTATAGCTTTCACTTTCTCTTCATCAACTTCCAATCCCTGCGCACTAACAACAAAACCAAGAAAAACAAGCCTATCCATGCAAAATGTGCACTTCTTAAGCTTTGCATATAAGTTCTCTTTTCTCAAAGCTTCTAAAACCAACCTAACATGTTCTATATGCTCTTCATCAGTCTTACTATAGATCAAAATATCATCAAAATAAACAACTACAAATCTGCCCAAATAAGCCCTCAAAACATGGTTCATCAACCTCATAAAAGTACTAGGTGCATTAGACAACCCAAAAGGCATTACCAACCACTCATACAACCCATATTTTGTTTTAAAAGCTATTTTCCATTCATCCCCAGGTTTCATACAAATTTGATGATATCCACTCATAAGATCAATTTTAGTAAAATACCTTGCACCATGTAATTCGTCCAACATGTCATCAAGACGCGGTATAGGATGCCGATACTTCACGGTGATCTTATTTACAGCCCTACAATCAACACACATTCTCCACGTGCCATCTTTCTTTGGAACAAACAAAACAGGAACGACACACGGACTTAAACTCTCTCGAATCAACCCTTTCTCAAACAACTCTTCCACTTGTCTCTGCATCTCCTTGGTCTCCATCGAATTACTTCGATATGCTGGTCTATTTGGAATGGTAGAACTAGGTATGAAGTCAATTTGATGTTCGATTCCTCTTAATGGTGGCAAACCACTAGGCAACTCCTCCGGAAACACATCTTGGAAATCCTGCAATAAAGACACAAAACTAGAAGGCAAATGTTCAAGTGAAACATCAATGTTAGCAAACAAAGTTTCCTTGTATCTAATGAGTAACACAGGCTGCCCAACATTTAATTCTCTCTGATACGGAACCTCCAAGAATAAGCCTGAGAACCCCTTGATTTCGAACCCCCACAGCATTAACTTGAAAACCCCTAGTCGAATTTGGTACAACCCCCAAGGATTAGGTTAGATTTCAGATTACCTTGAATTGATCAAGATCCAAGATTTCGAAACAAGTCAGTTCCTAAATCCCAGATTCAAAACACTCCACAAGAAAGTTGATCAAACTACTTGAATGTTTCTGAAGCATGTATTCAAGCAAGAACACAAAGATAAAAGCAATTCGGCTTTAGGTTAATAAATTCGTCCAAAACTTCAAAACTCCAAAACTTACAACCCTAAATGAGATATAAATAGCTAAACCCTAATTAGGGTTATTAAGTAGCGTTTGGCTTTCTAATCAAATTTTAAGAAATAATAAAGTAATCAAAGTCCTAATTTAATACCAAACAAACAGGGCCCTTACTTTTTAAATAAGCATAACTAATGGGTCTTAATACATATTAAAATAACAAGTTCAGCTAATTATTTAACTATAAATAAGCCCAACTAGTGACTTGAGCCAAATATGCTCCAATTTGCATCCTTGATCAGCCATATCGTGCACCTTCAGCTCCTCTTTAACAAAATGTTGCATGTAGCCTTGTGACGTCTCTATCACTCTCGCTCTTGCATAAAAAGTTTGTTTTGCCTTCCCTTCTTTCTTGTTTTCTCTCAGCAATGGGCCATTAATTTGATTAGTTTCTTTTCTGGCCTCTTTTCCCATTTTCTTCTCACTTTCACTCACCTTATCATGTTCTCTCGCACTCCCCTTGTTTTTGGAAGAAACAGCCCCAACCACTACTTTGGCCGAATCTTGCTTTGCTTTCTCAAGCATCTTTCGATGATCTTCATAAACCTCCAATGGTGATAATGGAACAAGAGTAATCAGCTTTCCCTCATAGGTAAACGTGTACCTATTTGAATGCCCATCATGCTTTGCTTTCCTATCAAATTGCCAAGGTCTTCCCAATAACATATGGCCTGCTTACATAGGAACTACATCACACAACACTTCATCTTTATACCAGCCTATAGAGAATGGTATTCTCACTTGTTTAGTAACCTTCACCTCTCCACTATCATTAAACCATTGTAGTCTATATGGATTGGGATGTTTTAAACAAGTCAATTTCAGCTTCTCCACCATGGTCTCACTTGCGGCATTAGTACAACTACCACTGTCAATGATGAGCATACAAACCTTACCATCAACTAAACATCTAGAATAAAATATGTTATCTCGCTGCTCAAGACCCTCTCCCTTCACCTGCATATTCAAAGCATGCCTAGCAACTAACATTTCACCATGTTCAGCCATCAACACATTTTCAACTTGCTCACTACACTCATCATCATCATCATACATGTCATTCACATCATTATCAACATCACTATGATCAGAATCAGAAATTATACCCCCATCATTAGTAGCAATCATAACTCTCCTATTTGGACATTCAGAAGCAATATGCCCATTCCCTAAACATTTGAAACATTTAATATCTCTACTAGGAGTAGTATTAGAAATAACTGATTGCTGCCTATTTGGACCACCATAATTCCCTTTTCCACTTGTAGGTGGAGGATTGTTCCTTTGGAAGGAATTCTTGAAATCTCCACTTCTTGAGGACGAATTGCTACTAGTGTTTTGAGGTCCTCTGTAGGTCGAACTACTTCCACCCATATTCTGAAATTTGCTAGAACCAGACTTGGTGTAATTCTTGCTCTTTAGTCTCCTTTCTATCTTCATGGCCTTTTCAACCAATTCTCCCATGGAATTGTAATCATACATTTCCAGCTCATTTGCTATGTTTGAATTTAGACCCCCAAGGAATCTAGACATCAACCTCTGCTCATCCTCTTCAATATCAGCTCTTGCCATGATCATCTCCATCTCCTTGTGGTATTCTTCAACACTCTTACCACCTTGGATCAGCCTTGCCAACCTATTATACAAATCCCTATAGTAATGAGAAGGGACAAACCTTGTTCTCATTAAGTATTTCAAAGTCTCCCAATCAGGTACGAGTCTCAATCCCTTTCCTCTCCTATTAGATTTGAGTTGATCCCACCAGAATGTAGCATATCCCTTAAATTCCACGGCTGCAATGTGGGACTTCTTCTCTTCTGAATAATTATGGCATTCAAAAATCTGCTCAACCTTTCTCTCCCATTCAATGTACTCTTCAACATTGTTTCTCCCTTCAAAGGAAGGTACCTTCATCTTTATGGAAGTAAGGTCATTGTCATTTGCTGGGTTATTTTCACCAACCTCTTCATTACCTCTAGGTGCTCTACGATCTCCTTCACCGATTCTTAGTAGAACCCTTTGTGGTAACCTCACTTGAGCTGCTGGTTGCTGCTCTCTTTCTCTCATCATTAGATTCATGCTCTCTTGTAGAGTAGCCATCATTCTTGCCATCTCATTCATTCTTTCATTACTTTGCTGCATATATGTCTCAAAATTGCTAGAACCTTCTCGGACATTTTCCTCCCCATCTTGCAAGTTCTGGTTTCTCCCACTACTCATGATCACAAACACAAACTCACAAAGAAAAGATTAGTAATAAACAAAATTCACTCAAAGTGTTTCGCTCTTACCTCACCTTTGCTGATTCTTCGATTGCACTTCAGAATCGAGGCTCACAAATCAATCTGCCAAGCATGTTCAAGGAAGCTAGAAACCTAATTCCTAGACACCTAGAAAAGAAACTCGACGATTTGGAGGCGACACAAGGAAATTTGTGTCACACTATTATCATGAACCAGAGTGTTGGAACAAGCAAATAATACTCCAGCAACGTAACAGAATCCAAAAAACCGTAGCTCAATCAAGAATTAGAAACAAAGAGGTAAAAATATGACAATTCTGGCCAAGATGTATCAAAACCAACCCACCTTTAGCAAGCTGATTTATGGACCTATTGATTCTACCCAAGAAAGCTAGTGTCAAGTCTTCCTAAACTAAAGAGAATTTCAAATTCCCCTTTGCAATGGCAGCCCCCACAATTCGAACAAAAAAACAGCCCCAAAAAAAAATGGAAATTTTGTGGCCTAAAAATTTTGATTGCTTCTAACCCACTTCAAACCAACCACGGAACCTTTAATTACTAAGAAACAGAAAAATTTTTGTTGGAGTACTTTTGTACTCTCTTTTTTTTTTTTTAGGGATAGATCACTATCTCTAGATCACCCCCCCCCCCCAAATACTAAACGAAAAACAAGAAATAGAAGCTTAAACAGCACATGAATTATTGCAAACTCAAACGGAAAGATCCGTATACTTTAAAAATTGAAAATGAATTGACTATGGTGAAGTAGGTGAAAAATGATTTGGACTATGATGAAAAGGGGACACAACGAATTGGGGTATGGGGAAAGAAGAAATTTCGAATAAAATAAAAGAACCCTAAAAAACGAATTGAACAAATGAAGACTCTAACGGAAATAAAAACAAGCCCTAGAAAGACAGATAGATAAAGATTTACCTGTAATTGGCTCTGATACCAAATGACGTGGAACCCTATGGCAATGAAGGCCTCAAACCCCAACGCACGCTTCGATATAGGAATCCAAGAACAAGGATAAACCACCCTCTATAGCACCCAATGCTTAGCGAAGCAAGAACACTAATGACGGAAGGATTTGGAAGGATGGATCAGAAGAACGCCACAATCGAAATTGATAAGTTAGTCTGATTCGTGATGCAATCAATGAAAGAAGCAAAATCTCTCACTCTCTCAAAGATGGCCGAAATTTGCATAAAAAGCAATCTGAATATAATTTTGTCAAAAGTTCCTCTTACAAGAAAATAAGGCCCTATTTATAGAAAAACAAATTAAAATTCGTAACTATCCTAATCCTAGTGAAAAAAGGAAAATTACAAAGTCAAAATCCTTGTCAAATAAGGAAAATATCATCCTAACCAACTAAGGAAAGAAGGATCCTTGTCAAATAAGGAAAATATCATCCTAACCAACTAAGGAAAGAAGGGAACCACATCCCATGTGCATGGGTGTGAACACAGCCCATGTGCATGAAAGAATAGGCTGCCCATGTGACAAAAGTGGTCCCAAAAACCTAATTTCGTCCAAGGCCCATGCTTGCATGTGGGCTGCCTTCCTTACTCCTTTCTTGCTCCTCTAGCCCATTTTTAAAGCCTTATCTTCCATATAAACATTCAGCATCACAATCAGCCTTTGTTGGTCTTCCAGCTCCATACTGCACTTGTTTATTGCTAATTCAGTCACCTCCCTTGTAAGAAAGTCTTGAACATGCAATCCAAGAGTGACGACATACTTCCTTGCTTTATTCCTTGTCAATGGTCCTTGTTGTAGCACCAAAGGATCCTTGCCATGCTGGTTTACATCAAGAAGAGATTTCCAAAGAGCTTCAAGAATTATCATTCAAGAAGATGGAGATAGAGCTTGAAGAAGGCACACCAAAGCTGATTATGATGCTTAGTGTGGAAGCTAAAGGCTAGCTAAAGAAAGGTCCAACGTGCAAGAAAGGTCCATGGGGGTTCATATAAAGCCTTGGGAAGTAATTTAAGGCTCAGGGACAGCCCAAATAGTGTGAGAAGTTTCTTATGTTGAAGGAATTATTTGTTTGTTTCCATACTTTATATTTTCCTTAGTGGATTAGGATTTTGTTTCCATAATTTATATTTTCCTTAATGGATTAGGATTTTGTTTCCATACTTTATATTTTCCTTAGTGGATTAGGATTTTGTTTCCATACTTAATGTTTTCCTTATGCATTTAGGAATGTTTTCCTTATGCAATCAGGAATATTTTCCTTATGCAATTAGGAATGTTTTAGTCTTAATTTTCCATATGCAATTAGGAATTTTGTAACCCTTATTTAAGGGCACTATTAGGCCGAATTTGAGACAACAACAATTAATAAAAATTTTTGAATTCTTCTACAAGTACTTCTTGTGAATTTTCGTGTGAGAGAGATTAGAGTGGATTCTTTAATTCTTTCTTTGCATCAAGAATTAGGTTTACTTATCAATAAGAGTTGTGGTGTTTTCCTTCTTCTTACCAACTAAATCCTTCAATCATAGTGATTTCGCGTCTCTTTATAGGCGTTGGGTTCCTTAGGAGGTGATTATCAAGTTTCAAGGAGTTCTCTACCATTGTTATACTTTGGGTTTGCTGCCATCGTTGCTAAGGGTCCCCGTCACCCATGGACCTTTGTTGTACGTTGGACCTTTCTTTAGCTAGCCTTTAGCTTCCACACTAAGCATCATAATCAGCTTTGATGTGCCTTCTTCAAGCTCTATCTCCATCTTCTTGAATGATAATTCTTGAAGCTCTTTGGAAATCTCTTCTTGAATATGCAAAGCCATACTAGCTTGATATCTCTTTGCCTTGCTCCTAGTGATTGGTCCACTTGCTAGCTTCAAGGGATCCTTTCTTGCATCATTCTCCCCCTCTTCAAAAAGATTTGTCCTCAAATCTACATCATCAAAAGGAGAAAGATCACTTACATTGAAAGTAGCACTAACATTATACGTACCTGGTAAGTCGATCTTGTAGGCATTGTCATTAATCTTCTCCAGCACTTGGAATGGGCCATCTCCTCTAGCTTGCAACTTGTTCTTCCTTTGGTTAGGAAACCTTTCATTTCAAAAATGCACCCAAACCCAATCTCCTACTTGAAACTTCATCTCACGTCTCCCTCTATTTGCAGAATCAACATATCTCTTGTTCCTTTTCTCAATATTCGCCCTTGCTTTCTCATGCATCTCTTTCACCAATTTAGCTTTCTTCTCACCATCTAAACTAACAAGCTCATGAGAAGGTAAAGAAACAAGATCCAAAACTGTTACTGGGTTAAACCCATAAACAAGCTTAAAAGGTGAATATCCTGTAGAAGAATGAATAGAACAATTATAAGCAAACTCAATAAATGGCAAACAATCTTCCCAAGAACTCAAATTCTTACCCACTAAAGCTCTCAACATGGTACCTAAAGTTCTGTTTACTACTTCTGTTTGTCCATCCGTTTGAGGATGACAAGTGGTGGAAAATAACAACTTGGTACCTAACTTTCCCCAAAGCACACGCCAAAAGTGAGACAAAAACTTGGTGTCTCTATCAGAAACTATGGATTTTGGTATCCCATGAATTCGAACCACCTCCCTAAAGAAGAGTTCGGCCACTAAACTAGCATCATCACTCTTATGACATGGGATAAAGTGTGCCATCTTACTAAACCTATCAACAACCACAAATATGCTATCTCTCCCCCTCTTAGTCCTTGGTAATCCTAAAACAAAGTCCATACTAATGTCCATCCAAGGAGAACTAGGAACGGGTAATGGCATATACAAACCATGAGGCATAGATTTAGACTTAGCTTGCCTACAAGCCAAACAAGCCTTACAAATTTGAATTACATCCCTTTTCATATTTGGCCAATAAAAGTGTTCATTCAGCATGTCTAAAGTCTTATCAACTCCAAAATGCCCCATCAAACCCCCACAATGTGATTCTAATACTAGCAAATCTCTCATAGAACATCTAGGCATGCATAATTTCGAACCCTTAAACAAAAACCCATCATGTCTATAGAAAGAATTAAAAGCACCATGCTCACAAGCATCATAAACATTGCCGAAATCAGAATCACCAACATATAAGTACTTTATACATTCAAATCCAAGCAATTTAGTACTCAAATCATTAAGTAAAGCGTACCTCCTTGAAAGTGCATCTGCCACTACATTGTCTTTCCCTTGCTTGTATTTGATCACATAAGGAAACTTCTCAATCTTCATAACCCATTTTGCATGTCTTTTATTCAACTTGCCTTGTCCTCTCAAATGCTTCAATGATTCATGGTTTGAATGGATCACGAATTCCTTGGGCAGCAAATAATGTTCTCATACTTCCAATGCTCTCACCAAAGCATATAGCTCCTTGTCATAAGTTGAATAATTCAGCTTTGCTCAATTAAGCTTTTCACTAAAGTATGCAATGGGCTTCTTCTCTTGCATTAGAATAGCTCCAATACCTACACCAGAAGCATCACATTCAATTTCAAAAGTAGAATCAAAGTTAGGTAAAGCTAAAACGGGTGTAGTAGAAAGCTTCTCTTTCAAAGCATCAAATGCTTCTTGTTGCTCCTTGCCCCAATCAAGGGGGCTGCCAATGTAGAGAAATTAGGGACAAATCTCCTATAGAAGCTTGCCAATCCATGAAAACGCCTCACTTCTGTCACACTTGAAGGATTCGGCCACTCTTGGATAGCTTTCACCTTCTCTTGATCAACTTCAATTCCCTGCATACTCACAACAAAACTAAGAAAAACAACCCTATCTAGACAAAAAGAACACTTCTTAAGCTTAGCATAAAGGTTTTGCTCCCTAAGGATTTCAAGCACTTTCCTAACATGTTTAACATGTTCTTCCTCATTTTTGTTATAAATCAGAATATCATAAAAGTAAACTACCACAAACTTATCTAAATAAGCTCTCAAAACATGGTTCATTAATCTCATGAAAGTACTAGGTGCATTAGATAAACCAAAAGGCATAACTAACCATTCATACAAACCATATTTCGTTTTGAAGGCAGTCTTCGATTCATCTCCCGGCTTCATGCGAATTTGATGATAACCACACATAAGATCAATCTTTGTGAAATATTTTGCCCCATGCAATTCGTCCAACATGTCATCAAGTCTAGGAATGGGATGTCTATACTTCACAGTAATCTTGTTCACAGCCCTACAATCAACACACATCCTCCAAGAACCATCTTTCTTGGGTACTAATAAGACTGGAGCGGCACAAGGACTAAGGCTCTCGCGAACAAAGCTTTTCTCCAAAAGCTCTTCAACTTGTCTTTGCATCTCTTTTGTCTCCATAGGATTGCTCCTATATGCTGGCCGGTTTGGAATTGTAGAACCGGGTATAAAATCAATTTGATGTTCAATCCCTCTTAATGACAGCAAACCACTAGGAAGGTCTTCAGGAAACACATCCTTAAAATCCTGCAACAAAGACACAAATCTAGAAGGTAAAGAATCAAGAGATTCTTCAGTGTCAGCAAGTAACAATTCTTTATACATAATAATGAGTACAGGCTGCCCTACATCTATCTCTCTTGCTCTTGCATAAAAAGTATGTTTTGCTTTTTCTCCTTGCTTTTTTTCTCTCACCAATGGGCCATTTATTTGTTTGCTTACTTTCTTTTGACTCTCGGCCTCTTTTCCCTTTCTGCACTCACTCACTTTATTATTTTCTCTCTCCCTACCCTTAGAATTACTCTTGGGTGTTGAAGAAACATCATTGGCCGAATTTGAACCCCCTTGGTTCATGTTGGCCGAAACTTTTTTCTCCCTCTCTAGCATCCTCTTTTGATCTTCATACACCTCTTGAGGTGATAATGGTGCTAGAACAACCTTCTTTCCTTCATAAGTAAAGGTATACTTATTAGAAAAGCCATCATGTTGTGCCCTTCTATCATGCTGCCATGGTCTTCCTAATAGTAAATGTCCAGCTTGCATTGGCACTACATCACACAAAACCTCATCTTTATACCACCCAATGGAGAATGGTACCTTGACTTGCTTCAACACTTTTACTTCCCCAGTGTCATTGAACCATTGCAACTTGTAAGGATTGGGATGTTTAAAACAAGCTAACCCCAATTTATCCACCATTATAGTACTAGCAGCATTGGTACAACTTCCACCATCAATGATAAGTGTACAAACCTTACCATTCACCAAACACCTAGAGTGGAAAAGATTCTCCCTTTGATCCAAGCCTTCTTCCTTGACTTGAATATTCAAGGCTCTTCTAGTAACAAGCATCTCTCCATGTTCAGCATTCAAGACTTGATTCTCCCAAGCCTCTTCATCATATTCGACACTATCACCACATTCGGCCCTATCACCACATTCGGCCTCCTCTTCTTCTTCTTCATGTTCATATTCTGATTCAATTTCCCCTTCATGGGTAGCAATCATCACCCTCTTATTCGGACATTGAGAAGCAATGTGTCCACTTCCCAAACACTTGTAGCATTTAATTTCCCTACTTGGAGTAGATCTAGAAGGTGTTTTCTTGGCTGTTTTTGCATCCCCATCATTCGGCTTCTTGAAATTAGGATTGTAGGAAGAATTCTTTTGGAAAGAACCCTTGTAATCCCCTTTTTAGGAAAAATTTCCACTAGCTTTAGAGTAGTTAGTTTTCGAAATAGCTTTATTCTTCAATCTTCTCTCTATCTTCATGGCCTTTTGAACTAACTCTTCCATTGTGTTGAATTCATACATCTCCAATTCATTGGCTATGTTCAAGTTCAATCCCCCAAGAAATCGTGACATCTTCTTGTCTTCATCTTCATCAATATTTGCCCTAGCCATGATCATCTCCATCTCTTTGTGGTACTCTTCCACACTTCTTCCACCTTGAACTAGTCTTGCTAGTCGATTGTACAAATCCCGAATGTAGTGAGATGGTACAAATTGGTTTCTCATTAGTTCTTTCAAGGTTGACCATTCAGGAATAGGCCTCATACCTTCCCCTCTTCTATTAGCTTTCAATTGATCCCACCAAAAGGTAGCATACCCCTTGAACTCTACGGCTGCCAAAACTGATTTCTTCTCTTCGGTGTAGTTATGGCATTCGAAAATCTGCTCAACTTTCCTCTCCCATTCTATGAACTCTTCTACATTGTTCTTCCCTTTAAAGGAAGGAATCTTCATCTTGATGGAAGTAAGGTCACCATCAGTGGTAGGTTGATTTCCACCTTCATCTTCATCTTCCACACTTTTGACTGCTTCTAGGGCTTCAAGATTTCCTTGCCCTTCTCTCCTAAGCACTCTTCTAGCTAGCATTATGGGATTTGGATGTGCGGCTGGCGGCCCTTGTTGCACTTGCTGAATTTGTTGTGCTTGTCGTGCTGCATTCTCTTACAATCTAGTATCCATCATCTCCATTCGACCAAGCATTGCTGCCAAAGTCTCATTAAGCCTAGCCAAGCTTTCGGCCATAGCTCCTTCTTTGCTAGTCTCTTCTCCTTTTTCCAGCCATGTTAACAAACAAACAAACTCAAAGAAACAAGATTAGTAATAATCAAAATTCACTCAAGTGTTTAGAATTACCTCACTTTTCTTGTCTTCCTTGATTGCACTTCAGAACCAAGCTCACCAACCAACAATTGTCAAGTCGTTCAAGAAACTAGAACCTAAATCCTAGAACTAGATAGAAAACAAGACAAGTATCCGGAGGCAATGCAAGGTAATTTGCACTACACGATATAAAACCAAGTATCGACACAAGCAAATGATACTTAGCAATGTAATGGAATTAAAAGCTAGATAAAGAAATCAGAAACAATGAAGACAATAAACAAGACAAATTGGGATATAATGAATCAAAAACAACCCACACTTGGCAAGCTGCTTTGTGGACCTAATCAATTCTACCCAAAACGCTAGCTTCTATACTCTAATTTCACCTAAAACACTCAAATAATATAAATATTAAGGTCTGATTTTCAAATTCCAAAAGCCCTCAAAAGGTGAATTTTTTTGCCCAAAAAAAATTTATTACTTCAACCCACCTAGATCTGATCCTTAGCACCCAAATAGCAAGAATATCAAACAATTTTTGTTGAGGTGGTTTTGTACTCTTTTTTTTCCCTTCCTCTCACTATCCCCTTGATTCGAGACTTAATTTACTCCCAAGGACTTTTCGAAATCTTGACTTAATTCGCAACCCCAGATTCACTCAAGACCAAATCGAAATCAAACTTGAACACAAACTCTAGCTTTTGCTTTCTTTCAAGAACCCTAATTCTTGGTTTCGAAATTCTCCAAGAATCCTTTCCTAGGTTTTGTTTTCACCCTAAGAATACCCTCCTTCAATTCGGCCTTGATCAGAATTGATATATGACTCTTTTTCGAAAATTAAAGACTAGACTCTCTAAGAACCCTAAAACGCAGAAATTTAAAAGACCTAAATTAACAAACCCTAGAAAGACAAAGTAGATAAAAATTACCTTGTAGCAAGGCTCTGATACCAAATGACGCGGACCCTTAGCAACGATGGCAGCAAACCCAACGTATAACAATGGTAGAGAATTCCTTGCAACTTGATAATCACCTTCTAAGGAACCCAACGCCTATAAAGAGACGCGAACTCACTATGATTGAAGGATTTAGTTGGTAAGAAGAAGGAAAACGCCACAACTCTTGTTGATAAGTAAACCTAATTCTTGATGTAAAGAAAGAATTAAAGAATCCACTCTAATCTCTCTCACATGAAAATTCACAAGAAGAACTTGTAGAAGAATTCGAAAATTTTTATTAATTGTTGTTGTCTGAAATGCGGCCTAATAGTGCCCTTAAATAAGGGTTACAAAATTTCTAATTGCATATGGAAAACTAAAACATTCCTAATTGCATAAGGAAAACATAAAGTATGGAAACAAAATCCTAATCTACTAAGGAAAATATAAAGTATGGAAACAAAATCCTAATCCACTAAGGAAAATATAAAGTATGGAAACAAAATCCTAATCCAATAAGGAAAATATAAAGTATGGAAACAACCAAACTAATCCCTTCAACATAAGAAACGCCCCACACTATTTGGGCTGCCATGGGCCTTAAATTACTTCCCAAGGCTTTTATATGAACCCCCATGGACCTTTCTTGCACGTTGGACCTTTCTTTAGCTAGCCTTTAGCTTCCACACTAAGCATCATAATTAGCTTTGGTGTGCCTTCTTCAAGCTCTATCTCCATCTTCTTGAATGATAATTCTTGAAGCTATTTGGAAATCTCTTCTTGAATATGCAAAGCCATACTAGCTTGATATCTCTTTGCCTTGCTCCTAGAGATTGGTCCACTTGCTAGCTTCAAGGGATCCTTTCTTGCATCAGCAGGCCAATTGGCCTCCACCGCGTGGCACGCTCTGATTCGACCGTCCGATTTTTATTTTCTATTCTTTATCATTTTTATATGTATATATTTTTATTTTTTTTATTTTTACTATTAAAATATTATATTTAAAATATTTATAATTAATTACATTATTATTAAAATAATAAATAATATTTTATTATAATAAATAGTATATTTTAAAAAATAATAGATATTATTAAATTAAAATAAATATAATATAATTAAAATAAATAATAGATATTAAAATACTATAAAAATTATTTGGGGCTGTTTTAAAATATTTGGACTGGACTTGGTCAAAAATTAAAGGTCTACACTAACTAACCATTCATCATAAATAAATCATTCATAGAAGACATAAATCGAAGATATAAATAAATCATTAATCAAACTACATAATAAATATTCACTTAATAATGAAACAAATAAAGATGCAAATTTAGGTTTATGTATCAACTTAGAGTTTCTTAAATAACATTTAGGGTTTTGGAATTTATATCTAAAAGCTAGGGTTTTTGAATCTTAAAGAACTAATATCATTATTAGGTTTATTTTTTTTAGAATAATTATGCTACTATGTGATTAAAATTAGACTTTAAGATTTAAGTAAATAAGGTAAAAACCTATGAAATAAGATTAAAACTTAAATATTTAAAAAGAAATAGCTACTGTGATGATTTTGAAAAATTGATTAGGGTTTTAAAATAGATTATGGTTTGAATTGAACTAAGGTTTGGATTTTTGAGAAAACTAACACTATCATATTTATTTTTGAAAGAAGAGGCTACTATGAAGGTTTTGAAAAATTGATTTAATTAGGGTTTTACAATTTTAAGTGGTTTATGATTTTGATTAACAAAAAAATCTAAGCTACTATAATGATTAAAATAATAAAAAAGCTATTGCATCAAATTTTCTCTTTAATAAAAACTAATTAATGGCTACTGTGTTCTTTAAAAGAAATAAACAAATTTGGCCATTGATGTTCATAGTTAAGGGATTGTTATATGAGTTTTAAGAGTTATAATTCATCAATTTTAGTTGATCAATGATTGATGGATGAAAATGGTTTTTGATAAATAAATTTAGATATAAATACCTATGTTTGAAGGTTCCACCAAAATTGTTGAATAAAAATTTGGAATGAGCTAACATCAAGACAGTCACTGCTTGCTTGATTGCTGCCTTAATCTTCTCATTGAAAATTGTTATAGTTTTTGAGTTTTTAGCTTCTGCCGAAAAATAACTCTAAAAGCTCCAAAAGTCCGTCTCCAAAAGAGTGTCAAAAAAAGTCCCCCTCTATAATTGTTTTAATATGGTATTTATAAGAAAAAATAAAAAAATCTAATACTAATTGGTTAAGGAAATAAAATTATTTAAGAAAATAAAATTGTTTAGAAAATAAAACTTTAAAACCAAGTAAAAGAAGGTTTTGGCAAAATCGGCAGCGAGCGCGAATGGGCCTGCGGGCTGCGAGGCACCTGGGCGAGCCCCAATTCATCGCAGGCAACGCCTGCAGCGAATTGGCCATTGGCATGCTAATTCGCCGCAGGCATTGGCCTGCAACAAGCCAATTGGTCGCTACCAAGTGGCACGCACCAATTCGACCGTCCGATTTTTTTTATTTTTTATTAAAAATAAATATTATTATTACTATTAAAAATAAAAATAAATAAAATAAATATTATAAATAAAAAATAAAAAATATTATAAATATTATATTATTGAAATAATTATTAAAATAAATATTATATATTAAAATAAATAAATATTAAATATTAAAATAAATAATAAATACCACAAAAATTATTTTGAATTGTTTTGAAATCTTTGGACTTGACCTGGTAAAAAATTAAGGGTTTATAAGTAGTACCACAAGATTGCCTCTGGTCGGTAGAGTCCAAACGATGGCGAACGATCACGGAGTTTGAGATACTATATGGATTGCTCGAGGTCGAGCCTTCTCCAAGGGTGCTAAATGCCTTCAGCGTGCTCCAAATACACTCATGAACAGATGAAGACTTTTTGTACTTACAAACGAGGTCTGAGCTCGAGATATTCGCAGGGAAGCAGGACTCAACAAAGGCTTGGAAGGATCAATTTTTCATTTTGGAGAATAGCCAGGGGTTTGGCTGCCAAAACATTTGGTGGGATAACCCAAGTGGCGAACAAGTGACTACGGAAAGGCTGGATGGGAACAAGCTTGTTGTGTTCAAGATAATGGAGCAAGACATTCTGAGAGAGAAGAGGAATGTCGTAACACTGATAAGGGAATACTTCTCTCTTGGGAGGGCTCTGAAGAGGCCAGAAGGCTGGACATGTATGCTTTATGCTTCAGTACTTGGTATTTTACTAAAGATTAAAGTGTGTTTATTTTTAAGTGTTTGGTTAACTTGTGGCTCAATTGAAAAAAGAGGGGCTCAGGGTTAGCAAGTAGAGAACTCAAATGTCTGGCCGAGAAGGAGGTAAGAAGGTAGGCTCAGAAGAAGGCAAGGATGGCTGAACGAGCAGCGGAAAGTAGTTCTGCTCGCGAGCAACCTGGAGAGCTGACTACTGAGATCAGCCTGGCTCAGGATCAGGAGCCTGCAATGGACTTGGCTCTTCTTACCGAGTTGGTACCAGAGCCCTAGTTATACAAGGAGGTAGAAGAATAGTTGCCTCAGAGAGGAGTTAGTGAGGACTTGCCTTGGGGAGAGGTGAAAGAGTCATTAGTCCTCTGGTACAACATGCTTCGGCTAGTGGATGTGGTTAATGAGAAGCTGGTGGGCCCACACAACACTTTGTATTCGGTTCAAGATGTGGGTGTTCAAAAGGTACTCCGAAAAATATACCGAGTCATCCCAAAAGAGAGATGTGAGGATGTGCCAAAGAGCTCAGAAGACATAACAAGGGAGATGTTGACAATGTCTCATGTGGTAAGTGTAAATTAGACTATTGGACTTGGGTTAAAATTCAACATAGTTGCTAGCGGAAAGGAATATTGCAAGTCACCCCGCTTGCCCATACCATGGAGGATCAGGCAAAGGGTATGGCTACTAACTTTACCCAAGTGACCAATGATGCAGAGGAGGAGCAGGCCAAAAGGCTGAAACTAGAGAAATCTCTAGAGGCCAAAGATAGAGAGCTGAAGGGTGCTCATGAACAGCTGAGCTTGCTCAGAGATACCCTTGGAGCCAAAAATGAAGAGTTGCACTATGAAAAAGAAATCTCTAAAATCTAAATAAAGATGAGAAATTACGCATGGTAGAGGAAACTCTGTAAGCCACCCATCAAGGATTAGTGGCCGAGTCTGCGAGGAGCGATAAGCACTAAGCTCGGGGTGTTTATGCCTAGCAAAAGGTTGTGTTTGACAATTTGAAAAAAAGAGAACCCGGGCATAGACCTATCCTAGATGATGGACAAAGACATCGACCGGCTAGCCGCTGAGGCTGAGGCAGAAGAAGAGGAGGCTGAAGAGGATGAGGAGGTCAAAGGAGATGAAAAGGACGAGGTCCAAGACTTGTAAAATTTTAGCATAGGCAGTGTAGGATTTGCTCTGACTTGGTCTGCCAACAAATTGTAAAGACTAAGCTATTTTATGTACTAAACTATCTTTATATATTGAAACTTATTTTTTGAACCATAATCTAATATTATGCACCCTATTACATGCCCATGTCACAGTTTGTTTAACATTTTATAATATTTGACCAGTCTACCCGAGCTAAGGTGCAACCGAGCATTCTAATGTTACCATCTTGGGCAAGATATATGTGGATGCTCGGGTCACTACATGTGTCCTGACGCTCATATACTGAGCACTCTCATGAGTAGGGAGGGTACTAACTCAGACTCTACCTCATGCCGCATAATAATTCACACAGGTACTTTAGGACTTTTAAAATATGAAAAAAGTAAATTGGCAAAGTAAAGTGGTTCGGTGTGTATACATGCAATTCAAGAATTTTGTAAAATAAAAATGTTGTAGAGCAAGTATGAGTGACCTGTTTCAGGTGCTATCTATGGCGGTCGATTGGCCCTGTTCTGTAATATGGCTCATGAGAGGGTCTTTCGAAACTAAATATTTTTCTTGGGCAGCTCATTTTATTGGCTTTAACCACGGTTAGGCTTGTAGTAGTGCGAAGCTTTTCTCTTTGATGAGGTTGGTTGTGCTTAGATATTTGATGAGCTAGGCCATATGCTTAGCTCTTGGGGGAATGGGATGCTCATGATTGGTAATTTGGGATGTCAACATCCGGTCATTGCCTTGACATTCATGTCAAGCAGTCCCTCGGGCTTGCTATTTGATGGATCGGGTAATTGCTGTAATAATAGATTAGGCTTGAGAATAGCAAATATAGGCCTCAAATAGTATTATGACAGGCTCAGTTTGAGCACTGAGATATGTAATTACTATTAGAGCTTGGTGTTTTGGGAAGACATCATACACACTAGTAAAGAATTATCATTATGCTAAAAATAGTAGCTTTCAGATACAAACACAGTATCAGTGCATAACATTATAGTAAAAATTTGATGTGCTGCTAGAGTGCTTACTCAATGCTCGATCATAGGGATCAGAGCTCGGTGCGCGGTGGCAGTGCTATGATAGCTTAGGGTTCGCGTGGGCCTTGTAGTATGCCCTATTAGAGTGTTAAGCTTCAGGCGCGGCTAGGGCGCGCTAATAGGCACTGAGAGTGCTTAGTTTGAGCGCAATGAGGGCACGTCTTTTAAGTGGTCAAGCACAGTAATGGCACATTAATGGGAGCTCGAGCGCAATAAGGGAGTGTTAATAAGAGTGTGGTGAGGACACGTTAATAAGAGCTCAGGTGCAACGAGGGCTCGTTTATAAGAGCTGAGAGTTATAATAACTCGGGGAACGCAAGGGTGCCGAGATAGCATAGGGCAAGTAGGGGCGCTTTAAGAGCCAAGGGTACAGGTCATTATAATATGAACTATTGAAGTATTGCACGAGTAGAGTATTTTCCTTGTGGGAGCTATAGGATGCACCTGAGGCTCCATCGCTTGTATCGGGGAATAACTTATCCACGCTTATCATACCATTGATGACGGGGCTACCTCATGGGGGTTATCTTGGCTTCTTAAGCTTGGACTCGGGCAATGCCTATGCTCGGTCTCCAACATGTAAGACAAGAGAGAGGCGGATTGGCTCTGAGGGAGGAGGCTCCGATACTTAAGTCAGAGCTCAGATTGTCTGAGCATAAAGAGAGTAATAATGGGGAGAAGAGAGCAAGTGTGGGGGATAAACCTACATGTGTCAGAGAATATTTGAAAAGTCATGCTGATATGCTTATTACATCATGAAGGTCGTGCTGGTGCGCCTGTCACATCGGGACCGTCGTATTAGTACGCCTATCACATCGTGATTATGCGCCACTGTGTTAGAGGATATCTAGGAAGCTTGGTAGGACTAGGGTGTCCAGAACCAAAATAAAATCTTTATGAAAGCACGTCCAAAGGGTGACCGGTGGAGCTTGATCTATGGAACTCGGTTAGAGGAGGGGTATTATCAATTAGAAAAGCATAATAACATGTACGAGTAAATCTATTCTTGTCAGTACATAATATTGTTTCTTTTTCATTTTGTCAATTATATATAACAATCTACTTTTTAGACAAATTAAAGCAAATATATATTTTTAATGTAAATTCTGGAAGCACGCTAAGTAGAGAGAGGCGAATTGAGCTCCGCAGGAGGAGGCTCCGATACCTAAATTAGAGCTCGGTTTGTCTGAGCATAAAAAGAGAAATAATGGGGAGAAGAGAGCAAGAAACCCTTTATATGTGGGGATTACCCCTATATACAGTTGACGTACGGGGGACAAATCTGCATGTATCAGAGAATATTTAAAAAGTCATGCTGGTGCGCCTGTCACATCGGAACCATCGTACTGGTGCACCTGTCACATCGGGACCGTCGTGCTGGTATGCATGTCATATTGAGACTGTATGCCTATTGTGTTAGAGAATGTTTAGGGAGCTCGGTAGAACTAGAGTGTCTAGAGCCGAAGTAAAATCTTTCTAAAAGTGCATTCAAAAGTCGACAGATAGAGGTCGATCTATAGAACTCGGTTAGAGGGGCAGGTAATATCAATTAGAAAAGCATAATAACTGTGTACGAGTAAATCTATTCTTGTCGGTACACGATACTGTTTCTTTTTTATTTTCAGTTATATATTAGACAAATTAAAGCAAATATATATTTTTTAATGTAAATTCTGGAAGCTCGCTATGATCTACTGTCATCAAATAAGAAAGACATAATACGCATTATAATTAATCATTGATATTATTAGGAATTAATATAAGTATTCTATATATTTTTATAGGTCATATTAATTTTTAACTCAAATTACGAGTCAAATGAGATTAAATTTTCTCTTTAAAGAAATGCAAAGATGTACCCCAAAATTAGCCTATACATTTAAAATTTATTTTACGAGTATTAATTTCGAAAATCAAATGCATAAACATCCAAAACTCTTAATTAAAAAGGAAGCAGTACTGTTAACATCTTATTAATTTTTTTTATTAATTAGATTTTAATAAACACATAAGAATTATATATATATAATTGTCTATGTCCCACACCCATACAACAAGCATATCTTTATGTTTTTTTTTTCACCCCATTTGCTAATTGTAATAATACAGGGGCTTGGATCGGGATTTGATTCAAATAATGTTAGTATTTTCAAACTGTAAAATGTTTAAGTATATTTGCCATTTCGAAATAAGCAAATAAAGAGAGTACATATGTATGCGTGTTAGTAGTGGCAGTAGTACATAAACCCTGGAGGAAAATGGAGTGTGCGTACAGGTTACGTGGAATCAATAATTGGATTTGACATTTGTGATTTGTCTTTCCAAATCTTTTTTTTTTTTCGTTTTCTTTCTTTTCTTTCTTTATGTCCTTTATCTGTACGCACAACTCACGCGCCTTCACTTCTTTTAACCTATTATATTATTATTATTAATTACTTTCAAAATTGTACACAGCACACTAATAAATAATTAATATATTTATGAAAAAATTTATATAACTCTTTTTACAAAATTATTATTTGTGTAGAAATATTTTTTTTTTGGTATGTGACCGTTAACAATAATTTCATACAAGTGTTTTTAGCTATTTTTTAGTTACTAAATGTTGATTTGCAATTTTTTATTATTGCGCTATTTCTAACTTTATTGTAATTGCACAATATCATAATAAATAATATAATAATGACTAAATATTATTCTCGTATGAAATGATTAATTTCAAGTATCAAATAATTAAATTAATTATTATTTAAAAAATTAACTGATTTAAATTTGTGAAAAATTAAATTGATTAGACTCAAAAGTAATTTATTTTAACTTCTTATATTTAAAATTCAACGTTAGATTTCTTCAATTAATTACCTATGATCTTTCTATATTATTAACTTATTTTATTTTTTTTAATTATTGGTTGAATATTTATAAACTAAATTTTAGTCTTTTTCATGATCTAAAACTAATATAATATAAATTTTTATGTCTACTTTCGAGATCATAAAATTTAATTCATTTCTTTAAGTTTTATGAAGATATTCAAACAACCTTTTAAGTGTTTTTTTTTTAATCTCTAAACAAAAATCACTCTTAAGATTATTATATCATTAAATTAATATTATACTTTCAACCTCACTCTATCACATAATATCTTAAATTTAACAATTATTGGCTAGATAATTGCAAACATTAAATACAAAGATAATAAAAAGAATCAAAGAGAATAAAAACTTAATTAAATTTGCAATAAGTTTACCTTAGGTTAATTAAAAAAATTATATGACCCTGAATTAGGATTTTAGCTATTCATAATAAAAATAAAAACAATAATTGTAAATAGAGAGCCATTTTAATGGAAATGCTAAATATTAAAATTGACTTCAAAAAAAAAAAAGAAAGGGAGAATAAGAAATAAATCATAGAATAAGGCTTGGATTGAATAGAGCTCTTGAACTTTGCTTGAGTCTCTTCAAAACTAAGCCTCCATCACCTTCTTCTCCAATGAAAACATAAAAAGAATAGAAAAAATTTGTATAGAACTAAGGATGATTGAGAATAGGATTGAAGGCTTACTTATATAGTGACTTACAGAGTCCAAAATTGATTAGGGTTGAAATTAAGATTGTTTCACGGCTAAACCACATCTTGTAGTTGGTCTTTTAGATGCACAGGCATGCATATATACTTGCATGGCCGTGTATAACACTTCCTCTCAATCTTCAAACTTTTTCTCCATGGACAACTTGGTGATGCAACAAAGAACCAACCCGTGTTAAAAGTCAAAGACCTATTGAGCCTACATGATGGATTAATTATAAGAGGCCGTCTCTAACGGTTCAAGGAAGCTTTGCTTTTGATTGTCCCAGGGCTTTGGGGAGATTTGGCTACAATTGAAGAGTTCAAAGAAGACTCCAACTTCAAGCTTGAGCTTCTACAATCCACATAAGATTTGACCCATCTTTGTGTCATCTAGGAGAGTTAGCAGTTGCACCAATGATGACAAGGTCGCCATGCTCGTCTAATGGCCACACCTGTCACCGCAAAGTCTACTGTGAGAAATATTTGAGTTATTTGTATTTTTCTACATTTTAGTTTGAGCTAGAACTTTATTTGGTTTTTGGATAATATCTTTTGTTATTGGGCCATTTATTATTTAAAAGCTCAAAGGCAGTAGTTTGTCGATGGCTTATATGGGATTTTGATTGTAACATCTGTGAATTTATAAAAATTAAATAAAAAATTAAAGGATTATAAGTGAAAAAGTAAAGTGTATATGTGAAATATATATATATATATATCATATACAAAAGTCAACATTTAAAGAAGAAAGTCAATGGTCAAATGGTAAAATTGTAATTATGCTTGGTAAAATTAAAATTTATTAAATTATTTTAAAATAAATTAATTATGGATGGAAGACAAAAATTATCATTTTTAAAATAAATAAATATTAAAATATATTATATATATGGTCTTAAATTAAAGGAAAAAGAAAGAGAAAATAAAAATTTCATATCTTATTCTTCTTCTCCAAAGGTGGTCAAACCACCATAGCCAAGAGAGAGAGGTTTCTTCTTCTTCCATACACAAAGAATTGAAGGGATTTCAAGAAATTAAGTGGAGTTTTGGTGATTTCTTCTCTAATTAGTAAGCTTTCCATCTTAATCTTTGAAATTCCATGAATTTATGAATATGTTGGATTTGGGGTTTTGATGAGCATGATTTAATTGCAGGTATGTATGATGCTATTTGACTAGTATATAATGATTTTTCAAGTTAGATGGAAGAAAAGATTAAGCTTGAGTTGGGTTTGGATGAAGAAGATGATTTTAGGGTCATGTGTAAATTGAAGTTTTTCAATTATATATTTTAATTGTTAAAATTGGTGTGTATGATGTTGTTTTGATATCTAAACAAGGATTTTTAAGTCAAATGATAGATTTAATCAAGTTTGGTTCGAGATTGAGAGTGGTAGTGTTGAATTTAGGGTTTTGGAAGAGAATTTTCAAAGTATGATTGTTTGTTTGATTTTAATGAATAAATCATATTATTAAATGATTTTAATAATGGAAATGGGCTTAGATTAGCCTTTGGAATGGGTTGGGATGAAGAACCATAATTGATGAAGGTTATGGCACATTTTAGGGTTTTATTGAAGAATATGTGTTTATTGAATTTATTGGTTAAACATGTTTTAATATGTTTTTAATGATCAAAATAAACTTAAAACACCAATTAAAATGTGGCGGAATGGAATTCTAATATTAAAGTAAGGGAAGGAAAATATTGGGAAATTAGTAGGAATGTGGTTTAATTGGAGTTTGATATTTGAAATGCCTTAAAATGTGACTCTAAATAATTTTATTTTCTCACATTTTGATTAGGCATTGTGTGGAAGCATTTTGCCCAACCTTAGTATTGAAGGACAATTTGGAAGTGGAAGTTAGAGGGATACTTTAGCTTGAATTTGAGTGTTAATTGAGGTAAGTATATACTTTTGACAATTTAAATATATTTGCATTTAATTGTGCTTAATACATTTTAGATAGAAAATGTGTTAAGCTTCTTGGTTATTTGAATATGCATATACATTGTGATATGATATGTGAGTAGATGAGCATGCATTATGTACATTGAGAAAAGCCATTGTTAATGGCTTCAATGAGTGAAATGTGATTTATGTGCATTATGTGAAAATAACCCAAAAATATTTGGGTAAATGATTATAATGCTAAAAGTCATACATTGTGATAAAGTGATGAGATATAATAAATTAAAGTGATTTGGTATTGTGATGAATGAGAAAAATGAGAAAAGAGGCAATGGGATAAGAAAAATTGATTATGGAAAATATGTACTATTTGTATGTTGCTTAGTATATTATTCAATTTTCAGAGTTTTGTATGGTGGCATGCCTATGATATTATTCTCATTATTTACCTTCGGCGCTAGACGCTGGGCGCCACTGATATATGATTTGCCTTCGGGTTGGACGTTGGACGTCACTATGATTTGCCTTCGGGCTAGAAGCTGGGCGCCACTTACCTTCGGGCTATACATGTAATATCCTCATTTATGCCCTAGAAGTTTTGCATGTTGTTGTTGTTGTTGTTATTGGATTGTTGGTTTAAATTGAGAAAGAAAAGTATAAGTGTTTTGGGAAAGAATTTAGGGTTTAGAGACAAGTTTATATGTTGTGTATATTGTGATATATATAACATATAAAATGGTCAAAGGGAGAGTCAAAGTGTTGGTTAGTGGAAGAAGATATTTTCTTGTTGAGTGTGAAAGTTCATATATGGGCTCATATAAGACAAAAGGTTAGTTATATGGTTAAGGGCCTTGAGGTAATTTACTTTTGGAAATTTTGTGGTGGAGATTAAAAGGAAGATTGACTTTGTGATTCTTGATCATTTTCTCTTCCTCTTGATGGTAGTGGCCGGCTCTCCATTAGCAAAGGGAAGGAGAAGTGTTCTTGATAGTAAGATCAAGATTGAAGGGAGAATTGAAGAATCAAGTTGAAGATTTGTGGAATTTCTTCACTTTAGGTAAGTAATTTCTTGTTTTCTTTTATTAATTTGGAAATTGTGGTTAAGGTGTATTGAGAATTGTTGAGATGATGATTTAGTGTGTTGATGTGTGTTTATAAGTGTTAGAGTTGATTGTAAGTTAAAAATTGGAGGTTGTGTTGGTTTGGTTGTGATTATGGAAAAATAAGTGAAGATTGATAGTGGAAAATCAAGAGTAGAGTTTGAGTTAGGGTTTTGAGATGGTGTTTGTTTAATTGTGATATTAAGGTGTTTTAAAGTGATTATTGTAATGAATATGTGTTTAGAACATTGATTATGTTCATTTGAAGCATGTGGTATGATGTATATTGAGTTTTAATGCATTTGGAAGAGAGTTGGTTACAATTAGGGTTTTGGTTTTGGGAGACACGGCCAAAGGCCATGTGAGACACGGCCAAGTCATATGATTTTGGACGTGTTGGATTAATTTTTGGGTGACACAGCCGTGTTCCCAAGCCGTGTGAGCTACTGTGAGTTTTGGTTGAAGAGACACGGCCGTGTCCCTAAGCCATGTTTGCTACTGCCAAAGTTGAATTGAGAGACACGGCCACAAGCTTGGCCGTGTCCCTCATGTGTGCTGCCCGTGTCCATCAAATGAGTTGGTTAGGGTTTTGTTTCTTTGTTCTTTTTGCATTGTTTTGGTTCTTCAAAGGTGGGTTGGTTCTTAAACCTAACCCTAAAACACTTTAAACACACTTGAATCAATGAATGAACTAATCAAATGCATATGGAAGATCCTAAAGCTATGAATCATATAAGTTGTTCTTTGCCCTAATTGCATTGTTGAGATTTAAACAAGGTTATGTTATGCATTGTGAAAGGTATTGTATTTTATGAGTAATGTACCTTGAAATGTTGTATCAAAGATGAAATGATAATTCAAATAAGATATGATATGAGACAATGCCATTGTTATTGGCTATGATGATAATATTAAGAGAATGAAGGCATGTTTGCCTAAATGTTGATGAGAATTGAGAATGGAAATGATAATTGATATGTAAATGAATTGTGTGGCTAATGTGTTATTCCATTTTCAGAGTATGTTATTGGTGGCATGCCTAATGATAGTAACAATCTCTTGAAGTTAGGTTGGATTGAATCCTTGAAGCCTAATTGAGATGTTACCACCCTTGAAGCTAGGTTGGGTTAGTTCTTGAAGCCAAGTTGGGTAGAAGCTTAGCATGCTTTGCTCCCCTTGAAGCTTGGTTGAACTTAATCCTTGAAGCCTAGTTGGGTCTATGATATTGATATTGATAAATGTGATGATAGAACCAAAACATTAACTCTGAAAATTGAATGGCATATTAGTGTGTCTTGGGCCCATGCTTGTCTATGGTTAATGTGAGTCATGAATGATGTTTGTTTTGCTTTGTATTGATGATTAAATGAATACTAATGAGGTATATGAAAAGATAATAAAATGTGATATGTAATGTGAAAGTATATTGTTAATTTTGCATATATGATGTTACATATATATTATGGTTTGAGAAATGATATTGCATTGCACGAAGTCATATCATTAGCATGATTATCTTACTAAGCCCTTGGCTTAGCGCGATAGTGTTTAATCGCGCAGGTGATAGAACTGTTAGAATCGAACCCGAGAGCTCTTCGAGACCGAGTGAGGGTAGACATTGAAGAGTTGATTTTGGAGACTTAAAGATCAAAGGGGATTTGCCAATCATGTATAACTCTTTTTATATTTTGTAAAGTATTGATTAAATGTACATATTTGTATATTTGTAAATATGGAATTAAGTGTTTTCAAATATGTAAAAATTTTATGACTTCCGCTGTGAAATAACTATATGTATGTATATATATATCTAATGTGTTTTATTTTAAAAGTAAATGATCTACTTTTCTATATTATATAATGATAATAGTATTGTATCTATTTAAATGTTTTGAATGTTGAAGAAAACCGTAGCATCCCTATGTTTGGTGCACTTATGCTACATGGTTGTAGTTGTAGTGTGTGTGCATTGGATGTGGGGGTGTTACAATTGTTTTGGTATCAGAGCCTAGGTTTGAGATTCTCAACCTAGGTAAAATGTAATAAAAAGAATATTTTTACTTAAAAAGTGGTTTTAAATAACACATATGTTTGGGATTGGCAACCTCTGATCTTTAATAAGGTGTGTCCTTTTTTGTGTTTGCAGTGTAGGTGTTGATGGATCCTCATTTGAGACAATCGGTTGAGGGTAGTGAGGAGAGTGTTGCTCCTGAGGATGGAGCTAGGGTTGATAGTGCTGGTGAGGCACCTGTTTCTGGGTCGGGTAGACCAGTAGGTGATGAGGTTCCGCCAGCCTGGTTTAGGAATATGATGGAAGCTATGAGACAAGCACCTGTGCAACCACAGCCACCACCCCCTCAGCCTTCAGTACCAGTAAGGCATTATGATAAACTGAGGAAATATGGAGCGGAGGATTTCTTAGGCACAGTTGATCCAGCTGTGGCAGAACAGTGGCTTGACAGAGTTCAGAGAGTATTTGTTCAGTTGCAAGCCACCTCAGAGGAAAAGTTTGACTATGCAAGATCTTTGCTTCAGAAGGATGCCTACGATTGGTGGAAGACGGTGCCCCATTCTATGGATGATCCTCCAACACTGTCTTACACTGATTTCTTGAGAGAATTTGAGTTGAAGTATACTCCAAGGGAGTATAAGGATATGAAGAAGATGGAGTTCTTGAGCTTGAAGCAAGATAGCAAGACTGTAACTGAATATGAGGTTGAGTTTATTAGATTGAGTCATTATGCTGGTGGCATTATTGCTGATGAGATAGATAGATGCCGGAGGTTTCAGGAGGGATTGAGACCCTCTATCATGTGCTTAGTGGCCGGGTCTAGATATCACGATTTCTCCCAGCTAGTGGCAGCAGCTCGAGATGTAGAAAGGGCTCAAGTGATTGCAGCTGCATCAGAGGAAGAGGTCAGAGTGAGAAGGCCTCAGTTTGAGGCAGGGTCTTCTTCAGCAAAGAGGGGTAGAGGAAGCTTTGTTCCTCGGAGTAGTAGGAGCCAGAGACCAGCAGGTAGATCAGTACAGTTCCAAAGGCAAAGATATAGACCTGCAGCTTCAGTGGCAAGTGCTCCGACCCCTATGGTTCAGAGATCCACCTTACCTATCTGCATCCATTGTGGGAGGCCACATGGTGGTCCTTGTTGGAAGGCTGGTGTTGCAGGGGTTTGTTTCAGGTGTGGGTCACCGGATCACTTTGTGAGAGACTGTCCGGAGAGACAGGAGTTTATGCCAGTTGATTCTGCCGCTTCTCGAGCCAGTGTGAGGGGAGGTAGAGGAGGCAGAGGTGCCAGCCGAGGTGGTAGAGCAGGGTTCAGTTCTAGAGGTGGTGCTACATCCAGGGAAACTAGACCGGAGGAGGTTGGTTCTTCCCAGAGGATGTATGTTATGCAGAGACAGCCGGATGCATCGGCGATCATAGCTGGTACTTTTTCTTTATTTGATACTGCAGTACTTGCTTTGATTGATCCGGGTTCCACCCATTCTTATATTAGTGCATCTGTATTGCCTGTGTTTGATGTGCATGCTGAGTCCCTAGGATTTGATGTTTTGGTGACAAATCCGTTAGGGCATAGTGTGATTGTGAGTAAAGTGCATCGGGATAGTGCAGTGAGGGTGCAGGGTGAGGAGTTCCTTGGGGATTTGATTGAGATGCCATTTAAGGAATATGATGTGATTTTAGGTATGGATTGGCTATCTCGACATGGAGCTGTGGTGGATTGTAAAAAGAAGATTGTTTCTTTGAGAACTAGTGATGGTAGAGAGGTGATAGTATCTAATGAGCAGGAACAGTTAGCCTCCTTATTTGTTTCAGCTGTTGCAGCCAGGAGATTGATTAGAAAGGGATGTGAAGCTTATCTTGCTCATGTGATAGATACTAGAGTAAGAAGTTCTCCTATTGATAGCATTGCCACAGTTGCAGAGTTCCCTGATGTTTTTCCTGAGGAGTTGCCAGGATTGCCGCCTGAGAGAGAGGTGGAGTTTGGTATTGAATTGTTGCCTGGTACCACTCCTATCTCGATTACTCCTTACAGAATGGCACCAGCAGAACTAAGAGAGTTAAAAGTGCAATTACAGGAGCTGTTGGATAAGGGATTTATTCGCCCCAGTGTTTCTCCTTGGGGAGCTCCAGTGCTGTTTGTGAAGAAGAAAGATGGTACCATGAGGTTATGTATCGACTATAGGCAATTGAACAAGGTGACAATTAAGAATAAATATCCTTTGCCTAGAATCGATGATCTCTTTGATCAATTGAAGGATGCAGCTGTGTTTTCTAAAATTGATTTGAGATCTGGGTACCATCAGCTGAGAGTCAAAGCTGAAGATGTTCCGAAGACTGCATTTCGGACCAGGTATGGGCATTATGAATTTTTAGTTATGCCTTTTGGTCTGATGAATGCACCTGCAGCTTTTATGGATTTGATGAATAGGGTGTTTAGGCCCTATTTGGATCAGTTTGTAGTGGTCTTCATCGATGATATTCTGGTGTATTCGAGGAATGAAGAGGAACATGATTTGCATCTGCGGATTGTGTTGCAGATTTTGAGAGAGAAGCAACTATTTGCCAAATTGTCGAAGTGTGAGTTCTGGTTGGATCAGGTAGCTTTTCTCGGACATATTGTTTCAGCAGAAGGCATTAGAGTTGATCCGAGTAAAGTTGAAGCCATTTTGAATTGGAGTCCACCCAAGTCTGTGACAGAGGTTAGAAGTTTTCTGGGTTTGGCAGGCTATTACCGGCGGTTTGTGAAAGGATTTTCTTTGATAGCTACTCCACTCACCAGATTGCTTCGTAAGGGAGTGAGGTTTTTGTGGACAGATCAGTGTCAGGCTAGTTTTGAACAGTTGAGAGATTTGTTGACTCAAGCGCCTGTTCTCACTTTACCTGTAGAAGGCCAACCCTATGTAATCTACAGTGATGCTTCACATAGAGGTTTGGGGTGTGTATTGATGCAGGAAGGGAAAGTTATAGCTTATGCATCTCGACAGTTGAAACCGCATGAGCTTAACTATCCTACCCATGATTTGGAGTTGGCTGCCATTGTTTTTGCATTAAAGATTTGGCGCCATTATCTGTTTGGGGAGAAATGTTTCATTTACACTGATCACAAGAGTTTGAAGTATTTGGGTGTTCAGAAAGAGCTCAACCTTCGGCAGAGGAGATGGTTAGAATTGATTAAAGACTACGACTGTTTGATAGATTATCATCCAGGTAAAGCAAATGTGGTTGCTGATGCCTTGAGTCGGAAGTCTTTAGCTGGTTTAACAGTTTACTCGCTCTCGTTGCTTGTTGAGTTGAGAGCATTGCGTGCCAGTTTTGTACCTTGTGATGATGGTGCATTATTGGCACAGTTACAATTGAAGCCTGTTTTGTTGGATCAGATCAAAGAGGCTCAGTTAGCTGATAAGAAGATTCAGAAGATTGTTTTAGATTGTGAGAGTGGAAAGACTAGAGATTTTGTTGTGAAGGATGATGGGAGCCTATGGTTTAAGAATAGATTGTGTGTACCCGATAATGCTGACTTGAAGAGGATCATTTTAGAGGAAGCTCATCAGTCTTTATTTGCTATGCATCCGGGTAATACGAAGATGTATCATGATTTGAGACAGCATTATTGGTGGATTGGGTTGAAGAGAGACATTGCTGAGTTTGTATCGAAATGTCTCACTTGTCAGAAGGTTAAAGCAGAGCATCAAGTTCCAACTGGGTTGCTTCAACCGTTGTCAGTGCCAGAATGGAAGTGGGATAGAGTGACCATGGACTTTGTGTCTGGTTTGCCTTTGACACAAAAGAAACATGATGCCATATGGGTGATTGTGGATAGATTGACTAAGACAGCTCATTTCCTCCCAGTTCGGATGGATTATTCTTTGGAGAGGTTGGCTGAGCTGTACATCCAGGAGATTGTGAAATTGCATGGTGTTCCAACTTCTTTGGTGTCTGATCGAGATCCCAGGTTTACTTCAAGATTTTGGAAGAGTTTGCACAGAGCTTTGGGTTCTCGACTACACTTCAGTACTGCTTTTCATCCACAGACGGATGGACAGTCTGAGAGGGTGATACAGATTGTTGAGGATATGTTGAGAAGCTGTGTCATCGATTTCTCTGGAAGTTGGGATAGATTCTTACCTCTTGTGGAGTTTGCTTACAACAACAGTCACCAATCCAGCATCGGAATGGCCCCATTCGAGGCATTGTATGGCAGACGGTGCAGAACACCTCTTTGTTGGAGTGAACTTGGTGATAGCAAGTTGATTGGGCCTGATTTGATTCAAGAAACTGAAGAGAAAGTGAAGTTGATTCGGGGCAGGTTAAAAGCAGCTTCAGACCGACAGAAGTCCTATGCAGATCTGAAGAGGAGAGATATTCAATTTGATGTTGGGGATAAGGTATTTTTGAAGGTATCTCCTTGGAAGAAAATTTTGAGGTTCGGTCGGAAAGGGAAATTAAGTCCTCGTTTCATTGGACCGTATGAAGTATTGGAAAGAGTTGGGCCAGTGGCTTATCGGCTTGCTTTGCCACCTGAGTTGGATCGTATTCATAATGTGTTTCATGTTTCTATGTTGAGAAGGTACAGGTCGGATCCATCTCATGTGTTGCCATTTGAATCTATTGAAGTGAGCCCAGACTTGACATTTGAAGAGGAACCAGTTGCTATCTTGGCACGGGAAGTGAAAGAATTGAGGAACAAAAGAGTGCCATTAGTGAAAATTCTTTGGAAGAATCATGCAAAAGAAGAAGCAACTTGGGAGAATGAGCAAACCATGCGAAAGCAATATCCTCAGCTGTTTCGGCCTTGATATCAGGTAATTTCGAGGACGAAATTTCTTTTTAGAGGGGGAGAATTGTAATATCCTCATTTATGCCCTAGAAGTTTTGCATGTTGTTGTTGTTGTTGTTATTGGATTGTTGGTTTAAATTGAGAAAGAAAAGTATAAGTGTTTTGGGAAAGAATTTAGGGTTTAGAGACAAGTTTATATGTTGTGTATATTGTGATATATATAACATATAAAATGGTCAAAGGGAGAGTCAAAGTGTTGGTTAGTGGAAGAAGATATTTTCTTGTTGAGTGTGAAAGTTCATATATGGGCTCATATAAGACAAAAGGTTAGTTATATGGTTAAGGGCCTTGAGGTAATTTACTTTTGGAAATTTTGTGGTGGAGATTAAAAGGAAGATTGACTTTGTGATTCTTGATCATTTTCTCTTCCTCTTGATGGTAGTGGCCGGCTCTCCATTAGCAAAGGGAAGGAGAAGTGTTCTTGATAGTAAGATCAAGATTGAAGGGAGAATTGAAGAATCAAGTTGAAGATTTGTGGAATTTCTTCACTTTAGGTAAGTAATTTCTTGTTTTCTTTTATTAATTTGGAAATTGTGGTTAAGGTGTATTGAGAATTGTTGAGATGATGATTTAGTGTGTTGATGTGTGTTTATAAGTGTTAGAGTTGATTGTAAGTTAAAAATTGGAGGTTGTGTTGGTTTGGTTGTGATTATGGAAAAATAAGTGAAGATTGATAGTGGAAAATCAAGAGTAGAGTTTGAGTTAGGGTTTTGAGATGGTGTTTGTTTAATTGTGATATTAAGGTGTTTTAAAGTGATTATTGTAATGAATATGTGTTTAGAACATTGATTATGTTCATTTGAAGCATGTGGTATGATGTATATTGAGTTTTAATGCATTTGGAAGAGAGTTGGTTACAATTAGGGTTTTGGTTTTGGGAGACACGGCCAAAGGCCATGTGAGACACGGCCAAGTCATATGATTTTGGACGTGTTGGATTAATTTTTGGGTGACACAGCCGTGTTCCCAAGCCGTGTGAGCTACTGTGAGTTTTGGTTGAAGAGACACGGCCGTGTCCCTAAGCCATGTTTGCTACTGCCAAAGTTGAATTGAGAGACACGGCCACAAGCTTGGCCGTGTCCCTCATGTGTGCTGCCCGTGTCCATCAAATGAGTTGGTTAGGGTTTTGTTTCTTTGTTCTTTTTGCATTGTTTTGGTTCTTCAAAGGTGGGTTGGTTCTTAAACCTAACCCTAAAACACTTTAAACACACTTGAATCAATGAATGAACTAATCAAATGCATATGGAAGATCCTAAAGCTATGAATCATATAAGTTGTTCTTTGCCCTAATTGCATTGTTGAGATTTAAACAAGGTTATGTTATGCATTGTGAAAGGTATTGTATTTTATGAGTAATGTACCTTGAAATGTTGTATCAAAGATGAAATGATAATTCAAATAAGATATGATATGAGACAATGCCATTGTTATTGGCTATGATGATAATATTAAGAGAATGAAGGCATGTTTGCCTAAATGTTGATGAGAATTGAGAATGGAAATGATAATTGATATGTAAATGAATTGTGTGGCTAATGTGTTATTCCATTTTCAGAGTATGTTATTGGTGGCATGCCTAATGATAGTAACAATCTCTTGAAGTTAGGTTGGATTGAATCCTTGAAGCCTAATTGAGATGTTACCACCCTTGAAGCTAGGTTGGGTTAGTTCTTGAAGCCAAGTTGGGTAGAAGCTTAGCATGCTTTGCTCCCCTTGAAGCTTGGTTGAACTTAATCCTTGAAGCCTAGTTGGGTCTATGATATTGATATTGATAAATGTGATGATAGAACCAAAACATTAACTCTGAAAATTGAATGGCATATTAGTGTGTCTTGGGCCCATGCTTGTCTATGGTTAATGTGAGTCATGAATGATGTTTGTTTTGCTTTGTATTGATGATTAAATGAATACTAATGAGGTATATGAAAAGATAATAAAATGTGATATGTAATGTGAAAGTATATTGTTAATTTTGCATATATGATGTTACATATATATTATGGTTTGAGAAATGATATTGCATTGCACGAAGTCATATCATTAGCATGATTATCTTACTAAGCCCTTGGCTTAGCGCGATAGTGTTTAATCGCGCAGGTGATAGAACTGTTAGAATCGAACCCGAGAGCTCTTCGAGACCGAGTGAGGGTAGACATTGAAGAGTTGATTTTGGAGACTTAAAGATCAAAGGGGATTTGCCAATCATGTATAACTCTTTTTATATTTTGTAAAGTATTGATTAAATGTACATATTTGTATATTTGTAAATATGGAATTAAATGTTTTCAAATATGTAAAAATTTTATGACTTCCGCTGTGAAATAACTATATGTATGTATATATATATCTAATGTGTTTTATTTTAAAAGTAAATGATCTACTTTTCTATATTATATAATGATAATAGTATTGTATCTATTTAAATGTTTTGAATGTTGAAGAAAACCGTAGCATCCCTATGTTTGGTGCACTTATGCTACATGGTTGTAGTTGTAGTGTGTGTGCATTGGATGTGGGGGTGTTACAATACACTAGGTGTCAAAATAAATTAAAGCAGTAACTCTGGGATTTGGCCCAATGCTTGTGTCTGTGTCGATATGATGGTTAGAAAGAATAATAAATGTGAAATAAAGTGGAATTGCATATTACATTGTACAACATAATGCATTGTCTTTCTTTTAGAGTTTCATTATTATTATCAAAGTATGTACTGCTAGGCTTTTAACTTAGCATGATTGAAATTCATCACGTGGGTGATAGGGTCGCCGATAGATCCAGAGAGTTCATCTAGACCTGGTTGAGGTTGATAGTATTTGAAGTGAGTTTTGTTGCCACAGAATCAGAGCCAGCTTCTGTCATGTATACATTTTATTTTTATAAACCATGACATAATTATGTATATTAAGTTTACATATTTAGGAGTGTTATAAATTATAAAGAGTTTTGGACATAATTTTACGATGTGAGATTGTATAAATATTTATATATATATATATGTACACATTTGGGTATTTTTGAGAATAATTGGAGAATTGTTAGATTTACTATTATTGAGAGTGTGTTTTTCTGCAAGTTGAGAAATATTAAAATTTTTGGGATATTCAAATTATAGAAAAAATTATGGCGAATTTTTTTCCATATACTTTTAGATAAAATACTTATTTTGGGTACCTAGAACTAATAAAGAATATTTTATTTACTTATTAAAAATACATTTTAATGTTTGAAAATATGAGAACTTTTTTTTTTATTAAAACTGAATTATGTCATTCTTATAATGTATATGTGTATTTTACATATACTAGGTGTAAGTATTAAATAGGGTATAAAGGCGTTACATTTATTTTGGTATCAGAACCTATATTTGAGATTCTTGACCCAGGTGAATTTTGAAAGAGAGTAAGGGGAAATTTTAAAACATGATTTGAAATATTTTAAATGCATATACATAAGCACTTAAACTGGTCTCTGATGTGGAAATTGTAGAAAGAGTAATAATAAATGAAATGGAAGGAAGGGGAGATCATGAATTGAGATGATCACTTGGAAATAGTATAGTGAAAGGATAAAATGAGTCATGAGAGCATGAGTAATGTAAAGAGGAACTTTGGAATAAATGGTTATTCTATTGTATATATCAGTACATTAATATTTAATGATAGTTATATTATTAAGTGTAATTATCTACACTTAATATTTTGGGGTAATATAAGATTTGATAAATAAGGAAGTAAAATTCTTTAACTTGATATATACATGATTTAAAGTATATTTGGAATATTAATTAATTGATTTGAGGTGGAATGCGTTTTTGGAGCTAAATGGTTGTTAAAGGTATATAAGTTAGAAAGGGGAATGATGCACTATTTGTTAATTATGGTTCAAATAGATTAAATTTAAAGTCGATATTAATTGTAATGGAAGTTATTATATTATATTGTTAAGGTGTACTTATTTAAGAATCTGAGAATGCAAGAGAAAAGAAAATGTAATTGAAGGAATATTAAAGTGGAATATATATATATTGAATCATTATTTAGAGAATTGAAATATGGATCATTTGTTTATGGACAAGAATGTATACAAATTTAGATAACTATTATATATATATATATATTTACATATATATGTAAATGATATAATGTTGGTTTAAATGAGTTATGTTTAAAGTTAAATGTAATATCAATTATAATATTATATAGTTAAGATATGTATAAGCAAGGGAATTGGAGGAAAGAGAGAGAAAAATACTATTGAATGAGCACTGAAAGTAGGTGAAGAGTGATATTTAATTTAATGGAATTTAGTATAAATGTATTGGATTATATCTTGTTGATTTGTTTGTGAAAAATTAGAATTTAAATTAATTAATATGTTGGTATATTAAATACTATTCATTTGATTTAGATGGATGGAATTAATAGTGATATATTAAAGAAATTTTGTAATATCCCATATAATACCCCAAAATTTTTAGACATATTATTTGTTGAGAATTAATTAAATGATTTAAAGTATATATAAATATAATTAAGGAAAAAGGAAGGAGAATCTCTTGACTTTTGAACTGCCCACCAAAAGTCACATTTCTTATAGTCGCACATCCTTCCTCGCGATCTCTCAATCCTTATCGCATCTAGTCTCGTGGTCGCACACACCACCATGAACCCTTTCTGTAAAAAAAAAAAAAAAACTAAAATTTGCCTTTAGCATCTTGCGGTAGTGAACCACATGCACAAGTCACCGTAAACCCTACTGTCCAAATTTGAGATTTTTGTTCAATCTTCCCTAGAGGTCACACAAAACCTTAGAGCAACTGCGCAAGATTTAATACACTTGCACCTTCTACCGCAAACCTTACTATAAGAATTTGATTTTGCCAACCTAGTTTAGCAGTTGCCAAAAGCCTAAAATGGTCATGCAATGACCCGAGAAGTGGCGACCTTGGTCGTGAACCTTACTATGATAAGTTAAGCCCTAAAAAAAAGAGTATAGAAAATTTTGCAAAAGTGGCCACTGGCAAAAAGTTCATTGTAATTCCTCTCTTTTCTTGTTGGAATTTTTACCCAAAACTCTTGTGGTTCATAAAATATGATTAGTTTGATTGTAAATAACTAGTCTTGGAAACATATTGAGTGGTAAAAAGCAGGAGTGAGGGCTCATAAAGTGAAAATATAAAAATTTATGTAAAAACACTAATGACCTTGAGTGAGCATTACACTTCACATGAGGGAGTGAAGTGAGGATTTATATTTTTATTTCATTAACCTATTTTTATAGGTCAAAATTTTCAAATTTCAATTTGAGTGTTCAAGGAAGGAAAACCCAAGGTGATATTGATTGAATGGAAGCTATAACCCGATAACATTCAAGCCATAAATAGAAGATTTGATGTGATGCTTAACCTAATGGAGAGACTTGAAGCTTTAGTGGCTAAGGGACAACCAAATAATGTCCTAATGAAAGGGATAGTAGCATTCCAAGAAGAGCCAAAGATGAAGAGGACTTAGATGGTGGTGAGTCATTTGGGGATAATAAAGGAGAAGTAGAAGTTAGGCATAGAAGATGCAAATAAAATGACCATAGAGGTTGTGAAGTGAAGTTGAAGATCCCTACATTTCATGGTAGGATGGATCCTGAAGCCTACCTAGATTGGGAGAGAAGATAGAGCTAGTGTTTGATTATCATGAGTATATGGAGTCCAAGAAGGTGAAGCTAGTCATTTCTGCCTTTAAAGACTATGCCATCACATGGTGGGATGATAACAAACAAATGAGAATAAGAAATATGCAAAGAACTATAGAGGAGTAGAATGATTTGAATAGGTTTGTACCAAGCCGTTACTACTAAGAGTTATACAATCACTTACAAAATCTCACCCAAGGGTCAAAAAGTGTTGAGGAGTATTTGAAGGAGATGGGGGTTAGAAGAAGATAATAAAATAACTATGACAAGATTTCTCAATGGCCTTAATTAGGAAATCTCTAATGTGGTTAAGTTGCAACCTTATATGGAGTTAGAAGAATTGCTTCATCTTGCATTAGAGGTTGATAAGCAATTAAAAGGAAGAGTGGGTTAAGTAGATTCTCATCTATACCTAATTTCAAGCCTACTTGGAAAAAAGATGACAAAGCTACTACTTTAAAGCCAAGGTAGAGTCAAAAGAACCACCTAAAGCATCAACATCTAATAAGGAGAAAGGTAAATTTGAACCTTTTTCTAGTACTAAATTAAAGTGCTTTAAACATGGTGGAGTTGGGCATTATAGGAGGGATTGTCTTAATAAAAGGACCATGTACATGTTGGATGGAGTTATTTACTCAACTAGTGACGCGGACCCTTAGCAACGATGGCAGCAAACCCAACGTATAACAATGGTAGAGAACTCCTTGAAACTTGATAATCACCTCCTAAGGAACCCAACGCCTATAAAGAGACGCGAACTCACTATGATTGAAGGATTTAGTTGGTAAGAAGAAGGAAAACGCCACAACTCTTGTTGATAAGTAAACCTAATTCTTGATGCAAAGAAAGAATTAAAGAATCCACTCTAATCTCTTTCATACGAAAATTCACAAGAAGAACTTGTAGAAGAATTCAAAAATTTTTATTAATTGCTGTAGTCTGAAATTAGGCCTAATTGTGCCCTTAAATAAGGGTTACAAAATTCCTAATTGCATATGGAAAACTAAAACATTCCTAATTGCATAAGGAAAACATTCCTAATTGCATAAGGAAAACATAAAGTATGGAAACAAAATCCTAATCCACTAAGAAAAATATAAAGTATGGAAACAAAATCCTAATCCACTAAGGAAAATATAAAGTATGGAAACAAAATCCTAATCCAATAAGGAAAATATAAAGTATGGAAGCAACCAAACTAATTCCTTCAACATAAGAAACGCCCCACACTATTTGTTCTGTCCATGGGCCTTAAATTACTTCCCAAGGTTTTATATGAACCCCCATGGTTAAATTACTTCCCAAGGTTTTATATGAACCCCCATGGACCTTTCTTGCACGTTGGACCTTTCTTTAGCTAGCCTTTAGCTTCCACACTAAGCATCATAATCAGCTTTGGTGTGCCTTCTTCAAGCTCTATCTCCATCTTCTTGAATGATAATTCTTGAAGCTCTTTGGAAATCTCTTCTTGAATATGCAAAGCCATACTAGCTTGATATCTCTTTGCCTTGCTCCTAGTGATTGGTCCACTTGCTAGCTTAATGACGTGGACCCTTAGCAACGATGGCAGCAAACCCAACGTATAACAATTGTAGAGAACTCCTTGAAACTTGATAATCACCTCTTAAGGAACCCAACGCCTATAAAGAGACGCGAACTCACTATGATTGAAGGATTTAGTTGGTAAGAAGAAGGAAAACGCCACAACTCTTGTTGATAAGTAAACCTAATTCTTGATGCAAAGAAAGAATTAAAGAATCCACTCAAATCTCTCTCACATGAAAATTCACAAGAAGAACTTGTAGAAGAATTCGAAAATTTTTTATTAATTGTTGTAGTATGAAATTTGGCCTAATAGTGCCCTTAAATAAGGGTTACAAATTTCCTAATTGCATATGGAAAACTAAAACATTCCTAATTGCATAAGGAAAACATAAAGTATGGAAACAAAATCCTAATCCACTAAGGAAAATATAAAGTATGGAAACAAAATCCTAATCCACTAAGGAAAATATAAAGTATGGAAAATAAATCCTAATCCAATAAGGAAAATATAAAGTATGGAAACAACCAAAGTAATCCCTTCAACATAAGAAACGCCCCATACTATTTGGGCTGTCCAAGGGGCTTAAATTACTTCCCAAGGCTTTATATGAACTCCCATGGACCTTTCTTGCACGTTGAACCTTTCTTTAGCTAGCCTTTAGCTTTCACACTAAGCATCATAATCAGCTTTGGTGTGCCTTCTTCAAGCTCTATCTCCATCTTCTTGAATGATAATTCTTGAAGCTCTTTGGAAATCTCTTATTGAATATGCAAAGCCATACTAGCTTGATATCTCTTTGCCTTGCTCCTAGTGATTGGTCCACTTGCTAGCTTCAAGGGATCCTTTCTTGCATCATTCTCTCCCTCTTCAAAAAGATTTGTCCTCAAATCTGCATCATCAAAAGGAGAAAGATCACTTACATTGAAAGTAGCACTAAAATTATACGTACCTGGTAAGTCGATCTTGCAGGCATTGTCATTAATCTTCTCTAGCACTTGGAATGGGCCATCTCCCCTTGCTTGCAACTTGTTCTTCCTTTAGTTAGGAAACCTCTCTTTTCGAAAATGCACCCAAACCCAATCTCCTACTTGAAACTTAATCTCACGTCTCCCTCTATTTGCAGAATCAGCATATCTCTTGTTCCTTTTCTCAATATTCGCCCTTGCTTTCTCATGCATCTCTTTCACCAATTTAGCTTTCTTCTCACCATCTAAACTAACAAGCTCATGAGAAGGTAAAGAAACAAGATCCAAAACTGTTAGTGGGTTAAAACCATAAACAAGCTCAAAAGGTGAATATCCTGTAGAAGAATGAATAGCACGATTATAAGCAAACTCAATAAATGGCAAACAATCTTCCCGAAAACTCAAATTCTTACCCACTAAAGCTCTCAACATGGTACCTAAAGTTCTGTTTACTACTTCTGTTTGTCCATCCGTTTGAGGATGACAAGTGGTGGAAAATAACAACTTGGTACCTAACTTTCCCCAAAGCACACGCCAAAAGTGAGACAAAAACTTGGTGTCTCTATAAGAAACTATGGATTTTGGTATCCCATGAATTCGAACCACCTTCCTAAAGAAGAGTTCGGCCACTAAACTAGCATCATCACTCTTATGACATGGGATAAAGTGTGCCATCTTAGTCCTTGGTAATCCTAAAACAAAGTCCATACTAATGTCCATCCAAGGAGAACTAGGAACGGGTAATGGCATATACAAACCATGAGGCATAGACTTAGACTTAGCTTGCCTATAAGCCAAACAAGCCTTACAAATCCGAATTACATCCCTTTTCATATTCGGCCAATAAAAGTGTTCATTCAGCATGTCTAAAGTCTTATCAACTCCAAAATGCCCCATCAAATCCCCACAATGTGATTCTAATACTAGCAAATCTCTCATAGAATATCTAGGCATGTATAATTTCGAACCCTTAAACTAAAACCCATCATGTCTATAGAAAGAATTAAAAGCACCATGCTCACAAGCATCATAAACATTGCCGAAATCAAAATCACCAACATATAAGTCCTTTATACATTCAAATCCAAGCAATTTAGTACTCAAAACATTAAGTAAAGCGTACCTCCTTGAAAGTGCATCTGCCACTACATTGTCTTTACCTTGCTTGTATTTGATCACATAAGGAAACTTCTCAATCTTCATAACCCATTTTGCATGTCTTTTATTCAACTTACCTTGCCCTCTCAAATGCTTCAATGATTCATGGTCTGAATGGATCACGAATTCCTTGGGCAGCAAATAATGCTCCCATACTTCCAATGCTCTCACCAAAGCATATAGCTCCTTGTCATAAGTTGAATAATTCAGCATTGCTCCATTAAGCTTTTCACTAAAGTATGCAATGAGCTTCTTCTCTTGCATCAAAACAGCTCCAATACCTACACCAGAAGCATCACATTCAATTTCAAAAGTAGAATCAAAGTTAGGTAAAGCTAAAACGGGTGTAGTAGAAAGCTTCTCTTTCAAAGCATAAAATGCTTCTTGTTGCTTCTTGCCCCAAACGAATCCCACTTCTTTCTTGATTATGCTAGTCAAGGGGGCTGCCAATGTAGAGAAATTAGGGACAAATCTCCTATAGAAGCTTGCCAATCCGTGAAAACTCCTCACTTCTGTCACACTTGAAGGATTTGGCCACTCTTGGATAGCTTTCACCTTCTCTTGATCAACTTCAATTCCCTGCATACTTACAACAAAACTAAGAAAAACAACCCTATCTAGACAAAAAGAACACTTCTTAAGCTTAGCATAAAGGTTTTGCTTCCTAAGGATTTCAAGCACTTTCCTAACATGTTCAACATGTTCTTCCTCAGTTTTGCTATAAATCAGAATATCATCAAAGTAAACTGCCACAAACTTACCTAAATAAGCTCTCAAAACATGGTTTATTAATCTCATGAAAGTACTAGGTGCATTAGATAAACCAAAAGGCATAACTAACCATTCATACAAACCATATTTCGTTTTGAAGGCAGTCTTCCATTCATCTCCAGGCTTCATGCGAATTTGATGATAACCACTCATAAGATCAATCTTTGTGAAATATTTCGCCCCATGCAATTCGTCCAACATGTCATCAAGTCTAGGAATGGGATGTCTATACTTCACAGTAATCTTGTTCACAGCCCTACAATCAACACACATCCTCCAAGAACCATATTTCTTGGGTACTGATAAGACTGGAACGGCACAAGGACTAAGGCTCTCGCGAACCAAGCCTTTCTCCAAAAGCTCTTCAACTTGTCTTTGCACTCTTTTGTCTCCATAGGATTGCTAATGATGTGAGCCTACCTTGCTGGGATTTAATTCCTAAGGAAGCTCAAGCTACGGATCGTCTCCAAAACATAAGAACACCAACCAGCACCTTCAACCCAACACCAACTTGTGATGTAAAACTGAAACTATATGGCTGGAAACCAAAGATTCAAGACCCAACCCCAACTTGTGAAGGAAAAACCTTGAATATAAGTTAAGACCTAGCAAACTTGGTTATTTTTGCAAGGAATTATTGCAAGTTCTAACCAGAACTCAAAAGAAGGCTAAAAACCTCTCAAAGCTCTCAAAAATGGAGAGAAAACTCAGAATATTCATTAAGTTCAAAATCTGCCATTACATCTGTTTTTAAAGACTTAAAGAAAGCATAAAACAAGTGAAATGATGGAAAAATACAAATATAATAATGTGGTTACATAAAACAAATTGGGCAGCCATATAGCTTGTCTCCCACTAGCTTTTAAAAGGCATCTTTGACTCCCAATGTGAATTTCAGCCACTCTTAATATATGGACATCCAATGGAACGTGAATGGTATGTATTTAGCTCCCAAAGGTATAATGATGGATGCCAATATGTATTCTAACTCCTTTGGGTCAATTGGCCTCTTGGGTAGATTGCAATTTGGACACATGCAACCAAACATCTTCTTTGCTCTTATTTTCTTCAAGTCTTAACGTTCCAATTGTATTGAGAAAATATAGATGTTTGGAAACTAATCCTTGAAGTTTTCTTGCCATTGATCGAGTAACAGGTCCTTGGTGTTGTATGCTAGCAATAAGATCCTCATCAGCTCCTATATGCTGGCCAGTTTGGAATTGTAGAACCGGGTATGAAATCAATTTGATGTTCAATCCCTCTTAATGGTGGCAAACCACTAGGAAGGTCTTCAGGAAACACATCCTTAAAATCCTGCAACAAAGACACAAAACTAGAAGGTAAAGAATCAAGAGATTCTTCACTGTCAGCAAGTAACAATTCTTTATACATAATAATGAGTACAGGCTGCCCTACATCTATCTCTCTTGCTCTTGCATAAAAAATATGTTTTGCTTTTTCTCCTTGCTTATTTTCTCTCACCAATGGGCCATTTATTTGTTTGCTTACTTTCTTTTGACTCTCGGCCTCTTTTCCCTTTCTGCACTCACTCACTTTATTATTTTCTCTCTCCCTACCCTTAGAATTACCCTTGGGTGTTGAAGAAACATCATTGGCCAAATTTGAACCCCCTTGGTTCATGTTGGCCGAAACTTTTTTCTCCCTCTCTAGCATCCTCTTCTAATCTTCATATACCTCCTGAGGTGATAATGGTGCTAGAACAACCTTCTTTCCTTCATAAGTAAAGGTATACTTATTAGAAAAGCCATCATGTTGTGCCCTTCTATCATGCTGCCATGGTCTTCCTAATAGCAAATGTCCAGCTTGCATGGTCTTCATAAACAAGACAAATTGGGATATAATGAATCAAAAACAACCCACACTTGGCAAGCTGCTTTGTGGACCTAATCAATTCTACCCAAAACGCTAGCTTCTAGACTCTAATTCCCACCTAAAACACTCAAATAATATGAATATTAAGGTCTGATTTTCGAATTCCAAAAGCCCTCAAAAGGTGAATTTTTTTGCCCAAAACATTTTTATTACTTCTAACCCACCTAGATCTGATCCTTAGCACCCAAATAGCAAGAATATCAAACAATTTTTGTCGAGGTTTTTTTGTACTCTTTTTTTTTTTGCTTCCTCTCACTATCCCCTTGATTCAAGACTTAATTTACTCCCAAGGACTTTTCGAAATCTGGACTTAATTCGCAACCCCAGATTCACTCAAGACCAAATCGAAATCAAACTTGAACACAAACTCTAGCTTTTGCTTTCTTTCAAGAACCCTAATTCTTGGTTTCGAAATTCTCCAAGAATCCTTTCCTAGGTTTTGTTTTCACCCTAAGAATACCCTCCTTCAATTCGGCCTTGATCAGAATTGATATATGACTCTTTTTCAAAAATTAAAGACTAGACTCTCTAAGAACCCTAAAACGCAGAAATTTAAAAGACCTAAATTAACAAACCCTAGAAAGACAAAGAAGATAAAAATTACCTTGTAGCAAGGCTCTGATACCAAATGATGCGGACCCTTAGCAACGATGGCACCAAACCCAACGTATAACAATGGTAGAGGACTCCTTGAAACTTGATAATAACCTCCTAAGGAACCCAACGCCTATAAAGAGACGCGAACTCACTATGATTGAAGGATTTAGTTGGTAAGAAGAAGGAAAACGCCACAACTCTTGTTGATAAGTAAACCTAATTCTTGATGCAAAGAAAGAATTAAAGAATTCACTCTAATCTCTCTCATACAAAAATTCACAAGAAGAACTTGTAGAAGAATTCAAAAATTTTTATTAATTGTTGTAGTCTGAAATTCGGCCTAATAGTGCCCTTAAATAAGGGTTACAAAATTCCTAATTGCATATGGAAAACTAAAACATTCTTAATTGCATACGGAAAACATTCCTAATTGCATAAGGAAAACATAAAGTATGGAAACAAAATCCTAATCCACTAAGGAAAATATAAAGTATGGAAAAAAAATCCTAATCCACTAAGGAAAATATAAAGTATGGAAACAAAATCCTAATCCAATAAGGAAATTATAAAGTATGGAAATAACCAAACTAATCCCTTCAACATAAGAAACGCTCCACACTATTTGGGCTGTCCATGAGCCTTAAATTACTTCCCAAGGCTTTATATGAACCCCCATGGACATTTCTTGCACGTTGGACCTTTCTTTAGCTAGCCTTTAGCTTCCACACTAAGCATCATAATCAGCTTTGGTGTGCCTTCTTCAAGCTCTATCTCCATCTTCTTGAATGATAATTCTTGAAGCTCTTTGGAAATCTCTTCTTGAATATGCAAAGTCATACTAGCTTGATATCTCTTTGCCTTGCTCCTAGTGATTGGTCCACTTTCTAGCTTTAAGGGATCCTTTCTTGCATCAACTAGTGAAGAGGAGTCTAGTGAGGAGGAAACTCCCATAAAGGAAGAGTGTAGTAGTGATGAGGAGGATGAGCCCTTATGTAACATTCATAAATTCTTTAAAACTAATTAATTAAAATAAAATACATAAGTTGGAAGGTTGGATAAGGTGTTAGAAGTGAGAAAAGATCAATTGTATATGCGAGGTATATGTTATATATTTATAACATAAAAAGTCAACATGGTAAAAAGATAAAAGTCAACATATGAATAGTAAATATGAAAAGGTTAAAAAAAATTCAAAAATAAAATTAATTTGGATGGAAGATGTTAATTCAAATTTTAAAAATAAATAAATAATTAATTAAAATAATTAAATAATATATATATGGATAGAAATGAAAAAAAGAAAGTCAAAATTAAAGAAACTCATCTTCTTCCTTCTTCTTCTTCTCCATGTCGAGTTCACCATAGCCACGAGGGGAGATTTTGACTCTTCAATGACTCAATTTCAGAAGATTTTCAAAGGATTGGAAGGAGTGTTGGTGGTTTCTTCACTAGTTGGTAAGTTTTGTTTCTTAATTTTGGAGTTTGGTTGATAGTTATGAATATGTGTAATATGTAATTTTGAAGTAGGTTGTTTTAATTGTTTAAATAGGTAGGGAAGGTGTTCTTTTGATGTTGAGAATGATGATTTTAAGGTTATATTGGAAAAAAAAAATTTGAGTTTGATAGAAGTTTGGAAGGGTTAGTTTTGAATTTAGGGTTTTGGAAGGGTTTTGATAAAGAAGTGATGTTTATATGATTTTATTGTTTAAATCATATTCTAAAATGATTTTTAATGATGGAACTGAGCTTAGAATACCATTTGGAATTGGTTGAAATGAAGATTCAAAATTATAGAAGGTTAGGGCTAAAATGAGAAAGTTATAAGGAATGTGGTTTAATTGATGTTTAATTGTTCAAAGGCCTTAAAATGTGATTCCATTATATGTTATACATTCACATCTTGTACAGGAGTTGAGTAGATTATTATTCCCATAACCTAGTAATGAAGCACATTAGAAAGTTTTGAAGTGGAGTGGAGTTTTGACTCTCATTTATGCTTATAAGAGGTTACTACATACTTTGGCATTTAAATTCATTGATTCTATTATTTCTAAATATAAAACATTGCATATGTTGAATGTGTTGTGTTACTTGAAATGTAATGTATGTATGTGTGTGGCATTGTTTGAAGTAACAATGCTCGATTTTCATTGAATGTTGTAAGATAAGTGTCATTTAAGAGTGGATAAATGTAATGATATGTGAAAATTTGAAAAGTGCAATTATTGCATTATAATATGGTAGTAAGCCACATTTATAATGTATATGAAAAAGATGTTGATTATGAGTAGCAAATTAGAAATAGAATGTGAAATGTTAAATAAACAAGATAAAAATGGAAAATGAGAAATGCGAATGCATGTTTACCTTATATAGAGTTCAGTTCCAAAATATTATTGTTGGATTGTATGATGCCTTTTGGTGAGACACATTGGTATCACTATAGTATGACACATTCGGGCGAGACGCACTAATGTCACTGATAGTATGAAACTTTCGGGCAAGACACGCTGGTGTCATAGACGGATGAAATAGCCCAAGAAAATTTTTTGGAACTAGAATATTATATTAGGATTTTGGGCCCAATGTGTGTAGATGGTTTATATGTAATTGAAATTATGTATGTGTTGCTTGACATTGAAGTATAGTGTATATCTTGCCATTTCTTATAAAATGTCCTTTATTTGTCTTCCAAATATGTACCATTAGGCTGTAAGCTTAGTGTGATTGAAATTTATCGCGCAGGTGACATGGTTAATCCAGAATTCTGAAGAATTCTGCTAGACCTGGTCAGGTCTAGATTATGGTTGGATTGTATTTGGAGTTTTGTAGGCTATCACAAACCAAAGCCAACTTCATTCATGTAATTATTTAGTTTTTATAAAACTCATTCCAAATATGTACATTATATTTGTATAATATGAAAATATTGTAATTTGTATAGTTTGCTTAAATGTTACATATGTTTATATATATATATATATTAGTATTTTGAAGGAAGTTGGGATGATTTTGAGCCAAGGAGTTTTCTCGTGGAAATGAATGATTTTTGAATATTGGGAGTATAAAATCTTTTGCAGGTTGGGTTATTTGAATTTTGGGAACGTCCGAAGAACAGATAAAACTCTGAAAAATTTTTTCCAAAGATTTTTTCATTAAAACTTGTATTTAGATTATTAATTTTTAATTGATACTTTTATTTATTTATAAAAGTACATTATAAGAATATAAAATAATTTTACGAAATTATGGAAGAATATATAAGGACTGTAGGAGTGATATTTTTATATTATATATATGTATTTTACATATACGGGGATTTATTTACTGTACGTATATAGAGTATAAAGGTGTTACACCTTAATAAAAGCCAAAAGTGGAAGAGATTTTGTGTCTAGGATGACTTTGAGTTTGCAAGTCCAATTCAAAAATTGTTATCAAAGAGAAAATCTTTTACATACTAGGTGTCCCCAATCATACAAATTGAAGTGCTTGAATGATTGTAGGGAAATTAGGGTCACAAAACAAGTCTTAGTTGCATTTAAGATTGGGAAGTATAAAGATGGGATGTTGTTTGATGTTGTACCTATGTAAATGGGTTATCTATTACTAGGAAGACCTTGGTAATTTGATTGTAGAGTGATGTTTAATGGGTACACCAATCAATACGTCTTTGAGAAAGATGGAAGGAAGATTACACTTGTATCTCTTTCACCTAAGAAAGTCTATGAGGGTGAGCTTAAAAGAATGTAAAGAGAGAGTGAGAATAAAAATGAAAGGAAAAGAGCAGGTAAAGAAGAAAGAAAAATAAAAGAGTTGTCAACAGATAAAGAGAAGAGTTGTAAGAATAATGAGGGTAAAAAGAAAGAAAAAGAAGAATGAGAGAGTTCTAAGGAAAAAGAAAATAGAGAAAATAAAGGTAAAGAAATAGTTGTGAGTGAGAAAAATAAAGGGAGTTTTTATGCTAAAAAGAGCGATATAAAAGAGGCTTGGTTTTCCCATAAAAGTATACTTGGACTTGTGTATAAGAAGGCTTACTTTAATGTGGAAGATTTTGACAGATCTTTACCTAGTACTTTTGTTTCTCTTTTAAGGGAATTTAATGATATATTTTAGGAGGAAATTTTCAATGGATTTCCACCAATTCAATTGAGAACCAAATCAACTTCATCCCTAGAGCAACTATACCAAACAAGCCTGTAACACCCCTTGACAATCCTATAAAGAGCTATCAAGGGATGTCACACAATGCCTATACACCTTTCATTCAATTTTTAATAAACACTAAAGCTTATGTCAATAAAAATTTTGGCAGAGTTTCTCCTAAAATTTGACATTGCCAACATCTTCTCCAATTAAAATACAACTTGCTAAAGAAGACACTTCCAATATTCTCACATTCAATCTCAACAACACACCAATAATCATCTAGTTCAAATATTTATACTTGTATTAACTTGTTTGTATATAATATATTTTTCCATAACTAATATAACTAACTATAAAGTTTTAACCCAAGCCATATTTACAAAGTATACAAAACTCCAAGTTAACCATAATTATACAACTATCATTATAGTTGCAATATTGCTATATGAACAAAATTAAATGCATAATACAAAACCCTTCATTAACCACATTTTAGTCTACAGTTGATCTTGAATTCTATAGCTCACTCAGCTGGATTTATTCTGCCATTCTCATCTGCTCATCAAAAATAAATCTAACATGCTTAGCGGTGCTTGCATATTTATAATTTGCCAAAAATTATAAAATAAAAAATAATTAAAATAATGTACATAAATAAAATTTCAACTTTAATATAATAACAAAATATAAAATCAATTAGAAGCAAGTTAACTTATTTTAATGTTAATAGGTTTAAGATTCCCAAAATTAATAAAAATTATTCATTTTGTACAATTTTCTTATCTTGATAAATTTTATTTGCTTTGCCCTCACACACTGAATTTTAAATCATAGTTTTGGATAGTGGACCAGTAGTGACAAGTAAATGCCTAGTAATATCAGTCAGTATGACCAATGGCCCAATAATGGCAAAATTTCCAGTAGCAGTAGTAACACAGAGTGTCCAATAGCAGTAGTAACACAGAGTGTCCAAAAACTATGAGAATGTCTACCCTCTGATAGCCATTCAATTCAGAAGCTAGGTTTTATATTAGTATAGTTTGAGCAATTCAATTGTTCCTCATTTCCTATCAATGTTATATTTATAGTGTCACTTTATTATAATTAATAACAACTCTTTAGAAAGAATACACTATCTTAAACTTTTCTTCTTTATCATTCAAATATCTTCATTTTAACCACAGATATAAAGAAATACTTCTTAAATTAAATTCAAACAAATTTCATTTAGAATATATTTACCAAATATATTGTAAACAATCATTTTAATTTCAAAACCATAAAATTTCTCAAAACCCTAAGCTTACATTACCTTAAATTGAAAACTTTGAAAATTCAAAAATCTCTTTAAACTTAGTTTTTGTTTAAAAACTATATAAATATACTTTTTCTTAATAAATTAAGAATTCAAAATCAATTTCTTTAATAATTAGTTCCATAACTATCTCTAAACCCTAAATTTACCAAAACCATAAATTAACTCTTTTTTGGATGAAAAATTATCTTAAACATAATTTTAGGTTAACGACTACACAAATGCACTTGTTTCCACTCATTTATGAATTTATAATCAATTATTTCACTACCTAGTTCCATATCCAATTATATACTCTAAATTTGACATAACCCTAAAATGATTCTTTTATCAATCAAAAATTGTTTTAAACATAGTTTTAAGTTAAAAACTATACATTCACACTTAAAATTATTCAAAAATGAATTCTAATCAATTTTCTCTTCACTTAGTTCCATATTCAAGTTTTCCCTCATAAAAAATTCAATTAACTAATTCCACCACAAAAATTCAATGAAAGTAGTGAAAATAACTTACATAATTCATAAAATTCAAAAGCAAAAATAAAAGAATAGAAAATTATTTATATACAAGCACAAACCTCTTATAAAATGGCTCTTCCTCTCACTTTCTCAATTTTTGATTGATTATTTGGTGATTATTTTAGTGTTTCTCACTTAATCTAATGAATTATCCTAAAACGTTTGAGTTATATGCAAAGTTTTATTAATTTCTAGTTATGTTGATTGAAGGAGGAAGGAATGAAATATGACAATGGTGGAAGAAGAGGAATTTGGTTTTGGATGGAGGAAGAAGAAGAAAAATTATGTAACATCCGGTTAATCACTAAAATAAAATTTAAATTGAGTTAAACTAAATAATTTAAGGGAGAAATGAAGTGTTGGAAGTGAGAAAGATAAGTGTATATGTTGCATATATGTAAAATATACATAACATATAAAGTCAAACTCGAGTTAAAAAAAGTCAATAGTTGAATAGTAAAAGAAGGGTAAAATGATAATTTTACTTAAAAAAATAAATTAATTAAATAATTCAAAAATAATTTTATTTTTGAATGGATGTTAAAATTAAAGAATTAAAAATAATAAACGAATAATAAATAAAAATTAATTAAATATATATGGTGAAAATTTCTTTTTAAAAGAAAAAAATCAAAAATTACTATTTATCATCATCTTCTTATTCTTTTCTCTCTCCACCAGGAAATTCTACCTTAGCCAAAGAATATTTTTTCTACAAACACCAAAATTTGAAGGTTTTCAAAGGATCAAAGTGATTTTTGGTGATTTTTTTAACAACTAGTAAGCTTTCTTCATTATTTTCTAAGTTTTATGGAATTTTTTGATTATGTGTGATTTGGGGTTTTGATGGGCTAGTTTTATTTGGTTCTAAAGCATGTTAAATATGTTATTTTAATGAGCAGACAATGATTCTATGGTTGAATGGTTAATAGGTTTAGATTTTGGTGGAGTTTGAGAAAGGTAGTAAGGTTTAGAGTTATGAAAAAGGGGTTTGTTTAAGATTGTTATTCATTTAGTTTTATCATTTAAATTATGTTTTTAATGACTTAAATGATAGAAATGAACTTAAATTAATAATTGAAATTGGTTAGAATGTTGAACTAAAATCAAAGTGGCTTAGGGTTTGAATTTTGGAATTTTGATCGAAGAAGGATATATTGTATTTTAAGGCTTTATATGTGTTAAACTACAATGTTTATAATATATTTAAGCTTTAAATCAATTTGGAAATGTTGAGAATGAATTTTTAATATTAAAGTGTGTTTGGCACATTTTAGTATTTTTGAAGAAAATGCCTTTAAATTAAGTTTATGGCTTAATATGTGTTTAAATGTGTTGCTTAAGACATAATTAAGCTTAAAAGTCAATTTGGTATTGGTTAGATTGGAATTCCAGATTTGTAGTACCTTATGGCTTAAGAAAGGGAAAATTGAAGGATTGGGTATTGATTGATGTTTGGTAGCTTAAACACCTTAAAATGTGATGTTAATGTGTATTTGTTATTCACATTTTGGTTAGGTGTTGAATAAATTGTTATTCCAACAACTTAGTAAGTGAAGGGATTTTGGTGAAGTTATAAGATTGGTGTTGTTGGTGTGGAAGTGCCTTTGTATAAAGGTATGTACATGCTTTCATTATTATGCATTAAGTTGCACTTGTTTGACATGTTTTGTGATTGAATGATTTGGTGATTATGCCACTTTGATGTGTGAATTCACATAAAAAGTACATAGATATTTGTTTAAAGTTTAAAATGTATAAGGTATGTGTTTATGAGCCACTTTGAGTTGGCTATAAGCATTGTGACGAATATTTGTGAAAAATGTATGAAAATATGTGAAATAAATGAGAAATAATAGAAAAAGTGGAAAAAGAATTAAAATTGGCATAATTGCCAAAGATTGAGAAAAATGTAAAATGGTTTAAGTAATGTGTGTAACCTTATGTAATATCAAATTCCAGAGTATTGGGTTTGGTGTGATACGGCATACCGGATATTTACCTTCAAGCCAGATGTTGGGCGTCATTATTATTGCCTTTGGGCCAGACGCTGGGTATCATTATTATTGCTTATGGGCTAGACACTGGACGTCAATATATTTGCCTTCGGGCCAGACACTGGTGTCAAATGTGAGTCTAAAACAGCAACTCTGGAACTTAAATATTATATAGGGTCATTTGGGCCTAATGTGTGTATATGAGAAATGTGAATTGTTTGAAAGTGTTAAGTGAATGACTTGCATTAAGGAAATGTATGCCAAGTTTATATTTTAAAAAGAAATGCATGTTGCATTATTCATGCGATTTTCTTTATTTCAAAGTACGTACCACTAGAAAATTTTGCTTAGCATGATTTACGTATCGCACAGGTGATAGGGTTACTGCAGAGAGTCCTACTGGACCAAAGCAGGTATAGAGCATTCATACTTTATGGAGTTGTGAGTTGGCCACCATAGATCAGGACCATGCAAAAATGTAATATGTTCATTTTGATAACTTAATTTTGAAATATATATATTATATTGTAAATATATAAATGGTGTAATTTATAAAATTTGGGATTTGTATTTTTATAAATAATGGTTATATATATATATGTATGTTTGAGTGTTTTTGGAAGATTGATGGAGTTTTGGAAGTGTGGAATGTTGAAAATTATTTTGAGAGTGTGTTTTTTGCAGGTTGTGAAATATTAAAATTTTTGGGATATCCAAATTACAGACAAAACTTTGGTGAATTTTTTCTAAATATTTTTTTATATAAAATACTTTTTTTTGGTACTTAAAATTAGTGAGGAATATTTTTATTTACTTATTATAAAAATACATTTTAATATTTGAGATATTAAGTTGAAAATATGATAATTTTTATTAAAACTAGACTGCAGCATTCATTTACTGCATATGCATATTTTACATATACCGGGTATATGTATTAATCATATATAGTGTATAAGAGTGTTACAAATTCTATTCACTTATACATATTATAATACCCTTATACCCTATATACGTATAATACATACACCTAGTATATATAAAATACACATACATGGTATAAAAATATCACAATCTGGTTTAATAAAAACTTTTAACTTTCAAATTTAAAATCTTAAATACTTTAAATATATATTTAAATAACAAATAAAATATTTATTATTAACTATATGTTCCAAAATAGTATTTTTTATAAGATCTCTAAAAAAAATTTGTCAGAGTTTTATCTGTAATTTGATCACTTCCAAATTCAACAAAACCACAACCAACACATAAAGGCACTCCCAATAAACCAATTGTGAGCGGAGATTTTCACCTCCACTCTCGGTGAAATGGTTCTTGCGACTTCAACACTGTTTAGGCTCGGGCCCTTAGAGAACATGGACCTAAGCCTGAAGAAAATGGAGTCGCCACCTGGACGGGCCGGGAAAAAAAAGGGATGGATGACTCAATTCCTAAGGAATCTCCAACCCCATAATGGGTTCAAAAAGTTGGATACGTATGGGGAAGGTGAGATATGACCCAGCACCCCCACAACGCCCGGGTCATTGGAACCGGCCTCCTTTGCAGGTCTTAATATTATAAAATTCTTAAGTATAATAATATTATCCATATTGCATGCAACAATTAAAATAAAGCAGTATTATATAAAAATCAAAGCAATGTCCAAACAAAGCAAATAAATGAACACCCATTCGAGGATGGAAACATGTCCTTACATTGTCCATGTCTAAAACTAAATAGGACACCCACCAAAAGGTGAAAACATGTCCTTTACATTGGTCTAAAAACTTTAAAATAAAATAAATTACATGATGCTCATGACATGAGGTACCCAAAAATATGGAAACATACGTCTTATAATATTTTGAAATCAAAATAAATTAATAAAAGTAAACAACCATTCATCATAAATAAATCATTCATCAAAGACATTAAGCATCAATCAAAATATATAATAAACATTTATCCAATTTAAATAAAACAGTAAATATATTAATTTTAGGGGTTCATGCATCAATTAGGGTTTCTAGGGTTTTATGTTTAATAACTAGAGTTTTGCATATACTAGTTTAATTAGTTGATAAATATTTTAAAGAAATAGCATAGATACTGGATGTTTTAAAGATTTAGGGTTTTGGATGTTTTTATGAAAATAATGCTACTGTAATTTTAAAAAATATGTTTGGTTAGGGTTTTAAGTAAATAGATTGTTGGTTAGGGTTTTAAGTAAACAGATTATTGTTTTGGTTTTTAGAAAGGTGTAATTAGGATTTTAGATTTGAAAAACATGTTTTAAGGCTATTAAAGTTTTAGGGTTTTGCAGTTAAGATATTAGGGTTTTATGGTTTGAAATCTTGATTCTGTAGATTATAATTTTGAATTTAGAATTTGATGCTTTTTGTGATCAAAGTTGAGTGTGCTTTTAATATTGACTGTAATAACTATTTAAATATTTTTTAGGTGAAATAAACATTGAAAGCTAAATTAATTATTGAAAGGTTAAAATAACTCAATGAATAAAATTATAAAAACTACTGTAAAGGTTTGAAAACAGAATTAATTAAGTTTAGGGTTTAAGAAATTAGATTTGTGTTTTGAATGATTATATTATTTACTTTAATTAAGACCTTAAGTATTGTATGAATTAATTTATGCTACTGCATAAACTAAATTAAAGGAAGAATTAAATAACTAAGGCAATGTGATGATGGTTTAAAACATGAAGATGATTAATGATTTAATAAACTGAAGTTAGAGCAATTTACCTACGTTTGAAGGCTCCACCAAATTTGAAGAAATTGAACCAAGCTGTTGCCTGCTTTAGATTTGGTTTTGGTTGAGCAAAGCAATCTGGAGAAGATTGCTTGTTGCCTCCTTTGGTTCCTGTGTCTTGGATTTCTTCTTGCTTGCTAGGGTTTTCCTTTGGCCGAAAGAATTTAAGAGTCCCAAGTCCGGTTCAAAATCTCCTTTTTCAAAAGATCCAAGTTCTGTCCCCCTTTTTTGTATGTTTTAATGTGGTATTTGTAGGAAAAAATCCTAACCTAATTCTAATTGTCTAAGAACATCAAAACCATTTAAGAAAAGAAATAAAAACCAAGTAGAATTCTGTTTCTAAAAAATTGCGCTGGTAAAAACTGTTGCAGGCTGCGGGCGGGCCAGCACGAGAATTGCGAAAGTTGCTCGTGAGCTGGGCCAATTCGCCAAAGGAAATTCCTGCGGCAAATTGGCCCAAGCCAATTTTGCCAACGATGAAATTTTTCGTCACCGATTATTTATTTATTTATTTAAACTTTACTAATATTACCTTTTTATTTTTATTAAAAAATATAAATAATAAATATTAAAATAAATATTATTTAATTAAAATACTATAAAAATTATTTTAAACTATTTTAAAATATTGGACTAGACTGGGTCAAATATTAAGGGTCTACAGTTTGCCCCTTGCTTGAGCGATCTGAGACTACGGCAAAAGAGAGTGAGAAGTAATGTGATTTTTGACTTGGTTTGGAGCCATACTGGACTCCCAAGGTTAGTTTGAGCTCTAGACTAAAAAATAATTTGAGTTATGGACCCAAGCTAGATTTAGGATTTGGGTTTTGGACCCGAGCTAAGTTTTGGACTTAAGGGTAATTTGAGTTTTGGAGCCGAGCTAAGTTCTGGACTTAAGAGAGATTTGGGTTTTGGACCCGAGCTAAGTTCTGGACTTAAGAGAGATTTGGATTCTAGACCTGAGCTAAGTTTTGGACTTAAGAGAGAATTTAGATTCTGGACCTAAACTAAGTTCTGGACTTAAAAATAATTTGGGTTCTGGACCCAGAATTTAGGTTCTGGACCTAAGCTAAGTTCTGGACTTAAAAATAATTTGGGTTCTGGACCCTAGGTAAGTTTTGGACTTAAGAGAGAATTTAGGTTCTGGACCTAAGCTAAGTTCTAGACTTAAAAATAATTTGGATTTTGGACCCGAGCTAAGTTCTGGACTTAAAAATAATTTGGGCTATGGACCCGAGGTAAGTTCTGGACTTAAGAGGGAATTTAGGTTCTGGACCTAAGCTAAGTTCTGGACTTAAAAATAATTTGGGTTCCAAACCCGAGCTAAGTTCTGGACTTAAGAGAGAATTTAGGTTCTGGGCCTAAGCTAAATTCTGGACTTAAAAATAATTTGGGTTCTGGACCCGATTTAAGTTCTGGACTTAAGAGGAAATTTAGGTTCTGGACCTAAGCTAAGTTCTAGACTTAAGAGAGATTTGATTATCTGCAAAAAATAATTGTAGTTAGTAGGATACTAAAGAAATTTACAAAAAATTTAGCTAATTTTTACCATGCCTATATCTTCTTGCCCCTTGCGTGTAAAAATATTTTAAAAGTGGAAAAATATTTATATACATGCAAATATCTGAATAATTGAATTGAATAATTGAGTTTCCTATTTATTCACTGTGTGGTCACTATTTATGCACTATTCACCAACTATTCATTTACTATTTATCAATAGTAACATTTACTTTTTTTCTTTTTTTCTTTTTTTCACTAGAATACTGTTTTTCTTTCTTTTTTTTATTTTTGTATTTTTTCTTTGCAATTTTTCTATATAAACCTCGGCTCATCTTTTCTTTTTGTCCACACTTACACATATTTTGATAGTGAAATCAGAGAGTTTAGCATAGAGTTGAGGAGAAAATGCATACTTCGAGATCATAAACTTGATCTAATGCTGAGTTATTAGAGTTTATTCAACGGCATAAAAATGAAACTATAAGTCTACTAGCCGGGATTCAGCTTCATCGTAGTTCAAGTAAAAAAACTAAGGTAATAATTCAATTATTTATTTTAACAGCAAATTATTTTTATTTTTTATTTTTGTGTTTTTGTGTTTTTTATTTTTTTTGTTTTTTTTAATATTTAGGAAAAATAAATTAATTAGATGACTATATTTAAGAATTTAACAAACAAGTAAATAGATAGACTAAAAATAGAATATAAATAAATTTAGCCTAAAAATCAATGGTATTGATATGATGATATACTTACCTTGTGTTAACTTACCTGGCTCCATGTTAGAGTGATCGTTGCGTTATCCGAGGCGGAGGGTGTGTCTATAAAGCCCGACAATGGTATGATGTAGCACCTTCTCGGGTAAAACGGATTATCCGAGATTGCGGTTTTGAAATCTTTATCTTGCAATTACCATCCGAGGAGTGTCCAATAGACAGGAGTGTAGTTCAAGCATTGTCAGAGTGGTGGATGGACACTACCCATACTTTTCACCTACCTACAGGAGAAATGACTATTGGCCCAGTCGATTATACAGCCATAACTAGTATCCGGTACTATGGCCTTCCGGTCTCTCTTACCAATGATATGTTAACATTCGAAGAAGTCCAACAGTTAATCGGTATGGAACCATCATTTAAAGGGCCTTTCAAGATAAAAATTGAGCCTATCCGGAGTTATTAAATGAACTACGAAGGTCAGGTTCATAGGGAAACAACCAAACAATATGCTTGAGGATTTTTACTGTATTTGCTCGGGTTGACCATTTTATGCAGCACCGAATCTGCCATCCATTTGTCGGTGTTGAGGGCCCTTATTGATATGAGTATGGTACCGCTTTACAACTGGGGTGAAGCTGGCCTTGCCTGTCTTTATCATGGACTTGATAAGATTTATAGAAATAAGAAGTCTTTTATTGGCATTATGGTGGTTGTCGAGGCATTCTTCTTCCACCAATGTAAATTCCATTCTTATTCTTGCATGAATTTGATTTTTATTATTGTTATAGGTATGGGCATATGAGCATAATCTTGTAAGGGTACCTGGCATTTCCCGAGAGAGAGTCGGGTATTCGAGATTGAATTTTTGGTTGTTAGATCATGTAGCGATTCCCGTCTCTCACCATATGTGATATGTCCGAGGGTCTGGAGGGTTGTGGATCAGGTTCGACAAAAGGTGGCGGTGAGCCTATGTTTGATCCAAATAAAGGAAATGGGTGCGCCTCTGCTGACAGCTTAAGCTTTTGGTAGAAATGGTTAGCGTTCTTTTGGTTAAGCGTGCTGGTGCAAGGTCAGTACTAGGATGGGTGACCTTCTGGGAAGTGCTTGGCCTAGCCGTGTTGGTGCAGGGTCAGTACTAGGAGGGGTGACCTTCTGGGAAGTGCTTGGACCAGCCGTACTGGTGCAGGGTCAGTACCAGAATGGGTGTCCACCTTGGAAGTGTTTGGCCCGGCCTCATCAATATGCACACCCAGCGCTATCTCTTGAGTTGCTTAACGTGGGGCTAGGTAAAATAGCATTAGTATACTTTAAAATTTATATAAAAGTTCACTTATCGTATATCATTTTATAGGTCAATTTGGCTTGGTGGAACACAGAAGAGCAGACGAACTGGACTTCTTCCATAAATGCCACATTGCCTTTTCATCATACCCACCGAGTTATTGCCGGCCCTGTGTCGAGTGGCTGGTTTCTCAGGGAGAGAGTGTATGAGTGGTTTCTTGGTCCCGAATGGCGGAGGATCCCGATGAGTTGCCCGAAGTATACTTTAAATATCACATTAATGCCAGAGAATGCATGGTGGTTGGCTCTGCACGGTTATGATGTTGAAGCCTTTCTCTATCCACCGGGTGCATCATATACCTAGTTTATTCGAGTAGGACTCTTAAACTTTGATGTATCTCCTATTGGTATACGGGAGATTCTCGACGAAAATAAGGATAGAGATGAAGAGGAGTATCACGGAGAGGGAAGAGAGTCTGTCTCGCATCTCGGGGCTAGCACTTCTCAGGTAAACTTTTACCATTTTTCCATTGCAATTGCTTTTTTCTTAACTTTTTTTGACTTTTTTTAATGATTGTTGCAGGCTGCTGGCTCATTTGTTCATGAGGCTGGACCTTCCTTTACCGCTCCTCCATTTGCTCATTCTAATCTATTGGAGATCCCATCTTATCCACAGGGCGTTGATATGAATTACTTGATAGGTTTTCTTGTTCCATGATAATTTATGCTATATGTATGCATGATTATGTATGCTCTTACTCTTTTTCTTTCTGGCTCACAGCGGATGCTTGAGGAACAAAACAAGAAACTTCAAGAAGAGTTAGCTGCTAGTCGTCAACAGGTTGCCCATTTTGAAAAATTATATCACCAGTTAGAGCAAGATTTTTGAGACTTTTGGTTTCAGGGGGTGAGAGATCCTGGTGATTCATCATCTAGGGGACCCCAAGCTGATGACCATGAGGACCGTTACAGATTTGAATTCCAAGGTAATATAGATTTGAGTGCTCCTGCTTCAGGTGGACTTGGGATAGATGATATGCCTCCTCCTTCAATAGGCGATGACTTCTTTAGGGCTTTGTTTGATCATAATCTACCACCTCCTTCTCAGTTATCTATTATTGTATAATAATAATGATAATTATAATTTGCACTTTTACTGTAACTTTTAACTTTTAAATATTTTTTTCTCTTTTTTTTATCTAGCCTTCATATCTTCTCCTTGCCCCCTACATGGTAAAATATTGAAAGTGAGTTTCACAATGTTTTGTACATACATAAACTCAAAAAATATTGAAAGGAGAAACTTTGCCCCTGTGTAGACTCAAATCCATGATTTTTTCTATGCGGCTTTGGTTGATGTTTGTGTATTGTCTAGCTCATTGAACAAGCATGCTTTTCTTCTTTCTTTTGCAAAATTATTGGAGCTTCCTCACGCAATGGGCTTTCCATACCCCCTGATTCCATATCCGCTTTATGATTGCTTCATAGAATGTCTGTTGTTCACTTTGAGAAAGAAAAATGCAGTGTGATATGATCATGTATGCATGATATGCATGAGTAATACTTATAGTGGTTCCATCAACTCACAGACTGAGGTGATCAGCTGAAGTGTTCTCATTGACTCCTTCTAGATGCCCATTCAAGTCTTGCTTTGGAATAATAGGATGCTTCACATTTATGGCTTTTATCTTAGAGATATTAAAAACATGAATAATGGAGGCCCCAAGCAGGAGAGATACATCCATTTCAAATTATGATTCAGTAGCTTCTTCATAACCCTGCCATTAATCATTTTCTTTGCCCAATGTGTCCTTCGAGGTTCGATAGTTTAACATACTCCCCTTAACTTGATTTTTTTTGAATTTTCAATTTTGAATTTTGATTTTAAAATCAATTGTTGGTTTTGCCAAATTAATGTCAATTTACCTCAGGACTCGATTTTTCAAATTAACATATCTATAACATGTTAACCCTAGTTACCATACTAAACTCGGGAATCATTTCTATTTAAGCAAGAATTATTGCACTTCAGATAGGCACATACACATTACTTGGCCAAAGGTCTCTTTGAGTTTGAATATTATCTATCTCATATGCATGCTTATTCAAACTATCTTCACTAATAGACTCTACCTACCAAGAAAGATCAACATGTCTTTGATAGGCTTGAAATGGGGTCTATAGGGGACAAGGGTTTAAGTGAAAGCCTGACGCGGACCCTTAGAAACGATGGCAGCAAACCTAATGTATAACAATGGTAGAGAACTCCTTGAAACTTGATAATCACCTCCTAAGGAACCCAACACCTATAAAGAGACGCAAACTCACTATGATTGAAGGATTTAGTTGGTAAGAAGAAGGAAAATGTCACAACTCTCGTTGATAAGTAAACCTAATTCTTAATGCAAAGAAAGAATTAAAGAATCCACTCTAATCTCTCTAACACGAAAATTCACAAGAAGAGCTTGTAGAAGAATTCGAAAATTTTATTAATGTTGTAGCTGAAATTAGGCCTAATGGTGCCCTCAAATAAGGGTTACAAAATTCCTAATTGCATATGGAAAATTAAGACTAAAACATTCTAGAAGGATCCTAGGCTTGTATGGGAAAACACTTCCAAAAACCCAACAAGAATAAGATTTGACAAAGTCAAAAACAACTTTAAAAACCCAACAAGAATAGGATTTGACAAAGTCAAAAATAACTTAAAAAACCCAACAAGAATAGGATTTGACAAAGTCAAAAACAACTTAAAAAAACCCAACAAGAATAGGATTTGACAAAGTCAAAAACAACTTAACTAATTAAAATAAAAGGATGGGGACCACAAAATAACAAAAATATCCCCTCTAACTAACTATGAAGATTCGGCCAAGGGGTGCAACAAACTCCCTTGAATTCGGCCAACTTGCATTCATGCATGTGCATGGAAATAAGATTGACCAAGCTTTGACTCTTCCTTGGTAGTTTTGGCCTAGGCTTAAAAATAGCCTTCAAAGGATCCTTCTTGGCTTCCGTTGCATGCTTCTAGAACCATGATATATTTAGGCCTTCCTTGCAGCTCCATCTCCATTTTCTTGAATGATAATTCTTGAAGCTCTTTGGAAATCTCTTCTTGAATATGCAAAGCCATGCTAGCTTGATATCTCTTTGCCTTGCTCCTAGCGATTGGTCCACTTGCTAGATTCAAGGGATCCTTTCTTGCATCGTTCTCCCCCTCTTCAAAAAGATTTGTCCTGAAATCTGCATCATCAAAAGGAGAAAGATCACTTACATTGAAAGTAGCACTAACATTATACGTACCTGGTAAGTCGATCTTGTAGGCATTGTCATTAATCTTTTCCAGCACTTGGAATGGGCCATCTCCTCTAACTTGCAACTTGTTCTTCCTTTGGTTAGAAAACCTCTCTTTTCGAAAATGCACCCAAACCCAATCTCCTACTTGAAACTTCATCTCACGTCTCCCTCTATTTGCAGAATCAGCATATCTCTTGTTCCTTTTCTCAATATTCGCCCTTGCTTTCTCATGCATCTCTTTTACCAATTTAGCTTTCTTCTCACCATCTAAACTAACAAGCTCATGAGAAGGTAAAGAAACAAGATCCAAAACTGTTAGTGGGTTAAAACCATAAACAAGCTCAAAAGGTGAATATCCTGTAGAAGAATGAATAGCACGATTATAAGCAAACTCAATAAATGGCAAACAATCTTCCCAAGAACTCAAATTCTTACCCACTAAAGCTCTCAACATGGTACCTAAAATTCTGTTTACTACTTCTGTTTGTCCATCCGTTTGAGGATGACAAGTGGTAGAAAATAACAACTTGGTACCTAACTTTCCCCAAAGCACACACCAAAAGTGAAACAAAAACTTGGTGTCTCTATTAGAAACTATGGATTTTGGTATCCCATGAATTCGAACCACCTTCCTAAAGAAGAGTTCGGCCACTAAACTAGCATCATCACTCTTATGACATGGGATAAAGTGTGCCATCTTACTAAACCTATCAACAACCACAAATATGCTATCTCTCCCCCTCGTAGTCCTTGGTAACCCTAAAACAAAGTCCATACTAATGTCCATCCAAGGAGAACTAGGAACGGGTAATGGCATATACAAACCATGAGGCATAGACTTAGACTTAGCTTGCCTACAAGCCAAGCAAGCCTTACAAATCCGAATTACATCCCTTTTCATATTCGGCCAATAAAAGTGTTCATTCAGCATGTCTAAAGTCTTATCAACTCCAAAATGTCCCATCAAACCCCCACAATGTGATTCTACTACTAGCAAATCTCTCATAGAACATCTAGGCATATATAATTTTGAACCCTTAAACAAAAACCCTTCATGTCTATAGAAAGAATTAAAACCACCATGCTCACAAGCATCATAAACATTGCCGAAATCAGAATCACCAACATATAAGTCCTTTATACATTCAAATCCAAGCAATTTAGTACTCAAAACATTAAGTAAAGCGTACCTCCTTGAAAGTGCATCTGCCACTATATTGTCTTTACCTTGCTTGTATTTGATCACATAAGGAAACTTCTCAATCTTCACAACCCATTTTGCATGTCTTTTATTCAACTTGCCTTGCCCTCTCAAATGTTTCAATGATTCATGGTCCGAATGGATCACGAATTCCTTGGGCAGCAAATAATGCTCCCATACTTCCAATGCTCTCACCAAAGCATATAGCTCCTTGTCATAAGTTGAATAATTCAGCTTTGCTCCATTAAGGCTTTCACTAAAGTATTCTCTTACATCAAAATAGCTCCAATACCTACATCAGAAGCATCACATTCAATTTCAAAAGTAGAATCAAAGTTAGGTAAAGCTAAAATGGGTGTAGTAGAAAGCTTCTCTTTCAAAGCATCAAATGCTTCTTGTTTGATGCAGGAAAGGACCCCTTGAAGCTAGCAAGTGGACCAATCACTAGGAGCAAGGCAAAGAGATATCAAGCTAGCATGGCTTAGCATATTCAAGAAGAGATTTCCAAAGAGCTTCAAGAATTATCATTCAAGAAGATGGAGATGGAGCTGCAAAGAAGGCCTAAATATATCATGGTTCTAGAAGCATGCAATGGAAGCCAAGAAGGAGCCTTTGAAGGCTATTTTTAAGCCTAGGCCGAAACTACCAAGGAAGAGTCAAAGCTTGGTCAATCTTATTTCCATGCACATGCATGAATGCAAGTTGGCCGAATTCAAGGGAGTTTGTTGCACCCCTTGGCCGAATCTTCATAGTTAGTTAGAGGGGATATTTTTGTTATTTTGTGGTCCCCACCTTTTATTTTAATTAGTTAAGTTGTTTTTGACTTTGTCAAATCCTATTCTTGTTGGGTTTTTAAAGTTGTTTTGGACTTTGTCAAATCCTATTCTTGTTGGGTTTTTTAAGTTGTTTTTGACTTTGTCAAATCCTATTCTTGTTGGGATTTTCAAAGTGTTTTCCCATACAAGCCTAGGATAGTCTTAATTTTCCATATGCAATTAGGAATTTTGTAACCCTTATTTAAGGGCACCATTAGGCCGAATTTCAGCTAGAACATTAAAAAAAATTTTGAATTCTTCTACAAGTTCTTCTTGTGAATTTTCGTGTGAGAGAGATTAGAGTGGATTCTTTAATTCTTTCTTTGCATCAAGAATTAGGTTTACTTATCAACGAGAGTTGTGGCGTTTTCCTTCTTCTTACCAACTAAATCCTTCAATCATAGTGAGTTCGCGTCTCTTTATAGGCGTTGGGTTCCTTAGGAGGTGATTATCAAGTTTCAAGGAGTTCTCTACCATTGTTATACGTTGGGTTTGCTGCCATCGTTGCTAAGGGTCCACGTCATTTGGTATCAGAGCCTTGCTACAAGGTAATTTTTATCTACTTTTGTCTTTCTAGGGTTTGTTAATTTAGGTCTTTTAAGTTTCTGCATTTTAGGGTTCTTAGAGAGTCTAGTCTTTAATTTTCGAAAAAGAGTCATATATCAAAATTTGAAAAGCCTAAAGATTGTTCAAAGAGTAATTCGAAACCTAGGAAAAGGAGCCTGATTGAATTTTGAAACCTAGGCCTTGCATCTGAATTGGATTCGAAACCAAGATTAGGGTTCTCGAAAGAATGCAAAAGCTAGAGTTTTTGTTCAAGTTTGATTTCGATTTGATTTTGAGTGAATCTGGGGTTGCAAATTAAGTCCAGATTTTGAAAAGTTCTTGGGAGTAAATTAAGTCCCGAATCAAGGGGATAGTGAGAGGAAGCAAAAAAAAAAGTACAAAACTACCTCAACAAAAATTGTTTGATATTCTTGCTATTTGGCTGCTAAGGATCAGATCTAGGTGGGTTAGAAGTAATAAAAATATTTTCGGCGAAAAATTTCACCTTTTGAGCGGCTTTTGGAATTCGAAAATCAGACCTTAATATTCATGTTATTTGAGTGTTATAGGTGGAAATTAGAGTTTAGAAGCTAGCGGTTTGGGTAGAATTGATTAGGTCCATAAAGCAGCTTGCCAAGTGTGGGTTGTTTTTGATTCATTATATCCAAATTGGTCTTGTTTATTGGCTTCATTGTTTCTGATTTCTTTCTCTAGCTTTTAATTCCATTACATTGCTAAGTATCATTTGCTTGTGTCGATACTTGGTTTTATATCGTGTAGTGCAAATTACCTTGCATTGCCTCCGGATACTTGTTTTGTTTTCTATCTAGTTCTAGGATTTAGGTTCTAGTTTCTTGAACGACTTGACAATTGTTGGTTGGTGAGCTTGGTTCTGAAGTGCAATCAAGGAAGACAAGAAAAGTGAGGTAATTCTAAACACTTGAGTGAATTTCGATTATTACTAATCTTGTTTCTTTGAGTTTGTTTGTTTGTTAACATGGCTGGAAAAGGAGAAGAGACTAGCAAAGAAGGAGCTATGGCCGAAAGCTTGGCTAGGCTTAATGAGACTTTGGCAGCAATGCTTGGTCGAATGGAGATGATGGATACTAGATTGCAAGAGAATGCAGCACGGCAAGCACAACAAATACAACAAGTGCAACAAATTCAGCAAGTGCAACAAGGGCAGCCAGCTGCACATCCAAATCCCATAATGCGAGCTAGAAGAGTGCTTAGGAGAGAAGGGCAAGGAAATCTTGAAGCCCTAGAAGCAGCCGAAAGGGTAGAAGATGAAGATGAAGGTGGAAATCAACCTACCACTGATGGTGACCTTACTTCCATCAAGATGAAGATTCCTTCCTTTGAAGGGAAGAACAATGCAGAAGAGTTCATAGAATGGGAGAGGAAAGTTGAGCAGATTTTCGAATGTCATAACTACACCGAAGAGAAGAAATCAATTTTGGTAGTCGTAGAGTTCAAAGGGTATGCTACCTTTTGGTGGGATCAATTGAAAGCTAATAGAAGAGGGAAAGGTATGAGGCCTATTCCTGAATGGTCAACCTTGAAAGAACTAATGAGAAGCTGATTTGTACCATCTCACTACATTCGGGATTTGTACAATCGACTAGCAAGACTAGTTCAAGGTGGAAGAAGTGTGGAAGAGTACCACAAAGAGATGGAGATGATCATGGCTAGGGCAAATATTGATGAAGATGAAGACAAGAAGATGTCATGATTTCTTGGGGGATTGAATTTGAACATAGCCAATGAAGTTCGAGTGGAGGTTCCTACAAAGGGGATTAAAAGGTTCTTTCCAAAAGAATTCTTCCTACAATCCTAATTTCAAGAAGCCGAATGATGGGGATGCAAAACAGCCAAGGAAACACCTTCTAGACCTACTCCAAGTAGGGAAATTAAATGCTACAAGTGTTTGGGAAGTGGACACATTGCTTCTCAATGTCAGAATAAGAGGGTGATGATTGCAACCCATGAAGGGGAAATTGAATCAGAATCTGAACATGAAGAAGAAGAGGAGGCCGAATGTGGTGATAGGGCCGAATATGATGAAGAGGCTTGGGAGAATCACGTCTTGAATGCTGAACATGGAGAGATGCTTGTTACTAGAAGAGCCTTGAATATTCAAGTCAAGGAAGAAGGCTTGGATCAAAGGGAGAATCTTTTCCACTCTAGGTGTTTAGTGAATGGTAAGGTTTGTACACTTATCATTGATGGTGGAAGTTGTACCAATGCTGCTAGTACCACAATGGTGGATAAATTGGGGTTAGCTTGTTTTAAACATCCCAATCCTTACAAGTTGCAATGGTTCAATGACGCTGGGGAAGTAAAAGTGTTGAAGCAAGTCAAGGTACCATTCTCCATTGGGTGGTATAAAGATGAGTTTTTGTGTGATGTAGTGCCAATGCAAGCTGGACATTTGCTATTAGGAAGACCATGGCAGCATGATAGAAGGGCACAACATGATGGCTTTTCTAATAAGTATACCTTTACTTATGAAGGAAAGAAGGTTGTTCTAGCACCATTATCTCCTCAAGAGGTGTATGAAGATCAAAAAAGGATGCTAGAGAGGGAGAAAGAAGTTTCGGCCAACATGAACCAAGGGGGTTCAAATTCAGCCAATGATGTTTCTTCAACACCCAAGGGTAATTCTAAGGGTAGGGAGAGAGAGAATAATCAAATGAGTGAGTGCAGAAAGGGAAAAGAGACCGAGAGTCAAAAGAAAGTAAGCAAACAAATAAATGGCCCATTGGTGAGAGAAAATAAGCAAGGAGAAAAAGCAAAACATACTTTTATGCAAGAGCAAGAGAGATAGATGTAGGGCAGCCTGTAATCATTATTATGTATAAAGAATCGTTACTTGCTGACAGTGAAGAATCTCTTGATTCTTTACCTTCTAGTGGTTTGCCGCCATTAAAAGGGATTGAACATCAAATTGACTTCATACCCAGTTCTACAATTCCAAACCGGCCAGCATATAGGAGCAATCCTATGGAGACAAAAGAGATGCAAAGACAAGTTGAAGAGCTTTTGGAGAAAGGCTTGGTTTGTGAGAGCCTTAGTCCTTGTGCTATTCCAGTCTTATTAGTACCCAAGAAAGATGGTTCTTGGAGGATGTGTGTTGATTGTAGGGCTGTGAACAAGATTACTGTGAAGTATAGACATCCCATTCCTAGACTTGATGACATGTTGGACGAATTGCATGGGGCGAAATATTTCACAAAGATTGATCTTATGAGTGGTTATCATCAAATTCGCATGAAGCCGGGAGATGAATGGAAGACTGCCTTCAAAATGAAATATGGTTTGTATGAATGGTTAGTTATGCCTTTTGGTTTATCTAATGCACCTAGTACTTTCATGAAATTAATGAACCATGTTTTGAGAGCTTATTTAGGTAAGTTTGTGGTAGTTTACTTTGATGATATTCTAATTTATAGCAAAACTGAGGAAGAACATGTTGAACATGTTAGGAAAGTGCTTGAAATCCTTAGGGAGCAAAACTTTTATGCTAAGCTTAAGAAGTGTTCTTTTTGTCTAGATAGGGTTGTTTTTCTTGGTTTTGTTGTAAGTATGCAGGGAATTGAAGTTGATCAAGAGAAGGTGAAAGCTATCCCAGAGTGGCCGAATCCTTCAAGTGTGAAAGCAGTGAGGAGTTTTCACGGATTGGCAAGCTTCTATAGGAGATTTGTCCCTAAATTCTCTACATTGGCAGCCCCCTTGACTAGCATAATCAAGAAAGAAGTGGGGTTCGTTTGGGGCAAGGAGCAACAAGAAGCATTTGATGCTTTGAAAGAGAAGCTTTCTACTACACCCATTTTAGCTTTACCTAACTTTGATTCTACTTTTGAAATTGAATGTGATGCTTCTGGTGTAGGTATTGGAGCTGTTTTGATGTAAGAGAAGAAGCCCATTGCATACTTTAGTGAAAAGCTTAATGGAGCAAAGCTGAATTATTCAACTTATGACAAGGAGCTATATGCTTTTGGTGAGAGCATTGGAAGTATGGGAGCATTATTTGCTGCCCAAGGAATTCGTGATCCTTTCGGACCATGAATCATTAAAGCATTTGAGAGGGCAAGGCAAGTTGAATAAAAGACATGCAAAATGGGTTGTGAAGATTGAGAAGTTTCCTTATGTGATCAAATACAAGCAAGGTAAAGACAATGTAGTGGCAGATGCACTTTCAAGGAGGTACACTTTACTTAATGTTTTGAGTACTAAACTGCTTGGATTTGAATGTATAAAGGACTTATATGTTGGTGATTCTGATTTTGACAATGTTTATGATGCTTGTGAGCATGGTGCTTTTAATTCTTTCTATAGACATGATGGGTTTTTGTTTAAGGGTTCAAAATTATGCATGCCTAGATGTTCTATGAGAGATTTGCTAGTATTAGAACCACATTGTGGGGGTTTGATGGGGCATTTTGGAGTTGATAAGACTTTAGACATGCTGAATGAACAATTTTATTAGCCAAATATGAAAAGGGATGTAATTCAGATTTGTAAGGCTTGTTTGGCTTGTAGGCAAGCTAAGTCTAAGTCTATGCCTCATGGTTTGTATATGCCATTACCCGTTCCTAGTTCTCCTTGGATGGACATTAGTATGGACTTTGTTTTAGGATTACCAAGGACTAAGAGGGGGAGACATAGCATATTTGTGGTTGTTGATAGATTTAGTAAGATGGCACACTTTATCCCATGTCATAAGATTGATGATGCTAGTTTAGTGGCCGAACTCTTCTTTAAGGAGGTGGTTCGAATTCATGGGATACCAAAATCCATAGTTTCTAATAGAGACACCAAGTTTTTGTCTCACTTTTGCCGTGTGCTTTGGGGAAAGTTAGGTACCAAGTTGTTATTTTCCACCACTTGTCATCCTCAAACGGATGGACAAACAGAATTTGTAAACATAACTTTAGGTACCATGTTAGTGGGTAAGAATTTGAGTTCTTGGGAAGATTGTTTGCCATTTATTGAGTTTGCTTATAATCGTGCTATTCATTATTCTATAGGATATTCACCTTTTGAGCTTGTTTATGGTTTTAACCCACTAACAGTTTTGGATCTTGTTTCTTTACCTTCTCATGAGCTTGTTAGTTTAGATGGTGAGAAGAAAGCTAAATTGGTGAAAGAGATGCATGAGAAAGCAAGGGTGAATATTGAGAAAAGGAACAAGAGATATGCTGATTCTGCAAATAGAGGGAGACGTGTGATGAAGTTTCAAGTAGGAGATTGGGTTTGGGTGCATTTTCGAGAAGAGAGGTTTCCTAACCAAAGGAAGAACAAGTTGTAAGCTAGAGGAGATGGCCCATTCCAAGTGCTGGAGAAGATTAATGACAATGCCTACAAGATCGACTTACCAGGTACGTATAATGTTAGTGCTACTTTCAATGTAAGTGATCTTTCTCCTTTTGATGATGCAGATTTGAGGACAAATCTTTTTGAAGAGGGTGAGTGATACGAACCAGCCACGAGGTAAGGATCCATTGGTGCTTCCAAATGGGCCATTGACTAGGAGCAGAGCTAAGAAGTTTGGAGCAGCTATGGGATTGCATATTCAAGATCAAATTTCAAAGGAAGTGACTGAAATGGCAATGGAAAAGTGCACAATAGAGCTTGAAGAAGGCACACCAAAGCTGATTATGATGCTTAGTGTGGAAGCTAAAGGCTAGCTAAAGAGGTCCAATGTGCAAGAAAGGTCCAACGTGCAAGAAAGGTCCATGGGGGTTCATATAAAGCCTTGGGAAGTAATTTAAGGCCCATGAACAGCCCAAATAGTGTGGGGGCGTGTTCTTATGTTGAAGGGATTTAGTTTGGTTTTTTCCATACTTTATATTTTGATGAGGATCTGATTGCTAGCATACAACACCAAGGACCTGTTACTCGATCAATGGCAAGAAAACTTCAAGGATTAGTTTCCAAACATCTATATGTTCTCAATACAATTGGAACGTTAAGACTTGAAGAAAATAAGAGCAAAGAAGCTGTTTGGTTGCACGTGTCCAAATTGCAATCTATCCAAGAGGCCAATTGACCCAAAGGAGTTAGAATACATATTGGCATCCATCATTATACCTTTGGGAGCTAAATACATACCATTCACGTACCATTGGATGCCCATATATTAAGAGTGGCTGAAACTCACATTGGGAGTCAAAGATGCCTTTTAAAAGCTAGTGGGAGACAAGCTATATGGCTGCCCATGCCTTTTAAAAGCTAGTGGGAGACAAGCTATATGGCTGCCCATGCCTTTTAAAAGCTAGTGGGAGACAAGCTATATGGCTGCCCAATTTGTTTTATGTAACCACATCATTATATTTGTATTTTTCCATCATTTCACTTGTTTTATGCTTTCTTTAAGTCTTTAAGAACAGATGTAATGGCAGACTTTGAACTTAATGAATATTCTGAGTTTTCTCTCCATTTTTGAGAGCTTTGAGAGGTTTTTTAGCCTTCTTTTGAGTTCTGGTTAGAACTTGCACGAATTCCTTACAAAAATAACCAAGTTTGCTAGGTCTTAACTTATATTCAAGGTTTTTCCTTCACAAGTTGGGATTGGGTCTTGAATCTTTGGTTTCCAGCCATATAGCTTTAGTTTTACATCACAAGTTGGTGTTGGGTTGAAGGTGCTGGTTGGTGTTCTTATGTTTTGGAGACGATCCGTAGCTTGAGCTTTCTTAGGAATTAAATCCCAGCAAGGCAGGCTCACATCATTTGGTATCAGAGCTTAGGCTCTCCAAATCAGGTTTTTAGCATCATTCCTTCTTGTTTATGTCAAAAAAAATATTGTCTTCCTTTGAGTCATTTTCTGCCATTAGTTTAATTTCTACAAGCTGTATACTTTCTTGTTTCTTTGAGTCCTTCTTCCTTAATGTTGTTTCTGGATTAATTTAAAAAAAAGAAAGAAAGAAAGAACAGAAAAGAAAAAAAGAAGAAGAGAAAACAGCAACTAATCTCTCAAATTTGCTAGTGGGTTAGAAACTGAAGTTGGGTTTGCACATAACCAAATCTTCTCAAATTTTATATGCTTGTTTCAGATGCTAAACGTAGCTTAGAAATCAAATTTTAAGTTAAAATTCCTCCATTTGCCTAGTTATCCATATATTGTAGCCAATTTAGCTAGTTTTGTGTCCAAAAGTGAACGTGTATGTAAACATGTCCAAATCCTTTCAAATTTTACAGGCATGTTTTAGATATTCAGCTAAGCCTACATATTAAATTTCATGTCAAAATTCATTCGTTTGCTTGGTTGTGCATATATTACCGCTAGTTAGCCATTTTTGGGTCCAGAACATAAACATTTCATAAGAGACCTAAAAATTCGTTTTTCTTCTTCCATTTTGTCTCAATATATTGTCCTAAATCCAGTTTTATCAAATTCTTCCCTTTAGTAATGTTTGTCTAAAATTTCAGTGTCTTTCGTCCTTAGGTTTCAATTATCAGATATTTTGTTTTTTTTTTCCAGCTTGTTTTACTCTTGTTCCATTCTTGAATGTGTTTTAAACCTTGCAATTTAGTTATTTAGTTGAGGAAATATTAAGTTCTTGCTAGAACTTGGAAGGGGCTGAAGTGAGTAAAAAAAGGCATAGAGTGGTGAGATTGTTAGAGGGTAAAAGCCAAAGTTTGAGTGAAACACAGATTGAGTGTTACCAGATTAGAGTGAAACACGCGAGGGAGTGTGTGAGAGAATATTTCTAACATTTGTTTTGCAGCAATCAGTATGTCAACAAAACGAGATAGTGATCGAGAGAGCAACCAGCCCCAAGAGGAGCCAGAAGCTTCTTATGTTCTTAAGGCATTGCAATCTCAATTTCAAAGGATGAATGTGTTGTTTGTTGATATTAGAGAACAGATGGAAAAACACTCAAAGTAAATTGAAGAATTGCAGCAATCAAGCTCTACAAATCAAAGGAATTTAGGAAGGGATGAACGAGATAATTTTCATAGGGAGCAAAACGTAAATAGGGGGCAGAATAGAGGTAGACGCGCTGGACTAAATGATTTGCCAGTTTTCAATGACTTGGAGGATGTAGATGAAGATAATCTTGATGATGATGATTGACGCCGAACCCTATGGCAATGAAGGCCTCAAACCCCAACTCACGCTTCGATATAGGAATCCAAGAACAAGGATAAACCACCCTCTATAGCACCCAATGCTTAGCGAAGCAAGAACACTAATGACGGAAGGATTTGGAAGGACAGATCAGAAGAACGCCACAATCGAAATTGATAAGTTAGTCTGATTCGTGATGCAATCAATGAAAGAAGCAAAATCTCTCACTCTCTCAAAGATGGCCAAAATTTGCATAAAGAGCAATCTGAATATAATTTGTCAAAAAGGTCCCTCTTACAAGAAAATAAGGCCCTATTTATAGAAAAACAAATTAAAATTCATAACTAACCTAACCCTAGTGAAAAAAGGAAAATTACAAAGTCAAAATCCTTGTCAAATAAGGAAAATATCATCCTAACCAACTAAGGAAAGAAGGATCCTTGTCAAATAAGGAAAATATCATCCTAACCAACTAAGGAAAGAAGGATCCTTGTCAAATAAGGAAAATATCATCCTAACCAACTAAGGAAAGAAGGAAACCACATCCCATGTGCATGGGTGTGAACACAGCCCATGTGCATGAAAGAATAGGCTGCCAATGTGACAAAAGTGGTCCCAAAAAACCTAATTTCGTCCAAGGCACATGTGCTTGCATGTGGGCTGCCTTCCTTACTCCTTTCTTGCTCCTCTAGCCCATTTTTAAAGCCTTATCTTCCATATAAACATTCAGCATCACAATCAGGCTTTGTTGGTCTTCCAGCTCCATACTGCACTTGTTTATTGCTAATTCAGTCACCTCCCTTGTAACAAAGTCTTGAACATGCAATCCAAGAGTGACGCCATACTTCCTTGCTTTATTCCTTGTCAATGGTCCTTGTTGTAGCACCAAAGGATCCTTGCCATGCTGGTTTACATCATTCTCCCCTTCTTTAAAAAGATTTGTCCTCAAATCTGCATCATCATAAGGAGATAAATCAGTCACATTAAAAATAGCACTAACACCATACTCACCAGGCAAGTTGATCTTGTATGCATTGTCATTGATTTTCTCCAATACTTGGAATGGACCATCACCACGTGCATCAAGCTTACTCTTCCTTTGATTTGGAAACCTCTCCTTTCGGAAGTGTACCCAAACCCAATCGCCAGGAGCAAATGCCATTTTCTTTCGTCCCTTATTTGCCCTATCAGCATATGACTTGTTCTTTTTCTCTATACTTGCTCGAACCTTTTCATGCAAAGACTTTACCAAATCAGCCTTCTTCTCACCATCCAAACTAGCAAGCTCATGTAAAGGCAAAGGAACAAGATCAAGTACAGTTAGTGGATTAAAACCATAAACAATCTCAAATGGCGAATAACCTGTAGAAGAATGAATTGAACGATTATAAGCAAATTCAATGAAAGGTAAACAATCTTCCCAAGTGACCAAATTCTTCCCCACTAAAGCTCTCAACAACATACCAAGTGTACAATTCACTACTTCAGTTTGCCCATCTGTTTGTCGATGACAAGTAGAAGAAAACAAAAGCTTAGTTCCTAATCTACTCCATAACACACGCCAAAAATGGGACAAAAACTTAGTATCTCTATCAGAAACAATTGTCCGAGGCACCCCATGTAAACGAACAACATCTCTAAAGAACAAATCAGCCACAACTTTGGCATCATCAGCTTTGTGACATGGAATAAAATGTGCCATCTTACTAAACTTATCAACAACCACAAAAATGCTATCTCTACCTTTCCTAGTCCTAGGCAAACCAAGCACAAAATCCATACTAATATCAACCCAAGGTGAACTAGGTACAGGTAATGGCATATAAAGACCATGAGGCATAGACTTAGATTTCGCCTGTGTACATGCAATACAAGCAGAACATAGAACATCTTTACGCATAGACGGCCAATAAAAATGCTCAAACAGAATATCATAAGTCTTAGACACACCAAAATGCCCCATCAAACCACCACAATGAGATTCCAAAACAAGCAAATTACGCATGGAACATCTAGGCACACATAGTTTACTTCCCTTAAACAAATAACCATCCTGCCTAAAAAATGAATTAAAAGCTCCTTGTTCACATGTGACATAAACATTGCCAAAATCAATATCACCAATATATAAGTCCTTAATATACTCAAAACCAAGCAATTTAGAACTTAAAACAGACAGCAATGTATATCTCCTAGACAACGCATCAGCAACAACATTATCCTTACCTTGCTTATACATAATGACATAAGGAAATTTCTCAATTTGTTCAATCCACTTACCATGTCTTTTGTTCAACTTACCTTGGCCCTTCAAATGCTTGAGGGATTCATGGTCAGTGTGAATAATGAACTCCTTTGGCAGCAAATAATGTTCCCACACATTCAATGCCTTACCAAAGCATGCAACTACTTGTCATAGGTAGAATAATTCAGTTGCGCACCATTGAGCTTCTCACTAAAATATGCTATTGGCTTCTTTTCTTGCATCAAAACAGCCCCAATACCTATACCTGAAGCATCACATTCAATCTCAAAAATAGAATCAAAGTTAGGTAAAGCTAAAACAGGCGCAGTAGTGAGTTTTTCTTTCAAACGATCGTTGTTGCTGTTCACCCCATTGAAATCCAACTTCCTTCTTGACAATACTTATGAGTGGTGCGGCGATGGTAGAAAAATCCTTCACGAATCTCCTATAAAAACTCGCCAGCCCATGGAAGCTCCTCACTTCCGTCACACTCTTAGGAACAGGCCATTCCCTTATAGCTTTCGCTTTCTCTTCATTAACTTCCAATCCCTGCGCACTAACAACAAAACCAAGAAAAACAAGCCTATCCATGCAAAATGTGCACTTCTTAAGCTTTGCATATAAGTTCTCTTTTCTCAAAGCTTCTAAAACCAACCTAACATGTTCTATATGCTCTTCCTCAGTCTTACTATAGATCAAAATATCATCAAAATAAACAACTACAAATCTGCCCAAATAAGCCCTCAAAACATGGTTCATCAACCTCATAAAAGTACTAGGTGCATTAGACAACCCAAAAGGCATTACCAACCACTCATACAACCCATATTTTGTTTTAAAAGCTGTTTTCCATTCATCCCCAGGTTTCATACGAATTTGATGATATCCACTCATAAGATCAATTTTAGTAAAATACCTTGCACCATGTAATTCGTCCAACATGTCATCAAGACGTGGTATAGGATGCCGATACTTCACGGTGATCTTATTTACAGCCCTACAATCAACACACATTCTCCACGTGCCATCTTTCTTTGGAACCAACAAAACAGGAACGGCACACGGACTTAAACTCTCTCGAATCAACCCTTTCTCAAACAACTCTTCCACTTGTCTCTGCATCTCCTTGGTCTCCATCGGATTACTTCGATATGCTGGTCTATTTGGAATAGTAGAACCAGGTATGAAGTCAATTTGATGTTCGATTCCTCTTAATGGTGGCAAACCACTAGGCAACTCCTCCGGAAACACATCTTAGAAATCCTGCAATAAAGACACAAAACTGGAAGGCAAATGTTCAAGTGAAACATCAATGTTAGCAAACAAAGTTTCCTTGTATCTAATGAGTAACACAGGCTGCCCAACATTTAATTCTCTCGCTCTTGCATAAAAAGTTTGTTTTGCCTTCCCTTCTTTCTTGTTTTCTCTCACCAATGGGCCATTAATTTGATTAGTTTCTTTTCTGGCCTCTTTTCCCATTTTCTTCTCACTTTCACTCACCTTATCATGTTCTCTCGCACTCCCCTTGTTTTTGGAAGAAACAGCCCCAACCACTACTTTGGCCGAATCTTGCTTTGCTTTCTCAAGCATCTTTCGATGATTTTCATAAACCTCCAATGGTGATAATGGAACAAGAGTAACCAGCTTTCCCTCATAGGTAAACGTGTACCTATTTGAATGCCCATCATGCTGTGCTTTCCTATCAAATTGCCAAGGTCTTCCCAATAACATATGGCCTGCTTGCATAGGAACTACATCACACAACACTTCATCTTTATACCAGCCTATAGAGAATGGTATTCTCACTTGTTTAGTAACCTTCACCTCTCCACTATCATTAAACCATTGTAGTCTATATGGATTGGGATGTTTTAAACAAGTCAATTTCAGCTTCTCCACCATGGTCTCACTTGCGGCATTAGTACAACTACCGCTATCAATGATGAGCATACAAACCTTACCATCAACTAAACATCTAGAATAAAATATGTTATCTCGCTGCTCAAGACCCTCTCCCTTCACCTGCATATTTAAAGCACGCCTAGCAACTAACATTTCACCATGTTCAGTCATCAACACATTTTCAACTTGTTCACTACACTCATCATCATCATCATACATGTCATTCACATCATTATCAACATCACTATGATCAAAATTAGAAATTATACCCCCATCATTATTAGCAATAATAACTCTCCTATTTGGACATTCAGAAGCAATATGCCCATTCCCTAAACATTTGAAACATTTAATATCTCTACTAGGAGTAGTATTAGAAATACCTGATTGCTGCCTATTTGGACTACCATTCGTCCCTTTTCCACTTGTAGGTGGAGGATTGTTCCTTTGGAAGGAATTCTTGAAATCTCCACTTCTTGAGGACGAATTGCTACTAGTGTTTTGAGGTCCTCTGTAGGTCGAACTACTTCCACCCATATTCTGAAATTTGCTAGAACCAGACTTGGTGTAATTCTTGCTCTTTAGTCTCCTTTCTATCTTCATGGCCTTTTCAACCAATTCTCCCATGGAATTGTAATCATACATTTCCAGCTCATTTGCTATGTTTGAATTTAGACCCCCAAGGAATCTAGACATCAACCTCTGCTCATCCTCTTCAATATCAGCTCTTGCCATGATCATCTCCATCTCCTTGTGGTATTCTTCAACACTCTTACCACCTTGGATCAGCCTTGCGAACCTATTATACAAATCCCTATAGTAATGAGAAGGGACAAACCTTGTTCTCATTAAGTCTTTCAAAGTCTCCCAATCAGGTACGGGTCTCAATCCCTTTCCTCTCCTATTAGATTTGAGTTGATCCCACCAGAATGTAGCATATCCCTTAAATTCCACGGCTGCAATGTGGGACTTCTTCTCTTATGAATAATTATGGCATTCAAAAATCTGCTCCACCTTTCTCTCCCATTCAATGTACTCTTCAGCATTGTTTCTCCCTTCAAAGGAAGGTAACTTCATCTTTATGGAAGTAAGGTCATTGTCATTTGCTGGGTTATTTTCACCAACCTCTTCATTACCTCTAGGTGCTCTACGATCTCCTTCACCGATTCTTAGTAGAACCCTTTGTGGTAACCTCACTTGAGCTGCTGGTTGCTGCTCTCTTTCTCTCATCATTAGATTCATGCTCTCTTGTAGAGTAGCCATCATTCTTTCCATCTCATTCATCCTTTCATTACTTTGCTGCATATATGTCTCAAAATTGCTAGAACCTTCTTGGACATTTTCCTCCCCATCTTGCAAGTTCTGGTTTCTCCCACAACTCATGATCACAAACACAAACTCACAAAGAAAAGATTAGTAAAAAACAAAATTCACTCAAAGTGTTTCGCTCTTACCTCACCTTTGCTGATTCTTCGATTGCACTTCAGAATCAAGGCTCACAAATCAATCTGCCAAGCACGTTCAAGGAAGCTAGAAACCTAATTCCTAGACACCTAGAAAAGAAACTCGATGATTTGGAGGCGACACAAGGAAATTTGTGTCACACTATTATCATAAACTAGAGTGTTGGAACAAGCAAATAACACTCCAGCAACGTAACGGAATCCAAAAAACGGTAGCTCAATCAAGAATCAGAAACAAAGAGGTAAAAATATGACAATTCTGGCCAAGATGTATCAAAACCAACCCACCTTTAGCAAGCTGATTTATGGACCTATTGATTCTACCCAAGAAAGCTAGTGTCAAGCCTTCCTAAACTAAAGAGAATTTCGAATTCCCCTTTGCAATGGCAGCCCCCACAATTCGAACAAAAAAAACAGCCCAAAAAAAATGAAAATTTTATGGCCTAAAAATTTTGATTGCTTCTAACCCACTTCAAACCAACCGCGGAACCTTTAATTACTAAGAAACAGAAAAATTTTTGTTGGAGTACTTTTGTACTCTTTTTTTTTTAGGGATAGATCACTATCTCTAGATCACCCCCCCCCCCAAAAAAAAATACTAAACGAAAATCAAGAAATAGAAGCTTAAACAGCACACGAATTATTGCAAACTCAAACGGAAAGATCCGTATACTTTAAAAATTGAAAACAAATTGACTATGGTGAAGTAGGTGAAAAACGATTTGGACTATGATGAAAAGGGGACACAAACGAATTGGGGTATGGGGAAAGAAGAAATTTCGAATAAAATAAAAGAACCCAAAAAGAAAAACGAAAACGCTTCTAGGAATAGGAGGATCAAGGTCAGTTACATTAAGAAAAGCTCCCTTACATAGTAAGAGTTGCATCACATTATTTGAAGAATAGGCTTGCCTCACATCTTTTTCTCTAGCAACTAAACTTACTTTATTCTCACAACTCTCATTTTTATTGTAGATTTTTTTTCTTTTTCTCATTTTCATTTTCATTTTCTTTTTTTATTCTTTATTTTTCCTCTTGCTCTTTTCTTTCTCTCACTCTCTTTTCAGATTCTTTTTGCATTTTCTCTTCCATGGCAGCTTGTATTCATTTTTGGTCTTCAAAAGCCTCCATCGGTGTCAAAGGTGCAAGCGTCAACTTTCGACCTTCAAAATCAAAAGAGTACCTATTTTTGAATCCATCATGTACAGCCCTTCTATCATATTGCCATGGCCTCCCAAGTAGAATATGACTAGCATGCATAGGAACAACATCACATAACACTTCATCCTTATACCTCCCAATGGAAAATGTTAGCAGCACTTGCTTAGTCACCCTAACTTCACCACAATCATTAAACCATTGCAACCTATATGGTTAGTTAGAGGGGATATTTTTGTTATTTTGTGGTCCCCATCCTTTTACTTTAATTAGTTAAGTTGTTTTTGACTTTGTCAAATCCTATTCTTGTTGGGTTTTTTAAGTTGTTTTTGACTTTGTCAAATCCTATTCTTGTTGGGTTTTTTAAGTTGTTTTTGACTTTGTCACATCCTATTCTTGTTGGGTTTTTGGAAGTGTTTTCCCATACAAGCCTAGGATAGTCTTAATTTTCCATATGCAATTAGAAATTTTGTAACCCTTATTTAAGGGCACCATTAGGCCGAATTTCAACTAGAACATTAAAAAAATTTTCGAATTCTTCTACAAGTTCTTCTTGTGAATTTTCGTGTGAGAGAGATTAGAGTGGATTCTTTAATTCTTTCTTTGCATCAAGAATTAGGTTTACTTATCAACGAGAGTTGTGACATTTTCCTTCTTCTTACCAACTAAATCCTTCAATCATAGTGAGTTCGCGTCTCTTTATAGGCGTTGGGTTCCTTAGGAGGTGATTATCAAGTTTCAAGGAGTTCTCTTGATACAGAACCTCCAAGAATAAGCCTGAGAACCCTTTGATTTCGAACCCCCACAGCATTAACTTGAAAACCCCTAGTCAAATTCGGTACAACCCCCAAGGATTAGGTTAGATTTCATATTACCTTGAATTGATCAAAGATCCAAGATTTTGAAACAAGTCAGTTCCTAAATCCCAGATTCAAAACACTCCACAAGAAAGTTGATCAAACTACTTGAATGTTTCTGAAGCATGTATTCAATCAAGAACACAAAGATAAAAGCAATTCGGCTTTAAATTAATAAATTCGTCCAAAACTAAAACTGATGTCTTACAACCCTAAATGAGATATAAATAGCTAAACCCTAATTAGGGTTATTAAGTAGCGTTTGGCTTTCTAATCAAATTTTAAGAAATAATAAAGTAATCAAAGTCCTAATTTAATACCAAACAAACAGGGCCCTTACTTTTTAAATGAGCATAACTAGTGGGCCTTAATACATATCAATTACAAGCCTCATTCGTGAAGTACAACTTGTAGCAAGTTGTAATTGACTTCCTTTGGTCTTGTCTCCAAGCTTGTAATTCCTTGCAAACCATAGTTAGCCAAATTCACCAAATCTTGCAAATGGCAAATTAATGCTTGCTGAATCTTTTTGGCTCGAGATCTAGTTATAGGACCTTGTGGCAGAATAATTGGATTGATGATCTCCTCAACTTGGTCCTCACGTCCTAGGCCTTGCTCGTCCTTGTGGTGTGCTCGTTGTTCCACAACATTTCCCCTCTCCTCAAAAGGATTCGTCCTCGAATCATAAGCATCACCTACATCAAAAGGACTTAAATCAGCAACATTAAACGAAGCACTCACATTATACTCACCTGGCAAATCCACTTTATACGCATTATCATTAATCCTTTCAAGTATTTGAAAAGGACCATCTCCTCATGGATTTAACTTAGACTTGCGTTGCTGTGGGAACCTTTCTTTGCGAAAATGTACCCAAACCCAATCACCAGGCTGAAAAAGCATTGGCTTTCTTCCTTTATTCACTCTAGAAGCTACTTTGGCATTTTGCTTCTCAATCCTTTCCTTAACCTGCTTATGTAACTTCCTCATGAAATCTGCCTTTGAACTAGCATCAACACTCACAAAATCATTAGATGGCAATGGCAAAACATCCAAAGGAGTAAGCGGATTAAAACCATAAACAATTTCAAATGGAGAACAGTTAGTAGTGCTATGAACAGCCCTATTGTAAGCAAACTCCACAAATGGTAAACAATCCTCCCACATCCTAATATTCTTTTCTATCGCTGCCCTAAGCAAAGTAATCAATGTTCGATTCACAACCTCAGTTTGACCATCGGTTTGAGGATGGCAAGTAGTAGAAAACAACAACTTAGTCCCCAATTTGCCCCATAAAACACGCCAGAAATGACTCAAAAACTTAACATCTCTATCACTAACAATGCTTTTGGGTATGCCATGCAAACGAACAACCTCTTTAAAGAACAAATCAGCAATCAATTTAGCATCATCAGTTTTATGACATGGTATAAAATGAGCCATTTTACTAAATCTATCAACCACAACAAATATACTATCACGACCTCTCCTAGTTTTTGGCAAACCAAGCACAAAATTCATAGACAAATCAGTCCAAGGTCCATTAGGAACAGGTAATGGCGTGTACAAACCATGCGGTTTCAACCTAGACTTAGCTTCTCTACATGTTATGCAATGCTCACAAACTTTATGCACATCATGTTTCATACCAGGCCAATAAAAATGTTCTATCAACACATCATAGGTCTTACTTACCCCAAAATGACCCATCAAGCCTCCTCCATGGGCTTCCTTAACTAACAACTCTCTCATGGAACACTTAGGAATACACAATCTACTTTTCTTGAACAAAAAACCATCAAACAAATGAAAGTCTTTCAAAACAGCCACATCACCACACGAATTATATATGTCACCAAAATCCACATCACTAACATATAATCCCTTAATATGCTCAAAACCCAACAATCTAGCACTAAGAGAATTAAGTAAAACATACCTTCGCGACAACGCATCAGCCACTACATTCTCCTTACCTCGCTTGTATTTAATCACATATGGGAATGTTTCTATGAACTCCACCCATTTGGCATGCCTACGATTCAGCTTATCTTGACCCTTCAAATGCTTAAAACTCTCATGGTCAGTATGTATCACAAACTCTTTTGACCACAAATAACGCTGCCATGTATGCAAAGCTCGAAACAATGCATATAACTCCTTATCATATGTCGGATACTTCAAAGCCGCTCCACTTAGCTTTTCACTAAAGTACATCAATGGCCTTTGATCCTGTATCAAAACAGCTCCAATTCCTATGCCACTTGCATCACATTCAATCTCAAAAGTCTTATCAAAATTAGGCAAAGCAAGCAAGGGTGCATTACACAATTTATCCTTAAGTTCATTAAATGCATGTTCTTGTGCATCTCCCCAAACAAATCCGACATTTTTCTTAACTAACTCATTCAAAGGTGCAGCTATAGTACTGAAATTTCTAATGAATCTCCTATAAAAACCAGCAAGTCCATGAAAACTCCTCACCTCACTAGCATTCTTAGGTTTCGGCCAGTCCCTAATAGCATTTACCTTTTCCTCATCAACCTCAATACCTTGACTAGACACCACAAAAACCAAGAAAATGAACCTTATCCATGCAAAAACTACACTTCTTAAGGTTAGCATATAACTTCTCACGCCTAAGAATGTCTAACACAAGACGCACATGCATGACATGATCATCCAAACACTTAGAGTAAACAAGAATATCATCAAAGTAAACAACAACAAATTTACCCAAGTGCTCACGCAACACATGATTCATCAAACGCATGAATGTGCTAGGTGCATTAGTAAGACCAAACGGCATAACCAACCACTCATACAACCCATATTTAGTCTTAAATGCTGTTTTTCACTCATCACCCACACTCATTCTAATTTGATAATAACCAGATTTCAAATCAATTTTGGTGAACAAGCAAGAATCATGTAACTCATCAAGCATATCATCTAGTCTAGGAATAGGATGACGATACTTTACAGTGATTTTATTGATGGCTCTGCAATCCACGCACATCCTCCACGTCCCATCCTTCTTTGGCACAAGAATAACAGGAACTGAACAAGGACTCAAGCTTTCCCTCACATATCCTTTAGCTAGCAATTCCTCCACTTGCTTTTGTATCTCCTTTGTCTCAAAAGGATTAGCTCGATACGCTGGCCTATTGGGAATGGAAGCTCCAGGAATGAAATCAATTTGATGCTCTATGCCTCTGATTGGTGGCAATTCATCAGACATTTCTTCGGGAAACAAATCTGCATATTCCTGCAAAAGATCAACAAACACACTAGGCAAAGATTGGTTAGAAACAGTAGTATCTAAATGAGCCTCTTTGCACAAAAGCACAAACATAGGCTGTTTGGTGTAAAAAGCATGTTTAACCTCACTTGTACTAGCTAACAAACTCACATTCTTCTCTCCTTCTCTATTTTTCTCAAACTGAATTTGTTTTGATTTTTCTTTTCTCTCTTTCTTTTCATTTGCAATCTGATTTTTTTCACTCACTCTCTCTTTCTTTCTTTTCAAATTCAAGTCTCATTCTTTCCATTTTACATTGGTCTTCATACACTTCTTTTGGAGAGAGTGGTGTCAGAATTGTCTTTCATCCATCCTTAGTGAATGAATACCGATTGAGATATCCATCATGCTTAGCTCGCCTATCATACTGCCATGGACGTCCAAGTAGAATCTCTCCAGCATGCATTGGCACCACATCACACAACACCTCATCATGATACTTACCAATGGAAAAAGAAATGATAGATTGTCGATTTACCTTAACCTCTCCACAATCATTCAGCCACTGAAAGTTTGTAAGGATGTGGGTGAAGTTTCATAGGCAGCCCCAATCGGTCAACCAAAAATGTACTGACCACATTGGTACAGCTTCCACCATCCACAATCATACTACAAGCCTTGCCTTGAACGTGACACCTTGTATGGAACAAGTTGTCTCGTTGTTCTTCATGGTTTTCCTCCTTCAATTGCATATTAAGAGCACGCCTAGTAACCAGCAAGTCACCCTTAATTGGTTCTTCAATGCTCCCATCACTACAACTTTCCAATGCTGGCATCTCACCATCATCACTCTCATTGTCGTCTTCCTCTTCATCAGTCACTATCTCACCATTTCTCATGGTCATAACTCTCTTGTTTGGACATTCTTTGCTGATATGTCCCACACCTTGGCACTTCCAACACTTAATATCTCGATTTCGCAGCTTAGGCTCTTCAACTTTGGACTTGTCTTTAGAACTTGATTCGGCCTTCACTTTCCCACTATCTTGACCAGCCTTGTTTCTTTCCTTGTAATCACGCCTTCCTTCCCTATTCCAAGGAGAAAAAGAATTAGAAACAGGTTTTGAATAATACCTTGATGGTCGTCTTCCTTGGAGTTGTTTTTCCACCTTGATGGCAATATGCACCATCTCTTCTAACTCCACATATGGCTGCAAATCAACCTGGTCAGCAATATCCGAATTCAAACCAGCCAAGAAACGTGCCATAGTAGCCTCTACATCCTCATCTAGGTTAGCTCTAGTCATCAACATCTCCTTCTCTTTGTAGTAGTCATCAACACTTTTACTTCCTTGCTTGAGAACCTGAAGTCTCTGCATGATTTCCCTATGGAAATGTCTAGGCACAAACCTCTTCCTCATGACTGATTTAAGATCAGCCCAAGTCTCAATAGGATACTCCAAATTCCTTCTTCTACTAGTCACTAACTGATCCCACCAAGCTATAGCATAATCTGTAAATTGAGTACCAATAAGCTTGACCTTCTTTTCCTCAGTACATCGATGGCAATCAAATATGAGGTCAACCTGCTTCTCCCATTGCAAATAAGCTTCTGGATCTGATTTACCACGAAAATTAGGAATTTTCAGCTTGATGCTTCCCAAGCTCCTATCAACGACTTCATCATCACCATGATTTCTACCATAGAAAGGATTATTATTCATCCTTCCTCTACCTCTACCAGCACCACGTCCTCCTCTACCTCCACCTCTATGTAGAGCTCCTCCAACCAGACTTGCATTATCCTCCTCAAGCTCATTTTCATCTTCCAAAAGTTCAGGATGTTGCATTCGATTTCTGCCACCTCTTTGCCTCTCAATGCGCTCCGGTGTGGCTCTTTCAACACTCTGCAACCTCAAATCCATGCACTCCAATGTTTCTGTTATGTTCTCCATAGTGCGGTATAAACGTGTAAATTCAGCTTGCTGCGCCTCACGCAATCGAGCTAGATCAATTGGAACACCCCTATCCCTGTCATCTTGGCCAGACATTTTCCCTGAGCACAAAACAAATAAAAGGCCTCACAACACTCCCTCACGTGTTTACACTCAATAGATGAAGGTTGGTCTCTCGTGTTTCACTCAATATATGAAATCTCTCACGGTTCAGCTCACACCTTTCAAGCTGATATCTTTTACGTTCTTAGGTGAATCACACTTTATGAAACAACTCAAATAGCCTTCCGTGTGTAGTATCCCAAAATCTAAAATTTGAATCAAAACAGCCCCTCAAATTTGTCAAAATTTCGTGACAAAATTTTGGTTACTTCTAACCTATCCAGATTCGACCCTTATCACCTAAATAACAAGGAAAACGAAAAAAATTTCTTGAAGCACTTTTGTACTCTTTTTTTTTTTTGCTCCCTCTCACTATCTCTTTGGAAGGGCAGCCCTAGTTCACACCACACGAAATTTTTTTTCCAATCAGGTAACAAGAACAAGATCAATTTAGAGGACTTCCTTTTGAAACTCGAAATTGGAACAGAATAAATAATCAAGACTTCCTTTAGACCAATTCAGCTTTCCTTTTGAAACTTGTTTGAAACACTTTCTTGGAAATTCGAAACAGAATCAGAATGATTAACAAGAATAAGATTCGGATTTAGAACACTTTCGAATCAACAATTTTCGAATCAACAATCAAGAACACAATTTCGAATTTGAACAAAGCAACCTAAATGCCCAATTCGGAAATCCACAATAGAACAAATCCAATTCGGAATAGATAGAACAAACCAATTCGGAACAAATCAACCAACCCAATTTCAGAATAAGAAAAATGATTTGGACTAAAAAGGCAAACTGAATTCGAAATTGAAATAAGATCCAAACACAAAACGAAAACTAAATTAGAACCCTAACAGAATTTTTTTTTATTTTCGACTTTGAAAGAAAAAATAAAACGATTCAAGGATCAATAACAAAGAAACAAAATGAAACTAACAAGAGAAGAAACGAAAATGAAAGTAACCCACAAAGGAAACAAAAACGCAAATAGCAGGTGAAGAAAACAAAAACGAAAATAACCCACAAAGAAAACAATTCAGAGGAACAAGGAAAACAAGAAAATGAATTGAACAATTGAAACAAAGCAACAAAAACGCAAATAACAAAAGAAGAAATGAAAATGAATTGGAAGGGATAAAACCTGATCTAGAGCGTAGGCTCTGATACCAAATGATACGGAACCTCCAAGAATAAGCCTGAGAACCCCTTGATTTCGAACCCCCACAGCATTAACTTGAAAACCCCTAGTCGAATTCAGTACAACCCCCAAGGATTAGGTTAGATTTCAGATTACCTTGAATTGATCAAAGATCCAAGATTTCGAAACAAGTCAGTTCCTAAATCCCAGATTCGAAACACTCCACAAGAAAGTTGATCAAACTACTTGAATGTTTCTGAAGCATGTATTCAAGCAAGAACACAAAGATAAAAGCAATTCGGCTTTAAATTAATAAATTCGTCCAAAACTAAAACTGATGTCTTACAACCCTAAATGAGATATAAATAGCTAAACCCTAATTAGGGTTATTAAGTAGCGTTTGGCTTTCTAATCAAATTTTAAGAAATAATAAAGTAATCAAAGTCCTAATTTAATACCAAACAAACAGGGCCCTTACTTTTTAAATGAGCATAACTAGTGGGCTTTAATACATATTAATTACAAGCCTCATTCGTGAATTACAACTTGTAGCAAGTTGTAATTGACTTCCTTTGGTCTTGTCTCCAAGCTTGTAATTCCTTGCAAACCATAGTTAGCCAAATTCACCAAATCTTGCAAATGGCAAATTAATGCTTGTTGAATCTTTTTGGCTCGCGATCTAGTTATAGGACCTTGTGGCAGAATAATTGGATTGATGATCTCCTCAACTTGGTCCTCACGTCCTAGGCCTTGCTCGTCCTTGTGGTGTGCTCGTTGTTCCACAACATCTCTACCATTGTTATACGTTGGGTTTGCTGCCATCGTTGCTAAGGGTCCGCGTCATTGTTGCTCCTTGCCCCAAACGAATCCCACTTCTTTCTTGATTATGCTAGTCAAGGGGGCTGCCAATATAGAGAAATTAGGGACAAATCTCCTATAGAAGCTTGCCAATCCATGAACACTCCTCACTTCTGTCACACTTGAAGGATTTGGCCACTCTTGGATAGCTTTCAGCTTCTCTTAATCAACTTCAATTCCCTGCATACTTACAATAAAACCAAGAAAAACAACCCTATCTAGACAAAAAGAACACTTCTTAAGGCATAAAGGTTTTGCTCCCTAAGGATTTCAAGCACTTTCCTAACATGTTCAACATGTTCTTCGTTAGTTTTACTATAAATCGGAATATCATCAAAGTAAACTACCACAAACTTACCTAAATAAGCTCTCAAAACATGGTTCATTAATCTCATGAAAGTACTAGGTGCATTAGATAAACCAAAAGGTATAACTAAACATTCATACAAACCATATTTCGTTTTGAAGGCAGTCTTCCATTCATCTCCCGGCTTCATGCGAATTTGATGATAACCACTCATAAGATCAATCTTTGTGAAATATCTCGCTCCATGTAATTCGTCCAACATGTCATCAAGTCTAGGAATGGGATGTCTATACTTCACAGTAATCTTGTTCACAGCCCTACAATCAACACACATCCTCTAAGAACCATCTTTCTTGGGTACTAATAAGACTGGAACGGCACAAGGACTAAGGCTCTCGCGAACCAAGCCTTTCTCCAAAAGCTCTTCAACTTGTCTTTGCACCTCTTTTGTCTCCATAGGATTGCTCCTACATGCTAGCCGGTTTGGAATTGCAGAACCGGGTATGAAGTCAATTTGATGTTCAATCCCTCTTAATGGCGGCAAACCACTAGGAAGGTCTTCAGGAAACACATCCTTAAAATCCTGCAACAAAGACACAAAACTAGAAGGTAAAGAATCAAGAGATTCTTCACTGTCAGCAAGTAACGATTCTTTATACATAATAATGAGTACAGGCTGCCCTACTTCTATCTCTCTTGCTCTTGCATAAAAAGTATGTTTTGCTTTTTCTCCTTGCTTATTTTCTCTCACCAATGGGCCATTTATTTGTTTGCTTACTTTCTTTTGACTCTCGGCCTCTTTTCCCTTTCTGCACTCACTCACTTTACTATTTTCTCTCTTCCTACCCTTAGAATTACCCTTGGGTGTTGAAGAAACATCATTGGCTAAATTTGAACCCCCTTGGTTCATGCTGGCCGAAACTTCTTTCTCCCTCTCTAGCATCCTCTTTTGATCTTCATACACCTCTTGAGGTGATAATGGTGCTAGAACAACCTTCTTTCCTTCATAAGTAAAGGTATACTTATTAGAAAAGCCATCATTTGTGCCCTTCTATCATGCTGCCATGGTCTTCCTCATAGCAAATGTCCAGCTTGCATTGACACTACATCACACAAAACCTCATCTTTATACCACCCAATGGAGAATGGTACCTTGACTTGCTTCAACACTTTTACTTCCCCAGCGTCATTGAACCATTGCAACTTGTAAGGATTGGGATGTTTAAAACAAGCTAACCCCAATTTATCCACCATTGTAGTACTAGCAGCATTGGTACAACTTCCACCATCAATGATAAGTGTACAAACCTTACCATTCACCAAACACCTAGAGTGGAAAATATTCTCCCTTTGATCCAAGCCTTCTTCCTTGACTTGAATATTCAAGGCTCTTCTTGTAACAAGCATCTCTCCATGTTCAGCATTCAAGACTTGATTCTCCCAAGCCTCTTCATCATATTCTGCCTCCTCTTCTTCTTCATGTTCAGATTCTGATTCAATTTCCCCTTCATGGGTAGCAATCATCACCCTCTTATTCGAACATTGAGAAGCAATGTGTCCACTTCCCAAACAGTTGTAGCATTTAATTTCCCTACTTGGAGTAGGTCTAGAAGGTGTTTCCTTGGCTGTTTTTGCATCCCCATCATTCGGCTTCTTAAAATTAGGATTGTAGGAAAAATTCTTTTGGAAAGAACCCTTGTAATCCCCTTTGTAGGAACCTTCACTCGAACTTGAACCCTTGAAGTTTGAAAAATTTCCACTAGCTTTAAAGTAGCTAGTTTTCGAAATAGCTTTATTCTTCAATCTTCTCTCTATCTTCATGGCCTTTTGAACTAACTCTTCCATTGTGTTGAATTCATACATCTCCAATGCATTGGCTATGTTCAAATTCAATCCCCCAAGAAATCGTGACATCTTCTTGTCTTCATCTTCATCAATATTTGCCCTAGCCATGATCATCTCCATCTCTTTGTGGTACTCTTCTACACTTCTTCCACCTTGAACTAGTCTTGCTAGTCGATTGTACAAATCCCGAATGTAGTGAGATGGTACAAATCAGCTTCTCATTAGTTCTTTCAAGGTTGACCATTCAGGAATAGGCCTCAAACCTTTCCCTCTTCTATTAGCTTTCAATTGATCCCACCAAAAGGTAGCATAGCCTTTGAACTCTACGGCTGCCAAAACTGATTTCTTCTCTTCGATGTTGTTATGGTATTCAAAAATCTGCTCAACTTTCCTCTCCCATTCTATGAACTCTTCTGCATTGTTCTTCCCTTCAAAGAAAGGAATCTTTATCTTGATGGAAGTAAGGTCACCATCAGTGGTACGTTGATTTCCACCTTCATCTTTATCTTCTACCCATTCGGCTGCTTCTAGGGCTTCAAGATTTCCTTGCCCTCCTCTCCTAAGCACTCTTCTAGCTTGCATTATGGGATTTGGATGTGCGGCTGACTGCCCTTGTTGCACTTATCGTGCTGCATTCTCTTGCAATCTAGCATCCATCATCTCCATTCGACCAAGCATTGCTGCCAAAGTCTCATTAAGCATAGCTCCTTCCTTGCTAGTCTCTTCTCCTTTTCCAGCCATGTTAACAAACAAACAAACAAACTCAAAGAAACAAGATTAGTAATAATCGAAATTCACTCAAGTGTTTAGAATTACCTCACTTTTCTTGTCTTCCTTGATTGCACTTCAGAACCAAGCTCACCAACCAACAATTGTCTCGTTCAAGAAACTAGAACCTAAATCCTAGAACTAGATAGAAAACAAGACAAGTATCCGGAGGCAATGCAAGGTAATTTGCACTACACGATATAAAACCAAGTATCAACATAAGCAAATGATACTTAGCAATGTAATGGAATTAAAAGCTAGATAAAGAAATCAGAAACAATGAAGCCAATAAACAAGACAAATTTGGATATAATGAATCAAAAACAACCCACACTTGGCAAGCTGCTTTATGGACCTAATCAATTCTACCCAAAACGCTAGCTTTTAGACTCTAATTCCCACCTATAACACGCAAATAACATGAATATTAAGGTCTGATTTTCGAATTCCAAAAGCCCCTCAAAAGGTGAAATTTTTCGCCCAAAATTTTTTTTATTACTTCTAACCCACCTAGATCTGATCCTTAGCACCCAAATAGCAAGAATATCAAACAATTTTTGTTGAGGTGGTTTTGTACTTTTTTTTTTGCTTCCTCTCACTATCCCCTTGATTCGGGACTTAATTTACTCCCAAGAACTTTTCAAAATCTGGACTTAATTCGCAACCCCAGATTCACTCAAAATCAAATCGAAATCAAACTTGAACAAAAACTCTAGCTTTTGCTTTCTTTCAAGAATCCTAATCTTGGTTTGGAATGCAATTCAGATGCAAGGCCTAGGTTTCAAAATTCAATCAGACTCCTTTTCCTAGGTTTTGAATTACTCTTTGAACAATCTTTAGGCTTTTCGAATTTTGATATATGACTCTTTTTCAAAAATTAAAGACTAGAATCTCTAAGAACCCTAAAACGCAGAAATTTAAAAGACCTAAATTAACAAACTCTAGAAAGACAAAGTAGATAAAAATTACCTTGTAGCAAGGCTCTGATACCAAATGACGTGGACCCTTAGCAATGATGGCAGCAAACCCAATGTATAACAATGGTAGAGAACTCCTTGAAACTTGATAATCACCTCCTAAGGAACCCAACGCCTATAAAGAGATGCGAACTCACTATGATTGAAGGATTTAGTTGGTAAGAAGAAGGAAAACGCCACAACTCTCGTTGATAAGTAAACCTAATTCTTGATGCAAAGAAAGAATTAAAGAATCCACTCTAATCTCTGATGCGGAACCCATGGATCAAATATTACATCTAGAACCCCACATACACATCTAGCATAGAATCTTAGAACTCAAAAGCAAATCCTCCCTACCAAACCCACAACTAACCTGTAATTGAGAACTTGGGTGATTGGGATGAAGAAATGAATTGATTAAAACACCACAAGTAAGACTTGATAAGTTAGAACCAATTCTTCATGCAACAAGAATAAGAAGAAAACCTCTCAAACTTGAAAACACAGAAATTACATTCAACAATTCTGGAAATTCGTAGTCAACCCTATTAAGTTCTTTTTCCCATCCTTATATAGTTGGAAAAGAAGAACTAATGGCCTAAAGTCTAGGTTTACATGTATCTAGTCACAATAGCATTAATTGTTCATCCACCTTAATAATATACTCTAAATTACTGCCCATAATTTTGACAACATTGATGGGCAGATTGTACATTCATTTTGGTGTTGGTTCACATGTGTCTAGTCACACTAACACTAAACCATATCAATATTATATTCCAAATTCGTGCTAATGCCCATCACCATACTTATGGGCAGATTCTTCATGCTTGTTGGTGAGTTTCTGACTTCCTCTTCATGGTCCATCATATTCACTACAAGTTGGTCTCCCTCTTCATTAATCCACCTTTGTATGAAGTGCTGGAACACATGCTGGAATTTCTTTGATTGTGATCTTGTGATTGGTCCACTTGGCATAATGATATCATCAACATATTTGCTGCCATTACATTCATCAAGCTTGCTTATAGTTTCCTCATCATTCCCTCCTTGCTCAAAAAGATTTGTCCTCAAATCTGAGCCTACATCAAAAGAAGAAAGATCACTAACATTGAAAGTTGCAAAAACATTATACTGACATGGTAGATCTATTTTATAGGCATTGTCATTGATTTGTTCTAAAACTTGGAATGGGCCATCTCCCCTTGCATCCAACTTGGATTTTCTTTGTTTAGGAAATCTTTTCTTTCTCACATGAACCCATACCCAATCACCAGGTTGGAAAATCACATGTTTCCTTCTTTTATTTGGGACTAATAACACCGGAACAGCACATGGGCTAAGACTTTCACGCACATGTCCCTTTGCTAGCAACTCCTCCACTTGCCTTTGAAGTTCCTTGGTTTCCTCCGGATTACTCCTATAAGCTGGTCGATTAGGAATTGTTGAGCCCGGAATGAAGTCAATTTGATGCTCAATCCCTCTTAAAGGTGGTAAACCTTTGGGTACATCTTCTGGAAAAACATCTCCAAATTCCTGTAAAAGAGAACTAACACAACTAGGCAAAGGGTTATCAAGGTTAGATGTAGAAATCAAGGTCTCTTTGTACCTAAGTACAATCAGACTTCTTTTCTCACAAAAAGCACTCCTTAACTCCTTTTCTTTTGCATAGAAATAGTCTCTTTTATTTTCTCTCCCTTTCTCTTTTTCTCTCACCAATGGGCCATTTTTATCATTCTTTTTCTCACACTTGGCCTCTTGTACTCCATTTTTATTTGTTTTACCCTCACCACCAGAATTCCTTTCAAATGATCTCAAAATATTTACTTGATCTTCGTACACTTGTTTAGGTGACAATGGAGCAAGAGTGAAATTTAAACCATTTAGGCTGAAAGAATAATGATTCTTAAAGCCATCATGCAAAGCTTTTCTATCAAACTGCCATGGACGACCAAGAAGGATATGGCTAGCATGCATAGGCACAACATCACAGCAAACTTCATCCTTGTATCTCCCAATTGCAAAAGAAAACAGAACCTGCTTTGTTACCCTCACCTCTCCACTATCATTCAACCATTGCAGCTTGTAAGGACTAGGATGTTTTGTGCATGCTAACCCTAATTTATCCACAAAATCAGTACTAGCAACATTTGCACAACTACCCCCATCAATGATCATGCTGCACACTTTTCCATTCACAATGCAACGAGTATGGAAAATGTTCTCTCTTTGATTACTTTCTTCATCTTTAATTTGCATGTTTAAAGCTCTCCTAATAACCAAAGATTCACCATGGGCAGGATATTCAATAATATGTTCAATTTCTTCTAATGGTGGCATGCTATCATTATCATCATCACTTTCATGTTCACTAGCACTATCAATTTCACCATTATCTCATATCAACATGATTTTCTTATTTGGACATTGAGAAGCTATATGCCCTACTCCTAAACACCTAAAGCATTTAATGGTACTATGCTTTTGATTAGAGTTAGATGTTTTAGAGTTACCTTTAGGGTCATCTAGAACTTGTTTTTCCTTTCCTTTCCAGGCAGCCTCCTTCCCTTTTGGATTATCATCTTTCTTTGGCCATTTTGAAGTGAAACTAGAGCTGGAATTAGAAAATCCCTTTGCTGCTCCCTTGAGTTTTAGTTGCTTCTCCACTTTCATGGCCATGTGTACCATATCTTCAAGCTCCACATAATGATGTAATTCAATTATGTTAGCTATCTCTCTATTCAGCCCACTCAAAAATCGAGCCATAGTGATTTCTGGATCCTCCTCTATATTAGTTCTACTCATGATCATCTCCATCTCTTTATGGTAATCCTCCACTGACATGGATCCTTGAGTTAACCGCTGTAATTTTTGGTGAAGCTCCCTATAGTAGTAAGATGGTACAAATCTCTTTCTCATCACAGTTTTCATTTCAGCCCAAGTAGTGATGGTTCTTTCTCCATTTCTCCTCTTGGAAATCATCAATTGATCCCACCAAATTAGTGCATAATCTGTGAATTCAACTGCTGCAATTTTAACTTTCTTCATTTCACTATAATTATGACAATCAAACACCAACTCAACTTTTCTTTCCCATTCAAGGTAAGCTTCAGCATCATTTCTCCCCTTGAAGGATGGTATCTTCATTTTTATGGAAGATATGTTACTGTCCCTTTGTTGAGGTCTTCTTTGAGCAATTGATTGCTCACTTTCTTCATCATCTTCCCTCTCTATCTCATCATCATTCATCATGTTTCCTCTCCCCCTATTCTGCCCCCTTCGATTAGTATCATTCCGCTGCCTTTGCATTATGCTGTCTACATCACCTCTCATGTTGTTTATGGTCAAATCAAACCTTTCAAATCTCCTTTGCATTGCCTCTAACATGAAGGCTATGTCATTTATGGTCATATCACGTTTTTCACTTCCAGAATTTGACATGGTGTAAGAAGAACCTACAAGAAAATGTTAGTAAAGAAAATTTCCTCACCTCACTCCCTTACGTGTTTCACTCAAACCTCGTTCCTTTTTACCTCTCAATTCTTCTTTTATCAAGTTGAATTTCAGAATTGAATCCACTTAAATCAAGTAAAACAAGTTTTGTTTTAAAGACTCTACAAGGAACCTAATGAACAAAATGAATTCAACAATTCTAAAAGCAATTTAATTTTAGACAACAAGAACTGAAAGTTAACACAAGAAGCAAAAGTATTTGTGTTAATCAAACCAAAGTAACTATGATTGAGAATTAGCTACTTAATGCATACAAGAAACAAGAGGTATATGAAATGTGCGAATTGTCCAGCCAGTTCCACAACCCCCTGTGAAATCTGCTGCTTGTCCAGAAAGTCCCACAACCCCCTGTGAAATCTGCTGTTTCACAACCCCCTATACCAGTTTCAGCAAGAACGACTTTGGCATGCTTAACACATGTTTGGGGCGTGTTTTTGAGTCTTTTAAGTGGTTCCCTCCATAATTCAAATCACTCCAATGAGTAATCTGAATATGCAACCTAAATCTATTCCCAATGCAAGATATGCTCTAAATATCAGATTTTAAAAGCTAAATGGATGCATAATGAGGAGCTGATGTAATTTGATCAAATATAATAAGGTAGCAAGCTGTTAATGGTATAAATATGCAATAAATCTCAAACACTTGTGTAGAAAAATATTGGACAGAAACAGGTACGAATTTGTTTTTCTTTTATGTTGAGGAAGTTGAATCTGATTTTTTTTTCTTTTTTTTTTGTTTTTCTTTTGATCTTTTCCTCTTTTTTTTTTTTGAACTTTCAGTAAACAAGGATAGAAATTGAAAAATTAAACAAAAGTTCACAGATTTGAAGAAATAAGAACAAGGTGCAACAAGAACAGAAAATGAAGAAGTATAGAAACTGAATCTGATTCGTTTTTCTTTTCTTTTTTTTTCTTTGGATAATTAAAACATAAAAGATACCTAGAGATTTATCTTCAAGCCAAAGCTCTGATACCAAATGATGCGGAACCCATGGATCAAATATTACATCTAGAACCCCACATACACATCTAGCATAGAATCTTAGAACTCAAAAGCAAATCCTCCCTACCAAACCCACAACTAACCTGTAATTGAGAACTTGGGTGATTGGGATGAAGAAATGAATTGATTAAAACGCCACAAGTAAGACTTGATAAGTTAGAACCAATTCTTCATGCAACAAGAATAAGAAGAAAACCTCTCAAACTTGAAAACACAGAAATTACATTCAACAATTCTGGAAATTCGTAGTCAACCCTATTAAGTTCTTTTTCCCATCCTTATATAGTTGGAAAAGAAGAACTAATGGCCTAAAGTCTAGGTTTACATGTATCTAGTCACAATAGCATTAATTGTTCATCCACCTTAATAATATACTCTAAATTACTGCCCATAATTTTGACAACATTGATGGGCAGATTGTACATTCATTTTGGTGTTGGTTCACATGTGTCTAGTCACACTAACACTAAACCATATCAATATTATATTCCAAATTCGTGCTAATGCCCATCACCATACTTATGGGCAGATTCTTCAAGCTTGTTGGTGAGTTTCTGACTTCCTCTTCATGGTCCATCATATTCACTACAAGTTGGTCTCCCTCTTCATTAATCCACCTTTGTATGAAGTGCTGGAACACATGCTGGAATTTCTTTGATTGTGATCTTGTGATTGGTCCACTTGGCATAATGATATCATCAACATATTTGCTGCCATTACATTCATCAAGCTTGCTTATAGTTTCCTCATCAATCTCTCTCACATGAAAATTCACAAGAAGAGCTTGTAGAAGAATTCAAAAATTTTATTAATGTTGTAGCTGAAATTCGGCCTAATGGTGCCCTTAAATAAGGGTTACAAAATTCCTAATTTCATATGGAAAATTAAGACTAAAACGTTCTAGAAGGATCCTAGGATTGTATGGGAAAACACTTCCAAAAACCCAACAAGAATAGGATTTGACAAAGTCAAAAACAACTTAAAAAATCCAACAAGAATAGGATTTGACAAAGTCAAAAACAACTTAAAAAATCCAACAAGAATAGGATTTGACAAAGTCAAAAACATCTTAAAAAAACCCAACAAGAATAGGATTTGACAAAGTAAAAAACAACTTAACTAATTAAAATAAAAGTATGGGGACCACAAAATAACAAAAATATCCCCTCTAACTAACTATGAAGATTCGGCCAAGGGGTGCAACAAACTCCCTTGAATTCGGCCAACTTGCATTCATGCATGTGCATGGAAATAAGATTGACCAATCTTTGACTCTTCCTTGGTAGTTTTAGCATAGGCTTAAAAATAGCCTTCAAAGGCTCCTTCTTGGCTTCCGTTGCATGCTTCTAGAACCATGATATATTTAGGCCTTCCTTGCAGCTCCATCTCCGTCTTCTTAAATGATAATTCTTGAAGCTCTTTGAAAATCTCTTCTTGAATATGCAAAGCCATGCTAGCTTGATATCTCTTTGTCTTGCTCCTAGTGATTGGTCCACTTGCTAGCTTCAAAGGATCCTTTCTTGCATCAAAGCCATTTTGAGATTAGAGCTGATGTGACACAATGAAAAAACCTTCACACTATAATTTTCCCTATTTAGACAGTTGGAAACATGAAAAGATAGAGCTTTGAGTGTTCTCCCATCTTCTTGGTATTAATCTGGATCTTGATTAGAATAGTCTTTTCCCTTGCAAAAAGTTTGGTACCCATATTCATCATCATTTTTCTTTTCTTTTTCTCTTTATTTTTCTTAATCCTCCCTTTCTTTGAGCATTTTGTTCTTTTTCCCTATAGGATGGTCAAGTACAAGATTTTTAAAAATGAGATGGCCTTTCTCCTTTTTCTCTGATTTTGATGGGTTGGACCAATTCAAGTCAAACTGTCCTTATAAACTAAAGGAAACCTTTTGCTGCCTTAGGTAAAAGAGAACTCGGTTGGCTTTCTGAACCGCCTTTTTAGTTTTTTTTTTCATTTTCCTTTTTTCCTTTTGTCTCTTTTTCCTTTTTTTTTCTCTTTTTTTTCCTTTTGTCTCTTTTTTTCTTTTTTCTTTTCCTTTTTTTGTTCTAGCTCTAAAAGAGTCATCTTGTTTGTACCAACTTGTGTTTCTAATAATAGATGAGTGGAGTGGTATAAATCTGCTTCAGTCATGACTTTATTTGTAATATTTGGTCTAATTCAGGTGAACTTCAACTACCCTTATGGTCTTGAGAATTTCAACTATCCTCATGATCTTGACTATTCATTCCTTTCTTTGATCTTCTTTCTTCTTCATCTTAGTGATCATAAGACTTGTCAAAAGTGTAACAACAGCTCAGGGTAGGTTGTTGGGGTTTGTAAGCCAATGAAAAGAAAGCTAAAATTTTATGAAGGCTCAAAGGGACAACTAGGGATTGTTATTTAATTGGGTGGATACTAGTTGTTGGCTAACCAAACAATGCCTAGATCATCTCTCCCTTAAATAAGCAGAGTTCAATTTCGCCTCAAAAATTTGTCAAAGCATATTCTAAGACTAACTAGGACCTAGACAAAGGTCGTTATGTAGGAGCCCTCTCTAAGTAAGCATATACAACTCAATACTATAGAGCAATTCCCTTTCCTAGTAAAGTCATTCAAGTCATAATGCATAAATATATTAATTCATGAATTATCAAGCTAGATTCCTCATTGGTTGAGCACCAAAATGAACAAAGACCATGAAAAATTTGATGAAAATAATTTATTCAAACAAACATAATTTGGAAAACATAATTGTTCCAAATAAGTACCAAAGAAAGCAAAATAAAAAGAGTAACACTTCAAGCTAAGGGAGAATCGTTGAGTTGGAGTAAATTATTTATTTATTTATTTAGACATATTAAGGGCAAGGATTTTTTCATCATCAAGGATCATTGCTTCATAATCCACAGTTTGTCCAAGCACATCATCTTTAGTAGCTTCTCTATCCATATCATCACAGGATGACAAGATAAAACTCTTCATGAAGGTTGTAAGCGGTGGTGCCCTTCCAAATTTAGGTAGAGGATTATTCTTAGTATTGTGCTTATCAGGCTCAGGTAGCTTTTCATTATCAATTAAATTCTGGATCTCATGCCTCAACTTCATACAGTTGTCTATTTCATGTCCATGCTTTTGATGGAATTGGCAAAATGCCTTAGTGTCAAAATTAAGTGGGAGAAGGTTAGGCAAAGGACGAGAATTTAAGGGTTGCAACAATCCCTTCTTTTATAGCTTACTGAGGACCTAAGACAGTGGCTTCCCTAATTCTAAAAACTGCCTTCTTCCTCCTTGGCCAGTAGCATTAACACCAACTACCTTTTGCATGCTTTGGTTACCAGACTGATAGTTTTCTTCTCCCTTTCCCATTCTTCAATTTGCAGTCCAGCTTGGAGAAGATCTTTGAAATCACGGATGAGTGTATGAGACATCCTTTTTTGAAGGCTAGGTAACACTCCTCTCACGATCATTCTAATTTGATCGGATTCACCAGGCCTTCTTTTGAGCAAAGCAGTCTTATTTCTCCATTTTTTCACATAGTCCATAAAATTTTCGTTTGGCCTTTGTCTAATGGACTCCACTTCCATTAAAGTAACTTCCATCTCGACATTTTATCCATGTTGTTGGATGAAGGCCTTGTATAGTAGATCCCAATTCTTTTGTGTGCCATCATTTAGGATATTGAACCAATTTTGGATAACAGGGTCTAATGAGAGCATGAAGTACCTTAGAGTTTGAGCTTTAGGAGCTCGGGCAGACTGCATAGCAGTGATATACTGCTTTACATGGAGGTGAGGATTTTCGGTTCCATCAAACTTTGCAAAGGATGACATCTTAAACTTGTACGAAACTTCTTCGTCTAACTCAAATAATTTGTCAACTTTGGACATTTCTTCAGTTTTCAGCTTCTTCTTAAATTTCTTTTCCAAATCCGCAATCATCTTTTCAACATCAGAAGTTTCAGTTTTCTCTATAGCTGATCTTTCAATAATCTTCAGTTCTTTCTTCTTATCTTAAGGATCTTTGAAGTATTGAGCCCAATCGTCATCATCATCAATGATCACCTTATCATCATCAAAAACCACTTCACCAACTTTAGCCTTCCCCTTTTCCTTTGGCTTCTTGGTGTTAGCAGATGCTTCGGTATTGTTTTCTAAAATTGCAGCCAATTGGTTCTTCATGGTCTCAGCCAGGGCCTCTTTTATTTCTTTCATCTTGGCATTGAGGGCGTCATCCACCATTCTTTGAATTTGTTCGGGCTCCATTGCTTTTGGTGAAAAAGAGATTGAGTCGTTGTTAGATTCTTTATCTCCAGCATAGGTCGGATTATCGTAAACTTTAGAGCTATCGTAATCCAGGGCTGTGAGCTAGAAGGGATTAATGATATGTCATGTGATGCATGTATGCATGTATGTGTGCATAAACAAACAAAAATAGGACGTTCCTTCCAACCTTATAACTTCCACACACAAATGGTGAGTCTCTTTTCCTAGGTATATGGTTAACAAAATAACAACATGGGATATCTTATTTTTGAATATTTCCCTCGGACATTTCAACCAATAGTTATATTTTCAAAAATGGAAATCAGTCCATGATAATTTCCATTAATTAGGTTTTAATACATTTAACCAACTAAAGTAGCTTTTATGCTATATTAAATTAAAACTAAATTAAGAGGTTTATTATAAATAGATTTCTCACTTGAAAAAAGTAACTAATGATTCATGCAAAAAACAAGCCCATGATTAGTAACTCTTAGTATAAACTAGGCTCACAATTGGCTTTTGGTATTTCATAATTGACCTAAATATTTGTTAGCTCTTTTAAAGGTTGAAAATAATTTTGTTTCTAAGCCCATTGTAAAAAGATTTTAGAAAAAATGGGTTTAGTATTTGGATAGTGAGAAAAGAATTTTTGATTTATTTTTAGAAAAGTTTTATGTCCAAAGATCCTCTTTGAAAAGTTTTAAAAATAGCTTTGGTCTTTTGGACTTTAAAAACAAAAATTTATTTTGAGCTTACAATGTACTTAGGTCATATTAGAAAAAGAACAAACCAAATAAGCCATGATTTAAACCAAGATAAACTAACCATAGTCATACAACAAGCATTTGGGGAAAAATCTAAGGAAAGTAACTAGGCCAATTACATGAGCTTTAGTCTTTGGGTTAGAAGGCTTAGGTTCCCATAGCAAGTATATACCAAATGGTACAAGGCTATGAGTGGTTATGTCATGCTCGATCTCCATATCTTGAGTGAAAGTGGGATGGTTCTTACAACTTCAGCATTGTTTAGGCTCGGAGCCTTAGAGAACACGGGCCTAAGCCTGGAGAAAATGGAGTCGCCACGCGGATAGGCTGGGAAAAAGAAAGGGGTGGATGACTCGATTCCTAAAGAATTTCCAACCCCCTAATGGGGTTCAAAAAGTTGGGTACGTGTGGGAAAGGTGAGAAATGGCCCAGCACCCCCACAAACTCCCGGTTCATTGGAACCGGCCTCCTTTGCAGGTCTTAATATTATAAAATTCTTAAGTATAACAATATTATTCTTATTACATGCAACAATTAAAATAAAGCATTATTATATAAAAATCAAAGTAATGTCCAAACAAAGCAAATAAATGGACACCCATCCGAGGATGGAAACATGTCCTTACATTGTCCATGTCTAAAACTAAATAGGACATCCATCGAAAGGTAAAAATGTGTTATTTTCATTGGTCCAAAAATTTTAAAATAAAATAAATTACATGATGCTCACAACATGAGGTACCCAAAAATATGAAAACATACCTCTTACAATATTTTGAAATCAAAATAAATCAATAAAAGTAAACAACCATTCATCATAAATAAATCATTCATCAAAGACATTAAACATCAATAAAAATATATAATAAACATTCATCCAATTTAAATAAAACAGTAAATATATTAATTTTAGGGTTCATGCATCAATTAGGGTTTCTAGGGTTTTATAAACACTAGGGTTTTGCATATGCTAGTTTAATTAGTTGAGAAATATTTTAAAGAAATAACATAGCTACTGGATGTTTTAAAGATTTAGAGTTTTGGATGTTTTTATGAAAATAATGCTACTGTGATTTAAAAAATAGGTTTGGTTAGGGTTTTAAGTAAACAGATTGTTGTTTTGGTTTTTAGAAAGGTGTAATTAGGATTTTAGATTTGAAAAATATGTTTTAAGGCTATTAAAGTTTTAGGGTTTTACGGTTAAGATATTAGGTATGGTTTGAAATCTTGATTCTGTATATTATGATTTTGAATTTAGAATTTAATGGTTTTCCGTGATCAAAGTTGAGTGTGCTTTTAATATTGATTGTAATAACTATATAAATATTTTTTAGGTGAAACAAACATTGAAAGCTAAATTAATTATTGAAAAATTAAAATAACTCAATGAATAAAATTATAAAAACTACTGTGAAGGTTTGAAAATAGAATTAATTAAGATTTAGGGTTTAAATAACTTAGGGTTTAAGAAATTAGATTTGTGTTTTGAATGATTATATTATTTACTTTAATTAAGACCTTAAGTATTATATGAATTAATTTATGCTACTGCATAAACTAAATTAAAGGAAGAATTAAATAACTAAGGCAGTGTGATGATGGCTTAAAAGAAGAAGATGATTAATGATTTAATAAACTGAAGTTAGAGCAATTTACCTACGTTTGAAGGCTCCACCAAATTTGAAGAAATTGAACGAAGCTGTTACCTACTTCAGATTTGGTTTTGGTTGAGCAAAGCAATCTGGAGACGATTGCTTGTTGCCTCCTTTGGTTCCAGTGTCTTGGATTTCTTCTTGCTTGCTAGGGTTTTCCTTTGGCAGAAAGAATTTAAGAGTCCCAAGTCCGGTTCAAAATCTCCTTTTTCAAAAGATCCAAGTTTTGTTCCCCTTTTTTGTATGTTTTAATGTGGTATTTATAGAAAAAAAAAATCAAAACCTAATTCTAATTATCTAAGGATATCAAAACCATTTAGGAAAAGAAATAAAAATCAAGTAAAATTCGGTTTTGAAAAAAACTGCGTTGGCAAAAATTGAGCTGGCGAAAACTGTTGAGGGCTACGGCGGGCCAGCACGAGAATTGCGAGAGTTGCACACGAGCTGGGGCGAGGGCCAGCCAATTTGCCACAGGAACTTCCTGCGGTGAATTAGCCCAAGCCCAAGGCCCAAGCCAATTTTGCTAACGACGAAATTTTTCATCACCAATTATTTATTTATTTATTTAACTTTACTAATATTGCCTTTTTATTTTTATTAAAAATTATAAATAATAAATATTAAAATAAATATTATTTAATTAAAATACCATAAAAATTATTTTCAACTATTTTAAAAATATTATACCAGACTAGGTCAAAAATTAAGGGTCTGCACCAATTCATATATTTTTCCAATACTCCTCAATTTATTTAAGTTTCACAAAATATTTAAACATATACATATATCTATGTTAAAACACATGTAAAACCCTACATTACACAAAGTATCCAAATATTCTTTATAATTTATAATATATTCTCCAAAAATATAATCATAAAATACATCATAACAAATTGTACTATAATGTAACATATATATATATATGCATGATGGCAAATTGGCTCTGATCTTGACGTAGCAAAATCAACTCAATAAGCAACCTCAAACTAGACCCGATCTGGTCTAGTAGAACTCTCCAGCTCTACCGGATCGCCCCTGTCACATGCGTGATAAATTACAATCGTGATAAACTAAAAGCTTAGCGGTACAAACTTTGATAACAGTAAAAATGTAAAGAAATGCCAATGCAAAATATTTTTATGCTATTTCACAATGTGGCATCCAAGCTCACTTTTGAACATATTATTACATCGTTTAATAATTCACATAAGAACAAACACAAGCATGGGCCCAAAAGATCTAATTTTCCATTCAAATTCCAGAGTTACTGTTTTGGTCCAAGTTGACACCATGTGTTTAGCTCCAAAGTTAAATCAAGTAATTGCTCAAAAGCTAGCCCCGAAGACAGATCATAATAATTACTCAAAAGCTAGCCCTGAAAGCATATCATATCACAGTGATGCCAAACGTCTAGCCCTGAAGGCAAATCAAATAATTGCTCAAAAGCTAGCCCCAAAGGCACATTGCCTCATTTCTCATTATCAACTAGGCACATTGCCTCTTTTCTCATTTTTCTCATTCATATAAATATCATTTCATTTCAATTTATCACATTTCATCATATCTCAATATATCATTATAATGTCCCGTATTTTGCATTAAAACACATTACCCAAATAATTTGGGTGATGCAAGAAAGGATCCCTTGAAGCTAGCAAGTGGACCAATCACTAGGAGCAAAGCAAAGAGATATCAAGCTAGTATGGCTTTGCATATTCAAGAAGAGATTTCCAAAGAGATTCAGGAATTATCATTCAAGAAGATGGAGATAGAGCTTGAAGAAGGCACGCCAAAGCTGATTATGATGCTTAGTGTGGAAGCTAAAGGCTAGCTAAAGAAAGGTCCAACGTGCAAGAAAGGTCCATGGGGGTTCATATAAAGCCTTGGAAAGTAATTTAAGGCCCATGGACAGCCCAAATAGTGTGGGGCGTTTCTTATGTTGAAGGAATTAGTTTGGTTGTTTCCATACTTTATATTTTCCTTAGTGGATTAGGATTTTGTTTCCATACTTTATGTTTTCCTTATGCAATTAGGAATGTTTTCCTTATGCAATCAGGAATGTTTTCCTTATGCAATTAGGAATGTTTTAGTCTTAATTTTCCATATGCAATTAGGAATTTTGTAACCCTTATTTAAGGGCACTATTAGGCCAAATTTGAGACAACAACAATTAATAAAAAATTTTGAATTCTTCTACAAGTTCTTCTTGTGAATTTTTGTGTGAGAGAGATTAGAGTGGATTCTTTAATTCTTTCTTTGCATCAAGAATTAGGTTTACTTATCAACAAGAGTTGTGGCATTTTCCTTCTTCTTACCAACTAAATCCTTCAATCATAGTGAGTTCGTGTCTCTTTATAGGCGTTGGGTTCCTTAGGAGGTGATTATCAAGTTTCAAGGAGTTCTCTACCATTGTTATACGTTGAGTTTGCTGCCATCGTTGCTAAGGGTCCGCGTCATTGGGTATTTTCATATAATTCACATATAAGTCACATTTAATCAATCTAGCCATTACCAATGGCTTTTCACAATGTCTTTAATGCATACACAACAAACCGCATTATCCAAACACTTTGGGTTATTTTCACATATTGCACATATTTCACTTTTTACTCAATTTAGCCATTATCAATGGCTTTTCACAATGTATAATGCATTCTTAACAAATCACATAACATAGCACAATATTTGATATGTCCAAGGGTAGTCAAAAGAGACTGGTGAGCCCATGTTTGATCTAAATAAAGGAAATGGGTGTGCCTCTGCTGATAGCTTAAGCTTCTGGTAGAAATGGTTAGCGTTCTTTTCGGTTAAGCGTACTGGTGCAGGGTCAGTACTAGGATGGGTGACCTTTTGGGAAGTGCTTGGCCCAGCCGTGACCCTCAGCGTGCTGGTGCAGGGTCAGTACCAGAATGGGTGCCCTCTTGGGAAGTGCTTGGCCCGGCCGCATCATTTGGTATCATAGCCTATTATCGGGTTTGGTCCCACTGCTCCAAATTCGAGGATGAACTTCCAACCCTCCAAACCCTTGGACATATCATTGCAGCTTTAATTGAAGAATAGTTTAAAAGTCTTTTAGTTTATGATTATGAGAATAATGACTCTGATTTTGATTTTAATTTGTCTGCTCTATATGAGGATGATGATGTTTTCTTTTCCAAAATGAATGCAATAAAGTCTGATTTTGCTTACCTGTATGATATTTTTCTTGATGGTGGCATACATTCAAGTAGTGATTACATGAGAATTTTTAGTATTAACTCTGTTGACAAACAATCATTAAATTTGGGAACAATCGACAATCCTAAGAAACATTAGCATAGCATCTGACATTACTCCTAAAGAGAGAGAGAGATTAGAAAAAAATATTTAAAAAATATGATGAAGTTTTTGCTTGGTCTTATGAGGATATGGCTACGATTGATCGAGACATAGCTGAGCACATGATTCACACTTACACTCACATAAAACTTGTCAAACAAATGATCAGATGATTAAGGCCGGAATGGGCAGAACTAATCAAAGAAGAAGTCACTAAGTAGATACAAGTAAATTTCCTTGAAGTGATGGATTATCCTGACTAGCTAGCTAACATAGTTCATGTGCCAAAGAAAGATGGAAGGATTAAGGTTTGTGTTGACTATAGAGCCTTGAACAAGGCTTCCCATGAAGATGATTTTTCTTCACCCCATATAGATGTCCTTATTGATAATGTAGCCTATAGCGTGCTACACTCATTCGTAGATGGATTTTCTGGGTATAACCAAGTGTTAATGGCCCAAGAGGATAAAGCTAAAACTATCTTCATCACTACATGGGGTATATTCTGCTATAGGGTGATGCCATTTGTGATATGGAACCTCCAAGAATAAGCCTGAGAACCCCTTGATTTCGAACCCCCACAGCATTAACTTGAAAACCCCTAGTCGAATTCGGTACAACCCCCAAGGATTAGGTTAGATTTCAGATTACCTTGAATTGATCAAAGATCCAAGATTTCGAAACAAGTCAGTTCCTAAATCCCATATTCGAAACACTCCACAAGAAAGTTGATCAAACTACTTGAATGTTTCTGAAGCATGTATTCAAGCAAGAACACAAAGATAAAAGCAATTCGGCTTTAGGTTAATTAATTCGTTCAAAACTTCAAAACTGCCCAAACTTACAACCCTAAATGAGATATAAATAGCTAAACCCTAATTAGGGTTATTAAGCAGCGTTTGGCTTCCTAATCAAATTTTAAGAAATAATAAAGTAAACAAAGTCCTAATTTAATACAAAACAAACAGGGCCCTTACTTTTTAAATAAGCATAACTAATGGGCCTTAATACATATTAATTACAAGCCTCATTCGTGAATTACAACTTGTAGCAAGTTGTAATTGACTTCCTTTGGTCTTGTCTCCAAGCTTATAATTCCTTACAAACCATAGTTAGCCAAATTCACCAAAACTTGCAAATGGCAAATTAGTGCTTGCTGAATCTTTTTGGCTCGCGATCTAGTTATAGGACCTTGTGGCAAAATAATTAGATTGATGATCTCCTCAACTTGTTCCCCACATCCTAACTCTTGCTCATCCTTGCGGTGTGCTGGTTATTCCACAACATTTCCCCTCTCCTCAAAAGGATTCGTCCTCGAATCATAAGCATCACCTACATCAAAAGGACTTAAATCAGCAACATTAAACGAAGCACTCACATTATACTCACCTGGCAAATCCACTTTATACACATTATCATTAATCCTTTCAAGTATTTGAAAAGGACCATCTCCTCGTGGATTTAACTTAGACTTGCGTTGCTGTGGGAACCTTTCTTTGCGAAAATGTACCCAATCACCAGGCTGAAAAAGCATTGGCTTTCTTCCTTTATTCACTCTAGAAGCTACTTTGGCATTTTGCTTTTCAATCCTTTCCTTAACCTGCTTATGTAACTTCCTCACGAAATCTGCCTTTGAACTAGCATCAACACTCACAAAATCATTAGATGGCAATGGCAAAATATCTAAAGGAGTAAGCGGATTAAAACCATAAACAATTTCAAATGGAGAATAGTTAGTAGTGCTATGAACAGCCCTATTGTAAGCAAACTCCACAAATGGTAAACAATCCTCCCACATCCTAATATTCTTTTCTATTACTGCCCTAAGCAAAGTAATCAATGTTCGATACACAACCTCAGTTTGACCATCGGTTTGAGGATGGCAAGTAGTAGAAAACAGCAACTTAGTTCCCAACTTTCCCCACAAAACATGCCAAAAATGACTCAAAAACTTAACATCTCGATCACTAACAATGCTTTTGGGTATGCCATGCAAACGCACAACCTCTTTAAAGAACAAATCAGCAATCAATTTTGCATCATTAGTTTTATGACATGGTATAAAATGAGCCATTTTACTAAATCTATCAACCACAACAAATATACTATCACGACCTCTCCTAGTTTTAGGCAAACCAAGCACAAAATCCATAGACAAATCAGTCCAAGGTCCATTAGGAACAGGTAATGGCGTGTACAAACCATGCGGTTTCAACCTAGACTTAGCTTCTCTACATGTTATGCAATGCTCACAAACTTTATGCACATCATGTTTCATACCAGGCCAATAAAAATGTTCTATCAACACATCATAGGTCTTACTTACCCCAAAATGACCCATCAAGCCTCCTCCATGGGCTTCCTTAACTAACAACTCTCTCATGGAACACTTAGGAATACACAATCTACTTTTCTTGAACAAAAAACCATCAAACAAATGAAAGTCTTTCAAAACAGCACATCACCACACGAATTATATATGTCACCAAAATCCACATCACTAACATATAATCCCTTAATATGCTCAAAACCCAACAATCTAGAACTAAGAGAATTAAGTAAAACATACCTTCGCGACAACGCATCAGCCACTACATTCTCCTTACCTCACTTGTATTTAATCACATATGGGAATGTTTCTATGAACTCCACCCATTTGGCATGCCTACGATTCAGCTTATCTTGACCCTTCAAATGCTTTAAACTCTCATGGTCAGTATGTATCACAAACTCTTTTGACCACAAATAATGCTGCCATGTATGCAAAGCTGGAAACAATGCATATAACTCCTTATCATATGTCGGATACTTCAAAGCCGCTCCACTTAGCTTTTCACTAAAGTACATCAATGGCCTTTGATCCTGTATCAAAACAGCTCCAATTCCTATGCCACTTGCATCACATTCAATCTCAAAAGTCTTATCAAAATTAGGCAAAGCAAGCAAGGGTTCATTACACAATTTATCCTTAAGTTCATCAAATGCATGTTCTTGTGCATCTCCCCAAACAAATCCGACATTTTTCTTAACTAACTCATTCAAAGGTGCAGCTATAGTACTGAAATTTCTAATGAATCTCCTATAAAAACCAGCAAGTCCATGAAAACTCCTCACCTCACTAGCATTCTTAGGTTTCGGCCAGTCCCTAATAGCCTTTACCTTTTCCTCATCAACCTCAATACCTTGACTAGACACCACAAAACCAAGAAAATGAACCTTATCCATGCAAAAACTACACTTCTTAAGGTTAGCATATAACTTCTCACGCCTAAGAATGTCTAACACAAGACGCACATGCATGACATGATCATCCAAACACTTAGAGTAAACAAGAATATCATCAAAGTAAACAACAACAAATTTACCCAAGTGCTCACGCAACACATGATTCATCAAACGCATGAATATGCTAGGTGCATTAGTAAGACCAAACGGCATAACCAACCACTCATACAGCCCATATTTAGTCTTAAATGCTGTTTTCCACTCATCACCCACACTCATTCTAATTTGATAATAACCAGATTTCAAATCAATTTTGGTGAACAAACAAGAACCATGTAACTCATCAAGCATATCATCTAGTCTAGGAATAGGATGACGATACTTTACAGTGATTTTATTGATGGCTCTGCAATCCACGCACATCCTCCACGTCCCATCCTTCTTTGGCACAAGAATAACAGGAACTGAACAAGGACTCAAGCTTTCCCTCACAAATCCCTTAGCTAGCAATTCCTCCACTTGCTTTTGTATCTCCTTTGTCTCAAAAGGATTAGCTCGATATGCTGGCCTATTGGGAATGGAAGCTCCAGGAATGAAATCAATTTGATGCTCTATGCCTCTGATTGGCGGCAATTCATCAGGCATTTCTTCGGGAAACAAATCTGCATATTCCTGCAAAAGATCAACAAACACACTAGGCAAAGATTGGTTAGAAACAGTAGTATCTAAATGAGCCTCTTTGCACAAAAGCACAAACATAGGCTGTTTGGTGTAAAAAGCATGTTTAACCTCACTTGTACTAGCTAACAAACTCACATTCTTCTCTCCTTCTCTATTTTTCTCAAACTGAATTTGTTTTGATTTTTCTTTTCTCTCTTTCTTTTCATTTGCAATCTGATTTTTTTCACTCATTTTTTTGTCACTCTCTCTTTCTTTCTTTTCAAATTCAAGTCTCATTCTTTCCATTTTACATTGGTCTTCATACACTTCTTTTGGAGAGAGTGGTGTCAGAATTGTCTTTCGTCCATCCTTAGTAAATGAATACCGATTGAGATATCCATCATGCTTAGCTCGCCTATCATACTGCCATGGACGTCCAAGTAGAATCTCTCCAGCATGCATTGGCACCACATCACACAACACCTCATCATGATACTTACCAATGGAAAAAGAAATGATAGATTGTCGATTTACCTTAACCTCTCCACAATCATTCAGCCACTGAAGTTTGTAGGGATGTGGGTGAAGTTTCATAGGCAGCCCCAATCGATCAACCAAAAATGTACTTACCACATTGGTACAGCTTCCACCATCCACAATCATACTACAAGCCTTGCCTTGAACGTGACACCTTGTATGGAATAAGTTGTCTCGTTGTTCTTCATGGTTTTTCCTCCTTCAATTGCATATTAAGAGCACGCCTAGTAACCAGCAAGTCACCCTTAATTGGTTCTTCAATGCTCTCATCACTACAACTTTCCAATGCTGGCATCTCACCATCATCACTCTCATTGTCGTCTTCCTCTTCATCAGTCACTATCTCACCATTTCTCATGGTCATAACTCTCTTGTTTGGACATTCTTTACTGATATGTCCCACACCTTGGCATTTCCAACACTTAATATCTCGATTTCGCAGCTTTGGCTCTTCAACTTTGGACTTGTCTTTAGAACTTGATTCGGCCTTCACTTTCCCACTATCTTGACCAGCCTTGTTTCTTTCCTTGTAATCATGCCTTCCTTCCCTATTCCAAGGAGAAAAAGAATTAGAAACAGGTTTTGAATAATACCTTGATGGTCGTCTTCCTTGGAGTTGTTTTTCCACCTTGATGGCAATATGCACCATCTCTTCTAACTCCACATATGGCTGCAAATCAACCTAGTTAGCAAATATCCGAATTCAAACCAGCCAAGAAACGTGCCATAGTAGCCTCTACATCCTCATCTAGGTTAGCTCTAGTCATCAACATCTCCATCTCTTTGTAGTAGTCATCAACACTTTTACTTCCTTGCTTGAGAACCTGAAGTCTCTGCATGATTTCCCTATGGAAATGTCTAGGCACAAACCTCTTCCTCATGACTGATTTAAGATCAGCCCAAGTCTCAATAGGATACTCCAAATTCCTTCTTCTACTAGTCACTAACTGATCCCACCAAGCTATAGCATAATCTGTAAATTGAGTAACAATAAGCTTGACCTTCTTTTCCTCAGTACATCGATGGCAATCAAATATGAGGTCAACCTACTTCTCCCATTGCAAATAAGCTTCTGGATCTGATTTACCACGAAAATTAGGAATTTTCAGCTTGATGCTTCCCAAGCTCCTATCAACGACTTCATCATCACCATGATTTCTACCATAGAAAGGATTATTATTCATCCTTCCTCTACCTCTACCAGCACCACGTCCTCCTCTACCTCCACCTCTATGTAGAGCTCCCCCAACCAGACTTGCATTATCCTCCTCAAGCTCATTTTCATCTTCCAAATGTTCAGGCTGTTGCATTCGATTTCTGCCACCTCTTTTCCTCTCAATGCGCTCCGGTGTGGCTCTTTCAACACTCTGCAACCTCAAATCCATGCGCTCCAATGTTTCTGTTATGTTCTCCATAGTGCGGTATAAACGTGTAAATTCAGCTTGCTGCGCCTCCCGCAATCGAGCTGGATCAATCGGAACACCCCTGCTATCACTCTCATCTCTCCTAGACATTTTTCCTGCAATAAAAGGTTAGCACAAAACAAATAAAAGGCCTCACAACACTGCCTCACGTGTTTACACTCAATAGATGAAGGTTGGTCTCTCGTGTTTCACTCAATATATGAAATCACTCACGGTTCAGCTCACACCTCTCAAGCTGATATCTTTTATGTTCTTAGGTGAATCACACTTTATGAAACAACTCAAATAGCCTTCCGTGTGTAGTATCCCAAAATCTGAAATTTCGTGAGAAAAAATTCTGTTACGTCTAACCCACCTAGATTCGACCCTTAGCACCTAAATAACAAGGAAAACGAAAAATTTTTCTTGAAGTGATTTTATACACTTTTGTTTTTTGCTCCCTCTCACTATCTCTTTTGAAGGGCAGCCCTAGTTCACACCACGAAACTTTTTTTTTCAATCAGGTAACAAGAACAAGATCAAATTTGAAGCACTTTCTTTGAATTTCAAAACTGAATCAGAATGATTAACAAGAACATGATTCGGATTTAGAACACTTTGGTGAATTTTGAATTCAAATCAGAATGAATAACAAGAACAAGATTCGGATTTAGAACACTTTCCCTGAATTTCGAATTTAGGTTTTATGAAAACGAAAATGAAAATAACCCACAAAGAAAAATGAAAACGTAAATAACAGGTGAAGAAAACAAAAACGAAAATAACCCACAAAGAAAACAATTCAAAGGAACAAGGAAAACAAGAGAACGAATTCAACAATTGGATTAAAGTAACGAAAACGCAAATAACAAAAGAAGGAACGAAAACGAATTGATAGGGATAAAACATGATCTAGAGCGTTGGCTCTGATACCAAATGATACGGAACCTCCAAGAATAAGCCTGAGAACCCCTTGATTTCGAACCCCCACAGCATTAACTTGAAAACCCCTAGTCGAATTCGGTACAACCCCCAAGGATTAGGTTAGATTTCAGATTACCTTGAATTGATCAAAGATCCAAGATTTCGAAACAAGTCAGTTCCTAAATCCCAGATTCGAAACACTCCACAAGAAAGTTGATCAAACTACTTGAATGTTTCTGAAGCATGTATTCAAGCAAGAACACAAAGATAAAAGCAATTCGGTTTTAGGTTAATTAATTCGTTCAAAACTTCAAAACTGCCCAAACTTACAACCCTAAATGAGATATAAATAGTTAAACCCTAATTAGGGTTATTAAGCAGCGTTTGGCTTCCTAATCAAATTTTAAGAAATAATAAAGTAAACAAAGTCCTAATTTAATACAAAACAAACAGGGCCCTTACTTTTTAAATAAGCATAACTAATGGGCCTTAATACATATTAATTACAAGCCTCATTCGTGAATTACAACTTGTAGCAAGTTGTAATTGACTTCCTTTGGTCTTGTCTCCAAGCTTGTAATTCCTTGCAAACATAGTTAGCCAAATTCACCAAATCTTGCAAATGGCAAATTAGTGCTTGCTGAATCTTTTTGGCTCGCGATCTAGTTATAGGACCTTGTGGCAAAATAATTGGATTGATGATCTCCTCAACTTGTTCCCCACGTCCTAACTCTTGCTCATCCTTGCGGTGTGCTGGTTGTTCTACAACAATTTGGATTAAAGAATGCTGAAGCAACCTACCAAAGGATGACCACCACCTTGTTTCATGACATGATACATTAGGAAGTTGAGGTCTGTATTGATGACATGATGGTGAAGTTGGATACAAGAGAGCAACATTTTCAAAATTTAGAGATCTTCTTTGAAAGAGTAGTAAAGTATAAGCTAAGGCTGAACCCAAAGAAGTGTGTGTTTGGGGTTACATCAGGTAAGATGTTGGGACATATGATTGGTTCAAATGGCATTGAGATTGACTGACAAGGTTAAGGTAATCAGGGATATGCCAACTCCCAAGATGGAAAAGGAAGTTTAGGGGTTCATCAGAAGGTTACAGTATATTAGCAGGTTCATAGCAAAGCTTACAACAATATGTGAATCTATCTTTAAATTTCTAAAAAAGAACTAGCCAGTTAAATGGAATGGAGAGTGTCAAAAGGCCTTTGAGCATATAAAAGAGTATTTATTGAATCCACATATTTTGAAACCACCTAGATCAAGTAAACCTTTGTTACTATACTTAGCAGTAGAGGAAGAATTAATAGTAGCAATGCTAGCCCAAGCAGATGAATCGGCAGTTGTGTACATAATTTACTATTTGAGCAAAAAGCTCCTACCTTATGAAATTAAGTATAGTATCATTGAAAAGACATGTATAGTTGTAGTTTGGTCATCTAAGAAGTTATGGCATTACTTTCAATCTTATAGTGTATAAGCAATTTCTAGGATGGATCCAGTGAAATATTTGAGGAAAACACCCTCATTGATTGGAAAGTATGGCAAATGATTGATAATTTTAGAATAATTTAAGATTGAGTATATAACTAGGAAAACCATCAAAGGTAGAGCACTAGCAGAATTCTTGGCTCAATAATCATTTCCTGACGATGAAGAAGTGATTTTGGAATTTTTTGATGAAAATTTATAGGCCTTAGAAGTCCAAGGATGGAAGATGTATTTTGACAAAGCAGTGAATAGAAAAGGAGCAGAATTGGGAGTAATATTGGAATTGCCTAAAGGGGAGCTCATTCCTCTAGCTAAGAAGTTGAAGTTCAGAGCAACCAACAACATGGTGGAGTATAAAGCATGTATCTTTGGTTTGAAAACCTTGATAATTACAAAGGTGGATAAAGTGCAAGTTTTTGGTGATTCATTGTTAGTGATATCCCAAGTGAATGGGGAATGGGAGTTGAAAGAAGAGAAGTTAAAGCCATACCACAATTATTTGACCATAATGAAGAAAAATTTCAAGGAGTACAGATTTATACACATACCAAGAGAAGAAAATCAGATGGCCGATGTCCTACCCACGCTGGCTTCGGTGTGGGAAGATCATGTTAAGTTATTTCTTAAGCCTATGGTTTTGACCAGTTCATGACGCGGACCCTTAGCAACGATGGCAGCAAACCCAAGGTATAACAATGGTAGAGAACTCCTTGAAACTTGATAATCACCTCCTAAGGAACCCAACGCCTATAAAGAGACGCGAACTCACTATGATTGAAGGATTTAGCCGGTAAGAAGAAGGAAAATGCCACAACTCTCGTTGATAAGTAAACCTAATTCTTGATGCAAATAAAGAATTAAAGAATCCACTCTAATCTCTCTCACACAAAAATTCACAAGAAGAACTTGTAGAAGAATTCAAAATTTTCTTTAATAATAATCGTCCCCCAATTCGGCCTAATAGTGCCCTTAAATAAGGGTTACAAAATTCCTAATTGCATATGGAAAATTAAGACTAAAACATTCTAGAAGGATCCTAGGCTTGTATGGGAAAACACTTCCAAAAACCCAACAAGAATAGGATTTGACAAAGTCAAAATAACTTAACTAATTAAAATAAAAGGATGGGGACCACAAAATAACAAAAATATCCCCTCTAACTAACTATGAAGATTCTGCCAAGGGGTGCAACAAACTCCCTTGGAATTCGGCCAACTTGCATCCATGAATGTGCATGCATGTGCATTGAAATAAGATTGACCAAGCTTTGACTCTTCCTTGGTAGTTTCGGTCTAGGCTTAAAAATAGCCTTCAAAGGCTCCTTCTTGGCTTCCATTGCATGCTTCTAGAACCATGATATATTTAGGCCTTCCTTGCAGCTCCATCTCCATCTTCCTGAATGATAATTCTTGAAGCTCTTTGGAAATCTCTTCTTGAATATGCAAAGCCATGCTAGCTTGATATCTCTTTTCCTTGCTCCTAGTGATTGGTCCACTTGCTAGCTTCAAGGGGTCCTTTCTTGCATCATTCTCCCCCTGTTCAAAAAGATTTGTCCTCAAATCTGCATCATCAAAAGGAGAAAGATCACTTACATTGAAAGTAGCACTAACATTATACGTACCTAGTAAGTCGATCTTGTAGGCATTGTCATTAATCTTCTCCAACACTTGGAATGGGCCATCTCCTCTAGCTTGCAACTTGTTCTTCCTTTGGTTAGGAAACCTCTCTTTTTGAAAATGCACCCAAACCCAATCTCCTACTTGAAACTTCATCTCACGTCTCCCTCTATTTGCAGAATCAGCATATCTCTTGTTCCTTTTCTCAATATTCTCCCTTGCTTTCTCATGCATCTCTTTCACCAATTTAGCTTTCTTCTCACCATCTAAACTAATAAGCTCATGAGATGGTAAAGAAACAAGATCCAAAACTGTTAGTGGGTTAAAACCATAAACAAGCTCAAAAGGTTAATATCCTGTAGAAGAATGAATAGCACGATTATAAGCAAACTCAATAAATGGCAAACAATCTTCCCAAGAACTCAAATTCTTACCCACTAAAGCTCTCAACATGGTACCTAAAGTTCTGTTTACTACTTCTGTTTGTCCATCCGTTTGAGGATGACAAGTGGTGGAAAATAACAACTTGGTACCTAACTTTCCCCAAAGCACATGCCAAAAGTGAGACAAAAACTTGGTGTCTCTATCAGAAACTATGGATTTTGGTATCCCAAGAATTCGAACCACCTCCCTAAAGAAGAGTTCGGCCACTAAACTAGCATCATCACTCTTGTGACATGGGATAAAGTGTGCCATCTTACTAAACCTATCAACAACCGCAAATATGCTATCTCTCCCCCTCTTAGTCCTTGGTAATCCTAAAACAAAGTCCATACTAATGTCCATCCAAGGAGAACTAGGAACGGGTAATGGCATATACAAACCATGAGGCATAGACTTAGACTTAGCTTGCCTACAAGCCAAACAAGCCTTAAAAATCCAAATTACATCTCTTTTCATATTTGGCCAATAAAAGTGTTCATTCAGCATGTCTAAAGTCTTATCAACTCCAAAATGCCCCATCAAACCCCCACAATGTGATTCTAATACTAGCAAATCTCTCATAGAACATCTAGGCATGCATAATTTCGAACCCTTAAACAAAAACCCATCATGTCTATAGAAAGAATTAAAAGCACCATGCTCACAAGCATCATAAACATTGCCAAAATCAGAATCACCAACATATAAGTCCTTTATACATTCAAATCCAAGCAATTTAGTACTCAAAACATTAAGTAAAGCGTACCTCCTTGAAAGTGCATCTGCCACTACATTGTCTTTACCTTGCTTGTATTTGATCACATAAGGAAACTTCTCAATCTTCACAACCCATTTTTCATGTCTTTTATTCAACTTGCCTTGCCCTCTCAAATGCTTCAATGATTCATGGTCTAAATGGATCACGAATTCCTTGGGCAGCAAATAATGCTCCCATACTTCCAATGCTCTCACCAAAGCATAGAGCTCCTTGTCATAAGTTGAATAATTCAGCTTTGCTCCATTAAGCTTTTCACTAAAGTATGCAATGGGCTTCTTCTCTTGCATCAAAACAGCTCCAATACCTACACCAGAAGCATCACATTCAATTTCAAAAGTAGAATCAAAGTTAGGTAAAGCTAAAACGGGTGTAGTAGAAAGCTTCTCTTTCAAAGCATCAAATGCTTCTTGTTGCTCCTTGCCCCAAACGAATCCCACTTCTTTCTTGATTATGCTAGTCAAGGGGGCATAAAAAGTATGTTTTGCTTTTTCTCCTTGCTTATTTTCTCTCACCAATGGGCCATTTATTTGTTTGTTTACTTTCTTTTGACTCTCGGCCCCTTTTCCCTTTCTGCACTCACTCACTTTATTATTTTCTCTCTCCCTACCCTTAGAATTACCCTTGGGTGTTGAAGAAACATCATTGGCCGAATTAGAATCCCCTGGGTTCATGTTGGCCGAAACTTCTTTCTCCCTCTCTAGCATCCTCTTTTGATCTTCATACACCTCTTGAGGTGATAATGGTGCTAGAACAACCTTCTTTCCTTCATAAGTAAAGGTATACTTATTAGAAAAGCCATCATGTTGTGCCCTTCTATCATGCTGCCATGGTCTTCCTAATAGCAAATGTCCAGCTTGCATTTGCCCTACATCACACAAAAGCCTCATCTTTATACCACCCAATGGAGAATGGTACCTTGACTTGCTTCAACACTTTTACTTCCCCAGCGTCATTGAACCATTGCAACTTGTAAGGATTGGGATGTTTAAAACAAGCTAACCCCAATTTATCCACCATTGTAGTACTAGCAGCATTGGTACAACTTCCACTATCAATGATAAGTGTACAAACCTTACCATTCACCAAACACCTAGAGTGGAAAGGATTCTCCCTTTGATCCAAGCCTTCTTCCTTGACTTGAATATTCAAGGCTCTTCTAGTAACAAGCATCTCTCCATGTTCAACATTCAAGACTTGATTCTCACAAGCCTCTTCATCATATTCGGCCCTATCACCACATTTGGCCTCCTCTTCTTCTTCATGTTCAGATTCTGATTCAATTTCCCCTTCATGGGTAGCAATCATCACCCTCTTATTCGGACATTGAGAAGCAATGTGTCCACTTCCCAAACACTTGTAGCATTTAATGTCCCTACTTGGAGTAGGTCTAGAAGGTGTTTCCTTGGCTGTTTTTGCATCCCCATCATTTGGCTTCTTGAAATTAGGATTGTAGGAAGAATTCTTTTAGAAAGAACCCTTGTAATCCCCTTTGTAGGAACCTCCACTCGAACTTGAACCCTTGAAGTTTGAAAATTTTCAACTAGCTTTAGAGTAGCCAGTTTTCGAAATAGCTTTATTCTTCAATCTTCTCTCTATCTTCATGGCCTTTTGAACTAACTCTTCCATTGTGTTGAATTCATACATCTCCAATTCATTGGCTATGTTCAAATTCAATCCCCCAAGAAATTGTGACATCTTCTTGTCTTCATCTTCATCAATATTTTCCCTAGCCATGATCATCTCCATCTCTTTGTGGTACTCTTCCACACTTCTTCCACCTTGAACTAGTCTTGCTAGTCGATTGTACAAATCCCAAATGTAGTGAGATGGTACAAATCGACTTCTCATTAGTTCTTTCAAGGTTGACCATTCAGGAATAGGCCTCATACCTTTCCCTCTTCTATTAGCTTTCAATTGATCCCATCAAAAGGTAGCATACCCTTTGAACTCTACGGCTGCCAAAACTGATTTCTTCTCTTCGATGTAGTTATGGCATTCGAAAATCTGCTCAACTTTCCTCTCCCATTCTATGAACTCTTCTGCATTGTTCTTCCCTTCAAAGGAAGGAATCTTCATCTTGATGGAAGTAAGGTCACCATCAGTGGTAGGTTGATTTCCACCTTCATCTTCATCTTCTACCCTTTCAGCTGCATCTAGGGCTTTAAGATTTCCTTGCCCTTCTCTCCTAAGCACTCTTCTAGCTCGCATTATGGGATTTGGATGTGCAGTTGGCTGCCCTTGTTGCACTTGCTGAATTTGTTGCACTTGTTGCATTTGTTATGCTTGCCATGCTGCATTCTCTTGCAATCTAGTATCCATCATCTCCATTCGACCAAGCATTGCTGCCAAAGTCTCATTAAGCCTAGCCAAGCTTTCGGCCATAGCTCCTTCTTTGCTAGTCTCTTCTCCTTTTCCAGCCATGTTAACAAACAAACTCAAAGAAACAAGATTAGTAATAATCGAAATTCACTCAAGTGTTTAGAATTACCTCACTTTTCTTGTCTTCCTTGATTGCACTTTAGAACCAAGCTCACCAACCAACAATTGTCAAGTCGTTCAAGAAACTAGAATCTAAATCCTAGAACTAGATAGAAAACAAGACAAGTATCCGGAGGCAATGCAAGGTAATTTGCACTACACGATATAAAACCAAGTATCGACACAAGCAAATGATACTTAGCAATGTAATAGAATTAAAAGCTAGATAAAGAAATCAGAAACAATGAAGCCAATAAACAAGACCAATTTGGATATAATGAATCAAAAACAACCCACACTTGGCAAGCTGCTTTATGGACCTAATCAATTCTACCAAAAATGCTAGCTTCTAGACTCTAATTCCCACCTATAACACTCAAATAATATGAATATTAAGGTCTGATTTTTGAATTCCAAAAGCCCCTCAAAAGGTGAAATTTTTCGCCCCAAAAATTCTATTACTTCTAACCTACCTAGATCTGATCTTTAGCACCCAAATAGCAAGAATATCAAACAATTTTTGTTGAAGTGGTTTTGTACTCTTTTTTTTTTTTTGCTTCCTATCACTATCCCCTTTATTCAGAACTTAATTTACTCACAAGAACTTTTCGAAATCTAGACTTAATTCGCAACACATAATTCGCCCACAAAACAAATCGAGGGAATACCTAACAACACAAAACAATTTTCAAATTTCAATCAAATTAACTCCTTAGGTTTTGAATCTAATTCAGATGCAAGGCTTAGGTTTCGAAATTCGATCAGACTCATTTTTCTAGGTTTCAAATTACTCTTTGAACAATCTTCAGGCTTTTCGAATTTTGATATATGACTCTTTTTCGAAAATTAAAGACTAGACTCTCTAAGAACCCTAAAATGCAGAAATTTAAAAGACCTAAATTAACAAACCCTAGAAAGACAAAGTAGATAAAAATTACCTTGTAGCAAGGCTCTGATACCAAATGACGTGGACCTTAGCAACGATGGCAGCAAACCCAACGTATAACAATGGTAGAGAACTCCTTGAAACTTGATAATCACCTCCTAAGGAACCCAACGCCTATAAAGAGACGCGAACTCACTCTGATTGAAGGATTTAGTTGGTAAGAAGAAGGAAAATGCCACAACTCTCGTTGATAAGTAAACCTAATTCTTGATGCAAAGAAAGAATTAAAGAATCCACTCTAATCTCTCTCACACGAAAATTCACAAGAAGAACTTGTAGAAGAATTCAAAAATTTCTTTAATAATAATTGTCCCCCAATTCTGCCTAATAGTGCCCTTAAATAAGGGTTACAAAATTCCTAATTGCATATGGAAAATTAAGACTAAAACATTCTAGAAGGATCCTAGGCTTGTATGGGAAAACACTTCCAAAAACCCAACAAGAATAGGATTTGACAAAGTCAAAACAACTTAACTAATTAAAATAAAATGATGGGGACCACAAAATAATAAAAATATCCCCTCTAACTAACTATGAAGATTCGGCCAAGGGGTGCAACAAACTCCCTTGGAATTCGGCCAACTTGCATCCATGAATGTGCATGCATGTGCATGGAAATAAGATTGACCAAGCTTTGACTCTTCCTTGGTAGTTTCGGCCTAGGCTTAAAAATAGCCTTCAAAGGCTCCTTCTTGGCTTCCATTGCATGCTTCTAGAACCATGATATATTTAGGCTTTTCTTGCAGCTCCATCTCCATCTTCTTGAATGATAATTCTTGAAGCTCTTTGGAAATCTCTTCTTAAATATGCAAAGCCATGCTACCTTGATATCTCTTTGCCTTGCTCCTAGTGATTGGTCCACTTGCTAGCTTCAAGGGGTCCTTTCTTGCATCAGTTCATCAACTCCATGCTATGAATATGAAATAGTTATAGAAACTGATACGAATCATGATGTGTGGTATGACGCCATAAGATGATTATTGGAAAATAGGGAATACCCATTGGGGGCAACAAGGGAAGAAAGAAGAGTTATAAGCTGACAATCCTTACAATACATCACCTTTTTTAGAGAGTTGTATCGAAGATGGCCTGATGGAGTGTACTTAAGATACTTGAGGAAGTCTAAAGTTGAGCATATCATATCTGAAATACATGCAAAAAGTTATGGACCCCACATGAACTGGTTGGCCCTAGTTAAGAAAATAATTCGACAATGTTACTATTGGTTGACCATGAAAAAAGACTATATAGATTTTGTGAAGAGTTGTCAGCACTGCTAGATGTATGGAAACATGAATCACTTATGATGAGGATCTGATTGCTAGCATACAACACCAAGGACCTGTTACTCGATCAATGGCAAGAAAACTTCAAGGATTAGTTTCCAAACATCTATATGTTCTCAATACAATTGGAACGTTAAGACTTGAAGAAAATAAGAGCAAAGAAGCTGTTTGGTTGCATGTGTCCAAATTGCAATCTACCCAAGAGGCCAATTGACCCAAAGGAGTTAGAATACATATTGGCATCCATCATTATACCTTTGGGAGCTAAATACATACCATTCACGTTCCATTGGATGTCCATATATTAAGAGTGGCTGAAATTCACATTGGGAGTCAAAGATGCCTTTTAAAAGCTAGTGGGAGACAAGCTATATGGCTGCCCATGCCTTTTAAAAGCTAGTGGGAGACAAGCTATATGGCTGCCCAATTTGTTTTATGTAACCACATTATTATATTTGTATTTTTCCATCATTTCACTTGTTTTATGCTTTCTTTAAGTCTTTAAAAACAGATGTAATGGCAGATTTTGAACTTAATGAATATTCTGAGTTTTCTCTCCATTTTTGAGAGCTTTGAGAGGTTTTTAGCCTTCTTTTGAGTTCTTGTTAGAACTTGCACGAATTCCTTGCAAAAATAACCAAGTTTGCTAGGTCTTAACTTATATTCAAGGTTTTTCCTTCACAAGTTGGGGTTGGGTCTTGAATCTTTGGTTTCCAGCCATATAGCTTCAGTTTTACATCACAAGTTGGTGTTGGGTTGAAGGTACTGGTTGGTGTTCTTATGTTTTGGAGACGATCCGTAGCTTGAGCTTCCTTAGGAATTAAATCCCAGCAAGGCAGGCTCACATCATTTGGTATCAGAGCTTAGGCTCTCCAAATCAGGTTTTTAGCATCATTCCTTCTTGTTTATGTCAAAAATATATATATATTGTCTTCCTTGGAGTCATTTTTTTTGCCATTAGTTTAATTTCTACAAGCTGTATGCCTTCTTGTTTCTTTGAGTCCTTCTACTTTAATGTTGTTGCTGGATTAAATTAAAAAAAAAAAAGAAAGAAAGAAAGAACGAAAAAAAAAAGTAAATTCGTGGCCCTTGGATTAGAAATTAAAGATTTTTAAGCAATGGGTGGATTCTCACAGGCTTCCAGTTTTTTTCACAGGGGGGTGTAAAAATTTCTGGCTTCCAGTTTTTTTCACAGGGGGTTGTGAAAATTTTTGCCTTCTCACAGGGGGTTGTGACAATTTCTGCCTTCCAAAAGTGAATGTGTATGTAAACATGTCCAAATCCTTTCAAATTTTACAGGCATGTTTTAGATATTCAGCTAAGCATACATATTAAATTTCATGTCAAAATTCGTTCGTTTGCTTGGTTGTCCATATATTACCGCTAGTTAGCCATTTTTGGGTCCATAATATAAACGTTTCATAAGAGACCTAAAAATTCGTTTTTCTTCTTCCATTTTGTCTCAATATATTGTCCTAAATCCAGTTTTGTCAAATTCTTCCCTTTGGTAATGTTTGTCTAAAATTTTAGTGTCTTTCGTCCTTAGGTTTCAAATATCATATATTCTGTTTTTTTTCAGCTTGTGTTACTCTTGTTCCATTCTTGAATGTGTTTTAAACCTTGCAATTTAGTTATTTAGTTGAGGAAATATTAAGTTCTTGCTAGAACTTGGAAGGGGCTGAAGTGAGTGGAAAAAGGCAGAGTGGTGAGATTGTTAGAGGGTAAAAGCCAAAGTTTGAGTGAAATACAGATTGAGTGTTACCATATTAGAGTGAAACACGTGAGGGAGTGTGTGAGAGAATATTTCTAACATTTGTTTTGCAGCAATCAGTATGTCAACAAAACGAGATAGTGATCGAGAGAGCAACCGACCCCAAGAAGAGCCAGAAGCTTCTAATGTTCTTAAGGCATTGCAATCTCAATTTCAAAGGATGAATGTGTTGTTTGTTGATATTAGAGAACAGATGGAAAAACACTCAAAACAAATTGAAGAATTGCAGCAAGCAAGCTCTACAAATCAAAGGAATTTAGGAAGGGATGAACGAGATAATTTTCATAGGGAGCAAAACACAAATAGGGGGCAGAATAGAGGTAGGCGTGCTGGACTAAATGATTTGCCAGTTTTCAATGAATTGGAGGATGTAGATGAAGATAATCTTGATGATGATGATGGGCAGCAATCTGTGCACTTGATGATGTTATTAGACCAAGATATATGAGAGGTAATATGGGTGGTAGAGGTGGTGGCAGAAATATTAGGCAAGAAACTGTGGAAAATGCAAGAGGGAGAGGGAGAGTAGACAGCAATGTTAATGGAATTAAAATGAAAATTCCATCATTCCAAGGCAAAGCAAATCCAGATGCATACTTGGAATGGGAGAGAAAGATTGAATTCATCTTTGATTGCCACAACTATAGTGAGCAAAAGAAGGTGACACTTGCTGTGGTAGAGTTTACTGATTATGCATTAGTTTGGTGGGATCAATTACTCACTAAACGAAGAAGAAATGGCATGAGAGGAGTGCAGACTTGGGATGAGCTGAAACAAGTCATGAGAGATAGATTTGTACCACAACACTACTATAGGGAGTTACATCAACGATTACAAGGGCTGGTACAAGGCAATAAAAGTGTGGAAGAATATTTTCAAGAGATGGAAATGGCTATGATACGAGCTAATATAGAAGAAGAAAGGGAAGCAACTATGGCACGGTTTCTACATGGGCTGAAAGATGAAATTGCCGACATAGTGGAGCTGCATCATTATGTGGAGCTTGATGACATGTTAAATATGGCAATCAAGGTAGAAAAACAACTCAAGAAGAAGAAAACAACCAGATCTGGAATGGGAATGAATTCTGCCAATAATGTTCCTTGGAAGCCAAATTGGAAGAAAGGGGAATCTAGTGAGAATAAATTTGTTTCAAAGGAGAAGAAAGAGGGGAACAAGGCTGGAGAAAAACCCATTGTGATTGATAAGGGTAAGGCCCCAATGAACTCCAATGGAAGAACAAGAGACATCCAATGTTTCCGATGTTTAGGGAAAGGGCATTATGCTAGAGAATGTCCAAATAAAAGGGTGATGGTGGTGAGGCCGAGTGGTGATATTGAATCTGAAGATGATGAAGTTGTAGATGAAGATTCAGATGTTAACATTCTACCTTTGGATGAAGATAGTGATGTAGAGCATGCTGTGCATGGAAGTGCTCTTGTTGTTATGCGTGCTTTAAATATACAGGTGAAGGAAGATGAAGGTGATGAATTGCAAAGAGAAAATATTTTTCATACTAGGTGTTTAGTCAAAGAAAAAGTTTGTAGTATGATCATAGATGGTGGGAGTTGTGTTAATGTGGCTAGCACTCTACTAGTAGAGAAACTTGCATTTCCTACTACAAAACATCCTAATCCATACAGATTGCAGTGGTTGAATGATAGTGGAGAAGTTAAGGTGACCAAGCAAGTATTATTGTCATTTACCATTGGGAGGTATAAGGATGAAGTGTTGTGTGATGTAGTTCCCATGCATACTAGTCATATCCTACTTGGGAGGCCATGGCAATATGATAGAAAAGCAACACATGACGGGTTTAAGAATAGGTATTCATTTGATTTTGAAGGCCGAAAGGTGACTCTTGCACCTTTAACACCTATGGAGGCTTTTGAAGACCAAAAGAGAGTACAAGCTGCCATGCAAGAGAAAATGCAAAGAGAGGTTGAAAAGAGGGAGAGAGAAAAGAAAGATCAAGAGGAAAAACAAAGAATAAAAGTTGAGAGAGAAAAAGAAAAAGAGAAAAAGAAGAAATTACATAATAAAAATGAGAGTGGAGAGAAGAAAGTAAGTTTAGTTGCTAGGGGGAAAGATGTGAGGCAAGCATACTCTTCTGATAGTATGATGCTCCTTCTGATATGTAAGGGAGTTTTTCTTAATGTAACTGACCTTGATCCATCTATTCCTAGTGTTGCTTTGACTTTGTTGCAGGAATTTGAAGATGTCTTTCCAAATGAGGTACCGAGTGGATTGCCACCCATTAGAGGAATAGAACATCAAATTGATTTCATTCCTGGAGCTGTAATTCCAAATCGTCCAGCATATAGGACAAATCCTCAAGAGGTCAAGGAGTTGCAAAAACAGGTGGATGAGCTGCTTGCGAAAGGTCATGTTAGGGAGAGCATGAGTCCATGTGCTGTGCCGGTACTTCTAGTACCTAAAAAGGATGGATCAATGCGAATGTGTGTGGATTGTCGTGCTATCAATAAAATCACTGTAAAGTATAGACATCCAATTCCTAGACTTGATGATATGCTTGATGAATTGCATGGTGCATGTATATTTTCAAAAATTGATCTTAAAAGTGGTTATCATCAAATAAGAATGAGATTAGGAGATGAATGGAAAACAGCTTTTAAGACTCAATATGGTTTGTATGAATGGTTAGTCATGCCTTTTGGACTAAGCAATGCACCTAGTACTTTCATGAGATTAATGAATCATGTCTTGCGTGCTTTTCTTGGAAAGTTTGTTGTTGTGTATTTTGATGATATTTTAGTGTATAGTCAAAGTTTAAATGATCATTTAATGCATTTAAGATGTGTGCTTGAAGTTCTTAGGAAAGAGAAATTGTATGCAAATTTAAAGAAATGTACATTCTGTATGGAAAAAGTCATTTTCTTAGGATTTGTAGTGAGTGGGAAAGGAATTGAGGTTGATGATGATAAGGTAAAAGCCATCAAAGAGTGGCCTACACCAAAATCCGTGACTGATGTTAGGAGTTTTCATGGTCTTGCTAGTTTTTATAGGAGATTTGTTAGAGACTTTAGTACAATTGCAGCCCCATTAAATGAAATTGTGAAGAAAAATGTAGGGTTCAAATGGAATAAGGAACAGGAGCACGCATTTAGATTACTAAAAGAAAAATTATGTTCTGCACCATTACTTGCATTACCTGATTTTTCTAAGACTTTTGAAGTTGAATGTGATGCTTCCGGAGTGGGTATAGGTGCTGTTTTGATGCAGGAAAGAAGACCAATTGCATACTTTAGTGAGAAGCTAAGTGGAGCTCCTTTGAATTACTCTACTTATGACAAGGAGATGTATGCATTAGTGAGGGCGTTGGAGACGTGGCAGCATTATCTTTGGCCAAAGGAGTTTGTTATTCATAGTGATCATGAATCACTAAAATACTTGAAAGGACAAAGCAAGCTGAACAAACGCCATGCCAAATGGAGTGAATTTATTGAAGCATTTCCATATGTGATTCAATATAAGCAAGGAAAAGAAAATGTTGTTGCTGATGCCTTATCTAGGAGGTATGCCCTAATCTCTATGCTTGATGCTAGACTTCTAGGATTTGAGCATATGAAAGAATTGTATAAGCATGACTCTGAATTTGCACAAATATATGCCTCTTGTGAAAATGCTGCCTTTGAAAAATTTTATAGGCATGATGGTTTCTTATTTAGAGAGAAACGACTTTGTGTTCCAAATAGCTCTATAAGAGGATTGCTTGTAAGAGAGTCACATGGGGGAGGTTTAATGGGACATTTTGGGGTGGCTAAAACATTAGAAATTCTGCATGAACATTTTTATTGGCCACATATGAGGAAAGATGTAGAGAAATTTTGTGCTAAATGCGTGACATGTATGAAAGCAAAATCCAAAGTAAGACCACATGGTTTGTATATGCCTTTAAGTGTACCTAGTGAACCTTGGGTAGACTTATCTATGGATTTTATTTTGGGGCTACCTAGGACAAAAAAAGGTCATGATAGTTTATTTGTTGTGGTTGATCGATTTTCTAAAATGGCACATTTCATTCCATGTCATAAAACTGATGATGCATGCCATATATCTGATTTGTTCTTTAGAGAAGTAGTGAGATTGCATGGTATTCCTAGGACCATAGTAAGTGATCGAGATGTAAAATTTTTGAGTCATTTTTGGAAAGTCCTATGGGGAAAGTTAGGTACAAAGCTTTGTTTCTCTACTACATGCCATCCGCAAACAGATGGGCAGACGGAAGTTGTTAATAGGACTGTGGGCACTCTTCTTCGTACCCTGATTAAACAAAATTTGAAGACATGGGAGGAATGCATACCATTTATTGAATTTGCATATAATAGATCAATGCATTCATCCACTGGATTTTCAACCTTTGAGTTTGTCTATGGTTTTAATCCACTTACTCCATTAGATTTGTTGCCTCTTCCTACTAATGAGCTTACTAGTTTTGATGGTAAAAAGAAAGCTGAATTGGTGAAGCAAATGCATCAAAGGGCCAAGCAACAAATGGAGAAGATTAATGAGAATAGAGCAACCAAAGTAAACAAAGGAAGGAAAAAGATGGTGTTCCAGCCTGGTGATCTGGTATGGGTTCATTTGCGAAAAGAAAGGTTTCCTACACAAAGGAAATCAAAATTGCAGCCGAGAAGTGATGGACCATTTGAAGTACTCGAAAGGATTAATGATAATGCCTACAAGATTAATCTACCAGGTGAGTATGGTGTAAGTGCAACTTTTAATGTTTCTGATCTTGCTCCTTACTATGCAGGTGATGAAGATTCGAGGACGAATTCTTTTGAAGAGGGAGAGGATGATGAGGATCTGATTGCTAGCATACAACACCAAGGACCTGTTACTCGATCAATGGCAAGAAAACTTCAAGGATTAGTTTCCAAACATCTATATGTTCTCAATACAATTGGAACGTTAAGACTTGAAGAAAATAAGAGCAAAGAAGCTGTTTGGTTGCATGTGTCCAAATTGCAATCTACCCAAGAGGCCAATTGACCCAAAGGAGTTAGAATACATATTGGCATCCATCATTATACCTTTGGGAGCTAAATACATACCATTCACGTTCCATTGGATGTCCATATATTAAGAGTGGCTGAAATTCACATTGGGAGTCAAAGATGCCTTTTAAAAGCTAGTGGGAGACAAGCTATATGGCTGCCCATGCCTTTTAAAAGCTAGTGGGAGACAAGCTATATGGCTGCCCAATTTGTTTTATGTAACCACATTATTATATTTGTATTTTTCCATCATTTCACTTGTTTTATGCTTTCTTTAAGTCTTTAAAAACAGATGTAATGGCAGATTTTGAACTTAATGAATATTCTGAGTTTTCTCTCCATTTTTGAGAGCTTTGAGAGGTTTTTAGCCTTCTTTTGAGTTCTTGTTAGAACTTGCACGAATTCCTTGCAAAAATAACCAAGTTTGCTAGGTCTTAACTTATATTCAAGGTTTTTCCTTCACAAGTTGGGGTTGGGTCTTGAATCTTTGGTTTCCAGCCATATAGCTTCAGTTTTACATCACAAGTTGGTGTTGGGTTGAAGGTACTGGTTGGTGTTCTTATGTTTTGGAGACGATCCGTAGCTTGAGCTTCCTTAGGAATTAAATCCCAGCAAGGCAGGCTCACATCAACTTACCTCCTGAAGAATTGCATTTTATGTCTTGACCCGGGCCTTTCACAACTTGGGGGATTGACATTATTGGAGAGATACATATGACGTCTTTGAACAGTCATCGATTCATTGTAGTAGCAGTGGATTATTTTTCAAAGTAGATTGAAGCTGAATCTTTCAATAAGCTAAGGGCAAAGCAGATGGCTCAATTTCTTAAGAAGAACCTCATCTGTAGATATGGGATCCCATACAGTGTGATTTCAGACAATGGAGTGTAATTTTAAGGATTCGTCATGGACTTATTCTTAAAGTACTAGATCTGCCATCACCGATTCTCTTTTTATAGAACAAAGGCTAATGGTACAGTGGGAGTAACAAACAAGACAATTAAGCAAATTTTGTCTAAAATGACCAAGACGTATGAGGATTGGTCGAAAATGCTTGCCTTTGCTTTATAAGGTTAAGGACAAGTGTGTGAACCCTGACTGGAATGATGCCATTTTTCTTGGTTTATCGGATGGAAGCAGTATTACTGATTGACATTGAGATCAAATAACTGAGGGTGGTCCTGGAAGTTGAATTGCCTGAGATGGAATGGGCAGCGAGTAGATATACGTACCTGGCCTTATTAGAAGAAAGAAGGTTGAAGGCATTGTATCATCATTTGCTATATCAAATAATGATAGCTCAGGCTTACAATAGTAAGGTTATGATCAAAAAGCTAAAAATCGATGACTTAGTGTTAAAGCAGTGCAAGCCCAATGTCACTAATCCAAGAGGGAAGTTTAGACCTGGTTGGAAAGGGTCGTATGTTATAAAATAAGTTATGAACAAGGGAGTAGTCAAGTTGTCATAAATGGATGGAAATAAATTTAGTAAGCTAGTGAATAATGACAGGTTAAAGAGGTTTTATTTAAAAAAAAAAAAAAGAGGAGCTCACTAGATTGAAAATCCAAAAGGGCAGCCTAGGCAAAAGTTAGAGCAGTCTACTAGTTTTGAAAACCCAAAAGGGCTGGCTAGGCTGTTTGGGGCTAAAATGAAAATTGAAGGGGCTAGTTGGCGACATGAGTAATCTTGTGTATGCTGGCTTTATGTTTTTTAGTTGTTCCCTAATTTAATAAAACATAGTTAATGTTAAAATTATTCTATGTGTACTATTTTAAATAATATGACCATTAGGGTAAAATAAATAACACAATAGCGAAAACCCGCAAAATTAGGATAGCTCGCTACTTTTGAAAACCCGCAAGCACGGTCTAAGAAAAAAAAGATCCTAAATTAAAAATCAAAAAGGGTGATTTTGGTAATTACCTAAAGCAATAAGGGTGTATACTCTTTATTTTGGCCCTAAGCTAGTCCGGTCCTAATTAAAGAAGGCCTAAGTCATGATTAGTCCATTCTTAATACGCTTAAACTAGGCTAATTTGTTGGGTTTTGTTATTATATGAATTTGATTTAAAGATTCAAGATAAGAAGGGAGTTAAAAATCTGGCAGCAGATCACCTTTCTCGCTTAGAGAATCCAACCTTGGAGAGATTTGAAAAAGGAGACATTGATGATCATTTTCCCAATGAGCAGTTGTATGCCATTGTAAGTGAGGTACGAAGTTTGAATTTTGAAATGCCTTGGTATGCAGATTTCATTAAATAGCTGGCTGTTAGGGAACTCCCTAGGGGTCTAAATTATCAAGAAAAGAAGTTCTTTTCGATTTAAAATATTATTTTTAGGAGGATCCCTTTTTATTTAGATTATGTAAGGACCAAATGATCCGGCGGTGTGTGACATGGCCCGAAACGATGAATATTCTCCATCGTTGCCACGCCAGACCAGCTGGTGGTCATATGGAAGCTAATAGAACTGCTCAAAAGGTGGTAGAATTAAGATTTTATTGGCCCACTTTGTTTAGGGATAGCTATGACTTTGTGAAATGTTGTGATCATTGTCAAAGAACTGAAAACATTTCATCTCATGATGAGATGCCCTAAAATGGAAGTCTATTGTGTGAAGTCTTTGATGTATGGGGCATTGACTTTATGGGACCATTTTCTAGTTCATTTGGTAACAAATATACTCTCGTAGCTATAGACTATGTCTCTAAATGGCCTAAAGCCCAAGCCTTAGCAACGAATGATGCTATGGTAGTTATGAAGTTTTTGGAAAAAATGTTTTCTCGATTTGGTATACCAAAAGCAATCATAAGTGATAAGGGTACTCACTTTTGTAATGCTTAGATTGAGAAAGTTTTCAAAAGGCTAGGCATTACACATAGGTTTTCTACTCCTTACCAGGTTGAGAACACAAATAAGGAAATAAAAAGAATTCTTGAAAAAACTGTAGAGTGATCCTGAAAGGATTGGTCTGAGAAATTGGACAATGCTCTATGGGCTTTTAGGATGGCATTTAAAACTCCCTTAGGTACTACACCATTTAGGTTAGTATGTGGAAAGGCTTGCCATTTACCTGTAGAAATTGAACATAATGCTTATTGGGCTATAAAATAGATTAACCTTGATCTAGCTAGTGGAAGTGAAAGGAGGAAATTGTAGATCAATGAGCTGGATGAATGGAGATTGCAAGCTTATGATAATGAGAGGATGTATAAGGAGTGGACTATGAGATGGCATGATGCTTGCATTAAAGAACGAAAAGAGTTTCAAGTTGGAGATCAGGTATTATTATATAATTCGAGGCTTTGACTCTTTCCAGGTAAGTTAAAATCTAGATGGTTTGGTCCTTTTACAGTCAAGGAAGTCTTCCCCCATGGAACAATTGAAATAACACATCCAAAAAAAGGAGATTTTAAGGTGAATGGGAAAAGGCTCAAATTTTTTTTTTGGGGGGGGGGGGGGGGGGAGAATTGCATGATTTGAAGGAGGTTTTATACCTCCAAGACTATAGATAAATTACCCATGTCTGTCCAGCTAATACGACGTTAAAAAGTGTTGGGTGGGAGACAACCCACCATTTTATTTGTTTTTAATATTTGTTTCTTTAATTTTTATATTTTTAGTTTGTGTCTTTGTTTTTTAATTCTTTTATCATTGATTGGTGGTGTGTTGTTTTCAAGTTTACTTGAATATTAGAGGGAATTTTTCTTTTGAAGGGGGAACTTGAGCTTAATTTAGAGACACACCCATGTCAATGGGCGTGTCATTCATTTTCAAAGGCAGTAGCTACAACACGCCCAGTGACCCTCCCGTATCACTGGACGTGTCATTTAACTGGCACCATAGTAGGAAAACATGCCTAGGGCATGCACGTGTCCCTGGTCATGTCATTTTAGTTAAATTTATGGATTCACAATAGCGACAACACGCCCAATGACACACCCATGTCACTGGACATGTCATTTAATATGAGTCACAATAGCTACAACATGCCCAATGACATGCCCATGTCACTGGATGTTTCATTTGATCTGGTTTGTAGTAGTTACGACATGCCAATCGAGATGCCCATGCTGGGGGGTGTTTCAACGTGTTTTAAAAGCGAACCTGAGTTTATTTTAAACATTCTTTCTCTTTTCTCTTGCCCTAGTTTTCAATTTTCTCTCAAATTTCTCTCAACCTCACACTCAAAATCACACACCCACTCACCCTAGAAGGGATTTAGATCCCCATTTCAAGTTTTTGAGCAAATCTATTCGCTTTTTGTTCGATTCTACCACGTTCTCCACTGCTATTCTAAGGTATGAACTCTCACTTTTGCAATTTTGCTTTAATTTCTTTGAAATTCCTTCTAGATTTCTTGCATGTTTCAAGTTTCTTAGGAATTATGAGGGTCATTCCTAGTTTTGAGAGATTTATTTTGGTTTATTCATCATATTTTTTATTTCTTTTGATTTCTTTTGATGTTTGCATGTTTATGATTTATTCATTGTTATTTATGCATACATCTAGCAGTTGCTTGGTTTTAATTTGTTAGGCCATGGATACACAATTTAATGTGTGGATTTAAATAATTGCTCTTATTTAGAGTTGTTTCATCGCTTTTGTTGGTTTAGTGTCATTGCTCTTGTTTGTTTAAATGCATTGGTTTATGTTGGTTCAATTTTGTTGGTATACTTGACATTAATTTTGTTAAAGTATATGTTGTGCTCTGTCGTTATAATGCCGGTGCTTTGGTAACCCTATCCAATATTGGTGTTTTGGCATTATTGTTCTTTTTGAGGATATTCTTGTTTGTTTTATAGATTATGGGCCCTCCCAAACAACCATCTTCCAAGCTACCCGCCAAACGAGCAAGAGGGGATTGCAGTTCAAGCCAACTGGCTACCGACCGACCTCAAAATTCATGACAAGCCACAAGTGCCTTCGATTCTCTCATTTTGAGGATCAAAAGCAATTTGAGCTATTAGGAAACAAGGATTGGTCTCCATCTAGGGTCTTGGATTGCGAAGCTATGGAACACGCCAATATTGTGGCTGAGATTTGGGAATTGATAAATTAACTAGGATGGGAACAACTATTTTCCATCAATAAGCGTTCTTATATGGAGTTAACATTGAAATTTTATTGCACTTTTCATTTCAACAAGAATAAGATTTCAATTACCGAGCCAATAGTGAAGTTTAGGTTTGGGGGGGTAGAGATTTCATATGAGTATTAATGAACTTGGTTTGCATTTAGGGTTATACATTGCAGAGGAGGTGCAGACTTCTGACTATCTTGATTATGAGGTGGATTTTGTAGAATATGAGGTTGTTCCTCCCCAAGTTTGGAGGACATTTACACCTAATTCAGATAGATACCAGCCTAAGGTGTCCAAGGCATCAAATTTTGAGCCCTTCCCTTATCGAGTGGTGCATAATCTATTGGCTCACACTCTTACAGCTCGACAAAGTAGTACAAGGGTGGTTAGCTTACGAGATCTATTCTTCTTAAAATGCATGGTTCAAAAGACCCGATGCAATGTCGCGCACGCCATCACACATTTCTTTTATGAGCAATCAAAGAAAGGAGTACTAGGTAATTTGCATGGTGGCATGTATGTCACACGGCTGGCTCATAGCTTGGGTGTGTGGGATGGATGCCTACCCATGACGATGGATGGGTTTCCCAAACTATTGGGTATGGACACCTTAAAGAGATTAGACTGGGAGAAGGTAGCAGGGCTGCAAGCACCCCCTATGGATTCTGAGCCGATCCATCCTACTCCTCCTTCGGACATATCTCCACCTCCACCGATAGATTTCTAGGGACCATCTACTGCTGCTAGACCTTCTTCTTCGGCTGGGCCATCCTCTACCCCAGCTACTACCTTTTGAGCTTGACGATATTGGGTTAATGTTGAGTGGGATGAAGATAGGAAGCCTACTAATTTTGAGCAACATATCTGTAGGATAAAGGGCTAATTAGGGAACATTGAGTTTAATCAGAACAAGTTATTATCTCAGTAGGACCATATCCAACATTTTAGGAGCAACATGCATTTTCCTTTCAAGCACAGTTGGATCATGAGATTTTATAAAGATAATGGCTGGAGCAGTCCATGCTTGAGTTCTAGAGGTTTCAGGGATTTACTCCTTCGCTACCACCACCTCCGCCATATCAGGGCCTAGTGCCTCATATCGATGTTTTAGGTAGTGATGCTAGTGATGATGCTAGTGCCAGTGGTGAGGATGCCAGTGCTGCACCCATGTCTGACTAGCCCACATTTTCTCTCTCATCTAGTTGATTGTTTATTTTCTTTTATTGTCGTATTTAATTAATTTCTTGGATGGATGTAATTTTAAACTATTTATATTTTATTTTCTTTTTATTTTTAGTTCTGTATTTCTTTATTTCTTTCAATCTTTTTATATATAAATGAATCTTCGCCATTTTGCATGTCAGTTTTTGTCTTATAGCTAATTCGACTTCGGAACGCTTTTTGGAACCATATTCATATATGTCGATTCAGGACATGGCAAGGTAGTTCTCTCTCTCTTTTATTTTTTTTTTCTTATTTTACACACATTGTGGACATTGTGTGTCTTAAGTGAGGGGGAGAGACATATTTTTGAGATTGAGCTTTTGTTATTTCACTCTTGCCATTTGATTCATTTATCTCATTTAGTTTCTTTAACAATATTTTTGGTATTCCAGTAAACTAGATTCCCATGATAGTATGAATTGAAATGTTGTCTCTTTATATTAAATTAATGGTTGATTTAATGAACGATAATATTTTGTTGAGGTTGACTAGGCTTTCTTAATCAATTGCTATAGACCAAATGTGATAGTTCGAATTAGGTAGTTGATTGATGAGAATTGCACATCTAAAGTTTAAAACCTTAGTTACATTTTTTAGCATGTTAAGATTCCTTAGATATTTGAGTCAAACTTAGTATGACATCTTTAGTATCTTAAGTTCCTGACCACCGTCCTAAAAAATGAAAAATGAAAAATGAAAATAATAATAATAAAAATAAAAATAATTTGTTTCAAAAGATTTGAAAATTTGTCCTTGATCCGCTGATTTTAACTCTTGAATTGAATCAAATGAGTTGGAATCATGAATAGTGCTAGTAACCATTTGAACAATTATTCTAGCTAAGTTGACGCGGACCCTTAGCAACGATGGCAGCAAACTCAACGTATAACAATGGTAGAGAACTCCTTGAAACTTGATAATCACCTCCTAAGGAACCCAACGCCTATAAAGAGATGCGAACTCACTATGATTGAAGGATTTAGTTGGTAAGAAGAAGGAAAACGCCACAACTCTTGTTGATAAGTAAACCTAATTCTTGATGCAAAGAAAGAATTAAAGAATCCACTCTAATCTCTTTCACACGAAAATTCACAAGAAGAACTTCTAGAAGAATTCAAAATTTTTTATTAATTGTTGTTGTCTCAAATTTGGCTTAATAGTGCCCTTAAATAAGGGTTACAAAATTCCTAGAACTTGTAGAAGAATTCAAAATTTTTTATTAATTGTTGTTGTCTCAAATTTGGCTTAATAGTGCCCTTAAATAAGGGTTACAAAATTCCTAATTGCATATGGAAAATTAAGACTAAAACATTCCTAATTGCATAAGGAAAACATTCCTGATTGCATAAGGAAAACATTACTAATTGCATAAGGAAAACATTCCTAATTGCGTAAGGAAAACATTCCTAAATGCACAAGGAAAACATTAAGTATGGAAACAAAATTTTAATCCACTAAGGAAAATATAAAGTATGGAAACAAAATCCTAATCCACTAAGGAAAATATAAAGTATGGAAACAACCAAACTAATTCCTTCAACATAAGAAACGTCCCACACTATTTGGGCTGTCCATGGGCCTTAAATTACTTCCCAAGGCTTTATATGAACCCCCATGGACCTTTCTTGCACGTTGGACCTTTCTTTAGCTAGCCTTTAGCTTCCACACTAAGCATCATAATCAGCTTTGGTGTGCCTTCTTCAAGCTCTATCTCCATCTTCTTGAATGATAATTCTTGAAGCTCTTTGGAAATCTCTTCTTGAATATGCAAAGCCATACTAGCTTGATATCTCTTTGCCTTGCTCCTAGTGATTGGTCCACTTGCTAGCTTCAAGGGATCCTTTCTTGCATCATTCTCCCCCTCTTCAAAAAGATTTGTCCTCAAATATGCATCATCAAAAGGAGAAAGATCGCTTACATTGAAAGTAGCACTAACATTATACGTACCTGGTAAGTCGATCTTGTAGGCATTGTCATTAATCTTCTCCAGCACTTGGAATGGGCCATCTCTTCTAGCTTGCAACTTGTTCTTCCTTTGGTTAGGAAACCTCTCTTTTCGAAAATGCACCCAAACCCAATCTCCTACTTGAAACTTCATCTCATGTCTCCCTCTATTTGTAGAATCAGCATATCTCTTGTTCCTTTTCTCAATATTCGCCCTTGCTTTCTCATGCATCTCTTTTGTCTCCATAAGATTGCTCCTATATGCTGGCCGGTTTGGAATTGTAGAACCGGGTATGAAGTCAATTTGATGATCAATCCCTCTTAATGGCGGCAAACCACTAAGAAGGTTTTCAGGAAACACATCCTTAAAATCCTGCAACAAAGACACAAAACTAGAAGGTAAAGAATCAAGAGATTCTTCACTGTCAGCAAGTAACAATTCTTTATACATAATAATGAGTACAGGCTGCCCTACATCTATCTCTCTTGCTCTTGCATAAAAAGTATGTTTTGCTTTTTCTCCTTGCTTATTTTCTCTCACCAATGGGCCATTTATTTGTTTGCTTACTTTCTTTTGACTCTCGGCCTCTTTTCCCTTTCTGCACTCACTAACTTTATTATTTTCTCTTTCCCTACCCTTAGAATTACCCTTGGGTGTTGAAGAAACATCATTGGCCGAATTTGAACCCCCTTGGTTCATGTTGGCCGAAACTTCTTTCTCCCTCTCTAGCATCCTCTTCTAATCTTCATACACCTCTTGAGGTGATAATGGTGCTAGAACAACCTTCTTTCCTTCATAAGTAAAGGTATACTTATTAGAAAAGCCATCATATTGATCCCTTCTATCATGCTGCCATGGTCTTCCTAATAGCAAATGTTCAGCTTGCATTGGCACTACATCACACAAAAGCCTCATCTTTATACCACCCAATGGAGAATGGTACCTTGACTTGCTTCAACACTTTTACTTCCCCAGCGTCATTGAACAATTGCAACTTGTAAGGATTGGGATGTTTAAAACAAGTTAACCCCAATTTATCCACCATTGTAGTACTAGCAGCATTGGTACAACTTCCACCATCAATGATAAGTGTACAAACCTTACCATTCACCAAACACCTAGAGTGGAACAGATTCTCCCTTTAATCCAAGCCTTCTTCCTTGACTTGAATATTCAAGGCTCTTCTAGTAACAAGCATCTCTCCATGTTCAGCATTCAAGACTTGATTCTCCCAAGCCTCTTCATCATATTTGGCCCTATCACCACATTCGGCCTCCTCTTCTTCTTCATGTTCAGATTCTGATTCAATTTCCCCTTCATGGGTAGCAATCATCACCCTCTTATTCGGACATTGAGAAGCAATGTGTCCACTTCCCAAACACTTGTAGCATTTAATTTCCCTACTTGGAGTAGGTCTAGAAGGTGTTTCCTTGGCTGTTTTTGCATCCCCATCATTCGGCTTCTTGAAATTAGGATTGTAGGAAGAATTCTTTTGGAAAGAACCCTTGTAATCCCCTTTGTAGGAACCTCCACTCGAACTTGAACCCTTGAAGTTTGAAAAATTTCCACTAGCTTTAGAGTAGCCAGTTTTCGAAATAGCTTTATTCTTCAATCTTCTCTCTATCTTCATGGCCTTTTGAACTAACTCTTCCATTGTGATGAATTCATACATCTCCAATTCATTGGCTATGTTCAAATTCAATCCCCCTAGAAATCGTGACATCTTCTTGTCTTCATCTTCATCAATATTTGCCCTAGCCATGATCATCTCCATCTCTTTGTGGTACTCTTCCACACTTCTTCCACCTTGAACTAGTCTTGCTAGTCGATTGTACAAATCCCGAATGTAGTGAGATGGTACAAATCGGCTCCTCATTAGTTCTTTCAAGGTTGACCATTCAGGAATAGGCCTCATACCTTTCCCTCTTCTATTAGCTTTCAATTGATCCCACCAAAAGGTAGCATACCCCTTGAACTCTACGGCTGCCAAAACTGATTTCTTCTCTTCGGTGTAGTTATGGCATTCAAAAATCTGCTCAACTTTCCCATCCCATTCTATGAACTCTTCTGCATTGTTCTTCCCTTCAAAGGAAGGAATCTTCATCTTGATGGAAGTAAGGTCACCATCTGTGGTAGGTTGATTTCCACCTTCATCTTCATCTTCTACCCTTTCGGCTGCTTCTAAGGCTTCAAGATTTCCTTTCCCTTCTCTCCTAAGCACTCTTCTAGCTTGCATTATGGGATTTGGATGTGCGGTTGGCTGCTCTTGCTGCACTTGCTGAATTTGTTGTGCTTGTCGTGCTGCATTCTCTTGCAATCTAGTATCCATCATCTCCATTCGACCAAGCATTGTTGCCAAAGTCTCATTAAGCCTAGCCAAGCTTTCAGCCATAGCTCCTTCTTTGCTAGTCTCTTCTCCTTTTCCAGCCATGTTAACAAACAAACAAACTCAAAGAAACAAGATTAGTAATAATCGAAATTCACTCAAGTGTTTAGAATTACCTCACTTTTCTTGTCTTCCATGATTGTACTTCAGAACCAAGCTCACCAACCAACAATTGTCAAGTCGTTCAAGAAACTAGAACCTAAATCCTAGAACTAGATAGAAAACAAGACAAGTATCCGGAGGCAATACAAGGTAATTTGCACTACACAATATAAAATCAAGTATCGACACAAGCAAATGATACTTAGCAATGTAATGAAATTAAAAGCTAGATAAAGAAATTAGAAACAATGAAGACAATACAAGACAAATTTGGATATAATGAATAAAAAACAACCCACACTTGGCAAGCTGCTTTATGGACCTAATCAATTCTACCCAAAACGCTAGCTTCTAGACTCTAATTCCCACCTATAACACTCAAATAACATGAATATTAAGGTCTGATTTTCGAATTCCAAAAGCCCCTCAAAAGGTGAAATTTTTCACCCAAAAATTTTATTACTTCTCACCCACCTAGATCTGATCCTTAGCACCCAAATAGCAAGAATATCAAACAATTTTTGTTGAGGTGGTTTTGTACTCTTTTTTTTTTTTGCTTCCTCTCACTATCCCCTTGATTCTGGACTTAAACTTTTCAAAATCTAGACTTAATTCGCAACCCCAGATTCACTCAAGACCAAATCGAAATCAAACTTGAACAGAAACTCTAGCTTTTGCTTTCTTTCAAGAACCCTAATTCTTGGTTTCGAAATTCTCCAAGAATCCTTTCCTAGGTTTCATTTTCATCCTAAGAATACCCTCCTTCAATTCGGCCTTGATCAGAATTGATATATGACTCTTTTTCGAAAATTAAAGACTAGACTCTCTAAGAACCTTAAAATGCAGAAATTTAAAAGACCTAAATTAACAAACCCCAGAAAGACAAAGTAGATAAAAATTACCTTGTAGCAAGGCTCTGATACCAAATGACGTGGACCCTTAGCAACGATGGCAGCAAACCCAAAGTATAACAATGGTAGAGAACTCCTTAAAACTTGATAATCACCTCCTAAGGAACCCAACGCCTATAAAGAGACGTGAACTCACTATGATTGAAGGATTTAGTTGGTAAGAAGAAGGAAAACGCCACAACTCTTGCTAATAAGTAAACATAATTCTTGATGCAAAGAAAGAATTAAAGAATCCACTCTAATCTCTCTCATACGAAAATTCACAAGAAGAACTTGTAGAAGAATTCAAAATTTTTTATTAATTGTTGTTGTCTCAAATTCGGCCTAATAGTGCCCTTAAATAAGGGTTACAAAATTCCTAATTGCATATGGAAAATTAAGACTAAAACATTCCTAATTGCATAAGGAAAACATTCCTAACTGCATAAGGAAAACATTCCTGATTGCATAAGGAAAACGTTCCTAATTGCATAAGGAAAACATTCCTAATTGCATAAGGAAAACATTCTTAAATGCATAAGGAAAACATTAAGTATGGAAACAAAATCCTAATCCACTAAGAAAAATATAAAGTATGGAAACAAAATCCTAATCCACTAAGGAAAATATAAAGTATGGAAACAAAATCCTAATCCACTAAGGAAAATATAAAGTATGGAAACAACCAAACTAATTCCTTCAACATAAGAAACGCCCCACACTATTTGGGCTGTCCATGGGTCTTAAATTACTTCCCAAGGCTTTATATGAACCCCCATGGACCTTTCTTGCACGTTGGACCTTTCTTTAGCTAGCCTTTAGCTTCCACACTAAGCATCATAATCAACTTTGGTGTGCCTTCTTCAAGCTCTATCTCCATCTTCTTGAATGATAATTCTTGAAGCTCTTTGGAAATCTCTTCTTGAAAATGAAAAGCCATACTAGCTTGATATCTCTTTGCCTTGCTCCTAGTGATTGGTCCACTTGCTAGCTTCAAGGGATCCTTTCTTGCATCATAAGTAATCGGGGGCCGACATAAAAAATGTTTGCCTTCACATCAAAAGGCTAGTATCAATTCAAACAAGTCAGGCTCCTTTGAAAAAAAAAAAAAGAAAAATGGTTCACGCAATACAATTAAAAAGGGGTTAAAGAACTTAAGAGAAAATCTACACTTTCTTACTTTGTTTATGACTTTTGAGTTTGTGGAATTTCATTCTCAATCTTTTAACTCTGGATTTTTAAATTTTAGGCATGTGAGATTTTTGTTTTGAAACTTCTTGAGTCAGCTGTCATGTTTGTGAATTAGTTTTTGGTTGAGAATGTTGGGTTTTCTAATTCAAGTATTGTAAAACTTTTCTTTTCTTTTTGGATTTAGAGAGGTCCTTCATTTCTACTTATTATTGTGATTTAGTTTGCTTGAGGATAAGTAAACACTCAAGTGTGGGAGAATTTAATAAGTGTATAATTGATGATATTTTTACCTCTATTTCTTTGTATAATTTAATTTGTTTGTTCAAGTGCTTGTTAGCATTGATTTCAGGAACTCTTTACATTTTGAGGCCTTATGGTCATTTCGGCTGGAATCACAAATGAAAGATGATGGAAAGAGCTAATTTGTTCTACTTCTTCAAGTGACATGCCCAATGGTATGGGCGTGTCAATGGCCGTGTCATTCAACTAATTCACAGAAGCTATGGCACGCGATGTACCATTGATCCTGCCTTACAAAAGTTACGACATGCCCAAGGACATGGGCATGCCACGGACCGTGCCCTTAACCAAGCATTACAGTAGCAATGACATACCCAAGGACATGGGCGTGTCAATGCCCATGTCATCAATGGTAAAAATAGTATCATTGACACGCCCAGACACATGGCTGTGTCAGGCTAAATTATTGGGCTATAAAAGCTGAACTGAAGTGTGAATTAGGGATCCAGTTTTTAGAACTTAGAGCTGACTTCCTAAGAAAGAAAGAGAGTTTAGCAGCTAAGATTGAATGTCAAGATCCAAGTTTATCAATATTAAAATCAAGAATCAAAGATTAAAGTGAAGAAACACAAATCATTCATTATGGATTGTTTGAATTCTTCTACTTATTTCTTTTGCTCTAGTTTTCTGGTTATGAACATGAACTAAATCATCTCTATCTTGATATTGATGAACCCTAGCTTTATTGTATGGATTGAATATTTCTTATTAAATTAAATAATTTAATTGAGTTGTTTTATCCTTTTGATTCTTAATTTCTTATTTCCAATTGATAATAGCATGCTTATTGATCGGTTGCAATTTTCATATTATTGACTTGAGAAAGCTTGATATGAATTGAATTCTCATTAGGATTGAGGGTTGATTGAAGTGCTAGAGATAGACTTACATGATCCTTTGGTTTATGATTCCTTGTTCTTATTATAAGATCTATTTAATTATGTTTGAGAAGAGATTCCAGTATTCTACTTAGTGATTAGGGATTAATTCACTTGAGAGGGTTTTAGTCTAATTTAGAGGAATGGCAATTCAGCTCCATTATTTGATTTAATTAAATTGATTTTCATAAATATTTTTATGGCTAGGGGGATTCAATATATGGATAATATTTTCATCATCAACTCTTTTTGCAGAATATTCAATTTTTCTTTACTTTAATTTATTAAGTTACTCGTCTTTTATTATAAACATCACAAAATTTTTGATTTGCTAAATAATAGTTCAAATTTGCACTAGTAATTGACCTTGTCCCTAGTGGAATGATATCTCACTCACGACTTTATTACTTGTGCGACCCGTGCACTTGCGGTAAGATTACAATAGCATAAGTTCACTACCATATTACTTTTTTACTTTATGGTTGGTTCAACCCTCAATTATGCTAACATAACACATTATATCATTTAATTTATTTAACTCATACGTATATGTATATATATAATAATCTATATACAACATACCTGCTAAAGTCTTTTGACTTAGAGTATCGGTTACCATGTTAGCTTTTCTAGGATGATAATCAATGATACAATCATAATCTTTGATCAATTATATAATACCCTCATAACCTACCCACATATAGTACGCATACTATCATATAAGTAGTATGCATAGATAGGTAAATGAGGCATTACCAAAATGTTACTATTCTACCTTATCACCATTCTTCATTTAGTTGCAAGTTTATAGTATTACATAGATAAATAAATGGTTATAATAAAAATAAATAAATCTATATAAATTTTGCCAAAGTTTCATTTAAAATATGAATATTACCAAATCCAATCAACTCAACCTGTAAATATCAAATAGTTCTCAAAATGTTTCCATTCACTCATATCCCAAAAATCCCATGTTTGCATACATACATTTATAAATATGAGAACATGATATTACTTATATACAAAAAATCTTTAAATCACATTACAATTCATTATATTTTACAAAGTAGCTATCATATATACATTAACTCAAAAGAATATTTACATGCTATGCTTAGGTTTGATATGTGGCAACCAGAGGCTTCTAGTATCCAACCTCTAACTAGACTTTTCCTGGAATAGAAGGACTTCTAGCCTCTATCCTATCACCTGCGTGCTAAATGAATTACGCTAAACCTATAGCTCAACGATATATACTTGTTAATGCAACATTCTATGAACATGCATAAGGCTTTAATGTTACAAATATTTTCATCTTTATTTTACAAATAAACATAAACAACCATCATGCATTAGGCCCAACAATCTTATACAATAACCTAGATCCAAAACCATTTTTTGGCCTATCTCATCAATAATGACACCTTAGTATCTCGCTAGCGGACGTAGTTAAATATGTGACACCCAGTGTCTCATCCATAGCATAATCATCAATATGACACCTCATGTTTCTCGCTCAGCGGCCTAGTAACATCTATGTGACACCCAATATCTCACCCCATCGCATATGGCATGCCAATCACAAAATGCAACTATCTGGCAACTAGGTAAAGTATAAGATAGCACACACAACATTCAACATGATGCATACATGAGCCATTCATCATGTGACTCATCAATACACCATCATCTAAGATAGTCAAAACATTTCATCACAAATCTTTATTTTATAATCACATTTACTGTTTCAACACAATATATAAAAATCATAGTTATGCAATCCGTATGTCACACCCATATAGTGAGAAATGCAGCAGTAAACGTTAATATACCAACCCCAAAGCCATTGCATCCAATAGAAAAACCCATAGGATGTGAAATGAAGCTGTAAAACACCTTTTAACACCCCCCCCCCCCCCCCCCCCCCCGCGATCATGGCACTCAAGGACCGTGCCCGTGGCAGACATTTTCCTTCTGCCACTTCACCATTTTCACTTGAAAGAACTTCACTTCAAAGCCCATCACCGTGGTCTTCTATGACCAAGCCCATGGCATCCCAAAATCACTCTTTCACAACTTTTTTCATCAATATAACACACATACAATCAACTTAGAATGATTCAAGCAAAAAATAAGGGCTTTATTTAAGTATATACTTACATTTTAGAAGATCAAATTGAAGAGACAACTCCTTTCCACAATAACTTTACCTAACCTTGCACTTCCCTCTTTGGATCCTTCACTTAATTCAATCAACCCCTATCAATATATAGGTTTGAAGGTAACATTAGAAACTCATACAAACACCCTTAAACCTCTTAGACCAAATACAAATATCAAAATTAGTCAAAGCCCTCAAAACCTCATCTTACTTCTCCTAACCCATTTATTCAATCAATACCCCAATTATAGAATCATCATTTCTATGCCAAATTTATTTCATTCTACATCATTAAAACAATTATCCAATAATTTATTCAAAACTTTACTGAAACAAAACTTATTAAAAATTCAAGCAAACTTACCAACTACTTCATTATCCACTGAGCTATCTTTTATCTTTGATTATTTTTGCTAAAACTTGAGAAATGAAGAAATTAAAACAACCTCCCTTGTACCACCATGTGAGTCAATCAAAGAGAAAGAATAAGAAGATGAAGAAGAAGAAGAAGAAGAAGATGGTGGTGGATTCTAGACTTTTGACTTTTCATCTTCTTTTACCAATTATATATATTATTAATTAAAATTTTTATATAAAATATTATTGTTTTATATTTTAACTTTTATACTTTTAACTTTTTACCATTTTACCATTTATATTTAGTCTTTTATATGTGATGTATATGTTATTTATATTTCCAACATCTATCATCTAAACGTCTCTTAACCTCTCACCCATTAGTGTGTCTAATTAGGTTCAATGAAAATTGGGGCATTACAACTCTCTCCCACTTAAATAATTTCATCCCCGAAATTACCTGATGTTAGTTCTGAAAAAGTTGTGGGTATTGACTTCGCATCACTTGCTCACTTTCCCATTGAGCCTTTTTTGTTGAGTGATTCCTTCACAAAACCTTCACTAGAGGCACTTCCTTATTTCTTAGTTCCTTCACTTCTCATGCCAAGATTGCTACAGTTTCCTCCTTGTAACTTAGGTCTGAATTCACCTCAATATATTCAACTAAAAAAAATATGAGATAGATCTGATCTATATCTCTGTAACAAAAAAACACAAAATACATTGTGAATTCTTTCCAACTCTGTTGGCAATGCTAATCTATAGACAACTAGTCCAACTCTTTCTAACACTTTATATGGGCCAATAAAACATGGACTCAATTTTCTCTTCTTTCCAAATCTCAATACCTTCTTCCATGGAAATACTTTTAAAAATATCTTGTCACCCACCTTAAAATTCTATATCTCTTCTATTTAGATCAAAGTAAGATTTATGTTGGTCTGACGATGCTTTCAACTGATCCTGAATTATTTTCACTTTCTCTTTTATTTCTTTAATTAATTTAGGACCTACTATCTTCCTTTCTCTAATGTCATCCCAAATAAAGGTGTTCTACATTTCCTCCCATACAGAGCTTCATACGGTGCCATACCAATACTAGATTGGTAGCTATTATTATATGCAAACTCAACCAGCGGCAAGAGCTTATCCCAATTGCTAACAAAATCAATAACATAACTCCTCAGCATTTCCTAAAATATTAATATTACCCTTTCAAACTGGCCATTAGTCCGTGGATGGAAAGTAGTACTGAAATGCATTTGAGTACCCAATGCACCTTGCAAACTCTTCCAAAATCTTAAGGTGAATCTAGGATCCGACACCAATGAAATTGGAACCCCATATGGTCTTACAATTTCACTTATATAAATTTATACTAATTTATTAAGGGAATAATCCATCCTCACATGCAAGAAATTAGCCAAATTCATAATTCTATTCACAACTACCCATATTGTATAATACTTCCTCTGGGTCAGAGGTAATCCAAAAATAAAATCCATAGTTACTCTATTCCACTTCCATTCAGGCACCGATAAGGGCTGCAACAATCTCGAAGGCGCTTGATGTTCAACCTTTATCCTATGACAAGTGAGACTCTTAGATATAAATTCATCTATATTTCTCTTCGTACCCTTCCACCAGTAATGTTGTTTTAAATCTTGATACATTTTAGCACTCTCAAGGTACATAACATAAGTAGATTGATGTGACTCTTCTAGAATTTTCTTCTTCAATTCTACATTTTTTGGTACATAGAATCGTGTTCTATACCTCAAACTACCATCATTTCCCATTCAAAAATCTCTACTATCCCCCTCTTGGCAATCTTGCATATTTTTCTAAAATATTCACATCTACCTTTTATGCTTCTTTAATTTATTCCAAAAGTAACAGCTTAACTTGTAATTGTGCCACAAGTACACCATGATTACTAATTCTAAAACTAGCATATAAGGCCCTCAATTCAACTAATAACATGAGAGAATGCATAGTTAATCCTGCCATAGACTTTCAACTCAGAGTATCTACAACTATATTAGCCTTGCCCGGATGGCAATCAATCAAACAATCATAATCTTTGATCAACTCCAACCATCACCTTTGCTGAAGATTTAGCTCTTTTTGCACACCGAAATACTTCAAACTTTTATGATTTGTATATATTAAACATTTCTCCCCATATAGATAATGCCGCCAAATCTTTACTATAGTTGCCAACTCTAAATCATGGGTGGAGTAGTTTAACTCATGTGGCTTCAACTGTCTAGAGGCATAGGAAATAACTCTACCCTCTTGCATTAACACTCATCCCAAATTATTATGTGAAGTATCACTATATATCACTTATGATTTGCTTTCTAAATGTAGAGTAAGAACAGAAGCCTGAGTCAACATATCCCTTAACTGTTCGAAATTCATTTGTCATTGTCTCTCCATATGAATTTCACCCCTTTCCAAAGTAATTTGGTGAGTGGCATGGTTATCATAGAAAACCCGTTCACAAATCGATGATAATAACCTACCAATCCTAGAAAATGCCTCACTTCTGTAACATTTTTAGGTGGACTCCAATTCAATATCACCTTAACTTAACATGAGTCTACTCTAATCCCTTCCGCTGAAACAACATGCCTAAGGAAAGTTACTTGATCCAACCAAAACTCACACTTGGATAATTTGGCAAACAACTACTTTTTCATTAATGTCTGTAATACAATCTATAAGTGTCTATCATGATCCTCTTTAAAATGCGAATACACCAAAATATCATCAATGAACACCACTATAAATTGGTCTAAATAAGGTCAAAAAAATCTGATTCATTAAATCTATGAAACCAGCTGGTGAATTTGTCAACATAAAAGGCATCACAAGAAATTCGTAGTGTCCATACCTCATACAAAAAGCAATCTTGGACACATCTACCTCTTCGACTCTCAACTGATGATACACTAATCTCAAATCAATTTTAGAAAACATAAATGCTCCCTTCAATTGATCAAAGAGATCATCAATATGAGGTAATGAATATTTTTTCTTGATGGTCACCTTATTCAAATACCAATAATCAACACATAATCTCAAGGAATCATACTTCTTTTTTATAAACAATACTGGTGCTCCCTATGGTGAAACACTAGGAGGTATAAATCACTTATCCAACTTTTCCTATAGCTGCACCTTTAACTCCTTTAACTTTGTTGGTGCCATTTGATAAGAGGTAATAAAGATAGGAGTGGTACCCGACATCACATCAATACCAAACTCAACCTCTCTCATCGAAGGTAACCCTGGTAGCTCATCTGGGAATACATCCAAAAATTCAGCCACTGTATGAATACTTTCAAGCTTAGACTTCTCTGTTCTGGTATCTACTACATGTGCCTAAAGGTTTTTACTAAGTTCCTATAGCATTGGAGGATCACCCCAAGACAACCTTCACATGTTCCTTTTGGACACTTTCTCTTCAAAGGATGCTATTTAGGCTTTGCAATACACTAGGTACCTTTTGGAGTTGCATGCTATTCATTTTTTCAAACATGGGCGACAAATTCATTAAGGATGGAAGGAGCACTTCATATCACATATGGGAATGATGGAAATTAGGTTTTATCTGAACTCTTCTCTTTTAATTTATGCATGCTCACATTGGGGACATTGTGAATCTTTAAGTGTGGGGGTGCAGTTTTTACTTTTAACTTATCTTTATTTAATAGTTAATGTTTTTCTTTGAATAAATGAATTTTGAAAAGTTCAATTGTTATAAGATTGTTGATAGATGACCTTTGAATTTTTGAAGCATGAATTTGAGAATTGATTAGAATTGGTACTTATTGTCAATTTTGATGGTTATTCTTTGCATCACCTTTAAACTAGTAAGGAATTGAGCTTATTAAGTTGGATATCAAATTATTATTCTTTATTAAGTGTAAACATCTTTGATTGATGAATTTCTAGAACTTGCTTTGACATGCATTTTGAGACTACATAAAAATTTCAATTAGGCATCAATATGATTAAGGAAATTAGGTGAACCCATTTTGTCTTAAAAAGACCAACCTTATATCCGACCTTAGTTAGCCAATTTTGAGCTTATTTTATTTTTTCTTTTCTTTCTTTTTCACAACACCATTACCTTGAACCTTGTTGTTTTAATTATTACCCTTTCATTAGGTCAAGAGCATTTTAAGAGCATTTATGATTGAGTGTTGTGTTAAATAAAGTGAGGGGTTAAATTTACTGGGTTTAAAATTGCAAAGTATTATGTTCTTTAACTGAAAACCCTATTTTGATTAAACAAATAATAAATGAATAAAAAAACAAAAAATAAGAGAGAAAAATCAAAATAATAGAAGTTGTTATTCTTTTCATACTGTGAGCGGGGATTTTCGCAACCACTCTCGGTGGAATGGTTCTTGCGACTTCAGCATTGTTTAAGCTCAGGGCCTTAGAAAACACGAGCCTAAGCCCAGAGAAAATGAAGTCGTCGCCCGGACGGGCAGGAAAAATAGAAAAGGATGGATGACTCAATTTCTAAGGAATCTCCAACCCCGTTAATGGGTTTGGAAAGTTGGGTACATGTGAGGAAGGTGAGAAATAACCTAGCACCCCCACAATGCCCGGTTCATTGGAACCGGCCTTCTTTCCAGATTTTAATATTATAAAATTTTTAAATATAACGATATTATCCATACTACATGCAATAATTAAAATAAAGTATCATTATATTAAAATCAAAGTAATGTTCAAACAAAATAAATAAATGGACACCGATGATGGAATCATATCCTTACATCGTCCAATGTCTAAAACTAAATAGGACACCCATCAAAAGGTGGAAACGTGTCCTTTACATTAATTTCAAAATATAAAAATAATTTAAATTACATGAAAATTAATTAATGAGGTACCCAATAATAGAAACATACCTCTTGCAATTTTAATACCAAAATAAAAAAAATAATAATCATAATAATAAAGAAAATATTCATCCATGATAAATTAAACCAATCAAACATCGAAGTCAAATAAATCAATCATCAAAACATATAATAAACTACATAATCAAATCTAAAATTAAATAAAGTAATAAGTATATAAATTTAGGGTTCGTATCTTAAAATTTAGAATTTTAATTACTAAATTAGGGCTTTGGAAAAAAAGTTAAATACACAGACTCATAATACACAAATGAATATTGACCACTTCGAAGAGCCCATACGGCGGTCCCGCTAGCCGGTTAGCTAGCGGGAGTCAAGGGGGCAACATTCCAGAAAATTTTGAAAACTGGTTTTTAGGGATGTTAAACAATTAGGGATTAATGGTTTGAAAACAGTTTAGGGTTTGGATTAAGAATATTAACATCATTATTATTTTTAAGTACTTAGGCTACTGTGATAATTTTTCAAAAAAAACTTAAATGAAGCCACTGAAGCTACTGTGATGTATTAAAACTTTAAATACATAACCTTTTGTGAATTAATTTAGGTGAATAAATAACATATTTAATACTTAAAACAATCAAAGCATATTATATTTATTTAGTTTGGAACATACCTTCATTGTTGGTTTCTCCATAATTTATTGAGTAAAATTCTGGCAGAACAATCACCAAGACAGCACTAATTTGTTGCCTTGATTATGGATCCTCTCTTGTTATTGATTTTTTTAGATGGTAAACTACTTCCCTTGATAGTCACTGCCTCTCCAAGTTTTGTCTCCAAAAAAAGTCCAAAGTCCCCTTCTCGCCAAATCCAAAAATCCTCAAAAAGATCAAAGTCCTTTTCTGTGTGTTTTAATGTGGTATTTATAGGCAACTAAAATAAAAAACCTAGTATATTAAGGAAATTAAAAGCTGTTTTGGAAATAAAATAAAAAAACCAAGTAAAATAAGGTTTCAGTGAAAACTGCACACGGGCGAGCTGGGCTTGAGCTGGGGGCCGGACGCGGGCAAAATTGCACACGGGGTAAAATTTCATCGCAGCAGCAAATTGGCCCATGGCATCGATTTTTTATTTTTTTATATTTTTATATTTTTTATTTTTATTATTAAAAATAAATATTATTTTATTAAACTAAATAATAAATATTAAAATACTATAAAAATTATTTTGGACTGTTTAAAAATATCGGACTAGACTGGGTCAAAAAATAAGTGTCTATAGTTTGCCCCCTGCTTGAACGATCTGAGACTTTCAGCAGAAGAGAGTGAAAAGCAACATGATTAGGATGTGTTCTTGACTCGAAAAGAGTTCTGGATTTAAAACTGGTACTTGGACCCAAAAAAGATTTGGGTACTTAGACCCGAGACTGAATTGGATTTGACTGACCTTTTATCAGTTGTGAATTCTGGCTGCTCTGGCTGTTCCATTCTTTAATGGATTGTGGGTTTTCACCCTCAAAATGGATCTTCATCGTTGGACCTTGGATCTTCATCCTTGGCATCGGGTCTTCACCCTTGAAAAATGGATCTTCATCCTTGGAGATCGGGCCTTCACCCTTGAAAATGGATCTTCATCCTCGGCATCAAGTCTTCACCCTTGAAAATGGATCTTCATCCTTGAAAATTGGTTATTTACCCTTGAAATTGGATCTTCATCCTTTAAGCTAGATCTTCATCCTTTAAACTGGATCTTCATCCTTGGCAGGGACTTCACCCTTCAAAATGGATCTTCATCCTTTGGACTTTTGGTCTTCACCCTTTAAAGTTGGATCTTCATCCTTAACAACAGGTCTTCACCCTTGGAAATGGATCTTCATCCTTGGAGATCGGGACTTCACCCTTGAAACTGAATCTTCAACCTTTAAGCTGGATCTTCATCCTTGGAACTCGGGTCTTCACCCTTAAAAATGGATCTTCATCCTTTAAGCTGGTTCTTCATCCTTGGAAATCGGGTCTTCACCCTTGAAAGTGGATCTACATCCTTTAAGCTAGATTTTTATCCTTGAAAATTGGGTCTTCACTGACGCGGACCCTTAGCAACGATGGCAGTAAACCCAACGTATAACAATGGTAGAGAACTCCTTGAAACTTGATAATCACCTCCTAAGGAACCCAACGCCTATAAAGAGACGCGAACTCACTATGATTGAAGGATTTAGTTGGTAAAAAGAAGGAAAATGCCACAACTCTTGTTGATAAGTAAACCTAATTCTTGATGCAAAGAAAGAATTAAAGAATCCACTATAATCTCTCTCACACGAAAATTCACAAGAGGAACTTGTAGAAGAATTCAAATTTTTTTATTAATTGTTGTTGTCTGAAATTCGGCCTAATAGTGCCCTTAAATAAGGGTTATAAAATTCCTAATTGCATATGGAAAACTAAAACATTCCTAATTACATAAGGAAAATATTCCTAATTGAATAAGGAAAACATTCCTAATTGCATAAGAAAAACATTCCTAATTGCATAAGGAAAACATTTATAATCGCATAAGGAAAACATTCCTAATTGCATAAGGAAAACATAAAGTATGGAAACAAAATCCTAATCCACTAAGGAAAATATAAAGTATGGAAACAAAATCCTAATCCACTAAGGAAAATATAAAGTATGGAAACAAAATCCTAATCCAATAAGGAAAATATAAAGTATGGAAATAACCAAACTAATCCCTTCAACATAAGAAATGCCCCACACTATTTGGGCTGTCCATGGGCCTTAAATTACTTCCCAAGGCTTTATATGAACCCCCATGGACCTTTCTTGCACGTTTGACCTTTCTTTAGCTAGCCTTTAGCTTCCACACTAAGCATCATAATCAGCTTTGGTGTGCCTTCTTCAAGCTCTATCTCCATCTTCTTGAATGATAATTCTTGAAGCTCTTTGGAAATCTCTTCTTGAATATGCAAAGCCATACTAGCTAGATATCTCTTTGCCTTGCTCCTAGTGATTGGTCCACTTGCTAGCTTCAAGGGATCCTTTCTTGCATCATTCTCCCCCTCTTCAAAAAGATTTGTCCTCAAATCTGCATCATCAAAAGGAGAAAGATCACTTACATTGAAAGTAGCACTAACATTATACGTACCTGGTAAGTCGATCTTGTAGGCATTGTCATTAATCTTCTCCAGCACTTGGAATGGGCCATCTCCTCTAGCTTTCAACTTGTTCTTCCTTTGGTTAGGAAACCTCTCTTTTCGAAAATGCACCCAAACCCAATCTCCTACTTGAAACTTCATCTCACATCTCCCTCTATTTGTAGAATCAGCATATCTCTTGTTCCTTTTCTCAATATTCGCCCTTGCTTTCTCATGCATCTCTTTCACCAATTTAGGTTTCTTCTCACCATCTAAACTAACAAGCTCATGAGAAGGTAAAGAAACAAGATCCAAAACTGTTACTGGGTTAAAACCATAAACAAGCTCAAAAGGTGAATATCATGTAGAAGAATGAATAGCACGATTATAAGCAAACTCAATAAATGGCAAACAATCTTCCCAAGAACTCAAATTCTTACCCACTAAAGCTCTCAACATGGTACCTAAAGTTCTGTTTACTACTTCTGTTTGTCCATCCGTTTGAGGATGACAAGTGGTGGAAAATAACAACTTGGTACCTAACTTTCCCCAAAGCACACTCCAAAAGTGAGACAAAAACTTGGTGTCTCTATCAGAAACTATGGATTTTGGTATCCCATGAATTCGAACCACCTCCCTAAAGAAGAGTTCGGCCACTAAACTAGCATCATTACTCTTATGACATGGGATAAAGTGTGCCATCTTACTAAACCTATCAACAACCACAAATATGCTATCTCTCCCCCTCTTAGACCTTGGTAATCCTAACACAAAGTCCATACTAATGTCCATCCAAGGAGAACTAGGAACGGATAATGGCATATACAAACCATGAGGCATAGACTTAGACTTAGCTTGCCTACAAGCCAAACAAGCCTTACAAATCTGAATTACATCCCTTTTCATATTTGGCCAATAAAAGTGTTCATTCAGCATGTCTAAAGTCTTATCAACTCCAAAATGCCCCATCAAACCCCCCACAATGTGATTCTAATACTAGCAAAACTCTCATAGAACATCTAGGTATGCATAATTTCAAACCCTTAAACAAAAACCCATCATGTCTATAGAAAGAATTAAAAGCACCATGCTCACAAGCATTATAAACATTGCCAAAATCAGAATCACCAACATATAAGTCCTTTATACATTCAAATCCAATCAATTTTGGTACTCAAAACATTAAGTAAAGCGTACCTCCTTGAAAGTGCATCTGCCACTACATTGTCTTTACCTTGCTTGTATTTGATCACATAAGGAAACTTCTCAATCTTCACAACCCATTTTGCATGTCTTTTATTCAACTTGCCTTGCCCTCTCAAATGCTTCAATGATTCATGGTCTGAATGGATCACGAATTCCTTGGGCAGCAAATAATGCTCCCATACTTCCAATGCTCTCACCAAAGCATATAGCTCCTTGTCATAAGTTGAATAATTCAGCTATGCTCCATTAAGCTTTTCACTAAAGTATGCAATGGGCTTCTTCTCTTGCATCAAAACAGCTCCAATACCTACACCAGAAGCATCACATTCAATTTCAAAAGTAGAATCAAAGTTAGGTAAAGCTAAAACGGGTGTAGTAGAAAGCTTCTCTTTCAAAGCATCAAATGCTTCTTGTTGCTCCTTGCCCCAAACGAATCCCACTTCTTTCTTGATTATGCTAGTCAAGGGGGCTGCCAATGTAGAGAAATTAGGGACAAATCTCCTATAGAAGCTTGCCAATCCGTGAAAACTCCTCACTTCTGTCACACTTGAAGGATTCGGCCACTCTTGGATAGCTTTCACCTTCTCTTGATCAACTTCAATTCCCTGCATACTTACAACAAAACCAAAGAAAACAACCCTATCTAGACAAAAAGAACACTTCTTAAGCTTAGCATAAAGGTTTTTCTCCCTAAGGATTTCAAGCACTATGATACGGAACCTCCAAGAATAAGCCTGAGAACCCCTTGATTTCGAACCCCCACAGCATTAACTTTAAAACCCCTAGTCGAATTCGGTACAACCCCCTAGGATTAGGTTAGATTTCAGATTACCTTGAATTGATCAAAGATCCAAGATTTCGAAACAAGTCAGTTCCTAAATTCCAGATTCGAAACACTCCACAAGAAAGTTGATCAAACTACTTGAATGTTTCTGAAGCATGTATTCAAGCAAGAACACAAAGATAAAAGCAATTCGGCTTTAGGTTAATTAATTCGTTCAAAACTTCCAAACTAAGATGGCCATCCGTTTTTACATCAATATTAGGTTTAAATACCCTTTATGATACAAACCAGATATGGCAGCTTTGTGCCATTGAAGAAAAGCAATCTTACATCATCCAAATAGATTTAAAAGGAGTTCAAAAGCTCTTTTATGAGGCTGAAATACACTTGGGGCGTGCTACACTTCATATGGAGCAGATTTGGTGCAATTCAAGCAATATGGGCTTTGTGGAGCTTGATACAGCTTATAGGCCAAAGCTACACAAAGGGAAGCCTAAAGTGAAGATCAAAGTATGGAAATCACGTCCAAACACATGGGCATGCTTTCTTGGGCTTGTTCAGCAAGTTTTTTGGCATGTTTAGCAAGTTTTTAAGGCTGAACATGGCTGCACATGTTGGGCTTGTTTTTCCAATACATTAGGCCTTTTTTTGGACTTAATTAAGGCATGTTTAATATGGGCCCAAGGAAGTTACGAATTTCAGCAAGTGGAAGGCATCTTTTTGTCACATGGGATGTGGTCCCCTCATTCCTTAGTTAGTTAGGATATTATTTTATTTTCCATATCTTTTAGGATTTGATATTATTTAGTCTTTCCAAATCTATTTTGGATTTGTTTTATTAGATTGGGATAGGATTTAGATTACGTATCTGATTTAGATTCAGATTTACTTTATGTTTTCCTTAGTGGATTAGGATTACTTTATATTTTCCTTAGTGGATTAGGATTACTTTATATTTTTCCTTATGCAATTAGGAATGTTTTCCATTTTCCTTATGCAATTAGGAATGTTTTCCTTATGCAATTAGGAATTTTGTAACCCTTATTTAAGGGCACTATTAGGCAGAATTTGAGATACAACAATTAATAAAAATTTTTGAATTCTTCTACAAGTTATTCTTGTGAATTTTCGTGTGAGAGAGATTAGAGTGGATTCTTTAATTCTTTCTTTGCATCAAGAATTAGGTTTACTTATCAACAAGAGTTGTGGCGTTTTCCTTCTTCTTACCAACTAAATCCTTCAATCATAGTGAGTTCGCGTCTCTTTATAGGCGTTGGGTTCCTTAGGAGGTGATTATCAAGTTTCAAGGAGTTCTCTACCATTGTTATACGTTGGGTTTGCTGCCATCGTTGCTAAGGGTCCGCGTCATTTGGTATCAGAGCCTTGCTACAAGGTAATTTTTATCTACTTTGTCTTTCTAGGGCTTGTTTAATTCTTCCATTAGGGTTATTTTATTCAAATTCGTTTTTTCCTTTCCTTCTCTATTCAATTTTCGTTTTTGGCATTCAAGAGTCAGTTTTAGTTCGTTTTAGTATTCAGAATAGTTTATTCAATTCATTTTTTTCACTTTCCCATCCATTTAAGTATTCCGTTTGTTAAGTCGTTGGTGTTCTAGTAGTCAGAATTTAGTTTGTTTTGTGTCTATTGGGTCTTGTTCAATTTGGTTGTGTTTTTCCCTTCAAATTCATCTTGTGTAAGCCTTTTCTTGGGGTTGATTGTTTCTTTCCTTCAAATCATTTTATGTGGCCATTCTTGGGCTGTTTCTTTTGTGTTTGTTTAGTGATTTTCAAATTCTACATATAAAAAAAAATGTCAACAACAATTGAGATTGAAATGGATGAAGAGGAAGCCAAAGAAAAATACCATCTACAATATCTCGATGGTAAGATTCGATTTCTTGAAGAGCTTATTGAAAGGTGGTATCAAAAGTTAGGAGGTGCACGAAGGTACACAAGGGAATATTCATATTGTGAAAAGGAGATTGCTTCATTAGAGGAAGAACTTTCAGTTTTCTATGCAAAGGAGAAAAACTTTCTTATTCGTTGTAAGAGACGACAAGAAGAAAGGAAATCTAAGAGGATGAAACTAGAATATAAGAAACTGAGACAACAATTGGAAGATATGTGTAAGCATACTTCTAAACTATGTGAAGCAATAAGTGTGGTTTCAAAAATTCCTACCATTAAGGTGAAAGAGGAGAGTGCAACCATGGAGGATTCCAATGTTGAACTAAAAAAAGAGGATGAATTGGAAGAGTTGCATGAAGAGGATGTTTGTGAAGTAGAGGATGTAGTGCCATTACTTGATGAAGTAAGGAGTGAAGTTACTGAGATTCCCATAATTGAATTTAAAGAAGAGTTTGTGAAAAATGGAGATCTTCTTGGAGATGTGGATGAGAATTCACCTATTTATGATGATTATGGTTGTGATGATGATTGCGATGAAATTGTTCAAAATATGGTTGAAGAGGTAGACAAAGAATATGGAGCTGATTTAGAAGTTCAAGAAGAGGATGGTTCAGTTCCATGTGAGCTGTCTTTAACTAACGGAGCTTTTCCTAGTTTTTTTGACAATGTGCAGGTTGATGTTCTAGAAGAAACATTCAAACTATTTTCATCAACTCAAGAGGAGGTTTTTGAAGATCAATTGGTGCCTAAAGTTTCCATTCCAGATCTGAACATGAGCAAGATTCGAGGACGAATCTTTTCAAAAGAAAGGGAGAATGATACAAACCAGATATGGCAGCTTTGTGCCATTGAAGAAAAGCAATCTTACATCATCCAAATAGATTTAAAAGGAGTTCAAAAGCTCTTTTATGAGGCTGAAATACACTTGGGGCGTGCTACACTTCATATGGAGCAAATTTGGTGCAATTCAAGCAATATGGGCTTTGTGGAGCTTGATACAGCTTATAGGCCAAAGCTACACAAAGGGAAGCCTAAAGTGAAGATCAAAGTATGGAAATCACGTCCAAACACATGGGCATGCTTTCTTGGGCTTGTTCAGCAAGTTTTTTGGCATGTTTAGCAAGTTTTTAAGGCTGAACATGGCTGCACATGTTGGGCTTGTTTTTCCAATACATTAGGCCTTTTTTTGGACTTAATTAAGGCATGTTTAATATGGGCCCAAGGAAGTTACGAATTTCAGCAAGTGGAAGGCATCTTTTTGTCACATGGGATGTGGTCCCCTCATTCCTTAGTTAGTTAGGATATTATTTTATTTACCATATCTTTTAGGATTTGATATTATTTAGTCTTTCCAAATCTATTTTGGATTTGTTTTATTAGATTTGGATAGGATTTAGATTACTTATCTGATTTAGATTCAGATTTACTTTATGTTTTCCTTAGTGGATTAGGATTACTTTATATTTTCCTTAGTGGATTAGGATTACTTTATATTTTTCCTTATGCAATTAGGAATGTTTTCCATTTTCCTTATGCAATTAGGAATGTTTTCCTTATGCAATTAGGAATTTTGTAACCCTTATTTAAGGGCACTATTAGGCAGAATTTGAGATACAACAATTAATAAAAATTTTTGAATTCTTCTACAAGTTATTCTTGTGAATTTTCGTGTGAGAGAGATTAGAGTGGATTCTTTAATTCTTTCTTTGCATCAAGAATTAGGTTTACTTATCAACAAGAGTTGTGGCGTTTTCCTTCTTCTTACCAACTAAATCCTTCAATCATAGTGAGTTCGCGTCTCTTTATAGGCGTTGGGTTCCTTAGGAGGTGATTATCAAGTTTCAAGGAGTTCTCTACCATTGTTATACGTTGGGTTTGCTGCCATCGTTGCTAAGGGTCCGCGTCATTTGGTATCAGAGCCTTAGCAACGATGGCAGCAAACCCAACGTATAACAATGGTAGAGAACTCCTTGAAACTTGATAATCACCTCCTAAGGAACCCAACGCCTATAAAGAGACGCGAACTCACTATGATTGAAGGATTTAGTTAGTAAGAAGAAGGAAAACGCCACAACTCTTGTTGATAAGTAAACCTAATTCTTGATGCAAAGAAAGAATTAAAGAATCCACTCTAATCTCTCTCACACGAAAATTCACAAGAATAACTTGTAGAAGAATTCAAAATTTTTTATTAATTGTTGTATCTCAAATTCTGCCTAATAGTGCCCTTAAATAAGGGTTACAAAATTCCTAATTGCATAAGGAAAACATTCCTAATTGCATAAGAAAAACATTCCTAATTGCATAAGGAAAATGGAAAACATTCCTAATTGCATAAGGAAAAATATAAAGTAATCCTAATCCACTAAGGAAAATATAAAGTAATCCTAATCCACTAAGGAAAACATAAAGTAAATCTGAATCTAAATCAGATAAGTAATCTAAATCCTATCCAAATCTAATAAAACAAATCCAAAATAGATTTGGAAAGACTAAATAATATCAAATCCTAAAAGATATGAAAAATAAAATAATATCCTAACTAACTAAGGAATGAGGGGACCACATCCCATGTGACAAAAAGATGCCTTCCACTTGCTGAAATTCGTAACTTCCTTGGGCCCATATTAAACATGCCTTAATTAAGTCCAAAAAAAGGCCTAATGTATTGGAAAAACAAGCCCAACATGTGCAGCCATGTTCAGCCTTAAAAACTTGCTAAACATGCCAAAAAACTTGCTAAACAAGCCCAAGAAAGCATGCCCATGTGTTTGGACGTGATTTCCATACTTTGATCTTCACTTTAGGCTTCCCTTTGTGTAGCTTTGGCCTATAAGCTGTATCAAGCTCCACAAAGCCCATATTGCTTGAATTGCACCAAATCTGCTCCATATGAAGTGTAGCACGCCCCAAGTGTATTTCAGCCTCATAAAAGAGCTTTTGAACTCCTTTTAAATCTATTTGGATGATGTAAGATTGCTTTTTCTTCAATGGCACAAAGCTGCCATATCTGGTTTGTATCACTTTACTAATTCCTAAACCATGAAGGAAAATAATAAAAATAGCCCTAAAAGTGTTTGGGGAGGATTGGGCTTAAAACAAGCCCAAAAACACATTAAAATAACAAGTTCAGCTAATTATTTAACTATAAATAAGCCCAACTAGTGACTTGAGCCAAATATGCTCCAATTTGCATCCTTGATCAGTCATTCGTGCACCTTCAGCTCCTCTTCAACAAAATGTTGCATGTAGCCTTGTGACGTCTCTATCATTCCCCCTTTGTTGGAGAAAACTCGTCCTCGAGTTTTAAAATGCTGAAGTAGTAAAGAAAAGCAACTTTGTAATTTCACTCCAATTACTTGTGGCATGTCATCAATTTGAAGAACCTGAAATTTTATTTCATAAACATCAAAATCATTGTTAGGCAAAATAAATTCCATGTTTGCAACAGACAGGCAATCATGAATGGTGGGAGTAGAAAGTTTTATTTTTCTTGCTTCTTCTTTTAGTTGTACTTCTAACCCAAGCATATCAATTTCTTCCTTCAATATTTCTTCAAAAGTTTCCAACTTTGGAATGTCTTGTTGAAAAGTAGCAGCTTCTTTTGATTCTAGTGATGAATCTTCACCAATAATCTCTAAAGTATGATCTTCAATATCACCCTGAAAAGAAGTATCACCATAAACAGCCTCGGATGACATTAACAAATCACTACCATCAACAATCTCTTCTGTATAAATTAGTTCTTCTTCATTGCTATCTTCAACCTTCAAATTCTCCCTTTCTTTGTAGTAATCATCAACACTTTTACTTCCTTCCTTGATAGCCTGAAGTCTCTGCATGATACTCCTATAGAAATGTTCAGGTTGCTGCATTTGATTTCTGCCACCTCTTCGCCTCTCATTGCGCTCCAATGTGGCTCTTTCAACACTCTGCAACCTCAAATCCATGCGCTCCAATCTTTCTGTTATGGTATCCATAGCACGGTGTAAACGTGTAAATTCAGCTTGTTGCGCCTCACGCAATTGAGCTGGATCAATCTGAACACCTGCATCTCTTCCAGACATGTTTCCTGCAATAAAAGGTTAGCACAAAACAAATAAAAAGGCCTCACAACACTCCCTCACGTGTTTACACTCAATAGATGAAGGTTGGTCTCTCGTGTTTCACTCAATATATGAAATCACTCACGGTTCAGCTCACACCTCTCAAGCTGATTTCTTTTATGTTTTTAGGTGAATCACACTTTATGAAACAACTCAAATAGCCTCCGTGTGCAGTATCCCAAAATCTAAAATTTGAATAAAAAACAGCCCCTCAAATTTGTCAAAATTTCGTGACAAAATTTTGGTTACTTCTAACCTATCCAGATTCGACCCTTATCACCTAAATAACAAGGAAAACGAAAAAAATTTCTTGAAGCACTTTTGTACTCTTTTTTTTTTGCTCCCTCTCACTATCTCAAGATGGGCAGCCCTAATTCACACACCACACAAAACTTTTTTTTTTCTTCCAATCAGGTAACAAGAACAAGATCAATTTAGAGGACTTCCTTTTGAAACTCGAAATTGGAACTGAATAAATAATCAAGACTTCCTTTAGACCAATTCAGCTTTCCTTTTGAAACTTGTTTGAAACACTTTCTTGGAAATTCGAAACAGAATTAGAATGATTAACAAGAATAAGATTCAGATTTAGAACACTTTCGAATCAACAAATTTCGAATCAACAATCAAGAACACAATTTCAAATTTGAACAAAGCAACCTAAATTCCCAATTCGGAAATCCATAATAGAACAAATCCAATTCGGAATAGATAGAACAAACCAATTCGGAACAAATCAACCAACCCAATTTCAGAATAAGAAAAACGATTTGGACTAAAAAGGCAAACTGAATTCGAAATTGAAATAAGACTCCAAACACAAAAAGAAAACTAAATTAGAACCCTAACGGAATTTTTTTTTTGAATTTTTGACTTTGAAAGAAAAACGAAAACGATTCAAGGATCAATAACAAAGAAACAAAACGAAACTAACAAGAGAAGAAACGAAAATGAAAGTAACCCACAAAGGAAACAAAAACGCAAATAGCAGGTGAAGAAAATGAAAACGAAAATAACCCACAAAGAAAACAATTCAGAGGAACAAGGAAAACAAGAGAATGAATTGAACAATTGAAACAAAGCAACAAAAACGCAAATAACAAAAGAAGAAACGAAAACGAATTGGATGGGATAAAACCTGATCTAGAGCGTAGGCTCTGATACCAAATGATACGGAACCTCCAAGAATAAGCCTGAGAACCCCTTGATTTTGAACCCCCACAGCATTAACTTGAAAACCCCTAGTCGAATTCGGTACAACCCCCAAGGATTAGGTTAGATTTCATATTACCTTGAATTGATCAAAGATCCAAGATTTCGAAACAAGTCAGTTCCTAAATCCCAAATTCGAAACACTCCACAAGAAAGTTGATCAAACTACTTGAATGTTTATGAAGCATGTATTCAAGCAAGAACACAAAGATAAAAGCAATTCGGCTTTAGGTTAATTAATTCGTTCAAACTTCAAAACTACCAAACTTACAACCCTAAATGAGATATAAATAGCTAAACCCTAATTAGGGTTATTAAGTAGCGTTTGGCTTTCTAATCAAATTTTAAGAAATAATAAAGTAATCAAAGTCCTAATTTAATACCAAACAAACAGGGCCCTTACTTTTTAAATGAGCATAACTAGTGGGCCTTAATACATATTAAAATAACAAGTTCAGCTAATTATTTAACTATAAATAAGCCCAACTAGTGACTTGAGCCAAATATGCTCCAATTTGCACCCTTGATCAGCCATATCGTGCACCTTCAGCTCCTCTTCAACAAAATGTTGCATGTAGCCTTGTGACGTCTCTATCAACTTTCCTAACATGTTCAACATGTTCTTCCTCAGTTTTGCTATAAATCAAAATATCATCAAAGTAAACTACCACAAACTTACCTAAATAAGCTCTCAAAACATGGTTCATTAATCTCATGAAAGTACTAGGTGCATTAGATAAACCAAAAGGCATAACTAACCATTCATACAAACCATATTTCGTTTTAAAGGCAGTCTTCCATTCATCTCCCGGCTTCTTGCGAATTTGATGATAACCACTCATAAGATCAATCTTTGTGAAATATGTCGCCCCATGTAATTCGTCCAACATGTCATCAAGTCTAGGAATGGGGGGATGTCTATACTTCACAGCAATCTTGTTCACAACCCTACAATCAACACACATCCTCCAAGAACCATCTTTCTTGGGTACTAATAAGACTGGAACGGCACAAGGACTAAGGCTCTCGCGAACCAAGCCTTTCTCCAAAAGCTCTTCAACTTGTCTTTGCATCTCTTTTGTCTCCATAGGATTTCTCTTATATGCTGGCCGGTTTGGAATTGTAGAACTGGGTATGAAATCAATTTGATGTTCAATCCCTCTTAATGGCGGCAAACCACTAGGAAGGTCTTCAGGAAATACATCCTTAAAATCCTGCAACAAAGACACAAAACTAGAAGGTAAAGAATCAAGAGATTCTTCACTGTCAGCAAGTAACAATTCTTTATACATAATAATGAGTACAGGCTGCCCTACATCTATCTCTCTTGCTCTTGCATAAAAAGTATGTTTTGCTTTTTCTCCTTGCTTATTTTCTCTCACCAATGGGCCATTTATTTGTTTGCTTACTTTCTTTTGACTCTCGGCCTCTTTTCCCTTTCTGCACTCACTCACTTTATTATTTTCTCTCTCCCTACCCTTAGAATTACCTTTGGGTGTTGAAGAAACATCATTGGCCCAATTTGAACCCCCTTGGTTCATGTTGGCCGAAACTTTTTTCTCCCTCTCTAGCATCCTCTTTTGATCTTCATACACCTCTTGAGGTGATAATGGTGCTAGAACAACCTTTTTTCCTTCATAAGTAAAGGTATACTTATTAGAAAAGCCATCATGTTGTGCCCTTCTATCATGCTGCCATGGTCTTCCTAATAGCAAATGTCCAGCTTGCATTGGCACTACATCACACAAAACCTCATCTTTATACCACCCAATGGAGAATGGTACCTTGGCTTGCTTCAACACTTTTACTTCCCCAGCGTCATTGAACCATTGCAACTTGTAAGGATTGGGATGTTTAAAACAAGTTAACCCCAATTTATCCACCATTGTAGTACTAGCAGCATTGGTACAACTTCCACCATCAATGATAAGTGTACAAACCTTACCATTCACAAAACACCTAGAGTGGAAAAGATTTTCCCTTTGATCCAAGCCATCTTCCTTGACTTGAATATTCAAGGCTCTTCTAGTAACAAGCATCTCTCCATGTTCAACATTCAAGACTTGATTCTCCCAAGCCTCTTCATCATATTCGGCCCTATCACCACATTCGGCCTCCTCTTCTTCTTCATGTTCAGATTCTGATTCAATTTCCCCTTCATGGGTAGCTATCATCACCCTCTTATTCGGACATTGAGAAGCAATGTGTCCACTTCCCAAACACTTGTAGCATTTAATTTCCCTACTTGGAGTAGGTCTAGAAGGTGTTTCCTTGGCTGTTTTTGCATCTCCATCATTCGGCTTCTTGAAATTAGGATTGTAGGAAGAATTCTTTTGGAAAGAACCCTTGTAATCCCCTTTGTAGGAACCTCCACTCGAACTTGAACCCTTGTAGTTTGAAAATTTTCCACTAGCTTTAGAGTAGCCAGTTTTCGAAATAGCTTTATTCTTCAATCTTCTCTCTATCTTCATGGCCTTTTGAACTAACTCTTCCATTGTGTTGAATTCATACATCTCCAATTCATTGGCTATGTTCAAATTCAATCCCCCAAGAAATCGTGACATCTTCTTGTCTTCATCTTCATCAATATTTGCCCTAGCCATGATCATCTCCATCTCTTTGTGATACTCTTCCACACTTCTTCCACCTTGAACTAGTCTTGCTAGTCGATTGTACAAATCCCGAATGTAGTGAGATGGCACAAATCGGCTTCTCATTAGTTCTTTCAAGGTTGACCATTCAGGAATAGGCCTCATACCTTTCCCTCTTCTATTAGCTTTCAATTGATCCCACCAAAAGGTAGCATACCCTTTGAACTCTACGGCTGCCAAAACTGATTTCTTCTCTTCGGTGTAGTTATGGCATTCGAAAATCTGCTCAACTTTCCCATCCCATTCTATGAACTCTTCTGCATTGTTCTTCCCTTCAAAGGAAGGAATCTTCATCTTGATATAAGTAAGGTCACCATCGGTGGTAGGTTGATTTCCACCTTCATCTTCATCTTCTACCCTTTCGGCTGCTTCTAGGGCTTCAAGATTTCCTTGCCCTTCTCTCCTAAGCACTCTTCTAGCTCGCATTATGGGATTTGGATGTGCGGCTAGCTGCCCTTGTTGCACTTGCTGAATTTGTTGTGCTGCATTCTCTTGCAATCTAGTATCCATCATCTCCATTCGACCAAGCATTGCTGCCAAAGTCTCATTAAGCCTAGCCAAGCTTTCGGCCATAGCTCCTTCTTTGCTAGTCTCTTCTCCTTTTCCAGCCATGTTAACAAACAAACTCAAAGAAACAAGATTAGTAATAATCAAAATTCACTCAAGTGTTTAGAATTACCTCACTTTTCTTGTCTTCCTTGATTGCACTTCAGAACCAAGCTCACCAACCAACAATTGTCAAGTCGTTCAAGAAACTAGAACCTAAATCCTAGAACTAGATAGAAAACAAGACAAGTATCCGGAGGCAATGCAAGGTAATTTGCACTACACGATATAAAACCAAGTATCGACACAAGTAAATGATACTTAGCAATGTAATGGAATTAAAAGCTAGATAAAGAAATCAGAAACAATGAAGACAATAAACAAGACAAATTTGGATATAATGAATCAAAAACAACCCACACTTGGCAAGCTGCTTTATGGACCTAATCAATTCTATCCAAAACGCTAGCTTCTAGACTCTAATTCCAACCTATAACACTCAAATAACATGAATATTAAGGTCTAATTTTTGAATTCCAAAAGCCCCTCAAAAGGTGAAATTTTTCGCCCAAAAAATTTTATTACTTCTCACCTACCTAGATCTGATCCTTAGCACCCAAATAGCAAGAATATCAAACAATTTTTGTTGAGGTGGTTTTGTACTCTTTTTTTTTTTGCTTCCTCTCACTATCCCCTTGATTTAGGACTTAATTTACTCCCAAGGACTTTTCGAAATCTTGACTTAATTCGTAACCCCAGATTCACTCAAGACCAAATCAAAATCAAACTTGAACACAAACTCTAGCTTTTGCTTTCTTTCAAGAACCCTAATTCTTGGTTTCGAAATTCTCCAAGAATCCTTTCCTAGGTTTCGTTTTCACCCTAAGAATACCCTGCTTCAAGTCGGCCTTGATCAGAATTGATATATGACTCTTTTTCGAAAATTAAAGACTAGACTCTCTAAGAACCCTAAAATGCAGAAATTTAAAAGACCTAAATTAACAAACCCTAGAAAGACAAAGTAGATAAAAATTACCTTGTAGCAAGGCTCTGATACCAAATGACGCGGACCCTTGGCAATGATGGCAGAAAACCCAACGTATAACAATGGTAGAGAACTCCTTGAAACTTGATAATCACCTCCTAAGGAACCCAACGCCTATAAAGAGACGCGAACTCACTATGATTGAAGGATTTAGCTGGTAAGAAGAAGGAAAATGCCACAACCATTGTTGATAAGTAAACCTAATTCTTGATGCAAAGAAAGAATTAAAGAATCCACTCTAATCTCTCTCACACGAAAATTCACAAGAAGAACTTGTAGAAGAATTCAAATTTTTTTTTATTAATTGTTGTAGTCTGAAATTCGGCCTAATAGTGCCCTTAAATAAGGGTTACAAAATTCCTAATTGCATATGGAAAACTAAAACATTCCTAATTGCATAAGGAAAACATAAAATATGGAAACAAAATCCTATTCCACTAAGGAAAATATAAAGTATGGAAACAAAATCCTAATCCATTAAGGAAAATATAAAGTATGGAAACAAAATCCTAATCCAATAAGGAAAATATAAAGTATGGAAACAACCAAACTAATCCCTTCAACATAAGAAATGCCCCACACTATTTGGGCTGTCCATGGGCCTTAAATTACTTTCTAAGGCTTTATATGAACCCCCATCGACCTTTCTTGCACGTTAGACCTTTCTTTAGCTAGCCTTTAGCTTCCACACTAAGCATCATAATCAGCTTTGGTGTGCCTTCTTCAAGCTCTATCTCCATCTTCTTGAATGATAATTCTTGAAACTCTTTGGAAATCTCTTCTTGAATATGCAAAGCCATACTAGCTTGATATCTCTTTGCCTTGCTCCTAGTGATTAGTCCACTTGCTAGCTTCAAGGAATCCTTTGTTGCATCAACCAGCCTTGTTTCTTTCCTTGTAATCACGCCTTCCTTCCCTATTCCAAGGAGAAATGGAATTAGAAACAGGTTTTGAATGATACCTTGATGATCGTCTTCCTTGGAGTTGTTTTTCCTCCTTGACGGCAATATGCACCATCTCTTCTAACTCCACATAAGGCTGCAAATCAACCTGATCAGCAATGTCCGAATTCAAACTAGCCAAGAAACATGCCATAGTAGTCTCCATGTCTTCTTCTATATTTGCTCTTGTTGTGGAACAACCAGCACACCGCAAGGATGAGCAAGAGTTAGGACATGAGGAACAAGTTGAGAAGATCATCAATCCAATTATTCTGCCACAAGGTCCTATAACTAGATCGTGAGCTAAAAAGATTCAGCAAGCACTAATTTGCCATTTGCAAGATTTGGTGAATTTGGCTAAATATGGTTTGCAAGGAATTACACTCTTGGAGACAAGACCAAAGGAAGTCAATTACAACTTGCTACAAGTTGAAATTCACGAATGAGGCTTGTTTTAGTTGTTTAGCCCTGTTTTATTATTTAGTTATTTTAAACATGTGTTATTTAGTTATGGTGGGACCATGTTATGTTTTTAATGGGTGGTCCTATATGTTTAAGACTGGGGCCTTATTTAATTAAGTATTTCCTTATTGGGTTAGGATTTTATGTTATGAAAAGGCTATAAATATGCCTTGGACGAATTAGGGTGGAGTTTTGTTTTTTGGGGGAGGAATTAATAACCTAAAGCCGATTTGCTTTTATCTTTGTGTTCTTGATTGAATACATGCTTAAGAAACATTCAAGTAGTTTGATCAACTTTCTTGTGGAGTGTTTCGAATATGGGATTTAGGAACTAGTTTGTTACGACATCTTGGATCTCTGATCAATTCAAAGAAATCTGAAATCTAACCTTTATTCTTTGGAGGTTGTGCCAAATTCGACTAGGGGTTTTCAAGTTAATGTTTTGGGGGTTCGACATCAAGGAGTTCTCAGGCTTATTCTTGGAGGTTCCGTATCAGCTCTAGTCATTAACATTTCCATTTCTTTGTAGTAGTCATCAACACTTTTACTACCTTGTTTAAGAACCTGAAGTCTTTGTATAATTTCCCTATGGAAATGTCTAGGCACAAACCTCTTCCTCATGGCCGATTTAAGATCAGACCAAGTCTCAATTGGATACTCCAAATTCCTTCTTCTACTAGTCACTAATTGATCCCACCAAGCTATAGCATAATCTATAAATTGAGTAACAATAAGCCTGACCTTCTTTTCCTCAGTACATTGATGGCAATCAAATATGAGATCAACCTGCTTTTCCCATTGCAAATAAGCTTCTGGATCTGATTTACCACGAAAGTTAGGAATTTTCAGCTTGATGCATCCCAAGCTCCTATCAACGACTTCATCATCACCATGATTTCTACCATAGAAAGCATTATTATTCATCCTTCCTATACCTCGACCAGTACCACGGCCTCCTCTACCTCCACCTCTATGTAGAGCTCCTCCAACCAGACTTGCATTATCATCCTCAAGCTCATTTTCATCTTCCAAATGTTCAGGTTGTTGCATTTGATTTCTGCCACCTCTTTGCCTCTCATTGCGCTCCGGTGTGGCTCTTTCAACATTTTGCAACCTCAAATCCATGCGCTCCAATGTTTTTGTTATGTTCTCCATAGCACGGTATAAACGTGTAAATTCAGCTTGCTGCGCCTCACGCAATCGAGCTGGATCAATTTGAACACCCCTGTCACTGTCATCTCGGCCGGACATTTTTCCTGCAATAAAAGGTTAGAACAAAATAAATAAAAGACCTCACAACACTCCCTCACGTGTTTACACTCAATAGATGGGGTTGGTCACTCGTGTTCCACTCAATATAATGTATTCACTCACGGCTTAGCTCACACCTCTCAAGCTAATTTCTTTTATGTTCTTAGGTGAATCACACTTTATGAAACAAATCAAATAGTCTTCCGTGTGTAGTATCCTAAGTCTGAAATTTCGAATGAATCACTAATGCAATTCAAATCAAAACAGCCCCTCAATGGTGAAAATTTCGTGACCAGAAATTATATTTTTTCTAACCTATCCAGATTTGACCCTTATCTCCTAAATAGTAAGGAGAATGAAAATTTTTTGTTGAAGTGGTTTTGTACTCTTTTTTTTTTTTTGCTCCCTCTCACTATCTCTCTTGATGGGGGCGACCTTAGTTCATACCACACGAAACTTTTACCCAATTAAATAACAAGAACAAGATCGAATTTAGAGTACTGTCTTTGAAACTCGAAATTAAATCAGAATGAATAATCAAGAACAAGATTCGAATTTAGCACACTTTGTTGAATTTCGAATTCAAATCAGAATGATGAACAAGACCAAGATTCGAATTTAAAACACCTTTTCTTGAATTTTGAATTTTAGGTTTTATAAATTTTTTTTTTGAATTTTCGAATTTGAAAGAAAACGAAAATGATTCAAGGAACATACAACTTAGACGATCAAGAAACAAAGAAAATGATTCAAGAATCAAGAATAAAGAAACAGAACGAAAATAACAAGTGAAGAAAATGAAAACGAAAATAACCCACAAAGAAAAACAAATCAAAGATTCAAGATTAAAAATCAAGAATTCGTCTAACAAGAGTTAAGAAGAAAATGAATCAAACAAAGAATTCAGAATCAAGAATTCGAATAACAAGAGAACAAGAAAGAAACGAAATAAACAAAGAATTCGAAATTGATAGGGATAAAACCTGATCTAGAGCATTGGCTCTGATACCAAATGATACGGACGGGCCAAGCACTTCCCAGGTGGACACCCATTCTGGTACTGACCCTGCACCAGCGCGGCTGGGCCAAGCACTTCCCAGAAGGTCACCCCTCCTGGTACTGACCCTGCTGGCAAATCCACTTTATATGCATTGTCATTAATCCTTTCAAGTATCTGAAAAGGATCATCTCCTCATGGGTTTAACTTGGACTTTCTTTGGTGTGGAAACCGTTCTTTTCGAAAATGAACCCAAACCCAATCACCAGGCTGAAAAATCATTGGCTTCCTTCCTTTATTCACTCGAGAAGCTACTTTAGCATTTTGCCTTTCAGTCCTTTCCTTAACCTGTTTATGTAACTTCTTCACAAAATCTGCCTTTGAGCTAGCATCAACACTCACAAAATCATTAGATGGCAATGGCAAATATCCAAAGGAGTAAGCAGATTAAAACCATAAACAATTTCAAATGGAGAACAATTAGTAGTGCTATGAACAGCCCTATTATAAGCAAACTCCACAAATGGTAAACAATCCTCCCACATCCTAATATTCTTTTCTATCACTGCCCTAAGCAAAGTAATCAATGTTCGATTCACAACCTCAGTTTGACCATTGGTTTGAGGATGACAAGTAGTAGAAAACAACAACTTATCAAAATTAGGCAAAGCAAGCAAGGGTGCATTACACAATTTATCCTTAAGTTCATTAAATGCATGTTCTTGTGCATCTCTCTAAACAAAACCGACATTTTTCTTACCAGAATGGGTGTCCACCTGGGAAGTGCTTGGCCCAACCGCATCACGAGTCTTCACCTTTGAAATTGGATCGTCATCCTTTAAGCTGGATCTTCATCCTTGGAATTGGGTCTTCTCCCTTGAAATTGGATCTTCATCCTTTAAGCTTTGGGTCTTCACCCTTGAAATGGATCTTCATCCTTTAGACTTTGGGTCTTCACCCTTCAAAGTGGATCTTCATCCTCTGCATCAGGTCTTTACCCTTGAAAACATATCTTCATCCTTGGAAATCAGGTCTTCACCCTTGAAATTAGATCTTCATCCTTTAGATGTTTGTCCTATATTGGCTTCAGCTCTTCTAGCTGGACTGATCTTTTGAGTTTTGCATCTTCATTCTTTTGATAGTTTTAGTATTCCATTCTTTTACATTTTTTCAAAAAATTCAGCCATTTTTAGTTGGCCCCTTATATCTTCTCCTTGCCCCCAATGATTTTTCTCATGCAGGCTCTAATTGATGTTTGTGTTGTCTAGTTCTTCGCACAAGCATGCATCTCTTCTTTCTTTTGCAAAATGATTAGAGCTTCCTCAAGCAATGGGCCTTCCATGCCCCCTAATTTCATATCTTCTTTTGATTCTTTACTTCACAGGGTGTTTGCTGTTCACTTTGTCAAAGAATAGCCAATACAATATAAGAAAATGCAATGTGATATACTCATGTATGCATGATATGCATGAATAATACTTATAGTGGTTCCATCAACTCATAGACCGAGGTGATTAGCAAAAGTGTTATCTTTGGCTCCTTCTAGATGTTCGCTCAGGTCTTGCATTGGAATGACAAAAGATTTTGCATTTATGGCTTTTATCTTCGAGATATTGAAAACATGAATGGTGAAGACTAAGCAACATAGTCAGGGATACATCCATTTCAAACTATGATTTAACATGTTAATTAGTAGCTTCTTTACAACCTTGCAAATAATTCTTTACTTTGCCCAATGTGTCCTTCGAGGTTCGACTGTTTAACATATTTCCCTTAACTTAAAGGTTTTTATAACAAAAAAATAGTTTTTGTTTTAAAATCAAATGTTGACTTTGTCAAATCAATGTCATTGTACCTCAGGACTTGATTTTTAGAATTAAAATATCTATAACATGAAAATCCTAGTTACCATACTAAACTCAAGAATAATTTCTATTTAAGAAAGAACTATTGCACTTCAGATAGGCACATACGCATTACTTGGTCAAAGGTCTCATTGAGTTTGAATATTGTCTATTTCATATGCATGCTTATCCAAACTATCTCCACTAATAGACTCTACCTACCAAGAGAGATCAACAGGTCTTTAATAGGCTTGAAATGGGGTCTATAAGGGACACGGGTTAAATGAAGGCCATTTGTAAGTTGGAGCTGATGTTACACAATGGACAAACCTTCACACTGCAAACTTCTTGTTGGAACTTTAGGAAGTTGGGAGCAATCTTGCTAGACTCCAAATTCCTTCTATCTTCTTGGCATTAATCTGGATATTGATTGGGACAATCTTTGCCTTTGCAAAAAGTTTGGTATCCATATTTCTTTCTTTTTCTTCTTTTCCTTTTTCTTTCTCTTTATTTTTCTTACTCTTCCCTATCTTTGAGCATTTTATCATTTTGTCCTTCTTCCCTGTAGGACTGTCAAGTATAGGACTTTCAAGAACTGGATGACCTTTCTTTTATTTCTCTAATTTTGATTGAATCTTTGGTTGGGTTGGACCAATTCAAGTCAAACTGTCCTTATGGAAGTCTTTTGCTACTTTAGGTAACAAAGAACTTGGTTGGCTTTTTGAACCGTTTTGGGTTTTATTTTATTTTCTTTTTCTTTTTTTTCTTTTGTCTTTTTTTTCTTCTTCTTTTCTTTTCTTCTTCTTTTTTTTTGGTTCTAGCTCTAAAATAGTTGTCTTGTTTGTACCAACTTGGGTTTCTAATAATGGATGAGTGGAGTGACATAAATCTTCTTTAACATGGATAAATCATTTGTTACTCTGATGTTATCTTGATAGATTGGAGATATTAGGTGAACTTCAACTACCATATGGTCTTGAGAACATCAACTATCCTTATAGTCTTGGTTATGCATTCCATTCTTTGATCTTCTTGCCTCTTCACCTTAGTGATCATCAGATTTGTCATAAGTATCACAGCAGCTCAAGGTAGGTCATCGGGATTTATAAGTCAATAAATAGAGAGCTAAACTTTCATGAAGGCTCAAAGGAAAAACTAGGGATTGATATTTTATTGGGTGGATACTAGTTGTTGGCTTGACCAAACAATGCCTAGATCATCTCTCCCTTAAATAAGCAGAGTTCAATTTTGCCTAGAAAGTCTATCAAAGCATGTTCTAAGACTGACTAAGACCTAGACAAAGGTAATTATGCAGGAGCCCTCTCTAAGTAAGATACACAACTCAATGCTATATAATAATTTCCTCACCTAGTAAAGTCATTCAAGTCGTGATGCATAGATATATTAATTTATGAACATCAAGCTAGATTTCTTATTGGTTGAGCACTAAAATGAACAAAAACCATGAAAAAATTGATGAAAATAATTTATTCAAACAAGCTTAAAAAAAGAAAACATAATTGTTCCAATTAAATATTTCAGAAAGCAGAATAAAAGGGGTAACACTTCATGATAAGGGAGGTCCATTGAGTTTGAGTCAAAGATACTTCATTTATTTTGACATATCAAGGGCAAGGATTTTTTCCATCATCAAGGATCATGTTTCATCATCCACAGTTAGCCTAAGCTTGCTTAGTAGCACATCATCTTTAGCAGCTTCTCTATCCATATCATGACAAGATGACAAGATAAAAGTCTTCATAAAGGTTGCAAGCGGTGGCACCCTTCCAAATTTAGGCAGAGGATTATTCCTAGTATTGGGCTTATTATGCTTAGACAACTTTTCACTGTCAAATCAAATCTTGAATTTTGTGCCTTAATCGAACACATTTATCTGTCTCATGCCCTTGCACTTGATGAAATTGACAGAAGATCTTGGCATCAAAATTTGGTGGTAGAGGCTTATGTAGAGGCCGAGGTGCCAATGGTTGTAGTAAATCCATCTTTATTAGGTTTTCTAACATCTTTGACAAAGGCTCCCTTAAGTTTAAAAATTTATGCTTCTTTGTTGGTTCAGTTGTTGCATTTTTCTCAACACCTCCTCTTTCCCTTTGATTTTGCCCACTAGGGTGGTAGCCGCCGTTACTGCTCCACTTAGACAGTACATGGTTCGGTTGGTCTAGTAGAATAGGGATTGATCCCTCATTTTTATTCGATCTCTATTAGTGAACATGTTCCCCATTGATGTTGCCTTTCCCTTCTTTCTTATGTTAATGGGAGATACCTCATTAGCATTATTGATGAGCTCCAGAATTTCAATCTATTGGGTCTTCATAATTTCAACCAATTGATCTCATAGCTCAGCTATCCTAGCTTTGACAACTTCATCGACTATGTCCCTTAGCTGGTTTGCATCCATCCTTCCAATGAAGCAGTTGAATCAAAATCAATGTTGTAGGTGGTGTCGTTGTATGCTCTTGAATTGTCGTGCTCTAAGTCTATGAGCCAGAAATGATTAATACCATGTAATGCAATGCGTGTATGCATGTATGCACAACCAATAGACAAAGATAAGTAGAACGTCCCTTCCAACATTATAACTTCCACACACGGACGGCGAGTCTCTTTTCCTAAGTATATGGTTAACAAAATACCAACATGGGGTATCTTATTTTCGAATAATTCCCTTGAACATTTCAACTAATGGTTATATTTTTGAACATGGAAATCAGTTTGTAATAATTTCCATTAATTAGGTTTTAATCCATCCAATCAACTAAAACAGCTTCTATGCTATATTGGATTAAAACTGAATTAAGAGGTTTATTATAAATAGATTTCTCACTTGAAAAAGTAACTAATGATTCATGCCAAAAACAAGCCCATGATTAATAATTCTTAGTATAAACTAGGCTCACAATTGATTTTTGGTATTTCCAAAATTGACCTAAATATTAGTAAGCTCTTTTAAAGAAAAGGTTGGATGAAATGCAAAAATAGTTTTGTTTGAAAAACCCATTGTAAAAAGATTTTAGAAAAAATGGATTTTTGACTTTGTATTTGAGTCATGAGAGAAGAATTTTTTATTTGTTTTTAGAAAAGTTTTATGTCCAAAGACCATCTTGAAAATTTTTAAAAATTGCTTTGGTCTTTTGGACTTTTAAAGAAAAATTTATTTTGAGCTTACAATTGTACTTAGGTCATATTAGAAAAAGGACAAACCAAATAAGCCATGATTTAAGCAAAGATAAATTAACCATAGTCAAATAACAAGCATTTGGGGTAAAAACCTAAGAAAAGTAACTAGGCCAATTACATGAGCTTTAGTCTTTGGGTTAAAAGGCTTAGGTTCCCATAGCAAGTATATACCAAAAGGTACAAGGATATGAGTGGTTATGCCATGCTCAATCTCCATACCTTAAGTGAAAGTATGGTATCCCTTACATAACACAACATGGATAACATGGGATCCTAACTCACGCATACGATACAATCTAAATGATGCAATGGATAATATCATGATAAGAAAGAATATAATAATATAAAGACTAATGGAATCAACTTCTCTTATCCCCAATGGAGTCGCCACTGTGAGTGAGGATTTTTGCCCCCACTCTCGGTGGAATGGTTCTTGCGACTTCGACACTATTTAGGCTTAGGGCCTTAGAGAACACGGACCTAAGCCCTGAGAAAATGGTGTAGCCACCCGGATGGGCCGTAAAAATAGAAAGGGGTGGATGACTCGATTCTTAAGGAATCCTTAACCCCTTAATGGGTTTGAAAAGTTTGGTATGTGTGGAGAAGATGAGAAATGGCCCAGTACCCCCACAACGACCGGTTCATTGGAATCGGCCTCCTTTTTAGGTCTTAATATTATAAAATTCTTAAATATAATGATAGTATTCATAATACATGCAATAATTAAAATAAAGCATCATTATATTAAAATCAAAGTAATGTTCAAACAAAATAAATAAATGGACACCCATCCGAGGATGAAAAACGTGTCCTTACATCGTCCAATGTCTAAAACTAAATAGGACACCCACCAAAAGGTGGAAACATATCCTTTACATTAATCCCAAAATATAAAAATAATTTAAATTACATGAAAATTAATTAATAAGGTACCCAATAATGGAAACATACCTCTTACAATTTTAATACCAAAATAAATAAATAATAATCATAATAATAAAGAAAATATCCATCCATAATAAATTAAACCAATCAAACATCGAAATCAAATAAATCAACCATCAAAACATAAAATAAACTACATAATCAAATCTAAAATTAAATAAAGTAATAAATATATAAATTTAGGGTTCACATCTTAAAATAGGGTTTTAGAATTTTAATTAATAAATTAGGGCTTTGAAAAAAAGAAAGTTAAATACACAGACTCGTAATACATAAATGAATATTGACCCCTTCAACGAGCCCATACAGCGGTCCCGCTAGCCGATTAGCGAGCGGGGGTCAAGGGGGCAATGCCCCAGAAAATTTTGAAAACTGGTTTTTAAGGATGTTAAACAATTAGGATTAATGGTTTGAAAACAGTTTAGGGTTTGGATTAAGAATATTAACATCATTAGTATTTCTAAGTACTTAGGCTATTGTGATAATTTTTCAAAAAAATTTAAGTGAAGCCACTGAAGCTACTGTGATGTATTAAAACTTTAAATACATAACCCTTTGTAAATTAATTTAGGTGAATAAATAATATATTTAATACTTAAAACAATCAAAGCATATTATATTTATTTAGTTCGGAACATACCTTCATTGTTGGTTCCTCCACAATTTATTGAGTAAAATTCTGGTAGAATAACCACCAAGACAACACTGATTTGTTGCCTTGATTATGGATCCTCTCTTGTTGTTGATTTTTTTAGATGGTAAACTGCTTCCCCTAATAGTCACTGCCTCTCCAAGTTTTGTCTCCAAAAAAAGTCCAAAGCCCCCTTCTGGCCAAATCCAAAAATCCTCCAAAAGATTCATGTCTTTTGTGTGTGTTTTAATGTGGTATTTATAGGCAACTAAAATAAAAAAAAACCTAGTATATTAAGGAAATTAAAAGCTATTTTGGAAATAAAATCAAAAATCAAGTAAAATAAGGTTTCGGCAAAAACTGCGCGCTGGCGAGCTGCGGCTGGGCGCAGGCAAAATTACTCACAGGGCGCAATTTCGTTGTAGTGGCAAATTGGCCCGTGGCCAATTCGTCGCAAGTAAAACGTGCAATGAACTAGCCTATGGCCAATTTGCCCCAGGTAAATCCTACGGCGAATTGGCCTGTGGCTAATTCGTCGCAAGTGTTCCTACGGCGAATCAACGAATTGGCTTAGGCCAATTCGTCGTCGATTCTACCGTTGCTGATTTTTTATTTTTTTTATATTTTTTATATTTTTTATTTTCATTATTAAAAATAAATACTATAAATATTAAAATAAATATTATTTTATTAAAATAAATAATAAATATTAAAATACTACAAAAATTATTTTGGACTATTTAAAAATATCATACTGGACTTGGTAAAAAATTAAGGGTCTACACGTAGGGTTGGAATAAGTTTGGCAATGATCATTGCAAAATTTAATAAGTGAGTTTCCTCAAAAAGCTCTTTAATGTCAAGTGGTAGGTGAGTAGAAGTGTTTTGGGATTGTTCGGTTTTATTATGTTGTTTACTTTATTCTTGAAGTGCTCTTGAACTTAGTGAATAAACTCACATTTCAAAATGTCATAAATTTACCTTAGCCCCATTACAACACAATGAAAGAGCTTATGATTGATGCTTGATTGTAAGTAGGTGGTGGAGATTTGATTGATAAGCAAGCCTATAGAGATAATCTTTCATTGAATGTTGAGAGCTAAAACACTACCTGATTAAACACTTAAGAGGTTTTATGAAGGAGTGATAATTTTTTGGAATGCATGGATTGGCCATTAAATTGCTTGAGTATTGATTGTTCTTGATTTGATAATGATTGCAGATTTAAGAAAATGGAAGTCTTGATACATCCTTATAACTTTTGAACTTGACTAAATTTATCTTGTTTAGTTTGTTTTGATTTTAACTTTGCTTGGGGACACGCAAAGAATTAAGTGTGGGATATTTGTTTTGATCATTTATGTTTGTATTTTTAGGATAATTTTATTGGCTTTTGATTGATGTTTCTTTAAAGTTGTACTTATGATACGGAACCTCCAAGAATAAGCCTGAGAAGCCCTTGATTTCGAACCCCCACAGCATTAACTTGAAAACCCCTAGTCGAATTCGGTACAACCCCCAAGGATTAGGTTAGATTTCAGATTACCTTGAATTGATCAAAGATCCAAGATTTCGAAACAAGTCAGATCCTAAATCCCAGATTCGAAACACTCCACAAGAAAGTTGATCAAACTACTTGAATGTTTCTGAAGCATGTATTCAAGCAAGAACACAAAGATAAAAGCAATTCGGCTTGAGGTTAATAAATTCGTCCAAAACTTCAAAACTGGTGTCTTATAACCCTAAATGAGATATAAATAACTAAACCCTAATTAGGGTTGTTAAGTAGCGTTTGGCTTTCTAATCAAATTTTAAGAAATAATAAAGTAAACAACGTTCTGATTTAATACAAAACAAACAGGGCCCTTACTTTTTAAATAAGCATAACTAGTGGGCCTTAATACATATTAATTACAAGTCTCATTCGTGAATTACAACTTGTAGCAAGTTGTAATTGACTTCCTTTGGTCTTGTCTTCAAGCTTGTAATTCCTTGCAAACCATAGTTAGCCAAATTCACCAAATCTTGCAAATGGCAAATTAGTGCTTGCTGAATCTTTTTGGCTCGCGATCTAGTTATAGGACCTTGTGGCAAAATATTTGGATTGATGATCTCCTCAACTTGTTCCCCACGTCCTAACTCTTGCTCATCCTTGCGGTGTGCTGGTTGTTCCACAACATTTCCCCTCTCCTCAAAAGGATTCGTCCTCGAATCAAAAGCATCACCTACATCAAAAGGACTTAAATCAGCAACATTAAACGAAGCACTCACATTATACTCACCTGGCAAATCCACTTTATACGCATTGTCATTAATCCTTTCAAGTATTTGAAAAGGACCATCTCCTCGTGGATTTAACTTAGACTTGCGTTGCTGTGGGAACCTTTCTTTGTGAAAATGTACCCAAACCCAATCACCAGGCTGAAAAAGCATTGGCTTTCTTCCTTTATTCACTCTAGAAGCTACTTTGGCATTTTGCTTTTCAATCCTTTCCTTGCTTATGTAACTTCCTCACGAAATCTGCCTTTGAACTAGCATCAACACTCACAAAATCGTTAGATGGCAATGGCAAAATATCTAAAGGAGTAAGCGGATTAAAACCATAAACAATTTCAAATGGAAAACAGTTAGTAGTGCTATGAATAGCCCTATTGTAAGCAAACTCCACAAATGGTAAACAATCCTCCCACATCCTAATATTCTTTTCTATTACTGCCCTAAGCAAAGTAATCAATGTTCGATTCACAACCTTAGTTTGACCATCGGTTTGAGGATGGCAAGTAGTAGAAAACAGCAACTTAGTTCCCAACTTTCCCCACAAAACACACCAAAAATGACTCAAAAACTTAACATCTCGATCACTAACAATGCTTTTGGGTATGCCATGCAAACGCACAACCTCTTTAAAGAACAAATCAGCAATCAATTTTGCATCATCAGTTTTATGACATGGTATAAAATGAGCCATTTTACTAAATCTATCAACCACAACAAATATACTATCACGACCTCTCCTAGTTTTAGGCAAACCAAGCACAAAATCCATAGACAAATCAGTCCAAGGTCCATTAGGAACAGGTAATGGCGTGTACAAACCATGCGGTTTCAACCTAGACTTAGCTTCTCTACATGTTATGCAATGCTCACAAACTTTATGCACATCATGTTTCATACCAGGCCAATAAAAATGTTCTATCAACACATCATAGGTCTTACTTACCAGAAAATGACCCATCAAACCTCCTCCATGGGCTTCCTTAACTAACAACTCTCTCATGGAACACTTAGGAATACACAATCTACTTTTCTTGAACAAAAAACCATCAAACAAATGAAAGTCTTTCAAAACAGCCACATCACCACACAAATTATATATGTCACCAAAATCCACATCACTAACATATAATCCCTTAATATGCTTAAAATCCAACAATCTAGCACTAAGAGAATTAAGTAAAACATACCTTCGCGACAACGCATCAGCCACTACATTCTCCTTACCTCGCTTGTATTTAATCACATATGGGAATGTTTCTATGAACTCCACCCATTTGGCATGCCTACGATTCAGCTTATCTTGACCCTTCAAATGCTTTAAACTCTCATGGTCAGTATGTATCACAAACTCTTTTGACCACAAATAATGCTGCCATGTATGCAAAGCTCGAAACAATGCATATAACTCCTTATCATATGTCGGATACTTCAAAGCCGCTCCACTTAGCTTTTCACTAAAGTACATCAATGGCCTTTGATCCTGTATCAAAACAGCTCCAATTCTTATGCCACTTGCATCACATTCAATCTCAAAAGTCTTATCAAAATTAGGCAAAGCAAGCAAGGGTGCATTACACAATTTATCCTTAAGTTCATTAAATGCATGTTCTTGTGCATCTCCCCAAACAAATCCGACATTTTTCTTAACTAACTCATTCAAAGGTGCAGTTATAGTACTGAAATTTCTAATGAATCTCCTATAAAAACCAGCAAGTCCATGAAAACTCCTCACCTCACTAGCATTCTAAGGTTTCGGCCAGTCCCTAATAGCCTTTACCTTTTCCTCATCAACCTCAATACCTTGACTAGACACCACAAAACCAAGAAAATGAACCTTATCCATGCAAAAACTATACTTCTTAAGGTTAGCATATAACTTCTCATGCCTAAGAATGTCTAACACAAGACGCACATGCATGACATGATCATCCAAACACTTAGAGTAAACAAGAATATCATCAAAGTAAACAACAACAAATTTACCCAAGTGCTCACGCAACACATGATTCATCAAACGCATGAATGTGCTAGGTGCATTAGTAAGACCAAACGGCATAACCAACCACTCATACAGCCCATATTTAGTCTTAAATGCTGTTTTCCACTCATCACCCACACTCATTCTAATTTGATAATAACAAGATTTCAAATCAATTTTGGTGAACAAACAAGAACCATGTAACTCATCAAGCATATCATCTAGTCTAGGAATAGGATGACGATACTTTACAGTGATTTTATTGATGGCTCTACAATCCACGCACATCCTCCACGTCCCATCCTTCTTTGGCACAAGAATAACAGGAACTGAACAAGGACTCAAGCTTTTCCTCACATATCCCTTAGCTAGCAATTCCTCCACTTGCTTTTGTATCTCCTTTGTCTCAAAAGGATTAGCTCGATACGCTGGCCTATTGGGAATGGAAGCTCCAGGAATGAAATCAATTTGATGCTCTATGCCTCTGATTGGAGGCAATTCATCAGGCATTTCTTCAGGAAACAAATCTGCATATTCCTGCAAAAGATCAACAAACACACTAGGCAAAGATTGGTTAGAAACAGTAGTATCTAAACGAGCCTCTTTGCACAAAAGCACAAACATAGGCTGTTTGGTGTAAAAAGCATGTTTAACCTCACTTGTACTAGCTAACAAACTCACATTCTTCTCTCCTTCTCTATTTTTCTCAAACTGAATTTGTTTTGATTTTTCTTTTCTCTCTTTCTTTTCATTTGCAATCTGATTTTTTTCACTCTCTCTTTCTTTCTTTTCATTTGCAATTTGATTTTTTTCACTCATTTTTTTGTCACTCTCTCTTTCTTTCTTTTCAAATTCAAGTCTCATTCTTTCCATTTTACATTGGTCTTCATACACTTCTTTTGGAGAGAGTGGTGTTAGAATTGTCTTTCTTCCATCCTTAGTGAATGAATACCGATTGAGATATCCATCATGCTTAGCTCGCCTATCATACTGCCATGGACGTCCAAGTAGAATCTCTCCAGCATGCATTGGCACCACATCACACAACACCTCATCATGATACTTACAAATGGAAAAAGAAATGATAGATTGTCGATTTACCTTAACCTCTCCACAATCATTCAGCCACTGAAGTTTGTAAGGATGTGGGTGAAGTTTCATTGGTAGCCCCAATCGATCAACCAAAAATGTACTTACCACATTGGTACTGCTTCCACCATCCACAATCATACTACAAGCCTTGCCTTGAACGTGACACCTTGTATGGAACAAGTTGTCTCGTTGTTCTTCATGGTTTTCCTCCTTCAATTGCATATTAAGAGCACGCCTAGTAACCAGCAAGTCACCCTTAATTGGTTCTTCAATGCTCCCATCACTACAACTTTCCAATGCTGGCATCTCACCATCATTACTCTCATTGTCGTCTTCCTCTTCATCAGTCGCTATCTCACCATTTCTCATGGTCATAACTCTCTTGTTTGGACATTCTTTGCTGATATGTCCCACACCTTGGCACTTCCAACACTTAATATCTCGATTTCGCAGCTTAGGCTCTTCAACTTTGGACTTGTCTTTAGAACTTGATTCGGCCTTCACTTTCCCACTATCTTGACCAGCCTTGTTTCTTTCCTTGTAATCACGCCTTCCTTCCCTATTCCAAGGAGAAAAAGAATTAGAAACAGATTTTGAATAATACCTTGATGGTCGTCTTCCTTGGAGTTGTTTTTCCACCTTCATGGCAATATGCACCATCTCTTCTAACTCCACATATGGCTGCAAATCAACCTGGTCAGCAATATCCGAATTCAAACCAGCCAAGAAACGTGCCATAGTAGCCTCTACATCCTCATCTAGGTAAGCTCTAGTCATCAACATCTCCATCTCTTTGTAGTAGTCATCAACACTTTTACTTCCTTGCTTGAGAACCTGAAGTCTCTGCATGATTTCCCTATGGAAATGTCCAGGCACAAACCTCTTCCTCATGACTGATTTAAGATCAGCCCAAGTCTCAATAGGATACTCCAAATTCCTTCTTCTACTAGTCACTAACTGATCCCACCAAGCTATAGCATAATCTGTATGATGAGGATCTGATTGCTAGCATACAACACCAAGGACCTGTTACTCGATCAATGGCAAGAAAACTTCAAGGATTAGTTTCCAAACATCTATATGTTCTCAATACAATTGGAACGTTAAGACTTGAAGAAAATAAGAGCAAAGAAGCTGTTTGGTTGCATGTGTCCAAATTGCAATCTACCCAAGAGGCCAATTGACCCAAAGGAGTTAGAATACATATTGGCATCCATCATTATACCTTTGGGAGCTAAATACATACCATTCACGTTCCATTGGATGTCCATATATTAAGAGTGGCTGAAATTCACATTGGGAGTCAAAGATGCCTTTTAAAAGCTAGTGGGAGACAAGCTATATGGCTGCCCATGCCTTTTAAAAGCTAGTGGGAGACAAGCTATATGGCTGCCCAATTTGTTTTATGTAACCACATTATTATATTTGTATTTTTCCATCATTTCACTTGTTTTATGCTTTCTTTAAGTCTTTAAAAACAGATGTAATGGCAGATTTTGAACTTAATGAATATTCTGAGTTTTCTCTCCATTTTTGAGAGCTTTGAGAGGTTTTTAGCCTTCTTTTGAGTTCTGGTTAGAACTTGCACGAATTCCTTGCAAAAATAACCAAGTTTGCTAGGTCTTAACTTATATTCAAGGTTTTTCCTTCACAAGTTGGGGTTGGGTCTTGAATCTTTGGTTTCCAGCCATATAGTTTCAGTTTTACATCACAAGTTGGTGTTGGGTTGAAGGTGCTGGTTGGTGTTCTTATGTTTTGGAGACGATCCGTAGCTTGAGCTTCCTTAGGAATTCAATCCCAGCAAGGCAGGCTCACATCATTTGGTATCAGAGCTTAGGCTCTCCAAATCAGGTTTTTAGCATCATTCCTTCTTGTTTATGTCAAATATATATATATATATATATATTGTCTTCCTTGGAGTCATTTTCTGCCATTAGTTTAATTTCTACAAGCTGTATGCCTTCTTGTTTCTTTGAGTCCTTCTACCTTAATGTTGTTGCTGGATTAAATTAAAAAAGAAAAAAAAAGTAAATTCGTGGCCCTTGGATTAGAAATTAAAGATTTTTAAGCAATGGGTCCAGATGGATTCTCACAGGCTTCCAGTTTTTTTCACAGGGGGTGTGAAAATTTCTGCCTTCCAAAGTGAACGTGTATGTAAACATGTCCAAATCCTTTCAAATTTTACAGGCATGTTTTAGATATTCAGCTAAGCCTACATATTAAATTTCATGTCAAAATTTGTACGTATGCTTGGTTGTCCATATATTACCGCTAGTTAGCCATTTTTGGGTCCATAATATAAACGTTTCATAAGAGGCCTAAAAATTCATTTTTCTTCTTCCATTTTGTGTCAATATATTGTCCTAAATCCAGTTTTGTCAAAATTCTTCCCTTTGGTAATGTTTGTCTAAAATTTTAGTGTCTTTCGTCCTTAGGTTTCAAATATCAGATATTCTGTTTTTTCCAGCTCGTGTTACTCTTGTTCCATTCTTGAATGTGTTTTAAACCTTGCAATTTAGTTATTTAGTTGAGGAAATATTAAGTTCTTGCTAGAACTTGGAAGGGGCTGAAGTGAGTGGAAAAAGGCATAGAGTGGTGAGACTGTTAGAGGGTAAAAAGCCAAAGTTTGAGTGAAACACAGATTGAGTGTTACCATATTAGAGTGAAACACGTGAGGGAGTGTGTGAGGAAATATTTCTAACATTTGTTTTGCAGCAATCAGTATGTCAACAAAACGAGATAGTGATAGAGAGAGCAACCAACCCCAAGAGGAGCCAGAAGCTTCTTATGTTCTTAAGGCATTGCAATCTCAATTTCAAAGGATGAATGTGTTGTTTGTTGATATTAGAGAACAGATGGAAAAACACTCAAAGCAAATTGAAGAATTGAAGCAAGCAAGCTCTACAAATCAAAGGAATTTAGGAAAGGATGAACGAGATAATTTTCATAGGGAGCAAAACACAAATAGGGGGCAGAATAGAGGTAGGCGTGCTGGACTAAATGATTTGCCAGTTTTCAATGAATTGGAGGATGTAGATGAAGATAATCTTGATGATGATGATGGGTAGCAATCTGTTGCACTTGATGATGTTATTAGACCAAGATATATGAGAGGTAATATGGGTGGTAGAGGTGGTGGCAGAAATATTAGGCAAGAAACTATGGAAAATGCAAGAGGGAGAGGGAGAGTAGACAGCAATGTTAATGGAATTAAAATGAAAATTCCATCATTCCAAGGCAAAGCAAATCTAGATGCATACTTGGAATGGGAGAGAAAGACCGAACTCATCTTTGATTGCCACAACTATAGTGAGCAAAAGAAGGTGACACTTGCTGTGGTAGAGTTTACTGATTATGCATTAGTTTGGTGGGATCAATTACTCACTAAACGAAGAAGAAATGGCATGAGAGGAGTGCAGACTTGGGATGAGCTGAAACAAGTCATGAGAGATAGATTTGTACCACAACACTACTATAGGGAGTTACATCAACGATTACAAGGGCTGGTACAAGGCAATAAAAGTGTGGAAGAATATTTTCAAGAGATGGAAATGGCTATGATACGAGCTAATATAGAAGAAGAAAGGGAAGCAACTATGGCACGGTTTCTACATGGGCTGAAAGATGAAATTGCCGACATAGTGGAGCTGCATCATTATGTGGAGCTTGATGACATGTTAAATATGGCAATCAAGGTAGAAAAACAACTCAAGAAGAAGAAAACAACCAGATCGGGAATGGGAATGAATTCTGCCAATAATGTTCCTTGGAAGCCAAATTGGAAGAAAGGGGAATCTAGTGAGAATAAATTTGTTTCAAAGGAGAAGAAAGAGGGGAACAAGGCTGGAGAAAAACCCATTGTGATTGATAAGGGTAAGGCACCAATGAACTCCAATGGAAGAACAAGAGACATCCAATGTTTCCGATGTTTAGGGAAAGGGCATTATGCTAGAGAATGTCCAAATAAAAGGGTAATGGTGGTGAGGCCGAGTGGTGATATTGAATCTGAAGATGATGAAGTTGTAGATGAAGATTCAGATGTTAACATTCCACCTTTGGATGAAGATAGTGATGTAGAGCATGCTGTGCATGGAAATGCTCTTGTTGTTATGCGTGCTTTAAATATACAGGTGAAGGAAGATGAAGGTGATGAACTACAAAGAGAAAATATTTTTCATACTAGATGTTTAGTCAAAGAAAAAGTTTGTAGTATGATCATAGATGGTGGGAGTTGTGTTAATGTGGCTAGCACTCTACTAGTAGAGAAACTTGCATTTCCTACTACAAAACATCCTAATCCATACAGATTGCAGTGGTTGAATGATAGTGGAGAAGTTAAGGTGACCAAGCAAGTATTATTGTCATTTACCATTGGGAGGTATAAGGATGAAGTGTTGTGTGATGTAGTTCCCATGCATGCTAGTCATATCCTACTTGGGAGGCTGATACAAACCAGATATGGCAGCTTTGCGCCATTGAAGAAAAGCAATCTTACATCATCCAAATAGATTTAAAAGGAGTTCAAAAGCTCTTTTATGAGGCTGAAATACACTTGGGGCGTGCTACACTTCATATGGAGTAGATTTGGTGCAATTCAAGCAATATGGGCTTTGTGGAGCTTGATACAGCTTATAGGCCAAAGCTACACAAAGGGAAGCCTAAAGTGAAGATCAAAGTATGGAAATCACGTCCAAACACATGGGCATGCTTTCTTGGGCTTGTTCAGCAAGTTTTTTGGCATGTTCAGCAAGTTTTTAAGGCTGAACATGGCTGCACATGTTGGGCTTGTTTTTTCAATACATTAGGCCTTTTTTTGGACTTAATTAAGGCATGTTTAATATGGGCCCAAGGAAGTTACGAATTTCAGCAAGTGGAAGGCATCTTTTTTTCACATGGGATGTGGTCCCCTCATTCCTTAGTTAGTTAGGATATTATTTTATTTTCCATATCTTTTAGGATTTGATATTATTTAGTCTTTCTAAATCTATTTTGGATTTGTTTTATTAGATTTGGATAGGATTTAGATTACTTATCTGATTTAGATTCAGATTTACTTTATGTTTTCCTTAGTGGATTAGGATTACTTTATATTTTCCTTAGTGGATTAGGATTACTTTATATTTTTCCTTATGCAATTAGGAATGTTTTCCATTTTCCTTATGCAATTAGGAATGTTTTCCTTATGCAATTAGGAATTTTGTAACCCTTATTTAAGGGCACTATTAGGCAGAATTTGAGATACAACAATTAATAAAAACTTTTTCGAATTCTTCTACAAGTTCTTCTTGTGAATTTTCGTGTGAGAGAGATTAGAGTGGATTCTTTAATTCTTTCTTTGCATCAAGAATTAGGTTTACTTATCAACAAGAGTTGTGGCGTTTTCCTTCTTACCAACTAAATCCTTCAATCATAGTGAGTTCGCGTCTCTTTATAGGCGTTGGGTTCCTTAGGAGGTGATTATCAAGTTTCAAGGAGTTCTCTACCATTGTTATACGTTGGGTTTGCTGCCATCGTTGCTAAGGGTCCGCGTCATTTGGTATCAGAGCCTTGCTACAAGGTAATTTTTATCTACTTTGTCTTTCTAGGGCTTGTTTAATTGTTCCATTAGGGTTATTTTATTCAAATTCGTTTTTTCCTTTCCTTCTCTATTCAATTTTCGTTTTTGGCATTCAAGAGTCAGTTTTAGTTCGTTTTAGTATTCAGAATAGTTTATTCAATTCATTTTTTTCACTTTCCCATCCATTTAAGTATTCTGTTTGTTAAGTCGTTGGTGTTCTAGTAGTCAGAATTTAGTTTGTTTTGTGTCTATTGGGTCTTGTTCAATTTGGTTGTGTTTTTCCCTTCAAATTCATCTTGTGTAAGCCTTTTCTTGGGGTTGATTGTTTCTTTCCTTCAAATCATTTTATGTGGCCATTCTTGGGCTGTTTCTTTTGTGTTTGTTTAGTGATTTTCAAATTCTACATATATAAAAAAAATGTCAACAACAATTGAGATTGAGATGGATGAAGAGGAAGCCAAAGAAAAATACCATCTACAATATCTCGATGGTAAGATTCGATTTCTTGAAGAGCTTATTGAAAGGTGGTATCAAAAGTTAGGAGGTGCACGAAGGTACACAAGGGAATTTTCATATTGTGAAAAGGAGATTGCTTCATTAGAGGAAGAACTTTCAGTTTTCTATGCAAAGGAGAAAAACTTTCTTATTCATTGTAAGAGACGACAAGAAGAAATGATGTGAGCCTGCCTTACTGGGATTTAATTCCTAAGGAAGCTCAAGCTACGGATCGTCTCCAAAACATAAGAACACCAACCAGTACCTTCAACCCAACACCAACTTGTGATGTAAAACTGAAGCTATATGGCTGGAAACCAAAGATTCAAGACCCAACCCCAACTTGTGAAGGAAAAACCTTGAATATAAGTTAAGACCTAGCAAACTTGGTTATTTTTGCAAGGAATTCGTGCAAGTTCTAACAAGAACTCAAAAGAAGGCTAAAAACCTCTCAAAGCTCTCAAAAATGGAGAGAAAACTCAGAATATTCATTAAGTTCAAAATCTGCCATTACATATGTTTTTAAAGACTTAAAGAAAGCATAAAACAAGTGAAATGATGGAAAAATACAAATATAATAATGTGGTTACATAAAACAAATTGGGCAGCCATATAGCTTGTCTCCCACTAGCTTTTAAAAGGCATGGGCAGCCATATAGCTTGTCTCCCACTAGCTTTTAAAAGGCATCTTTGACTCCCAATGTGAATTTCAGCCACTCTTAATATATGGACATCCAATGGAACGTGAATGGTATGTATTTAGCTCCCAAAGGTATAATGATGGATGCCAATATGTATTCTAACTCCTTTGGGTCAATTGGCCTCTTGGGTAGATTGCAATTTGGACACATGCAACCAAACAGCTTCTTTGCTCTTATTTTCTTCAAGTCTTAACGTTCCAATTGTATTGAGAACATATAGATGTTTGGAAACTAATCCTTGAAGTTTTCTTGCCATTGATCGAGTAACAGGTCCTTGGTGTTGTATGCTAGCAATCAGATCCTCATCATCCTCTCCCTCTTCAAAAGAATTCGTCCTCGAATCTTCATCATCTGCATAGTAAGGAGCAAGATCAGAAACATTAAAAGTTGCACTTACACCATACTCACCTGGTAGATTAATCTTGTAGGCATTATCATTAATCCTTTCGAGTACTTCAAATGGTCCATCACTTCTCTGCTGTAATTTTGATTTCCTTTGTGTAGGAAACCTTTCTTTTCGCAAATGAACCCATACCAGATCACCAGGCTGGAACACCATCTTTTTCCTTCCTTTGTTTACTTTGGTTGCTCTATTCTCATTAATCTTCTCCATTTGTTGCTTGGCCCTTTGATGCATTTGCTTCACCAATTCAGCTTTCTTTTTACCATCAAAACTAGTAAGCTCATTAGTAGGAAGAGGCAACAAATCTAATGGAGTAAGTGGATTAAAACCATAGACAAGCTCAAAGGGTGAAAATCCAGTGGATGAATGCATTGATCTATTATATGCAAATTCAATAAATGGTATGCATTCCTCCCATGTCTTCAAATTTTGTTTAATCATGGTACGAAGAAGAGTGCCCACAGTCCTATTAACAACTTCCGTCTGCCCATCTGTTTGCGGATGGCATGTAGTAGAGAAACAAAGCTTTGTACCTAACTTTCCCCATAGGACTTTCCAAAAATGACTCAAAAATTTTACATCTCGATCACTTACTATGGTCCTAGGAATACCATGCAATCTCACTACTTCTCTAAAGAACAAATCAGATATATGGCATGCATCATCAGTTTTATGACATGGAATGAAATGTGCCATTTTAGAAAATCGATCAACCACAACAAATAAACTACCATGACCTTTTTTTGTCCTAGGTAGCCCCAAAATAAAATCCATAGATAAGTCTACCCAAGGTTCACTAGGTACACTTAAAGGCATATACAAACCATGTGGTCTTACTTTGGATTTTGCTTTCATACATGTCACGCATTTAGCACAAAATTTCTCTACATCTTTCCTCATATGTGGCCAATAAAAATGTTCATGCAGAATTTCTAATGTTTTAGCCACCCCAAAATGTCCCATTAAACCTCCCCCATGTGACTCTCTTACAAGCAATCCTCTTATAGAGCTATTTGGAACACAAAGTCGTTTCTCTCTAAATAATAAACCATCATGCCTATAAAATTTTTCAAAGGCAGCATTTTCACAAGAGGCATATATTTGTGCAAATTCAGAGTCATGCTTATACAATTCTTTCATATGCTCAAATCCTAGAAGTCTAGCATCAAGCATAGAGATTAGGGCATACCTCCTAGATAAGGCATCAGCAACAACATTTTTCTTTCCTTGCTTATATTGAATCACATATGGAAATGCTTCAATAAATTCACTCCATTTGGCATGGCGTTTGTTCAGCTTGCTTTGTCCTTTCAAGTATTTTAGTGATTCATGATCACTATGAATAACAAACTCCTTTGGCCAAAGATAATGCTGCCACGTCTCCAACGCCCTCACTAATGCATACATCTCCTTGTCATAAGTAGAGTAATTCAAAGGAGCTCCACTTAGCTTCTCACTAAAGTATGCAATTGGTCTTCTTTCCTGCATCAAAACAGCACCTATACCCACTCCGGAAGCATCACATTCAACTTCAAAAGTCTTAGAAAAATCAGGTAATGCAAGTAATGGTGCAGAACATAATTTTTCTTTTAGTAATCTAAATGCATGCTCCTGTTCCTTATTCCATTTGAACCCTACATTTTTCTTCACAATTTCATTTAATGGGGCTGCAATTGTACTAAAGTCTCTAACAAATCTCCTATAAAAACTAGCAAGACCATGAAAACTCCTAACATCAGTCACGGATTTTGGTGTAGGCCACTCTTTGATGGCTTTTACCTTATCATCATCAACCTCAATTCCTTTCCCACTCACTACAAATCCTAAGAAAATGACTTTTTCCATACAGAATGTACATTTCTTTAAATTTGCATACAATTTCTCTTTCCTAAGAACTTCAAGCACACATCTTAAATGCATTAAATGATCATTTAAACTTTGACTATACACTAAAATATCATCAAAATACACAACAACAAACTTTCCAAGAAAAGCACGCAAGACATGATTCATTAATCTCATGAAAGTACTAGGTGCATTGCTTAGTCCAAAAGGCATGACTAACCATTCATACAAACCATATTGAGTCTTAAAAGCTGTTTTCCATTCATCTCCTAATCTCATTCTTATTTGATGATAACCACTTTTAAGATCAATTTTTGAAAATATACATGCACCATGCAATTCATCAAGCATATCATCAAGTCTAGGAATTGGATGTCTATACTTTACAGTGATTTTATTGATAGCACGACAATCCACACACATTCGCATTGATCCATCCTTTTTAGGTACTAGAAGTACCGGCACAGCACATGGACTCATGCTCTCCCTAACATGACCTTTCGCAAGCAGCTCATCCACCTGTTTTTGCAACTCCTTGACCTCTTGAGGATTTGTCCTATATGCTGGACGATTTGGAATTACAGCTCCAGGAATGAAATCAATTTGATGTTCTATTCCTCTAATGGGTGGCAATCCACTCGGTACCTCATTTGGAAAGACATCTTCAAATTCCTGCAACAAAGTCAAAGCAACACTAGGAATAGATGGATCAAGGTCAGTTACATTAAGAAAAACTCCCTTACATATCAGAAGGAGCATCATACTATCAGAAGAGTATGCTTGCCTCACATCTTTCCCCCTAGCAACTAAACTTACTTTCTTCTCTCCACTCTCATTTTTATTATGTAATTTCTTCTTTTTCTCTTTTTCTTTTTCTCTCTCAGCTTTTATTCTTTGTTTTTCCTCTTGATCTTTCTTTTCTCTCTCCCTCTTTTCAACCTCTCTTTGCATTTTCTCTTGCATGGCAGCTTGTACTCTCTTTTGGTCTTCAAAAGCCTCCATAAGTGTTAAAGGTGCAAGAGTCACCTTTCGGCCTTCAAAATCAAATGAATACCTATTCTTAAACCCGTCATGTGTTGCTTTTCTATCATATTGCCATGGCCTCCCAAGTAGGATATGACTAGCATGCATGGGAACTACATCACACAACACTTCATCCTTATACCTCCCAATGGTAAATGACAATAATACTTGCTTGGTCACCTTAACTTCTCCACTATCATTCAACCACTGCAATCTGTATGGATTATGATGTTTTGTAGTAGGAAATGCAAGTTTCTCTACTAGTAGAGTGCTAGCCACATTAACACAACTCCCACCATCTATGATCATACTACAAACTTTTTCTTTGACTAAACATCTAGTATGAAAAATATTTTCTCTTTGCAGTTCATCACCTTCATCTTCCTTCACCTGTATATTTAAAGCACGCATAACAATAAGAGCACTTCAATGCACAGCATGCTCTACATCACTATCTTCATCCAAAGGTAGAATGTTAACATCTGAATCTTCATCTACAACTTCATCATCTTCAGATTCAATATCACCACTCGGCCTCACCACCATCACCCTTTTATTTGGACATTCTCTAGCATAATGCCCTTTCCCTAAACATCGGAAACATTGGATGTCTCTTGTTCTTCCATTGGAGTTCATTGGGGCCTTACCCTTATCAATCACAATGGGTTTTTCTCCAGCCTTGTTCCCCTCTTTCTTCTCCTTTGAAACAAATTTATTCTCACTAGATTCCCCTTTCTTCCAATTTGGCTTCCAAGGAACATTATTGGCAGAATTCATTCCCATTCCAGATCTGGTTGTTTTCTTCTTCTTGAGTTGTTTTTCTACCTTGATTGCCATATTTAACATGTCATCAAGCTCCACATAATGATGCAGCTCCACTATGTCGGCAATTTCATCTTTCAGCCCATGTAGAAACCGTGCCATAGTTGCTTCCCTTTCTTCTTCTATATTAGCTCGTATCATAGCCATTTCCATCTCTTGAAAATATTCTTCCACACTTTTATTGCCTTGTACCAGCCCTTGTAATCGTTGATGTAACTCCCTATAGTAGTGTTGTGGTACAAATCTATCTCTCATGACTTGTTTCAGCTCATCCCAAGTCTGCACTCCTCTCATGCCATTTCTTCTTCGTTTAGTGAGTAATTGATCCCACCAAACTAATGCATAATCAGTAAACTCTACCACAGCAAGTGTCACCTTCTTTTGCTCACTATAGTTGTGGCAATCAAAGATGAGTTCAGTCTTTCTCTCCCATTCCAAGTATGCATCTGGATTTGCTTTGCCTTGGAATGATGGAATTTTCATTTTAATTCCATTAACATTGCTGTCTACTCTCCCTCTCCCTCTTGCATTTTCCACAGTTTCTTGCCTAATATTTCTGCCACCACCTCTACCACCCATATTACCTCTCATATATCTTGGTCTAATAACATCATCAAGTGCAACAGATTGCTGCCCATCATCATCATCAAGATTATCTTCATCTACATCCTCCAATTCATTGAAAACTGGCAAATCATTTAGTCCAGCACGCCTACCTCTATTCTGCCCCCTATTTGTGTTTTGCTCCCTATGAAAATTATCTCGTTCATCCTTTCCTAAATTCCTTTGATTTGTAGAGCTTGCTTGCTGCAATTCTTCAATTTGTTTTGAGTGTTTTTCCATCTGTTCTCTAATATCAACAAACAACACATTCATCCTTTGAAATTGAGATTGCAATGCCTTAAGAACATTAGAAGCTTCTGGCTCTTCTTGGGGTCGGTTGCTCTCTCGATCACTATCTCGTTTTGTTGACATACTGATTGCTGCAAAACAAATGTTAGAAATATTCTCTCACACACTCCCTCACGTGTTTCACTCTAATATGGTAACACTCAATCTGTATTTCACTCAAACTTTGGCTTTTACCCTCTAACAATCTCACCACTCTATGCCTTTTTCCACTCACTTCAGCCCCTTCCAAGTTCTAGCAAGAACTTAATATTTCCTCAACTAAATAACTAAATTGCAAGGTTTAAAACACATTCAAGAATGGAACAAGAGTAACACAAGCTGAAAAAAAACAGAATATATGATATTTGAAACCTAAGGACGAAAGACACTAAAATTTTAGACAAACATTACCAAAGGGAAGAATTTGACAAAACTGGATTTATGACAATATATTGAGACAAAATGGAAGAAGAAAAATGAATTTTTAGGTCTCTTATGAAACGTTTATATTATGGACCCAAAAATGGCTAACTAGCGGTAATATATGGACAACCAAGCAAACGAACGGATTTTGACATGAAATTTAATATGTATGCTTAGCTGAATATCTAAAACATGCCTGTAAAATTTGAAAGGATTTGGACATGTTTACATACACATTCACTTTTGGAAGGCAGAAATTGTCACAACCCCCTGTGAGAAGGCAAAAATTTTCACAACCCCCTGTGAAAAAAACTGGAAGCCAGAAATTTTCACACCCCCCTGTGAAAAAAACTGGAAGCCTGTGAGAATCCACCCATTGCTTAAAAATCTTTAATTTCTAATCCAAGGGCCACGAATTTACTTTTTTTTTTTTCGTTCTTTCTTTCTTTCTTTTTTTTTTTTTAATTTAATCCAGCAACAACATTAAGGTAGAAGGACTCAAAGAAACAAGAAGGCATACAGCTTGTAGAAATTAAACTAATGGCAAAAAAAATGACTCCAAGGAAGACAATATATATATTTTTGACATAAACAATAAGGAATGATGCTAAAAACCTGATTTGGAGAGCCTAAGCTCTGATACCAAATGATGTGAGCCTGCCTTGCTGGGATTTAATTCCTAAGGAAGCTCAAGCTACGGATCGTCTCCAAAACATAAGAACACCAACCAGTACCTTCAACCCAACACCAACTTGTGATGTAAAACTGAAGCTATATGGCTGGAAACCAAAGATTCAAGACCCAACCCCAACTTGTGAAGGAAAAACCTTGAATATAAGTTAAGACCTAGCAAACTTGGTTATTTTTGCAAGGAATTCGTGCAAGTTCTAACAAGAACTCAAAAGAAGGCTAAAAACCTCTCAAAGCTCTCAAAAATGGAGAGAAAACTCAGAATATTCATTAAGTTCAAAATCTGCCATTACATATGTTTTTAAAGACTTAAAGAAAGCATAAAACAAGTGAAATGATGGAAAAATACAAATATAATAATGTGGTTACATAAAACAAATTGGGCAGCCATATAGCTTGTCTCCCACTAGCTTTTAAAAGGCATGGGCAGCCATATAGCTTGTCTCCCACTAGCTTTTAAAAGGCATGGGCAGCCATATAGCTTGTCTCCCACTAGCTTTTAAAAGGCATCTTTGACTCCCAATGTGAATTTCAGCCACTCTTAATATATGGACATCCAATGGAACGTGAATGGTATGTATTTAGCTCCCAAAGGTATAATGATGGATGCCAATATGTATTCTAACTCCTTTGGGTCAATTGGCCTCTTGGGTAGATTGCAATTTGGACACATGCAACCAAACAGCTTCTTTGCTCTTATTTTCTTCAAGTCTTAACGTTCCAATTGTATTGAGAACATATAGATGTTTGGAAACTAATCCTTGAAGTTTTCTTGCCATTGATCGAGTAACAGGTCCTTGGTGTTGTATGCTAGCAATCAGATCCTCATCAAGAAAGGAAATCTAAGAGGATGAAACTAGAATATAAGAAACTGAGACAACAATTGGAAGATATGTGTAAGCATACTTCTAAACTATGTGAAGCAATAAGTGTGGTTTCAAAAATTCCTACCATTAAGGTGAAAGAGGAGAGTGCAACCATGGAGGATTCCAATGTTGAACTAAAAAAAGAGGATGAATTGGAAGAGTTGCATGAAGAGGATGTTTGTGAAGTAGAGGATGTAGTGCCATTACTTGATGAAGTAAGGAGTGAAGTTACTGAGATTCCCATAATTGAATTTAAAGAAGAGTTTGTGAAAAATGGAGATCTTCTTGGAGATGTGGATGAGAATTCACCTATTTATGATGATTATGGTTGTGATGATGATGATTGCGATGAAATTGTTCAAAATATGGTTGAAGAGGTAGACAAAGAATATGGAGCTGATTTAGAAGTTCAAGAAGAGGATGGTTCAGTTCCATGTGAGCTGTCTTTAACTAACGGAGCTTTTCCTAGTTTTTTTGACAATGTGCAGGTTGATGTTCTAGAAGAAACATTCAAACTATTTTCATCAACTCAAGAGGAGGTTTTTGAAGATCAATTGGTGCCTAAAGTTTCCATTCCAGATCTGAACATGAGCAAGATTCGAGGACGAATCTTTTCAAAAGAAAGGGAGAATGATACAAACCAGATATGGCAGCTTTGTGCCATTGAAGAAAAGCAATCTTACATCATCCAAATAGATTTAAAAGGAGTTCAAAAGCTCTTTTATGAGGCTGAAATACACTTGGGGCGTGCTACACTTCATATGGAGTAGATTTGGTGCAATTCAAGCAATATGGGCTTTGTGGAGCTTGATACAGCTTATAGGCCAAAGCTACATAAAGGGAAGCCTAAAGTGAAGATCAAAGTATGGAAATCACGTCCAAACACATGGGCATGCTTTCTTGGGCTTGTTCAGCAAGTTTTTTGGCATGTTCAGCAAGTTTTTAAGGCTGAAAATGGCTGCACATGTTGGGCTTGTTTTTCCAATACATTAGGCCTTTTTTTGGACTTAATTAAGGCATGTTTAATATGGGCCCAAGGAAGTTACGAATTTCAGCAAGTGGAAGGCATCTTTTTGTCACATGGGATGTGGTCCCCTCATTCCTTAGTTAGTTAGGATATTATTTTATTTTCCATATCTTTTAGGATTTGATATTATTTAGTCTTTCCAAATCTATTTTGGATTTGTTTTATTAGATTTGGATAGGATTTAGATTACTTATCTGATTTAGATTCAGATTTACTTTATGTTTTCCTTAGTGGATTAGGATTACTTTATATTTTCCTTAGTGGATTAGGATTACTTTATATTTTTCCTTATGCAATTAGGAATGTTTTCCATTTTCCTTATGCAATTAGGAATGTTTTCCTTATGCAATTAGGAATTTTGTAACCCTTATTTAAGGGCACTATTAGGCAGAATTTGAGATACAACAATTAATAAAAACTTTTTCGAATTCTTCTACAAGTTCTTCTTGTGAATTTTCGTGTGAGAGAGATTAGAGTGGATTCTTTAATTCTTTCTTTGCATCAAGAATTAGGTTTACTTATCAACAAGAGTTGTGGCGTTTTCCTTCTTCTTACCAACTAAATCCTTCAATCATAGTGAGTTCGCATCTCTTTATAGGCGTTGGGTTCCTTAGGAGGTGATTATCAAGTTTCAAGGAGTTCTCTACCATTGTTATACGTTGGGTTTGCTGCCATCGTTGCTAAGGGTCCGCGTCAGAGGCCATGGCAATATGATAGAAAAGCAACACATGACGGGTTTAAGAATAGGTATTCATTTGATTTTGAAGGCCGAAAGGTGACTCTTGCACCTTTAACACCTATGGAGGCTTTTGAAGACCAAAAGCGAGTACAAGCTGCCATGCAAAAGAAAATGCAAAGAGAGGTTGAAAAGAGGGAGAGAGAAAAGAAAGATCAAGAGGAAAAACAAAGAATAAAAACTGAGAGAGAAAAAGAAAAAGAAAAAAAGAAGAAATTACATAATAAAAATGAGAGTGGAGAGAAGAAAGTAAGTTTAGTTGCTAGGGGGAAAGATGTGAGGCAAGCATACTTTTCTGATAGTATGATGCTCCTTCTGATATGTAAGGGAGTTTTTCTTAATGTAACTGACATTGATCCATCTATTCCTAGTGTTGCTTTGACTTTGTTGCAGAAATTTGAAGATGTCTTTCCAAATGAGGTACCGAGTGGATTGCCACCCATTAGAGGAATAGAACATCAAATTGATTTCATTCCTGGAGCTGTAATTCCAAATCGTCCAGCATATAGGACAAATCCTCAAGAGGTCAAGGAGTTGCAAAAACAGGTGGATGAGCTGCTTGCGAAAGGTCATGTTAGGGAGAGCATGAGTCCATGTGCTGTGCCGGTACTTCTAGTACCTAAAAAGGATGGATCAATGCGAATTTGTGTGGATTGTCGTGCTATCAATAAAATCACTGTAAAGTATAGACATCCAATTCCTAGACTTGATGATATGCTTGATGAATTGCATGGTGCATGTATATTTTCAAAAATTGATCTTAAAAGTGGTTATCATCAAATAAGAATGAGATTAGGAGATGAATGGAAAACAGCTTTTAAGACTCAATATGGTTTGTATGAATGGTTAGTCATGCCTTTTGGACTAAGCAATGCACCTAGTACTTTCATGAGATTAATGAATCATGTCTTGCGTGCTTTTCTTGGAAAGTTTGTTGTTGTGTATTTTGATGATATTTTAGTGTATAGTCAATTTTTAAATGATCATTTAATGCATTTAAGATGTGTGCTTGAAGTTATTAGGAAAGAGAAATTGTATGCAAATTTAAAGAAATGTACATTCTGCATGGAAAAAGTCATTTTCTTAGGATTTGTAGTGAGTGGGAAAGGAATTGAGGTTGATGATGATAAGGTAAAAGCCATCAAAGAGTGGCCTACACCAAAATCCATGACTGATGTTAGGAGTTTTCATGGTCTTGCTAGTTTTTATAGGAGATTTGTTAGAGACTTTAGTACAATTGCAGCCCCATTAAATGAAATTGTGAAGAAAAATGTAGGGTTCAAATGGAATGAGGAACAGGAGCATGCATTTAGATTACTGAAAGAAAAATTATGTTCTGCACCATTACTTGCATTACCTGATTTTTCTAAGACTTTTGAAGTTGAATGTGATGCTTCCGGAGTGGGTATAGGTGCTATTTTGATGCAGGAAAGAAGACCAATTGCATACTTTAGTGAGAAGCTAAGTGGAGCTCCTTTGAATTACTCTACTTATGACAAGGAGATGTATGCATTAGTGAGGGCGTTGGAGACGTGGCAGCATTATCTTTGGCCAAAGGAGTTTGTTATTCATAGTGATCATGAATCACTAAAATACTTGAAAGGACAAAGCAAGCTGAACAAACGCCATGCCAAATGGAGTGAATTTATTGAAGCGTTTCCATATGTGATTCAATATAAGCAAGGAAAAGAAAATGTTGTTGTTGATGCCTTATCTAGGAGGTATGCCCTAATCTCTATGCTTGATGCTAGACTTCTAGGATTTGAGCATATGAAAGAATTGTATAAGCATGACTCTGAATTTGCACAAATATACGCCTCTTGTGAAAATGCTGCCTTTAAAAAATTTTATAGGCATGATGGTTTCTTATTTAGAGAGAAACGACTTTGTGTTCCAAATAGCTCTATAAGAGGATTGCTTGTAAGAGAGTCACATGGGGGAGGTTTAATGGGACATTTTGGGGTGGCTAAAACATTAGAAATTCTGAATGAACATTTTTATTGGCCACATATGAGGAAAGATGTAGAGAAATTTTGTGCTAAATGCGTGACATGTATGAAAGCAAAGTCCAAAGTAAGACCACATGGTTTGTATATGCCTTTAAGTGTACCTAGTGAACCTTGGGTAGACTTATCTATGGACTTTATTTTGGGACTACCTAGGACAAAAAAGGGTCATGATAGTTTATTTGTTGTGGTTGATAGATTTTCTAAAATGGCACATTTCATTCCATGTCATAAAACTGATGATGCATGCCATATATCTGATTTGTTCTTTAGAGAAGTAGTGAGATTGCATGGTATTCCTAGGACCATAGTAAGTGATCGAGATGTAAAATTTTTGAGTCATTTTTGGAAAGTCCTATGGGGAATGTTAGGTACAAAGTTTTGTTTCTCTACTACATGCCATCCGCAAACAGATGGGCAGACGGAAGTTGTTAATAGGACTGTGGGCACTCTTCTTCGTACCATGATTAAACAAAATTTGAAGACATGAGAGGAATGCATACCATTTATTGAATTTGCATATAATAGATCAATGCATTCATCCACTGGATTTTCACCCTTTGAGCTTGTCTATGGTTTTAATCCACTTACTCCATTAGATTTGTTGCCTCTTCCTACTAATGAGCTTACTAGTTTTGATGGTAAAAAGAAAGATGAATTGGTGAAGCAAATGCGTCAAAGGGCCAAGCAACAAATGGAGAAGATTAATGAGAATAGAGCAACCAAAGTAAACAAAGGAAGGAAAAAGATGGTGTTCCAGCCTGGTGATCTGGTATGGGTTCATTTGCGAAAAGAAAGGTTTCCTACACAAAGGAAATCAAAGTTGCAGCCGAGAAGTGATGGACCATTTGAAGTACTTGAAAGGATTAATGATAATGCCTACAAGATTAATCTACCATGTGAGTATGGTGTAAGTGCAACTTTTAATGTTTCTGATCTTGCTCCTTACTATGCAGATGATGAAGATTCGAGGACGAACTCTTCTGAAGAGGGAGAGGATGATGAGGATCTGATTGCTAGCATACAACACCAAGGACCTGTTACTCGATCAATGGCAAGAAAACTTCAAGGATTAGTTTCCAAACATCTATATGTTCTCAATACAATTGGAACGTTAAGACTTGAAGAAAATAAGAGCAAAGAAGTTGTTTGGTTGCATGTGTCCAAATTGCAATCTACCCAAGAGGCCAATTGACCCAAAGGAGTTAGAATACATATTGGCATCCATCATTATACCTTTGGGAGCTAAATACATACCATTCACGTTCCATTGGATGTCCATATATTAAGAGTGGCTGAAATTCACATTGGGAGTCAAAGATGCCTTTTAAAAGCTAGTGGGAGACAAGCTATATGGCTGTCCATGCCTTTTAAAAGCTAGTGGGAGACAAGCTATATGGCTGCCCAATTTGTTTTATGTAACCACATTATTATATTTGTATTTTTCCATCATTTCACTTGTTTTATGCTTTCTTTAAGTCTTTAAAAACAGATGTAATGGCAGATTTTGAACTTAATGAATATTCTGAGTTTTCTCTCCATTTTTGAGAGCTTTGAGAGGTTTTTAGCCTTCTTTTGAGTTCTGGTTAGAACTTGCACGAATTCCTTGCAAAAATAACCAAGTTTGCTAGGTCTTAACTTATATTCAAGGTTTTTCCTTCACAAGTTGGGGTTGGGTCTTGAATCTTTGGTTTCCAGCCATATAGTTTCAGTTTTACATCACAAGTTGGTGTTGGGTTGAAGGTGCTGGTTGGTGTTCTTATGTTTTGGAGACGATCCGTAGCTTGAGCTTCCTTAGGAATTCAATCCCAGCAAGGCAGGCTCACATCACTGTAAATTGAGTAACAATAAGCTTGACCTTCTTTTCCTCAGTACATCGATGGCAATCAAATATGAGGTCAACCTGCTTCTCCCATTGCAAATAAGCTTCTGGATCTGATTTACCACGAAAATTAGGAATTTTCAGCTTGATGCTTCCCAAGCTCCTATCAACGGCTTCATCATCACCATGATTTATACCATAGAAAGGATTATTATTCATCCTTCCTCTACCTCTACCAGCACCACGTCCTCCTCTACCTCCTCCTCTATGTAGAGCTCCTCCAACTAGACTTGAATTATCCTCCTCAAGCTCATTTTCATCTTCCAAATGTTCAGGCTGTTGCATTCGATTTCTGCCACCTCTTTGCCTCTCATTGCACTCCGGTGTGGCTCTTTCAACACTCTGCAACCTCAAATCCATGCGCTCCAATGTTTCTGTTATGTTCTCCATAGTGCGGTATAAACTTGTAAATTCAGCTTGCTGCGCCTCACGCAATCGAGCTGGATCAATCGGAACACCCCTGCTATCACTTTCATCTCTCCCAGACATTTTTCCTGCAATAAAAGGTTAGCACAAAACAAATAAAAGGCCTCACAATACTCCCTCACGTGTTTACACTCAATAGATGAAGGTTGGTCTCTCGTGTTTCACTCAATATATGAAATCACTCACGGTTCAGCTCACACCTCTCAAGCTGATATCTTTTACGTTCTTAGGTGAATCACACTTTATGAAACAACTCAAATAGCCTTCCATGTGTAGTATCCCAAAATCTGAAATTTCGTGAGAAAAAAAAATTCAGTTACTTCTAACCCACCTAGATTCGACCCTTAGCATCTAAATAACAAGGAAAACGAAAAATTTTTCTTAAATGGCAGCCCTAGTTCACACCACGAAACTTTTTTTTCAATCAGGTAACAAGAACAAGATCGAATTTGAAGCACTTTCTTTGAATTTCAAAACTGAATCAGAATGAATAATCAAGACAAGATTCAAATTTAGCACACTTTGTTGAATTTCGAATTCAAATCAAAATGATTAACAAGAACAAGATTCGGATTTAGAACACTGTCCCAGAATTTCGAATTTTGGTTTTATGAAAACAAAAACAAAAATAACCCACAAAGAAAAACGAAAACGCAAATAACAGGTGAAGAAAACAAAAACAAAAATAACCCACAAAGAAAACAATTCAGAGGAACAAGGAAAACAAGAGAACGAATTCAACAATTGGATCAAAGTAACGAAAACGCAAATAACAAAAGAAGGAATGAAAACGAATTGATAGGGATAAAACCTTATCTAGAGCATAGGCTCTGATACCAAATGATACGAAACCTCCAAGAATAAGCCTGAGAACCCCTTGATTTCGAACCCCCACAGCATTAACTTGAAAACCCCTAGTCGAATTCGGTACAACCCCCAAGGATTAGGTTAGATTTCAGATTACCTTGAATTGATCAAAGATCCAAGATTTTGAAACAAGTCAGATCCTAAATCCCAGATTCGAAACACTCCACAAGAAAGTTGATCAAACTACTTGAATGTTTCTGAAGCATGTATTCAAGCAAGAACACAAAGATAAAAGCAATTCGGCTTTAGGTTAATAAATTCGTCCAAAACTTCAAAACTGTTGTCTTACAACCCTAAATGAGATATAAATAACTAAACCCTAATTAGGGTTATTAAGTAGTGTTTGGCTTTCTAATCAAATTTTAAGAAATAATAAAGTAAACAACGTTCTGATTTAATACAAAACAAACAGGGCCCTTACTTTTTAATGAAGCATAACTAGTGGGCCTTAATACATATTAATTACAAGCCTCATTCATGAATTACAACTTGTAGCAAGTTGTAATTGACTTCCTTTGGTCTTGTCTCCAAGCTTGTAATTCCTTACAAACCATAGTTAGCCAAATTCACCAAATCTTACAAATGGCAAATTAGTGCTTGCTGAATCTTTTTGGCTCGCGATATAGTTATAGGACCTTGTGGCAAAATAATTGGATTGATGATCTCTTCAACTTGTTCCCCACGTCCTAACTCTTGCTCATCCTTGCGGTGTGCTGGTTGTTCCACAACATTTGTGGTTGTTGATAGGTTTAGTAAGATGGCACACTTTATCCCATGTCATAAGAGTGATGATGCTAGTTTAGTGGCCGAACTCTTCTTTAGGGAGGTGGTTCGAATTCATGGGATACCAAAATCCATAGTTTCTGATAGAGACACCAAGTTTTTGTCTCACTTTTGGCGTGTGCTTTGGGGAAAGTTAGGCACCAAGTTGTTATTTTCCACCACTTGTCATCCTCAAACGGATGGACAAACAGAAGTAGTAAACAGAACTTTAGGTACCATGTTGAGAGCTTTAGTGGGTAAGAATTTGAGTTCTTGGGAAGATTGTTTGCCATTTATTGAGTTTGCTTATAATCATGCTATTCATTCTTCTACAGGATATTCACCTTTTGAGCTTGTTTATGGTTTTAACCCACTAACAGTTTTGGATCTTGTTTCTTTACCTTCTCATGAGCTTGTTAGTTTAGATGGTGAGAAGAAAGCTAAATTGGTGAAAGAGATGCATGAGAAAGCAAGGGCGAATATTGAGAAAAGGAACAAGAGATATGCTGATTCTGCCAATAGAGGGAGACGTGAGATTAAGTTTGATGCAAGAAAGGATCCCTTGAAGCTAGCAAGTGGACCAATCACTAGGAGCAAGGCAAAGAGATATCAAGCTAGTATGGCTTTGCATATTCAAGAAGAGATTTCCAAAGAGCTTTAAGAATTATCATTCAAGAAGATGGAGATAGAGCTTGAAGAAGGCACACTAAAGCTGATTATGATGCTTAGTGTGGAAGCTAAAGGCTAGCTAAAGAAAGGTCCAACGTGCAAGAAAGGTCCATGGGGGTTCATATAAAGCCTTGGAAAGTAATATAAGGCCCACGGACAGCCCAAATAGTGTGGGGCGTTTCTTATGTTGAAGGAATTAGTTTGGTTGTTTCCATACTTTATATTTTCCTTAGTGGATTAGGAATGTTTCCTTATGCATTCAGGAATGTTTTCCTTATGCAATCAGGAATGTTTTCCTTATGCAATCAGGAATGTTTTCCTTATGCAATTAGGAATGTTTTAGTCTTAATTTTCCATATGCAATTAGGAATTTTGTAACCCTTATTTAAGGGCACTATTAGGCCGAATTTGGGACAACAACAATTAATAAAAATTTTCGAATTCTTCTACAAGTTCTTCCTGTGAATTTTCGTGTGAGAGAGATTAGAGTGGATTCTTTAACTCTTTCTTTGCATCAAGAATTAGGTTTACTTATCAACAAGAGTTGTGGCATTTTCCTTCTTCTTACCAACTAAATCCTTCAATCATAGTGAGTTCGCGTCTCTTTATAGGCGTTGGGTTTCTTAGGAGGTGATTATCAAGTTTCAAGGAGTTCTCTACCATTGTTATACGTTGGGTTTGCTGCCATCGTTGCTAAGGGTTCGCGTCATTTGGTATCAGAGCCTTGCTACAAGGTAATTTTTATCTACTTCGTCTTTCTAGGGTTTGTTAATTTAGGTCTTTTAAATTTCTACGTTTTAGGGTTCTTAGAGAGTCTAGTCTTTAATTTTCGAAAAAGAGTCATATATCAATTCTGATCAAGGCCGAATTGAAGGAGGGTATTCTTAGGGTGAAAACGAAACCTAGGAAAGGATTCTTGGAGAATTTTGAAACCAAGAATTAGGGTTCTTGAAAGAAAGCAAAAGCTAGAGTTTACTTATCAACAAGAGTTGTGGCGTTTTCCTTCTTCTTACCAACTAAATCCTTCAATCATAGTGAGTTCGCGTCTCTTTATAGGCGCTAGGTTTCTTAGGAGGTAATTATCAAGTTTCAAGGAGTTCTCTACCATTGTTATACGTTGGGTTTGCTGCCATCGTTGCTAAGGGTCCGCGTCATTTGGTATTAGAGCCTTGCTACAAGGTAATTTTTATCTACTTTGTCTTTCTAGGGTTTGTTAATTTAGGTCTTTTAAATTTCTGCGTTTTAGGGTTCTTAGAGAGTCTAGTCTTTAATTTTCGAAAAAGAGTCATATATCAATTCTGATCAAGGCCGAATTGAAGGAGGGTATTCTTAGGGTGAAAACAAAACCTAGGAAAGGATTCTTGGAGAATTTTGAAACCAAGAATTAGGGTTCTTGAAGGAAAGCAAAAGCTAGAGTTTGTGTTCAAGTTTGATTTCGATTTGGTCTTTAGTGAATCTGGGGTTGCGAATTAAGTCCAGATTTTGAAAAGTCCTTGGGAGTAAATTAAGTCCCGAATCAAGAGGATAGTGAGAGGAAGCAAAAAAAAAGAGTACAAAACCACCTCAACAAAATTTTTTTGATATTCTTGCTATTTGGGTGCCAAGGATCAGATCTAGGTGGGTTAGAAGTAATAAAAAAAATTTTGGGCAAAAAAATTCACCTTTTGAGGGCTTTTGAAATTCAAAAATCAGACCTTAATATTCATATTATTTGAGTGTTTTAGGTTGGAATTAGAGTCTAGAAGCTAGCGTTTTGGGTAGAATTGATTAGGTCAACAAGGCAGCTTGCCAAGTGTGGGTTGTTTTTGATTCATTATATCCCAATTTGTCTTGTTTATTGGCTTCATTGTTTCTGATTTATTTATCTAGCTTTTAATTTCATTACATTACTAAGTATCATTTGCTTGTGTCGATACTTGGTTCTATATCGTGTAGTGCAAATTACCTTGCATTGCCTTCGAATACTTGTCTTGTTTTCTATCTAGTTCTAGGATTTAGGTTCTAGTTTCTTGAACGACTTGACAATTGTTGGTTGGTGAGCTTGGTTCTAAAGTGCAATCAAGGAAGACAAGAAAAGTGAGGTAATTCTAAACACTTGAGTGAATTTTGATTATTACTAATCTTGTTTCTTTGAGTTTGTTTGTTTGTTAACATGGCTGGAAAAGGAGAAGAGACTAGTAAAGAAGGAGCTATGGCCGAAAGCTTGGCTAGGCTTAATGAGACTTTGGCAGCAATGCTTGGTCGAATGGAGATGATGGATACTAGATTACAAGATAATGCAGCACGACAAGCACAACAAATTCAGCAAGTGCAACAAGGGCAGCCAGCCGCACATCCAAATCCCATAATGCGAGCTAGAAGAGTGCTTAGGAGAGAAGGGCAAGGAAATCTTGAAGCCCTAGAAGCAGCCGAAAGGGTAGAAGATGAAGATGAAGGTGGAAGTCAACCTACCACTGATGGTGACCTTACTTCCATCAAGATGAAGATTCCTTCCTTTGAAGGGAAGAACAATGCAGAAGAGTTCATAGAATGGGAGAGGAAAGTTGAGCAGATTTTCGAATGTCATAACTACACCGAAGAGAAGAAATCAGTTTTGGCAGCCATAGAGTTCAAGGGGTATGCTACCTTTTGGTGGGATCAATTGAAAGCTAATAGAAGAGGGAAAGGTATGAGGCCTATTCCTGAATGGTCAACCTTGAAAGAACTAATGAGAAGCCGATTTGTGCCATCTCACTACATTCGGGATTTGTACAATCGACTAGCAAGACTAGTTCAAGGTGGAAGAAGTGTGGAAGAGTACCACAAAGAGATGGAGATGATCATGGCTAGGGCAAATATTGATGAAGATGAAGACAAGAAGATGTCACGATTTCTTGGGGGATTAAACTTGAACATAGCCAATGAATTAGAGATGTATGAATTCAACACAATGGAAGAGTTAGTTCAAAAGGCCATGAAGATAGAGAGAAGATTGAAGAATAAAGCTATTTCAAAAACTGGCTACTCTAAAGCTAGTGGAAAATTTTTCAAACTTCAAGGGTTCAAGTTCGAGTGGAGGTTCCTACAAAGGGGATTACAAGAGTTCTTTCCAAAAGAATTCTTCCTACAATCCTAATTTCAAGAAGCCGAATGATGGGGATGCAAAAACAGCCAAGGAAACACCTTCTAGACCTACTCCAAGTAGGGAAATTAAATGCTACAAATATTTGGGAAGTGGACACATTGCTTCTCAATGTCCGAATAAGAGGGTGATGGTTGCTACCCATGAAGGGGAAATTGAATTAGAATCTGAACATGAAGAAGAACAGGAGGCCAAATGTGGTGATAGGGCCGAATATGATGAAGAGGCTTGGGAGAATCAAGTCTTGAATGCTGAACATGGAGAGATGCTTGTTACTAGAAGAGCCTTCAATATTCAAGTCAAGGAAGAAGGCTTGGATCAAAGGGAGAATCTTTTCCACTCTAGGTGTTTGGTGAATGGTAAGGTTTGTACACTTATCATTGATGGTGGAAGTTGTACCAATGCTGCTAGTACTACAATGGTGGACAAATTGGGGTTAGCTTGTTTTAAACATCCCAATCCTTACAAGTTGCAATGGTTCAATGACGCTGGGGAAGTAAAAGTGTTGAAGTAAGTCAAGGTACCATTCTCCATTGGGTGGTATAAAGATGAGGTTTTGTGTGATGTAGTGCCAATGCAAGCTGGACATTTGCTGACCATGGCAGCATGATAGAAGGGCACAACATGATGGATTTTCTAATAAGTATACCTTTACTTATGAAGGAAAGAAGGTTATTCTAGCACCAATATCACCTCAAGAGGTGTATGAAGATCAGAAGAGGATGCTAGAGAGGGAGAAAGAAGTTTCGGCCTACATGAACCAAGGGGGTTCAAATTCGGCCAATGATGTTTCTTCAACACCCAAGGGTAATTCTAAGGGTAGGGAGAGAGAAAATAATAAAGTGAGTGAGTGCAGAAAGAGAAAAGAGGCCGAGAGTCAAAAGAAAGTAAGCAAACAAATATATGGCCCATTGGTGAGAGAAAATAAGCAAGGAGAAAAAGCAAAACATACTTTTTATGCAAGAGCAAGAGAGATATATGTAGGGCAGCCTGTACTCATTATTATGTATAAAGAATCGTTACTTGCTAACAGTGAAGAATCTCTTGATTCTTTACCTTCTAGTTTTGTGTCTTTGTTGTAGGATTTTAAGGATGTGTTTCCTGAAGACCTTCCTAGTGGTTTGCCGCCATTAAGAGGGATTGAACATCAAATTTACTTCATACCCGGTTCTACAATTCCAAACCGGCCAGCATATAGGAGCAATCCTATGGAGACAAAAGAGATGCAAAGACAAGTTGAAGAGCTTTTGAAGAAAGGCCTGGTTCGTGAGAGCCTTAGTCCTTGTGCCGTTCCAGTCTTATTAGTACCCAAGAAAGATGGTTCTTGGAGGATGTGTGTTGATTGTAGGGCTGTGAACAAGATTACTGTGAAGTATAGACATCCCATTCCTAGACTTAATGACATGTTGGACGAATTGCATGGGGCGAGATATTTCACAAAGATTGATCTTATGAGTGGATATCATCAAATTCGCATGAAGCCTGGAGATGAATAGAAGACTGCCTTTAAAATAAAATATGGTTTGTATGAATGGTTAGTTATGCCTTTTGGTTTATCTAATGCACCTAGTACTTTTATGAGATTAATGAACCATGTTTTGAGAGCTTATTTAGGTAAGTTTGTGATAGTATACTTTGATGATATTCTGATTTATAGCAAAACTGAGGAAGAACATGTTAAGCATGTTAGGAATATGCTTGAAATCCTTAGGGAGCAAAACCTTTATGCTAAGCTTAAGAAGTGTTCTTTTTGCCTAGATAGGGTTGTTTTTCTTGGTTTTGTTGTGAGTATGCAGGGAATTGAAGTTGATCAAGAGAAGGTGAAAGCTATCCAAGAGTGGCCGAATCCTTCAAGTGTGACAGAAGTGAGGAGTTTTCACGGATTTGCAAGCTTCTATAGGAGATTTGTCCCTAATTTCTCTACATTGGCAGCCCCCCCTTGACTAGCATAATCAAGAAAGAAGTGGGGTTCGTTTGGGGCAAGGAGCAACAAGAAGCATTTGATGCTTTGAAAGAGAAGCTTTCTACTACACCCGTTTTAGCTTTACCTAACTTTGATTCTACTTTTGAAATTGAATGTGATGCTTCTGGTGTAGGTATTGGAGCTGTTTTGATGCAAGAGAAGAAGCCCATTGCATACTTTAGTGAAAAACTTAATGGAGCAAAGCTGAATTATTCAACTTATGACAAGGAGCTATATGCTTTAGTGAGAGCATTGGAAGTATGGGAGCATTATTTGCTACCCAAGGAATTCGTGATCCATTCAGACCATGAATCATTGAAGCATTTGAGAGGGCAAGGCAAGTTGAATAAAAGACATGCAAAATGGGTTGTGAAGATTGAGAAGTTTCCTTATGTGATCAAATACAAGCAAGGTAAAAACAATGTAGTGGTAGATGCACTTTCAAGGAGGTACGCTTTACTTAATGTTTTGAGTACTAAATTGCTTGGATTTGAATGTATAAAGGACTTATATTTTGGTGATTCTGATTTTGGCAATGTTTATAATGCTTGTGAGCATGGTGCTTTTAATTCTTTCTATAGACATGATGGGTTTTTGTTTAAGGGTTCGAAATTATGCATGCCTAGATGTTCTATGAGAGATTTGCTAGTATTAGATTATTGGCCAAATATGAAAAGGGATGTAATTCGGATTTGTAAGGCTTGTTTGGCTTGTAGGCAAGCTAAGTCTAAGTCTATGACTCATGGTTTGTATATGCCATTACCCGTTCCTAGTTCTCCTTAGATGGACATTAGTATGAACTTTGTTTTAGGATTACCAAGGACTAAGAGGGGGGAGAGATAGCATATTTGTGGTTGTTGATAGGTTTAGTAAGATGGCACACTTTATCCCATGTCATAAGAGTGATGATGCTAGTTTAGTGGCCGAACTCTTCTTTAGGGAGGTGGTTCGAATTCATGGGATACCAAAATCCATAGTTTCTAATAGATATACCAAGTATTTGTCTCACTTTTGGCGTGTGTTTTGGGGAAAGTTAGGCACCAAGTTGTTATTTTCCACCACTTGTCATCCTCAAATGGATGGACAAACAGAAGTAGTAAACAGAACTTTAGGTACCATGTTGAGAGCTTTAGTGGTTAAGAATTTGAGTTCTTGGGAAGATTGTTTGCCATTTATTGAGTTTGCTTATAATCGTGCTATTCATTCTTCTACAGGATATTCACCTTTTGAGCTTATTTATGGTTTTAACCCACTAACAGTTTTGGATCTTGTTTCTTTACCTTCTCATGAGCTTGTTAGTTTAGATGGTGAGAAGAAAGCTAAATTGGTGAAAGAGATGCATGAGAAAGCAAGGGCGAATATTGAGAAAAGGAATAAGAGATATGCTGATTCTGCAAATAGAGGGAGACGTGAGATGAAGTTTCAAGTAGGAGATTGGGTTTGGGTGCATTTTTGAAAAGAGAGGTTTCCTAACCAAAGGAAGAACAAGTTGCAAGCTAAAGGTGATGGCCCATTCCAAGTGCTGGAGAAGATTAATGACAATGCCTACAAGATCGACTTACCAGGTATGTATAATGTTAGTGCTACTTTCAATGTAAGTGATCTTTCTCCTTTTGATGATGCTGATTTGAGGACAAATCTTTTTGAAGAGGGGGAGAATGATGCAAGAAAGGATCCCTTGAAGCTAGCAAGTGGACCAATCACTAGGAGCAAGGCAAAGAGATATCATGCTAGTATGGCTTTGCATATTTAAGAAGAGATTTCCAAAGAGCTTCAAGAATTATCATTCAAGAAGATGGAGATAGAGCTTGAAGAAGGCACACCAAAGCTGATTATGATGCTTAGTGTGGAAGCTAAAGGCTAGCTAAAGAAAGGTCCAACGTGCAAGAAAGGTCCATGGGGGTTCATATAAAGCCTTGGGAAGTAATTTAAGGCCCATGGACAGCCCAAATAGTGTGGGGCGTTTCTTATGTTGAAGGAATTATTTTGGTTGTTTCCATACTTTATATTTTCCTTAGTGGATTAGGATTTTGTTTCCATACTTTATATTTTCCTTAGTGGATTAGGATTTTATTTCCATACTTTATATTTTCCTTAGTGGATTAGGAATGTTTCCTTATGCATTTAGGAATGTTTTCCTTATGCAATTAGGAATGTTTTCCTTATGCAATTAGGAATGTTTTAGTCTTAATTTTCCATATGCAATTAGGAATTTTGTAACCCTTATTTAAGGGCACTGTTAGGCCGAATTTGAGACAACAACAATTAATAAAAATTTTTGAATTCTTCTACAAGTTCTTCTTGTGAATTTTCGTGTGAGAGAGATTAGAGTGGATTCTTTAATTCTTTCTTTGCATCAAGAATTAGGTTTACTTATCAACAAGAGTTGTGGCATTTTCCTTCTTCTTACCAACTAAATCCTTCAATCATAGTGAGTTCGCGTCTCTTTATAGGCACTGGGTTCCTTAGAAGGTGATTATCAAGTTTCAAGGAGTTCTCTACCATTGTTATACGTTGGGTTTGCTGCCATAGTTTCTAAGGGTCCGCGTCAAAGTTTCAAGTAGGAGATTGGGTTTAGGTGCATTTTCAAAAAGAGAGGTTTCCTAACCAAAGGAAGAACAAGTTGCAAGCAAGGGCAGATGGCCCATTCCAAGTGCTGGAGAAGATTAATGACAATGCCTACAAGATCGACTTACCAGGTATGTATAATGTTAGTGCTACTTTCAATGTAAGTAATCTTTCTCCTTTTGATGATGCAGATTTGAGGACAAATCTTTTTGAAGAGGGGGAGAATGATGCAAGAAAGGATCCCTTGAAGCTAGCAAGTGGACCAATCACTAGGAGCAAGGCAAAGAGATATCATGCTAGTATGGCTTTGCATATTCAAGAAGAGATTTCCAAAGAGCTTCAAGAATTATCATTCATGAAGATGGAGAAAGAGCTTGAAGAAGGCACACCAAAGCTGATTATGATGCTTAGTGTGGAAGCTAAAGGCTAGCTAAAGAAAGGTCCAACGTGCAAGAAAGGTCCATGGGAGGTTCATATAAAGCCTTAGGAAGTAATTTAAGGCCCATGGACAGCCCAAATAGTGTGGGGCGTTTCTTATGTTGAAGGGATTAGTTTGGTTGTTTCCATACTTTTTATTTTCCTTATTGGATTAAGATTTTGTTTCCATACTTTATATTTTCCTTAGTGGATTAGGATTTTGTTTCCATACTTTATATTTTCCTTAGTGGATTAGGATTTTTTTTCCATACTTTATGTTTTTCTTATGCAATTAGGAATGTTTTAGTTTTTCATATGCAATTAGGAATTTTGTAACCCTTATTTAAGGGCACTATTAGGCTGAATTTCAGACTACAACAATTAATAAAAATTTTCGAATTCTTCTACAAGTTCTTCTTGTGAATTTTCGTGTGAGAGAGATTAGAGTGGATTCTTTAATTCTTTCTTTGCATCAAGAATTATGTTTACTTATCAACAAGAGTTGTGGCGTTTTCCTTCTTCTTACCAACTAAATCCTTCAATCATAGTGAGTTTGCGCCTCTTTATAGGCGTTAGGTTCCTTAGGTGGTGATTATCAAGTTTCAAGGAGTTCTCTACCATTTTTATACGTTGGGTTTGCTGCCATCATTGCTAAGGGTCCGCGTCATGTTTTCTCCCACTTTGTCCCCCATCTCATGTAAAATAATTCAAAGCTATCACATGGGACACGACCAAGCCTTGAGTGTGATGAGGATCTGATTGCTAGCATACAACACCAAGGACCTGTTACTCGATCAATGGCAAGAAAACTTCAAGGATTAGTTTCCAAACATCTATATGTTCTCAATACAATTGGAACGTTAAGACTTGAAGAAAATAAGAGCAAAGAAGCTGTTTGGTTGCATGTGTCCAAATTGCAATCTACCCAAGAGGCCAATTGACCCAAAGGAGTTAGAATACATATTGGCATCCATCATTATACCTTTGGGAGCTAAATACATACCATTCACGTTCCATTGGATGTCCATATATTAAGAGTGGCTGAAATTCACATTGGGAGTCAAAGATGCCTTTTAAAAGCTAGTGGGAGACAAGCTATATGGCTGCCCATGCCTTTTAAAAGCTAGTGGGAGACAAGCTATATGGCTGCCCAATTTGTTTTATGTAACCACATTATTATATTTGTATTTTTCCATCATTTCACTTGTTTTATGCTTTCTTTAAGTCTTTAAAAATAGATGTAATGGCAGATTTTGAACTTAATGAATATTCTGAGTTTTCTCTCCATTTTTGAGAGCTTTGAGAGGTTTTTAGCCTTCTTTTGAGTTCTTGTTAGAACTTGCACGAATTCCTTGCAAAAATAACCAAGTTTGCTAGGTCTTAACTTATATTCAAGGTTTTTCCTTCACAAGTTGGGGTTGGGTCTTGAATCTTTGGTTTCCAGCCATATAGCTTAAGTTTTACATCACAAGTTGGTGTTGGGTTGAAGGTACTGGTTGGTGTTCTTATGTTTTGGAGACGATCCGTAGCTTGAGCTTCCTTAGGAATTAAATCCCAGCAAGGCAGGCTCACATCATTTGGTATCAGAGCTTAGGCTCTCCAAATCAGGTTTTTAGCATCATTCCTTCTTGTTTATGTCAAAAATATATATATATTGTCTTCCTTGGAGTCATTTTTTTTGCCATTAGTTTAATTTCTACAAGCTGTATGCCTTCTTGTTTCTTTGAGTCCTTCTACTTTAATGTTGTTGCTGGATTAAATTAAAAAAAAAAGAAAGAAAGAAAGAAAGAACGAAAAAAAAAAGTAAATTCGTGGCCCTTAGATTAGAAATTAAAGATTTTTAAGCAATGGGTGGATTCTCACAGGCTCCCAGTTTTTTTCACAGGGGGGTGTGAAAATTTCTGGCTTCCCACAGGGGGTTGTGACAATTTCTGCCTTCCAAAAGTGAATGTGTATGTAAACATGTCCAAATCCTTTCAAATTTTACAGGCATGTTTTAGATATTCAGCTAAGCATACATATTAAATTTCATGTCAAAATTCGTTCGTTTGCTTGGTTGTCCATATATTACCGCTAGTTAGCCATTTTTGGGTCCATAATATAAACGTTTCATAAGAGACCTAAAAATTCATTTTTCTTCTTCCATTTTGTCTCAATATATTGTCCTAAATCCAGTTTTGTCAAATTCTTCCCTTTGGTAATGTTTGTCTAAAATTTTAGTGTCTTTCGTCCTTAGGTTTCAAATATCATATATTCTGTTTTTTTTTCAGCTTGTGTTACTCTTGTTCCATTCTTGAATGTGTTTTAAACCTTGCAATTTAGTTATTTAGTTGAGGAAATATTAAGTTCTTGCTAGAACTTGGAAGGGGCTGAAGTGAGTGGAAAAAAGCAGAGTGGTGAGATTGTTAGAGGGTAAAAGCCAAAGTTTGAGTGAAATACAGATTGAGTGTTACCATATTAGAGTGAAACACGTGAGGGAGTGTGTGAGAGAATATTTCTAACATTTGTTTTGCAGCAATCAGTATGTCAACAAAACGAGATAGTGATCGAGAGAGCAACCGACCCCAAGAAGAGCCAGAAGCTTCTAATGTTCTTAAGGCATTGCAATCTCAATTTCAAAGGATGAATGTGTTGTTTGTTGATATTAGAGAACAGATGGAAAAACACTCAAAACAAATTGAAGAATTGCAGCAAGCAAGCTCTACAAATCAAAGGAATTTAGGAAGGGATGAACGAGATAATTTTCATAGGGACCAAAACACAAATAGGGGGCAGAATAGAGGTAGGCGTGCTGGACTAAATGATTTGCCAGTTTTCAATGAATTGGAGGATGTAGATGAAGATAATCTTGATGATGATGATGGGCAGCAATCTGTTGCACTTGATGATGTTATTAGACCAAGATATATGAGAGGTAATATGGGTGGTAGAGGTGGTGGCAGAAATATTAGGCAAGAAACTGTGGAAAATGCAAGAGGGAGAGGGAGAGTAGACAGCAATGTTAATGGAATTAAAATGAAAATTCCATCATTCCAAGGCAAAGCAAATCCAGATGCATACTTGGAATGGGAGAGAAAGACTGAACTCATCTTTGATTGCCACAACTATAGTGAGCAAAAGAAGGTGACACTTGCTGTGGTAGAGTTTACTGATTATGCATTAGTTTGGTGGGATCAATTACTCACTAAACGAAGAAGAAATGGCATGAGAGGAGTGCAGACTTGGGATGAGCTGAAACAAGTCATGAGAGATAGATTTGTACCACAACACTACTATAGGGAGTTACATCAACGATTACAAGGGCTGGTACAAGGCAATAAAAGTGTGGAAGAATATTTTCAAGAGATGGAAATGGCTATGATACGAGCTAATATAGAAGAAGAAAGGGAAGCAACTATGGCACGGTTTCTACATGGGCTAAAAGATGAAATTGCCGACATAGTGGAGCTGCATCATTATGTGGAGCTTGATGACATGTTAAATATGGCAATCAAGGTAGAAAAACAACTCAAGAAGAAGAAAACAACCAGATCTGGAATGGGAATGAATTCTGCCAATAATGTTCCTTGGAAGCCAAATTGGAAGAAAGGGGAATCTAGTGAGAATAAATTTGTTTCAAAGGAGAAGAAAGAGGGGAACAAGGCTGGAGAAAAACCCATTGTGATTGATAAGGGTAAGGCCCCAATGAACTCCAATGGAAGAACAAGAGACATCCAA